>OY728160.1:874189389-876589389 GCA_963277665.1 Viscum album | reverse complement strand
TAAAATGTATTTGTGTTTTACTCAACAAAAATGAATCAAAAATGGATAATTTCATAAGATTATATTTGATAGTGTTGAAATATATCTATAAAATATAATTTATAGATGTTTTTATGTCATTTTAACCCTTACCTTTTTTAAACATCTCCCCTCATAAACATGTTTTATTATTAATTGTGGTAACATATTTTTACTATTTTTACTTTTCAATATGAACAAAAATTAATTTAAAAATAATAAATTATATTAATTATTATGATTCTTAATATTTAATCCATTTTATCAATATCCATTAATATAATTTGATGAATTTAATTTAATATTTTACCCACAAAATTTGAAGAAAAATGGGTTTTCGTGAAAATTGACTTTTTATTTATAAATATGTTTTTATACAAAATTCTCATATAATCATGATTAAAATAAAGTTTATTATATTTTTAATCAAATTGAACTAATAATATTTAAAAAAAATCTCAAATAATAAGTGACTTTTTAAATAATTGATAAGAAAAAAATTATTTAATTAAAATTAGTATTTCTCACTATTCATTGAAAAAATAAAACATTTCTTAAAATTTTCATAAATTCATTATAATATAAATTTTAAAATATTAATTTAAAAAATAAATTCATTTATGGAAATAAAAATTATATAATTTGGAAATAAATCTCATAAATAAAACTATACAATACATGAAAACCCAATTTAGATCGAAGTAAATATATTTCCTTTTGACTAAAAAAGTATATAATATTCATATAAGGAATATAAATCTATAAAATATAATTAATGATAGTGAAGAAAACATGAAAATTATTTATATTAAAATTATCAGTTTTTTATATACTTTCTAAAATTCTTAAATTTATTCATCACAATTTTTTTGATTACTTAAACCTATGGGTATATTTTTCTTTCATAACATTTTCTTATTCCCATGTTTCTTCCTTAATCATATGGTTTTTTAAAAAAAATATTAACCTATTAAATCACTTTATTCCAAAAACTTTTATCTCTATGGTCAAGAATATATAGTAGATAATCATTATAATAAATTAGTTCTTCAAATTATAGTTCATCGGGGCAAAAAACATGAGATGCATCTGGAACATATTTTCCAAGCAATGAAACATGAAATATTTCATGTGCGAGAGATAAACTCAAAGGAAATTCCACTCGATAGAAAAATGAACAAACATTCTACAAGATTTCATATAGTCTGTTGAACTATAGACTTCACTTTACCTTTAATAAAAAACATATCACCTTTCCATGGATATAATTTAATATAAATATGATTTCTTATGTCAAAAAGAAAGATCATTCATCTTGTTATTTGGATAGTTTTTCTTACTCTGAGTCATCCTCTTCTTCTTCTTAGTAATATTCACCTTCTCAACCATTTATAATACTAATTCTTCTCTCATCAACTTCCATTCACCTAATTAATCCCAACAAGAAGGTTTCCCACACCACTTTCCATATAATTTTTCAAATGGTGTCTTCTATATATTTGAATGAAAATTTTTATTATAAAAAAATTCTACAAATGTTAGATGTTTATCTAAGGTTACCTAATAATCTATTTAATTAGTTATAATAATTTACTCTAAAGTCTGAATCATTCCTTATTAATTTCAAACATATTTTGGATAAAAAATTTATTAAAATTTAATTTAGTACCCAGGACTTCTGAATACTTTTATAAAAATTATAGGATGGCATGGCTTCATGGTTTGATACAATATAGAGAGGGACTCCATGAAATAAAATTATCTATTTAATGTAAGGTCTAGAATGTTTACATATTGATGTGTTATCTAAAATGGGATGAAAATGAGCATATTTTGTTAATCAATCAATAATTACCTAAATCACATTATTACCTAAATATTTCCTTGGAAATCCCACCATGAAATCCATGGATATATTCTTCCATTTCTATTTGAGCATGGGAAAAGAAGAAGTATCCCTTCAATAGTTTCCTTTCGAATTAAGAATACTGACAAGTCAAAAACTTCATAGTTAAATCAACAATATATTTCTTCATTACTTCCCACCTGAAATGATCTTAATGGTATATATACATTTTTTCTGTTAGGAAGAACCAAAAAATGGAGAACTGTGAGCCTCATTCATGTGTTGTTTCTTCAACTAGGAATTATTTGGAACACATATCATATTTACGAATATAATAAAACATTAATCATAAATATTAATCTTTTTAATTGTACAATTCTTGAAATATTATACCTTTTCCTCTAAACATGGTCCTCCTTCAGAGAATTCCTAATTCAGTATAATAAATAAAATTGCATTAACACCTAAAATAAAAACCATGAATTTCTAGCAAGCATAAATTCTATTCCAACAATCATCACATCCTTCACCAAAGGGTCCTGTTTTATATGTATCATAGTCAATTTATCATAATCTATTCAATTAAAATAACTATCTACTTTATTTTCATTACCCTTATGATTGTGAATTTTTTAGTTTTGATCCTTTATCAATTATATCCATCTCCTATATCTCTTTTCCTACTATTTCTAAGAAAATATATACTTCAATCTTTTATGATCATATATTTTAAACATTACTCTATATAAATGGTGTATCAAATTTTTTAAAAAAAATACTAAATCCTGAGGCTAATATTCATATAGAGGATTATATTATTCATGAGGTTTTAATAGACATGAAGCATATGCAATTATCTGATAATTATTAATTAAAACACAACCCAGTCTATTCAATGAACCATCATTGTACTCAAAAAGGATTGAGTGTGAGTTGGTGACCCAACCCACACCAATTAAATTAATTAAAAAAAATAAATTATATGTACAAGGGGAAGTAATGACATGAAAAGTGGTGAATCTACCACCATAATTTTAAGAGCTGAAAAATCCAAGGATCATAAACTAAACACTCTCTCGACACAAAGACATCATTTTTTTTGCATGTTTCCCCTATTTTGTTCTCCACCAACACTTTCATGGTGTCTAAATCTCTTCTATTGTATAGGGGTTTGATGGGGGAAAATTATTCTTAGTTGTTTCCAAGGATTGACACCCCTTAGTGGGATAATATTCCTTTATTCCCGAAAGAACTTTTCCATTGGTACTTCATATATTTGTTTCATTGGAAATTGTTTGGAAAGACCCAACATTATTTTCTGTTTCCTATTTTTTACCCTTTACAAAAAGGGGTTTCAGAAATTCTCTAGAACTTCTCAATTCTTTATGGGACCAAGCACCCATGAGGGAAAATATACAATGAAAGGATTTTTTTACATTCCCTGGTCACCCACCTTTTAAGGTCAACAAGAGACATCGACAGGGTTGAAATAGTAATCTAAATTGGAATTCACTGAGATAAAAATACTTAATCTCAATATAATCACCATGAATCGAGATCCAATTTCAATGCATCACCCTCTCCCATCCTCTATTGAACAAAAAAATAGAATCATCATAGTAGATAAAATGTCATCATTTCTAGATGGAAAGGCCAATCCTAGAGAATTTACTAACATTTTTCAATTCATATAATGATTTATCTCATTCCATTGTCTAAATGAATCTAAATATTTCTTTTAACTTAATTACTGGGATAAATAAGAAATAAAATTTTCCAAAAACCACAGATAATATCATGTTAATCCAATAAACATTGAATCTCACTATCATGTGTAGGTGTTTTACCTTCATCAACCAATTCAGTTATAACAGTATCAATAGTATAAGATCCTAAACATTTTTGGATTTGTCTTGGTATTGATTTTAGGTAATTTTGTTTATTTAATTAAATTTCAATTGGGATTTACGTTGGGTTATTTTTGTGTGAAATTCTAGAAAAATGGAAGAAAAGGGGCTACGCAAGGTTGGCGAGTGGTTAGAGAAAATCATGCTTTCAGCCTAGGAAACCACGTAGCCATGGACGGTGAGGGTTCACATAGTTGTAACATGGTTTTTCAAATGATGAACCCTAAAAATAAAAATAGTGCACCCCAAAAATAATAGCCACATAGTTAGTACATAGTTAGGTAAATCCATTCACCCCTATCCAGTAAACTATGTAATCTAATTTTAATTACTAAAAAATTGGTTTTAAATCCACCTAGTCCACTAAAACATCCCTCATTCAACCCAAACCTAGACCAATTTTTTTTCGATGATTTCAATTCATTCTGGAGGAATTCCATGGTCGTAAGACCTCTATTCATCATGATTCAAAGCCTATATTGAATATACGAATCGCTCTTGGGAAGTGTATCTTTTTATCATGGATTTCCTATTCATCATCTTTTGTAGTCTCTTAATTTTGGTTGTATCTATCTTATATTTTCCCAAGATCTAGTCTTGGGGATTTAAATCTATATCTTAGACATCTTGAACTATTCAATATTATTTTTGGTTATAGATTCAGATCTAGATCTTTGTCATTATCCCGCTTGGATTTTGGAGATTTATGTTGAGCGAATGTCCATCAATTAATCAAGTTAGGTGGTATAATATTCAATTATCATAAGTTATATTTTGATATTTGTACACATCTTATAGTATTTCTTATGTTCTTAATCATTTCAAATTTATAGATTTTTTTAGAAAATGGCCCATTGATTATTTCGATTATAGTTTAATTTTATAATTAATTGGGGAATTAATTATGATATTTAGGGGCTTTCCATTTTTATAGTTAATTGTAGAATTAAATATGATATTTAGGGGTTTTTGAGTTTGATAAATTAATTTGTGAATTATTTAATGGTTCATGATATATGTGTAATATTGTAATGTTTTTTATTATGTGATATTAAATTGTGACTGGTAACATGGAAATTTGAACAATTGTGGTGAATGGTTACAAGATAATTAAATTATGTGATATTAAATGTATATGGTTGTATTATCATACAATTATTTTATATTAAATATGAATGGTAACATGCTCATTCAATTCTATGAAATTTAATGTGAATGGTAACATTCTCATTCAATTATGTGATATTAATTTTTAATGGTAATGTGATCATTCAATTATGTGATATTAAATTAGAATACTAACATGATAATTCATTTATATTATACTAAGTGTCAATGGTAAAATTCTTATTCAATTATGTGATATTAAATGTGACAGTTAACATGCTCATTCAATTATGTTATTTTATATGTGAATAGTAACTTTCTCATTCAATTGTGTGATATTAAATGTCAATGGTAACATAGAAATACATAAATAATTAGGAATGGTAACATGGAAATTCAAATTTGATATCCCTTGGGGTTAGATTAGACTCAGGCATGGGCTGAAGAAGGTAATGAGTTTCGGGTGTCCTCAAGAACCCATGGAAATATTTTATTAAATAGAAAATATATAATTTGATAAAGTGTTTATTTATGAATAATATTTAATTATTTATATTACCACATACAGTATCATATACTAGATTTTATTAGACACCATTGGTGTTAGTCTACATAATTGTACTCACATTCTATTGGGCTACCTGATCGGTACCCGATAAGACTTTGTGTTTTTTTGGATAGGTTAAGGGAAAATGACGTAAGATAGATAGATGATTTTAGATGGAGCATGAATGAGGGAACCAAACGTTGTTCGGGACCCTCTTGGGAGTCTTAAGTATATTAACTTTCACATTTCATTTTAGACACTTGACACTTACTATTGCATGGAATGTTTTTTGTTTCATTTGTATATTGTATTTCCTATATTTTTTATCTTGAGATAGTGGTATTTTTGAGATTATATATGCTTCTATGATTTTTAATTTATTTCCATTGGTGTATTAATCTTATAAAAGAGGGTATAGTCTCCCCATGATTGAATTGTCAGATGCTCTCATCTAAGCAACAACCTCTACCGTACAAGGACACATGCTTGAGGTCGTGTGATAAACCGGATCAGGGATCTAGTGTGTGGCAGCCGGGTCAAGACATTACAAAGTGGTATCATATTTCTCATTGTTGAGGGGTACCTCAGTGAGGCTTCTGATGCAAGATAGATTATTGTTACTAGGCAATCAAGAGGTGCATCTTTCGAGATCAGAAATCACTGTTATGAGAACTTTATCTAGGGCAGTGGACAATTGCATGGCTAGATAGGAGGGTCATCCACATAGAATTTTACTGGGGTGATCATTTATCATTGTTTTAGTTCAATCCATTATCGTAGAGACTATCTGTGACTACCCGTAGAGATAATGTCTTTCGGAAAGATGGGAGAACTATAGAAGATATGTAGGATGTATCGATATACAATTAGTGAGGGTGCAACAAGTTGGAGCCAGAATGGGGGAATGGAATATTCTAAACCTTATTAGACTAGTAGTTGGAGTTCTATTGGATGAGGTTGTAGAGTCAGAGGTTGTGGAGCTTCTATAAAGTAGTGCCCATACCAATATAGTGGTGAAAATTAGGTGAATCAGATAACATCATATGAAAGATGGTAAATACCAATACATGTGGTGCATCCTACACTTGTGGATAGTAAGGTGGGGCCACAAAAAGTGATATATAAAATTATTGTATATTCTACATTATCTAGTTCATTATTTGATATGGGTTCCTATCATTACTCTTTATCTCTTAAGCTTGTTAATGTTATGATCATGGTGGTGGAGTTTGTGAATGGGGCTTTATAGATAGATACACCATTAGGAGTATGGTCTAGGGACATCTATTTTTGAAAGTGGTGTTCTCTTGAGAGGGGGGAGTACCGTTTTCTCAGGGATCTCTATATTCTTGATATGTCATAGTTTAACCAAATAATGGGTATAGAATAGATAGTCGCATGTCGATCCCACATTAATTTTTACCAAAGGAGAGTAATTTTTATGTATCCTATAGAAGGACATTGTATTCACCATGGGGAGTGAGATATCCAGAATGGTTGAGAAAGGATAATTACATAGAAACCTAGAGAGATCATATATTGTATTTTAGATTAATGATGGACTACAGAGGTGTTTAGCATGATATATTTTCTTCTGTAGTGCAACTGTTTTAGGATGACTATCTTGAAGACTTCTCATGTCTACCACCTGAGGGATATGTGGAATTTAATATTGAGCTCATTTTAGGGGCTAATGCAGTATCTAGTCCACCATAGATAATGGAACTAAAGGATATTCAAGAGATAAAAAATCAGCTGGAGTAGTTGGAGGATAAGGGATTTATCTACCTAAGCATGTCTCCTTGGGGATAACCTATGTTGTTTTTGAAGAAGGATGATGGGATTTTTCACATTTGTGTTGATTACAAAAAGATGAACCATATGATGGCAAGGAATCAGTATTATATTCCATGTATCAATGATCTATTTGACCATTTTTTAGGAGAATAAATGTTCTTGATGATTGACTTAATATTAGATTATAATTAGATGAGAGTTAGGACTTCTTATATAAAAATGAATACTTTTAGAAGGAGGTAAGACCATTATGAGTTCGTCGTAATTCTATTTGGGGTGACAACACACTAGCAGTGTTTATGGACGGGATGAACCAAGTCTCACATACATAACCGGATTAGTTTTTGGTGGTGTTTGTGGATGAAATATTGGTGTACTCCAAGTCTCAGGACTATTATTCACAATATCTAGAAATCATCTTTAGTGCACTGAGAAAAAATCATGTTATATGCCAAGCTATCAGATTTCCAATTTTTGATTGACTAGGTACACATATTGGGAGACATCATCTTGGAGGAAGTTTTATCTGTGGACCCAGATAAGGTGGATTCAGTGGTTTCATGGGATCCACCCAAGAATGTATTTGATATTTGTAAATTTATGGGGTTAGGTGGATATTTTGATATATTTATCTAGGATTTTTCCTATTTGGAAATACATCTTTCAATCATGACCAGAAAGAGGATAAATATTGAATGGTTGGAAGCATGTGAGAATATCTTCATGGAGTTGAATAAGCACATGACATATGAACTGATCTTGATCCTACCTAAGCTAGGTGAGGTTTACAAGGTGTATTTTGAATGTTTTAGGATCGAAATCGGAGCTATTTTGATACAAGGATGTTGAGTTGTGGCATATGGGTCTCGGTATTTTAGGCCACATGAATTGAACTACCCAATGAATGACAAAAAGTTGGCATTAGTGTTTTATGATATGATGTGTTAATTGAAAAATCTAATGTGTAAAAATTTTATGGTCTTTAAAGATCATAAAATCTATATGTATATCTTCTCACAATAAAATTTGAATCTTTGGCAGTGGAGGTGAGTTTAGTATATACAGTCATTTTATTTTGAGCAAGAATATTTTCCTCAAAAAGTAAATAGTGTGGTTGATGCTTTGATCTGTACAATCTGGAATTATGGTATTTAAGAATTTAGTTCTAAGTGGAATATGATGAATGTTCTACCTGAAATTCATGTGATGGTTTAGGAGAGTCAGGAGAAGATGAATCTCGTATCAGTTTCAGTATATTCCACTCTTTTGATCTGGATTATAGATAAGAAGTATGAGTATTTGAAGTGTTTGACCATGATAGAAATCCTTTAATGAGGGTAGTCACCTTCCAATTGGATCATAGATAATGAGGAGATAATTTACATGAAGAATTGGGATTTTGAGCCTATGAGCATGCAAGTGGAGTGGATGTGGGAATTTCATGCCTCTATGTGGGTGGTAAACCCTTGTGTGACCAAATTGTACAATCACATAAGATAATAGTTTTGGTGTCCAAGCATGAAAAATTAGATAGAAGGGATTATGACACAATGCTATATCTGTCAGCAGGTGAAGGTAGAGCATCAACAACTTGGATGGTTTCTATAGTCGTTGCCCATTCCTAAGTGGATGCAGGGCGATGTGAAAATATACTTTGTAGTAGATCTTATAGAAACATTTAAGAAGAATGATTCTATATGGGTTATTTTGGATCAGATAATATAAGTAGATCACATTCTACCTATATTAGAGATGTTCTTACTGGAGAAACTATGAGATTTATATGCTCAAGAGATAGTCTATCTACAAGGGGGGCACACACAATTATTTCATACCGCGATTCATGTTTCACCTAACACATCTGGTATGGAATTCATAAGGTTCTTGATACACAGGTATTATTGAGTATGGATTTCCACCCACATATATATATGTAGTCAAAGAACACTATATATACACTTTGGGATATGTTGTGGGCATGCATACCTTACTTATGTGGGACTTTGGAGATTCAATTATCTATAGTGGAGTTTTCCTATAACAAAATTTATTAGAAAACTATACATATGGAACCATATGAAGATAATTATGGTAGGCCGTGTAGATAATTTCTTTATTGGATAGAGGCTGGTGAGTCAGATTTTTTGGGATAGAGTTTCGTGCAAGAGATATTAGAGCAGATGTAGTTGATTCAGAAATGTATAGATATGGATCAGAGTAGGATTAAGTTGTGTGTGGATAGATGGAGACAAACCCTAGAGTTCATAGATGGTGATCGTTTATTCCTTTGGGCATTTCCTAGGTTGGGTCACCGTAGGATATAGAGATAGGAAAAGATGGTGCCTAGGTTTGTTAGACCATTTGAGATTGTGGAGAGAATCGGTCTGGTGCCCTACCAATTGGATCATCCACAAAAATACTGCACTATGAATGATTTTTTACATGTATTACAACTATGTGGGTATCACCCCAAACCTTCTCATTTTATCTTTATGGATGAGGTTAACCATGAGATAGATGTATCCTTTGAGGAACATCTTCTATGTGTATTGGATCATAGTGAGAAAGTGTTCCAAGGAAAGACTCTGCTAATAGTTAGTGTATTGTGGAAATATGGGCACATGTAATTAGAAACATCAGAAAGGGAAGAAGATATAAGGTTTCAATGTCCCTATCCTTTTGGGTCAAATTCATTAAGATGCTTGGGTGTACATATTGAGGATAAGCTGTTATAAAGTGGGAAGATTTAGGATTCAATAATTTTCTAGAGTTGACTAGTTCATGATTTCAGGTATTTGTAGTTTTTATTTAAGTACATTTCAATTGGGTTTTACCTTGGAGTTCTTTTTGGATGAAAATTTATAAAAATATAAGAAAGAGGGGTTCTGCACTGTTGGAGCAAAGTTATAGAAAACAATGTGCCCAGCCTAGGAAACTATGGATCCCTAGACCTTGAGTACATCTATGCCTGGTGCATGGTTCTTCAAACCGTGTTCCAGGAAAAGAAAAAATGTGAACCCCCAAAATAACACACATATTTTTGGCATAAGTATAATAAAAACTATGTTCCCTTACCAAGAAATCGTGAATAGTACTTTTAATTCCAAAAAATTTGTTTTAAATCCACCAGAACCCCCTACTAAAAAACTTCCTCCATTCAACCCAAACACGGGCCAATATGATTTTGGATGACTTAAAAGAATTATTGTGGGAATCCCAGGAGTTATCTGTTATTCATGATTAAAATCTCGAATCAAAGATCTACATCCCACCTAGTAAGGGGATATTTTCTTATTTCATTGATGTCCATCCTCTATTGTGCTCTCCTTCTTTTGGTGGTAGTTATCTTCTATTTTTTCAAGATGTAGATATATATTTATTGAATATACATCTAGGAATTTAGATTTTGAATCTAGATTTAAGAGATCTTGAATTATTGAATCTTGGTTTTGGTTATAGATTTCGATCTAGATATACTTATTTATGCATCTTGGATTTTGGGGATTTTTTTAGTGAACATTCATCAACGAATAGAATTCGGTGGTCCAATATTCAATTATCATAGTCAATATTTTCATATGTATATGCATGCTGTAAGATTTCTAGTGTTCTTTAGAATTTAAAATTCCAAAATTGATATAGATAATGACAAAATGATTATTTCAATTATAGTTTAATTAGATAATTAATTTGGGTATTAATTATGAGATTTAGGGGCTTCTGATTTAGTTAAATATTTAGAGAATAAATTATGATATTAAGGGGTTTGTGAATTAGATAACTAATAGGGGATTGATTATGATATGTTAGGATAAATGGTTTGAGATAATTAATTGATAAATTAATTATCTGATATTAAGATATATTACTTCAGAAAAATAATGGTAGATTAATTATAAGATATTCTTGTCCTAGGATGAGATAATTAATTATAGATTAATTATGAGATATTGAGATTGTTATTATGATTAATTAATTGGTATAATTAATTAATTTTTGATGATATATGTGTAATTTTTTAGTGTTTATTATTTTTTGATATTAAATGGTGAAAGTAAACAGGAACATTTGACCTCGGATTGTGAATAGTAACATGCTCATTCAGTTATGTGATATTAAATGTGAATGGTAATTTGCTAATTCAATTATGTGATATTGAATGTTAATGGTAACATTATCATTAAATTATGATCTATTAAATTTGAATGGTAACATGCTCATTCAAATTTGTGATATTAAATGTGAATGGTTACATTCTCATTCAATTATGTGATATTAAATGGGAATAGTAACATGCTCATTCAATAGTGTGATATTAAATATTAATGGTAACAAGAAAATTCTGAAAATTAATAGTAATGGAAACATAGAAATTCATATGAGATATCCATTGGGGATAGATTGATATTCGGAATGGGCCAATGCAGTTAATGAGGTTGGGGTGTCCTCAGGAACCAGAGGGCTTATGTGGTTAAATAGAGAATATCAAATAATGTGATAAAATAATTGATTATTTATTATATTTATTTATTTATATGATTGTATTCACTATCATGGAATCTATTTGTAGGCACCATTGGTGGTTGTCTACTAAGATATACTGACACCCTACTCAGGCTGCTTGATCAGTACCCGAATAAAATTTTTGTTTTCGGACACTTTAAGGGATAATTCTATGATTTAGATGGTTGAGTTGGGAAGTAGCTTGGATGAGAGGACTAGATGTGGTTTGGAAAAAACATGAGAGTCATCAATGTTTTTATTTTTAGTTTCATTTTAGACATTTGACACATTATATAGTATGGAATGTTTTCTATTTCATTTTGATATTTTATTTCCTACATTATTCTTCTTCAGAAATTGGTATTGTGGATAATCATATATTCATCCACACTTGTTTATTTATTTTTGATGGTGTACTACTCTGATTAATGATTGTATAGTTTCCTCATGATCTACATACCATACCCCCAAATCTATTTGGAGGCCTCTAGTATATGGGGAGGCTCACTTGGGGGCATGTGACAGATCGACTTGGGGTACCGATTTGTGGAAAATGGGTTGGGATGTTATAAATATTTATTCCAAATTGATTTAAAATATTTCCAAGTAATTAATGATATTGTTACTAAAAATCATACACACTCAATTTTACCCATAACTTATTTTCATTCAATTTTTTCATATTAATCATTCGTTTTATTAATTATCCTCATATATTTTTGAATAAACACAAATCTAATCCATAAAAAAACCACCTAATGATCCAAATATTAATGACAAATTATGTTTATATGATGTATGAATATATTTAGATCATTAACTAACCCAAATATCATTAAAAATCTCATTATTCCCATAAAAAATACTAAATGTTTTCTTAGGGATTTTATCCTCTTTCACATTCAGTAGATGGTACCAAAACCTGAGATAAACCTTTGAAATATATTGAACTCCTCAGAGTTGATAAAACATGTCATAAATGTGAGGAAATTGATACATATTCTTAACATTAATGTTATTCAATTATTTATAGGCAATGTAAAGCCTTGTGGAACCATATTTCATTTTAAAAATCAAAATAAAATCACCCCATGTTGAAGTGATTGGATAAATGAATCCTTTTTCAAGAAACTCTTATAACTATTTTTTTTCAATTATAGAAGCTTTACTTGATCAATTTTATAATGGGGCTTCTAAATTTTCTAATAATTGGGAACCAAGTCAATAGTAAAATAAACTTCCTAATTAGCTTCAATACTATGTAATTAATCATGAAAAACATTAATATACCCTTTTACCATTGGTGTATCATGAATCTGCATAGATACCTTATTTTAAGCAATATGAGCAAGATAAATTTCATTACCATATCTTTCTATTTTCATGTCATCTTAACTTTTTATCAAATTTTTAAACATATCCTTATATAAAAATGAAAATAATTTCAGTAAATAACATCTATGGATCTCCAATCTATCTTAGGATGGTGAACCCAAATCCAATCCATACTCATAGTAACTTTTAATTTTATAGTGGGAAACAAAATAAGGTTTTCAGGAAAATGATTCCATAGATGATAATAATGATATCTTTTTAAATACTAATTTCCTTAATATTATCCCTACATATTTTTAACAAAAGTCAAAACTTCTTTTATTGAGGTAAAATTTTCATTTTAACATAAAATTTCTCATAAATGAAAGAATTTTTGGATAGTATATCAAACATGGAATTATCATAATCCTAGTAAATGAATATAGTCTTTATTAAAAATTCATTTTTCGATTCAACATCTACCGAAGTAGTTACAAAGGATTTTACCCCATCCTTCTACTTATAGTATTGTTTCCTCCAATCATTTTGTTCTTCTGTCAATAAAAAACTTCATAATGACTCATCTTATTACATCTAAAACACATTTCAACTATTTTAAAAAATATTGATCTTACCACAACCAGTATCTTTTTATCTATAATCATGATTCATATACCAAAACTTACGATGTTAGAAACACATCCTGGATTTCATAATAGATTCCCTAGTTTAATTTTCACCACACCTATTGGAAAATGAAAACTTGATTTTCATGCCTTAACATTTCTTTTATGGAATCTTGTAGTTTTTTCCACCTATACCTCCTTTTATGATTGTTTTCTTAGAAAACAAAATCATAAAAAACATCATTTCATTCATCTCAATACATCAAACAAATTTCTCATAACATTCAAATTCATGAGTGGTCAAAACAATTTTGTATCTTGGATTTAATCTTGAGTAAAAATGATTAATTTTATTATCAGGATCTTCAATACAATTTAGTGTGTACATTTCAAATTGGTTGACTTTTACATTATATGCATCCATAGAACCATCCTCCTTATGCTCCAATTCTATGAATTTATTTTCCATCCTTGAAAAAACATAGGAAAATAATTCCTAAGTAAAATATTCTTAAAAATATCATATTCCATGGTCAAAATATATTCAATTTATATAGTATTATTAACCAATGAACACCATTAATTGGGGTTTAATATCAAAATAGTAAATAGAAATAGTATCCATTTGATGTTCATAATAACCAAAGACTTTGAATATCTTTTCAAGAGCACTATTAAATCCCTTAGATACCACTTATTTAGAATATCCACTGTGTTTGGGAGGGTTTTTTCTCATAAAATAAACCAATATTAACATATTCCAATATAGTAGTTCTAGTTTATCTCTATCATGGATGTATCCAACATTTTCATCGTATGTCAACTAATCCATCATTGTAACAAACATCTTAATTACAATTCCAACCACTCCTTGTTGTTGATTTGGGGGGATATTTTCTTCTAGGTTTCTTCCTACATCAGCTTCCTGGTTTCCGAAAGGAAAAACCATTCAAAATAAATAATGAATAGATGGAGGAACATCATAATTTTCAAATAATATATTTGGATAACCATAAATTATAATATCTTGAGGTTATATCAGAACCTCATCATCTCCAATAATATCTTGAGGTTATATCATAACCTCATCATCTCCTATCATCAAACCAGGAGGAGGGTCCTCAATTTCCACTAACTCCCATAGAACTAGGCCTTCTGAATCAGATAGTTGTCTCATCCTCACTCTATCCAAGAGGGTAGAGGTCACTGCTAAAGTTGAAAGATAGGTCTACCCTTGACTTCCGTGCACCTCTAAATGCATCTCAGAGAACAAAGCCATAAGGTTCCATTCACCACTGGCCTCCTGCACTTCCTGTATCTGAGTCTCCCTGATCAGTGCATCAGCTACTGCATTACCTTTACCAGGTGTATAAGCACGCTCAAAATCAAAGGACTGAAGGTATTCAACCCACCTTCGCTATCTCAGATTCATGTCACGCTGAGTAAAGATATACTTGAGGCTTTTGTGGTCGGTGAAAACCACAAAATGCTATCCCAATAGATAGTGTATCCAACATCGCAATGCATGAACAACTGCAGCCAACTTGAGATCATGCATCAGGTAATTCCTCTCATTTGGCCTCAAATGCCGAGACCCGTATGCAACAAATCGATCACCCTACATCAACACTGTTCCTAGCCCAATACCTGATGCATCATAGTAAACTTTATAGCTATTCCATTGCTCTGGGATTATCAGGACTGGTGCTGATGTCAACCTTCCATTCAGGTCCTGAAATGCTGTCTCGCAAGCTTTCGACCAAATGAACTTCACAACCTTCTTAGTCAAACCCGTCAACGGTGCTGCTAAGTGGGAGAAGTCCTGGATGAAGCGTCTGTAGTAACCAGCCAGCCCTAAGATACTCCATATCTCAAACACGTTCTTAGGATGCTCCTAGGAAACTGCTGTTCTAACCTTCATTGGGTCCACTTCAACTCCTATCTCTGAGATGATATGACCCATGAAGTGAATCTGGTCCATCCAAAAGTGGCACTTTGAGAGCTTAGGATATATTTGATACTCTCTCAGTGTACTCAATACGATCTAAAGATGGGTGGCATGGTCGTGTCGAGTGTGAGAGTACACCAAGATGTCATCTACGAATACTACCACAAAAGAGTCTAGATACATATGGAACACACGATTCATCAGATTCATGAAAACTTCTAGCACGTTCGTGAGTCCGAACGGCATAACCAAATACTCGTACAGACCATATCTGCTCTGAAAAGCTGTAAGCGGTATATCCGATGGTCTCACGCACAGCTGATGATATCCTGACCTCAAGTCAATCTTCGAGAACACTCGTGATCCACGAAGTTGATCAAAAAGATCATCAATCCTCACCAAGGGATATCAGTTATTAATAGTCAACTGGTACAGCTTCCGATAATCCACACAGAGACTGAGGGTACTGTCCTCCTTCTTCGCAAAAAGGACCAGCGAACCCCATAGAGAAGTATTGGGTCAAATAAAACCCTTTGCCTGTAACTCCTCTAACTGCCTCTTGAGATCCTGAAGCTCATGTGTATCCATACTATAAGGAGGAATGGACACTGGTGTTTCACCTGGCACAAGATCAATAGATAAATAAACCTCACGCTCCGGAGGAAGACCTGAAAATTCATCCGGTAAAACATCCCTGAAACGATCAACCACTAGAGGGAAATCCTTCTAGAAAGTCCCCTGGTTGTCCAGATATAAACTCTCAATCTGGGCTGTGACTCCACCTCGCCCACGATGCTTTGGTCCAGCTCGACTCTCCTGAACATCCCATTCACCCTTGTATTGAAACCCTCCACCCTATGAGGATGTAAAACGCACCCTGCGACGATAGCAGTCTACAAAGGCTCAAAAGGGAAGTAGCCAGTACATCCCGAGAATAACGTCATAAGCAATCATCTCTAAGACATAGAGGTCCCAACGAAAGTGACACCCACAAAACTCGAGGTGGAACTCCTTGCACTGACGCACACCAGCCATTGTAGTCCCCAACGGAATGTCTAGGGTCATGATATTAGATGAAGTTGAAACACAAAGACCAAGGATCTCCACAAAAGTTATAGATATGAAACTATACGCAACACCCATATAGAAAAGTACTAAAGATAAAATAGAAGCTACTAGATTAGTACCTCTGACTGTAGAAGGTCCGGGATCCTGTTCCTACTAGGTTTGTTGCACTGCATATACTTGCCCAGTGTCGCGACCCT
Organism: Viscum album; assembly: GCA_963277665.1. Lineage (NCBI taxonomy): Eukaryota > Viridiplantae > Streptophyta > Magnoliopsida > Santalales > Viscaceae > Viscum > Viscum album. The sequence continues at coordinate 876,572,511 of OY728160.1, read as the reverse complement.
GCGACATAGCCTGGCTACCCGGAGCTGTCCCGCCCCGCTGCCTCTGAGATCCTGGTGTCTGGATACCATGGCCATGACCACCATCTCTGCCGGCACACCCTGATGTATTCTAGTTCCCCGACTAGTAAGAAGTTTCTGGTCCTGCTCCCGCACGCGGAGTCTACACAGAACCCCTCTCACTATCCATCGGTGGAAATGCCCTGAAAAAGTGCTGCAGATGACCCATCCTGCCGCAAGCTTGGCACTCCACTAGGTCTCGTGGACACTGTGGCCTCTTGTGCCCCTATCTACCACACTGGTAGCACATGACATGTCCACCTGAAGCATTCTTCAGACTGGTACTGCCACCCTGAGAGAAGTATGCATGTCTCTTCCTCTTACCAGTAGATATAGTACCAGTAACTGGTGTTGAACCACCCTGGCCCACACCACTAGATTCCCATAGGTTCCTCTCTGTAATCAGTGCCTGGTTCAAAATAGCATGTACAGTAGGGAACCTGAAAACATTCACCAGTGCTCAGATGTCATATCGAATGCCATCCTCAAAACGTCTGGCTCTCAAAGTCTCATCACCCACCAGCACGGGTGAAAAGTGTGGAAGCTCGGTAAAGCGATCAGAATAGTCCATCACTGACATAGCTCCCTACTACAGATTCATGAACTCTCAAGCTCTATCTTCCCTCAGTGTATCTGGGAAGAAGAATTCATAGAATACTTCTTGAAAATCTTCCCACTACATGTCTCTGTGATGCTCTGACTGGGTGGTAACATCCCACCACCTCCTGGTGGAATCACGCAGTATGTATGTTGCAAGCTTGAATTCCACCCTGGAGGAGTCTCCAGTTTCTCGGAAATAGTCTACATTGAAACCATCCAAGACTCTGCAGCCTGTGGTCCACCATCCCCTGAAAACGTAGGTGAATGCTGCTGCTGAAAGATATGTGTCATCTCATCCATAGATGTGGCAGCCTGCGGTGCTCCCTGAAAGGTCTGCATGAACCGCATAAAGCCTTCACGGAACTGCACCTCCGTGCATGTGTCTAGTATAACATCTGGCACCGCATCGGGCTCTGCTAGAGGATCAACTAGTAGCCCATGTCCCACCATCTCTGAAGTATAGTCGTCGCCGCTCTCCTGGCGAACAACGCATGGTCGTCTAGGCGGCATGACACTACAAGGTCAAAAACACGCCTTAGATTCAAGATTATCCAGACCGAAAACGAAGAAACCCAAAAGGGAACAGGAGGAATAAGGCATTCAAATTTTGCAAAACAAGACTGCATGGCATGTATTCTGACTACACGACATGTACTTGTCTTCCCTTCCCCTGCCTGGGTCCTTCTGCACGGTTAAGCCACATGGCTCCCATTTGAACAAAACTACACGATGTGTATATTATCTACACAACATTTATGGTGTTATTTCCAACTGCCCATGTCGCTTGTGACACGGTCGAATACTCGGCTTGACACTACATGGCGTGTTACACCTGCACACGACATGTACACCACCCCGTTTTCCAGTCACATGGCTAAGACCACATGGTCTGTCTTTGGAAAAGACTACACGGCGTGTCCCACAGGTACACGGCGTATACTAGACGATCTCTGCCAAACCGTGTTGTTAGTTACACGGCCGGATACATGGCTCAACCTACACGGTGTGTTCTATATACACACGACATGTACACGAGAGGATATCACCCACCCGTGTTGTTAGTTACACGGCTGGGTCCCCATGTCAAAATACACCGCGTGTACTTTATTGACATGGCGTGTTCAAGAAACGACTACACCGGCCCATGTTGTTAGTTACACGACCGGGTCTCCAGGTCAATACTACACGGCATGTACATCCGGTACACGGTGTGTTCGCTCTAAACATTTCCCCTTTCCCGTGTCACAGCCCACCCGGTTTGTGACACGGGAAGAGACTACACGGCATGTACTCAGGGTACACGGCGTGTACTCAAAAAGTTTATTTTTCTTCCCGAACAGAAGAACACACATGACGTGTTTAAATCTCTACACGACATGTATACTGGGTTTTCTGGACAGTATGCCTTAAAACTACTCCGGAGCCTAGAAAATACTAAAAAACAACACCTAAGTGCCAAATTCCGACCCGTGAGGGCCCATACTCCCCACGAATCAAGGTTTGACATCTTATCTGTGTTATAACAATATAAATAGTCAATGATCCACCAAATTCCAGTTAATGGGGGCCCATACTTCCCCAAAACCAATGTTCGGTGTTCATTCTATAAACCGGCTCATACAAAATATCCTATCACATAGTAGGTTTTTATCAAGCAGCTATCACAACAACATGCTTTTCTATCACAACTACTATCACAACAACATGCAATTTCTAATACACGTACATGGCATAGAACTATGCATGTCATGTGATTTCTAGCATGTTCCTAAATGATGCATGACATGGAATACAATCATCTCATTGGGTTACAACTAAATAGAACCCACAGATCAAAATATAACCAGCACAATCACAAGTGCATCACCCAATGGTGAAATCAAATCAACTGTAAATTGAAAAATCATAAAATTTCAACATAAGGTAAATTAGCTTTTCCATGTACACGGGTTAGCTACGCCTGGGCACAGCTTATTACCATCAACCATTCCGTCCTATCCCCAACTAAGGCTCTAAATAGTAAGTCAAAGAAAAGAACTCCTCTGATACCACTTTGTAACGTCCCGGTTCCGGGTGCCACTCAATGGGTTCCCCGAACCCGGTTCGCCACGTAACCTCAAGCACATATACCCAAACTCCAGAGGCTGCCGACTAGCAGCGAGGGCCCAGGTCTGATAGTGGGGAAACTATGCCCTCATTTGTCAAAGTGTAGCACAACGGAATATAATGTAAACATACAACACAGTGGAAGCAGCAATGGTATATATAACTGAAATGGATAAGTGAAAAAAAGAGAAACTAGCAGTCATATATATATATGAAGATGCAACATTTCACTATTCTATAAAACAACCAAAACATGTTACACTGCAATACAATACAATATAACTGAAGTACAAGTACAGAAAAGCAAAACAGAACATCCAGCCACATCGTGAGCCAATGCTCGGTCTCATGCTCTCCTACAACTCAGCAGCAATCAAGTACCTGTGTAGGGACCCTTTCCCTTATCAACACCTATATAAATGTAATCTATTTGGGCCAAAAAGCGTGACCCAAATAGGGTGTGAGAAATATATCTCAGTAGGCACCCACCAAAGGCACGTGCCCAACTGTGTGAAATCATGAAACAATAGTGTGCAGTATTTAAATGCAATAAAGTAAGAAGTACTGAAAGTAACTAACTTAACCAGTTATATTTCCATTTTAATATCCATTTTATCATTTAATATAAAATACCACCATAGTGAATATTCTAAGTAAACAGCCAATGTCCTCAGACACGTACAAATCCTTCCCTCAGGTAAAGAGAATCCAACCACAAGAATCATCCCACATGAATATGGATATTTCCCACAGGTGTAAGAAGTGTCGCCCACAGGCATAGAATCATCTACCCACAGGCACGGAAGAAGTTTCCCACAGTCTAGGTAGTACAATGCCCACAGGATAATCACAACACTTCCCTCAGGCTAAACAGGTAACTGGGCCGAGCCCAACATGTAAAAAATAGTAAAACAAGCAATTCCACTCAAGGAAATTCTTCAATAATTTCATTAATGGAATAAAATAAACAAGGCATACCCTCGGGTATCCTGTCCAAACGGCTAAACAGAGGAACGCACCCTCGGGGTGGTCCTGGATCCAAGCAGCGATCCCAAACAACATTTTAATATCACAATTAATTCCCCATTCAATTATAGGTATTTAAAATAGCTGTGGCCTCAGCCACACGACACCCCAATCATGGGTTCGTGGCACTAAAATAGACAAAACACACATTAGTTGGAAAAATAAACACCTAGCCACCTACCTTAAACACCAATGAACGATATACACGAACGTCGATTCCAGAAACGTCCAAAGACGGCGAATATTTGGGTTAGAAGAAAACCCATTCAAACGTAAATAAATTATCTTGGAGGAAGAATAGTCAAGAACTGCTTAAGGAGAAGGGATGGATTTCTCGCATGGTTCCAACAAGACCGTCCGAGGCAGAAACGGATTCCAGACGTGCACCCGGTGGATCTTTAAACTTTCAGCCACCTCTCACGAGTTCCCACTTCCCGTTCTATGCCTTCCCTATGAATACGGGAGGCTACTGCCCATTTTATCCGAAAAAAACAAAGTACACGACATGTACATCTGAGTACACGGCGGGAACTTCCCAATTTTTAAACTGTTCCTCTAGCGGCTTCCCGCCAGCATGGCACTGTTCACCTACCGACATGACTACACGTCGTGTCTTCACGAGTACATGGCATGTGCTATCACACAGCTGACCATCGCCGTACTATTCACCTGCCTACTGACTACACGGCGTGTGAGGGACCACTACACGGCGTGTAGTTGGTTCCTACACCCTTCATCACCAACATGGCCACATGCCCTGTGTACTCATCCCACATGGCCAAAAGTACATGGCGTGTGGAAAAAGTACACGATGTGTACTTCCAAAATTTATGATTTTTCCCATTTTCCTTATTTTTCTCAAAAACACATATGGAAAAGAGAAATGAAGAAACTCATACCTCAAAAGTAAGAACCAGGTTCTTACAAAAACATTATTTTAAAAGTTTTAATGATTTATTTTTCGAAAACATTCTCAATAATGTCCATGTTTTTAAAATGGTTTATAAGGATTTATTTATATGGATATGAATGTTTTAAAATGTAAATTCCTTTAAAAAGATTCAATTTAGGATGGGAAACTTGGATTCAAAAATTTCTTTAAATATCTTTCTTTCTTAATTGTGTGACTTTTGAATGTTTTCATGAAAAAGGGATATTTTTCTCAAAGAGTTTTACAAATCATTTTCATCTATGTCATCATACTTTGATGGATTTTAAACTTTTTTGAAGTTGATTTATTACTATACAAACCTTCCATATTGCATTTAAGGTTTTGTGATATTTTTGTGTGTGGATGTTTTATTTTTATACCAGTCATGGTTTATGGATAATGTATTGACATTTAGTATGCTAGTTTTAATACGAATGTTTATGTTATCTTTAAACCTTTTCATATGAGAAATTCATTGGACTTAGTAAGTGATGGGTGGAGCCCGCTATAGCTCATCGATGCATTGGTAGGTCTCATGAGACAAACTAGTGTATTAGCACAAGGCCTTGATGGAATCTTATTTTTAGTCATGGCACAAGTCCTTGACTATGTGGTTATGATATCTGGGAATATGCATTCCATCATTATGAAAGCGGATATAGGAGTTGAATGGGATTATTTGACTATTAGAATAATCATGTAAATAAGTAAATGGAATTTTTTGATTTTATTTTTTTCCATTTTATGATAATTTTTATCTTTAAAAGGATTTTTTTAGTCTTATACATTACCTTAAAAGTTTATGATTATTTATGAAAGACTCTGCTATATTGTTATCCTTACTGAGCATATGAGCTCACCCATTTATATGTTTTACATTTCCCAGGATTGAAGAAGTATTTTATGGTTGAACTGTAGAGATAGGCTAAGGGATATTAATGTGTTCAAAAGGGTAAAATTTTGTTTTTGTTGTTAATTTTATAATGTAATGTAACATTCATGTATGTAACATATTTTCCAAGACTGCTAAACTGATTGATCCTTCGGGACTCGATTCCTTGTAATCATGCCAATGTATTAAAATAATGCACTGACTATGGGCTTCGGGGGTTTGGGCGTTATAGTTGGTATCATAGGAAGTTTAGTAATAACCTTGGAAACTAGATTTAGAAAAACTCTGATTAGAGAACACTACCCTAAGATAGAATTTGAGGATTATAATAGAAGAACTTCTTATAATTTTGATAGTGTAGAGATTTTGTGATTTTTCCAAGCAATACATCCTTTTCTGGATACGATCAGGTAGTGGTGGCTCTGTCACAGATGTACCTAGGGGTAAAAACCGAAAACACTGCTTTGAGCTAGACTCCAACGGGAACTGGTGCATGATAATGGGCATTACAGCACCCTTGGTTATGACACTCCTGAGGGATATGCATAAGATAATTATCATTTTATTTATAGACCACTATGAAGGGTTTATGAGTATATACTTCCTCAAAGAAACCATTTTTATGATTACAGAATATATCCATGAACTATTAAATTTATGTTAACTGTTTTACAAGTTTGGAATTATGCATTGTGATTCATAAAATAACCTAGTGTATGCTATTGTCTATAAATGGCGCCCAGTAGATGGAATGGGACCTCCAGAAATATACATGATCTAAAGAGTAATAATGATCATATCTTTCATGGTGTTAATACAAAATTTATAAAGGAAATAGTCTCCCATGTATTATCATCATACGAAGAAATAGTATCATGTGTTAATAAGAAAAGTAAAGAATTTTATGAGTCTAATGGATTTGAAGGGAAGCTAGAGAAGAAAATTATTGTATAGATAAAGACGAATAAAGGGAATAAGGGAAAGAAAGATTTTCCCATATATGATAACTGTGGAAAGAATCACCTTGGTAAATGTTTGAAGCGAATGGGATTTTGTTATAAGTGTGGAGAAAAGGGACACCAAGCATGTGATTTCAAGGGTGAGAAAAAGGTTTCAAATGTACAATGCTTCATCTACATGGATTTGGGACACTATGTGAATCAATGTCCAAATCATTAGAGTATATCCCAAATGCTGCTATTGGATAATAATCAGGTTATGATACTACAGAAGATGAAGAGGAATGATTAAGAGCTCTTATGTTGTTATTAATGTATTTTATCATTTCAGTATTGTATTAATGATGTACAGGTTATAATAATTATAGAGTATATAAGGATTTACTACAGTACTATTTCATTAAAGACATGAGATTGTGTGGAACCAAGAAAAGTGACTCAATGGAAAGTTAAACTTTTTGGAAAATACATGGTTGAAGGAAAGAAAAAACATTAATATGGACCTAATACTGCGATATTGATTTTGGAATAAGAGATAATAGATTTGGATACATTATATTGGATATTATTGACATCCTTGGAACTGGTAAATGGTTTGTTTATTCCATCATTGTTGGAGTTTAAAACATTTTTGGATATAAGGTGTATATCTAGTATTCTATAAGGAAAAAGGGTGTATGAATTTAACCAATATAGTTATATGATAATTCTGGTTGTTACCGTGTTTTAAAATAATACACTATGTAGGTATTCACATGTTATTACGTAGAAAAAATGATCTTCATTGTGTTAAACTTATAAATTTTGGACTGTGAGATTGGATCGAAGTATTTTGGATAAGTCTAAAGGTTGGAATTGATTAAGTTTGACCATGGATACTATTGTTAAGGATAAATCATTTCATGATATTATGTTTGTATTATCATAAAAAGGACAACCCGGAGGTCAGGTGACAACCCGTCACGTCTGGCAAGGTCGTGAGACTTTAACCCAGAACCGAAGGGTGACTGGGGTGGATCACCTACTACTGGCATCCATGATTTACTGGTTTTTATAATATTGTTTTTTTAAATTTTCTTACAAATTATTTATAAATTCATTTTTTTTGAACCCTATACAATTAGGATAAATATAATACTTTTGAATTATTTTATCTTTTGGAGTGAAAGATGAGTTTGTGTTAGGAATTAGTTAAAGGATAAAACTCCACTTGTCAAGTATATTTTTTCCTCTTATTCTATGAATAAATTAATTCTTAAACTTTAAAGAATGGATCTTAAAACCTAAAATGTGTTATCCTAACACCTTATGTTTTTTTGAACTGATGATATTTTACATCATCTTAGATTGATGGGTTTGAGGCCCTCAATTTTATACTGGTTTGTGATTGATGAACTCAATCACTCCCTACAAATATTTATGTTTTTTCTCCAATTATGTGTCTCTAATTGCAACCAATGTTCTCCTAATCGAGATAATATTTTAGTGGTGACTTTTTCATTTCCCTTTCCCTCTTATTATGAGTAAATTTTATTAAACCAATTTCTAATGTGAGTTTTCCTGAAAAGGTATTTTTCTATTTTTATACTTTTCAAAGAACAATTTAAAATTGCGAGGAAGAAATTTATTGAAGGAGGGGATAATGTAACACCCCAGTATTTTATTGTACGTTATCTCATTAATGTAATTCAATAGATTATGCTACACGCAACACCGAATTGGAATGCACCACAACTTATTAAACTAACCGTTCAAAAAGAGATTATCAAAATAATTAAATGCATTTTGAATCTTATATACTTTATATAATTTTAACATCCATATTATGTGTTTCAAAGACATAGTATAAGAACAAATTCATTTTTTTTCAGATAAAATAAGTAATTTTCAAAAAATTCAATTTCACCACCTTTTAATGGTGAACCCTTTTTAAAACCAATATTTGAAACTTTTATATATTCAATTTAATTAATTTTAATTCTTCTTTATATGTGGGACATAAAAATTTATTTTGGCTAAATTTTTTTTACTTTTCTGATAACTTTCATATTTTGATGAATAGAGAAAAATACTATGTTATAATTAAAAACAACGTTTTTAATTGAAATAATTTATAGTGATAAATTACGAATTCTAATGGTTTTGAAGTATAATTAGATTATATTTTTACCATTTAATAAAATTATTATAAGGCCCCAGCATTAAAACTTACTTAATCTTGAGTTATTAGAAGATTACACATTGATGATCTTTTCAAGTTTAGAGTTTTAGAGAATTAGATCATAAAACTTGCATTACATTCCACATTTAAACAAAGTGGTTACATAAAAGATAGTATTTATTTTTTTCCATCAACGGAAACATATTTAAAAATAAATCAAGGTTTCTTTCTTGACACTTCTTTGACACTATCATCATATCATGTACCTTTCCCTTGACCTGTGAAAAACATTTCAAAAAAAACTTGGGATGAGCATAAAAAGCTCAGTAAGGGTTATAAAAATATGGAAAATAAACATGAGTTCATATATACATAAGAATGAAATCATACTTTACCCATAAAACATTGTCACTTTAACATACCTCTTCAAATCATGAATAAATCATAGAAATAATAAGACATAAAAGGTAACTTGAGGCATTCATAACATTCTTACGTCGGGAGTAACCCTCTTGGTTACGTTTGGAATACCCACCACAGTAAATTCCTTAAATCTCTTTGGAGAAACCTTAACGTTTCACTCCTTCACATTACCCAATGCATTAGAGAGCTATATCGGGCTCACCCGCCCTTAGTTTATCACAGAACCACCCGTCTTCATAATAATTCTCAAGAACCATAACATAATCATATCACATAAAACATACATAAAGGAAACATAACATTTCCACATTTCAATAACACAATGATATAATAAAAACATTATCAAAACCATTTTAAATACCAAAATAAAATAAAAGTAAAAGATGGTATTTATTTTTCTTTTAAAAAAAATTATGGTTTGTAGAGGAAGACAAAACTCAAATAATGGTCACGGCGGTGGAGAAGTCGTTGTTGCCGCATACATATGACAAAAACATTCCCTTTTTTCGTTTTGTAAAATGCTTCGTATAAAAGATTCCTTTTGGATAAACTAAAAGTCAAAGTGGTTTATAAACCGAATAAAAAAAGGTTGTGTATAAAATAAAATATGCCTTAATGAAAGGAGATTGAGACGAAGTCCCATACAAAGACGATATCTTTGGATTAAGGATAAATCAGTTACATAATTATGTGTGACAAACGAATACACGAAATATAAGTGGGAATTAAGTGTAAAACAAATAAGAGGAAATTTACACATAATCATATAATGACATATTCAAGGTGTACAAGTTTATCCCAAAGGATCAAAATTGGGTTATGAAGTTCCCTTGCAAAAAATCGACAGCCTAACGGCGTCTCTTCAAAATTTTAAAAAAAGAGTTTATGAGAGATAAAAAGGGTATCTCATCACATGGAAATAAAATTTAAATCAATAAGGATATAAAAGGACATATCCCAACATAATATTATGTGAATTAAAAGACATAACAAAATAAGTCTTTTAAAAAGAGGAGGGTGAAAGGTTCCCTTACCGACATGGGTATCTTTCGAAACATACACCCTGTGAAAGAAGGACAATACAAAATTGATGTAAATAATCATAAATGAAAGTATATTACACAATGAGAAAAATAATGGGCAGTATATACACCACTCAAAGGAAATTGTGGCAAATGTAGCATAAATCTCATAGGAATAAAAGTGAGATGAAAAATCCCTTACGAAAACTCGGCAGCCTAACGACGCCACTTAAAACTTCCAAAAATGGATTGATGAGATCAAAAAGAGTCTCTCATCATATGAACATAAATATTACAGTAATAGGAATATAAAGGAACAACCCCAAACTTAAGAAAGATGAGCTTAAAGGTAATGACATAAAAGAGAGTACTTAAAAAGAAAGAGAGATGTTGGATCTCTTACGAAAATTCGGCAGCCTAACGGTGCCACTCAAAACTTTAAAAATGGATTGATGAGAGAAAATAGGGACTCTCATCATATGAACATAAAAATTACAGTAGGTGTAATATAAAATAAGATCCCAGTCATAAGAAATATGGGCTTAAAAGAAATGACATAAAATTGTGTACTTAAAAAGAAAGAGAGGAGTAGGATCCCTTACCTCGGGTCCGACTTGAATCGATCGTTCTTTAATATCATGAATAATAAACATGAGTTAATTTCTACTTTCTTAAGAACCTTTTTCAAGTTCATTATTATTTTTATATCACTTATTACCATGTCATGAACACTATGTTATTATTTAAGCTAATAACGGTCATTTTAACGATCATTGGTACTTGAGTCAAAAATAAACTCTTTTATAATTACAAGTTGTTCATGTGGAAAAATATCCATTATATCCAGAATTGTATTCATGATATAGATATCATATATATCATATATATCCAGTATATTCATGAATTTATAATATTACATAACATTTAGAGTTAAGAAATGAAATGCACCGTTCATGGAGACGGTAAGCCGTACATACACATGAACGCTACTTCCATTTCTATTTCATATTTAATTGAATTAAAACATAATGATACATAATATTATTTTAATTCCAGTATGGTATCATATATAATATCATTAAATATATCCTTTATACGTACCACATATGGTATTAACGAATCAAATCACTTTGAGGGGGTGGTAGTCCGCACTTCCTAAAATGAAGATATCGTGTATACCCATAATGGAATCCATAAAGGTAGGCCATAAATGAAAAATATAAAAGATTAAGGAAAAAATAAACATATTATATATCATATATAAATATAGTTACATCTTAATGGCCACCATGAAAGGTGTTAAGAGAAGATTGAACAATCATCGTTTCGTGAGGCAGTAATTCGCCATCCACAGAAACAGTATGTTCTTTAACCATTAGACGAAGGTGTGTGTAAGTGTAGCTCGAATACGTAACATAAAAACATACTAGTATATTGAAGATACTTTTGTGGTTACAAAATAAAGGAATAAAAAGAGTTTAGGGGGGTGGAGAATCAAAATAAAACAAAAGGACTCAAGTGAAGGCATTACCTTAAAATCTGGTAACTCCCTTTGGTTTGAGCTCAAAGGCTTCCTTGGGAAGACTTTTGACCAAAGTGATGCTTCTAAGAGTTATAGAGGGATGTGGAGAGACAAAATGGGTAGGGGTTGGCCGATCCAAAGGCTTTGGAAGTGTGGGTAAGGAGGTAGAGGTGGGGGCCTTTTATAAGAGGAGAGGAGGGGCACTCTTGGAAAGTAAAGAAACGTTACTTTATTTTAAAATGAGATTCGGATTTAAGAGGTCCCACATTGATATAATTTGATGATAAGGTGATAAGGGTTCGAAATATACCCATACAATAGGTTTTTGACATGTTTAGGTCATATATTTTACATTATCTTTTCATTTTATTTAAATCCTTTATTAATGAGGTAATCGCTGCATCCTCATGATGTCATAAATAATTTAATATATTTAATGTCTCAAAATTATAAAAAAAATATCATGATGTAGGAAATATTTTGACCTTTATAATTATTATTTATAGTCAAAAATATTACTTCTGTAACCCCATGTAAAAAGTTTTTTAGTAAAACATCTCATGTTTGTGTCATTTTTACTTTAACATTAAATAAAAAGTTATTTATGTCATTTCCCAACCAAAGTGGCTCCATGGGGTCCCCATGTTGACCCATGGATTATCTTGGTCGGAAATGAAACATCCAATGGGGTTAGGACATGTTTCAAGCTCATCTCATATTATTAAAACATTATTTTTACCTTAAACTACACTAATTACCTCTAATCGCGATTAAGAACTTAAAAGTTACTATTCACCAAAAAATTATTTTAATCTCATTAAACCACATTTTATTTCTTAATGACAACCATGTTTTTTGGATTTTTGAAAATCAAATCACAGAAGTGGAAAAGTTTCATTGAAACGAAAAATCAATTTCTTTAACTACCACTTAGTGGTTTCACTATTCATCAAAAATTGATGTTTTTCAGAAAAATACAAAAAATTCACCCTAAGATATATTTGATATTCAGAATTCAAAAATGATGAATATTTTACAAAATTCACAACATATTTGTTAAATTAGTTAATTTAATAATCAATTCCCACTGTCAGAACAAATAGCGTGTTTTTATGAAACAATATATATCAAAAGATTGACACTAGTTTAAGTCAAATTTCAAAGTGAAATTAATTCCAATGACCACTATTTGATTAAATGGTAAAAATATATTCTAATTTAACTTTAAAACCAATTCAAAAGATAATCTAATCATATAAATAAATTATATTAAAAAGAGGTTTTGAATTAAAATACAACATTTTTCACTATTCATTAAAAAAATGAACTTTATCGGAAAAATACCAAAAATTTACACAAAGTAAATTTTTATGTCCCAATTCTAAAAACGTATTTTATTTTGTCAAATATAACACATAAAATTGTCATAAATTGGATTTAAAAGAGGTTCACCATCAAAAGGCGGTTAATCGACCTTTTAAAGAATATTAGACTGTTTACGCTTAAAATTGGTTTCATTCGCATTTTTAATCCTCTAACATTTATTGTAAAAAGTAAAAATATTTGAAAAACTTATATAATAATTTGTTTTTAGTTATATTCATTCGTGCCATCATAATAGCTAGGTGGTAACAACCATTTAAAATAATATTATTTTATTATTAGAGTGTAACGTAAGATTCCCAAGAAACTCATTGTTGCGTGTTGGGTACGCCATTGAGCATAGTGTCCCCTTTAAAGTTATATTAATATTCTATTCACAAATATGGATAAATGTGAAAATTTCATACTCTTTATTTACCTGGGGTGTTACAATTTTAGTCATTATAAGTAATTTGACATTAAAATTTGACATAAACACATGTCAATCTTTTGATAGTTTTTACTTTCTAAAAAACCAGATTTTTGGTTTTGACAACATGAATTTATTTTAAATAAATTAATGAAACATAATTGTTTTGAATTTGGTTAAATATACTTAATTTTTTAATTAATAATATCAAAATTAGATTCGGGAAATTTTTTGTTATTTTTCTAAAAACTTTCAATTTTTGATTAACAGTGAAAAAATATTGTGTTATTGGTTAAAACCGACTTTTTAGTTACATAATTAGTTATTTTATTATAATTGATTTTATGTCTAAATAGATATGTAATACCTATATATTTTTAACATAATTCATTGGAGTCATTTTATAATAAGTTTAGATATATAAAATTTTATAGAACATTTTACCGTCTTTTACCCACCTCCTAGGAGCATTTAAATTTTTTTATAGAACATAATTTTACTACTTTTGTGATTTAAATTTCAAAAATCTGAGAGAAACGGTTGACATCAGTATGTAAAATGTTGCTCAAAAAGAATAATGTAATTTCTGGTGAATAGTAACTTTTTACTTTTATTTACCACAGTTAAAAGTAAATAGGGTAATTAAGGGTAAAAATGATATTATTATTACCCTAAAACATTTCCTAATTCTATTGGATAAGTATAATTTGAGCAAAAAAAACCTTAGGAATAAAATATGATCCTCTTTGGTCCACTTGGATTAGATTAAGAAATTTATTATTATTTTATTTAAAGTAGAGTTAAAAGAGTAAAATTCAATGTTTAATAACAAAGCCATTTTTAATATTGGGTTATAAATAATATAAATTCAACTATTAATATTCATTATAATGATAAAAAAATTTACTACATAATGATATTTTATTTATTATTTTTATACATTAAATAATTTAATTTATTTATGACACAATGATGACACAGTAATTACCTTAATAATGAAATAATGAAATAATTGATTTTATAAATATCCAAATAAATGTAATCTGAGACATCAGATGAATTCCACTAATTTTATAGGTTAATATTACATGTTCTTATAAAAAATATAAATTTATTTCTAAGTAATAAAGTTTTTAGGAATTTAACAAAAATCATTTATTAAATAATGTCAAAATTGACATAATAGAGTTTTTAAAACAAAAACTATATTATTGGTTAATATAATATTCCAAAAAATATAAGGTTCGGACAATGTGACTTAATAATATTATATATGTCGTTAATGAACCAATTGGGGTTCTATTGGAAGTTTACAGTAAGTTTATTATCCATAAAATATAAAAATACAAAGAGACATGGTAAACGTCAAACTATTTAACTACGAGTTAAATATAAAAGATAAGGTTAATATGATAACCTAAACCTGTCTAAAAATTATTGGTTGAGTGGTTTTAGATCCATACCAACCTTATCCTTTAAATATTTAATTTTTGATCCATTTGAAATAGAAAATTATTATATTATAAAATAATATTTCCAGCTTTTCCTAAAGTGACCCTCACCTCTCTTATAAAAGGGAATATCCCCTTCTATTAATTTCACACCTTCAAAGCCTTTTTGTGTCACGACCCGTCCTCAGGGCCCGTGTTGTGACTTCCCTAAGCCCGCCTTCCATAGGACAGGGGCTGACGACTAGCACCAAAGGCATAATTCCCGATAACTGAGAAGGCATTACCTTTATAAAAGTAAACAAAACTGCACAGAGTACAAGCGGAAAAATACACTAAGTACAAAAGGAAGTGCTGAAAATTAAATGGGCCAGAATACAAACCCAATCGAAAGTATAGCTAAAACTGAACAAAAGTACAATATAAAAATGCAATAGCTGGAAGAATGGATGAAGCTTCTGGGTCGTCCCCCTCGGATCTTACCTGAAGGGTAGGTACAAATAGCGCATCTCCTTGATCGTCCACCACAGATCCTACCTGAAGGGTAGGTACAGATAGCGCAGCTTTTGGATCGTCCACCATAGATCCTACCTGAAGGGTAGGTACAGATAGCCCCCACAACGCTCTTTCCCGTCAACCTCTTCTGAGTATTGTCTCGCCGTGAAGTCCACCTCCTAATACTGACTCGTCGTGAGGTCCACCTTCGGGTATCGTCCAGTCTTCGAACACTCGGCCTCCGTCAGTACTACCCATCGTCTGCAACCAACACAACGAGTTGCGGCCATAGACCGTGTTGGGGTGAGTATAACGATACTCAGTAGGGACCCCAAGACCCTCAAAGTCTCTCTCAATCCAACAAGGATAACCACAAAGAAGATCTCAACAGATAACCTCTACATAGGTATATGCCCATACATATACCTATGTTATCAAGTAACCCATCTCAATCATGAGGAAACACAAAGATTATGAAATCAAAGGATAACCACTACCCAGGTATATGCCCATACATATACCTAAGTTGTCAAGTGACCCATATCAATCATGAGGTAAACACAAAGGTCATATACTCAGCTCAAACCAGGATTTTCATTATCAAAACTGTAACTGCGGAAGAGCCCCGTCTCTAGAGTGTACAGTGATCCTATCATGACTCCGAGGTACTGCTCACTAACCTAAGACTACTGAGGTACTCCTCCTGTCGAGTACCACGGGTTAGCCACCCAAACACAGTAGTTCTTCTCGTCGGGGTATGCCACCCAAACAGAGTAGTGCATCCGCCCTAATAGCCTGCAGAGGTACTCTTCGGACGAGTACCGCGGGTCTGCACCCAAACTGAGTAGTGCTCCGTCTGCCATGGGTCTGCACCCAAAAAAAGTAGTGCTCCGTCCACTGGGCTAGTCGACTCACTCCAAGTCGAGTCGGTCAAGCAGTCGTCAGGTCTCAGACGGCTACACGGTGTCCGTACTCCGCACGCTCGTCTCCGGGAGGGTCCTCTACATGAGCTACTGGTCGATACTCAAAGTATCACAAAGTACCATTAATAAGTATCTCAAATTACCACCTCTTCATAGGGGTCTCAACGCAACAGACGGAGCGTCAATCGGACGCCCGGTCTGTGAGTTATTAGCCTTTTCATCCCAAGGGCCCGGTTGGTTTCGTGTGCGAACCAACCTGGCCATATCTCGACTATACCCGAACTCTCATAGGGTATGCTCATAGGGACCATTTCTCAACGTGATCACCAACGCCGCTGACAGTTCGTCAAACAGACATCTGGTCTTAAAGTTATTAGCTTTTCTGTTCCAGGGGCCCGGTTGGATTTCGGGTTCAATCCAACCCGGCCACTATCCATCAGTGTCCAAACCTCAAGTGAAGTATGCCAAAAGTTCCGTCTCATCAAGAGGAATCCATTAATGTTGACGGCACGTCAATCAGACATCCGGAGCTCAAGATATAAGTGTTTCCGCTCCGAGAGCCCGGTTGGTTTTGTATCCAAACCACCCCGGCCATACTCAAAGTTCTCTGAAACCTTGAAGTTAATATACCGAAAAGACCGTCTCGATCCAAGGATCTCATCGCAGCTGACGGTGCATCGATCGGAGGTCTGTAGCCCATGATATGGGCAAAAGACCTTAAGAGGTCCGCGAATAGGGGGTTTGGGCCCGGTCCGACCCGACCCGATACCCCTTCGGTCGGCCCAAACTGGGCGACCCAACCCAGGTACGGGTCTGAACCGCTTGGGCATGGCCCGGCCAAGCCGACGCGGCCCGGCCCGGCCTACGCGGCCCGGCCTGGCGGCTCGGCCGTAACGGCTGAGCGGAAGGGGTGCGGGGGGGGGGGGGGCACGCTGCCCCCCGCTTGTTCGTGAAACCATGACCCCCATGTGGGGGGACGCTCCTGTAGGCCAGCTGGGGGTTTCGACCCCCGACCCTTCTTGGATGCCGGCCGGCTGGTTGCTGCCGCCGCGGGATCGCCCGGGTCCCGCTCTCCTGCTCCGGCGCCGGCGGCCGGAAGCCGGCCGCTGATTCTTGCTCCACCGCGGCCAAAGGACATGGCCTTGGTCCGACCAGCGCGACACGATGACGCTGCGTCCCTTCGCCATTTCCCCGCTCCGGCTGCGGTCTCTTCTAGGTTCTCCGGCGCGGCGCGACGGCGCCGCAGCTTGTTTGACTTCAATGGCGCGGCACGACGGCGTAGCGCTTCTTCGCCCAATCTTTATTATTTTCCGTGTGTTTCACCAGTACCACGCTACCTTATTCGTTCCACACAAAAAAATCAACAATCAAGGGTGGGGGAGGGTCGGCCGTGTTCGTGCGGTCCAACCCCCTCTCGTTATTGCGATATTAGGAGGCTCAATTAAATATGATAATCAGCGATGAATGTAATCACGAACAAAAAAAATATAATCCCCTACCTCGAATAAAAAGTTGAACGAAGGTTCGTCGCGGAATTGCACGTCACGGAAGAAGGTGTCGCGGAAGGAGGATCGTCGCATCACGGAGAGAAGATTCATCGACATCGCATCGTCGATCTCCGAGGATACAACATTCTTGTCGACTTTCGTCGGAGGTCGGCGTTCTTCACGTTCTTCGCCTTCTTCGTCGAGGAAGGAGTGCTTCCAGGCTTTGAGTGATTTCTCCCCAGCCCTCTATCACAACGAACCCATTTAATAAAATAAGACATGTCTTATTTTATTAACACACAAGCCAAACGTTTTGAAATTCAAAAATTGGATCCAATAATTTATTACTTTGAAAAACCTACTCAATTAATGAGTTGAATTTATTTAAAGGGGGGTTTTCTTTTTGAGAGTTACAAAATTAAGAGGGAAGGTTATGAACATTAGGAGAAGGTGAGGGGTTGGGCTCATGTGGGCCCCACCCCACCTTAATCCTCACATAGGTAGTTAACTACAAGTGGGTCCCACCCCCAACTCCCTTACTTAGGTTATAACCACAAAGAGAGGGGAAAAGTGTTTTGACACAACGCTTAATCTATTTAACAAGAAAATGAAAATATAATTGTAAAACAATTATATTTCTATTCCTCACTTATTTTTAAAAACAACTCCTCCTGAAAAAACACTACTCTAGAAAAGGTATTCTTAAGGAATTATCGGCGCTACGAGTTCATCGGTGCCCTCAGATTTCAATTCCGAGCACCGGTTAAAAAGTTTGAAAAACCCGTCGTTCGTTCAGTGAACGTACCCGAGCTAAACTTTGGAAAATGATTCCGGGCACACCGGGCCTCAGAATTAGGTGCCGTCAAAAACTGTGCTCTTGTAAAATTCCAAAGAAATTAAAAAAAAAATTCCGTGAAATTTCTGGGTCTTTAAATTACTACCACCTCAGGGATTTATGTCCTCGTAAATCTCTTAACACAAACTAGGGATACGAAAGTGGTACTGAGCACGCATCTGAGCCTTCCGCTCCCATGTGCTCACCTGGAGGTTCCTGTACTGCCAAAGAAAGCACACCCGAGGAATCGACCATCCTCGTATGATCCGCTCCTGTTGTTCCTCGATCCCCACTTGAACCTCTGTGAGAGTCACCCCATCGCCCAAGTCTAGCTCTCCATGGTCAATGATATGCATTGGGTCAAGAAGGTATCTCCTCAGTTGAGATACATGGAAGTCGTCATGCACCTGGTGCAGCTGAGGTGGATGGTTCAAGCGGTAAACCACCTCGCCTACCCTGCTGAGGACCTAGAAAGGTCTGTTGAACCTCAGAGATAACTTTTCACCTCGGCCACATCTCCGTAAACCTTGTCGAGGTGAGACCCGTATAGGGACGTGATCGTCATCCTCGAACTCTAGAGTTCTCCCTTTCCTGATTAGAACTGAAACTCAAAAGTCCTACTCCCACGAGGGTAGGGTTGACCGAATCCAGAGTGATTGACCAATCCCTCCTATGCATGAGTTTATCCTGTGCTGCCTGGGGTTTCATTTTTGCCGACCAAGGAAAACCCATCCCGACATCGTAGTTAAACCACAACCTTTTTGCCTAATACCGTCAATTTGTGCCTGAACTGTGATTTCCCAGTCCATACTCAAACCAACGTCATAAGGCCTCGATGCTGCCACCAAGAGATTCCAACCGAAACTCTCACCTCGAGGGTCTGACCACACTATCGTTGTAAGTGGGATTATCGAGTCTTCTCCCAAGGTATCTCCAGACGTGAGGGTCAAGTCTATGGCTTACCGGAAACTCTTGGTCTGGGACAAGATTTGTGAAAGGAAGGAATGATTCATATCAACGTCTGTTACTAAAGCAGTTAGTAGTGGACACAGACTGTCACTTGAATCATTTTTAGAGCTATTGGGTCACACTCCTTGACGGCATGCAGCAACACTCTTCCTCCACCCTCCAGCTCCCTGATCCTGGCGGGGACAACTAAGGCGGGTGGTTGTAGCATGTTAAAATGTACACCACCTCATGCTGCTCTCCTAGCTCTACCTCCACGTCTTCTGCTTCATAGACTCATCTCTCCATAAATCTCCCTCTTCTTGAAACATTTAACACGCCTGAGTCTCTAAGACTGGCGCCAGTTTCTTGTTTCTTACTGCACTGTGCAGTCTTCATCCACTCCTGGATGATCTGCACCTTCTTTGCCTACGATCTAAAAGAGATGCTAAGATTTCTCCCTTGCCAAAAAGTGAAACTCGGTCTCATCCCCCAGATGAACCACGCCCATTGCCTAATACAGTCAATCCTGACATGAATGATATATCCATGCCATGGATGATGTCATAAGGCCTCGACGTAACTACCATGAGATCCAACTGTCACTCTCGCCTCCAAGGGCCGAGTCACACTATCGGCATCAGTGTGAGTTCACTGGGTATCCTCCAGTAGAAATCTCGAATGTGAGGGTCAAGTCAACAGATTTTTAACCGGAACCTCTTAGTATCAACTGAACAAAAAGACAGGAAAGAAAACATCACAAAGATAAATGTCTTTTTATTACTGCGACTCATAGTACAAAGACACAAAAACAACAGAAAAATGGAACTATACGTACCAAGAACAAAAGTAATCCACTAGTTCCACTCCTGTCCACCTGCTCTCGGAGCTTTACTTCCTTGTCCATCGCTCAGCTGTTGCTCAAGCACCCGACGTTGCTTCTGTCTCGATGGCTCCTCCAACGCCTGCAGATCAACTGTGCGAGGAGTCGGACAGTCACGTGCCATGTGACCCTGTCCGCCGCACGTGTAACACAGCATGGTAGGTCTGGCTCTGTTACTCCCCTTAGTTCCTCGTACTACCAACCCTATAACCCAAGATCGCCTACCTACTGGTCTGGTCCTCTTGGACCTCGACATCATCTGTCTACTACCTATAGATGACTCATCTGCTGATGGAAAATCCTGTGGCAAAGCCAGTAGCTACTGAATATGCTCAGGGTGTAGAGATACTGGTACAAACTCCACCCTGAAGAAGGTCTCGAATTCTTCCTAGGTGAAGGTCATCCCGTCGCAAAACTAGAACCAGTGGCTCCTGGATCATCCACCACGGATCCTACCTAAAGGGTAGGTATAGATAGCGCAGCTCCTGGATCGTCCACCACGGATCCTACCTAAAGGGTAGGTACTGATAGCCTCCATAACGCTCTTTCCCGTCAACCTCCTCTGTGTATCGCCTCTCTGTGAATTCCACCTCCTGATACTGACTCATTGTGAGGTCCACCTCCGGGTATCGTCCAGTCTTCGAACACTCGGCCTCCGTCAGCACTGCTCGTCATCTGCAACCAACACAATGAGATGCGTGAATAGCCCATGAAGGGGTGAGTATAACGATACTCAGTAGAGACCCCGAGACCCTCAAGGTCTCTCTAAATCCTGCAAGGATAACCATAAAGAAGATCTCAACAGATAACCTCTACTTAGGTATATGCCCATACATATACCTAAGTTATCAAGTAACACATCTCAATCATGAGGAAACACAATGATTATGAAATCAACGGATAACCACTACCCAGGTATATGCCCATACATATACCTAAGTTTTCAAGTGACCCATCTCAATCATGAGGTAAACACAAAGGTCCTAGACTCAGCTCAAACCTGGATTTTCGTTATCGAAACCGTAACTGCTGAAGAGCCCCGTCTCTGGAGTGTACAGTGATCCTGTCACGACTCTGAGGTACTGCTCACTAACCTAAGACTGCTGAGGTACTCCTCCTGTCAAGTACCGTGGGTCAGCCACCCAAACACAATAGTGCTTCCCGCCGGGGTATGCCACCCAAACACAGTAGTGCATCCCCCCTAATAGCTTGCAGAGATACTCTCCGGACGAGTACTGTGGGTCTGCACCCAAACTGAGTAGTGCTCCCTCCGCCTTGGGTCTGCACCCAAAAAAAGTAGTGCTCCATCCACTGGGCTAGTCGACTCACTCCAAGTCGAGTCGGTCAAGCAGTCGTCAGGTCTCAGCCGGATACACGGTGTTTGTACTCTGCACGCTTGTCTCCGGGAGGGTCTTCTCCACGAGCTACTGGTAGATACTCTAAGTATCACAAAGTCTCACTAAGAAGTATCTCAAAGGACCGCCTCGTCATAGGGGTCTCAATGCAACAGACAGCGCGTCAATCAGATGCCCGGTTTGTGAGTTATTAGCCTTTTCGTCCCAGGGGCCCTGTTAGTTTCATGTGCAAACCAACCTGGATGTATCTCAACTGTACCCCGAACTCTCATAGGGTATGATCATAGGGACCGTTTCTCAACGTGATCACCAACACCGCTGACGGTTCATCAAACGGATGTACGATCTGAAAGTTATCAGCTTTTCCGTTCTAGGGGCCCGGTTGGATGTCAGGTTCAATCCAACCTGGCCACTATCCATCAGTGTCTAAACCTCAGGTGAAGTATGCCAATAGTTCTTTTTCATCAAGAGGAATCCAACAAAGTCGATGGTAGGTCAATCGGACGTCCAGAGCTCAAGATATAAGCGTTTCCACTTCGAGGGCCCGGTTGGTTTCGTATCCGAACCAACCCGGCCGTACTCAATGTTTTCCGAAACCTTGAGTATAATATAATTAAACGACCATCTCGATCCAAGGATCGCATCACAACTGACGGTGCATCGATCGAAGGTCCGTAGCCCATGATATGGGCAAAAGATCGTAAGAGGTCCGCGAATAGGGGGTTCAGGCCCGGTCCGACCAGGCCCGATACCCCCTGGGTCGGCCCGAACCGGGTCGAACCGACCTGGGTCCGGGTCTGGCCTTCTTGGGCACGGCCCGGCCTAGCTTGCGCGGCCCGGCCCGGCCTTGGCGCGGCCCGGCCTGGCGGTGCGGTCGTAACGGCCGGGCGGAAGGGGTGCGGGGGGGGGGGGGGGGGTGCCCCCCGCCTGTTCGTGAAACCGCCTCCCCCATGTGGGGGGCCGCTCCTGTCGGCCAGCCAGGGGTTATGACCCCCATCCCTTCCCGAAAGTCGGCCGGCCGGTTTCTACCACCGAGGGACCGCCCGGGTCCCACTCTCCTGCTCCGGCACTGGCGGCCGGAAGCCGGCCGCTGCTTCTTGCTCCGCCGCGGCCTTGGTCCGACCGTCGCGACGCGACAGCGCCGCATCCCACACCACGGCCCCGCGCCGGCCGCGGTCTCTTCCAGGTTCTCCAGCGCGGCGCGATGGTGCCGCAGCTTGTTCAACTTCAACGGCGCGACACGACAGTTCCGTGCTTCTTCGCCCAATATTTATTATTTTCCACGCGGTGCACCGGCACCGCGCTGCCTTATTCGTGCCGCAGACAAATCAACAATCAAGGGGGGAGGAGGCTCGGCCGTGTTCGTGCGGTCCAACCCCCTCGTGTTATTGAGATATCAACCGGATCAATTTAAGATGATAATCAGTGATGAAGGTAATCACGAACAAAAAGAATATAATCCCCTACCTTGAAGAAGAAGTTGAATGAAGGTTCTTCGCGGAATTGCACGTCGCGGAAGAAGGCGCCGCGAAAGGAGGATCGTTGTGTCATGGAGAGAAGATTCTTCGGCGTCGCGTCGTCGATCTTCGAGGATCCGGAGTTCTTGTAGACCTTCGTTGGAGGTCGGCGTTCTTCACGTTCTTCACGTTCTTTGTTGAGGAAGGAGTGCTTCCAGGCTTTGAGTGATTTCTCCCCAGCCCTCTCGCACAACAAACCACTTTACTAAAATAAGACTTGTCTTATTTTATTAACAGACAAGCCAAACGTTTTGAAATTCAAAAATTGAATCCAAGAATTTATTACATTGAAAAACCTACCAAATTAATGAGTTGACTTTATTTAAAGGGGGGGTTTCTTTTTGAGAGTTACAAAATTAAGAGGGAAGGTTATGAACGTTAGGGGAAGGTGAGGGGTTGGGCTCGTGTGGGCCCCACCCCACCTTAATCCTCACACAGTTAGTTAAATACAAGTGGGTCCCACCCCCAACTCCCTTACTTAGGTTTTAACCACAAAGAGAGGGGAAAAGTGTTGTGACATAACACTTAATCTATTTAACAAGAAAATTAAAATATAATTTTAAAACAATTATATTTTTATTCTTCACTTTTTTTAAAACAACTCCTCCCGAGAAAACGCAACTCCAGAAAGGGTCTTCTTAAGCAATTACCAGCGCTACGAGTTCATCAGTGCCCTCAGATTTCAATTCCGAGCACCGGTTCAAAAGTTAGAAAAAATCGCTCGTTCGTTCACTGAATGTACCCAAGCTAAACTTCGGAAAATGATTCCGGGCACACCGGGCCTCGGAATCAGGTGCCGTTAGAAACTAAGCTCTTGTAAAATTCCAAAGAAATTAAAAAATATTTTCTTGAAATTTTTGGGTCTTTACATTTGGCTTGGCCAACCCCTGCCAAAATATCCTCCCAAATTTCCCCCCTTCATCCAAGAGGCCTTCCATTGGTCAGAAAGAAAACCTAATGATCTATTTTGATCAAATCAAAAGGTAGAACACGAAGAAGAGGTAAATATTTCATCACCTCTTTCAAGTTCTTTTCTTCTTCCACTTCCTATATCATTGTTGTTTACATTCTAAAATAATAAATACATAAACTTATATATACTGTGATGTTATTTTAAAAATTTTACAACCATATTCATTATTTTATCCATAATATAAATGACATGGTCACCATATGTGTGTACGTACGGATTACCTTCTCCACATCGAGGTGTAATTTTTTATTCAAACACTTCATTATTTGGATGGGTTTAATAATGAGTATAACTAAAGTAAATAATAAATATAACATCTTAATGACTATTTATATATGATATAACATCCAATTAAATAAATTTTCATCACCAATATACTAATATTGTCGCTCGTGCGTACGTACGGATTACCGTCTCCACGATGCGATGAGATTCATTTCCTCGTTCACAATTCAATGATGATTATAAAATATAAATCATTAATAAGTATGTAATATATGAAATAATAATTATACTGGATATAAATATGTATATATTTATTTATTTACTTACATATATCTTATTGACTTAGTTCTGTTCAATACGATATGAAAACAGAAACAATGTTTATGCATACGTACGACCTACTATCTCCATAAATTGTGTTTTCCAATTTATATATATGTCTATTATAAATATTTATATTCTAAATATATATGATATTAAAAATCATTTTTCATATTCTTCATGTATTTAAAATATGATCTTAGTGATACAATCATGATTAATAAGTTAAAAAAAGTACGATAAAGAAAGTGATTATTACCCAAAAATATAATTTAACATTCAAATTATTATTAAATGGGTAGTATAAAGTCATAAATGAATAATTTATGATATCATAAATGTTAATATGGTTCTAGTATAATTAAATAACATATTTTGGTCTTTATATAGGAGGTTAAACATACCCTCCACTAAAGGAAAATGCAAGGCAAGGGTTAATTTCACAATCTCATTATTATCCGAGGTTGTTTTTATGTAAGTATCTACTGGGAAATATTTATTATCCATTTACATGTTGCATAAAATTGTTTTGAAAGGGATTATTTTTATGTTAATATTTTAATAAAACATTATTTTAAATGTTCTAAAGATTTATTCTTCTAAAACTTTTTCATTAATTTCCATGTTTTTAAAATGGTATTTAAGGGTTTATTTTTATGGACATGAATGTTTGAAAATGTTAATTCCATTCAAAATTATCACTGTATAATGAGAACCTTTGATTCAAAAATTTCATTAAATATATTCCATTCTAAATTGTGTGACATTGGAATGTTTTCATGAAAAAAGGATATTTCTCTCAAATATTTTTGCAAATAATTTTCATCTATGTCAACATCCTTTGAAGGATTTTGTACTTTTTTGAAGTTGATTTATTATAATACAAACATTCCATACTATATTGAAGGTTTTGTGTTATTTTTTACTATGGATGTGTTATTTTTATACCATTCATGGTTTATGGATGATTTATTGACATTTAGTATGCTAGTTTTAATACAAATGTTTATGTTATGTTTAAACCTTTTCATATGAGGAATGAATTGGACATAGTAAGTGACGGGTAGAGCCGGATATAGCTCCTCGATGCATCGGTAATTCTCATGAGACAAACTATTGTCTTTGAATAAGTTGTTGAAAAAATAATATTTTTAGTCTTGGCATAAGGCCTTGACTATGTGGTTATGAAGTCTGAAATTATGCATTCCATCATTATGAAAGTGGTTAATGATATTTCATGTAATTATTTGACTTGTAGAATATTCATGTTAATAATTAAATGACATTATTTGATTTTATCTTTGCCATATTATACTAAATTTTATGTTTAAATGGCTTTTGTTTTAGTCTTATACATTTCCTTAAAGGTTTATGATTATTTATGAAAGTTTCCGTGATATTTTATTCCTTACTGATCATCTGAGGTCACCCCTTTCAATGTTTTATTTTTCCCAAGATTGAAGAAGTATTTTATGGTTTACCTGTTGGGATAGGCTAAGGGATATGAATGTGTTCAAAAGGAGAAAATGTTGTTGTTGTCATTCATTTTATAATGTAATGTAACATTCATGTATGTAATCTATTTTCCAATACTGATAAACTAATTAGTCCATCAGGAGTTGATTCCTTGTAATCATTCCAATGTATTAAAATAATGCACCAACTCTGGGCTACTGGGGTTGGGGTGTTACAAAAAATATAAGTATTTTTAAAAAAAAATCTATATTTTTTTTGACAATAACTCATTTTATTATATTTATGAAGATCTTTTAGGACTATATTTTTTTATAATTAGGCAACCAACCATACATATCTAAATATTATGTTACAAGGTGGACACTTTAACTCAATTTTCATTTTTACTATAGTATAAAACATTTAAGATATAACAAGATTTATTTTCATGACATAACTTCCCAATTTTAATTTAACATCATACTTATCCATACTAATCCATAAAAACGTATAAATCAACATTTTTAAAAGTGGTTGGAGAACAATAAACTCATTAAGGGACATATAAGAACACTAAAACAATAAACCTATTAGTCCCTGAATATTCATAAAAACACTTATAAAAAAAATTGATCATAAAATATTAATTTTCTTACCCAATAAACCAGCTTCACTACACATATATTTTAATAAAACATTTTATAATTAATATTAATGTAGAAAATAAAACACATAATGATTTTTTTTAAAATAATGATATACTCAGGATTTTTTTTTCACAAATTGATTATTTTCAACCTTAAGAATTATCATAAACATCCATTTTTAAAATAAAATCATTACATTGACTTGTAAAATCATAATTTTTCTATGAAAACACATAGAAACTATATATAAATAATTTAGGTAACTTAATACATCAATTATATATAACTCTTAAAATATATATTACAAATATAATAACTACCTGGTAAATTTCAATAATCTATTATGAGATACCTAAATAGTGAACATTGTCCCTAAGACCTTCGGGTCATTTAATCTCCTATTCCTACGGGCCATGTAATCTATGAGCCTAAGCACCTTTTAGGGGTTCCCCCTCATCCCTTGAAAGGGGGGTTATCAAAAATCAATAAAAATGAAGGCCTTCAGGCCATTCGGGTCATATCAGTCTCACCCATAATCATAATATAAGGCCCCAACCTTAAAACATTTTATAATTTTGAGTTAAATCAATAATTCAAATTGAGTATCTTTTTTTGGTTTAGAGTTTTATAGAATTAGGCCATAACTATTACATATCTACTTGAATATTACATGTAGGCAATACTACTTAGTATCCATTTTTTCATAAAATAAAAACACTTAAAAAGAAACATGTCTAGTTTCATGTTTTTTATAGCATGAATTTTCCTTGATCCCATCCTTGACCCTATTCCACTTTATGTCCTGTGAAAAACATTTAAAAAACTTGGGATGAGCTATAAAACTCAGTAAGGGATATACAAAGAAGTGAAACAGTTAGTTTTTCAAAATAACAAGTAAACCATGAATAATTTACCATAATTAATACTTTTCACCTTTAAGAAGTTTTAAATAATCTTCACTGCATAAAAGATCATTGCTTGCCCTTTTGTAACAAAATGATTCCCATAAAACACATATAAAGAAAACATAACATATAAAGTTAACTTGAGACATAAGCATTCTTAAATGGAATAACCATACAGTCTCCATCCACATATAACACTAAATGGAATAGTTGTATGGACAACATCTATACCCAATGCATTGGAGGTGATAACGTAACCACCAATCCTGGTTTATCACGACACCACCCGTCAATTGTCCAAGTAAAATTATAAAATCATAACACATAAAATATGGCAAATATAAACGTTTCACTAATAAAAATTCATTTGAAATCAAAAAAATCATTTCAAGATATTGTTAAAATCAATTCTTTATCAAACCATTTTTAAAACTATTTAAAACATTTAATAAATATATTTTTTATTCAATGTGTCCCATACCACTTTGAAACATTTAAAGGAATTATAATTTTTGAACATTAATGACCATATAAGTTAATCCCTAAAACAATTTTGAAAACATAGTAATTAATGAGTAATATTGATAAGAATAAAACATTAAAACATTTTAAATGTTATTTTAGTTAAAGAGTTCCAAACCAAATGAGAGATACATGAATACAAATAAATGTGCAATAACATCAATCAAAGATTATAATATCATGAGAATAAGGAGATTCATTATATAATATTTCAAAGGGAAGTATATACACTATATAAAAGTGAACTGGTGTATAAAAAAATAAATATGTTTCAATGGAATGTAAATTGAGACAAAGTCCCTTGCAAAGATCACATCCTTAGATTAAGAATAACTCAATGACATCATTATGTCTGAAAAATATGAATTCACCCAATATATGAGGATATTAATTGTAAAACAATCATAGTTCATACACACATATTCATAGCACTTCATAATAAATAATTAGGTTTTTATCCCCAAAGAATTTAAATTGGGTTAAGAAGTTCTCTTACAGAAACTCGAAAGCCTAACTATGTCACTTTAAAATTTAGAAAGTGAGTTGATGAGAGATAAAAGGGTATCTCGTCAATTGGACATAAAATTTATAGTAATAAGGATATAGAGTAACATATCCCAACATAGTAATATTTAAATTAAAATAAATAAATAAAAAACTCTTTTAAAAAGATGAGGGTGAAAGGTTCCCTTATCGATTTGATAACTTACGAAACGTACACCACATGAAAGAAAGATCATGAAATGAAGATTTAATTACCCATAAATTATATTATATTACAAAAATAATATTATAATGGGTAGTATATACACCACGAAAAAGGAGATAGGGGAAAATATATCATGAATATTACGGGAATAAAAAGTGAGATGTAAACCCCTTACAACATTGTAATCAATTAAGTCATTTGACCAAAAGTTAAAAACCCCCAAATGAATAACAAAATACCTTGAATATAAAGAGAATGATAATAATATATATCAAATGGAAGTAAAAAATACACCACATACTAGAAATAAGTGTCAAACAATAGAAATATCATGGAATTAAAAGTGAGATAAGAAACCCCTTACCACATTATAATCAATCGAGTCATATCACTTTGAGGGGGTAGTAGTCCGCATTTCCTCAAATGAAATTATTACTTGTACCCATTATGGAAACAAAAAAGGTATGCTATAAATGAAAAATAAAGAAGTTAAGATAAAATATAAATGTAATATATTTAACATATAAATAGAGTTCTATCATAATGGACACCATAAAAGGTAGTGGAAAAATATTGAACAATCATCGTTCCGTGAGGTAGTAGTTCGCCGTCCACAGAAATAGTATGTTCTTCACCCATTATATGGAGGTATCTATGAGTTTACTTTAGATAATTCTCAAAAAAACAACCTAGTATATTTAATATATCATTGTTGTAATAAAATAATGGAATAAAAAGAGTTAATGGTTTGGAGATGTAAAATTATAGAAAAGAACTTAAGAGAAGATGTTACCTTTAAATCTGGTAACTCCCATTGGTTTGAACCAAAATGTATTCATGAAGTGACTTATACATAAATTAAGGATTATAGGTAAAATATAGGGATATTGAAAGCTTATTTGAGCAGATTTTGGATTAGCCAAGGGGCTAGAGAGGTGTGGGTAATGGTTTATAGGTGAGGGCCTTTTATAAGGGGGGAGGGGCTCTTTAAGAATGTTTAAAAATACTATTTTACTATATAATGATTTTAAGTTTACAAAAGTCCAAAACTCATTAAAGTAAAATATAAGATGAATATTGTTTGAAATAAAATCATCCAAAAATAATTGGATAGGTTTTAGATATTGTTTTAATTTTTATAATCTTATTGTTTTTAAATCATTCATTAATGAGGTAAACACTGCATCATTATAGTGTCATAAATAATTTTATTTATTTGGTGTTGAAAAATTATAAATAAAACATCATGAAAAATGAAATATTTTTGTCTTTCTAATTAATATTTATAGTCAAATATATCAATTATATAACCACACATTAAAATTGTTTTAGCAAAACAATACATGATTATGATATTTTTATTTTTTCTTTAAATAAAACGTTATTAATGTCATTATATTACCCAAATGGATTTTAATGACCAAAAGTATCACCCAAGAAATTTCATGGTCATCCATTACTCATACAATAAGGTTAGTACAAGTGTTAAGGTAATTTTTTATTATTATAATATTTCTTTTACCTTGAATTTCCCGATTAACTTTAATTGCGGTAAATAAAAGTCAAAAGTTACTATTCACCAAAAATTATTTTCATCTTATTGAACAAAATTTTTCTATCTAATAAAAACCATGTATGTATGGTTTTTGAAATTCTATTCACAGAAGCGGTCAAATTTTATTTAAACGAAAAAGTCGTCTTTTCAACTGTTACTCAGTGTTTTCACTATTCATCAAAAATTGATGTTTTTCAGAAAAATAAAAAAAATTCAGCCTAAGCTATATTTGATATTACGAATTCAAAACTGATTTCTATTTTAATATATTCAAAACTTAGAAGTTTCATTAATTAATTTAAATTTAATTCTCGTTGTCAAAACAAAAAGTGTGATTTTAAGAAATAATAACTATTAAAAGATTGACACTTGCATATGTCCAAATTCAAAGTGAAATTACATCCAATGACAAAAATTTTATTGAATGGAAAAAATATAATATAATTACAATTTAAAACCGTTTAAAAATAATAATATAACCATAAAAATAAATAATATTAAATGGCAGTTATGAATTAAAATACAATATTTTTCACTATTCATTAAAAATGAACTTTATCAGAAAAATACAAAAAAGTTATCCAAATTAAATTATTAATCCCCGATTCTAAATAAGACATTTATTTTATCAAATAAAACATATAAAAGTTACAAAAACTAGATTTAAAAAGGGTTATTCATTAAAAGGTGATAAATTGACCCTTTAAAGAATATTAGAGTATTTATGCTTAAAATTGGATTCATTCGCATTTTAAGCCTCTAAAATTTATTACATAGAAGAAAAACCATTTAACAAATATATATAATCAAATTTTAGTTAGTTATATTCATTCCCTCCAATAAAACAGCTAGGTGTTAACTGCCATTAAAATTAATAATATTATTATATTATTTTTCGGTATAACTCACCCTTATGTGCAACATAAGTTTTCAAAGAAACCCATTGTTGCGTATCAGGTATGTCATAGATCATATCATCCCCTATAATGTAAAATTAATATTAAAATTAAAATTATTTAATAAATATGAGAAATGTCATTTTCTTTATTTACTTGGGATGTTATATCCTTCCCCCCTTTCGAAAATTGTGTTTTCACAATTTTAAAATTGGGATTGGAAACTTCATTGAAAGTCCCACATCAAAAAAATAGTAAATAAAACTATCACATAAAAACGATATGTACAATGGTCACTCGTGATAACCCATACTTGGATTCTAGGAAAACATGGATATGGAGGAGAAACTAAGTGTCAAGTTTTGATAGAGGTGATAGAAAACCTGATTAAGAGAAAGTTAACCACCAAAAAATCCCAAACTTGTGATGGGTTAAACATCATTTGATTCCACAGTATGAGAATTTAATGGAAAATATTTTTGTTTTAATTTACTTTTCATGAAGTTAAGGAATTTATTTATGAGCATAGCTAAAAATATAAGGAAACATACTTACTTGTCATGTAGACTTTCATCCTTTACTAAATTCTTACAACAAACACATATATTCTCCAAACAATGAGAATTATAGATGGCTTAGCCACACCTAAATCACTAGAATATACTTCTATAGTATTACATAATCTACAAAAGATGAACTATATATTTCCCCCATATTTATACATCATCCAAAACCAAAAATGTTAGTACAAGATTAGATAATCCCCACAAATGATAATCATTTACAAAACTACTCTTAATCTCTATAATTCAATAAATAGTACCCTAAGTTCAAAAAAGACCATTAAATATAAAATTGTCCTTAGAATCCTTCAAATTAATCCAAAATAAGATTGAAACCCAAAATTATTATAAATTTAATCACATAGTCTTCCACAGTAATTCTTAACATTTATCTCCAAATAACATCGACTACTCTTAAAGTCACATACTAAAGTGTAAGTAACGTAGTCAAATATTCTCAAAGATAGGTTAATAATTTCCTTTAAAACCCCAAAATGATTAAAAGACCGCAATCAAACATAGATTCATTCAAAATAAAATTCCACCATTACTCCTCCATTGAAATCTCAAAGTATTATATTTTCCCTAGGCGTATATTGTTTCCCCAAAATAGATAACATCTTCCAAAATAAACATTATCACCTAATCACCAAATAATTTTCCTGCATTAAGGATATCCATTTGACAAAACATAAGTTCCCAAAATAAAATTATTCTTGATCCATAAAATCATTTAATTAAAAGAATAGGTCATACTAACCTGGGACTTCACATAGGCTAGTGGTAGGTGATGCGCCCTCATCTCCCTTTGGTTGTGGGTTTGATTCTTGTAGCCTTGTCAAACGTGATGGGTTTTCACCCATCTTACAGGTTGTCCTTATAAAACTCAAAAATAACCCTAACTTGTTTTAACCTCAATGGTTTTCTTATACCTTTCATCTTAATTCGAATACATTAAGACCTCAACATCTTATATTTTTTTCACCTCCATATGCTAAAATAAAATTATTCCTAATAGAAAGATCATCATATCATGATCATGGTGACCATATGGTTTCATCATCATCTTGTTCATGTTGGTAAAAGGTCCATCTATTGCAAAAATGATTTAGAGATCCTTAAAAATCATTTTCTTCCTTCATCCAAATACACCATGTACCACTTGGGTCGTATTGGTGTTCGTAGAAAAATAGTTTTGTAAAATAATCATGTATGAAAAATAATTTCAAAACATCTGATAAAACATGATTTTTATAAAACAGTTGGACTACATTTGAGTTTAAACTTTTAATCAATGGTCCTTTTAAAATACCATAAGTATGTTCTAAGAGACTATTTTGTAAAAGAAAACATAAATAGGTTGCACTAGAGTTTCCTTCTTCAGAACCGTTTTCAAAATCATAATATGCTTCAAAATCTTGTTATATGGTAAAATATTTGAAAATTACTTGATAATATTTAACTTTTTAAGAATATGATAATATTGGGAAAATATAATTTTATTAAATGAAACCCATGATCCATGATGATATTGAGGTATAGTGGAGATGTTTGATATCTCAAAAAACTGCTTTCAAGTGAGTTGTTTGCTAGAAAAAGTTTCACAATCATCTGAACATGACTTTGCAAAAATTATTGCAATAATGTCATTGGGAAGAGATAGGAATGTAATTTGAGACCATCCTCCATCAATTAGTAGTTGACATTCCTTGATCTGAAAATGTTATACAACAAGGATTTAACAAAAATAATTGACATAGGGACTAACCATGTGTTTAATGAAAACTTCTAATCCCTAAAGATGT
The DNA here is from genome assembly GCA_963277665.1 of Viscum album. Taxonomy (NCBI): domain Eukaryota; kingdom Viridiplantae; phylum Streptophyta; class Magnoliopsida; order Santalales; family Viscaceae; genus Viscum; species Viscum album. Next base: position 876,538,556 of record OY728160.1, on the reverse strand, counting down.
CTAAACCAACCTATGATACCAACTATAAGGCCACATCCTTAAAAAATTATATAATCTTGAGTTAAATCAAGAATTCACATTTAGGATCTTTTTAGGATTAGAGTTTTAGAGAATTAGGCCATAACTAATACATATCAATTTGAATATTACATGTAGACACTACTACCCAGTATCCATTTTTTCATAAAATAAATACTCTAAAAAAGAATCATGTCTAGTTCCTTGTTTAAGATGGCATGACTTTTCCTTGATCCAATCCTTGACCCTATTCCACTTTATGTGGTGTGAATTGTTTAAAAAACATGGTATGAGAAAAAAACATAGTAATGGACACACAAAGAAGGGAAAATATTGGTTTTTCAAAACTACAAGTAAACCCTGAATAATTTATCAAAAGTAAAATTTTCACCACTATGAAGTAGTAAATAATCTTTATTAAATAAATAATCATTTCTTTCCCTTTTGTAACGAAAATATTAACTTAAAACCCATTGAAATAACACATAAAATATAAAGGTAACTTGGGACATAAACATACTTAAATGGAATAACCATACAGTCGACTTCCAAATATAACACTAAATGGAATATCCATACGAATGAATTCCATACCCAATGCATTGGAGGTTATAACAAAACCACCTATCCTGGTTTATCATGGCAACACCCATCTTTTGGTTTATCATGAAACCACCTGTCAAATTACCAAGTATCATTATAAAATCATAACACTTATTATATTTAAAATATAAACATTTCATTAATAACATTTCATTTTCAATCACAAGAAATAATTTCAACATATTAACAAAATCAATGCTTTATCAAACCTTTCTTAAAACCATTTAAATTTTTTAATAAAGATTTTTTTGAATCCAAGTGTCTCATACCACTTTGAATCTTTTAATGGATTTAACTTTTTTGAACATTAATGACCATATAAATAAATCCTTAAAACCATTTTGAAAACATGGTTATTAATGAGAAATATTTAAAAGAATAAATCTTTAAAACATTTAAATTGATATTTTAGTTAAATAGTTCCTAACCAAATGTGAGATCCTTGATTTCAAATAATTGAGGAATAACATCAATCAAAGCTTATAATATCATGAGAATAAGGATATTAGTGATATAATATTTCAAAGGGAAGTATATAAACCATATAAAATTTAAATTATGTATAAAAAACAAATAAGTTTTAATGGAATGTAAAATGAGACAAAGTCCCTTGCAAAGATCATATCCTTAGATTAAGGATAACTCAATGACATAATTATGTGTGACAAATAAGAATACATCGAATATAAGTGGATATTAAGTGTAAAACAATCATAGTTCATTCACACATATTAATAGCATGACATTATCAAGAAGCAGAATTTTAACCCCAATAAATTGAAATTGGGTTAAGAAGTTCTCTTACAGAAATTCGATAGCCTAACGACGTCACTTTAAAATTCAAAAAACGGGTTGATGAGAGAGAAAAGGGTATCTCATAACATGGACATTATATTTATAGAAATAAGGATATAGAATAACATATCCCAACATAAGAAGTTGTAAATTAAAAGACATAGCGAAAAAAATCTTTTAAAAAGAGGTGGGTGAATAGTTCCTTTGTCGATTTGGTAACTTACAAAACATACACCACATGAAAGAAGGATCAAAAAATGAAGATGTAATTACCCATAAATTAAATTATATTAAAAATAGAACACAATCATGGGAATTTCATACACAACACAGAAGGAGATAGTGTCAAATATATTATAAATCTCATAGGAATAAAAAGTGAGATGAAGACCCCGTACCACGTTGTAATCAATCGAGTCGTATGACCAAAAGTTAATAACCACAAAATGAATCATAGAATACAATGAATATAAAGAAAATTATGATAATATATATCATATGGTATTAAATAATAAACCAAATGAAATAAATAAGTGGCAAACAATAGAAATCTCAAAAAATTAAATGTGTGATAAGAAACCCCTTATCACGTTGTAATCAATCGATTCATATCACTTTGTGGGGGCGGTAGTCCGCACTTCCAAAAATGAAATTGTTTATTTTACCCATCATGGAAACCATAAAGGTATATTATAAATGAAGAATACAAAATTAAAGATACAATATAAATATAATATATTTCACATATAAATACAGTGACATCATAATGGCCACTATAACAGGTGGTAGGAAAAGATTAAACTATCATCGTTTCGTGAGGCAGTAGTTCGTCGTCCACAGAAACAATATGTTATTTACCCATTAGATGGAGGTGTGGGTAAGTTTAGTTCGAATCCTTCTCATAACAAAAACCTTTTATATTGAGTATACTGGTGTTTTTATAAAATTAAGGAATAAAAAGAGTTAAGGGGTTAAAGATTTAAAATTAAAGAAAATAACTTAAGAGAAGTTGTCACCTTTAAATCGGCTAACTCCCTTTGGCTTGAACCAAAAGGATTTTTTTGAAGTGCCTTCTGCATAAATTAAGGCTTCTAGGTGGAATAGAGGGATCATGAGAGCTTATTTGGGTATATTTTGGACGATACAAGGGGATTGATAGGTCTGGGTAATGGGTTAGAGTTGAGGGCTTTTTATAAGGGGGAGGAGGGGCTCTTTAAGAATGTTTGAAAATATTATTTTATTATTTAATGATTTTCGGATTATAAAGGTCCAAAACTCATTATAGTCTAAGATAATAGGACATGTGTTTGAAATAAAATCATATAATAAGAATTTTATATGTTTTAGATATTGTCTTAATTTTTGTAATTTTATTTTTTTAAATTAATCATTAATGAGATAAATATTGCATCATTATTGTGTCATAAATAATATTATTTATTTGATGCCTAAAATTATAAATAAAATTACATGATGTAGGAAATAGTTTTATATTTCTAATTAATATTTATAGTCAAGTATATCAATTATATAACCCTGTATTAAAATTGTTTTCGCAAAACATTACATGTTTATGATATTTTTATTTTTACTTTAAATAAAAAGTTATTAATGTCATTATCTTACCCAAATGGATTTTAATGTCTAAAAGTCTCATACATGGACTTTCTTGGTTGGAAATTAATCATCCAATATGGTTAGGACAAGTATTAAGGTAGTTTTAGATTATTATAATATTATTTTTACCTTTAATTTCCCTATTAACTTTAACCGCAGTAAATAAAAGTCAAAAGTTACTATTCACCAAATATTATTTTCATCTTATTAAACAACGTTTTACTTTCTAATAACAACAATGTATGTCTTATTTTCAAATTTCAATTCAAATAAGTTGTAAAATTTCATTTCAATGAAAAATTCATCTTTTCAACTACTCCTCAGTGTTTTCAGTATTCATCAAAAATTGATGTTTTCAGAAAAATAAAAAAAATTCAGCCTAAGCTATATATGATATTTCGAATTAAAAAATGAGGTCTATTTTACCAAATTCAAAACATATAAGTTTCATGTTTTTAAAATTAATTTCTGTTGTCAAAACAAAAAGTGTGTTTTTCAGAAATAATAACTATCAAAAGATTGACACTTGTTTATATCCAAATTCAAAATGAAAGTTATTCCTTTCACCAACATTGGATTAAATGGTAAAAATATAATATAATTAAACTTTAAAACCATTTAATAAAAATAATCTTACCATATAAATAAATTAGAATAAAAGGAAATTTAGAATTAAAATACAGCATTTTTCACTATTCATTAAAAATGAACATTATCAGAAAAATACCCAAAATTTACTCAAAGTAAATTTTGATGTACCAATTATAAAGAAGTATTTTATTTTTTAATATATAACATATAAAAGTGAAAAAAACTAGATTTTAAAATATTTATTTATTAAAAGGTAGTTAATCAACCCTTTAAAGAAGATTAGAGTATTTGTACTTAAAATTGGATTCATTCAAATTTTAAGCCACTAAAATTTGTTGGATAAAAGTAAAAACATTTAACAAAAATATAGAATAATATTTTAGTTAGTTCTATTCATTCCTTCCAATACAATGTCTTGGATTTAAGTATCATTTAAAATAATAAAATTATTATATTATTTTTCAGTATAACTCACCGTTGTGTGTAATGTAAGTTTTGAAAGAAACCTATTGTTGCGTATCATGTATGTCATAGATCATAACATCCCCTTTAAAGTAAAACTAATATTTAAATTACAAATATTAATAAATATGAAAATTTTCATATTCCTTATTTACCTGGAATTTTATACATAAACAACTCCTAATAACCACAATATAAACATAATACATGAATTCTTTCATTTTCATCATCATACATACAAAATAATTCCATAAACCCATTAAGATATTTTTTGATATTATAATATCCATTCCATTTAATATCATTTTTGAAAGTATCTAAAACAATGGGATGAAGGGTTTTTAGTTGATGAAAACATAAAATATTATAAAGGGCAAAAAAAATAATGGATATGGCATTGGGAGAACTATTGAAATCTGATACATTAAAATAAAATGTTATTTTTTCCTTTTTTGTAAAAATGTTTTGTATGAAATATGTAATAAGATTCCTTTTGAAAATGTTTATGATAAGGTAAAAAGTGACAAAAATTTAATTTATAATTATTTTATTTCTTTATAAATACATTCATAAAATAATTAAAATCACATTTATATGGGAGAAAATTATGTAAAAAATAAATCATTAAGAAACATAAAACAACATTTTTATGTTAAAGTGTCTCAGACCCTCGACTTCAACTCGTCACATATATTAATTATGTTCATAAATATTGAAAATAGATAATTTTTTACTTTTTTAGAAAAATTAAAATAAATTATTCTTTTTATTTTATTTATAACGAGGTTGTATACAATTACTTAATCAATTAAGTTCACGTCAGATGTTTTGACGACATTTGTCTCATATGTCCAAAATGAGTTTGGTAAGATGACTATGGTAAAATTGGTCATCCTAATATCCTATAAATAATAATAATAATGTCATAATTATATTTTTTATACAAAAATTATACTTTTGAAACCAAACATGAAAGACGTTTATGAAAAATGAATTATGTTACAATCATGGAGATGGCAGGTCATACGTACATATGAGTACGATTTCCATTTTCCACAAACATGATGGAAGTAATGTAAGTATTATTTTATAATTAAATAATTATGAGTATATAATATGTATAAAATTATTTATTTAAATATTCTTATAGATATTATCCATGTGATTTGGTCATGAAAAATGCATCCCATCACTTTTTGGAGGTGGTAATCCACACGTACATATAAACAACATTTTCATTTTTCAATGGATGGAAAGGTAATACATTGGTTGATGTAATATAATTCATGAATTAGAAATATTTCATGAATATAATATTTATAAATTAAATCCATCATTTTAACCATATGTGAGAGGTCCTGATAGAAAATAATTTACATAGGTTTATAATGTGGTTGTGTTCCATACACAAAAATTATGGTTCCCATTTTTTGGAAGAATGATATGGATATATGTTATTAAAAAAATTAAAATATATATATATAATATACTGGTATTATTATTTCACAACAATTGAATAAGATTTTAAGGATGAGGAAAAATAATTAAAACAAAAATCTTTGGTTAAGAACTATATCTCTTCTTCAAAAATCCACTTTAGGTTTATACCTAAAGCCTTACAAAGTGGGGTTTTTCAATCAAACTAGGAACTACAGGACATGGAGAAGGATTCAAGGCATGTATTTGGAGTTTTATTTGATTAAAACAAATATCTTTAAGTTTTTAGTGGATATAATGGATGATTTCCTTTTATAAGTGGGGGAAATAATACACGTAGAATTTTTAAAAAGATTAAAATATATTAATATATTACACAAGAAAAATAGCTCCAAAATGGACCATTTATAAATATTAGGCTTTATAGGGTATAAATATTAATATAAAATAGTATTTATACATGTTTTTAGTCCATTTTCACCCTAAAAAATTTAGTCCAACCCCCTCCCCCTAGAAAACATGTTTAAAACATTATCTGTGGTAACAATCCATTAAAATTTTACTATTCAATATAACCAAAAATTAATTTAACCTTATAAAAAAATAATTATTATTATGATTCCAAATATGGAATATATTTTATAAAATTAAATATAATGAATTTTCCAAATTTAATTTAAAATTAAACCCGCAGTATGCGACGAAAAACGGGTTTTCAAAAAAATACCTTTTAAGTATAAAAAACATTTTATACCAAATTAATGTATAATTTTTATTTTAATAAAATTTATTAGATTATTTTTAATAAAAATTAAACTATTAAAATTTTATAACTAATAAAAATTACATTTTGAACTTTAAAAATATTGAAACAAAAAAACAAATTTCAATAAAAATTTGAATTTTATTATTCATTTAAATAACAAACATTATAGAAAATTATACAAAATGTTCCTAAGATAATTTTAAAAGTATAATTTCAAATATTAAGTTCAATTTTAAAATTAAAACATAATAATTTTGAAATAAATATTTTAAATAAAACCATATTTAGTTTTTACATTTCATTGATTTATTCTGGAAAATAAAATTTATTAATCTTTATAGGTTAACTACTAATTATTGAAAGTTTTTATTGGTTTATTTATTTTTTGGTATTTTAATGGTGATAAATATTTAATGGAGAAAATTAGTGTAATATAGATGAAATTTATGACAATTATAATGCTCTGAGACGATTGATAATTCAAGGCTGAATTCTGAATCTCAAAATTAATGAATCAATTGAAGACAAAGGTGAATTTTTTTGAAAATGATAATTAATTTCATGAATCAATAATTCACATAAATAATTGTTACTATAATAGATTAATGGATGAAGAAAAATAATAAAATTAACTTGGTAGAAAAATATGAAAAGTCACACTGTGACATATAGTGTCACATCGTGACACTTGCAATCCATACCTTAAAACATCTAATTCTATATCAACATAAGATGGGGCCCATATTTTATTAACTGATAACTACTATAGTTTACATGGCCACAAATTTGGGACCATTTTATAACTATGTTCTCCTTTAAATCTATAAATTTTAGTCTTAGGCTCCCCTATAGTTGATTCCCCAACTAACAGAGGTTATCTCTTAATGAAGTATTTCAAAACACAATCCTAAAGATTTTATTTATTTATTTATATCTTCCCATATAAACCACTCATAACTAATAGAAGGGTGTAATTACCATCTTTTTCCAGTTGATTTATGTAATGCGAGACTGTGTATGTATGTTCTTTTTCTTTTTTATATTCCGGTTTTAGGTGGTTTCATTTTTTTTAATTCTTCCAGTCCTTATTTATTTTTTTCATGACCGTTGAAAAAATTATTATGAAATTAAAATCCAACTATTAAAACTGATTTTTTTAAATCTCATATACCCATGGTGTAATTTAAAATGATCATGTTTAAAATGATATTGAGGGAATTTAATTAATTATTAACCTTAAGCAATTAACAATATGAAATGGAAAATTTATTCATTATAGAGGAGATACTGAGGCCATGGATTATAGTTTATCTTAAAACTCATGAAAAACATAACAAAATAGTTTAATTTCTAAAATTCACATAGACATGAACCCAAAATTATTGAAATAGGAGCACTTTCTAATATTTAATTAAAACTGATATTTTCTACACTCCAATTTTAATTAATACAATTAAATTTAAAAAGTTTAAATTTTCTATAATATATTTTTATCATTTCATGGGTTTGATCTCAAAAAACCATTTTACAAAAATTATTTAATCTATAGTAGATTTTTTTTTTTCTGTTTTTGTAATTTTTTAAATTTAATTAAATATAAAGGAATTAATGATTGCCTATGGGTCCAAAAGTTTTTGGTTTCGTTTCCAAGTAAAAGTATGGAGATTATTTTAGACAAAATATTTTCTCATATTATTTTGTTTCCTACTTTTAGATTAGGATTTTATTTTATAATATTTTTATGCACTTGGGTATTTTTGGTTGTGATGGTAGGTCTGTAATGTATATTGACTACCAAATAATGAATCACTTTACTTCTTAGGTCTATTATAAATCATGTACATGAAGTAAAAAATTATGAATAAAAAAAAATAGATCTATAACCATTAGATAGAAATGAAAAGGTTTCACTCAATTACATGGAGTTATATTTTGATGAGGCATGTTATGTTAATCAATGTGTAAATAGTGAATATGAAATAATTTATGAAGATCAAGTTATTTTGTTAAATGAAACCCTCACCACCATTGTTGTGAAGGCAGATCAATAAGAATAAGAAGAAAAAGAAGAGGCCTTGGTAACTAAATTTTTATATAGATTCCATGAAAAGTTAGGATCACAAACAGAGGAACTAGAAGAATAATAGGAGGTTCATGTTGTATTTATTATAATGGAATTTCATGAAAATATTCAAGGGAAATAGGATAATGAAGAAGAATATATGGAATCTATATGAACTATGAATAAGTAAAAGAAATAGTATAAAAATAATAAAAATAATAAGATCTAGATTTATAACTCTAAGTTTGTATTATATAATTTAAATAAATGAAGAAATTAATTAAAAATGGGGGATATTATCATGTCTAGACATGCACTAAATTCTTCCTTCTCACGTTCATACTATCCATATTGTTTTCACTTCCTCAAAATTTCATGCCACCTAAAATAATGTGGATAATATCTGAGTTGGATGGGATCCAATATCACAATTGGGTCAACCCAAGAAGGTAAATCTTGTATCGTACTACCATCATTTAATTTAAGAAAGATCAAGGTAAATGGATTTAAAAAAAGAGAATATTCTTGGAGGAAACCAATGGTTTTATAACTTTCTAGGACCTTATATTATTATTTATTTCATATAATTAATTATATATTAGGATTTTAGTTTCAATTTCCCTTAATATTTTTTAAATTAAATTGAATGATTACTTTCAATTTCACATGAGTATTTTCATTTTTAGTCTCATTGTGAAGGCACATGGTAGGTGATAAAATAATAATAGTAATTAGCTTCCAAAATCTGGAGCAGACACCTCAATATGGGAATATGATTTTTTGATATAATATTTTCTAATTTTCCCCCAAATTGATTCATTAAAAATATAAAAAACTATTAAAATAATTAAAATTTAATATGAATGTCCCATTAACAATATTTTTTCATGATCATCGATCGAGGAGATAGAAACTGAAAAGGATAATCATCAATTAGTATTTTAAATTATATTTTAAATTAATTAAATGATAAAAATGACGGAATTGATTAGAAAAGATAAACAAAAGATTTTGATTTGAAGAATTTGGAATTGGGAGACTAGTTAATTTTTATAAATGATATTTTTCTAATATTTTTTGATTCATGGAATTTATGATATTTTTTCTAATTTATTTTAATTTTTATGTGTATTTCCAAGAGTTATTTTTATAACCATATATTCTCATTACCTATAAGTTTTCTAAGTCTAATTTTTTCCATGTATTTCTTATGAAATTTCTTGAGTGAAACTCTAGTATTCTTACTTCTAGAAAACTCTTTTCATCTTTGTGAATATATGAATATAAAAATGCAAACATAAAATGATTAAATCTTACTTGGTTAAACCTTCATTCTAAGACCCACTTTAAATTAATCCTTCTTAATTCCATCGAATCCATGAATATCCTTGTAAGGGAAGAGAAAAATTACATGCCTATTTTATTCACTCCTATCATACTATAAATATTTTGGATTATTATCAAAAAAATGAGTGAGTGGGGGGGGATATTACAAGGTGGATGTGATTTATATTTTGAAATGGATAAGTATAGACAGAATTTTTCCTAGGATATTGGGAATCATCATGATTTTTCATTCATTATAATTCAGTGTAAATCCTATTTAAAAAAATATTAAAAAAATAAAAATAATTAATTACATGAGTATTGGACGGTAAAAGATCACCATTTACATGACCAATTATTTATACCATTTGGTGTTGGTTGGTGGATGTGATAATTTTCAAAAATAAACATTTAAAAAATTCACAAAAATTCAATAAAAAAATTACAAGTGTCATTTTTAATATAATTTATTGATTCATGGACTTATATTGACATTTGAACAAAATGGAGGTTCCATTTAAAAGGGAGAGTATTTCATTAATACATTATTTATTATCATGAAAATTACATTAAGAGTTTAACCTCTTTTTGAGTTTTATTAATTTTTAAATCATTTACCACTACCCTTAAGCCTTAAAATCATTTGATTCTAATAGTGGATCTCCCATGATTATTATTAATTTGGTAAATATAGAGTGGATAATGTACATTCAATTAAAGACTATGATAAGAATCATTATGCATGGTATATGAAAAATTCTTTTCGCATTAATACCATGAATGTAAGTGATAAAAATAAAAATAAGGTAAATTGTGAGTCGAGTGAGGATTGAAAATAAATTGAAAAATTCAAATGGAAGAATTAATTGACATGGTACAATTGAAGGGGGAAAAGTAAAATACAGGATTGAATTATATCACTACAAATTAGGAATTGATGATTTTTTTTAATGGTGGATTATTTAATTCCTTGTTAAATCAATAGATTTTGTATACCTTGATGTTTAAATCTTGGTAAATTGGTTGTCCTTTGTAATTTATTGATATTTTATTCCTGAGGACAATAATGGGTTTAATCATGGGGGGGGGGTTTGATTTTTATATTTCATACTTTTATTTTTAATATAATATTTAATAATTCTTAAAATTTATTTTTTAATTATTTTTTTATACTTTATTTATTTTTCGGAAGGTTAAATTTGAAAAAAAATTCAAGGAAGAAAATGAGTGTAATAGAGATGATATTAATGAAAAAAATAATTCTACAATATGTGGAATAATTTAAAGATGAATTCTAATGGTCCAATTTGAAGAATCAAGTGAATATAGAGCCAAAAATACAATAAATTATAATTCATATTAGGAATCACCCATTCACATCATCAATTACCTTCATAAATGGATGAAAAGTTGAAAAATAATGAAAAAAAGTAACATGGGAGAAAGATATAAAAATTAACATTATAATATATAGTTTCACACCATGAAACTTTCTATCGATACCAAGAAACATCCAATTATTTATCATCTATGAAATATTTCTATGTTTTATTAACTGATAACATCTATAGTTAACATGGACACATACATTGGACCTTTTTGTCAATGGGGTTCCTTCATGCTTATAAATATAGGTCATGGATATTCCTCAAATTGATTCCACAATAAACACATTTTTTACATAGTTAAAGTGACACACAATAGGATCCTTCATAGTTTATCTACTTCATTAACTCTTTCAATTTCACCATCCCATGAATTACATAAGTGGTAATTCCCAAATTATTTCTAGTAATGTAAATAATCAGGGATTGTTCATGTGAGTTATTTTTATTTTTTAATTTTTGGGTGGTTTATTTTTTTTAATTATTTTAGTCTTTATTTAATTTATTTCATCACCACAGAAATTGTGATTTAGGAAGTAAAATCTAAATGTGACAATTGATTGTTTTAATTCTCGCATGACAATTATATAATTTAAAATGGTCATGTTTAAAAATGGTATTCTGGATATTTAATTTATTAAAAAACATATGTAATTGACCATATTAAAAGGAAAATTTTATATGAAAGAGTAGATATTGAGACCAAGGATCATCATCAGTCTTGACACTGATAAAAACCACAACAAAATTATTTAATTTCTCAAATTCACTTACACACTTCCCAGAATTTTATAGAACCTTTAATGCATTCTAATTTTGAATTTAAAAAGTTATTAAGACTAATTTTAATTAATATCATTAAAGTTAAACCATTTAATTTTCCTTAAATATATTTTCATCATCTAATGTTTTTAACCTCGAACACACCATTTTACTACATTTTTTAAATTTGTAAGAAATTTTTTTAGTTTTAATAAATTTAAAATTTGGATTTAACCTAGTTCAATTAACAACACCCAATGAAAGACCACATATAATGTGTGAAACTCCAAATGTTATAGAAATAATTTCTTTTCCTTTTGATTGAAAAACTACCTAATATTATTATAATGAATAAAACTCTACAAACTCTAATGAATAAATATTAATAAGATTTAAAAATGAATTCCCTGAATATTAACTATGTTTTTACATAACTATTTTGATTGATCGATTTATTTAGTGTTGTTTTAATTTAATGGAAATTAGGTATATGGTCTATGAGAATGGAATCTATGAAAAGAATGTTTTTGGTAATTCACAGATAACAACAAGTTAATTTAAATTGAACATTGTTTTTTTGTTTCACATTTTAAAAGATACGGATGACATAAATTAATCATTATTATATTATATTAATAGTATTAACTTCATGAAACTAGTTTTTGATTAATATGTTTATGTTGGTATAAAATCATTCATTTTTTTGGCTGAATATACCTAAAAAGTAAATTGTGATACTTGTGAATGAGTAAGAGTTTAGAATTATATAATATTAGTATCATTTTAATAGAATAATAAAGATTTTAATAGAACATAATTAGATTATAGATGAAATATATAAATATTTTAGGCGATAATATAGGCAAAAAAATGTTAGAGCAGAACATGGATACATAATTTAATGAATTTTCTCCTTCCAAACAAGGATTCCATTAAGATGATGGATTGGAAGACCCCTCTTGGAATTAGAAGATACACAAAATCTAATAAATATTTAATAGGATTAATATATTAATTTATAAATGATATAACTTAATTTTTTGAGTGGTTTGGAAGTGTTATTGGATGTTTCCATTAATATGTGAGTTTTGAGTGGAATTTTTGTAAATACCCATTCCAAAAAGAGTAAGGTTGTAATTTTTCCTTGAATGTGGATCCAAAGTGGAAACAATAATGGATATGGTTCATGATTACCCTCATATAAAAAATTTATTCATAATATTATAGATATTTTACACCTTTTCACATTATTTTACCAATTTTACCTCATTTTACCATTATAGGGGTAACTCAATTTTTAACTTGGTAACTTTATTTTGTCAAAAAATTAAATGAAACATTCTTACTTGATTTTGAAAATAAGATTAAAAATTTTGACTAAATTAAATATAATTTAATTTATATATATTATAAATTTAAATTTTAAATAAAATCCTAATATATATATATATATATATTACTTTTCTATGATAATGAGTTTTTATGATTTAAGAGTTTTTAACATTATTTTATAATAATTAAAAATTAAATGGGTGTTAATAAATTAATTAATAAATTGAAACATTATATTGTAATAATGATTTCAAATTAAAAAATTAAATTTTTTAAAATAAAAAATTCACAACACATGAAAATAACAATTTATTGAAAAATATCACATTTTTTAACATTAAATGGTTTTAATCAAATCCCCATAAAATTAATTATTTATCTTCTAAATACTAAATTTTATCAATCCATTATTATTTGGATCTTTATTTTTGTTTCATAAACTCATCAAATCATTATTTTTTAGAAAGTTAAAAACAAAGAATAATAATGCGTAATGAATAAAAATAAAATAATATTTTAATTAAATATTATATTTCCATAATTAATTATTATTATATTATTTATGAATTTGTTACTAACAATCACACAATTAAATTTACATATTAGATACCATTATATATAGTAACCATATATCCAATGGTCATATATCCAAGGGTTATTTTTCTAATAGTCATGTGTATAATGGTCATATGCCCTTCAACAATTTATCCAATCGACATACTATATTCCAATGTATGCCTCAAAAATATCTCCTGAATCATTCATCCTCACTATTTACAACATTCTAAATATTTCTATTTTTTCTATTGTTATTCATTGTTTCTGTAAAAATAACGAAAGGTATGATCATAAACACAATCCTTGGGTATAATGGTTTCATGATTTTAGTATTTTTATTATCTTTCAGTTTTATTACTCTTATTGTTTAATTAATGATGTTTTATGTTGTATTGTCATGACTTATTAATATTTATCTTTCATTTTAATATTATATCTCAATAAAATATATCATGGAATATTTTAGTTCAATATTTCATGTATTATGAGCTATCAAATAAAATATTTTTATTTAAAGGGAAATGCATACAAAAATCTTGAGGAGTTACAATATACTCGCCTAAAAAAATTCACCCTTGACATTCCATTACTCAGATGAAAATAAATGTTGGTAAAATTACCTTATTACCTCTCAGGGTTCCCATGTAGATTCATCAAAACTAATATTCCTCTAACAATCATTATCTGAGTGAGTGGTCTTGTTTTATAGTACTTTATCTCTAGGATCCATGATTTAAATCATTTTTTCCTTGAAAGAGGGAACATGTTCCATTTTTACTACATTTTATTTCATTATATTTAATGTTTTTGGTATATACTTCCTAAAAATTGGCACATGGAACACATCATCGATGTTGGAGATGTTGGATGGAAGTATAAGATGATAATCCATCATTCCCATGAGATTGATTATTTTTAAGGGGAAAATATATTCATGGATCAACCTTCCCTTCTTCCAAAATATTATAATTATCATCCTCATTGAAATTTTAAGGTATACCATGTCTTGGAATATAATATACAAATATCACTAATGATTATCAGTATAGATATTCTGTCAACATTATGTAGTTTTAATCTGTAACGGAATGGTTTGAATATTCTCTAACATATATTGAGTATAATTTGGTCCCAAAATCATATTATCTCAAAATTCATCGCAAATTATTGAAGTTGTGAACCTCTTCCCACAAATATCCTCACATGTTTTCATTTAATACTACAATAAAAATAGTTTTATATGAGAAATATACAAGGGTAGTTAGTAATCCCAACCTCCCATTAAATTCCATGATCAAAATCTCAAAATATCCATGAGAGATTGAATGATCCTTTCTGATTGAACATTAGACTATGGATGATAAGAAATGATGAAACTAAACTCTATATCCAATTCTTGTTGAGTAATTATCCAATAAATTATGTTAAACATTGGATCATGATCTTATACAATTGAGTGTGGTACTCCATACAGTATTTCAACTTCATTTCTTATATCATGTAAATTTGATCAATAGAGAAATCTTATTGAATATAAATGAAATGTACTAACATTTTAAGGTGATAAACATTAACATTAATGGAATTATTTCCAATCTAGTTATTATGAATACTTTTAATGAAATACATGGTTATGTTCTTCCTTTTCCATATAGGAATATAGAATAATTACATCAACCCAATAGACATATGAATTTTAGTCTTAATTTATTATCAAACCATGCATTGAGATATATAATCTACAATCTCCATTTTGATGTTGTCCCATCAGAATTGTTTCTTGATATGTCTATACATCATTATTCTTCCAAGATTGATATAGAATGATGAGGTATGTTCACTATCCAAATCAACCCTTTTTAATTTTGGTATTAATGGAGAACATACTCATTTCTTGAATCTTATAATTCCATAATTGTAAAATTTTATCTTTATAATATTCCTTACCTTCTTCTGTAGCTCCATATCCTCCTTTGAAATATGGTATTTCTACCCTTACCCAATGATTTCAAGGCACATCCTTTAAGAATCCATGATTATTGGGTTTATTTAAATCCTAATCCTAGATAACGAAGCATGATCATTCACAAGTAAAGAATCTACCCCCTTATTCATATTCCCATGCTGGTAAGGTAGTGATAAATCATAGTCCATAAAAAATAAAATAAAAATCAGTTTTCTCATGTTCAACTCCTTATGTTTGAAAATATAATTATGATTTTTTCATAAGAATATATTTCATAATATTCAGTACAGAGATATAGTCCTATGCCTCTAAGGGTAATATTACCTATATTATCTATAAATCATTAATATTGTAATTTTTATCATGAACCATTAATTAAATTGATTCATATGCAACACCCATGTCATTTTAAATGATGAAACATCTTAATAACATCCTTGATTCATCATTACATATCACCATCACTTTAACTATATAAGGTAGTGGGTGTATAGGTGTAGTGACCAACTTTATCTTGAGATCCATTAAATTTTATTCACACTCAACTATCCAAATGAACTTGTAAGAATTTTGAGTTAACTATGTTAGTTGAATGGATTTTTGGGAGAAATGTCTCACAAAGCAATGATAATATCCTACCAATCCCAAAACAATTGTGGATATCCATTACAGTGGTTGGTCTAGTAATTTATTTAGTCACATATATTTTTAAATTATCCCTAGATATACCATCTCTTGTTATTACATGACCCAATAATTATGCATTCTATATCTAGAATTCACAATTGGAAAATTTAGCATATATTTTCTCCTTTCAAATGGAATTCATCATAATCCTTAAATGATTTTTATTATCTTCCATAATCTTAAAATATATGAGAATGTCATTTATAATGAAAAAATGATCAAGGTAATCTCTAAAGACTATATTAATCAAATCCATAAATATATTGGGGGTAATTTGTAAGTCTGAAGGGCAGTTTAAGGAAATTTATAGTGTACATACCTTATATGAAAGTTTATATTGACTACATACAATCTTTTCATCCTTAGTTAACTATATTCATTTCAATGGTAAATCTTTTAGATGTATTTTTCCCCTTGATGTATATTTAAAATGTCATCAATATGGTGTAGAGGATAATTTTTGTTGATAATAATATTATTAAGTTCACGATAACAAATATAGAGACACATTAATTCATTTTTTTCTCAACAAACCAAACTGATGCACCCAGTGGTGAATCACATGGGAATATAAAACCCTTATCTATATTCTCTTAGTGTTTATTCATTAATTACTCCATCCTTTTTAGGACTATTTTATATTGTTTATTTTATATAGGAACAGTATAGGTTATTATTTTTATAGACAACTTAGCCTATTGATCTGGGGGAAGTCCAAGAAACTCTTCAAAAAAACATTAATGCATTCATTCAAAATAGTTATATACTAAATATTGATTTTATCCCCAACAAATTTAGTTAAATACCCCACCTGATTAGATATTAAGACCCATAAAATGGAATTAATTTCCATAGGTAGTTCATAGTAATCCTTGAACTAATATATGATCATTAGTTAACTAAAGATATAAATATTAACTTCATTATTCCATCAATTACTGTTGCATTTACATATAGAGAACCATTCCATGCCCCAAATAACATAAAATTCCACTAATTGGGGAATACTAAAATTTGTAAGAAACATATGTTTTATCTTAACGGTAGTTTGGTAAGAACATGGTGACTTCACATAATGATTTGTGATTTATATTACTAATATCATTCTATACTAAACATGCATTCACATTTATATTGGTTTATATTAGTGCGGACAATTTTTTTCCTTCCATTTTTTATTCTCACATCTTATATGTTCACCTAAATATATATACAGATTTTTAGTTTTTCATATAAGATATGGAAAAAACGCATTAAAAATAGTGAGTGATCTAAGGTAGCTTATGAGGTATGTAAATATTTTCCAATGTGTGTTTGGGGACATATATAAAGAAGACTTTTATTTTTTTATTTTTTTTGTTACACAACTTTGTAATTTATAGGATCGACCCAGTGGGCAAAGCCATTTTTTATGTTTTACTTGTATTCTATTATATGGTTTCATTTTATTATAGTATCGTGTTTTTATTTGTTATTATATACATAACATTATTAATATAAAATATTTCACCACAATATTTATATTTCTTATGAATTTTTATTTCATTTACATGTCATTAGATATAGGGGTATTGTAACATCCGAGATTTTTGGATGGGGTTTTCCTTGGTAAATTTTAATTTCTATGTAGGTGGTTAGAACAAACCATTTTTTTGATCTTCATACGCTCTTTAAAATATTTTTTTGACCCCATACATTGTTTTAGGTGTGGTTTCTATTTTTTTGGAAGTCCTGAGGGTTCAGGAAAACATTTTACTAAGAGAGGATGTCCCAAACTACTAAAAGTTGTTGTTGGTCTATTACACGGTGTGTTATGAAATACACATCGTATAGTTAATTTATTTAATGAGTTTTTAAGGAAGACCTGTATGATACACAAATTTAATGATCATTTAATTTCCCTTAGATGTTTTTTATTGTGAGTAGGGGTTTTGGACTCCATTATTTAAACACACAACAAGTGGTTCCCCAAATGGCAGGGCCCCTCTATCCCTCACCTATGGTACTCAACAAATCAACCATTGAGACTCTAATACTTAATATGTCAGTATCTAGAAATCAGTCTCGATAAGGCCTTTGATCTACTAGGATATTTTCTTTATTATTATTTCCCTAAGGTTACCTAAATCCATGTGATGCATTTTACCCTATTTTCATAGAATTTGTCTAAAATATTTATTTCTTCAAAACTGTCTGAAGATAGAGGTTGATATCACCTGAGTAAGAATATACCTATACATGGTTGGTGGTTCTCATTTCTCTCCATGAAATTTTGGTTTTTTGGGTTGTGCCCTTGAACACATCTATGGGTTGATTGAGTGAGACCCTAATTAATTTATTACATGCCTTTAAATTAATTATGAGGCCATGTGGGATGATTCAAATCATTTCCTAGAATTAACTTATAAGACTAAGTTGTGTATGGGGAATGATAAAACATGGTAAGTTAATCAATGTGTGTTTATTTAATTAAAGTGATTTGTTTTAATTATATATATTATTTTATACTTCTTCTATGAATTATAGAGTTCCATGGAAATATTATGTTTTTGGCATGAGGTTTAAGATTGAATTGTCCACATGATATGAGGTGATATGATTATTAGGTTGGGAAAGACCCTGGTTCTATATGTGATTCTGATGACAAGTTGGGTGACTTGATCATTAGATTGAGGTGGGGAGGCTGTCAAATTTTGGGAACATCCTGAGATATTTGAGGTGGTGTTGGCCATCAGGTTGTGTGAAATGGACATAGTGGAATGAGATTCTGGATGATCTGTCTTAGGTTCTATTTTGGTGATTTCTTCCGACCAATTTTGTCCAATGCATCATTAATATTCGTGTACGCACAAGGGGACTATAATGATGAGGTTTTATTAACCACTCATGTCGGTATAGGCCTTTTTTAGATGGGGATTATGGTGTTTTAATCACCAGTATAGTTGGAGGTTCTTATCATAGAAAGCCATGTGGATGGTGAGGGGGCATCATTTGATGGTGTTGAGAGTATAGGTTGGGGGATGAGGCCTTCCGTATGATGAGGTCATTGGGATGGGATTATTTAGAAGATAAATATCAATGTACCTCAGTAAGTCGGGCATCAAGAAGACATGAGCATTTAAGAAGGGATATGAGGGACCATGTATTTATTATTTGGTCATTTCTTTTTGAACATTGGTACTTATTCTAGACATGAGGTGTCAATTGGTAGGAGGTGTTAGTTGATTCTATTTTAATTGGAACCTGATGGTTCACCTGCACTGGTTTACATCATGTTATTCCTTGGGCTTAGGCTAAGGATCCTCCCCACTATGGTGTACTCATGTTGTCCAGAGCAGGTGATTGCTTCTTTGGGCTGCTAAAAACAAGGGAAGTGGGTTATTATTATTATGCATGACTTTAGTGCTATTTTATTATTAACTATGCACTTTTATAATCACATATGTAAGGTAGGAATATGTTGGTGGTGGCCTATTGATTTTATTTCTCACACCCTACACGGTCCTTTCCAAACACGTTTATACTTTATATATTTGCATTCAGATAAATGTTCAGGCTCTAGATATGGATCATAGTGCTTGAGTTAGTATGGGATGGGAGGCAAGGAACCATGGTTTATTTCCTTTCTTGTAGTTTCATTTCTATATTATTTTCTAAATCAACATGCAACTTATGTGTACGTACTTAGGTCATCCATTAACTACCCATATGTTTATTGTCTGCATGACCAATCATGTATACAATTTTTATTTTAGTTTAAACAAATGGCATGTTATGATCTTTAATTTTATAAATGGTTTTGCGATAGGTTGTTATTATTTCTGTTATTTTTTGTCCTTCCTCCATGGGTGGGTTATTAGTCTAGTTTTTTTGTACTTCTATTTCTATATCTATTAGACAATTATTATATATTCACAATAGGATTTATTCTTTCCACTATCACCTCATAAGACCCTCACTACTAGTTGACATCCTTTGTCATTCGGGCATGCGCTCTTAAGTTCCAGTGTCACTCGGTCTTAAGCATGGTTTAGGTTGTTAATTGGGTCGGAAAATACAATTGGTATCAAAGGTGTTTCTTTTACATCTTTCATATTCCTACTATTTTAATATGATATAATTAATATTAGTATGTTGTTGTAACTAGTTTATGAAATTGTATTTGGGTTCTTGTATCCCCATGTATAGGGGACGAACCAAGTTTCCAGGGGTGTGAATTTATGTTCTACATTATCTTTTTTAAAATGGATATAATTCCCACCTCATGTGGGTTACTTGGATGTAAAATATTGTCTTTTATTCTATGATACCATTTACCTAGGTTAGTATGGGAGGAACTTTAGACCCTTGTCTCGGTAATGAAAAGGGAGTTTTTTTAATTTTGTTAGGTATATAAGAATTTTTTTTTGTATATTCATTTTGTGTGATATAAATTGCATTTTAATCTATGATGTGATGAATATGTATGGGTTTGGATCTGATAATAGTAGGAATGGAAGATGATGTAGGGTGATATTGATCACTAGGTTGGGTGTTGAGGCTGTCGGATTGAGTAGAAATTGTTTTTCAGGATCGGCGTGGCCAGAGCACTACTAGAAATCTAACATATACCAATGCTTCTATACCAATGTTTTGTTAAAACCGTTGGTATAGGTCTCCTTTCCCAATGGTTTGGAAAAACCATTGGGAAATCCCACTTTGAGGTCACTTTTCCCAACAGTTTTCCCAAACCATTGGGAAAGGGTATGGATTTCCCAACGGTTTGTCCAAACCGTTGGGAAAATTCCACTTTGAAGCCACATTTCCCAACGGTTTGACCAAAACATTGGGAAAGGGTATGGATTTCCTAACGGTTTGGGCAAACCGTTGAGAAAAGTCCACTTTGAGGCCAGTTTTCCCAACAATTTGGTCAAACCGTTGGGATAGGTGCCCTTATTTTTTATGAGTAAATTTATCGAATATCGTCAAATAAATAAATATATAAATTACATAAATATATATATACATATATCCAAATATATTCAAAATGAAAACTCTAGGATAGTTGTAATGTCATTGATATATAATGTGGAGGTTGTGGGATGAAACCTCCGCTGGAACTCTCTTTGGTATATTTACCTATCCCAACGGTTTCCTCAAACCGTTGGGAAAGACCTATCCCAAATTGTTGGGAATGACCTATACCAACAGTTTGAAATCTTTTAGGATAGCTCTTTCCCAAAGGTTTTCTCCAAACCGTTGGGAATGGACTTTCCCCATGCCAAATCACTCAACGGCTCCCCAAACCATTGGCATACTCTATACCAACGGTTTGGGTACCAATACCAATAGTTACAAACCGTTGGTATAGTTAATTTTTCAATTAGTGGAGGCATATGTGATACTGATCTCTGATATGGGTGGGTAAGAGGACATGAGGTCAAATGTTGATAAAAATGGTTCCAATGGTGGAGAGTAAGGGTAGTGAGATTATTCTTCATGTTACTACTTTCCCTATCTAGGTTGTATCTATGTGTGTGTGTGTTATATGGGTTTTCTAATAGTTTAATTGGTATTCAGAGGGATTCCAACTATATGGGATCTTAGGGATCATTAGTATGGCATTGATGTGGTGTTGTAGGAGAATGCACTAGTTGAGACCCTTGAGGGTCGGGATGAGGCCCTAGAGGTTTAGGCAGAGAATGAGCCATAGGTACATTCTTTGTTACAGGTTATAGTGTATTCGTGGCACCCACCAGTTTTGACAGTGTTTGGGTCATGGCTTGATGAGCTTGTTAGAGTGATCTTGGTATGTGTTACCCATGGTGTAGATAGGGGAGCTTAGAGAGTAGATCCTTTGATGGTGTATCTGACTCAAGAGTTCCAGTCATAGTACCCAACACTATTTTAGGGTGAGGGAGGAAAACATGTGGTGGAGAACTGGATGGTGTCTATTAATATGATCTTCAAAAAGTAAGAGACACCCCCAAGAAAAAGGGTGATTCCAGTTATGTACATGCTAT
The DNA here is from genome assembly GCA_963277665.1 of Viscum album. Lineage (NCBI taxonomy): Eukaryota > Viridiplantae > Streptophyta > Magnoliopsida > Santalales > Viscaceae > Viscum > Viscum album. The sequence goes on along the minus strand of OY728160.1, from coordinate 876,516,187 downwards.
GATGACCCACAAGGCGTTGGTGGGACGGGTAGCATTCGGAAGGCATAAATGATGGGTTGGCCTAGAAGGACATTGAGGCTTAGTTTTTTTATCACTTCTTCCTCGAGACATTGAGGGAAAAAAGATATCGGATGTTCTTGATCCTGTAGTTGGGTGACATGACCATCATGGACTATGCAGTAAAGTTCCCCAAGTTGTATATCTTTGCACCTGGTATGGTGGGTGATGGCAACTAGAGTGTGATGATTTTTAGGATGATTTGTGACATTCCATTTGTGTGTAATTAGACATATTTAGGTCAGAATAATTATCAAAGGAGTTGAACCAAGCACTCATAGTTGAGGGAAATTGGACTGATCAGAATTATTTGACATAGGTGATGGGGGCCGGTGGTAACAATGGTGATTCTCTAGATAGAAAAAATCAAGATCAAGAGGAATTCTGGCTGGGTAATTATGCTAAGGACTCAGGAAGACCATAACAAAGAGGGTTGACAATGATGTTCTTCCAGTGTGGGCAGTCCTGACACATGCAGACATAGTGTGATTTGGCATTTAAGGAATTCCAAGCTAAAGGATAGGCCAATAATCTCGAGAGGTTCAATAGGAAGTATTCTTGGAATGATAGAAATAAGGGATAAAGGTGGAATCATGGTTCTGCGGCCAGATCGGGTGTAGTAACAAGTTATGGTATCCAAGTTTCAATCGCACGGGGAGGTCTTATAAGAGACATCGGGACCCTGTAGTGGGATCAATGGTTGGTGGATGGGGAGCACCACTAGGAGGTAATGCTTCAGTCAATAGACTTTTTGGAAAGGTGAATGTAGTGGAGTTTCCATGTCATGGGGAGGCTGGTAATTTGGTTATTGTTAAAGGTATTTCACATGTGTAGCTGGGTTTCATTTTATATTTTTTGGAATTTCCATTTTAGAGGCATGTCCATTTTAGGTTAACAAGGTACAAAATATATACTTTTGGACTAGCCATACGTTTTTTAGATGGTTGGAATTGGTTTAGATGCATTATATATATATATAAGAAATGTAAAACCAAGATTAATAAGTGAGCATTATAGGATTTAGGAATTTTATAAGCTTTTTAGCCATCTTGGAATCATTTTGATGTGGGACTTGATTGAGGTTCCTGAAATTGGGACAGATTTGAGAATCTGATGAGATGTGGGAGCTCATGAGTTTCACGTGTGACATGGACATGAGGTGGGAATTTTCTATGATGTGTCACTTGATGGGTGTTGAGTATTTCATAGGATCACTTGAGGAGTATTAGGGGTGAATATGTATCATGAGAATAAATCGAGTCCCAAGATGGTTAATAAACCATAAGATTTATTTTGATATTTGGGTAGGGATGTGATCGGGGAAGGTAACTCCTAAGTTGGGAAGTTCCATGAGGTATTTGACCTATTCCTTTAAGAAAAAGGTTGTCTGGTTTGATTTTTAAAATATATGGGTATGTTTTTTACCGTCATGACTTTATGTTTTATAGCTTAGTAAATAGCTATTTAATGTGGCGAGTTTTTAAAATCCCAATTTTTTAAATGTTTTTCCCTTTGGGTAAATTTCATTTTATCAGTTGGTGGTAAAACCAACACATTTTCCTAGCCTTTGTAACCTCAGTACAAGATTTTCTTTCCAATACCATGTTTTTTATTTGTATTACGTTTTGGTGGAAGTCTTGAGTGTTGGGGAAAACCCCAGAGGAAGAGAAAATGATTCAACCTTCTAAAAGCTGTTGTTGGCCGATCACAAGATGTGTAATTAACTACAGGGAATGTAATTAAATACACTCTATGTAATTATTTTATTTTATGAGTTTTTAGGGAAAACCTATGATAACTATGAATTTAAAAGGCCTGTAAATTCTCATAGCATCTTTTTTTAGGAGAGTAAAGGGATTGGACCCCCTAATTTTAATTCACAATATGAGGCACCCTACATGGTAGCACCCCTTAATCCCTCTCATAGGGATCTTGATAAATTCATTGTCTGGAATCCAATATTCGATTCTCTGGTGGATATAAATCCTTTTTGGTACTGACTTCTATATTCTAGCCTCTTTCCTTCCATGATCTCTCTATACGGTGCTCTAATGTTTTGTGATTCACTTCATTCTATTTTTATGGTGTTCATTTAAAATTAGAACTTCTTCCTAACAGGATTGAGTTAGAGGATAATATGAGAAAAGCGAGTGTCTACCAATACGAGGTAGTTGGTGCTCATTTTTATCCAAGAATTTGAGGTTTTTTTGGGTGAGCAGCCTTTATCGGACCATTTGGTCGATTTATCCAGACCCATATTAATTAATGAATTTTATTTCAATTAATTAGGAGACCATATGGGATGACTAAAACCTTTACCCAGCCTTCGCTTCCATTACTAAGTTGGGTATGGGGCTTGAGACAACTTGAGATGTTTTTCTAGGTTTGTTTAATTAATTAAAGTGATTTTTTCTAATTATATGAGTTATATTTTGCTACTGATATGCATTTTTGAGTTACATGTGAATTTGAAAGGTTGGTCTAGAGGATTGTGATGGTGTTATCCAAATGGTATGAGGTGATGTAATTGGAAATTTGGGAAAGGATGTATTCTATGTGTGATGATGATCATAAGTTGGGAAGCTTGGTCATCATATTGCGGTGGAAACAAAATCAGGTTATGAAGATATCCCATGTGATTTGAAGTAAAATTGACTGTCAGGCTAAGTAACCTGGTCGCAGAGGAATGAGGTTCCGGATTATGTGGATTATATTATCCTTTGGTGATTTTTCCTCACCTGTACTGTCCAATGTGCCATTTGGGGTCATGTGAACACAAAAGGGATCTTATGATGAGGTGGTCTTTGCCACTCAAGTGGGTAGAGGCCTATATTAGATGCATCTTAGGGTGGTGGAGATCACTGTTATGGTTGGATGTACATACCCTAGAAATCCACATAGATGGTGAGGAGGCATCGATTAATGGTGTTGAGATAATTGGTTGGGGGATGAGGCTCATTGTATACTAAATTTGTTGGGATATGATGATGTAAAGGACAAACATCGTTGTACCATGGGATGTCAAGCATTGAGCCTATGAGATTTTATATGTAGGGGTCTAAGAGTCCAAGTATTTATTATTTGGATGTTCCATTTTGAATGTTGGTACTTATTCTATAAAAGAGGTGTCAGTTTCCATGAGGATTTAGATTATTCTATTTTAACTTAAACCTAAGTGTTCACCTGGACTAATTTTCATCAAGGGATGCCTTAGGTTTAGAATAAGAATAATTTATATGATGATGTATTTTAATTTTTAGAATATGTTTGTCACCTATTTATGGCTATTAAGAATAAGGTAAGTGGGTTATTATTATTAACCATGTGTGTAGGGATGTTTTATTATTTACTATACACTTACTTAATCACTGATGTATGATAGTAACATTTTAGTGGTGGGCAACTAAAGTTCATTATCAAACCCTACATGGGAGCTTTGTGATATGGGTAGGAATTATTTATTTTTATTCAAGTAAATAATCATGATCAAGATATGTATCTTAGTTCTTCTCTTACTATGGTATGGATGGAAAAGAACAATGGGTTATTTCTTTTGTGATATTTTCTTTTCAGTTTTCTATTTTTTATCATCATAAAACTTATTTGTACATAATAAGGTATTACATTGATGAATCTTCTGCTTAATTTATGTATGACTTGTTATGTATGCATGTTTATTTTTACTGTTTACGAATGGCATGATGTGATGATTAATTTTGAAAATGGTATTGGACTTGGTTGTTATTGTTGCAGATATTGCTTATGCTTCCACCATTAGCAGGTTACTTGTTCAGTCTATTGGACTCTTAATTTTTTTTATCTAAATCTATTAGACCGTTATTATACATTCACCATTGGATATAGTCTCTCTATTATCACCTCTTTACACCCACTCTACTAGTCGGAAACTTTTAGCATTTTGGAAGCTGCACTCAAGGTCTTGTCGCACTCCATCTGAAGCATTATTTGGGTCACTAATCCAATCAGGGTGTTACTTATACCAAGTTTATAGTGGTGGTCAACTTAACCCAAATTACTTCATGATTTTCATTCATTTATGGATAATCCCCCTTTTATCAGTTGAGGGGGATCCTTTACATGACCCATAGGCCCGAGTGGCATAATGCTGATTACATGACCTGATGGCCCTAGGCACAATACCTAATACAAGATCTGAACTCCCAATACCTGAAAACATAAGAAAATATCCTCACCTACATATATATAAATTAAGGATTCTATCTATCCACTTTATATGGATGATCGGCTTGAATTTTCTAGTGTAAAGGTGCATGATTCTTGGTACCATTGAAAATTGTCATACCCTCTTTTCTTTTCAATCTGTTTAGCTCCACTCTAGTGGATTATACTTTCCCTAAATCCTTACATAGGTAATTACCTTGTGTGATTATCCTAGGTTTCTTCTAGTCCTTATGGACTATGAGGATCGATAGCCCAGAGGCCTATGGAGGACTACGTATCACCTATGTTGTAACACTCTGAGATCTTGTGAAATATAGTTTTCATATTAACTTAATCTTTTTGATATTTTTCATTTCATGAATATAATGACCCATAATTTACATACATTTTTATTACTTCAAAATTTAATCATACTTATTACAACATATAACAAAACCATTAAAGGACCGTATAGGGATAGTGTCTTTAGAAACCGGGAAACATAAACAACTGGTTCATAAAGCGTCTACAATGTCTCCCATTTATTTCATCATATCTATAGTCCCTTTTGGCATATATTACTTAATAACCTTCTTCCTAACTTGGGGAAAGAAAAAATACAAAAGGGTGATCTCAAATGCTCAGTAAGGGTAACCAAAAGAAATATCAATCACATCATATTCATAAGAACATAACATTTTGGAAATCTTACCCTACAAAAGAGAGAATAATTTCATAACATGGGATAAATCAAAGTAGTGAAATGAAATCCAAATAATCATAACATAAAACATGAAACTTTGTGGCATACACACATAATCATAGAGAATCATTTCTTATTAGTCAAGACTCATTGCCAAGACTATCTTAGTGGACAAAGTCCATTTTTGAACCGATTTCACTCCTCGTTTCAGTCCGGTTTTACTGAACCGGTTTAACCTGCCATTACATCCATGTCTATCTCATGAAATATAAAATCTTTACCCAATTCATTGGAGGGAGATATTGGTCCCACCAATCTCATAATTATACCATTCATATGTGTGCCACAAAATCAAAAATCATACATCATTGCATAACCCATGTAATAAAAATGGGATTCTTAAACAACATGACATCATAACACAATTCATATAAGATAAAGGAATTCATAAAAATAATTCCATCACAACATAATCAAATCAATGTAACAATAGGGATAGAAACAGAACCCTATATTATCTTAGATGGAAAATAATTTTGATAAAACACTTGAACTCCATTCTTGAGGAAAATATCCTTTCTACTTCAAAAACATTTTCCTTTATTAACATGCCATACAATTTTAAACTAATAAGAGTTGATTAAAAATAAACTTGAAAAATTGTAATGTAAGCTTCTTGGAAATAATGTTTTAAAAATCCATTCATGCCATATAAGTTAAAAAAATCTCGTACTTTTGTTGGAAAAGTCAAAAAAGTACCTCGTACAAAAAATGACAAATGATTCCTTTCATATCTTTTACTAAAAACTCACCGAAGGGTAAATTTGGATTTAAACAATTTGAGTTGGATGGAAATAATATTACATATTGAGGAAACATGGATGTGGATGATAAAATACACCCCAATAAATACCAAAGTATAAACAATCTCGGATAAAATGAGATTGTGATATTTTCCCTTACCTTAGGTCCGATTTGCTTCGTAAGTGTCCGAAATTCCTGTATAATGATTTACATAATGTTATTGACTTATTCCAGAATCATACTTATTTTTATGATATCATATATGGTCATATTCTTAACTTCTTATTAGTAATATTTCATTACTACTTGTTATTCGGGTGCTTATTAATTTTTGTTCTTATGCGCGTTTTGTTGAATAAATTCTTATTTTTCTTTTTAGGTTATAGATACCTCATTTAAACAATGGTATTAGTGTAATATATATCATATTAATTCACTAAATTCATTTATATAATCATTATGCAATGAATATCATGTATAATGAGTCACATCACATCGTGGAGACGGTATTCCATACATACGCACGAGCGATGATATCGTTCCCATGATTGTGGAATTGTATTGGAGTGTATGTATACTATTTAAGAATAAATATCACTTTACAATAATCATATATAGTTATTATTTACACCATTATACCAATCCATGTAAGGTGGTGGTGGAAAATAGATTACACCACGGCGTGGAGACGGTATTCCGTACCTACGCACGTGTGGTGATTTCGTTTTCCGTAGGATGGATAGATGGTGAAATAGGATTGTTTCATACTTATAATAATATATCAGTATATTATTGATACTGATTTTATTACTTCATAATGAAACAACTAAAGAAGAAGAAGTGGAAGAAGAAATAAAGATGAAAGAATCGGTAACGGGCATTACCTCTTCTTTCAAGAGCCTCTTTGAGACCTCCTCTTAGGGTACTAAAATTGGTCTTTGAAGAAGACCAGGACCTCTAGGATGCTTCTGGGGAAGTGTAGAGGAGATATTGGCAGGGTTTGGCCGAGCTTGAAGGCTCAAAGTGGTGTGAGGAAGAGAGAGAGGAGGTGCCCTTTTATAAGGGAGGAGAGGGGCACCTTTGGAATAACTAAATATTTTATTTTATTATAAAGTCAAATTCGGTTATTAATAGCTCCAAATTTATATATTCCGAAGCTAAGGTGTGGATGGGTCGAAATAATCTCATCCAATAGAATTTAGACAAGCTTAGGTATCAATTATAACCTTATCATTTAGATTTAACTTTAAGTTAGATAATTTAACTTTTACCGTGTCTTCTTGTTTTCTTACACTATAAGGTTAATAAACTTTCTATATCAAGCCAAAAAAACCCCAAGTTGTTTATTATTAATATATATAACCTTATCTAAGTCATTTTTCTGAAACTTAGATTTTTAGGAATAAAATAACCATTAATAATATAGTATTTGTTTTAAAAACTATTTTATGTCAATTTTGACACTATTTGGTAATTGATTTTTGTGAAAATCATAACAGAATGATTAGTTCGATAACATTTAATTAAATCAATACTAACATGTCATATTAACATATAAAATTATTTTAATTCATAAAAAGTCTCAAATTACATTTAGTTGGGTATTTATAACATCAATTATGTCAATATTTCATTAATAATATAATTACTGCATCATCATTGTATCATAAATAAATTAAATTATTTTAAGTCTAAAAATTACAAATAAAATACCATTATGTAGAAAATCCTTTTAGCTTTCTAATGAATATTTATAGTAGAATTTATCTTATGTATAACCCTATATTAAAAATTCTTTAGTTATTAAACTTTTATTTTAACTATTTTAACCCTTCTTTAAATAAATTGAGAATAAATGTCCTAATCTATTCCAAGTGGACCTAAATGGTCATATTTTATTCCTAAGGTTGTTTTTGGTCGAATTACACTTATCCAATAGAATTAGGACATGTGTTAGGGTAATAATAATATCATTTTTACCCTTAATTACCCTATTTACTTTTAACCGTGGTAAATAAAAGTAAAAAGTTACTATTCACCAAAAATTAGTTTCATCTCATTGAACCAAATTTTACTTACTGACATCAACCGTGTCTCTCAGATTTTTGAAATTCCACTAATAAAAGCGGTAAAATTATGTTTTATGAAAAAATTCAGTTTTTTAACTACCACTTAGTGGTTTCACTATTCATCAAAAAATGAATGTTTCCAGAAAAATACCAAAAATTAGGCCTAAGCTATATTTGATATTATGAATTCAAAAATGATGTTTATTTTACCAAATTCAAAACATATCAGTTACATTAACTAATTTATAAATTAATTTCCATTGTCATGATAAATAGCGTGTTTTTAAGAGATAATAACTATCAAAAGATTGACACTTGTTTATGTCTGGTTTAAATGTGAAATTACATCCAATGAACAAAATTGTATTAAATGGTAAAAATATATTCTAAATATACTTTAAAACCACTCAAATTAGTAATTTATCACTATTAATTATTTCGATTAAAAAAGTTGTTTTTAATTAAAATTTTGTAATTTTCAATATTCATCAGAATATGAAAGTTATCTGAAAAGTACCAAAATTTCATCCTAAGCTAATTTCGATATTCCGAATCCAAAAATGAAGTCCATTTTGAAAAATAAAATTTAAAAAATTTCAAAAAGTGGTTATTAATATTCATAACGGCTAGTTTTTATAATATTTTAATAACATATCGTTGTTTAGTGAAACTCGGTATTGCATACGACACAAACTATCGAGGAAGGTCGCGGTTGCATGTAAAGAAAGCCAAGCTAGTGTTGTGTGTAGTGAAAGATTCCTTTGATGATTTATATTACATAAAAACAAAATATTTCTCATAAAAGTCTCGGGTGTTACATTCTACCCCCCTTAAAATGAATTTCACCCTCGAAATTTGTCACTTTGTAACAAAAAGATGAGGATACCTCTCCCTCATCATATCCTCAAGCTCCCATGTAACTTCTTCTAATTGGTGGTTCCTCCATAAAACATTCACCAAGTGAGTTCTCTTGTTCCGTAGTACTTTTTCACTACGATCTAGAATCTCTATCGGCTGTTCTTCATAAGAAAGATCTTTCTTTAGCGGTACAACTTCTGATCTGAGTACATGTGAAGGATCATGTATGTACTTTCTCAGGAGAGATACATGGAACACATCGTGAACTTGAGATAGATTTGGTGGAAGTTCCAATCGGTAAGCTACCTTTCCAACACGATCCGATATTTCGAAAGGACCGATATATCTAGGGCACAACATCCCCTTCTTTCCAAATCTCATGACCCTCTTCCAGGGAGATATTCGTAAAAACACTTTATCACCCACTTCAAACTCTAGGTATTTTCTTCGGTTGTCGGCATAACTTTTCTGTCGACTCTGAGCTGCTCTTATGTGTTGTTGAATAGATCAGACCTTTTTTGCCATCTCATCAACAAGATCAGGTCCTAATAGCTTTATTTCCCCAACTTCATCCAGCAAGTTGGAGTCCGGCATTTTTTCCATAGAGAGATTTATAAGGAGCCATCTGTATACTGGAGTGAAAGCTATTATTATAAGAAAATTCCCCCAAAGGTAGGTGTTGATATCAACCACCTTTGAAATCTATAGATCAAGCTCTCAACATATCTTCTAGAGTGTTAATTGTTCTCTCAGACTGACCATCTGTCTGAGGATGATAAGCAGTGATGAAACTCAACTCTGTATCCAGAGTATGCTGAAGACTTCACCAGAACTTCGAGGTAAATCTCGGATCCCGATCAGATATAATAGAATGTGGTACTCCATGCAATCTTACCACTTCCTTTACATATATCCTGGCATTCTGATCCAGAGAGAAATCCTCTCTAATAGCAATGAAGTGTGCAGACTCTGTAAGACGATCAACTTTGACCCAGATAGCATTATTGCCTTTGGATGTTTTAGGAATTACTGTGACAAAGTCCATAGTGATGTTTTCCCATTTCCATTCGGGTATGGGTAATGGTTGTAACATCCCCTTAGACTTCTGTCTCTCAACTTTAACTTACTGAAAAACCAAGCATCGAGAGACATATTCAGCAACATCTCTTTTCATGCCATCCCACTAGAAGTACTCTTTCAGGTCCCTATACATCTTCATGCTTCCAGGATGAATAGAGAATGAAGAACTATGAGCCTCATCCAGCAGCTCCATCTTTAATTCTGGGATGGGAGGAACACAAACCCGATTCCTGAACTTTATTATCCCACCACAATCAAGGTTGAATTCAGGAATATTTCTCACCTTCTTTTGTAACTCTACATCTTCTTTTTGTGACTCTTTAATCTTTACATGTATAGATGGTTGAACATTAATTTGAGAAAGATACGATTTTACCCCTTCCATTAAAATTCCAAGATCCATCCTTTGTAAATCCATAAATATTGGATCTTTTGTGATCCTCATCATGGATAAGATAGCATGATCTTGTTGACTTAATGCATCTGCCACCTTGTTTGCTTTCCCAGGGTGGTAATGAATTGAGCAGTCATAATCCTTAATCAGTTCCAACCATCTTCTTTGGCACATATTCAGCTCCTTTTGTGTGAAAATATACTTTAAACTTTTATGATCAGTAAAAATATCACACCTTTCTCCATAAAGATAATGCCTCAAAATCTTTGATGTAATGATTACCGCAGCTAACTCCAAATCATGTGTTGGGTAATTTTGCTCATGGATTTTCAACTGTCGTGAGGCATAAGCTATCACCATATCATTTTTCATAAGAACACACCCCAGCCCCTTCTTGGATGCATCACTGTAGATCACAAACCTTTCTCCACTACAAGGCAGTGTGAGCACAGGTGAACTAGATAACCTTCTTTTCAACTCCTTGAAATTCTCTTCACATTCCTCCGTCCAAACAAACTTAACTCCTTTCTGAGTCAACCTGGTGAGTGGATTAGATAATCATAAAAAATCTTTCACAAAACGTCGATAATATCCAGCCAAACCAGGAAAACTTCGGATCTCAGTTACTGTTGTTGGTCTCAACAATCTTTTGATAACCTCTGTTTTTTCTGGATCCACAGATATCCCCTCTTTTGAGATTATGTGACCCAAAAATGCATCTTTTTTAAGCCAAAATTCACACTTGGTAAATTTGGCATAAAGCTTCTCCTTTCTCAGGGTCTTCAATATAATTCTCAAGTGATCTTCATGTTCTTCCTTGCTCTTTGAATATATAAGAATATTATCTATAAATACTACCACAAATTGATCAAGATAGTCTCTAAAGACTCTATTCATAAGATCCATGAAGATAGAAGGGGCATTAGTAAGACCAAATGGCATCACTATAAATTCATAGTGTCTATACCTTGTATGGAAAGCCGTCTTTGGTATATCCTACCTTTTAACCCTTAATTGATGATACCCTGAACGAAGATCAATCTTGGAAAAGTATTGAGCTCTGCATAGTTGGTCAAATAAGTCATCAATTCATGGGAGAGGATATTTGTTCTTGATAGTGATATTGTTATGTTCTCGATAATCAATGTAGAGTCTCATTGATCCATCTTTCTTCTTAATAAATAGAACAGGTTCTCCCCAAGGTGATGCACTAGGGCGTATGAATCCATTATTAAGATTCTCTTGGAGTTGCTTCTTCAATTCCTGCAACTCAATTGGGGCCATTCTATAAGGTGTCTTTGAAATAGGCAAAGCACCCAGTATGAGTTCTATTGAAAACTCAACTTCGCGATTTGGTGGAAGACCCGGAAATTCCTCCAGAAAGACATCATCAAACTCCCGTACAATGGGAATATTCTTAATTGTGAGTTTCTCACCAACCATTTGAGATAAAAAAACCTCCATTCAGTGGAATCAAGACCCATAAGATGGAAGAAATTTCCACTGGAAGATTATGTTCATCCTTGCATCGATAGACGATCATAGATTGATCTGAAATATGAAATGTGACTTCCCTTATTTTGAAATTGATATAAGCTCCATATAAAGAAAGCTGATCCATGCCAAGAATCACATCAAATTCCACTATAGGAAGTATCACAAGATTTTTAGGAAGCACTTTCCCACAAACTTCAATCGGGGAAGAATTATAAACTTTTGATGTGACTGTTGTGCCATTAGGTGTTGTCACAGCTAACTCAACATCTAATTGTTGAGGTAATATGGTGATACCCTTAGAAAAATCTTCAGAAATAAAAGAGTGGGTGGATCCAGAATCAAATAAAACATTTTATACTTTAGAGTGGATGGTAAGTGTACCTTTCACCACATTGTTATCGTACTCCACATCGCTGATAGAAATTTCATGTGAATTTCCTTTGTCTTTAGCCTTAAGATTTTGTTGATGTCGATCATCATAAACAACCCTTGGATTAGGTCATTTATTGGCATAATTCCCCATCTACATGCACTTGAAACATTGAATTGTAGTATATTAATTCTGTGTGTCCCTTCCTTTGTTTGCATAATTAGACATCTTCTTCCCATCATTGTGGCATTCAAATGCCCGATGACCTTCCTTTCCACATTTGAAACATTTACTTGTCCATTTAAGACAACTCCCTCCATGTTTCTTTCCACACTTTGAGCATAAGGGAAAGCTCATCTTATTTTCAGTGTGCTCTTTAGATTTTCCGTTGAATTCCATTTTCCTCTTCTTATCAAACCCATATGACTGAAGGGTTACTCCAATCTCCATCTCAACTTTGAGAGCACATCGAACGATTTCCTTGTAGCTATTGAAGTCCCTTACGGATAAGGCTCTTCGAAGACTTGGTTTTATGACACTAAAGAATCGATCGATCTTACTCTCAGGTTGGATAATAATACCAGAAGTGTACCTTGCAAGTCATGTAAAATTTGCTTCATAGGTACCAACAGATTCATCATCCTTTTTCTTCAGTTCAAGAAACTCTTTCTCCATCTTTGTTCGGAGAATATGAGGGAAGTACTTTTTGAAAAATAAGTTCTTGAACTCATCCCATTCCATGGACTCAATTTCATCCCTTTGCCTCATATTCTTAATAAGATTCCACCATTGATCAGCATCTCCATCCAAACGATACACTACTAGGTTGACTTTATCATGTTCAGAACATTGAAGAACTGAAAATATCTTTTCAGTGGTACTAATCCATTGTTCAGCAACTAATGGATCTGTAGACCCGCTGAAAAAAGGTGGATGCTGCCTCATGAAGGATTCAAAAGAATGTTGCTCCTTCCTTTGCTCGTTTGGATGTCCTTCATGATTCATAGCTTGAGAAAGTTGTGTGAGCATGGCTACAAGATTTTTCATTCCAACTCCCATAACATTTGGTTGCTCAGGGGGACAATCATTGCATTTCCCATCACATTCTGCATTAACACGGTTTCTTCGGGTTCCAGCCATTGACTAAAACCAAGAAGAATTGTGTGAGAAACACTAATTATAATAGGAAAGCCACATAATCAAGAATAAAATTTCACACTTAAGGTCTTATCCTAGGTTATTCATGGTCATTTCTAACACGAAGATTGTGTTCTATGCTTAAAATTATCCTTAGGGTTCTTACTAAGGCTTTCACATCCTAGTTTCCAAAGGTTGACTATACCTTTCCTCTAATACCAACTATAACGACCCATAATTTACATACATTGTTATTAATTCAAAATTGAATCATTCTTATTACAACATATAAAAAACCCATGAAAAGACCGTATAGGTATAGTGTCTTTAGAAACTGGGAAACATAAACAACTGGTTCATAAAGTATCTACATTGTCTCCCATTTATTTCATCATATCTATAGTCCCTTTTGGAATATCTTACTTAATAACCTTCTTCCTGACATGGGTAAAGAAAACATACAAAAGGGTGAGCTCAAATTCTTAGTAAGGGTAAACAAAAGAAATATCAATCACATCATATTCATAAGAACATAACATTTTGGAAATCATAACCTGCAAAAGAGAGAATAATTTCATAACATGGGATAAATCATAGTAGTGAAATGAAATCCCAATAATCATAACATAAAACATGAAACTTTGTTTCATACACACATAATCATAGAGAATCATTTCTTATTAGTCAGGACTCATTGCCAAGACTATCTTAGTGGAAAAAGTCTGTTTCTGAACCGAGTTCACTCCTCGTTTCAGTCCTGTTTTACTGAACCGGTTTAACCTGCCGTTCCAGCCATGTCTATCTCATGAGATATAAAATCTTTAACCAATTAATTGGAGGGAGATATAGGTCCCACCCATCTCATAATAATACCATTCATATGTGTGCTACAAAATCTTAAATCATACATCATTGCATAACCCATGTAATAAAAATGGGATTCTTAAACAACATGACATCATAAAACAATTTATATAAGATAAAGGAATTCATAAAAATAATTCCATCACAACATAATAAAATCAATGTAATAATAGGGATTGAAACAGAAACCTATATTATCTTAGATGGAAAATAATTTTGATAAAACACTTGAACTCCATTCTTGAGGAAAATATCCTTTCTAATTCAAAAACATTTTCCTTTCTTAACATGTCATACAATTTTAAACTAAAAGTATTTGATTGAAAATAAACATGAAAACTTGTAAATTAAGCTTCTTGGAAATAATTTTTTAAAAATCCATTCATTCCGTATAAGTTAAAAAAACATTCTTCTCGTACTTTTGTCAGAAAAGTCAAAAAGTACCTTGTATGAAAAATGACAAAAGATTCCTTTCATATGTTTTACTAAAAACTCACCGAAGGGTAAAATTGGATTTAAACAATTGTAGGTGGATTGAAAATAATATTACATATTGAGGAAACATGGATGTGGATGATAAAATACACCCCATTAAATACCAAAGTATAAACAATCTCGGATAAAATGAGATTGTGATATTTTCCCTTAACATAGGTCCAATTTTCTTCATAAGTGTCTGAACCTCCTGTATAATGATTTAAATAATGTTATTGACTTATTACAGAATCATAATTATTTTTATGATATCATATATGGTCATATTCTTAGCTTCTTATTAGTAATATTTCATTACTACTTGTTATTCGGGTGTTTATTACTTTTTGTTCTTATGCACGTTTTGTCGAATAAGTTCTTATTTTTCTTTTTAGGTTATAGATACCTCATTTACAGAATGGTATTAGTGTAATATACATCATATTAATTCACTAAATTCATTTATATAATCATTTTGCAATGAAGATCATGTATAACGAGTCACATCACATCGTGGAGACCATATTCTGTATGTACGCACGAGTGATGATATCGTTCCCATGATCGTGGAATTGTATTGGAGTGTATGTATACTATTTAAGAATAAATATCACTTTACAATAATCATATATAGTTATTATTTACAGCATTATACCCATTCAAGTAACGTGGTGGTGGAAAATAGATTACACCACGGCATGGAGACGGTATTCTGTACGTACGCACGCGTGGTGATTTCGTTTTCCGTAGGATGGATAGATGGTGAAATAGGGTTGTTTCATACTTATAATAACATATCAGTATATGAGTGATACTGATGTTATTACTTCATAATGAAACAACTAAATAAGAAGAAGTGGATGAATAAATACAGATGAAAGAATCGGTAACGAGCATTACCTCTTCTTTGAAGCGCCTCTTTGAGACCTCCTCTTAGGGCACTAAAATTGGTCTTTGAAGAAGAACAAGACCTCTAGGATGTTTCTAGGGAAGTGCAGAGGAAATATTTGCAGGGTTTGGCCGAGCTTGAAGGCTCAAAGTGGTGTGAGGAAGAGAGGGAGGAGGTGCCCTTTTATAAGGGAGGAGAGGGGAACCTTTGGAATAACTAAAAATATTATTTTATTATAAAGTCAAATTCAGTTTTTAATAGCTCAAAATTGAAATATTTAGAATATAAGGTGGGGATGGGTCGGAATAAACTCATACAATAGAATTTAGACAAGTTTAGGTATCAATTTTAACCTTATCATTTAGATTTAACTTTAAGTTAGATAATTTAACTTTTACCATGTCTTCTTGTTTTCTTAAACTATAAGGTTAATAAACTTACTATATCAAGCCAAACGAACCCCAATTTGTTTATTATTAATATATATAACCTTATATAAGTCATTTGTCCGAACCTTAGATTTTTAGGAATAAAATAACAATTAATAATATAGTATTTATTTTAAAAACTATTTTGTGTCAATTTTGACAATATTTGGTAATTGATATTTGTGAAAATCATAACAGAATGATTAGTTAGAGAAAATTTAATTAAAACAATAATAACATCTCATATTAACATATAAAATTATTTTAATTCATAAAAAGTCTCAAATTACATTTATTTGGGTATTTATAACATCAATTATGTCAATATTTCATTAATAAGATAATTACTGCATCATCATTGTATCATAAATTAATTAATTTATTTTAAGTCTAAAAATTACAAAGAAAATACAATTATGTAGGAAATATCTTTATCTTTCTAATGAATATTTATAGTCGAATTTATCTTATTCATAACCCTATATTAAAAATTATTTAGTTATTAAACTTTGATTTTAACTATTTTAACCCTTCTTTAAATAAATTGATAATAAATGTCCTAATCTAATCCATGTGGGCCTAAATGGTCATATTTTATTCATAAGGTTGGTTTTGGTTGAATTAAACTTATACAATAGAATTAGGACATGTTTTAGGGTAATAATAATATCATTTGTACCCTTAATTACCCTATTTACTTTTAACCGTGGTAAATAAAAGTAAAAAGTTACTATTCACCAAAAATTAGTTTCATCTCATTGAACCACATTTTACATACTGACATCAATCGTGTCTCTCGGAGTTTTGAAATTACACTTACAGAAGCGGTAAAATTACGTTTTATGAAAAAATTCAGTTTTTTAACAACCACTTTGTGGTTTCATTATTCATCAAAAAATGAAAGTTTCCAGAAAAATACCAAAAATTTGGCCTAAGATATATTTAATATTATCAATTCAAAAATGATATTTATTTTACCAAATTCAAAACATATCAGTTACATTAACTAATTTAAAAATTAATTCCTTTTGTCAGGACAAATAGCGTGTTTTTAAGAGATAATAACTATCAAAAGATTGACACTTGTTTATGTCTGGTTTAAATGTGAAATTACATCCAATGAAAAACATTGTATTAAATTGTAAAAATATATTCTAAATATACTTTAAAACCACTGAAATTAATAATTTATCACTATTAATTATTTCGATTAAAAAAATTTTTTAATTAAAATTTAGTAATT
The DNA here is from genome assembly GCA_963277665.1 of Viscum album. NCBI lineage: Eukaryota > Viridiplantae > Streptophyta > Magnoliopsida > Santalales > Viscaceae > Viscum > Viscum album. The sequence continues at coordinate 876,499,138 of OY728160.1, read as the reverse complement.
TTCACTATTCATCAGAATATGAAAGTTATCCGAAAAGTACCAAAATTTCACCCTAAGATAATTTAGATATTTCAAATCCAAAAATGAAGTCCATTTTGAAAAATAAAATTTAAAAAATTTCAAAAACTGGTTATTACTATTCATAACAGCTAGTTTTAATAATATTTTAATAGCATATCGTTGTTTAGTGAAACTCGGTATTACGTACGACGCAAGCTATCGAGGAAGACCGCAGTTGCTTGTAAAGCAAGACAAGCTAGTGTTGTGTGTAGTGAAAGATTCCTTTGATGATTTATATAACATAAAAACAAAATATTTCTCATAAAAGTCTCGGGTGTTACAATGAATCCTTGAATTTACCTTATGTTACATGAAATCGCTGATTTTTTCTTCTTTTACACACAATAATTAGTACATATTTCATTACATGAAACACTAATTTTAAATAAAACATGATATACTATTAAAATATTATTATTTGATATTGTAGTTATCACCTAGTTGATGCAATAGAAGTTATGAATATAATTAACTAAATTATAAATATATCTTTTAAAAATTTATGTAAAATTAATTCATTGGTTACCAATTAACGATAAATGATAATAAAACTCTTCTAAAAAAATTAAATATTTCTATAAAAAATTAATTTTTTATGCACAAAAGTGTCTTTTATAACAATAACTTTACCAAATAACTTTAAGTTAATGATTTTAATTAAATTTATATATTATATAACTAAAAAAATTTAACATTCAAATTATGTTTTTTCTATATAATAAATAAGAATATATCCAATTTTATGCTTATAAATTGTATTTTTCTAAAAAGAGTTTTTGTCTCCTTTTTGCACACTTGTAATAATATTTATTTTTTAAACCTTTTAAAAATGATTTTTACAAAATAATATTAATTTTTTTGATCATAATTTTAAAATTATATTATGGTAACTTATTGGTATTTTTCTGAAAAGTTTCTTTTTTTCTATATAGTGAAGAGTACTGTATTTTAATTGAAAACTATCTTTTAATTTAATTTTTTTCTAAAGTTATACTAAATTGTATTTTGGTTTTAAAGTAACATTTGTTCTATTATACAAAAATTAATATAGTTTAGGTCCTTTGTATCAATTTCATGTTTAATTTTGATATAAATATTTTGTAAAATTTTGACATGTTTCTCTTTAAAAACCTATTTTCTCGTTGTATCTGTTGGGTTAATTTAAAATTAAAATATTAAGCATCTATTAATTAATTTTTTAAAAAAAATTGGATTAAATTTTTGAATAATAAAAATTTATTTTTTCCAGTAAGGTTTAAATATTTTTTAACAAAATAAATAATGAATGTGGTAAAAATTCTTTAATGTGGTTAAGGTAAAAATAGGTTTATTAGGGGTTAAATTAAAAATGTTAGGGAAAATATAACCTATAGACTTATCTAAATACTATTTTATGGCCCTCTTTCAAAATTTAAAACTCTAATTTTCTATATTTACCCAATTTGGGCCCATTTTACTTACAAAAAACGTGTAATCACTTATTTCATTTCAAAAATGCCACATTTGTCTGTTCCTCCACTTATAAAAGGCCACCCCTGTCTTATCTTATTAAAATATTCAAACCTATTATTTTCAAACAATACCTAACCAAATAACTTAAAATATTACCTTATATCATCCTAAAATCCTTTGTTTTGGAATAAATCCAACCTATAAATGATTTAGTGCAAACCTAATGAGGATACCCGAAGAAGAGGTAATGTTTTTCAACAAGCATATTTATTTAATTTCTTCCTCCACCTCCATAAATTATTATTAAATGATGGTGAAATAATAAATTCAGTATCTTCTATGTAATTTGATATTTTAATAATAATTTTGTAACCTACAAATATCTCCACTTCCATTAAATGGGTTGTGAAATATGTATTCATGTGTACGGGGGACTACTGCCTTGAGAACCGATGTCATTCATTTTTTCCTTAGAACCATCAAGGGTTGGGTATGATAATATATATAAAGTATATATATGATATTTATAACTTAATTATACCATTTTAGTCATTATATATTTTTTTACGTTCCATTCCTTAAGTGATATGATAACATCGCTCGTGTGTACGAAAAACAACCGCATCACGAAGTGATGTGATTTGTCTTTCACAAACACTAAACAATGAAGGTGATAAAGATAAAGTTAATTATTATATGTGACATAAATGACATAATTATTCTATTAATTAAATTTTTATCATTATTTAATGATAATAATTCATTTTATTTTTCTCTCACAAAATGATGATAATAACATTCGTGTATGTGTGGACTCTGCATTCATGGAGGGATGTGACTCCATATTTTCATCACCACAACACATATATGATATGTATAATAATATATTTAATGGAATTATATTTTGTTTTTGATATTATTCTCATTCTGTAAAGATAATATATTACATACCCCCTTTCAATAATGATCATTAAAAAAATGGAAATGTTACTCATGTGTATGTATGACCTACCTGTCTCCAAGATCGTAACTTACATAATTTATCAAAACCATATTTCATTATTGGTATTAAATTTATATATTATGAATAATAATGATAAATATTTCATTATTATTATTATATAAGTGATGGAACCTTGAACAAATTAATAGGATCGAAAATAAAAAAATCAAAACATATACTTAAAACAAAGCAGTTATTACCCGAAACGTGAATTTAACATATAATTGTTAACAAATAGGTAATAAAAGGACATAAGTAAATATTATATGGTATGATATATATAATTATGGATCTATAATAAATTTATAATAATATTTTATTTGGTATATAGAAGGTTCTAAAAAGTGTGAAGGAATTCGAGACTTCCAAAAAGGGTATTTCTAGTCTAACTATTATTTTTGAGTGACTTATGCCATATTCAACAATTGTTTTTTATGTGATGGATATAAATAACTATGATATTATATATCATGAAGATAAATAATTTATTAATAATTTATTATTCTATTTGTGTTATTATTCAACAGATCTAACGATTCAAAACTTACTTAATCGGTAGGGGATTTTTGTCTCAATTTTCCTTCCTTGGGATGTACGTTATATTATAAACCTATATTCATTCATGAGATGTATATAAAGAAAATTATACATGTATCATAATGAATTTATTTATCCTCAATATATTTTATTTTTCATTTTATTTTACTCATTCATGGGATTGTGATTCAAGGTTACAAAAGTGGTCAGAGTTTTATGATACAATCACATTTGTTTCTGGTGTTGTTTTTGATTATTCTTCCAATGATATAATATTATAATCCATCACTAAAAAATTTCATTAATTTTATTCTAAACTATTTATTCATTATTTTTTTCATGTAATATTATAATTTTTACACTCTTTGGTACATAGTATAGTTGATAAAGTATTTTTAAGAAAACATGTCTTTATTTCTCTTTTGGGTCAAAATCCATTTTCCATTCACAACCATGTTTTCTAAAAAAAATTCATAAAAATGTTTTATTATTATCCTAAGATATTTAAAATAAATTTTCAACCATGTTTTAATTTAAAAAAAAAAATTAACCTCCTTTTTGTTTTCAAAATAATTCCCATTTGGCTTTTACCAAAAATTAAAAAGGACTCTGTTTTAACATGTACAACATGAATGATATTTTCTGTAGTCATGTCCATTATTTTATTTGATGATTAATTTATAATTTCTAAGTTTATTTTCAAATAAAAGAGTTTTGAAAATTTTTTATGTTGAAAAATAGTTTTTTTCAAATATAAATGATATTTTCCTCAAGAAATGGTTAAAATGTTTTTTAGAGTTTTATTTATAAAATTTTAATGTTATTTATAATGGAATTTATTTAAAGAAAGATTTTTTAAAAAACTTATTTTATAAGAAATGTTTTTCCTTGTGAAATATATTAAATAGTCAACCAAAAGTATTTTACATCTAAGATGACATTCATCGATGTTACCTATGCATTACTGGGGATATGATTTAAGGATTCCATTTTTATCCTTTCTCTAAATGTTTTATCACAACAATATGTTTATGAAACCCACTTATTTTCCTAGGATAGACCATGATATATATATCATGAAACCGATTTATTTTTATCATTTATTCTACAATGAAATGATGAAATTATTATGAAACCTATTCATTTTTCAATGGTTATGATAGTATTAAATGTTTATGAAACCCATTTCATTTCATGGGTTATGATATGGTGAATGTTTTATGATCTTTTGGAATAGATATATATAATTTTCATTTTGTTATGGGGGTTATTTTATAAAAAAGGATAGTACTTTCATTATAAAAAATTATAATTGTGGCTTATATCTCCCACAAATTAAATGGGTAATGATTTATATATCATGATATATATAGGACTGGAATGGGGTGTAAACTCATTTTAGTAATAGAATTTGTACACTATGATCATCTTGGGAGTGAACCTTGACTAACATTATGGTTTGGGGGTGTGAACCCATTCCACTATGTGTAAAAGAATGTAATTGGGTATGATGGTGTGTCTTTCCTAGGTGTTATAGCAACACAAAAAAGCCTACATGGGTTATTAGCCCAATCCTGATGAAATAACATGGGTGGCTAGACCAATACTAAACATTGATGAATATCTTAGTGGGTTTAATTAAAATATGATTTTTGACACTTATGTGAATGAAAAAAAACTATGTCTTCTGAAAATTATAAGCTATCATGACTTGGGTTCATTGATTCCATTATGATTCATGTTTTTTAAAATATTAATTTTTATTCCATCACTCATATTAATGATATATTGTTGGTTAGGTATTAAATACATAAGTTATATTAACTATCTTGTACACCTTATTCTTATTTTATTCTTTCATGGGATTATAGATTGATATCTATTTTTTCCTTATACTTAGCATATGATCTCACCCATTCATATGTTTCCTTTTACTAGGTTATCAATAAAGATTTTATGTAGGTTATGTCTATGAATTGTACAAAATGGGAATATCTTTATTGAACACATTTAATATCATTTACTAGATTAGAATATTATATTCATGTTTTTCAAAGTTTCTAAAATATCATGGTCGTGGGGCATCTATTTTTGTAAAGTAATAAATATTCATCTAAAATATATATAATATACATGTATAATTATTTTGGGAAGCTATATATGTTTTTAGATAAAATGTTTAGTTAACCATTGGAAAATATGGTAACACAAAACTATTGAGATCCCTAGGGATATTTCTATGGATATTTCTATCGATATCTCTAAGGATAAGTATAAGTATGAGTGAAAGTATATGAAAATGTCCTGGAATTATGGTTAAGGATAGAGAGAGTGATTTCTATGAAATTACATCCTTGTTTAGAGACTAATAGTGGATGTGGCACTCTAACAGATGTAACTAGCAGTAACAACCCTAAAAACACCATATTGAGGTCGCCTTAATCGAGAAATGGTGGATGAAAACATGCCTTTCGGCGCACTTAGTATGACACTATCAGGGGATATTATTTCTAAATTTACAAACTCTATACAAACCATAATGAATTATTTAAATAGAATATGACTATAAATAACCTATGATTAACCTATGGTGTCATGGATTAAAGAAAAAGGGCTCTTGATTTAGACATCTTATAAGTGAGTTTTCATGATTATGTTGTTTTTCTATATGATTAGTGTTTCCCACACTATTATTTTTGTTTTAGTATGGAGGTAACCATAAGGAACTAAGTTAACAATGAATGTGATGTAAAATTTTCTAATAACTAGCCAAATGGGGTGATAACTTGAGTGAGTGATATTGTGATTATGCATAATAAATTTTCATAGAACAAGATTAACAATTTATACCTCAACCAACTCTCAGACTTGAAAAATAAGGGAAATAAATTATTCACTAAGAGTTTAGGTTGTAAATACCATGAAGGAAAAAAATCAATTTTTTATGTATTGATAATTTGGGAAGAAACACCAAATTTTATGTCTTTGAAGAATGAGAATATGATTTTGGATGTTTAAAATAAGAAAATAGATTATGTAACTGTAAAGGGAAAATGAATATTTTGGATGAGAATAATGGTCTGCCTAATATATAATCAAATTTTGTATACTTTAAATGTGTGAAATATGAGAATTTGAAAAATCGATTTGATAAGGGCGAAATTGTGAAGAAATAAGCAAGGATGGGTGATCTATGGTTATGTTTTAGAGATAAAGAGACTATAAATATCATATGAGAGGAAATATGTTTTCAAGAATAAGATGATGAGGCATAGATAATTGTTTGGAAATGAATTTTTGTGAATGAAGTATTTTAGTATTGTAATTCAATCATTTATTAAATGAATAAAGAAATATATAATTATTTTTCATTATAATTTTTTCATTAAGGATTTGAAATAATGTTTTGAATAATATTAATGTACTGGAAATAGTGATTTTATAGAAATGTGATTTTTTTTATTAGGGGAAGGTACCCCATAAAATATTTTATATGTTGAAAAATTGTTAATCAATTTGGGTAAAGAGATAATATATATGAATATAAAAAATCAGACTGCATTCATGACTTCAGAACTAATAAAATAATTTTTCAAAAAAAATGATTTATCTTATTTCTAATGGAGTTTACCCCATTATTGAATCTATGGAATATATTTAATAATATATGGTTTTGTTCAAGGAAATTGGAAGCAATTTTGTTTTCATTGGGTTTTATGGAAATTAAGATTATTACAATGTTTAAAGAAAAAGAATAATGAAGGTATTCACATGTTTTGTTTGTGACAATCAAGAGATAATTTATAATATACGGGGATTAATGTTAAGTTAATTTTGATAAATTTAGTGACCTTCTTTATAAATTTTTAATATTGGAAGGGTTATAAGTTTAACCGTTTATTAAATAGTTTAAGTTGAAATTTGGTTGATGTTTTAGAGATTAATGTATTACAACACTATATGAGAATTTATGCATAATGGATAACCTATTCTAACCATTTTTTGGTGGTGATAACTAAGGATAAATAGAATAAAATATCATTCTATTTATTGATCGTATGATCTATTAGTGCTTCAAGCACAAAAAAAGATTCTCCTTTATTTCATATCATTAGTGATGAAGTGTAAATTGATCAAGGAATAACCAATGGATGAGATTGTTCTTATGAAATAGAATTAAATTAGGTATGTATATATTCTCATGAAAATTATTTAACTTTAGGAAAATGATCTAGGAAGAAAATTTTGTCCTATTATCATCATTTTTTATGATATAAATTACATTTTCATGCCTATTTGATATATATATTTTTTTCAATATCCTTCTCTAGATCACCCACTTTCTTGTAATCAATGTTCTATATCACTCTCCATTATTATTTGGATGTTATATTTTATCCACCTATATCCATGTTTTCACATCCCACCTATATTATTATATGTGGAAACCTAGTTATGAGTTAGTTTTTGTAACCATTATGTTTCCAAAATTCCATTTTTAAATCAATTTTTAATATTAATTTTTATCATATGTATTTATATGAATTAATTTTCACATTTTAAAATATTGATCACTTTGATGAATTTTGAGGGAGAAATTAATTTTAATGGGTATAGAATTTTACCCCCCAATATTTTATGAGAATTATTTTCTTTTGAATTATTTTAATCATTTTTATATTTTAAATTTCACATAATAATAAATTTATGTTTTGTTATTTTAAATCATTGAGTTTTTATTGTGTTACACATAATACTAAGTTTATCTTGCATTTCACACAACACCGAGTTTATATGAAATGTGACATACTATTAAAATAATATTATTTAATATGATTACTGTCCCCTAGCCATTGGAATAGTGGTCATGAATAATATTAACTAAATAGTTAATATATGGTTTAGAAATATATCTAAAATTAATAATTGTGTTACCCATAAAATTATAAACGAAAATGAAACCCTTTTAAATATTAAAAGAAATCATTCTATGAAAAACTATATTTTATGTGCACAAGTGTAATTTATATCTATAAAGTAACCAAATAATTTTTAGTTAATAATTTTAATGAAATTTTTATACTGTATATTATTCCATTTTTTTAACTTTTATCTTGTCTGTTTCCTATATAAGAAATTAAAATAAATCTAATTATACACTTAATAACTGTTTTTTTATACAAATAAAAAATTTCACCTTTTTTAGAATTAATAATAATGTTATTTATTAAAAATTTAAGATGATTAATTTGATAAACTAATATCAATTTTTTTAATAATAATTCCAAAATATGTTTAGTGTTAATTTTGGGCATTTTTCTGAAATGTTTCATATTTTGATGAACCGTGAAAAATGCTTTATTTTAACTGAAAAATGTTTTTTTGTTTAATTTATTTATAATGTACAACCATATTTTATTTTCTTTTAAAGTTAAATTAGTTTAATTATAAATAAATAAATCCAATTTTTGTAATTATAATCAATTTTTTTTAATATTTATTTTAAAACTCTATAAAGTCTTGAACATTATCTCTTTAAAAACTAGATTTCTCATCACATTTTTGGGATTAATTTTAAATTAAAATTTTTCACTTATATAAATGGAATTTGAAAAAATAGATTCCATATTTATAATAAGTGTAATTTCTATTTTCTAATAAGGTAAACTAAATTTTTGACCAAAATTAATATTGAATGTAGTATGAATTAAATATTGTGGTTAAGGTAAAATGTTTTTACAGAGGGTTACACTAAAAATATATAGGTAAAAAGGACATATACATTGTTTAAAAAATATTTAATGGAAATATTTTGACCATTTAACTTATAAAATTAGAGAATGGACTAATTTGGACACTTTTTATAACAGTCTAGTACACACACTCCTGGATCATGTGTAGAAATATATAACTTCATATTTCTAGCTATGATGCCGATAAATATGAACCAAGTTTTTCAATAAATCCCATACAATATCAAAAGGATAAATTTTATCATGTACATAATTTTTTACCTTTTAGGTTTAGAGTTTTTTAGGATTAATAAAAAATCTTACATAAACAACTCATATTAAATTAAACTCTTAAGTCATCAAAACAATTTCTATCATTCATCCCAAATTTTACAATAGGTTATACAAATCATCCTTGTGAAATCATTTATATGTATAAATCATTAAACATGATTATTTAAAACCTATAAATAAGGAAACATATTAAGGGTGATCTCAAATACTAATTAATATAAAACATAATCATTAAAAAATGAATGTCCCCAATGAGAATTAGAAGACCATAAGGGTAGGATTAAATAATAAAATTGCGTGAGTATAAAATAAGAATATTCATACGCATCAATAGCAGGACAATAAAATATAAAAACATGGAAAATGAAAATGTCATTTGAATCAATAATCATGATTCATGTTACATCAATCTCGATCATTAGAAACTTTATCAACCCATAACAAGAAAAGATAAAAAATTAGTATCTTGGAACATCATCTCATTAAACCCTTATAAAACCCTTTTAGAACCCTTACAAATGGAATAACTAATATGTTCGACTTCCATCTCTGGAGTACCCAATTCATCAGAGCCTTATCTAGTTTCACCCATTATATAAGATATAACGGGCTCACACAAAATTATATGGGAACACCAATCATTTACAATGTCAAATAACCTAATATAAAAGGAACTTGTTATAACTCAATGAAATAACCTTTATTCTTTTCAGAATATAGTTAACCAAATAAAAGGAAACACGCTTTACAACAATCTATTGGAATCATTGTTAACCCATATAACAAACATGTTATTAAAAACAATCTCTTTAGGATATAATCAACCCATTTAAAAGAATCATGTTTCAACCGAAATATCTTAGAAATATGATTAACCCATGTAAAATAAATGTGTTAAATAATAATCTCTTTAAAACATGATTAACACATGAAAAATAAATGGGTTGAATAAAAAATCTATTTGATACATGAGTAACCCATGAAAAATAAATGGGTTCAAAAAAAACTCTTTGAAACATAATTAACCAATGGAAAAGAAATTAGTTAAATAAAAATATCTTCGAAACATTTTTAACCCATGGAAAAGAAATGGGTTGAATACAGTCTATTTGAAATATGAGTAACCTAAGAAAAAGAAATGGTTTAAATAAAAAACTATTTGAAATAATATTAATATATCTAGAGAAGGAGAGGGGATGGTTTCAATGAAAAATATCCCCAATTTATAATAATAATAAAAAGGATTTTTGATGTTGATGAATGAAAATTTTGATAGAACATTCTTGAAAAAATCCCTAAACATTCTAAAGCATCCCATAAAACTTTGAAACATTTAAACCATTTACCCCATGAATGTATTTACAATAAGTAAAACATAAAATATCATAATAGTAAATAAATTCAGTATATAACATTTCAAATGGGAATTATATAAACCTTATAAAAGAAGATAGGTGTATAACGAATCAAGTGTCTCAAAGAAGGATACTTCTGACAAAAGTCGATTACCACTTTAGTAAATTTGAAACCCTAAAACCCGTGAAATAATAATCATTAAATAAAACATTTAAATATCTTAAATTTAATATAATTAATTATATTATATATCAATAAGAATATTATAAACTCTACATAAAATAAACTAGGTACATAACAACACAATATGCCTCAATGAATTTAAATTGAAACGAAATCCCTTAAAACTTGAGTATGTTTTGACTTGTGTTGAATTTTTCAAACTTATATTATATATTCCTAAATGAAAATTTTATGATAATTATAAAATTTATTCATATACTTTTACATGTTTATTATTACTTTTATTTCAATTATAAAATTTTTTAAACTACTGCTTAATAATTATGTTTACGTGGGGTGTTTTGAGCATATTCATTTTATGTGTCAAAAATGACTTCGGTATGTCAACTATGGTCAAAGGGATCATTATATAAACATATACAGAATAATATTAAAGACATAAGTATAATATTTATACATAAATTCAAATTTTAAAACCAATCATTAAATATGGTAATGAAAAAATGTACCAATGTTATAATAATGGAGATGGTAGGTCCTATGTACGCATGAGTAACATTGTCATTTTTTAAGGATCCTTATGGAGAGAAGGTAAGATAAAATTTATAATTATCATAATTATCATAATATAATATAAACTATATTTTTTAGTCATATATAGTTTTATATTGAATTTTGGTGATGTAAAAGAAGTCGCATCGTGTCGAGAATGCGGTATTCCACAAGTCTACGAACGATTTTATCACTTTTTCAGTGAGTGAAAGGGTAATAAATAAAATCATATATTATATTTAAATAAATTTAATTATTTTACTATTATCATATTTATGTATTTAATGTCACATATTTTTAGTTATTCCCATCCTTAATACATTCCTTGTAATGTGTGAATGTATCACATCGCATTGAAGAGTGATAGTTCGCACATCCACAAATGATGTTATCATATTTACCAAAATTGGAAACTATAAAGGTATGTGATATAAAATAATTAAATAATAATAAATTAATAATACGTATCATATATATCATATATAAATAGTGTTTCTATCTTAATTATCACCATGAAATGTGGTAAAGGAAGAATGAACATTTGTCGTTTCTTGAGGTGGTAGATCGCCAAAAACATTAATGGTAAGTTAATTAAACATTAGATGGAATTGTGTATAATTTGAGGATGAAACATATATAAAAAAACATCTCAATTTTTTTAGTAAACCTAATTTATTATTTAATCATTTAATAATAAAAAATTAAGGGGTGGATAAAGAAATAAATAATAAATGGATGTTGAATAATGTTGCCTCTTTTTTCGGGAAACTCATTTTTATTTGCATAAAGTGGAATATTTGTTGGAATTATTTACAAGATGATAAATCTAGAGTAATGTTTGGGATTTCTTGAGACTATTTGGGATGATGTTTGATGATAAAATGTGTCTTGAAATGTGTGAGTAAGAAGAACAGTGAATTATTTTTATAATGGTGGTGGAGTGGCATTCTTGTAAATACCAAATGGTATATACTATTGGGAGTTATCAATTACCTCTTGAGATTCGAAAATATACATATATTGGATTAAATTTAATTTATAGTCAATAAAAATCTACATAAGACAATGTAAGTTCATTTTTATAATTTTATTTCTTATTCCCTAAGTTTCTTTATATTTTTATTTTTGGTTTTTTATTTAGTTAACTAGTTTTTTAAGATAAATAATTTAACCATTAAGAAAAAATTAAGGTGTGATTTAATATAAAATAAATTCCCACTTAATTATATATATTATTTATAATTTAAAAAATAAAAAACTTATGGGTTCTGTAAATTAATTTCAAAATAATTACATGTAAAATGAAAAAACACTACTTTAACCCCGATCTTGGTAACAATGTTTTTACTATATATTGGTCGATATTTTTATTATAAAAGGGTATTCAGTACATAAATGGAGAATATTTTATATTTATTAAAAATTGAAATTCAATTTTTAGAAAATAGATTTGTTTTATTAATTTTAAATCAGTTAATAAAATATCATTTATTATAAAATAATATTAAATTCAATTTTGAAAATATTCATTTAATTTATTTAAAAATTATAAAAATGTTATTCGAATTAAAAAAAATTAAGTTAATATATGTTTAAAATTTTATACTAGTCTATAAAATTAATGTAAAACAATAATTCATTAATTTTACTTTACTTTTATGGTTTTTATCATCATTTATTTTATTTTATTGTCAACTAAATAATCCATGCATTTTCATTTGTTAAAAGTTTAATGTAATTATGTTATATCTAAAAATTAATGTTAGATAACTATGATAAAAAACTCATTTTCCATTAAAAATAATTTTTTGAACCAAAACTATGTAACTTCTTCCATAGTCTAAATCTTTATAGATGTTAAAGGTATGAAAGGTTCCTTTTTTCACGTTTTCCTTACGTAACATTTTTTATGGGTCAAGTTCATGAACATGTGTCCAAATAAATCATAAAATTTGATATCAAATAGGGTATGTCTGATACATGGTCATCCAATGGATTTTGGAAAAGTGTATTGGTCTTTTTATCCCCTATGATTACGGTTTAGTACCTTTTATGTTTAATTTTACCATATTCGGTGTAATTAATTTAAATCACTTTAATTAATATTTTTTTGTCAAAGATTAAGTTACTCCTATTAGACCAATAATTTCATACTTATTATAGATATTTATGTCCATATTTCCAAATTCAATTCATATTAATAGAAAATTTAGGTTTAATGATAATCCTGCAGTTGTTGTGAGAAAACGTGGTTTTAATGTGAAAATTCTCAAAAGATCATTACATATTTATATCTAAATTTTATATAAAAAAGGATTACAATTGCCTAAATTGGACTAATATATATATATAATTGATCTATTGGGATTTAAAAAAAATTAGTATATATTTTAATATTAATAATTTTTTAAATGAAAATGATGTTTTCCGCTAAAATGCTATATTTTTCACTATTCATCAAATATGAAATTTCATAGAAAAATACCAAAAATTCAACTAAAGTAAATTTTGAAATTAATATTTCAAAAATAATGTTTACTTTTACATTTAAAATTTAAAAATTTTATAACAATTATTTTTAAAATAGGTATTCAATTAAAAGGCGGTAAAACTTCCATATTAAATAATAATATTGATTATATATTGTTGTTTGATAAGACTCACACATTCATGTAAAACAAGTTATCAAAGGGGATATATTTTGCATGAAAATAAAGTTAAAATTTGTTTTTTGTGTGACCCAAACTAAACTCTGAATTTCATGTAACACAATTTATTAAATAAATTAATTAAAATTAAAGTATATATTTCATAAAATTTTAGGATTTTATGTCATACCTCCCCATAAAATGAATTTACCTCTCAAATATTATGGTTATAAAATTACTAACATGTATAGAATTCCTTATTTTAAACCCACATCATAAAAACAATTAATAAAACGTAATCTTAAAATGGGATATTTGAAAACATAAAGGTCAACAGAAGTTATGCATTACTAGGATTCAACCTAGGGAGAACATATTTGGGAATAGATGGAAAATATAAATAATTATAGAGGGTGACTGAGATCATTAATAACAAATAGGTGAATGAGAAATGGAAAGTTAAGTTCCTCAAAAAATTAAATCAGTGATGATATAAAAGACCATTATTTCATCATAATTGAAGGTACTAGGATAATATATTATGTCTCAAGATCCTTCTCCTAGAGTTAAATAATTATCTTACCATCTAGACCAAGGTAAAATATACTTACTTTATGATATTAATTTGACAAAAATGTAATCTTTTTTTCTAAATGATGATGATTATATATGAAGTTTTAATTCCTAAAGAAAAACATCTTCATTTAATAACCACATATCCATTAAAGGTATAGTCAACATATTCCACCATCATAAGAAATTAAAAAAAAAACAAAGTGGTTAGAACATGATAACATAATACCCAAAATAAGTTTATTATAAAAATTTAATAGTAATTCACAATGTTATAACTAAATTATTCCATAAATAAATATCTTTAAAATCCATCAAACATTTCTTGAGAAATGTTTAAAGACCAAAAAAATTTAAGGATTTGATTATATATTCTTAGAAGAGAAATAAACCATTATTCATCAAATAAAAAAAATCCACTTAAACATAATCTTTACCTGATAAATGTAATAATAATCTAGACATCATGTAGGCCAGTGGTATGCTTTAAAACCTTTTCACATGTCAGTTGTGGGTTCAACCCTACGACCTAGCCAAATGAAATGGGTTATCTTTGATTGTTTGGGTCATCCTTTTCATCATTAATCGAAAAAAATAAATCCTCCCTAATAACAAATCATGTTGATCCTAGGGGATAGAAATTCCTCACCTAAAATAAATTTCTCCAAAAATCTTATTAAGACCTCATCTATTAAAATCTCAAAGAGTTATCTAATACATTTTTTGGGTGTATAATATGTTGAACATATCATCATCCGTAAGATTATAGAGATATGAAGGTGTCCCTAACTCTTAGGATAACCTCACATAACAATATCCTAATCTCTAAAGTTATTTAAACCAACCTTTTATACCAACTATAATATCCTAGAACCCATACTCCAGGATCCTATGGTAAAATCTATAACTTTACATTTCCATCTATGAGATTATAATTCTGACCCAATGTTTTCCATCGAATCCTTAAAAAATCTAAAGGATAACATGGATCACTTTCATAATGGAGGACATTTTAGGTTTTGAGTTTTATATAATTAATAAAAACTCTTACATGAACAACTTATATCAACATGGATTCATAATTAATCAAAAGAAAATTTCTCCCATTTGACCCTTCTTTTATAATAAGTCCTCAAAATTATCATTCTAAAATCATTTATATATATAAATCTTCCAATATAATTCTTTAAACCCTGGGGAAAATAAAAAAACAAGGATGATATAAATTGATGAGTAAGGGAAACTATAATCATTAACAAATTAATGTCATAAATTATCATAGGAAGATCATAAGAGTATTATGATATAATCAAAATTCATGAAAATAAAATAAGAATATTCATACCCATCAATACCTAGGCTGTAAAATATGAAATCATTGAAAAATAATTGTCTTAAGAATCAATAATTGTGAGCCATGTGACATCAATCTGGATCAATATAAACATAATCAACCCATTGAAATAAAATATAAAACATTTTGGTATCTTGTACTATGATATCATTGAATCCTTATAGAACCCTTACAAATAGAATAACCAATATGGACAACTTTCATCTCTGGAGTACCCAATGCATTAGGGAACTATCTAGATGAACCCGTCATATAAGATATAACATGCTCACCCAATGCTATTTGGGAACACCCATACATTATAATGTCTAATAATTGAATTAATATAGAAAACATTAAAACTCATTAAAACAACCCTTAGTCTTTTCAGAATATGATTAACCTATGAAAAGAAAATAGCTTCCACAAAAAATCTCTTTCAAACACGATTAACCCATGGAAAAGAAATGTGTTTCATATAAATATATTTAGGAAATAAACAATTCCTAGAAAATAAATGGGTTTTAATAAAATCTTTTCAAAACATGATTAACCAATGGAAATGAAATGGGTTAAAAAAATATATTTGAAACATGATTAACCCAAGGAAAATAAACTGGTTGAATGAAAATCTCTTTGAAACATGAGTAACCCAAGAAAAATAAATGAGTTAAATTAAAAAACTCTTTGAAACATGATTAAACCATAGAAAATAAATGGTTCAAAGAACAATTTCATTGAAACATGATTAACCAATGGAAACAAAATGGTTTAAATAAAAATCTCTTTGAAAGAGGAGTAACCCAAGAAAAAGAAATGGATTAAACACAAAACTCTTTGAAATAATAACAATCCATCCATAAAAAGAGATTGGATGATTTAAATCCAAAATATGCCTAGTAGAGGATAATTAACAATAAGGTTTGTTGATGTTTATGAATATAAATTCCATTAAAAGTTTATTCAAATATTCTTGAAAAAAATAATCATTAAACATTCCAAAGTGTCTCATGCCACATTGAAACATTTGAACCATAAACACGTTGAATGGAATAAAAATAAATAAAAGTTATAATATCATGATAATAATAAAAAAAATTATATAAATTTTCAATGGATATTTATATATACCTCATAAAAGAAGATATCCATAAAACATATCAAATGTCTCAAAGAGTAAAAATTGGGACAAAACTCCATTATAACATTGGTAACTTCAAAACTATAAAACCCATGAAATAATAGTCAATAAATAAATCATTTGAACACCATAAATATAAAATAATTCGTGATATAATATATCTGGAAGGATATTATATACCCCACATAATAGAAACTTGCTCCACAATAATACAATATTCCTAAAAGAAATGAAATTGAAATGAAATCCATTACAACTTGAGTAAGTTTTGAATCATGATATAAATAAAAGAATAAAATAAATGAAAACCTTGAGTATCATGAAATAAGATAAATTTATAAAAAAATTGTCAAAGGATCAGGTTATGCACCACATAGAAGAAACCAGGTTCATAATATTACAATATGCCTTAATAAAATGTAAATTGAGACGAACCCTCTTACCTCTAGTCCAATTTGTCATGATTTTACTATAT
The DNA here is from genome assembly GCA_963277665.1 of Viscum album. Classification (NCBI taxonomy): domain Eukaryota; kingdom Viridiplantae; phylum Streptophyta; class Magnoliopsida; order Santalales; family Viscaceae; genus Viscum; species Viscum album. Next base: position 876,481,799 of record OY728160.1, on the reverse strand, counting down.
CATTATGAATAATAAATTTATGTTAATTATATACTTTCTTATTAACCTTTTACATTTTTATAATAAATTTTATATCATATATAACATTGCAGTAAACAAATACATAAAAATTTAAGTATACATTGGGTGTTTGGACCATATTCGGTTTATACCTCAAAAACAAATATTATATGTCAACTACGGTCCAAGGATTAATTATATAAAACTATAAATAATAATAATCAGGAAATAATTATCATATTTATACATAAATTATACTTTTAAAACATATCAAATAGTAAGTTAATGAGAAAAAGAACCAACGTTACAATCATAGAGATGGTATGTCATATATACACATGAGCAACGGTCTAATTTTTTAATGATTTCTATGGAGAGAAGGTAAGTAACAATTTATTTTTAAATAATGATAATTATATAATACATAACATATTATATAGTCATATATAATTATATATATAATTCGGGTGATGAAAAAGTAATCACATTGGATCGAGTATGCGGGTGTCCACACGTCCACATATGACGTTATAAAGTTTTTAGTGTGTGGAATGATAATAAATAAGTTGATATATTATATTTAAATAATTTTAATTATGTAATTAATATCATATATATTTCATTTATTCCACATATGTTTATATAAACTCATCCTTAATACATTTCATGTAACTTGTTAACGTATCACATTGCTTTGAGGGGGCGGTAGTCCACACTTCCACAAATGATGTTATCAAATTTACTAAAAGTGTAAAGTATAAAGTTATGTTTTATAAAATAATTAAATATTCATAAAGGAATTATAGTTTTTATATATATCATATATAAACATTATTTCCAAAAAACATTCACCGCTAGAGGTGCTAAAGGAAGAATGAACAATCATCCTTTTGTGAGGCGGTAGTTCTTTATACACATAAACTATATGTTTGTTACCAATTAGATTAAATTTTGTGTAATTTTAGTGTTATTACTTAATATAAAAACACATAAATTTATATTGGATACTAATTTTATTATTTAAGCATGTAATAAAATTAAATGAAGGGGTGGAGGAAGAAATAAATTATAAATGGATGTTTGAGAATGATACCTCTTCTTTTGGGTAACTCCTTACAGTTTTCACCAAAGGACATCTTGATTGGATTTATACCAAAGTAGGGTCCTATAGGGAGATATTTGGTATGTTAGTATACTATTTGGTTAGAGTTTTTATAATCTAAAAATTCATGAGAGTTGTGAGTATTGGGAAGAGTGGATTCTTTTTTATAATGGAGGGGAAGTGGCATTATTGTAAAGACCAAAAGGTATACACAATTGGGAGTTACCACTTACCTAATGGGATTATAATATGGAAATATAATGGATTAAATTGATATTAGGGTCAAGAAAAATCTCCACCATAAAAATTGTTTTCAGTTTTTTTAATTTGTTACTTTATTATTTTGGGTTTTTATATATATTCTATTTGGGTTTTTCATTTAGGTAACTAGTTTTCAAACCAATTAAATTTACCATTAATAAAAATTAAGGATAAATTTATTCGAAAATATAGACCCACGTAATTATAAATATTATTTATAATTTTAAAAAATAAAAATTCCATGGGTGCTAGAAATTAATTTTAAAACAAACTCTTGTAATGCGCAAAAACACTGATTTAACCAAGACCAAACTAACAATGTTTTTACAATCTATGGGTAAATATGTTAATTATAAAAGATCATTTTTTCCATTAATGGACAAAATATGATATTTATTAACACTTAAAATTAACATGGAATAATATAGCATTTTTATGGATTTTAAATCATTTATTGTAAAATGACATTAATGTAAATTTTTACATTATTTATATAATTTAAATTTAAAAAATATTAAATAAATAATGGAGTTCAGATACATGAATATAAAGTATACATAACATGATATATTCATTTATTAAATCATGTAATATAGTAGTTAATTAAATTTACTTTACATTTAATTTTTTTACATCATTTATTTTATTTTAATATTGACTAAATAATCAATGTGTTCGGGTTTGTTAAGAGTTTAACGAAATTTAATCATCTGTAAAATTTAAATTTAAATTACCATGATAAAAAAAACTAATTTACCTTTCAATATAATTTTTATAACATAATCTATGTACATTCTTCTATAATTTAAAGCATTATAAATGTTAAAGGTAAGGAAGGTTCCTTCTTTGTCTTTTTTCTTACTTAACCATTTATATGGGTAACTTTCATGAACTTGTGTCTCGTTAATACATAAAATTAAAAAAAATAATTATATGGTCAAAATTTGGGAATCCATTGGATTTTGGATAAGTTTCGAGGTCATTTTGGACCTTATATGTAAGGTTTAGTCCCTTGTTAAGCATCATTTAAACTTAATCACATTAATTAGTTTTAATCACTTTCACTATTATTTTTTGTCAAAAATTAACTTGAACCTATTAGACCCAAAATTTAATATGGATTAAAATTGTGCATGTCCATTTTTCAAATTCAATTCAATGAAGAGGAAAAATTAGGTTTAATTATAATCCCATAAGTGTGATAAGAAAGAGGGGTTTTAAAGTGAAAATTTTCAAAAGCTCATTCAGTCTTAATATCTAATTTTAATATAAAAATGATTCCAATGGCAAAAATTTTATTGATAGTTATATAATTTGTCTATTGTGAGTTAAATAAATTAAAATATAATTTAAAATTAATAATTATTTAAATGAAACAGTTTTTTAAACTAAAATTTGGGATTTTTCACAATTCATTAAAAAATTAAACTTCTCAAAAAAATATGAAAAATTTAACCAAAGTAAATATTTATATAACAGCTTAAAAATGAATTATATTTTTTCGTATAAAAATTACAAAAGTGATAGTAAAATAATATTTAATATAGTTTTTCCTTTAAAAGGTTGTAAAACTACAATATTAAATAATAATATTAGCAGTATATTATTTTTCAATAAGACCTAGACTTTTGTGAAACACAAGTTATCAAAGGTGTTATATGTTGCATGAAATACCAGATAAACATGGGTTTTCATGTGACACAAGATAAACTATGTATTGAATGTAACATAATATATTAAATAATTTAAATTAAAATAAAAGTATATATTTAATTAAATTTAAAGAGTTTACACTTGTGACATATGAAAAATGTGGGAGCAATTATTTCTTTTCAAAAATACCATGTGTGGCCTCTACCTCCACTTATAAAAGACACTACCTCTTATATCTTCTTTACACCTTCACATATCATTGTTTCATAAAATCCCTTTCCAAATGAATTCCTACCTTACCCCATATCATCAAGTAATCATTATTTTGGGTTTAAATCCATTATAGGAAGGCTTGAGTGAACACCAAAGGGGACACCCGAAGAAGTAGTAATTTTCTTCAATGAGCGTCTTTATTTTATTTCTTTCTACACCTCCTTAAATTATTGTTAAAACATGATGATATAACAATATTATTATCTTCAACATAATTGGCTTTTTTATATAATAATTTCAAGATCTTCAACCTCCCCCACTTCCATAAAATGGGTTACGAAATAATCATTCATGTGTATGGAAGACTACCGGCTCACGAACTAATGTAATTTATTTTCAATCAAAAACATTCAGAGTTGGGTTAAATTATTGATATAAATTATATATATGATGTTGATATCATAATTATACATATGTAGTCATTATATTTTATATTTCTTTACATCCAATTCCTTAAGTGATACGATAACATTGCTCCTGTGTATGGAGGACTACCACCTCCTGAAGAGATGTGATTCATCATTCACTAATGCATAACATGGAATGTGATAAGGATACAATTAATTATTATATGTGATATAAATGAATAATTATGATATTAAGGACATATTTAACATTATATAAGGATAATATATCATTTTATTTTAATGTCACTTAAAGATGATAACAACATTCATGTACGTGTGGACTACCACCTTCACAAAGTGATGTGAATCTCTTTTTCATCACCATAGCACAGGTCTAATATGTATAATTATATATAATGAAATTATATATAATGAAATTATATTTTATTTTTTAAATTATTAACATTATATAAAGATAATATAATACTTACCTCCTTTCCATAATGATAATTAAAAAAATTGAAACATTACCTATGCGTACGCAGAACCTAAATTCTATATGATCATAACATTCTTCATTTCTCAAAACCATATTTAATGATTGGTATTAAAATTATATTTTATGTATAAATATTATAATTATATCATAATTTTTAGTCTATAAGTAATGCAACTGTGATCAAATTAAGGGGACGGAAAATAAAAAATTAAAACATATAAAAAAACAAAGCAGTTATTAGTTGAAACATGACTTCAACATAGAATTGTTAAAAAAATGGGGAATAAAAAGAATTAAATAAATACTATATGGAATTATATATATAATTACAGTTCTAAAATAAATTTATAATAATATTATTTTTATTATATATGTGGTTTTAATGATGGAAAAGGAATACAGAACATTTGGTAATGGAATTTCTCATATCACATTTATTTCTAAGAGACTTATGCTATATTCACCCTCATTTTTTTTGTTTTGTATATACTTACCTATTAAATGATATATCAATAAAATACCTCATTTCAGGATAATTAATGGTTTTATTTTTATTTTTATTTTATGGGGCATAAAATTCAAAAGTTAATCAAGCAGAAGGGATTTTTGTCATAGTTTTCCTTCTTTGAGACGTATGTTATGTTTTGCACATATATTCTTTCATGAGGTTTATATAAATCCCATTTTACATGTAATATATTGAATTTATTTATCCTCAAGATATTTTTGTGTGTCATTTTAGGTAACTCCTTCATGGGGCGTATGATTCATCGTTTCCAAAGTGGTAACAATTTTATGTTACAATCTGATCGCTTATCATGGTTTTTTAGGATTATTCTCCAATGAAAAAATATTATTATCTATTTATCAATAAAATAATGAAATTTATTCTCCTTATTTTATTCATGATGTTTTCAAGTAATATAACCATTCTTCTCTCTTTTTTACTTATGATAATTGGGAAAATGTTTTTAAAAAAACATGACTTTATTTCTCTTTTTAGTTGAAATCCCTTTTCCTTTCAATTTTTTTTATAAAAATGATTTCAAAAAAAATGTTTTATTATCAATCTATTATATTGAAAATAATATTTTACCCATTTCTTATTTTTCAAAAAAAATTATTGGAATATTTATATAGTTTACCAATAAATTCCTATTTGGATTTTATCAAGAATGTGAGTGGAGTCTTTGTTTAAACATGTAACGCATTAATGAAATTTCATGTCATCTTGGAAATTTTTTTCTTTGAAAAATAATTTATATGGTTCCAATTTAATTTTAAAATAAAATTATTTTCAAAAAAAATTATGATTAAGAAGGTTTTTTTCAATGTCGAAATGATATTTTCCTCACGAAATTTTTAAAATGAATTTAAATATTCCTTTATAAGCTTTCATGATTATTTTAAAAGAAATAGATTTTAAAAAAATATTTTTTTTTAAAAAAAATGAATTTTCATTAAAAATTATTTTCTTCAAGAAGTATTGTAAATGATTGATCAAAATAATTTTCCATTTATGTTGCCATAAATTGATGTTATCTATTCCTTGATGGGGATATGATCCAATGATACCATTCTTATTCTTTCTCTAAACAGTTTATCATGACAATTTTTTTATGAAAAATTGTTTCTTTCAAGGTTAGAACATGATATAAATCTCATTAAACTCATTTCTTTTCATGGGTTATGCTATTATGAAATGATTAAATTATTGTAATACATGTTTCTTTTCCACAAGTAATGATATGATGAAATTTTTGTGAAACCCATTTTATTTCTTCTGTTATGATATGGTGAGTGTTTTATGATCTTGTGGAACACCTTTGTATAATTTTAATTAAGTGATGGTGGTTACATTATAACCATTTAAGATGGTAAATTTTTAAAAAGATAAGGGGGTACATATATCTCCCTCCAATGCATTGGTTAAAGACTTATATCTCATGAGATAAACATAAATAGAATGGGGAGTGAACTCATTTCAGTAAGGGACATTCCCACTATAATGGTTTTCATAGTGAAACATGACTAACATGAGGGTTTGGTGGGTTAATGAATTCCACAATGAATAATGCGATTCCATTGATTATGGTTTTGTGTCCCATCTAGGAGGTTTAGCCAACAAATGGGATGGTATATGGGTTATCAGCATAATCCTAATGTAGGTACATGGGTGGTTATCCCAAGCCTTACATTTTTATGAATGTCTTGGTGGGTATCCTTGATATAATATTTTTTATGCATATGTGTATTCCACAAAACTATGACTTTTTAAAACATAGTTCTCTCATAAATCATAACTATTAGAAATAAGTCTTTTGTCAGTGCTTGAAACCACTTTAAACAGTGCTAGAAAATCAATGATAATCACGGAAAAGATAAAGGGGTCCCTTTATATGCGCTAAAAAAGTGCTGATAAATGTCCCCAACTATCAAATATTTTTTAGCATGGATAAAGGGCCCCCTTAATCATTGCTATTTTGAGTTTTTATAAATACCTAGTTTCCTAGGATGTGCTACTTATATAACATCACACCAAACACCTGAACACCTGCAAAAAATAGCACCTACACACAAACAAATCACAGAAAAACGAAACAATGGATAGAAGAGTATCACAAACAATGCTATATATATTTACTTGATATCATGAATACAAAAAACCACACTACTATATACATTTAAAACAATTTTTTATATGGTTTTAATTACAAAACAAATAGTAAAAAACATTTATTCTTCATCCTTTGGAATCCGTGATCTGCTCTCAAATATTGTCGTCCATGGTATTTGTTTCCAAACAAAGCATCCAAACTCACGAAAAAAATTCCACCTACATAAGAACAAAAATATTTTTTTTAGTAATACAATAATGAAATAAATTAAACATTAATATACAAGAATAGATAAATAAAATGATATCAAATATTGAAGGATGGAGGGTCAGGACTCCCTCTCTCTCGTTTTTTCCAGTAGACACGCTGAAACAGGAATCCATATAAGTCTAAATATGTATACTTATGATTCTATTCATGTTTTCGTGCATTAATGAAACCATTCAAGGATTACTAAGGTGAATGACAGAGGGAACCTAACAACCTTTGTGGGTTCTACAGTTGATTCTTTTGTGGCTTTTAGCTACCAGACAACACATCGTATTATCCAAAAAGGCCCAACGGGCCATGTATTGGCATCCAATAATGTTGTTTCAGAAAGGTTAGATCTCTAAAAGTTATTTATCATGGCTCAAATAAACCTATAAAAAGTAATGAAACTGTGGAAACATGTAGATCTTGTTGATGGGCTTACAACCATTTCTGGGATTTCCGATTTTAAATGTATTTATTTAGGCCTTGGTTTTTGCACATTTTGTTTCATTCTGCAAACATGAAAGGGAATACTTGGAGAACTAGGATGATCAATTTAAAGTCGGGAACTTTGAGATTACATGATTGGTATCAATATATCATCCTTATTAATTTCACGGAGACTTATTCCCAGGTTTGGGAGAAAAATACCTGGCTTAAACTAGATCCTATGGCATCCAAAAAATTTATTTGATATCACATCTACATTATAAGTACTTATAAGGACGGAAAATTCCATAGAAAGGCAGTCTTTTGGCCATTCTTCTCATATACTGGTAGAGATTGATTTGAGTATTCCAAGTATTGATAATATTATACTGTTTACTTCACAGGGTGATATTAATATTAGAGTGTAATATGAAAAAATCCATCTCTTTTGTAAAGAATGAACTGTTATTGTTCAGACTACCTCAGATTGTAGATCAAAAATATTTTTTCATGAATTTCATCTAAAAGGACATGGATTAAATCATTTTTGAAGAAGAGACAAGAGTGAAACAAATCTTAATGAGGTAGAGGAGGATATAGATGTTGGAGTAGTTCCACATCCTATCATAACTTCATATTTGAGTTATGTTAAATTTTTTGTATATCTTTACATGATAAGTGTGTCCCCATTTTAGATTTCACTAGGCTGGAAAAGGAAAACATAGAAGGTACCCAGTCCAGGAATGTTACTTCAAATCGTGATAGTATATTGTGTGCTATTGTCTTGTCTATTCCAGATAAAAACCCAAAATTTCTTGGATTTATTTGGGAGCAAGTGAACATAATGTCATTGTTTCTTTCAAGGAAGTGTTATCCAAAGGTCTTTATGAAGATTAAGTTGTTGAAGACTTAGAGGATAGTCAAACGACCATGGAATTTTTTGCCTAGGAGGAAGTGGACCTCAACATATAGAAAGAATAAAAGATAATATGTGATAAGAACCGCAAGGGGAAGGATAAGCTAGATGCAATCAATTTTACAAAGACTAGATCTGGAGGATCTCTCCCATCCAAAGAAACCCCTACTCCAGAGAGGGATTTAATTACACCTGATGTTGAATCATGCGTTTTTACTGGGAAAGTGATTACTGATACTCCAACTTCCCATGTTTCTTGTAGTGTTCCTGATGCCTCTGTCCCTCATGAAAAATGATTGGCTCTAGCCCTTTTTTTAGCCTCCCCATCTAATAAATATGAAGGGGAATTGTATGGAAACTCTAATCTACCGTTGGAACTAATGTAGGGATTGGACATTAAATGGAATGGATCATCTCCTCCTACTCATAATTTTAATTAAATGGTTAAATAAAAGGTATTCAATTATAATCCCTTTGATTTACTGGATTCTGAATAGAGTGTAGAAGATTGTCATGCACCTACTATGAACACAATGAAGGAAGATGGTGATATTGTACACTTTGTTGATTGTGATGGCCTATGCGTTCGTGTAAAAACATTGTGAAGGGGTCACCACCCTCATGGCTAGGGCGGAAGAACCTCTGGTCATGGTATGAGTACTCGCTCTCAAGTTTGCTGAGATGTATTTGGATTTGTTTTGTTATTATTTAGTTTATATCCTCTTCAATTTTGTACTTTTCCACTTTTTTACTTTTACATATTTCTTAATTTAAGGGGTCTCATGCCTCATTTGAAATAATAATAATAAAATGATTATTATTAATAAAAAAGACACATTTAGAGTTATACCAGTCACACCATGCATCGTATTGAGGTGGAGTTAATTCTTACACATCAAAAATGATTCTTAGATATATTTTTTAAAATATTAAAACAATCAGATTGGGTTTTTTTAGTTTTGAGTATTTCACGTTTTCTATTACTGAAATTAATATCTATTTTAAATGACACATTTGGATTTATACTCGTGACACTATGCGTTGGATTAAGGTATGGTTGATTATTACATGTCAGAAATTACTAATGGATTTTTTTCCAAAAGTATCAAAACAATCTGAATGTGTTCTCTCGGTTTTCAGTATGTCACTTGTGTTTTTTTCTGAAATTAATGACATATTTAAATAAAAAGAGACACATTAAATCATAAAAGTCGCATTGTGTGTTTAATTGAGTTGTGGTTGATTCCTACATGTCTCAAATGACTTGTGGATAATTTTGCTAAAGTATCAAAACAATCTGAATGTGTTTGATCAGTTTGTAGTATGTTAGTTGTGTTTTTTTACTAAAATAAATTTCAAACTAGAAACACGCATTTTGAGTCACAACGATTGCATCGTGCATTGGTTTGATATGAGACTGCTTCATACACATCACAAATAACATATGAATCGTTATCTTAAATTATGAAGACAATTGGAGTAGGTTTTCTCAGTTTTTAGTGAGTGACACGTTTTGAGCTAAAATTTCAATTTTAAAATAATAAAAAACACTTTTGGCCATATCGGCGACATAGTATGTCAGATTAAGGTGAGTTTTATTTTTACATGTCAAAAATGAATCAAGGATCATTTTCCTAAAGTATCAAAACAATCTGAATATTTTTTATATGTTTTCAGTATGTCAGTTGTGTTTTTTTCAAAAATTAATGTCAATTTTTAATTAAAAGATACACTTTGCGTCATACCAGAAGCATTTTGTGTTAAATTGAGGTGTGTCCAATTACTACTTGTCAAAAATTGATTATAAATCATTTTCATAAAGTATCAAAACAATCCGAATCTTTTTGCTCTGTTTTCAGTATGTGACTTGTTCTTTTTACTAAAAATAATATCAATTTTAAATAAAAAGAGACACTTGGTGTCGTACCGGTTTCATCATGTGTCTTATTGAGGTGGGTTTTATTCCTACACATTTCAAATTACTTATGGATCATCTCACTAAAATATCAAAACAACTGAATGCATTTTCTTGATTTTTAATAGCTCAGTTACTCTGATACCAACTATAATGACCTAAACATTTAATAAACTGATATCACATATGATTAGATTCTTATTTCTCACATAAAAGTAATAAATTAAACATAAATATGAAAAAAAATCAATTAATTCTATAGACAATGATTATACAGTGAAAATATCAAAATTACCTCTATGATTAATCAGACATAGTGTCAATGCTCTTCCTACAAAGTCATGTCACATGAATATAAATATTCTAAAATAAACAAACCGTACAATAAATAATGAAAATAAAATCAACGTTTCATTATATATTTTATTGTTAAAAAAGAGATATTATATCATAACATTACCTTTACATATTTCTAAAGGGTTTCTTTGGTCCATATATAAGCTAATAACAAAACTAAGGATTAATTTCTACTTTTGGTTAACTACCGCTTACCATAGCTACTAATCTGAACTTTAGATCTAGCATCACCCTGATGATCTCATCCCACACCATCTCTATGATATCATCATTCAGATTTTACTTTTCCTTCTCTTCCTTCACCCATTTACCTAGTAAATGGGTCCATGAAAAGAATGAAAAGTTAATGATGAATGATTATATCATAGAGATGGTGTCGGATGAGAGCATCATGAGGATGATAGATCATAAGTTCATATTAGATGCTATGATAAGCAGTCGTTAATCAATAGTAGTGAAGAATCCTTAGTTTGGTTATTAAATTTGTGAGTTATGCACAACCAATATTATTCCAACACAATATATTAGAAGAAATAGAAGCGTAAATGACCAAAATACAGAATATAAATGATCCATACAATAACAGTTTAGGTCTACTGCTTTTGGAAACATGGAAACATAAAGAACTAGTGCATTAGAGTCTCTCATTAAGTTATTTTTTACTAGAATGATAAATCCTTTCTAAAACCATTCTTCATAACCTAAGGATATAAAACATAATAATGTGTGATCATATATGCTCAATAAGTGTAAACAAGGGAGATAACAATTATCATATAAGAATAACATAAGTAATAGGAATTCACCTTCATCATATTTGTGTACAATCTCTGATCAGGTATGCTTCCCATTCATTTCTAAACACATCTATATCATATTAGGAGTATGAGTTTTTGTAACAGTCATGGTAGTACTGAAAAAATATAAATACATAAAGTAGTAATAAATATTTTAAATAAACTAGTAATTCTTTTCAAAAATACCTCTTCAAGGAAGCTAGTTTATTGATGAAATACAATCTCTTTCATAAATTTTCAATCGTAATAACCACAGTGCTTTCTGTTTGTTTGTGTTGGACCTAAATCCCACAATAATTTCAAATCCAAAATAAATGGAGCAAAATAAACATCAATATCATTACCTAGTTGTTTTGGTCCTGATAGAAACATATACAACATGATATATTTTAATTTCTTGCATAACCACGGTGGTAAGTTTTAACTTACCAACATAATCGGCCATGTACTGTGAGTACTGCTTTGAAAACCAAAAGGATTCACTCCATCTGTAGATAATGAAAGATGAAGGTTTCTCATCTAATTTCCAAATTTAGGATACTCATGGTCAATTATCTTCCACTGAGGAGAGTATGTCGGGTGACGTAGTTTCCCAACTTTAATTCTTGTATCTGCATTCCATGTCAATTTTCCCTTAGTCTTCTCACTTACTTATAGGGGCCTAAACCATGGAATGATTTGAAAGTACCATACAACTTTCATAAGACTTGATTCATATTTCCTGTATCAAGAAGCACCACACTTTGGGAATTCCCTATGTATTTTTGGTCCTTGTGAAATAGTAAATAGTCATTCAGGCAGGTGTGTACTCTTTTAGAGATCATACCCATCGAGTGTAGAATTCGTTTGGCATCATATGTTCTGTTAAAGATCTCATTATCTTCTTGGAACATGTCATTTAGGAGAGAATTTAGTTCTATAAAACTAACGTCACTTCACATGTTTCCTATTTTCAAATTATACATCTTTAGTACAACTGACAATGCTGCATATTTAGTGCAACAAGCATACAATGGTGTCTTTTCAAAAATCATTAACTTCTCGATCAATTTTTGGAAATCACTAAGTTCGTCTTAAACATTCCTTATATTTTCCTCAATAAGATATTCATCATAATTCACATCTGTAATCACATCCTCCATAGATTTTTCTTCATTGTTCACATTTTAATCATATCAGATGGTCCATAAAATGCAGTGTTATCCTAGTCACTACCTACATTCATTTTCCCTCCATGTTTATACCAATATGTATAACATCGATATATTTCGTGACAGATAATGTGGTCTTCCATCTCCTCTAGACTAATTTCTCTTGAATAACAATAGCATAATCACAGACAATGGATTTGAGAAGGGTCATATACATGATCTTTTTCAAAATTTATAAACTCTTTCATGCCATCTTCACAATATTTTTTCAACCAATTGTAATTCATCCATTATTTATTCATATTCATCCTATTTGATTCAGAAATATTATTATTTAAAAAAATAATTACACAAAATATATTCAACTAGGGTCATCATCCAACTATAATGAATGGAACTAGGTATGGTAAACAATACCATTACCTCTACATGCATTACTTAGGACCGATGTAGATCACACCCATCTTCCCAACCACCTGATCAACAGAACTATATATGATAAGACCTTGCACTAGAATGTTTTAGTACCCCACATGTGATCTATATGCATTGTTATAAATTAGTTTTTTAGTGTCTCTCTAGAAACATAATTTCTTAGTCAATAACTATGGTACTAAACTAATAGATTGTATGATTACCCATAGATTTATTGCTGGTGGAAGGATTCAGTACATGTTTTTTAAGGGTTATTTGACTAGGGTGTCTATAATGTGTCCCATAGAGTCGCTTAGTCATGTGGTTTTCTAAGATTTAGAGTTATTTCACTAGTAACAAAGTGGTGGTGCCATTGAAATTGCTAGAGTTTTTATTGATATTTAATGGTGGCGGAACTACAACATGGAAAAAAATAACATAACAATCATTCCAACAACTATAACACCATAAAAACACACAATCGTTCTCATAATCTCAACACCATACAAATAAAAAAACACAATTTCAAATTTAAAAAAGCATCCATTATTAAATTGCACATAATAATTCAGGTGTTATCAAATAGGTTTTATCATCCTAGGGAATTCATTCATTATCTAAGTATATGTAAATTACCAATTTCTATATTCAAATGTTCAACAAGAACCAACCTACATGAAATTCGTTTAGTGCGAAAAAAAGGACCACCAACGCCCATGATTTTTAGCATGGAATTTTGCCAGTAAAATTCACAAAAAAACCATCAATATCAAATAGTAATAATATTAGAACAAGAGGAAACCAATGATTAAGAGGATAAAACTCACCATGAAAGTGTCGTTTAGCACGATGCGAAGGATCATTTGTGGTGGAGGAGTGGCACGTGGTAGATGATATTTCCAACTGAAAAGAAAACATAAATTTAGAACTCATATGTTATACCTATCAAAAAAAGTTCCAAAGAGATTTATAAATGGGAAATGTCTAGTTTATCAATTTTATTGGTCAATAGGGGGATTTTATTTTTCATTTATGATATATTCTTCCTGTTTATTTTTTTTATATCTACTATTTTCATAGATGTTCAACTTATGAATGGGACATGTATGGTTTTCATGAGAAAGATCATTTTTAATTTAATCTAATTTAGGGGTAAAATATTCCTCATTAATTTTATATTTTCCCTAGGGTATTGTTGCTATCCCATAGGGATCATGAACACCTCTTAGGTTAGTGGAAAGTCAGGTCAGTTGTTCGTTATGATACCCGCCTCGACCATATCATTACATTTCCTATTGTAACTGACCCATGTCAATTTAAATATAGTATTTGTGGGGGGGGGGGGGGGGGGTTAGGTGTCAAACACTAATATATTCCCAACTCCACTAGTGTTTTTATAGGGGTGGTTCTGGATAATATAACATCTAATAAATCTTTTAAAAATTAGACATTAGAGTAGTCTCTGCTAAGGGTTTGCTCATTTATATCGTATAAATGTTTGTTTAACCCAATGTGTGATGTAGACATCAGAAACTAATAAGTGATTAAAACTTATATGATTAATTCATAACCAATGGACAAATATATAGGAAATATTTTAAAAACCTCATTAAATCTTAATAAGTTTGGTTTCATTCATTATATAGTTACAAGTGATGTAGAATGTATAAATGATAAGATTGGGGGGATGCATGATGTAGAGATGTTAATGGAAATGATGTTGTGGAAGTGTGTTTAAATATTCATTTTATTTTTTTCATGAGAATGATATTGGTTTGAGTAATTATATTTAGGTTCGTTGTGTTATTCAATCATGAAGTTCAATAAGAAGAGGTGCATCAAGCATCCAAACATCAAATGGACTTAATCGAAAAGGACCTAAATATAAGGGAGAAAAAGAAATGAATCACAACACAACACATTGTAAATCTAGGAAAAAATAAATCACAAAAAAACACATAGGGCCATGGAAAAAATGAGTCCCAAATGAGAAAGAACTATGTAACAAAGGAGAGGATAACACTAAAATGATTCCTGGTAAAAACACATCTAGAATCCACATGCATGGTCTCTAATGACATCATATAATCTATGGGATAGTGACTATGATGCATTGGTCATCACTATAACATAAGCTCTAAGACCTCCCACACAAAATATCATCTTCCTATTGATCCTAAAATGGGTGAAAATGAGAAAACATAAACATGTAAAAAATAGGGTATATTAGCTTAACTTAGTGGAACACTGTAAGAAAAAGAAATAAAACTAAAATAGAAGGAATAAGAGAGGTAAAAGTAT
Source organism: Viscum album (assembly GCA_963277665.1). Taxonomy (NCBI): domain Eukaryota; kingdom Viridiplantae; phylum Streptophyta; class Magnoliopsida; order Santalales; family Viscaceae; genus Viscum; species Viscum album. Next base: position 876,466,514 of record OY728160.1, on the reverse strand, counting down.
CCTAGGATCTCCAATACAAGTGATGAAAGATGAAACATACACAGGGTTAGGGAGAACCACCCAAGAGGAAAGGAGGGGGTGGGTGGCATATCACAGAGGGGTTCTGAATGAGAAAAGGGGAAAAATATCGTAAAACATAAAAGGTTCATAGGTTCATTTTTGTAAAAACTCACTTTTTAAAGGGGTTCAAGGATTTCCTATATGGTTTTAAATAACATGTGTAAACTATATAGTCTTCACTATCCAAGACACACCATTTCACTTGGTTAATGCGCATGGTTTAACAAACAATGTGAAACCATGAAAAATGCCACTAAAATTTATTAATTAATTTTTTATGGTTTTCTAGGACTCCACACTTAAATTAAACAAATTATGTGCCTATGAAAACCAATCTTCACTACTTTGGTGCATGGTTATCACTAATCATGTTTAAACCATGCTCCCTTAGGCTGCTACCCCCAAAACTAGAATTTCAACTCCTAAAGCTTCTTGTGACTTGTTTAGGAACCAAAGACACATCGCATGCCTCAAACTATATAAAAAACTACTTTATGATGTCCTAACATCCATGTTCTATATCCAACCTTTATTTTTAAAAATGGTTGTTAAACTAATTGAAATAAATTCCATCTCCTCTTGAAAATTCAAATGATAATACGGATGAGGCATTTCAAACTCTCCACCATTATGATTATCATACCCAATAAGTCCTAGTGGTAATATTATTGAATCACCACTATAGATTATCAATTTGAAGTTAGAAAAACAAATTATATTACTTAACTCCCAACATTCATTCAAATTATAGCACCCTATAGAAGACACAATTCCACATGATCCTGATGCAAAGCTCATAACCATAACTTAGATGATGAGATGGTACTTACTTAAGCTTGATTATCATGAGAATAGATCATGTTAATGTTTATCCAATCGCATGGTCTAAGATACTCCCCACCATAATACATAACTCATGAAATCCAATTTTTATCCATGGTGTCGCCCACCAAAAAACATTTTTTCCAAAATCCATTTTCTAGTTTCTAATGACATACCTAGTTGCACATATAATGAAACTTACCCAACTGCACATGAGAATTATGGTAAAATGTTGGTCTTCTCCTTCATTCCCAAATTTATGAACTCCACAGATACACCTCCACCATCCAAGTACAACCTAAACACAAATATTTTCTTTATAAAGCCTCAGATAGCTCTAAAAACATCCCATCAAATATAATATTAAATAACAATGCATGTGTCAAATAATTACGTATAACATCACATGATAGCATAAGTCAAACATCCTCCACCTAAACTACCTCAAAGGAGTTGGAAGCCACTAACATGTTATCTCACATTCTCATATAAATTACTATCTTTAAAGGAATCCCAAAACCTACCAAGAATACATATCATAGTCTAAACCAAAAATCTTATGACATTTTACAATGAAAACTCTATATAACCAAATTAAATAATTATCAATTTCCACCACTAATATTTCATTAAGAACTAAAGAATGATTCCTTTCTCATCAGGGTAATACCATTCTCATCTTAATACATCATGGTCTAATATGTCCCCTGATGTGCTTCCCCAATCAAACACTAACCCAATTATACTATCCCTTATGCTATCACCTATGAACTAGTGTGCATCCAATAGAATCTTTCCTAGACCATGTCATCTATATCCATGTAAAAATATCCTCCCAAACTCTAATCATCATCAAACAAAAACAACCTATGGGATTCTAAAAGGTATCCAAATTTCAATAAAAAAACAGGAACACTAGTATCCAGTGATTTCATAGTGACCCAAATATTAGCTATGCACACCAACTGCCTTTATAATGTAGAAGAGTAAAAATTCATTACATACGAGTCTCATCGGGGGGAATTGGTGTGATATAGGGGAGGCTCCAAGGATGTTCATCAGGTGAGGAGGGTGCATTAGAGCAGGTCATGTGGAAAAGGGGGTCATGCAATGAAGGGGAGGTGGAGGAGGAGGTGGTGGTGGTGGAGGAGGATGATTCAGCAGCCGAAGTAGGATGTGGAGGAGGAGGAGGGGGGAGGAAGTGACATTATAGGAGGAGGAGGAGAAGGGTTCTGATAGAGGAGGGTTCACGACGGGGGAGGAGGAGAAGGAAACAGTGGCGGAGGAGGATGAGGATGGTTGCGGCCAAGGATGAGGAGATGGAAGTAGGGGCGGAGGAGAGGGATGAGGAGGAGGGGTTGCGGTGGCGGAGGGATCGATGGCACATGGTTTAGAATCCATGAAGGTTTGAAAGGGTGTTTGGGAGGAGGATCCTATTAGGATTCTTTTATAAAAACATCCAGAACCTTTATCAGAGCTAGTTAAAAGCACTGCTAAATGTATGTTTTATTCGCGCTAAAATAAAAAGTGCTAATAAAACATACCTTTATCAGTGATTTTTAGCACTAATAAAGATAGGACTTCATCAACCATTAAAAGTGCTGATAAAATAACTATTTATCAGCCCTAAAATTATAGCACTAATAAAGATGGGCCTTTATCAGTTCAAAAAAAATGCTGATAAATATATAATTTTAATAATTTATTTAAATTCTTATATATTAATTTAAAATGATATATAGGCTAAATATATATATATTTATTAATAATTATAACTATAAATATTATATATTTATAAATATTTCTATATAATTGTTAATATATATATATATATATTAATAAAATTATAATTATAAATGTATTTCAAATGTATTTATATTTATTATTTAAATATATCTAATGTAATTTTGTAAATACATTTTTTAGAAAATATATATTTCATATGGGTAACATTATGAATTAATAAGTATACCGCATCAATGGACATTGAGATCTAATTTATAAATGAACATTCATGCATATAATATATAACATACACACATGATCAATACATTCATTGTCCAAATTCATTATAAAACACCTATATATTCAATAATTTTAATTATAAATATATATATTAAAATGTATTATAAAATTATAAATAAAAAAATATATTAAATATAATAAATAAAATGAATTAAATCAATAAATATTATAAATCTATAATAAATAATATAAATAAAATAAATCTAATAAATATATTTATTATTTGATGTAATTTATTATAATCTTATAATTATTTAATTATAAATATATATATATTTAATTATAATCATAGAAATACTTTTTCAATTAATAAATTATATATTTTTTTGAATTATTAAAAAAAATTTAATTATAAACATTTGTTTTTTATTTAATGTATACTAATAAACATTATTTTTGAATATAAATATAATAGTTTTATATAAATTAATAATAAAAACTTTTATCAGCACTAATAATAGTGCTGATAAATGTAGCCTTCATCAGTGCTAAGAAAAGCACAAATAAAGTTACACATTTATCAGTGCTTGTTTTAGCACTGATAAAGGGAACATTTATCAGTGCTTTTAGCTAGCGCGTATAAATGCTCACCCCTTTTTCATCACTTTCTACTTAGCACTGATAAAAGGCAGTTCTTCCCTTTCCATGTTTTGTGGTACTGCATATTATTTGAATCCCTTTTGATTCATTTCTTATGATCATTCAATATTTATTCCACAACTTGTGTTTATGATTTATGACAGGTTGGCATGAAATTCATATGTTATATTCACTATCACATTGTCACGACCCATCCTTGGGGCCCGTGTTGTGACTACCCCAATCCCGCCTTCCATAGGCCAGGGGCTAGCGACTAGCACCAAATGCGTAATCTCGAAAAAAATGGAAGCCAATGCCTTTAAATCTGTAACACACACAGTCTAAACACAAGCTATAGAAGCAACAAGCACTAATATAGAAAATAAAAGTGTGTTGAATGTAAGTGGGCCAGTATAAAAACCCAACTGAACAACAAGTACAAGTAAAAAGGGAAAATAGCTCTTGGATCATCCACCGGTGAATCCTACCTGAAGGGTACGTACAGTACTCGAACAACTCTCCCCTGCAGTAAGTCTCGTCTAGTCCAGCTCCGAGCACCCTCCCGTCCATCACCCTCAGCCTCGATCACTGATGTCCATTGTCTATATAGAACACAACAAGGTACGGGCAAAGCCCGTGCAGGGGTGAGTATAAAAATACTCAATCGGGGACCTAGAGACCCTCAAAGGTCTTTGAGAATCCACCAAGGATAAACCACAGTATATAGATACAATCACGAAGTATCAAAAAAACTTATATAGATATATGCCCATACATATATCTAATTTACCAATAACAGTATTGGATCCAACTCTTGATCCCAAGCACAACCTAGTCCACAAAGGAGGTAAAGTCAATCACCATGATGATAACGACTGAAAGTCAAGACTCCGCTCACATAGGCATACATATTTTGTAAAGAGACAGAGATGATCAGATGTAGTCACTGATTCATCTAAGCTGTCAGACACAGATATGATATAGGACCAGCTAAGCTGTTGGACCCACACAGGATACAGGTCCAGCTATGATTCATCTGAGTTGTTGGACCCACACAAGATATAGGACCAGCTAAGCTGTCGGACCCACACAGTATACATGACCAGCTATTCGGTCAGACCCACACATGATCCAGGAATATAAGTCAGAACTGTCAGACCCACAGAGGATCCCAGTATAGAAGTAATAAGTGTTGAACTTATGAAGGATTCTAGTACAGTAGTCATCGTTTTCGAACCCAAAAATTATTCCAATACAGAAGTCATCATTATTGAACTCACAGAGGATCCGGGTATAGTATCGTCGCAACCAGCCCTAGGGTTCCTGCACACAGCACACTCGATTTCTGGAGGGTCCGCACCTCAAGCCAAGTGTCGATACATCAACTATGTTGAAGACTCAAGTTGATCTATCCCGTAATTAAGTCTCATCAAAAGGAACCCAATGCGACATACGATGTGTTAATCAGACGCCTAGTCTGTGAGTTATTGGCATTTTTGTTCCAAGGGACCGGTTGGTTTTTAGGCTCAAACAAACTCGGTCGTACCCCAACTGCGTCCAAAACTCAAGTGGAGTATTCCACAAGAATCGCCTCACTCCAATAATTCCATTTTTTCAGGAGGTACGTCAATAGAACACATGTATCCTTAGATGCATGCTAAAAGGTGTAAACGACCATTGCGGGTCCGAGTCCGTTCCGACCCAATCGTACTGACCCGGCCCGACCCGATCTGAACCGGGGTCTGACCCGGATCACGGGTCTGATCCGGTCTGAGGAAGAATCCCGAGCCGAGGGGATGGATAGACCCGAAGAGACGGCCCGACCCGACGGGCGGCCCGACCAAGGGGTGGCCTGGCCTGAGGGCGGCCCGGCCCGTGGCGGCCCGGCTGATGGCAGCCCGGACGTGGGCAGCCCATTGCATGGTGTCCTAGCCAAGGGAAGCCTGGCAGAAGGCAGCCCGGCCTAGCCACGCCAGGAGGGGAGGCGTGCGCCCCTTAGCATCTGAACGGCTTAGCCATTCGGGTAGAACCGAACCAGTGCCCGGTGGAACCGGTCTGGCCCACGCGGGACCCGATGGGGTCCCACACCTCTCAGTTGGCCACTTGGGCCAGCCACTCCCAGTCATCGGAGCAGCGCGATGGCGCCGCACCCTCCGCTGCGGCCCTTCCCTGGCACGGTGCGATGGCCCTGCACCCTTCCGGCTCCACCGCGGCCTGCTTGGCCGTGAAATTTCTTTTCGTGGTGTGACGATAGCCCTTGTGCCACCGTCCTCTTCCGCGATCTACCTCTGTCTTCAACACAATGAGAACAACAACAAGGGGGGGGGGAGGGTTGGACCGTGTTTGTGCGGTCCGATCCCTCCTTGTTACATTGTTAACATTTGGAATCAAGAGAAAAACACACGATGAAGAAAGGATATTATAACTCATACATAAAAAATTAATCCAATTTCCCCCTACCTCATATTTTTTGTTATACGTAGATGATTTTTGGAAGACGGACGTTGTTCCGTCAATGTTGGAGGAGGTGGAGCTCGGTGAAGATGAGTTGAGACGACGCCCTCGGTATACTTCGTGGGCGGCGATGCTTCCCTTCCTTGCTCCGGTTGATGAAGGATGAAGATAATGCTTCATGCTCTTCAGAGACGAGGAGCATTCTTTAAGTAATTCATTGAAAGAATGGTGTTCTCGAAGGTTATTCATTGGAAGGAAGAAGCACTTATCTCTCAAGATTTCCATAGGATTATTCCAACCCCCAAAATGACAAAGGATAGCCTCTTTTAATTCCTTCCCACAACAACAAAAATATGTGTTTAATTAAATGAGGCAACTCATTTAATTAATGCTAAGGGATGGTTCATATTCAAATTTGGAGGACCTAAAGAGTTTCATTAAAATAATCTACCTCACTGCATTAATGGGTGAATTGGAACCATTAAGGGGGAAGGTGGAAGGTTTCAAGAGTTTCCCCTATTAATGGGGAGCTCAAGGGTTTAAAAGGGGGTAAGGGGCTTCAATATAGTGGGCCCCACCTAGTTATATCCTCACAAGGGAGGTTAAGGTGTGGTGGGCCCCACCTCTAACGTCAACTTGGTGGTTTTAACCACCAACCAAATAAAAATATGTTACACATATTTTTATCAAATTTTATTTAGAGTCCCCAAAAATTAACTTCCAGCCTCGATAAAACACAACTATGGTAAAGGAATTCTTAAGAGAATACTGGAACTGCGTGTTTAACATTGCCCTCAGATTTCAATTCTGAGCACCGAGCCAAAAGATATAAAAACCCGCACGTACGTTTACTGAACATACCTGAACAAAACTTCAGAAATTGATTCCGGGCACATCGGCCCTCGGAATCAAGCGACATCATAAACCACAGACTCGTAAAATTCCCATGTATAAAAAAAATCCACAGGAATTCCGAGTCTTTACACACATACCCTTATTATTATTTTATTCTTTCATGGAATCCTAGATTGATATCTATTATGTTTACCAATTCTGAGCATATGATCTCACCCTTTCACATGTTTCCATTCCTCGGGTTATGAATAATGGTTTTGTGTAGGGTATATTGATCAAAATTACTAAAAAGATCTTTATGGGAAACATTGAAGACCATTCGCTAGATTAGAAGATTATGTTCCATGTTTTCAAAGAAACTAAACTATTTTGGTCATCATGAATTTTTTTCTGTAATGTAATGGATATTCATATAAAAAGATATAATATCCATTTATAAGAAGCCTGAGTCACTATATATGTGGGTGTAAAAATTTTTACCAAGGATTTATGATTTTGGTTAGTAATTTTTACTATTAAATTTGAACTATTTTGATAAAGTATAATATTTTAATGTTGCATTTTATTTTTTTACTATCAACTAGTGGTGACAAGAGGGGAATGTGTTCACATCCTACTATCTAGATGGGTTTAGATAAAATTTTTGTGCTTTTTTGGGATTGAGGAAATGGTTTCAATAGAAATAAAATGGGTATTAATTTATTAAAACATTAATAATAACTTGTTTAGTATTTTCCTAAAAACCATATGGTTGATCCCTTAATTAATTAAAAAAAATATTTGTTCTAAAATATATGGTGCCTAATAGTGATGATGTTTTGATATACACGTTGATATAAAAATTATTACCCTATAGTTGGTATTTTAGTATACGAATACCCAAATTTAAGATAGTTACTAATGATAAGGGTGATGGAATATTCGTTTCCTTGAGTTATATGAGATGGAATCTTAAGTGTCTCTTTATAATTATGACCATGATGGGTTATGTGATTCAAAGACAAGGTGTAGAGTCTAATGATGGTGAGATACAACTTTGGGTGATGTGGGGTGAGTGTATTAATTAAAAAATAGTGCACTTTTATTATATCTTCTTAATATGGGTGGTGATGTTTGAGGGTAGAATAAGATATAGGGGTTATCCTATGAATATGGAATGTTTTAGAAATAGGAAGTAGTAGGGGATTCATTTCATGATAATAATAACATAAGGCTGCTGTGTGACTGAATATATTGTCCAGTAATGTTGAATATATTTGGTTTTTATGGAAAATAGATATAAAAAAGTACATCATGTGATAAATATAATTTAAATTCATGGGGGAATTGTAAGTATATTTATTTGATGTGTGGGTCTTAGACGGATGGGATAACACTCATGAATTTAAGAGTTACATCTAGTAAAAGGGTTGTGCATGAGTGTATTTTATCTTATAATTATGATTAAATCAATAATGGTGGTGCTAATACATCATTTTGAAGTGGTATTTTGATCTTCTTCTTTCCAGAGGGACAAGATAATGGGGTTTCACACAACAAATATTGAATAATTCATTCGTTGACCTACACACAACCTAGTAATGATGATCAGGTTTATCGATTCGGTATGAATGAACTTAAATATCATGTAAGATATGATGGTTAATGGATTATGAAAAATATCATTTGATGTGATATATGGTATAACTGAGGACTATTTTGATTTCACAAAATAGTTGAGTCAAATAGTTGGATTATGAGAAAAATCAATGAATGATCATCAATGGTTTATAATAATACTATAAAATGACTATGGAAATGTGTTATGAACCTTACCTAATCTTAGAAATAAATAAATGAGTTATCCCTTACAACACTACTTTTTCTAATAGATTTGGTGGGATTAAATATAGGAACAATTAGTAGTTCATTTTTTTCTTATCTCTAATTGTTTTTTTATTGTTTTTTAATAAAATACATTACGGGTTGTGTGGTAGAACATACATGAATAGAACAACCATCCACCTCAAATAAAAATGAATAAATATTCAAATGAACACAATTCCATAATTTGAAATTAAAATTTAAAAAAAATCATAATTGAATCACGCTAGTCAGTATCAAGTTTCTAAGAATTAATAATAAGGATGAATGGATTGTGGGTCTTGATCTATTCTCCTCATGTGATCCAAGACCACAATTCCCAAATTCAATCTACCTCTCCACAACCACCACTCATTATCGATGAATCCATTATCATAAGAACCATTACCACACATGCCACCACTAGCTTAACCCTAGGCCTCTATAATATCACAGATGAATATTAAAAGCCTCACTAGGAGACACCCCATCATGACAACACATTATCATCACACCTACACCATAGTTATCTCCCAAAAGGCTAGTTATGATATACCATCAACCATTATAAACCCCCACTAGAGAAATGATTGAACCATCAAAACCCAATATTAGATAATCCACAAAAAGTAGAAATATATAATAAAAAAAAGAATAATAGAAATGGCTTCAAAAACCATCATTAAAAGAAAAAAATATACTATCCAACAGAAAACCAACAGAGCTGTTGATGCTAATTTGAGTATTGGATCAGTCATCTAGATCCACCATCATAATTCCAAGCTAGCACTTAACTTATATTTCTTCACTAAGGATGTGGTAATGTATGATGGGTTGGAAATAAAGGGTTGTGGTATTGAAAAATGATGGCGAATCTAGAAGGGACCACATTAGGTATAAAACCTTCTTAAGTATATAGAAACATACAAAAAAAAATAGACTGTATCCAAAAATAAAATTAAGTGAGGAAATGAAAAAAGCACCCTAAAATTAAAAACCACTATGAATAACATCACATCCAACTAAATATGGGGTTATCCTAAAATGAATATGAAAAAAAAATATGTGGGGAGTGAATCTTGACTATGATTTTAAGAAATAATGATGAAGAAAGACATAAGGAAATTCATAGAATGACAAGAAACCCTAAAAATGAGACCAACCATGATGACCGAAAGAGTTCCATCCCTGAAAATGGGGACGAGGATAAGAAGGAAGAATAAGTAAGAGAATATCAGGAAAGATAATCCATAGAATAAGGATGGACATAATGTAAATAGAGAAAATTAGTAGATAAAATCTCTTGGGGAAAATGGAGTCATCTAGAATGTACTCTTGTGAGGGAGTTTTCGATTAACCTGTAAGAACTAGTAGTGTAAGGTATAACCAGTGCATGGGATTAAATAAATTTAATTTAATTTGAAATGATATAGGTAATATATGAGTAATATGTAAGATAATATGATCACCTTGTATGAGTGATGAGGTCTTTAATGCAGACTTAAGATATTGATATTACCAAAAAAATTATAGGTTTTATTGATTATACATGTGGCTTGGCACAGTTGTTAGAAATTTGGTTATTGAAAAAAAAACATAAATATGAGCCATTAGTGGTATTTTACATATTTCTTGTGGGATAATAAAGAGTCCACAATATGTAAGAATTTTATTCTCCTAGTAGTGAATAAAGTTATTTATTATATGTTATATCTATTGGAACTCATGTATCTAAGTAAAAATAATTGTTGAATTTGATTGTATTAGTGTGGAGCACTATGATGGTATTAAAAATTATAACAAGGAATATCATGAGTCTATATTGATGGAATAATAATGCCTTTTAAATTATAATGATCAATTAATAAAATAATTTAGATAGTTTTGTTGTCATTAAACAAGGATAATGGAAATCCTATATTTTAGAGAATGTTGTCAATGGTATACAAGAACTATTCTTATCTAGGGATAATTATAGAGAACATCGAGAATGAAATGCATAAAGAACCTAACCAATGGTGGCCAAAGTTTTTTATTAGTATTAATATCCAATTGGGAAAGATATGTTTAGTTATCTAAAAAATAAAAAATTGAATATTATTTTTTGAAACACATATAGATTTATCATGTTCGGATATAGTTGGAGGAAATATTTGATGAACAATTCAATTTGAGGTTTAGGATGAAAGAATGATGAAACTCATGAGAGAGTGAGAAATAATGTGAAATTAATTGTTTTTTTCTATAATTGATCGTGTCTCAATTGGAAGATAAAATATTTACGTATGAATAATCAGAAAATACTCATGAGCATCTCTATGAAGAAATTGGTCTGATGTAGACTATTTATAACAAACATAATAAGAAGATTTTAGCTAACACGATTCTAACAAAAAACACTCCCATTGTAATTACCCAAACATTTATAAATTAAATTCCATTTTAAAATGAATAAATGATTTATTAAGAAATGTAGTTGTAGAAAACACATGCACTACATTGGGTATTTTGGACCATTATAAGTTATATCCTATCATATTTAAAACTCCATTAAGAATCATAACCATTTATAATATAGTTATTGTAAAATGACCATTATGATTAGTATGTATTATGGGTTATGATAAAATCCAACTGCCACTGATAGAAAGAGAGATGGATTTGACTAGAAGGATTATACACTATGATTCGCATTTATCAAGTCTTCCTAGGGAGGCTGAATCAATAGGGTTTTTCTTTTGACCAATTTCAAGCCAATATTAGACAACTAAATCATGATATAAATTTTTTATTGGAGAAGTTCAATCTTATAAAAAAAACATCACAAACCATGTTCATCGCACCATAGTAAGCAAGTGTCACGATCTCACACCATACCCTAGGGAATATGGTGTAATAAGGTATTACATATCTAAAACCAAACTATATGAATTTTTATATTTTAATTTTTTAAAAAATAACTATGAAATTCATATTTTTAATATAACATTGTTATGACTGAATAAAAAATTTGAATAAATATATATTTTAATCCAATGAATTGTAAATTTTATTTTTAGGAAATATATATTTTTAAACAAGACACCGTTTTGATGAATTGAATAATTTTTAAAAATTTTATTATTTGAAAAAAATATTCTTATTAAATAATATTTATTTAATTATAAATGATAATATAATTTTATGAAGTCAAATTTCATTTTTATGTGGTTGATAAACTATTATCACTATAAAAAATATTTTTTAGTAAATGTGAATTTTTTTATTTATATGTTTAAATATTCATATATAAAGAACTATTTTAATAAAATAAATGTTATTTTTGAATTAATCACATTGAAATTATCCAACAATGAATTTTTCTTATATTTTTCTAAGAGAATCAATGTTTTGGGTACAAATTAAATAAATAATAAATATATTGTATGTATGAAGTTATCATAAAATCCTAAATATTGATGTAAAAATACTAAAACGTGTATCCCAGAATTAAATTATTCCTACTCTATAATATAATTTTTTTGATGTTATTTTGTTAATTTTATAAACCATTAATGAATCCCCCAAAACCAATATTATATTTCAAGGATTAAAAATAAATTCTTTATAATCATCACCCACTTCCACATCACCAAGTGTAATATTTTAATGAGCTCAATTCATATCCTTTTAAATTAAAAACCATTGGTTGTTTGGTGTCTTGGATTAATTTATCATATGGATTAAAAACCTATGTTTAGAAATTAATAATGAATTCCCCTCTCATTTTCTATAAAACCCACCCAATATCAAATTTCCTTTTACTCAAGATCCTTTTAGCATCAATTTACTCTTACCTTACAAATCTATACCCCTTACAAGGTTACCAAACCTCTTAAGAATCCCTTACCAAGCTTTTATGAATGCCCTGTAAAGGTAAGGGATCCTCTTCTTCCCCTCTTTATTCAAGAACCTTCTTTATATAATGCCTTTTGGTTTGCAATTTTCTATGTTGTAATATATTGTTAAACATCCCAATTATATTCTTTATGATTTCAAATTGATTATATATCCCATTTACTCTCATTAATAACTACTTTGAATATTTATGGACACTCGTTATACTGTGGATATTATCCTGTGATTTTCCATGAAATTATTTTTTTAGTGAATACCCATCCCCATATCCACTTAAGTGAATTAACCTAAATGTACATATACATTATTTATCGGTTACTTAAAAGTATTTAATCAACACTCATTAGTAATGGGATTAAAATTTATTAACAACATACTTTTGTTGTATGATCTATGAGGAATGCTTTTTCATGAACATGAAAAGAATGTGACTATAGGCCCAGAATTATATAGTCATTCCATGTATTGGTTAATGTTTTTATCTCATTAGATACCATGTATGATTCATTAGAGGTTATCCTAAGAGAACAAAATTGTGATGTCTCACCAATTATCCTTAACATCTTTTTATAATGTCATGTTTTATGTTGTTTTCACATTCCCATGTTGCCTTTATGTTAACATGTTATATCATGCTACAATGTTAATGTTTATGATTATCACCAATCTTATTTCACCATTATATACAAATTCACGCACATGTTATGTTTTACCTTATCTAATGATTTTATTGTTCTCTTATTAGGATTTATATCTCCAAAATTTCTTATATAGACCCCCAGATTATCTCGTGCAGTTTTAGAGGAACCACAGAATTTAAGGGCATGTTCAGATTTTTTAAATAATGGTGTTGTACCCATGTTTTAAGTTATTTTTCTATAAATATATTTACCAAAATACAATATGCCTAATGATATTTTGGGATTTTATTATGTCTATCTTTATATAAAAAATCATGAAATATGGTGTATTAAATTAAGTGATTTTATAGCTAGTGTCAGAGAAAGGTATTGTTATTTTTTGTTTAAGGATTAAAAACCTGGTGAATTTTATATGTATAATAATTCAACATCCCAAATTTTTTAAAAAGTATATATTATGTGGTTTTCAAGAAAATACATCCATATATGGATACTACATGTGGATGTTTCTCTAACATAATTGTGCCAAGGGGTAATACCCCAAAAAGGGATCATTGACCCTGATACAATCATCACCTAGTTGAAAAAGACAAACATTTTATATACCTAGTTTGACACTCTCATGGGACATGTCTAATATGAGATATACCTTTAATTTTCACAGTTTATCTTTTATGTGTATAATATTTTATTAATTCTCATCCATAATTTTCTCTTCATTTTATTCAATGTGAGGGAATAAGATTAACTGACTCATTAAAATTTTTGATGAGAAATTTAATGGCTTTCCAAATGAGATGCCTAATCCAATAAGGAAAATATTCTAGAACATTGTAACAATACTTTCACAATAAACTCGGTTTTTTAATAAAAAAATGAATTTGGTTGAAACCCTGCATTCCCCTAATAATGGTAATGTTTCAATTAAGAACATTACGTGATGAAGGCCTCCAACTTCTAGTGGATCTTATAATCCCTTAATCACAAAAAAGGATCAAAACAATTGAAAATATCTTCCCCATCCTTCTATACCTAGTGAAAGATAATTTCTTGCAGTTTATTTATCATATAGGGGGATAAACGGATAAATGATAGACATTGATAAAAAATATAGTGCTTGAGGAAGAGATCGAAGTGATGGAATGGAATGGATTTAGGAAAAAATAAATAAATATATTCCTCTCACACTCCATCTTAAAATGGAGAGGGATTTTCCTTAACCACATCAAAAAGGATAATGAATCCATTATGGAGTAAAAGGATAACTTCACAAGGATTTCACGGTATGAATTTGGTTTTTTCATCTCCCTAATAAGTAAATTTAATTACTTATTTGGGTGGATTAAGCCAAGTATATGTAAATATTTTTGATACTAGACTTTGAAATCTTGAAGAAATTGTTTGATATTTCTCAAAATTCTACATTGGGAGATGTAAATACCATGGATATCATGGATTAAGAGATATTATGTGGACAATGATTTTAATCATGTTGGTGGGATAAAAAAAATTCATGGACGTAAAAATTTTCAATATCCTACTTGTCAAAATAATTAGAGGAAGAATAATCAAAAGTTCAGGAATGGGACATGGAAATTCATTAGATGTGGGAAGGAAGGGCACCTAGCTTGTAAATGTCATCAAGAGAAACCATCCAATATGATAAATAAAGAAATTATCCTATCAAACCTTTTCATACTACCCAATGTGTCAATTGTATGTAAAAAAGGACACTTTTTGAACCAATTCACTAAGCCAAGGGATTTCAATCATAAACAATTAAAAAACCTCCAAGTCCAAGAGATAAATGTTAATATTATAAAACCACAATTTTATATATGGATCCTGACAATGATGTGTTATTAGGTATTATTGTTATTCATTTAACGAAAGAAAATTTCCTATATAGTTTTGGTTTAATTCATTCATTCGTGTCACAAAGGTTTACTATAACTATCTAATCACAGATGCAAAACATAGAAGTAGATCTATCAGTGAAAATAGAAAATGGGGAAATTATTGCATCCCAACTATATAAATCATCCCTATCTATAATTATGTGCTGAAAAAACCAATTAACATTATGATTATTCCTTTAATAGAATTTTATGTTATTCAAGTTATGGAATTCATTTCCTTTTACAGTAAAAACATTAATTTCTCGGATAAGGAAATAACCATCTTTTTTGAAAAGCACTCTAAGGTTTTATTCAAGTAAAAAGAGAAGGATAAATATTCTTTGATATCATAATATCAAGAATGGATATTATTTTATTACTAGAAATCATATCTAGCTTAAATAATAGAGACTATGGAAAAGATGATCCTTGATGACATGCCCATCGTAAGTGAATTCTCTTACGTGTTTCCAAAATAATTGAATAGTCTTACTCCATCCCATGAGGTTTCTTTTTCAACCAAAGTTTTAACTAGAGATTTTCTAATATCCAAGAATCCATATAGAATGCTCATTGTGGAACTTAACAATATAAATAGGTTACTACAATGCAATCTAGACAAAAAGTTTATACACACAAGTGCTTTGCAAGGGGGTGCACTAGTCCTTTTTGTTAAGAATATGGAAGGGTAAATGTACCTCTTAACCGATTATCATGAGATCAAAGTTCATAATATAAAAAAATTGTGCTTTTCCGTGGATTTATAACTTCTTTTATCAGCTATGTATTGCCCAATACTACTCAAATGTGGATCTTTAGTTGGGATATTATCAAGTAAAGGTGAATAAGGATGATATCCCTAAGACTAATTTTAATATAAGGTATACGTATTATGAGTTCATAGTTATTTCATTAAAACTCATTAATTATATAGCTATCATCAAATAAATAATGAATAGAGTAATTAGGGATTACCTTGATAGATTTTTGGTGACCTATATAGATGATATTCTTAACTACTCGAAAAGAAATAAGGAACACGAGGAGAATTTGAACATTGTACTAAAGACCTTGAAAACGTAAATTTTTTATATGAAGTACAATTAATATATGTTTTGGATAGAGACATTCTCAAGGCATCGTTTCACCAAGAAAGGGATAGCAATTGATCCATAAGAAATAGGCAATTAAATTATGGCACAAACCAATATCTTGGATGGAAATTCACATTTTCCTTGGATTATTTAGGTATTATCATTTATTTTTGAGAAACATATCGTGATTTTCAAACCCAATAACCATTAAAACACATAAGAGAGTTAATTTTTTTTTGGACTAATGTCACATCAAGACATTGACTTCTGGTATGTCCTTAATTTTAATTTTTATATCATGAGTTTAATTGCCAGTTTATTTAATTATTTGGTTGATGTGTGGGATGATCCTGACGTGGGTCATCCACTATGGCTTTGATTAGTGAGTGTTGGCTTTACATTTCTTGGCTTGTGGAAAGGGCATGGGCAAAGCCGTGCAGATTTTCTGGTTTAATGTGTGGTTTGCCCAATGCGAGGACAATTAATTAGCTGAATAAAATTTATTATAGTCATTCTTGGTCGTTAATATTAATATTAAAATTATTATTATTATTATTAAACCCCTTAATTATTTTATATTATTAGGTTCTTTTATTTTATTACATTTTTTTAATTCATTCTATTTTATTTCGGATTAGTATAAATGTTCTTTAATTTTAGGTTAGTTACCCCTTTTTATTTAATTTTTTTATTATCTTAATTTTTTTTCCTTTCCTTTTTTAATTGTAATTTTATTTCTTTTTTTTATAATTTTATCCCTCTTTTTTTACCCTCCTCGTCCATACCTTATCCGCCCTCTCCCCTTATCTCCTCCCTTCTTGGCCCCCCGTTCCATCTTCTCTCCCCCGCGGCCTCCCTCTCCCCCTTCTCTCCTTCCCACTCGGCCCCCCGTTCCCTCTTCTCTCCCCCATGGCCACCTTCTCCCCTCCTTCCTCCCCCCTCATCCACTGTGCTCACCCTACTTTCTCCCTCCTCATCTACTGTGCTCACCAACCCTCCTCCTTCTTGACTTATAACAGGACCCCCAGCACCCCTTCCCTGACCGACCAGTCGGCTCCCTTCCTTCCTCTTATCGGGTAGCCGCCCAACACTCCCTTTCTCCTTCCCCTGCAGGATAGCCGCCACGCATGGCCTTACGGTCGTAATTCTGGTGACCACCCTCCCTTGGTCACTCCTCATTCCGGCAATATCCATGGTTAGGGTTTGGATTAAAATTTATTTAATTATTGTGGAATTCGTTTAATTTTTAATCAATTTATTTAGTTATTGTTAATTTTTCTGGTTGTTGATTTTTTTGCTGGGTTGGAGTTGTAATTATTTGGTATACTATTTTAGGACTTTTAGTCAGCTCCTTGTGGTGCGACTTTTGTGCAGTGGGAGTGTTTAGTCGTATCAAAAAGTTGTTCCTACTTTATGGTAGTTGGTTTCATATTCTTAGGTTTCTTGATTAATTAGTTTTTCGGTTTAATTAATTTAATATGTCAACTAGACAATTTCTACTGAGAGTTTCGGTTTTGTCTGATAGAATTTGGTGATTTTTTTTACTTGTAGCGTGTTTATGTTTTTTGGGTTTTTACTAGGTTGTACCGATAGTTTTGAATAGATGCAACAACTGAAATCTGATTTCTGGTAAATTCTTAGTGTGCGTTTGGTTATAAAGGTTGTTTGAGTGGGTTTTGGCACCGTTAATCGTGTCATTTTCTTTTCTTTGAAACTTATAATCCAACTTTTTTATGTTTGATAAATTTTTGTTCGGTTCTGGAAATTTTTTATTTGGTATTACACTATGTACTTGTTGCATGTTGTGTTCTGTTTCTGAGGATCTCTGTCATGTGTAATTCATCCAAATGGTTTATTTATTTATTCATTTATGTTGGATAATTGAGTGTGGTGTTTGGCTTAGTTGACATCCTAGGTGTATGTTGTTTGACATAGTTCACATCTAGGTGTGTATTGTCTTGACCTTGATGAGTAGGGTGGACATAGAACATTGGTCGAAAAAGGGGGAAGCCCGAGTACTAGGTGGGCGGACTAGATCTAGTGTGCTAGTGATATGGGAGCAGCCTCGGCCTAGTTTCACTTAGCTGGTTTGATGAATACAACACTAACTAAACGTTGGATGATGACTGGAGACCACTAGGTTATGGAGGTGTTTCCCTACTTGTGGCTCGTGCACGAGAACGTAAGAAATGTTATAGATTCCTTTCCATTGTTCACAAAGACGCGATGTTCTAGGGTCCCACTCAACTTTAGTCCCTATAGGGACTCTCTCATTTTTGTTGCTCCTGTGCGAATTTATACTCATCACTGGTTGGTTGTGTGACTTATATGGTGTTGGAAAGTTATGATTGTTTTCATTTTCTTTTAGTACAAAATTTTTTTTTCATTAAATTGTTAGTGCATTTATTTTTATTTTCTATAAAAAACCTAAAAACTGTTAGGATCATCTAACCTTTACATGCAGAATCGTTTCTCTGGTGTCGTCCTATTGAGAGATTTCTCACACCCTACTTATAGCCTTGTTTGTAAATATATTTTATTATATCTAATGCAAGAAAAGTAAAAGGTTGTGGGAGTGGTGTTCGGAGTTATTAGCTGCTTCTTTTGACTTGGCATTTGTGGTAAAGGCCTCACAGTGGTTTCCCTCCATCAGGTGACAATTGTTGACTCAGTTTTTTTGGGTTGGTTTTTGGTCACCATACTTTTCTTTTTGTTGTTTGGTTTTAGTTATACATGTGACTCAAAACATGGTTTGATTAAAGTCCTATTTGGTTGGGACTTGTACTTTTGGTTTGGTTATTTTGTTGTGTGTTATATCTTGTTTGTTCGGGTAAATTGTTGCCACATTCTTATGGTGATACCCAGGCACTTGTGCTAGACTGAGGGGATTGGGAATGCCCTTGAGGCCTTGTCGTGGGCCGGGTCGGTTGGCAGATCGGATGGCGACCTGATTTGGTTCATGACAAAATGGTATCAGAGGAGGTTTGGCTCTTTGATTATGTTATTTGGGAAGAGTCTGGTTAGACAAGAGCTAGGACTGTCGGGGCTCAGAATTCTGGTTGTGAGTAGGGTGCCTAGCCAGCACACCTCGTGACAGACTCTGAGTCACCTTGGGATGTCAGGATGCTTGATTGACTTCTCTTCTAGGTGGGACGTACAAGATACAGACTGGGTGTGGACACCAGGCGAGGAAGAAGAGTTTGGACACAATGTTACTTTTACATGATTGGTTTACTGACGATTTCTTATCTTGTTGAAAATTTGATTTCTCATTGAGATATGAGGTATTGATGATGTTATTTTATGACTATTGCTCTTTGTAGCAAGATGCATCCCTAGAGAGCTTCCACGCACCCACGAGAGGAAGTCGGAGAGAGTTCTCCCATGCCGCTTCATCAGAGGTTGGTAGAAGCTATGGTCCAAGCTATTCAGGCTTTAGGACAAGGGGAGACTCCTGCCCCCACCCCCATTCCAGCTAGAAGAGATGGTTCTGGCTCCAAGAAGGATAAATCTTAGGAGTTTTTGAATAATAAACCTCCTTCATTCTAAGGTATTTTGGAACCTCAAGAGGAAGAGGAATGTATTGAAATTGTAGAATGAATCTTTCAGTTCCTTGACACGCCATAAGAAGTTAGGGTAAAGTGTGCCCAATTCCCACTAGATAATTCTAGTCGAAAGTGGTGGGAATTAGTGATTCAGGCTGGGAAGCATGAGCAGATGAGTTGGAAGGATTTCCAAGCCATCTTTAACGAGCAGTACTATCTCGTGTTCATGGCCTATTCCAGATCCCAAGAGTTCAAGGATCACTGACAAGGGGATCAAATAGTGATTTATTATGCAAACCACTTCGCTGAGCTTGTTCGGTACATGCCTGAAATTGTTTCAAGTGAATATTTGAAAGCTCGGACGTTCGAGAAGGGCCTTCGACCAGAAATCCACTCTCAGGTATTCTTGTTCAAGCTGGGAACTTATGCCAAGGTGGTCGATCATAATTTCATGGTCGAGATTGACCATAGATGAAAGTCATGGTTTTCTGGATCAGTGTCAGGGTTCGGAAGTGGCAGTTCATCTGAAAAGAAGAGGAAGCATGATGAGAAATGGAAGAAGAGTGGTGGAAGCTCAGGTTATCCTCCCTAGCAGACTTCATTTTTGGGCTTCTGATATGACGTCCATTGTGTTCCATCAGTGTGGAAGGGCAAGGCACATCCAATCTGCATGTCCCAACCCTCCCGGTCCTAGATACCAGTGTGAGATCATGGGGCTTGTACAACGCTTTTGTAGAGTGACGCTCCCTTACTAGAGTGGGATTGGATCTGTGGCTTCTGGGGGAGTATCAGTGCAGTAAGAGCTGACTAAGACTTTAGGATCTCGGTTTGGTGGTCATGGTGGCAGGACTGGATCATCTTTTGGGAAGATCCATGTTAGGGCAGAGCCACAGGTGAGTGGTCGTTCTCAGGCAGGTACCAGACATTTGCATGGTATGGATCAGGCACTGGTGGGATCTAATGTAGGAACTTTGATAGTTCGAGGTAACATTCTGATTTCATCTTCTATAGCTGTAGTTTTATTTGATACTGGTGCTTCAATTTCTTTTATATCTTCCCATCTAGTGAACTTGTTGAGCCTTCCAACTGTGCTTTTATCTATTGTAATGGAGATAGTAACACCACTAGGTATGAAAAAGGAGTAGGGTCTTAGGTGCCTGTCGTGCGCACTCTCTGTGTCAAGAGTTGAGATGGAGTGGTATTTCTTGGTCCTTGATATTGACCTGTTTGATGTGATCCTTGTTATAGACTGGATGGTGTGATTTCAAGAACATATTGACTGCTATCGGTGTCGAGTTAGCTTTATGGCACCAGATGGGAGTCCTCAGTTATTTCATGGAAAATGGGATCCTCGGTCGGGTTGCGCGGGACCTCCACTCCCTGATTTTTTGAATCTTGCCTATCAGTTGTCGTCGCTCGCACTGTAGGATGATGGTGGTGTCTCTCAGGGCGGGTAACCTCATATAGTGGATGAGTTCCTAGAGGTCTTCCCAGATGATTTCTCAGGCTTACCCCCAGAACGAGACGTAAATTTCTCGATTGAGTTGGCATCGGGAACACATCCTATATCTCTTCCCTCATATCACATGGTCCCCACCTAATTGAGGGAATTAAAGATACAACTGAACTATTTGGAATCCAAAGGATTCATTAACCTGAGCGTCTCTCCTTGGGAAGGGCCAGTCTTATTCGTGAAAATGGATGATGGAACCCTCTAGTTGTGCATTGATTACCAGAAATTGAATAAGGTGACCATCAAGAATAAATAACCTTTGCCTTGTATTGATGATTTTTTGGACCAACTAAAGGGTGAAAAGTGTTTCTCCAAAATCTACTTGCGTTCAAGATACCACCAGCTCAGGGTAAGAGAAGCAGACATTCCAAAGGCGTATTTCTGAAGCAGGTACTGTCACTTCAAGTATCTAGTCATGCCTTTTGGATTGATGAATTCCCTAGCATTTTTCATGTCGCTCAGGAATAGGGTGTTCCACCAATATCTAGACTCATTTTTAGTGTTATTTTTGGACGACATCTTGGTTTATTCAAGATCTGAGGAGGAGCATGAGCCTCACCTCCGGGTCATTTTGAGCACTTTGGGGGACCATCACCTGTATGCCAAAATCTCGAAGTGAACATTCAGGATCAGCAAAGTGAAGTTTCGGGGGCATTTCATCTAATAACAGGGGGTTTCAGTGGATCCTGAGAAGATCAGGGCAGTTATGTCTTGGGAATAACCGAGAAATGTATTTGAGATCAATATTTTTCTTGGGTTGGCAGACTATTACAGACGCTTTGTCGAGGACTTCTTGTGGCTCGCCTCCCCCATGACCACACTCACCCGGAAAGGGGTGAAGTTTGAATAGAGCTCATAGTGTCAGGCATCCTTTGAGGAGTTGAAGCGGTGGTTGACCACTGCACCTATGTTGGTTTTACCAGAGTCTGGGAAGGCTATGTGTTTTATTGTGATGTGTCAGGTATGGGCCTTGGGTGTGTACTCGTGTAGGATGACCATGTGGTGGCTAATAGTTCTCTCTAGCTCCGGCTGCATGAGAAGAATTATCCAACTCATGACATGGAGTTGGAAATGGTGATGCATTATTTGAAGACTTGTCCTCACTACCTCTTTGGGGAGAAATTTGTGTTCTATTCTGACCATAAGATCCTACCCTGCATTTTTTCTCAGAAGGATCTCAATCTGAGGTAGCGCTGCTGGATCGATTACCTGTAGGGTTTTGACTTTAAAATTTTCTATACCCCAGGAGAGGGTAACGTGGTGGCCAATGATTTCAGCAGGAAGGTACCAGTGTGGGAATTGAGAAAGTCATGCGATGAGTGGACTTTGATGGGGGCTCTTTTCCCAGATGGACCTGGAGAGCAGGGATCACAACGGAGATACTTTCTTGGCTAGCATTCAGTTGACTCCCGCTCTTCTAGAGTTGATTCAGCGGGAACAGCCTGGAGATGAGTTGTGTCAGTGATATATGAAGTTTCATTATGGTGGGGAGACTCCTTATGATTGGTCTTTGTCTCCTAAGAGGATCTTGTGCTTCAAGGGCCGTGTTGTGGTGTCGTTGTCTCTGCGGAAGGTGGTGATGCAGGATAGCCACCAGTCTCAGTGGGCCATCCATCAAGGTACCAAAAAGATATATTACGATGTTCACCACCAGTTTTGGTGGAAATTTATGAGATGGGACATAACCAACTTCGTATCGATGTGCTACACTTATCAGTAGGTGAAAGCATAGCATCAGAGACCATCTGGTCTACTTCAGCCATTACCCATTCCAACCTGGAAGTGGGATGAGGTTACCATGGACATCATCATTGGAATACCTCATACACCTCAAGGGAGTAATGATATTCATGTAGTGTTTGATAGTTTGACCAAGTAAGATCACTTTATTCCGATTAAAGAAACAGCGAAGGTGGATGAGCTGGGCCATTTTTTATGTTCAGGAGGTGGTCAGACTTCATGGTGTTTCATTAGCAGTTGTTTCTGACAGGGAACCCCAGTTTACCTCTCAGTTTTGGGGAGGCCTCCAAAAGGCTTTGGGGTCACAGAATAAGATGAGCACAACATACCATCCTCAGACGGATGGCCAGACGGAGTAGGCAAATCAGATTCTGGGGGACATGCTTCGCACATGTTTGTTAGAATTATGAGGTTCATGGGATAACCATTTGGTATTGGTCAAGTTTTCTAATAATAAAAGTTACATATCCTCTATTATAATGGAACCCTTTGAGGTGCTCTACAGTCGGTCTTGTTGGTATATTTTTTGTTGGGATGAGGTAAGCGATACCTCACTCTTGGGACCGAGCCTTGTTTATGAGACGTCTGAGAAGGTCGGGTTGATTAGACAGTGGTTGTTGACAGCTTAGAGTCACCAAAAATCTTAGGAAGATCAGAGGCATTGGGATCTTGAGTTTTCAATGGGGGACAAAGTGTTCTTGAAGGTGGTCCCTCCTTTGGTCACTACTGCTTGGGGTAGCAGGGGAAACTGACACCGAGGTATGTTGGGCCTTTCCATATTACTGAGCGGATTGGAAAGGTGGCATACAGGTTTACTTTTCCTTCACATTTGACATCGATTCACGACTTATTCCATGTCTCCCAACTGAAAAATTATAATCTCGATCTATCACATGTATTGAATTGGGAGGATTTGTAGATAAAGCCTGACCTATCAGTGTTTGATCAGCCAGTGCGGATAGTGGATTCTTAGGATAAGGTTCTCCGTGGAAAGTCCATTCCTTTGGTTCGTATTCTATGGCAGCATGGGAATGGCGAGCATGAGAATTAGGAGCAGAAGTCTTGGGTTGAGCATGAGTACCCATTTCTATTCCCTAATTAGGATTCAAACTGACTTTTTGAGAGTGGAAATTTTTCATGGTGGGTAGAATTGTCACATCCAGACTTCGACTTGAGGTATATCCTTAATTTTAATTTTTATCTCATGAGTTTAATTTCCTGTTTATTTAATTGTTTGGTCGAAGTGCGGGTTGAACCCGATGTGGGTCATATATTGTGGTGCTGATAAGTGAGTGTTGGATTTACTTCGCTCGACTTGCGGATAGGGCACGGGAAAATCCATGCGGCATTGTCGGTTTAACGCATACTCTGCCCAATGCGCGGACGATTAAGTAACCAGATAAAATTTATTATAGTTATTCTTGGTCGTTATTATTATTATTATTATTATTATTATTAATAAACCCCATTATTAATTTATATTATCAGGTTCTTTTATTTTATTACCTTATTCTATTTCATTCTATTTTATTTCAGATTGGTTTAAATGTTCTTCAATTCTAGGTTAGTTAGCCCTTTGCATTTCATTTTATTATTATCTTAATTTTGATTCATTTTCTTTTTTATTATAATATTATTTATTTTTTTATAATTTTATCCCTCTTTTTTTCCTCTCCCCTTCCCTACCCTAGCCACCCTCTCCCCCTTCTCTCCTCCCTGCTTAGACCTTGTTCCCTCTTCTCTCCCCATGGCCACCCTCTCCCCCTTTTATCCTCCCCACTCAGCCCATCGGTCCCTCAACTCTCCCCCACAGCCACCTTCTCCCCCTCTTTTCTCCCCCCTCATCTGTTTCTCTCTCCAACCCTCCTCATGCTGGACCTGAAACAGGCCGCCCAGCCCCCCCCCCCCCCCCACCTCCTAAACCGACTAGCCAGCTCCCCTCCTTCCTCTTTCTAGGCAGCTTCCCCACACTCCTCTTCTCCTTCATCCTACCGGACAGCCACCATGCATGGCCTTATGGTCGTAATTCCAGTGACTTCCCTCCCTTGGCCGTGCCTTTTTCCAGCGATTTCCGCAGTTAGGGGTTGGATTAAATTTTATTTAATTATTGTTGAGTTCTTTTAATTGTTAATAAATTTATTTAGTTATTATTAAATTTGCTGGTTGTTGATGTTTTTGCTAGTTTGGAGTTGAAATTATTTTCTCTAGTGTTTTAGAACTTTTTTCAGCTCCTTGTGGTGTGACTGTTGTGCAGTGGGAGTGTTGTGTTGTATCGCAAAGTTGTTCCTAATTTACGGTAGGTGGTTTTTCATGATCAGGTTGCTTGATTAATTAGTTTTCCAGTTTAATTAATTTAATATGTCAACTAGCCAATTTCTACCGAGAGTTTCAGTTTTGGCTGATAGAATTATGTGATTTGTTTATAGTAGTAACATGTTTATGTTGTCCATCTTTTTACTGAGTTGTGTCGATAATTTTGAATAGATGAAGTAGCTGAAATTTTATTTCTACTATAGTCTTTGTGTGTGTTTTGTTACAAAGGTTGTTTTAGTGGGTTTTGGCACAGTTAATAATGTCATTTTATTTTCATTAAAGCTTCTAAACCAAATTTTCTGATGTTTGAAAAATTTTAGTTCGGTTCTTGAAATTGTGTAGTTGGTATTACAATGTGTACTTGTTGTATGTTGAGTTCTGTTTTCTAGGATCTCTATTGTGCGTAATACCTCTAAATGGTTTATTTATTTATTCATATATGTTGGATATGTAAGTGTGATGTTTGACATAGTTGACATCCTAGGTGTGTGGTGTTTGACTTAGTTGACATCCAGGTGTGTAGTTTCTTGAACTTGTTGAGTAGGGTGGACTTAGAACTTTGAGCAGAAAAGGGGGAAGCCCAGGTACTAGGTGGGCAGACTATATCTAGTGTGCTAGTGATACGGGAGCGGCCTCAGCCTAGTTTCACTTAGCTGGTTTGGCGCATACAACACTAACTAAACTTTGGGTGATTACTGGAGACCACTAGGTTATGGAGGTGTTTCCCTAGTAGTGGCTTGTGCACGAGAATTTAAAAATGTTATGGATTCCATTCCTTTGTTCATCGAGACGCGATGTTCTTGGGTCCCACTGAGATTTAGTCCCTATAGGGCCTCTTCCATTTTTGTAGCTCCTGTGTGAATTTATACTCCACTGGTTGGTTGTGTGACTTCTGTGGTGTCGGAAAGGTATGATTGTTTTTATTTTCTTTCAGTACAAAGAAAAACAGTTTTCTTTAGATTTTCAGTGCATTAATTTTATTTTCAATAAATAATCCTGCAAACAATTTGGATAATCTAACCTTTACATGTGGAATATTTTCTATGGTATCATCCTATTGAGCGATTTCTCACACCCTACTTACACCATTGGGTGTAAGTAGATTTTATTATGTCTGATGCAGGAAAAATAAAAGGTTGTGGGAGTGGTGGTCTAAGTTATTAGCTACTTCTTTTGACTTGGCATTTGTGGTGAAGGCCTGGAAGTGCTTTCCCCCCATCAGGTGACAGTTGTTGACTCGGTTTTTTTTAGGTTGGTTTTTTGTCACCATACTTTTCTTTTTGTTGTTTGGATTTAGTTATACATGTGACTCAAAACATGGTTTGATTAAAGGCTCTTTTGGTTGTGACTTGTACTTTTGCTTTGGTTTTTTTTGTTTGTTTTATCTTGTTTATTAGTGTAAATAATTCCCAAATTTTTATTATGATTCTTGGGAACTTGTGCCAGCCTGTGGGAGTTAGGAACACCCTTCAGGCCTTGCTATGGGACGGGTCGGGCGTTAGATCGGAGGGCAACCCGATTTGGTTCGTGACAATTAATGAATGAAAAGATAAATTTAAATAGTTAATAAAGAGGATAATCACTATACTTGTACTAACATTAAACTATTGTAAAACAAGTCTATACCCACAGTTTTGGAAGAAACCATGGGTATAGAGTTTGGTTTAATACCTATACCCACAGCTTTGAAAAACAGTAAGTAAAGGGTTTTTTCAAGACTTATACCCACAGTTCCCCAAACAACCATGGGTATAGGTGAAACCATTAGCCATGGTTTTTCAAAAAATGTGGGTACAAGATTTTGTTCAAAACTTATATCCATGGTTCTGCAAAAACCAAGGGTATAGGGATGACCTATACCCATGGTTTTGGTAAAGCGTGGGTATATCTTTCCCATGGAAGCATGGAGAAATTTTTTTTTGTGGGAAAAAAATATTTTCAATGGGAAAACCAATTAACTATGTTTTCCACCTATATCCACCATTTAAAAATATATATATATAAGTAAATATGTATTTATATATCGATAAATGTAAGTGGTGTAGTGGTTAGATGTGTCAATTTTATAGAGGTGGTCCAGGGTTCCAATATGGCTGTAGGCATTTTTTAAATCCTCTAACCATGGTTTGAGAACTATGGGTGTATGGTTATTAAAATGATTACTTATTTCCCATACACATATTCCCATAGTTCATAACCATAAGTATAACATTTGAAAATTATGGATAGAGATCTGTTCTATATCAATGGATTAATCTCCCACGGTTCTCTGAACCATGGTTATAGCCTCTATCCACAGTTTTATAGCATATACCGATGATTCCAAACTGTGGTTATAGGGTAATTTTCTAATAGTGTTACCCACAAGTGGTGATGTTTTTGTGATGTACATTGATGCATAAAAATAGGATTATGTTTTATACTCATTCAATATAATAATGTGATAACATATACATCCTTCTAATTAATGATCCATTAGTGGAACTATCCAACACATGATCAATAATTGGAAATAATGGTCTTCTTATTGATGATTTGGTGACATTATCTTTATTGCATGAAGTGTGACATATATATGAATCATAAAATAATTAAGTATTTTCTAAAAAATATAGATGATCATGACCCAATGAAGGTTGTTAGAGATGATAAAATATTATAATTGTTCAATCCCTTACCATCCTTGGAAGGAGATAAAAGTGTCAGGTGTTATGAATATAAAGGATTATGTACATGATGAGGATTTCAAGATATCCAATATTTATGGACATAAAAAGAATGGATATAGGAATAATAAAAGGAACTTCAGCATACCTTTCTCAAATTACTAATTATCCATATATTTATGAGAGTATTAAGGAGTCCTAGAAAGATGATGAATTTATGTTGAAAAATATAGTGAATATTTTGAAGTTAAAATTTTATAAATATGGATTGATAAGGTTTTCAACCCATATTGGTGTCCCATAAAAACTAGAACAAAAGAGGTAAATTCTAGATGATGTGAATATATTACCCTTATCTATTTACCCAAGAAGTACTAAAATGTATATAGATCTGACATAAAACTTCTGGTGGGATAACCTAACAAAAGTGATTGTGTAATTTTTATCATGATGCTTGGTATTCCAACAATTCAAGGATGAAAGACACAAGTCTACAGGTATGATGAATCCATTTTCTAAACCATTATAAAAATTGGTAGACATAACTATAGATTTAATCATAGGAATCCCCATAATATCTAAGGGAAATAACACCTTCTGGGTGGTATTAGATCACCTAAAAAGATTTGTGTAGTTCATTTTAAGAGGGAATATTTCTTTCTCAATCATGTAACCCAGATATATATAAGGGAGCTAGTAATAATGCATGGATCCCAACTCTCCATTGTATCTGATCATGATCTGAGGTTTACCTTGTGGTTATAGACAAGGCTTCAGTAAGTGTTGGATACATATCCAAGTTTCAGTACTTCTTCACACCCTCATAAGGATGTTCAACCTAAAAGAACCATTCAGACTAAAAATTATATGATAATATATTATTAAATGGATTTCCAAGGATGTTGGTATCAACACATTCCCATAATGGATTTCTCATATATTAAAACCATTCATTATAGTATTCAGATGGAACCTTATGAGGCTCAGTAGGGGGAAGAGATGTAGGAATCCAACATGTTCAGATGAAGTAGAAAAGTAAAAGATTATGGGACTTGATCTTATCCATGATAATATATAAATGGTTCAAACCATTAAAATTTATAATAAATCAATACAAAGACGATAGAAATGTTATGAATACAATCATCAAAGAGACCAAGAGTTTTTTTATTAGTGATGAAGTGTTCTTTTATATATCACAATGGAATAAAAATATTAGGCTTGGGAAGAAGGTAAATCTTTTCCCATGATAAATATTCCTTTTTGAGATCATTGATCATGTCGGAGATATTCCCTATCAAATATCACTCACATAAAACCTATATCAAGTACATTACTACAATTTTTTTTATTTTATTTTCAAAATCAGATTTTAGGGTGAGAGATAACCTTCAGGAGGGGACCAAAAACATAGAATACCCATTCAAAATTCAAAATCCAATGGAAAAATAGCACTACCGAGATTTCATTCCAAGATCACCCATATCATCCAAAATTATTTCACCAACATCAAAGGTCACGTCATCGATATGACTCACCATGAGTCACCACTGCCATCAACTTTGTCATATTTCGGACATTATCGTCACCTTCCAGATACCACACTAGTCTCTAGAGACATAAGAGTCCATCAAATCCAGTATGGACCACAACAAAAATTTGTTATTATCACATGGAGAACTAGACGAAAAAAAACCACTGAAACAGATTGAGCTCACCTAATCACAAATCACAAAACATTGGCACAGCAGTATCATGAGAAACACAGATGGCCACCACCATAACCAAATGTAGAAAAAACCAAATACAAAACAAAAAATGAAATACCACTAAACAAGCATAATAAATATTGACTACTGAGAAAAATCAAACAAACATTAACTGATATCATGAGGATGAAAACTAAAAAACCAAATCCATCAACAAGGAGCTCGCACCTATAATATCGATGGTCATCGAACCACACATCCCAAACCCCCGTTGTAACCCCCACTACTGAACCAACCAGGATAGGAGTACTGGAAAATATGGTTCGAGAAATGGTTCAAGAGACCAAGGGATCAGAACGAAGGCATCATCAAAAAATAAAGAAAAACTAGAAACCATCAAACCAGAAGCAAGGAAACCCTAGAAGAAGATGTTTTCGATATGAATAAGTCCAATAAAGATGTCGTCCATTTGAGGGCGAGAAAAGGGTATACCATTTATTCAATGGAGAATAAAGAATATTTCATTGAATCAAGGATGATAGAGGAATACACCGTCGATTCAAGGGATACTAAAGAATAATCTATTGATTCAAGGGAGACCAAAGGGCCTTCACCAGAGATAAATTGGAAAGAAGGACCAAAGAGAAGAAACACATAGAAGTTGTGGTGATAGGTGAAAGGATGGGAGGAAAGGAAAAAAGGAATAGGGAGAGCTCTACCATCAACCATGAAACAACGATTTCAGGAAGAAAACCTAGGCGGAGTTGAGACTGAGAGGAGAGTAACCATGAGAGAATGAATCTATAAAAGGTTAGGTGCTCACTAATTTCCTCAAAGCCTTATCTCAAGTACATGATTTGTTCCATATATACCACTTGAGTAAGTACATAACATACCAGTCACATGTACTAAATCCTATGTTGTACCATTCTAAAGGAACATTTAATATGAAGACAAGTTGGTGGAGATCATAGATCATAGAGAAAAAAATCTACGAATCAAGAAAACAACCCTGGAAAAAGTGTTGTGGAAGAACCAAATGTTTGAGGAAACAAGTTGGGAATCAGAAGAGGTGATGAAAAAAAGTACCCACACATGTTTTACTGTATGAAATTAAATTTCAAGGGTGAAATTTTTAAATGGGGATATTTCCATGACCTAAACATGTATAAATGAAATTCCATTTCTAAATTAATAAATTCCATATTAAGAAGGTGCAGAATCTATGGCCCCATTCTCTCCCAGTTTCTCTCCTCTCACTCTCGGCTCCGCCTAGGGTTTCCTCCTGAAACCCGTCACTTCGGGGTCGGTGGCTGCTCTGTCCCTCTTCCTTTTTTCCCTTTCCTCCCCTCATTTCACCCATCATCACGGCTTCTCTGTGTTTCTTCCTCTTTGGTTTGACTTTATGCTTTGTCTCTGTTGAAGGTGCTTCGGTCTCCCTTGAATCGACAATATCTTCTTCGGTCTCCCTCAAATCGATGACGTCTTCTTCAGTCTTCTTTGATTCAACAGCATCTTCTCGGTCTCCCTCGAATCGATGGTTTCTTCTTCGGTCGCCCTCGAATCAACGACATCTTCATCGATATTCTTCGTATCGATGTCATCTTCGGCCTGGGTTTCCCTGCTTCTGCTTTGAGGGTTCCCGGTTTTTCTGCCTCATTGATGATGCCTTCGTTATGAGCCCTTGGTTGCTTGAACCATTGCTCTGACCCTATGTTATGCTGCTCTTATCCTGGTCGGATCTAGAGTGGGGGTTACAACGGGGTTTTGGGATGTGTGGTTCGACAACCATCGATGTTCCAAGTGCGAGCTCCTCGATGTTGGATTTGGTTTTTTAGTTTTCTTCCTCATGATATCAGTGAAGGTTTGTTTGATTTTTCCCAGCAGTCGATCTTTTTTATGCTTGTTCAGTGGTATTACATTTTGTGGTTCGGATTTGGTTTTGTCTATGTTTGGTTATGGTGGCGGCCATTAGTGTTTCTCACGATGGTGTTGTGTCGATGTTTCGTGATTTGTGATGAGGTTAGCTCAATCTGTTTCGGTGGCTTGTTTGCTTCTAGTTCGCTGGGTGATAATGACGGCTTGTTCTGGTGTTCTACGGTGGATTCGATGGACTCTAATGTCTTCGGAGACTGTTGTGGTTTCTGGAAGGCGACTATAATGTCAGTATAAGGATGGAATTGATGGCAGTGGTGACTTGTGGTGAGTCATGTTGATGAAGTGACCTTTGAGGTTGGCGAAATGATTTTAGCTGATTCTAGTGATCTTGGAATGAAATCTACTCGATGTCGTGTTTGCTTCGAATTTTGAATTTTGATTGGGCATTATCTTTTTTTGGTTCCCGTCTGTAGGTTATCGCTCACCCTGAAAGCGGCTTTTGAAAATCAAATAAAAATAAATTTTCAGTCATCCATATTAAGAAGTGTAGTTATAGAAAACACTAGAACTAGTTTGGATAATTTATACCATTATAAATTATATGATATCAAATTTGGAAGACTATTATGAATAATAACCACTGATAATATATCCATTGTCAACCGATAATTCTGATTATTATATATTAAGAATTTAAATCCAATTGACACCTATGGAAAAAGTGATGGCCTCAACCATGAGGATTGTACCCTATGAAGCCTATTTATCGAATATTCTGAAGGAGATAACATGAAAAGTATTTTCCCCTGACAAAGTGAAATTGATGATTTAAAAAAATAAATTATTACAGAAATTGTTTACGGGAGAAGTTTAGGATTATTGAGATTACAGCCCAAACCATATTTGTCAAACCACCCCAAGAATGTGTCACCATCCCAGACCTTTCCATTAGGGTATAAGCTAATGTAATAAGGGATTATGTGTCATGAACCTGATAGTAAGAATCAATTTTTAACAAAATAATTATTATATGTATCTTTTAATATTTTCATATAATGATTAAATATTATGTTTGATAAAAATTATATTTTGATACGATGAAACATAAATTGTATTTTTAAGAAATATAAACTTTCATTCAAGAAATTTGTTTTCAGGAAATCAATGATTTTTCAAAAAAAATATTTAATTAAAATATCCCGATTAAATATATTTTTTAAATACAACTGATAATATAATTTTATGACATCAAATATAATTTTTATAAGGTTCAGAACCTGTTATTCTCATAGAAACAAATATTTTTCAGTAAATGGATATTAATTTTATTTAAAAGAGTAAATATTAATATTCAAAGGAAAAAATAAATAATATTTTTTAAATATTAATATAATAATTAACAAATGGTTAATATTTCATAACTATTTAATACTATTGAATTTTTAGGTCAAAATTAAATATGATATAAATATATGGTATGTATTATGGAATAATAAAATCCAAAAAGTAATGTATTAAATATTATAAGTAGTATCTACAAATAAAATTATTTTAACCTTTAAAATAATATTTTTGGTTAATTTTTTAATTTTATAATCCTTTAATGGAACCTATAAAAACTTGTATTATATTTTTTTAAATATATTGTTTATAAACTTGACCTACATCCATATCATTGAGTGTAGTTTTTTTAATGAGTAATATTCCTAGACTTATAAGTTATGAAACCCACTCCACATTTCAATAAACCATAGGTAAAAACCATTGTATGATTTTTGGTTTGGATTAATTTATCATATGGATTTAAAAACATAATTTTTCAAATTAATAATGCATTCCCCTATATATTTCTATAAACCCACCCAAACTCTCTTTCACCTCTAATTAAAACCCATTGATCATGAATTTAGTTTTCTAATCCCTCTCTAGAGACCTCCCATGGTTTCCTATGATCCTAAGAAGCTCTTATCGGGCTTTTAAAATCACCCTATCAAGGTAAGAGATCTTCTCATTCTCTACTTTATTCATGCACCTTCTTTATAGTAGGAATTTTAATTTCAAATTTTCCTTATTATAATATGTTTATACATATCATTATTATTATACGTCTGATTTATAAGTGGTGATATACCCCTTTCACTTTCATTATACCCTTCCATTATTATTTATATACACTTATTCTGCTAACAAAATTATCCTGTAAATTTTCTTGCCAAAAATGTACATATTGAATAGCCATCCCCATTTCCACTAAAGGGTATACATAAAGATTCCCATATACCTAAGTGATTGGGGAATTATATATATATAACCAACACTTTTTAATTTTTTGATTAAAATTGATAAAATATATCTTTATATTGTATGATCTATGTGGCACACTTATGCATGTATATGATATGGATGTGATTGGTGGGCCTGAAATTATATATACCTCTAATGTTTTGGGTAATGTTCTTATGTCATGAGATACCATGTTTTGTTGAGAAGTAGGTTATCTTAAGAAAAATATTCTATAATGTGTCATTGGTTATCCACGAATTATGTTAATGATGTCATGTTTCTTGTTGCTTCCACATTCTCATGTTTCCTTAATTCTATCATCATATTTTGTGATTCAATTTTCAAGATTATGATTCTCAACCCCTGTATGTCACATTGATATACACCTCTACTGACATGTGTTTCTTTAATTATGTTATTGTTTAATTATTTCCTTAATGCGATTTATACCTCAACCCTTTCTTATGTATGTCCCCAGGTTATTCTATAAAGTTTTAGAAGATCCAAATATTATAAGTGAATGTTATGTTATTTTTAAATAATTATGCTGTTTCCATGTTTATTTTTATTATTCTATGTATCAAATTACCCAAATACACTATGACTTATGATCTTTTGGTATTGCACTAACTGTATATTTTGGTTATAAATCATGAGTTATGGTGTATTAAAGTATGAGTTCTCATACGCACCTAGGTAAAGTGGTAAGACTATTTTTAATACCTAGCATACATCTAGTAGGCCAAGGTATATTGGCAAGAAAAAATAAGTCAAAACACACATGGGATGAATTAAACTATAATAACAAAATATGGATATAGATCTATAAAACACATGATATGAGCAATAACCACTATGAAAATGAATAAATAATTTATCTGCATAACAAAAAATTCATAAGTCAATAAATATATAGTAAAATTACATATAATCAATTACTTAATTAAAATTAAAATTTCATAACAACATAAATGAGTATAAATGACAACAGATAAGGGATAATATCTCATCACTATAAGGGAATCTAAATATATATTTATATATAATTGTCTCTACCATATATCATTATAAACAACTAAGAATTTGATTTACTATCTCGATGAAAATTAAGACACATACAAATGGTGCATCATATGTATACACATAACATGTGTCAGTTAAAATCCCATGTAGGGTTAAGTATAAACATTCATATAAAAGTGACCCAAAAAATATAATGTAAAGAAACATAATCTAGATTAACCCAAAGATAAGGGAAACAAAAAGAAACTTAGAGGACAAATATTTTCTCAATTCATCCATGCATAAAGTAAGAATTATAATCTTCTCATCTTTGGTCCATTAAGGATCATATTCCGTAAGTAACTAGAGATATTAAATTTTTGAAAGCCATTAAAATATTGAAGTTGATATCTATTTTGTAATACATATCTCAAAAAAACTAATAAATATTAACATGTCTCTAGTCTCCATACATCCTTATCACACATCATCTAAACCTCCGTAACCTCATAATTTTTATTTTACAACCCTAAAATCATAGTGGGGGACTTGATCATCACTATGGAGTCCATGTCTATTGTGGGGGTTCCAACACCAATAGATTAAAAGCTCCTCATCATGTGGATTGTGAATCAGTCGAGGGGGTTACCTTCTATATATGTGGTTATAGTGACATGTGTCTTTCATATATGACTATCTAAATATTTTTGAAGAAATGATACATAATAATAAAACTCCAAAAATCATAATGTTTATGATCATGGTAAAATTTTGTTCACACAACATGATTACATATGAAAAATTAATCATTTTTTAATCCTTATTCATGGTCCTTCTAAAGTATTATAAATATAATTAGTAAATTTAGTCACATTATTGTATAATTCAGATAAAGTATAAGATGAAATCCCAATAAATAGGGGATAATAGTAAATAACATGATATATAAATCAATTCATGTATATGGGTGTAAAAAATCATCATCATAAAGTTATATAATTATAATGATCATAATAAATATAGATAAATAATTTAAAGGAGACATGAAATATGGAAAATTCATATTAATGAAACATACAAATGTTATTGTCAATGTCTATGCCTATATTGTAAAAAATTAATATCATGTTCAAAACATAACATATGTGTATAGTGCTCGTTTAATAGAATGTGAACAATATATAATTATGTTAATATATAATAATATCACATGATACATCACATTACATAGTTCATTTTGTGCTATATATTTTTGGGCATAGCCTTAAAATCATAATATTCACAAAATTATTAATTCCACCTAGAATGGTAACAGTCATCAATATAATGTATGAAATAACCTCATAAGAAAATAATTGGTTTCATAATGGTATATTAATGAATATTATAATATATAATCTTGGATGTTTCAAAAGGAGAAAATAAAACCACAATTTTTATTATTGAATGATTTCATTTACAAATATAACATCATAGCTTATAAAGAATAGGAGAATAAACATATAACGAATTAGTGAGATTTTGAGAATAATGTCATTATTAGTAATCATTATGGTGTCCAATAATGCAACTCAAAAAATATAAAACATGAATTTATCTTTAATAAAAATGGAAATGAATTATAATAAATTTAGACGTTATTTTAGATGAATCATGGTCAAAATAAAGAAGAATTGAAGACAATATGAAACGAATGTGTTTTGTTCGAGAGTCACATTACCTTAGGTCTTGTTTTATTAGGTCATGTTTATAACTCCTATTTCAAAAACATTTTTTCATTAAAACATGAATAGATAAGAGAGTTATCTTAATTTATGTTATTCTAAAATGATTATTATTATTAAAATTAATTTTTTATTCTTTAAGTAGAAGATAAAATGTTTTGAGGACATGTTTCATTGAATTGCCCCATTTTGTATTAATTTCATATTCTGGATTCATGATTATTTATCAAATAGTAGAATTACCATCAAAATATTTAAAATTAATTAATTTTCTAATATATAATTTTAAATTTTTTGATAATAACCACCCATGAAGGTTGTGAAAGTAAATAATTGACAATGTCCCCATAGAAGGATAAAAGAGACCATTAACAAGGCATGAAAAATATAGGGGGAGAGAATATATTCAAATATTTTAGATTTATTATAATTATTATATATTATAATAATAACATTAATTTCATGTTATTATAGTACTTGATTTATTTTTGGAGGACTTATATATATATATAAGATAATGGAATAATGAATAGAAAGATAAAGAAGGAAATGTTACCACTTCCTTGATGCTTGATCATTTTTTAAAGTCATAATTCCTTATAGTCTAGGAGCTATATGATACCAAAAAATTTCAAGGTTTGTAATAATTTATGGAGATAGGAATTGTATAGATAATGGTAATGAGAGTGATTTTGGAATTGATTTTCCAAGGGGATAGATAGGGGTATTTATACATGAGGAAAGGACAGTTAAAGGTAAAAATAAATAATTTTTTTTTCCAAAGTACTAAATTTATGTAGTTGTATTTATTGACATTATGATTTATATTAGATTATAATTATATGATTTTAGGACTTTTAAAAAATTTCTAAAGATAATTTTATTAATTTATATAAAATAAAAAATTAAAAATGATAATTTCTTTTTTAGAATGGAATATTTATTCATTATAAATTTGGAAATTTCTTCTTAATTTTGGAATTCAAATTTATTATTTCTAAAAGACTAATTTATATTTATATTTTTATTTTTTATAAAAATTATATAATTTTTTATTTCATTATTATATCATTATTATGAAATAAATATATAGTATTTAAAATACTTTATTTTTACTATTCATTAACTATTTTCTGGTTCTGAAAAATTACAAAATAATAAATCATTGAAATTTTATGCATTATAATTTCATAAATTAAATTTATTTTATTAAAATAATTTTTTAACATTGTTAATTTTAATATTTCATTATTACTATACTAATTTAATTTTTTTTGAAATACACATTATGACAAATAAACACTTATAATTTCATTGAGTTTCTTAAATTTAATTTCATTATAATATTTATATTTACATTAATTTCTTATGTTAAATATTATTTTCACCTAATTTTACTATTCCAATTGGAATTTTAAAATTTGAATATTCATGTCACTAAACTAACATTCAGGTTACTGTTCTTATAGTCATGTTTACTATTCTAATAACCTGGTTTACTAATCCAATTGTCATATCAGATTATACTTCCAATCAATACATTTTATTTAATTAATTATTTATTTGTATTATATTCTATAAAATTTCTATTTGTTATTTAAATATTTACAATCATACTTTTAAAAAAAAAATCTTTTTGATGTATTATTTGTGACGGTTAAAAATATTAGTGACAGTTGTGTTCCAAAATTTCAAATTCTTATTCTGTTATTCAGTTTACTATCTCATTTAATTACAATAAATTTTATGGAGAATATTTATTCTCCATATATAACATTTTATATTAATGAAATAATGTATTGTTATTTTTTACGATATAGTTCAGATGATTTATACCTTCATAAATGTATATATTCAGAGTCAATATTCCATATATAAAACTCAAGACAATTTGATTCTCACTCATTTAAAAATTTCCATCCACAAAAATTTTAACTAATATCCATTGTTTAGAATAAATAAGGGTACATTTATTTAATTTTATCCTTTAGTTCCCATGTTTCCTCCTTAAACATATAGGTTAGCTAGGTACTTTAATATGGGGAGTTCTTGTATTGCATAAAACATTAACTCTACGATCATAGAGTTTCATTGAATACTAATTTTATGATAGATATTTCTCATGTTTTAATTGATATAGATTCAATTCATTTTATGTATTAGGTATGTACTTACACTGGAGAGATATGTGGGACATGTCATGTACTCAAGCTAGGTTTTTTATAAGTTCGAGTAGGTAAACCACAAATTCTATACAATCAAGTATATAGAAGGTGATAATGTACTAAGGGATAAGATTCACCTTCTTTAAAAACCCAAAGACTCTCTTAAAGGGTTTTATTTAAAGGAATAATTTTCAAAAACATCAAACCCCTTGTCTCTTCGTAAATTATTAGTATGTTTTTTTGACATTGGGAATATTTAATTTTTTATTGAATGAAAATATAATTTTCAAAAAATCCACATATAAGTTAATATTCAAGTTTATTACATTCACCAATATCATCCTACAATTATAGAGTTCTATATATCTTTTTATAGATAGATTTACATGGGGCCATCAAAATACTTATTTGAAAACTATTATTCTATGGAAACTCATATAGTGGAATATTTTGATCCTAGAATACTTTAAATTATACATTTAAATCTCATAGTATTCCTTTACGAGTCTAAATGCTCCTTTTTAAAATAGCTATCAGTCTGTAGATGATAGGTTGTAATAATGTTTAACTTCGTGTTCAATGCACATTGAAGTCTCCTCGAAAACATAAAAGTGAATCTTAGAAATCAATAACTTATGATTGAAATTTGTTCGCCATATAGCCTTTCTAATTTATTAATATATATCATAGTATGTTGAACAATTGATAAATATTATCGAATAGTGATAAATCAAGAATTTTTGGTGATTCAATAAACTATAACCCATATGGATTTGTTTTCTTTAGATATAATCAAAAGATCCATGAAAACAACCAGGGTGATGTTATCCTATTTTCATGTTGGCATGGATAATGATTACATTATCAATTTATAAATCTACCACTATGCCTAAATTCACTGATATACTTAGAACTTTAGATGTACTAAGAAATCATGTTCTTTATTTTTTTCTCCACTAGAAGTACTCTTAATGAAGTTGGTACATCTTGGTGATTCTAGTATAGAAGGAGAAAGAAGATCTATGTGCATCATAAAATGCATCCTTCAAAATATATTGTGATTCTAACACAAATATTATTTATCCAAAATGAAGGGCTCCAACTTCATTGGTATTCTATTTATGATGATTTCTTTCTATTTTGCATCTCATATACTCATAAAGCACCAAAAAATCACCATGTGCATCTTAAATTTTCTCTCTTATAGATGGTCATGAAATAATTCTGCCAAGGTAATATATTGTAACACCCTAAATTTTTAGAATAAAAATAGGCACAATATCTTTCATAACATGAAACTCTAAACAATAAGTGAATTGAGATATGTTATAAAAATATTATTATTTAAATGTGATTGTCATAACATTACTTTTGGGATTAAGGAGTATAAAAATGAGTAAATACATCATTCAATATATATGCAATGGTTCTAATAAATAAAAATATATTTATATATGCTTATTATATAAGTACATGATTTTTAGTGAATCCATGTTATCCTTAACAAAAATTATTTTATTCAAAAATGATAATAATGAATTTCGTGCATGAAAATTTTATATAATTTATACAAATTTTATAAATTTTATTTGAAGAAATTATCTTTATTTTTTAAATCATCATATCAAAAAAATGATTTAATTTTTTATAACTTTTAAAAAATATTTATTTTCAGATGAATAATGATAAATAATTATTTTATTGAAATCTATATTTTAATTTAAAGGATTTAAAATGTTCAATATTCTTTTAAACAAGATTTAAAATTAATATCAGTCAATTTAAAATTTTGATAATCAGTCTAATTTAATTCAAATTCATTTTTGTTATATTTTTTTATAATAACTTTTTTTACATTAGAAAACATTTTTTTCTAGAAAAATACTATTTGTCCAATTTTTTGGGTTTTATATTAAATTATATTTTTATACTTCAGTGAATTGAATCATATAAAATTGATCCATATTTAGAATTTGTAAAATATTTTTTTAAAAATTGAAATCTTATATTTTTTTTAATATAAATAATACAATTGGTAAATATTTTTCACTAATTTGAGGGTAACATGGGTAAAATGGGGTTAACAATTGGGTTAATGGTTTAAAATCAATCTAACAATTGACATTATCATTTTAGATGTGTGTATATTTGTAATTTCCTTCCATGTATCTAATTTAAGTCCACATTGTTTTTTTGAAATATGAATTATTTTTTTATCATATTAAAATATTTTAAATTTTTAGGGGCTGATTAATTACTTTAGATGATTTCGTAATGCTGACAAAATATTTATTAAATTAATGTATGAAATAAAATCAATTATTTTTTAATTATTAAAAGTAGTTTAATTTATGTAAATGTTTTTACACTAATTTTAGATAGATATATCATATTAAAGATGTTTTAAATGTTTTTATTCGAATTAAATTTCTCTCATGTTGTTTTCAAAATCAATTTAATTGAATAGTTCTTAAAATGACATTAATATTATTTTATGATATATATATTTTATTAAATTATTTAAACCAATGAGAATATAAAAAAATTCAAATGACGATGAAAAATGGTATAAAATTTCATCATTTTTCAATTTAATATCCAATTTTTTTGTCTATAAAGAATGTTATAACCCATTAATGTTAAAATATTCATTGTCATGTTTAAGAATAAAAATTCTTAACCAAAGGGTTAAACCAAAATAAAAGGTTTAAAATGATATCCAAACATGTTTAAATTTGATTTAGTAATTATATTAAGACCATGTATTTCTTATCTTTATACAAATATCCTTTTTAACCATTTTACATTAGTTAGACACATATTATATTATAATATTTCACGTGTTTCCAAAAATTAAGTTAATGATATTTTATTAATAAAAATATTTTATTAAATAATATAAAATTCATAAATATAATATATTTAGACTAGTGATTTGGATACTATTTGAAATGTCAACCATTTTACATTAATTATTCAATTTTATTTTAATGGTAACTTCCTTGATTCCTAAAAAGTAAAAAATGATATTAGAGTAATTATAAAAAAGAATAACATAGGCCTAAAACATAGTTGTAAGGGTGAAAAAAAATAAAACCATGTAAAAACATTTTGATGATTGGATTTAGACACAAAATCATATAATAATAAATTTAAATAAATTTATATCCATTTTTAGCTATAATTCATTTATATTAATTTAATTATTTAAGTAATTGTGAGAGTTCCCTCCCCAAAATTTTAAAATTACACCCATTCCCTCTCATATTTACACCACTTTGAGAAACGTATATCAACCGAACCATTAAATATTATCTTATGAAGTTCTTAAGACACTAATTAGAGGTTTTGGTATTTTTTAAATACCATTCCAAGTGTCTTTAATGATGGATAAAAGGAAAGTATACAGCAGAAAAGGTAATCATATTTACTGAAACTTTCATGTTTTTTATTATACTTACTCTATTTTAATTGTAACCATAATAAAATAAAAATAAATTATCGTAAATATAATTATATGTTATTATGATTTTTGGATAACCATTTTACCACTGTTTACCAACATATGGAAGAAAAAAATCAATGCACATGCGTATATACTTCTTGTCATCTCCATGTACCAATGGAATTTCTTTTTCATTACCATTTTACTTGGATGGTTATAAATATATAAATAAGTAATATATATTATTTTTTGAAATAATTATTCTTTTTTAATTATATTATTTTATCTACCCTCCTACCTTCCAATTTTTTAGAAAATGATAGTGTCGCTCGTTTATATGTGTGGACTAGCACCTCCAAAAGGCGAAGTGATCCATTTTTTGTTTATTCTTTATATGTATATTAATAAGGATATATTTAATGAATAAAAATGATAAATATGATATATATGATATAATAATGATTCTATAACTGTGAATTTATATTTACCTTTCTTTTGTTTCATCCATCAATACCGAAAATCTCATTCATGCATACGTAAGGCATACCACCTCCATGAATGGTGTAATTACTTATTCAATTTATAACATGTATGTATGACCCTAAATATATTTATAATGAAATATATTATATTTTTATCATGAATAATATTCTAGGTTTTATGTAAATATTATCAAAATTCCACGACTAGAACTATCAAAATAAAATTCATATGAAAAAAATGAAATAGTTAGTACTCAGAAACAACAATTTTAATAAATAATTATTAGTAAAGGTGTGTTTAAATTTTATAATTGGATAATAAAACATAATATAATTATTAATATAATTATGATATATAATTATAATAAATTAATATTTGTTATACATTAGGCTGAAAGAACTTAAAAAGAAAATTGGATTTGAGGTAAGGGTTTTCTCATCTCGCTTTTGTTTCTATGAGACATAGGTCATATTCATAACATGTTTCATTAAGTTTTTGTATATACTATCCATTTAATTTAATATATAATAAATCCCATTATATTAAACTTTTTTTATTTTTTTATTTAATGTCATTTATTTCATGGGAGTAATAATTCAAAGGATACCAATGATGTAAGGCATTTATGTTTCAATATCAATTTAATCAGGATTCTTTATGATTGAATTTCCATTTAAGGGAATTATATGATGCATTCCACATAAATAAATTTAATTTAATTTTTATCTATTTATTTATTGAGAATAATTTATTTCATTTCATTTTTCTCAATTCAATTACTCAAGATATCGAAATAATGTTTTTAAAGAAAAATGTATGTATTTCTCTCTTCAGCCAAAATTAATTTTTCTTCCATATACATGTTTTCTTTAAATGTTTTAAATTTTTTATTATTTTATTATTGTTTAAATTAATTTTTACCCATGATTTAATTTTTTACAAATTATTTTGAAATGAATATTATTGTCATTTTTTGAATGAGGTACTTTTATATTTTTACCAAAAATGGTTAATTAATATTTATTTTAATATACTCTAAATGAATGAAATTGCCTAATATAATTATTAATAAAATATTTAAAACATCCTTTACTTGTTTAAAATGTTATTTTAAAATAAAATGTTTTATTTATTATTTTTGTAAATTCTTAGATTTTAAATATGTGATTTCACAATGAAAGGTGAATTTTACTCAATAAATATTCTACTAAACATTTAAAGTTGTTTTAATATATGAAAAAACCCATTGATGTTACTGGGGATATGACCCATTGAAACCATATTCATTAATTCAATATAAGATCAATGATTATTAAGTATTTATATTCCATGATCTTGATTTATTGTAGATAATTTTTGACATATAGGAATTTTGAGAAATAATTATAATGATCATTCTGAATTTGAGTAATGCATTGGACATATATGGTATGAGTTGGAGAAATAATAGATATCCCATTGATACATAGACATTTATCATGATGAAAAATAGTTTGTCATGATGTATTTTCTAAGGTTAAAATATCGTGTCAAAATAGTTGGTTATTTGGTGTACTCTTGTCCACACAATAATAATTACTTTCTTGAGAGTAATTAATAGAATGATAACTTCTTGGTTCAGAGGCCTTGATAAAATGATAATTTCTTGTTTGATATGCCTTGATGGTAAGATTCAGGATTAATTTTCTTAGAGGACTTGAGCATAAATTTCCATAATTATGAATTTATTTTATTAATAATTTAGTTTTCATTATCTATTGTTTACATTTTTTATATTACCAATAGATTCTCTTTTAACTAAAGTTACATATTGAATGGATTATTTTTTTTGATTATCCACTATATAATTATTTGTTATTTACTCATGATAGCTTCAATTATGCATAACCATTACTAAGCTTCCGATATCACCCTTTTTTTCTTTTCCCTATGACATGAAAAAAGATATAATAAATGATATTGAGGATGTAAGAATATTTCATATGATTTGTTTTTATATTTATAATTTAATATATAAATCTTGTATATATCTAGTTTACCAAGACTACTAAACTATAAATTCCTTTTTGATGAGATCGCTTGTATCTAGTATCAAGGTAATAAAGTGAAAACTAGATATGGTCTATTAGTGTAAGGTTATTTATAGTTGGTATTGAAGGATGTTTAATAAAACAAATTGAAACATGATCTTAA
Organism: Viscum album; assembly: GCA_963277665.1. Classification (NCBI taxonomy): domain Eukaryota; kingdom Viridiplantae; phylum Streptophyta; class Magnoliopsida; order Santalales; family Viscaceae; genus Viscum; species Viscum album. The sequence goes on along the minus strand of OY728160.1, from coordinate 876,421,688 downwards.
ATGAATATAGCTAATATAAAGATTATTATAATCACATATATCAATCGAGAACCATTATCATATAGGTTTTTTTAATTTATAGATCACTATTCATGATGATTATGAACTAAATCACTATTTGACATTATTTAGTGATGGAACCAAATAGATGAAATGGAATCAACACTTTTAATCAATATATGGAATTTCCTTATATGAAATAACACACATATGTTGTTGTAACTTGGTAGATCATTAATCTATTGGGGTAGTTGACTTTTGTTCTGAAGAATAACTTTTCCCCTATTTAACAACTTTTTATTCCAAAACACGATTCACCTATATTGCATCTCTCATGCAATAGATGATTCCATATTTTAATGGATCTAATAATATATTAAAATCTCACAAGTGGATTAATTCAATGAAAAAAATATTTTCAACATTGGGATGTAATAAAAGTGAAAGGTTTATTGTGTATTTTTATTGTCTGAATGGATATGTCGATCAATGGTGGTCATTGATCCAGAACACCTAAGTGTTTGATGAAATTGAAAGCTTGGAATTGATATAATTTAATGTGATATTATTCAATATATACTTTCCACATGAGCAACAAGCTGATATGGAATTGAAATTCCTCAATATAAGATAGAAATTAAACTAATATATTACTGAATATGAGTCAAACTATTAAATATTAGTAAGGAATTTTATGAAATAGATACATAAGGTATAAATATGATTTATTGTATCTTTTTTGGGATTAATACAATCCTTTAAATGACACTAGTCTCTAAAAAATTTTCAAAATATGATGATATTGTATCAAGTTCCATAAAAATGGAGAAATAATTCTCTAGGACATATATATTCAAAGTAAATCAAGAGAAGAAGAGTAAAACTAAGTTAAAAGAAATAACAAATGAGGAAAAGGAAATGAAATGATGTATGGAACTTCTCACATGTTATAATTATAGAAAGAAACACCTAGTTACTTGTTTATGGGGGAAAGTGTTTTTTTCATTCGTGTAGAAAGGTTCCATAAGGATCTTTAATGCAAGGAAAATAAAGAAAAAACTATTATCAAATGATTTCAATATAAAGAGATGGGGAATTATTAAAACCAATTTCCCAAGCTGCAAGGGAACATAACATAGAAGAAGCCTATGGGAGAATGAAAATCTTAAGAAATTACTAAAACTAAAGTTGAAATATCTTAAGTTGTAATAATAAGAATCATAAAATCATGATTCATCTAAAATTATATCTAGGAACGCTTTTCATATATATATAATCAACCCCTGATACTATGATGAAATATTTTCCAATCAAGACACCTTGTAAAAATCTTGTTATCGAGTGGTTTATGTTAAGATAAAAATTTATTCCATAGTTTCAAGCAGAGTTGTTTTTCCTATTTGTAGATTTGAAATAATCCTAATTTCTGGGGTTATTTAGTTTAGAGAATTTAAAAATTAGTATCTTTTTTAAAATATTATATAGTAAAATGATCCTAAAATAAAAATTTTATCCTGTTACATTTATTTTTGATTAATTGATGGTCTTTTAACTCCTTGATAATTTATTGTTTTTTCATTAACTCTTTTAGGACCAAGATCTTTATAACTCTATATTAGTCCATGGATCTTTTTTTCTCCACCATGTCTATATTTTATGTTTATTACCAATTTTTTCTTTATCTGAGAGGCCAAATATGGAATATTTCAGTTATCCTTTATGTTTCTCACTTTCCCCTTTTCAAAAAAAGTTTTATTATCCCTATATATGATGTGGGTTCTATAAAAAGGTTAAAACATTGATGATTAATATAAAATTTCAATGAAAAAATGAATTTAAGGGCGGTATAATGTAATAAACCAAAAATTTATTTACAAATAATAATAAGCTTGATATCGTACTTAAAATGAAATATTGAGATTTAAGATAATTGAGATATATTATAAAAAATATTATTATTTAAATCTGACAATTATAACCTATACATTGAATTTCGGGGTATAAATAAAAGTAACAAACTTATGAAATATATTTATAATGTGTCATATTAATATAATTTTTTTGATACATTAATAAAAAATAACTACTCATTTTTTATTTATATCATTTTACATTTGAAAAATAAATTTTCATCAAAAATGTTATTATTATATTTTGTGGGGAAAATTATTATTAATTACTGACAATATATAATTTTTTTACAAAAAATAACTTAATTTTTAAATAATAATGTCAAAATTTCCATAGAGTTAATTTTTTATAATTTTATAAAAATATTTATTTTTTGATGAATAATGAAAAACACTAATTTTTATTGAAGATTTCCCTGTCATTTAAATAATTGAGAATGTTTTATTTTAAAATTAAAATAATTTAAAAAAAATTAACTCATCTATATTATTAATAATCTAATTAATTTTATTGAAATTAATTTTATGTTAAATTTTTGTATAAAAACTTATTATACTATAGAAAATCAATTCTAGAAAACTGCCTTTCATCGCATTTTTTGGGTTTAATTTTAAATTAGATTATTCCACTTAAATGATTTTAATACTAAAAAATTGTTTAAATATTTCAAATTATGTGGTTAATATTTTCTAAATAGTCTCATTTTATAATTGTCTATTATAAATACTATCCTCAGAAAATATTTTTCACCTTGGTAAGGGTAAAACAAGTAAAATAGGATAAAAATATGGGTTAATGCTTAAAAATTTATCTAAAAATTATCTTTATCCCATATTATGGGTGTACATACGTAATTTACATATAAATAAAGAATATATGGCCAATTCATGCCATTTTATTTGATTATGTAATTTATATTATATAAAAAAATAAATACAAAATGTCACCCTCTTGACAGTAATTACTCTAATACTTTTACATAGGTTTAAAAGTAGTATAAGTTAAGTTATAAATGTTTATTTTAAATATTAATTTTGTTTCTTGACATATTAATTTTTTTAAGATCTAAAAATTGAATAAATACATTAAATGCTTACGCAATTTCGACATGATATTTATTCAATTAATGGGAAAATAAAATAAATGATCTTTAAAATATTAGAAATAATAAAATTATACTAAAATATTGTGTTAAAATAATTTTTTAGATAAATATAACATATTATAGATATTTTAAATGGTTATATTATAATCCCATTTTTTCATGTTGTTTTGAAAATCAAATAATGTGAATAGTCTTTAAAATGACATTACTAACGATTTATGAAAAATATATTTTATGAAATTATTTAAAAAACATAGAAATATTGAAAATTGACAAGTAGAATTTTAGATGGTCAAAAATATAATCTTATTTATATTTATGATCCAATTGTTACCATATAAGTAAAATTATAACCCCTTAATATTAAAAAAGTCAAGGCCATAGTTAAGATTAAAATTAGTTAACCAGTGGGTTAAACCAAAAGATATGGTTTAAAATAATATTTGAACCTGTATAAATTTGATTATGTAATTAAAATAATATTATACATTCATTATCTTCAATTAAATTTCATTTTTTGTCCATTATACATAAGTTATACACATAATCTATTATAATATTTTATGTATTTTCAATAAAATACGTTAATGATATTTTATAATGAATAATAATTTATTAAATGATTTAAATTTCATAAAAGTCCTATATCCAGTGAATTGAATGTGATATGGTTTAAAATATCATTCATGTTTCATTTATGTTCCACTTTAATTTATATGGAAACTTTATTTACCCCTAAATAATAAAAATATTGAAATCATAGTTTTTGTCAAAATATTTAATAGAGGATTAAAACTAAGAGATAATGCAAAAAAGAGACCAAAATTTGTGAAAATAATATTATATTAGACTATTTGGACTCATTATAATATTATATAGTAATTATATCAATTTTTATTCATTTTTCAATAAATATTATTTTTTATTAATCTAATATTTTATATAGTTACAAGATTGTCCCTCCACTCACCCATAAAACAGAACCCCTTACCTCTCTTATTTACACCTATTAAACTAACGTATCTCAAAAAAACCATACCTAATTCACTTATAAAATTATCTATAAACTAAATAGAGGTTATTATTTTCTTAAATGTCCATTACAATGGTATTTAAGAATGGATCTAATGGAATTATACTGAATAATATGTAGTCAACTTTACTGACTCTATCAATTTTATGTATTATTCTAATTTATTTAATAAAATTATAACCATAAAAAATTAATAACTCCAATATCATAAATCTAATTATATATTATTATGATTATGTTAAATCAATTTTTCATCACTTTTTGGCCATATAGAAAGAGAAAATTTCACTCATGTGTACGTACATCTTACCGTCTCCACATAGCGGTGTATTTCATTTTCATCACCACATTACATGGATGGTTATAAGGATGATACTAATGAATATATATATATATATAATTAGAAAATAAATATTCCACCATATTATAATATCATATATACCTTCTTATCTATCAATCTTTTTGAAAATGATAATACCGCTCATGCGAACGTGTGGACTACCACCTCAATGAAGCGATGTGATCTGTTTTTCATTTCAGAATTACATGGATGGTAATAAGGATAAATTTAAGAAATATAAATGAAATATGTGATATAATAATTATTTTATAAATTTTAATTACAATTTAACTTTTTTCATCTTTTAAAAACTGAAAAAAAGCATTCATGCGTACGTATGGCCTACCATCTACATGAATGATGTAATCCATTTTTCAATATCAACCATTCAGGATAGGATATTAATATATAAATAATAAATATATTTTATATTTATATAAATAATAAAATTCTATAAATTATATATCAATGATCAAAGTGCAAGGGCCAGAAATAAAAAACTAAAATTTTTATGAAAAAATGAAACAGTTAACACTCCTAAAATAAGATTTTAATAAATAATTATTAGTAAATGATTATTTAAATGTTATAATTTGATAACATATAATATAATAATTATATATATATCCACGATCTAGAATTATATTAAATAGAAATTTATTATACATTATTCTAAATTCACATACATATCATGTCAGATATGAGGTTAGGGCTTTCTCACCTTGATTTTGTATTCGTGTGATATATGTCATGTTCACCATTTTTTTCATTCATTTTTTATATAATGTACTGTATATATTTTATATCATGGATTAATTTATATTAATGGTATTTGGAGTTTCATTTGAATTTTTTTCTTTCATGGGGGTTATGAATCAAAAAATACCAAAGCGTTAAGGGATTTATGTTTAAATATTATTTCAATCAGAATTGTCCATGCATGAATTTAATGTGAAGGATATTATGTGATAATTTCATAATAAATATATTTAATTTACTTCTCATATAGTTATGTCATTAGAATACATGTTTTATTTTCATTTTCCTCATGTTAAGTACTCAAGAGACTGAAAGAATGTTTTCCAGGAAAAATTACTCTATTTCTTTCTTCGGTCAAAAATTATTTGTCTTCTATAATCATGTTTTCTAAAAATGTTTTAAAAAAATTTAAAATTATTATATGATTTTTAAAATCCTTTTTACCCATTAATGTTTTTTAAATGGTTTAAATGTAATATTTATTTCATTTTACGAGTGAGGTAATTGTTTATTTTTTCCCAAAAATATAAGAGGAATATTTGTTTTAATGGACATGAAATGAAAAGAATTTTTATTGGTCATGAATTCTCCGTGATTTAAATAATACTTGAAATGTTTCAAATGCTATTTTAAAGCAAAATTTTTTCATTAATATTTGGAAAAAAATTATATTCTAAATAATTTATTTCGAAATTAAAAGTGTGTTTTCCTTAAGAAATGTTCTAGTAATATTTTGAATATATTTTCAATAATGAAAACACCCTTTGATATAACTTGGGATATTATCCATTAATACTACCTTTATTATTTATTTGGTTGTTCTATGATGATAAATTATTTACATTATGTATTCTTAATTCAATAAATAATATTATTATATTATAAGCAATTTTGATAATGAATTTTATTAGTCATTGCAAATATGAGCAATGAATGGGATGTGAAAGTGAACAATGGGGCCTAGTAATAGAAATCCCCCTGATGCATCGATGGATATTATGGGGAAAAATAATTTTTCATGATGTATAGTCCCAAGGAATAATTTCATATCATAATGGATGGGTATTTTGTCTACATTTTCATATAATAATAATTTATTATTTGAGAGGCCTAGATAGAATTATAATGTCTTGGTTGAGAGGACTTTATGAAATGATAATGTCTTTTAATAGAGGCCATGATGGTGAGATTCATGATTTCTTGTTTGAGAGGCATTGATCATGAATGTCTATAATTATGTATTTCATTTATAAAAAATATACTCTTGATTATCCATTTATTTGTTATAAAAAAATTATCTCTAGATTCTAATTTTACTCAAATTATTAATTTAATGACATTTTTTATCTACATTTATTATTTCTTATTTACTCATGATAGATTTCATTCTACGTAACCCTTACTGAGCATCTGAGGTCACCTTCCTTCCTTTTCCAAGGATATGAAGAAGGATAATATGAATGATATCAATAATGTAAGAATGTTTCCTATTCAATGTTATTATTTTTCTAATATAATATGGGAATCAATTATATTTATATTTTACCAAGGCAACTAAATTACTTGTTCCATTAGGATGTGATTACTTGTATCTGGTTCCAACGTAACAAAGTAATCACTAACTATAGGCTACTAGGCTCAAAGTGTTTATAGATGTATTACCTGTATTTATGATTTCTATATCAAAGTTTTACATATTCATAGAGATAAGTACTTTCCTAATCCTCATCATGGATAGGATGTAAGGTCCATCTCTTATAAGAGTATCAATTACATTGTTTTCATTTCTAGGATAGTAATGCATTGAGTAATCACAGACCTTTATTAACACTAACCATATTTATTCTATTCATGTTCAAATCCTTCTATGTGAATATATACTTAAATCTATTATAATTATTATATATATGACATTTCTCTCTGTATAGGTTGTAATTCTAAATCACCAATGCAAAGATCGTATATATAAACTCGAGATCATGATTCGGGTATTTTTTTCTTATAGATATTCAATTTTTAGGAGGTATAGGGTATCAAAGTATAATTTTTCATCAGTAGGACTTCCATTGATTCATCATTATATATCGAAAATCCATCTAGAAATGATGGGAGTGTGAGTATAAGTGAAATTATTATCCTCTTATTATCCTCAAAAAACCTCCCATCATATATTTTTTCCATACATAAATCACCCCATTCAATGTTAATTTATTTAGTGGGATAGAAAAGCATGATAAGTATCTAATAAATAATCAGTAATAATAAACTAATATAATAAAACATAAAATATCTATGACACTTTTGGGTATATGAAATTATTTAATTCTATTTTCTGAAGAATGATCTATGGATATTATTCGGTTGTGGTCACATGCCCTAATAATTTGACTTGATACATCTAAAAGAAAATATTTATAAACTTATCATGTAACATATAATTCCTTTATTTCTTATATAAATGTGTCATATTTGCTTCACTATTTCCTTTACTCTTAGAGTATATAATAATATCATCACAAAATATATCCAAAAATTTATTGATGTGGCTTCTAAATATGTTGTTCATAAAATTCATAAAAAATTGGTGAATTTATAAGTTAAAATTGAATCACTAAGAACTCATATTTTCGATATCTTATAAATAAGGATGTTTTTTAATTATATTTTATCTTTAACTTCAAAAGATGATATCCAAAATGACTATCCACTTTTGAGAAATACACCTCACCTTAAAGTTGGTGAAAAAATTCCTCAATTCATGGTTTTGGAAACATGTTTTCTATGGTGATCTTTTTTAAGTCTTAGAAATTGATACAAAGACACATCCATATATTTTCCTAATAATGATCATGGTTTCATCCCATGGTGATGCACTCGGTTTAATAAACCATTCATTAAAATGATCTTTCAATTTCTTCTTTAACAACACTAGTTCTATTGGTTTAATTCTATTAGAACTCGTAGATATAAGTGTTTCATCGAGTATATAAAATATAATTATTTGTTTAATATATCAGTATATTAACTTAAAATAGGATTTTCTGAAAGTTTTATGGTTTCTTTTATCTCAAAAAATTGAGCAATATATGCTTCTTCCTTGGATATTAATACCCTTGCCTTTGAAGGATTATCTAAAGGAGATTCATTATCTTCCTTGTATTGATATAAAATCATTAGATGGATAGGTATATCAAAATATTCTTCTTTTTTACTTGTATCTAATGTGACATATATATATTTAGAGACACTATATTCCTAATATAACATAAAATTCTACCAAAGGAGGAATTATAATTTTATAGGGAAAATCATACCACATATGTAAATAGGGTAAGATTCTTAACACTTGGTTTTCCATGATTTCACCACCAGGTGTTTATATATATATCTATAATTCAAGGTATTTGGTATGTGATTTAATAATTTTTTAAAATTTTTAGGATATAAAATAATTCATAGAACATGGATCAAATAAATCAATCTCCATTATTATGTGAATAGTAATTTTACCTTGTACTACTTCATCTAGTTTATCCACCTCAGTGGTGGTGATGGTATCATATTTATCTTTATCCCTTAGCTTAGTTGTTTTTAATGTAGATACCCTAATAGACCCTTGGTTTAGGTAAGGGTCTAAAATATATCCCAATTTCCATGTAGTTGAAGCATTGAATCATAGGTGGTTCTTGGGTAGTGCCTTCCCTTCATCCATTATATCGGTTGGTTTCATCATATTTCCTTGAAATTAATGACCATTATTCCATTTTCTTCTACATTTTTTTACATTCTTCCCATAAATATTTTGGTGGTTAGATTATGTTTCCTCATTTATCATTTCATCCTACATATTCAATCTTCATCCTTTGTTTCATGTCTACAAGATCCTAGGATCATTCTATTAACTTCATCTCTACTTAGTGTTCACAGAGAACCAATTATTCATAACTCCAAATGTCTTATATTTATGGATACATTTTTAGATGTGTATCTATTTTTATCACTATTGAAAACAAAACTGTAGGTGTACCTTGAAATCCTTGTGAAATTATCCTCATATATTGCGATATTTTCACTATCCTTTTACAAAAACTCTAGAAATTTTCTTTCCATCTTGGTATAAAGAGTTTATGGGACATATGTTTTAATGAAATATTTTTTAAAAGGATTCCCACTCCATTTCTTCCACATTATCCATTGTATTTGTATTTTTGAGCAATTTCCACCACTAGTCCAATTATTCTCATAAATAATAGAAACCCATAGTAACTTTATCTTTATCGAAATAATAAAGCATGGGAAACATATTTTCCATTTATAGGATCAATTATTTTTTAACAAGTGAATTGGAGGATCCACTAAATGAAGGTAGTTTTTTTCAATAAAAGGATTCAATGGATAGTGGATATTATATTGGTGAGGGTGGAAATTCAACAACATTCAGGTTATTTTTTTATAACTTGGGACATATGGTAATGTAAAAACATGTTTCTTAAAACAACTATTTCCATTACATTGGGAATGTCATCTAAAGAATCATTTCATTATCAATCACATTGGTTTTTGTCTTCGTTTCTCCTGGTTCCCTCCATTTTCCAAAGTAAAAAAGGTTAAAACAAAACATAAGTCAATAAGACATGCATAAATAAAACTAAATACATAAAGTATAATTTCCATATGTTTAAACTATGTTTTCCATTACTAACCAAATTACCAAATTAACAAAACATTCCTCAGATTGCAACTATAATGACCAGTTTCTTTCATAAATGGTTATTTCATTATTCTAAAGACATGAATAGATAGTAATATGACTCCAAAAATCAAAATATTTTTTATCTTAGGAAAATTATGTTCATTTGACAAGAATATATATAGAAATTTAATCATTATATAAAATTTTCATCATAATACTACTAAAGTATTTCAAAATATTCTAATTACATGTAATCACCAAATGAAAAACTTCAAGGAAAATGGGAGTAATAATTGTAAAGAGGAATATACATTAGCCAATGTAGCTACATGGGTGATAATAATAATCACCATAATACCATAGTCATATAATCATCATCATAAACATATCAAAATAAATAAATAGATACATTGAATGACTTAGATGGCTAATAATGAAGAATTATAACATTGATTAGAATTTCCAAATATTGAATGTGAAATATGAACAAAATAACAATCATGTTCATGTATAATAATATATATAGATAAATAAAATTAACCTATTAATTAGGTGGATATATAATTTTAATCCCACCCACCATATTATAATTTTATAATAATACTACTTTCCACATATATATGCAGTATATATCAATTATCAATATAAAATAAACCTATGAGGAAAATAGTGGGTTTTATAATAATATTATAAGGCATGTAAAAAAGGGATATTTTAAGAGGTTACAAAAATAATAAGGTAAAATATACTATTTTTTAAATAAGGTATCATTTAAAAATAAAATATCATTATTCATAAAGAGGAGGAGAATAAGAATTAGCAAATCTATAAGAGATTTTGAGAATAATGTATTTATAAATAATGATGGATTTAGATAAGAATACATAAACCAAAGTAAAAACATTTATATCCTAATAAGAATAATATTATAAGAATATTATAATAAATTTAGAAGGTATATTTGAATAATCATGCCGAAAAAACCGAGAAATAGTTTGGTTCAAGAGTCTCCTTACCATAGGTCTCATTTTATAATGTCAGTTTTATACTTCTTATATAATAAAATTATTCTCCATAAAACATAAAAATAAAATTAATTTAAATTGACTTCTGTTATTCCAAAATAACTAAAATTATTAAAAATTATTTCATATTATTTTTATTAAATATGAAATGGTTTCATTCCATGTTTCTTTGAATTGCCTTTTTTTTGTTTTAATTTCATTATTTCAATTAATTATTATTTTTAATTTAGTTGAGTTACCTTAAAATGAATAAAAAATAATCATTTTTCATATATATACATTATAAATTATTTAAACTAATAATACCTAAATTTTTTGACATGTAAATATTTGAAATCATCCTCCTATATGGATAAAAAACCATTAATGAGGTGTGTAAAAGAGAGAGGATGAGAATATACACATTTATTAAAAATTGACTATAAAAATTTTACTGAATAATAAAAACATTACTTAATTTTAATTATTGTAATTTATTGATTTTATGTGGATTGGTTTAGATATTGATAGCTTAATAGAAGAATATCTGACGAAAAAGAAAGTACAAAGAAGAAAATGTTACCTCTTAGTTGGCATGTGATCCCTTTCTAAGGCCTTAGTGTCTTGGATCTATAGAGTTATATGAATAAAAAATGTATATAGGATTATATGAAGACTTAGGATATGATAATTGGGTAGATATTTTAAAAAAATAATCATTAGGGATAAAAATTTCAATAGTGGGAGGGGGAATTTATACTTTAGGATACAAGTATTTTAGGTAAAAATAATGAATAAACTATTATTTCTAAAGAAAAACGTGAAATTGTGGTCATTAATTATATTATGAGTTATGATTGATTAAAACTAAACAATTTTATGACTTTTAAACTCTTACACCACTGAATTGTTTTAGTTTATATAATATAAATGGATAAAATTAGAAAATATTTTTTTATTGACATATATTTTATTTTTAGACTTTGGAAAGAAATTAGATTAAAATTTTTTTTTCTTATTTTAAAATGGATGTTTTATATTATTAAATATATTTTTCAATGATATTACCATTTTATAATTTATTAGGTCATTATTATATTATTGTTATGTTGTAAAACATGTGGTATTTGAAAAACTGTATTTTTCATATTCACGTAAAAGTTTTTTTTTAGAAAATTATAAAAACAAATTCGTAGAAAATTTCAAAGTGTTGATTCTAAAAAACAATTTTATAAAAATAATTTCCAATCTTAGATTATTTTAGTATTTAATTATTAATATAAAATTAATTTTTTTAAAAAAAAACAAATTATTAAAAATACATAGTAGTAATTTCATTGATTTTAAAAACATTAATTATATTATAATATTTATATTTACATACATTGGTCATATTAACTAATATTTTTATTTAATTTTATTATTTTAGTGGTCAAGTTACTATTCCAATTGTCATGTTACTATTCTAATGGTTATGTTACTGTTCTAAATGTCATGTTTACTATTCTTACTATCAAGTTTTCTATTAATATTGGAATATCTCATTAGTAATTTGAATATATTGCTCTAATTTACTTTATTATTCATTCACTTAGTTATCTATCAACGTTACCTTCATTATTTATAATATTATAATGATACTTCTAATGATTTTCTTTCTATTTTATAATTTATTTTTTACAATTGTTATAATTCATGTATATTGTGATGCACAAGAATTTAAAATTATTCTTTTTTTATTCTTATGTGTTTAATGTACCATTTTAACACCTCATCTTTAATTATAGTATATAATTTTTTATTTATAAAGAAACAATAAATAATAAATAATGATTTATTTAAAAATGCTATAAAAAGTCAAATTGTTAATTTTTTAAATTAAATGTGATTAAATGAATTTCATTTTTGAATTCGTAATGTAAAAATAATCTTAGAGTTATTTTTTGAGATTTTTCAAAAATAGTTGGTTTTTCTTTGAATAATGAAAATATAGATTTTACAAAAACTATCACTTATAAGACATTATAATGATTTAAGAATAACATAAAAAATTTAAAACTATTTTAGAGGAAAAATATTTAATTATTTAAAAAATTAATATAAAAATATATTTTATATATTAAAAATATATGACTAACATTTTGGAAGTCTAAGTAGTATTTTTACTCAAATAAAAAATGTTATTAGTTATTCTCTTTTAATCCAGTATTTACATAGTTCATTTTGGATTTGGTTTGGATTAAAAGATAATTATGTATTATTTTATTAAATAAAATCCAATTATTTCTATTTTAATCAACATTATACTTAATTTCATAGTAAAATTGTTCTTATTATTAGAACAAACATTTTTCTGAATATGATTTCCCTTGAATTTTACAATCATATGTTAAAAGTAATTTTTACCAATCTATAAATTACATACTGTAAAATGGATTTTATATTTTTGCTCACCTAAAAATATATTTTTGTGATAATATTAACTTATTTTTTCACAATTAATATTACAAATAGTAAAAAATTGTCACTATGAAAGAGGTAAAAAAAGATTTATTACAAGGTTAAACAAATAGATACGTATAAAAATATAACATTAACTTTTATAAATCTTATCGGTTAAAAAAACATAAACCCTATATTATCTTACCTCTATTTTCTATTCCTTTAGTTCCAATGGTAAATTGAAAATGACTTTATATTATTTATATCATTTAATTATTTCAATGTTTATCCCCCCCTGACAAATAAAAGGGGACCTCTTCTAAACCCTTATTGAGAAACATTGAGACCCATATCTCAAATAATTCTATATAAAAAACATTACTATATTCCTTAAATTATTTATCAATATTTTTTATTACCCTAAGTGTATCCTATGAATGATTAATGTGTAATACAAGGGAGGTCTCTCAAATAAGTGATAATCATCTTACCCAACTCTTTTAAGGTTTATTTGTTCTTATACATCCTATAAATATTTCATATCAATCAAACCATAATTAATACATTTTCATATATATAATGATATCTTATTATGATTATGGTACATCCATTTTCCACCACTTTTCCATCAAATGGTAAATGAAAGTATCGTTCATGCATACATGGGGGCAACCTTCTCTATGTAGTGATATGATTCATTTTTCTGCATCATGAAAATTAATGGATAAAATTAAGTATATAATAAATATGTAAAATATTTATGATAAAATTATGATTATATAATGATAAAATACTATTTAACTTTCTTTGTTTTCTTTTCTTTAGAAAATGATAACAACTTCCATACATATGTGTGGACTATCGTCTCCATAACTGGTGTAATTCATTTTTAAGTCTCTATATTGTATGAACGGTTATAAGTATGTATATAATTAAAATATATTATATTTATATTATGATTATAATTCTATATATGATGGAACTTCTATCAAGATATAAGTACCATAACAGTTGAATCGAGAAACGTATTAAAAATAAGCAGTTAACACATAAAATAATGATAATAATTAAATGTGGATAATGAATGGGCGATAATATGTTATAAGTAAACCATGAATTTTATCATAAGTATGAATATAACTCTAGTATCAAATTATTTTAAATATAAATTTATTATATGAGATGTTAAAATCACTTATGAAGAAATTCAGACATGTGGTAAGGGTTCTATATTCTTATCAAATTTGTTATCAAAATTATTTATACAGATACTTTTGATAATGAAATTATTTGATATATCTCTCAAAAATATTATTTTTTTATTATAATCCTGATATTTCTATAAATTTTAATTTTTTACCCCATTTTTCTCAATCTATGTACTAAAATGTATGAAATAATGTTTTTAAGGAAATTCAACATTGTTTTTTTATACAGTCGTTAATATTTTTCTTCCATGTCTATATTTTATTTAACAAAATTAAATAATGTTTTTATGTTTCAAAAATTATTGATTAATTTAACTTTTATCCACCCTTGAATTTATATTAAAATTTTTAAAATTCTCATCTTTTAATTTTTTGAATGAAAAAATTGTTAACAATGGTGTTAACAAAATCATTATTTTAATATTAACCACATGAATGGATTTTCACTCCACCATGACTAATATTTCCCTTGAATACTCCATTACAACTATCTATTTTTGTTTCAAAAATATATTTTCCCATCTATTATAGAATTTTTTAAAAAAAATAATTGATTTCAAAATGAAAAGTTTATTTTCCTCATCAAATGTTCAAGGTCCCTTTTAAAAAAAATTTAACTTTTCCAATAGTAGTTGAGGAATATTATATTTTACGGGAGATATAATCTAATGATTCTTATATATATAATATTTATAATCTAATAATATCATCCTCCATATTACTCTAGATATATTATGCTCAAGTTTATTCAGTTATTAACTAGGGAAAATATTAAAAAATCATATGCTAGTTTATCAATATGAATGTTTATCTTGATTATATATTGAATTGTTATTAATTTCTATGATATAATGCATTCATTATAATTATTAACATATTATAGGGGGAAATTGGAGCCCCTTAATTTATTGGTTGGTCAAATGATACATTCTAGTTTAGGTATGTTTCATATGCCTTATTTATTTATGTATGATTTTTTAGCATGATGCCATGATGGCCAGATTATGATGTCAGTCATTAGGAATTATATTATTATGAATTTTTTTGTTATTATCCATATGATTATTTATGATTTTATTTTATCCATGGATACATTCCCATTTTATGAAATTTATTTTATGTAATATTTTATTTTTTTAACTATGCTATATTATTCATGATTTATTTATTTCATGACACCTTCTTTTGTATGCTTTTGATTATTCAATATCTAAGATCACACCTTATTAAGTTTTTATTTATCTAAGATACTAATAAGGGATATATGAATGATTTTAATGATATACTAGAATAAATAATAATGTTCTCATAAAAAAATTATGTTTTATTTCATGTTTTCATGTTTAATTTTGGAATCATATATGTATATTATCTCTTGATGATACTAAACTATTCAATCCATTGGAATTTGATTCCGTGTATCCTATGAAAATTTAGAAAAATAACCACTATATTTTAATTATAGTAGTTGAGGTGTTACACCCATTATAATACTTAAAATTTTATGTAGTATATTTCTTCTCCATATGAAACATTCTAGATTAAAGTAATCGTGTGTTTTTTTGTTTTTAATACCTATTTATTATGTTTTACACAATTAACCAAGACTATATTTATAATTCAAGTTACATAAATAAAAATAGGGTTCATTATAGTGTAGTAAACATTCCCTATCATGAAGTGGTTTCCCCACTAGACCAAGTGCATAGAGGACCCATAACCTTGGACTGGTGTAACACCAATGTGTCATTAGCCCTCAGTTTCCCCCAACCGTCAGTCCCACTCTCCATTATCATATCTATAAATATAACAAAACTTATCTTATCAAAAATTCTTGGGAAACCCTATAGTATAAATATATATTCCCCATTACATTTAGTGTGTAAAAATACCCTTAAAGAACTATTCATGATGTAAAACCCTCAAAAATTTGACCCTTAAATAAAATTATTTATTTCAATCATTCCTTACTGTTATATTATGTCTAACTATGTTTGGGTAAATGGTAAATATATTATATAATCTTATGTAATTTTAAACATGGTTTTGGATATCTAACTATCCAAAATGGCCTGGGAAACTGCATGGAAAATCTATTTGGAAAAATCATGAAGATGAGGAATATGGTTATGTTTTTATCCATTTATATTGCATAATCCATTTCAGTTATGGGTCAAGAACACACCATATTTCACCATGTATTGTTTAAATCCCTTTTAGTGCTAGTATTTTTTTGGTAACAGTAATTTTACTTCATTTAACCAATGAATCTCATAAGTTTCATGTGAAAAAATCATGGGAATTGATGTTGGGTTTTATAATTTTATTATTAATCAATTCTTATGCCTAAAAAATCATTTAACCAAATAAATTCAATAAATTCCTCCCTTATTAATTATTTTTTGCTAAAACCCTATAATTATTTGATTATTTATGTAGTTTTTATAATTTTGTTGATTCCATCAATTTTTTATTTTTTCCTCTTATTAACTGATCTAAGACTTGGTTTTTCTCTCCTTTACTATTGATTATGAATTTGGTGATTTTATTGACTTCTTCAAGTTTGTATGAATTTCTCATGTTGGGAAAATTTCCACTTTTCTCTCTAATTCTATCATGGATTTAATTTTTATATAATATAAATTGTTACATGGTGTTTTCTTGTAACAGAATTCTAGAATTGGTGAATCAACAATGATTTTCATGACCGGTGGAATTTATTGATGGTCAGTGGAATTCATGAAAGGTGGTGATGTTCTTCAATGTTATTATCATTCTCTTGGTGATTCCTCTCTTATCATTATAGAAAATAAAAGGTTCCTTCTTCAATCAACCATGCTCAGATTATACCATTTTCAATAATCACCATTAGTTAAGTGTTTATTCAACCCATTGCTTGTTCTTCTTCCCTACCTTACTTAAAACCATTATCAGACTTTTTTGGAACTGATTTTATGGATCCTTAACTTGGTAGTTTGTTCTGGTATGGGTGATACCATGGTTTAGAAGATGACACCCTTAAGGAAAAATGACATCGACATTGAAAACCATGAGGTATAATGTTCTTTAGAATTTTTGGCACTCATATAGACTTGTTTAAATGGTATGATTCATGTATTGGAATGGTTTGTGTTCTTCATTAATGATGATTTCTTATGGGTGTGTGTGTGTGTGTTGATATTATACCCACATATAATCATTGATTTCATTATAGTTTTTTTAATATCTTTTTACCATACTTTATAATTTTCACATGCTACTATATGGTCATACTATACTCTTATGATGTTAGGTTATTCTAGTCTTAGCATATGTTTCCTTACTATGTGTTAACTTTCCTTTGGAGGTTATGCCTTGGTCTGTGTCATTGGGGGACCATTGTAGTACGTTTATCCCTTAGAGGGGTAGTGCACATTATGACTGGTGATCATGATGGTTGACCCACACCCAGGGTAAGATCATGATAACCTTGTGGACCAAATAGAACGTGATGCATTTTGGATACTAAGTGACGTTTTGAAACTCGATTCCTTATGGATTCTAGGTACATGTTCACTAGATGGACTTACAAACCAAATGATACCCAATGAATTTAGGATTATGATTAAATTTTTGACATCCTTGTGGTTATTTATTTATATTTTCTGAAAACCTTGATTATTTTTCTAGGATGGATACAAATCTGGTATGTTCTAGGGTTTGTGGTGGCTTATTCAGCACACAACTACTCAATATGTGACTGTTTTCCTTTTTATTTCTTACACATTTATTACTATTATTTTGAAATAAACATTTTATATGTGCTCACATTGGTTAATGTTTAAATTTTAATGTCTTACTTGGTTTTATTACCCAAACCCTGTATTGTCATTTTGATGTGCATGAAGTCTTCATGTATAGGGATCTGGGAAATAGAAAAGGTCCCGTGAAAACTGGTTGAGTTGAGGATAATGGATTTTGTTCTAGTACCTTTATATAATTAGTAGGATACTTCTACTTATTTTTTTATTTATCAATTTGTTACGTTGGTTTGGGTTTCTATCATGGGATCCCATTTATTTATTGTTTGACATGTATTCTAGAAAATATTATTTATTTTTACATGTTTACTCTAATTATTACATTTAATTAAATTGTGTTATTTTATTTATTTTACAAAGACATGATACTGAGGGTATATTTTTTCCCACTGACAAACTGACCCTTACTACTAGTTAGTAGTCTCTTTCGTATGGGGAGGCACGCATGAGGTCATGTGTCAACTCAAATTCTGACCTAGTGGTTTGGATTGAAGCATCAAAAAATGGTATCAGAGAACATTTTTCCATCTTTTCATCTTGACCATTCAAGGATATGATATATAAGAGAGCGATGTGTGGGAATCACGTAGGGGATTTTCCAAGTTCCTAGTCATATCGTGAGTAATATAACTCTATGTTATAGTTGATCCTTTGTTGTTATGGTTTTATGAGATATTGGGTGTGTTTAGGCCTAATGATTAAGAACGTGGGTTTCCATTCCATACATACTCATCTTGTTATGTTTAATAGTTTTTATTTAGTTTAATACGTTAATTCATACTGTTTATTTTAAATAGACCTATATTTATGAATATGTTATATATAATTCATATCTTGTTGTTATGATATATATTTTTTTGGAAATAATCAGTGAAACATGATCATGTGGTCATGTTATATATATATATATATATATATATATGAATATGACTAATTTTGATGGATGGAGTCGATGGTTAGTTCTTGGACGGTTATACCTTGGGTTAAGGGTACACACTTAGGAGAAGTTAGGTGTAAACCCATATAAAGATTAAAACTTTTCCTAGATATTCTAGATGTTTTCATTATTCTATAGAAAATTTTTCCTTAGAGATGCTTGACATGAACTCTTGGTGTAGTAAGAAATAATTCTCCCATGAGAGAGGAAATAAATTTTATACCATAATTCATATAGAATATTAATTCTACACCCATCCCAGTGGGATGGAGAGAAGGACCACTTCATACATGAGTCTTCCTTTGAGTGCATGTCCAAGGAGGGGGATTTACCAAGAATATATTAAACTATTCATGGGAATTCTGCCTCCATTATCCTCAATATTTCCTTGTAACTAGAGGGCCATGGGATATAGAGGACTGGATATGGATTTTTAAGAGTATCTTTGACATGGTAGAGACCTCTAAAAAGGATAACATGAAGCTTGTGAACTTTATGCATCAACGAACCGCTGGAGACAAATGGGATGTTATAATTCATTTTGTAAGACTTAAGGGTCTCACACGGGAGACATTCAAAGACCTTTTCATCGAGGATTTATTTTCAGGAATTATAATATTGGATCCATAACATGAGTTTTTGGAGCATTATCAATGGATGATGCAAGAGTTTTCAAACACAACATAGTTCATGGAGTTACTACACTTCACTGCTATCTTAGTTGGGTATATGGCACAAAAATCTAGTAATCTTGATATTACGCTTCAAAAAGAGTTGATACACCATTTTAAGAACTTTAATCTAATGAATTATACTTAGGATATTCATAAGGACATGTCGATAGAGAAGGGTATCAAGGAGGATCGATTATTCCTTCTTCTTTCATATTTTGTTAATTAGATGAGTGGACCTCTTAATAATCCCATATGTGTCCACTTTATTAGAAGAAAGTGGAAATTTGAGGATGTATAGATAATTTTTACTTCATTATACTCCTCAATAGAAGTTCCACAATGCTTCAATTATGGGATGTTCATGCACTATCACATGGTATACATAGAACCTTAGAGTACATGTCGATAATATGGCATGACTGGGCATCTTCCATTGTTTTATTCTTAATATTTAAAGTTGATATTCCAAATAGGTTCAAGATTGACATGATATTTGAAAAAGGGATCCAATTAGGTTCATCTATATAAGACTTATAAAATGATAACATATAATGGTCATGAATTCAATGTACATTGTTGTTGAGACGAAGCAAGTCATGTGTATATAGTGGATCAGACTCCAATGGATAGTTGTGAGGGGACATCTACTTTTCGAGTTATGGTTTTAATCCCCTATACTATATCTACTATCTTGTTTTATATTAGTTCTTCCAACTACTTTATATCTTTATAATTTTTTTTAATTGAATTACCAATATTGTTATCCTCCGAGTTACTTTCCCCTGATAAACTTTTGGGAACTACGGTGAATCATCTTCAGTGATTCATATAGTGTCTTATAGTTTTTTTCAAGTATGGAAATATGTGGGACTTCAAGGTTATGAAGATGATGAGAATTGAGGAGATTCTTAATATGGTATAGTTTACCGGATTTCAAAATATCATTGATTACAATCAAGTATGGGTATCATTTACTTTTCTAAATAGATAAAGGTGTGTGATGACTGAATAACGTGAACATGTAGTGGGTAGAGTTAGTTAATACTTGAGTCATCTTGGGATGATCACATCATAGATTGAGGTATTTTATATTTTAGTAGTATCATTGGTATCCCTTCATATTTTCTTCCATGAATGATCTCAAGTTATAGCTCAAGGAATTAGAGAAGAAGAAAATTATTAGGTTCAGTACTTTACCGTTGGGTGCACCTATCATATTCTCAATGAAGATGGAAGGTAGTCTTTCATGTTTTTTAGATTAATAAAATTGTAACTAGGTGATAGTGAAGAGTATATCTCCTTATCCCAAGACATATAGTCTTTTTTATTAGTTATGGGGAACTTTTTGGTTCTCTAAGATTAATATTTGAGTTTTCTATCACTATATATGGGTTAGAAAGTATTACATCCCAAGGGAAGCATTTTGAGGAAGGTATAGGCTATTCATGTACATATTAATTCAATTGGGATTTTTGAATCCACTAAAAATGTCCATCGATCTCATCAATAAGATATTTTCCCCATACCTAGATTTGTTTTTCATGGTGTTTATTAATAATTCTAGATATCTCAAGATATTCTTTAGTATACTTCAAGAACATCATATTTATGGAAAGTTATCAAAAAAATTATTGATTCAAGAGGTTAAATTACTATGTAATTTGGTGTCTAAGACATGTATATCTATTTACCTAGAGAAATTTGAGTCAGCGATGTCCTATTCACATCCTCAAAAAAAGTTTGAGATCATGGGATTTCAATGTTTAGCAATACACTACTAATGTTTTATCTAGGAAATATCATTTCTATCATTACCCATTAATTTCTTGATGAAGAAGGGATTGATGTTCTAGTGGTAATACTTGTGTGAAGAATCATTTCTTGAGCTAAATAAAAGGTTGAACATAACTCTAGTGTTGTTCCTACCTGAGCATGGGATCAATTATGTTTTAAACCATAATGGATCATGTTTTGGTTTGGGAGAAGTACCGATGTAGAGAGAGAATGTAGTAGATTATAGGTTACATCAGCTATGACCCCATAATGGGAAATATCTTATTCATGACTTACAGATATAATATGTGGTTCATGCTCTAAATTTTTGGAGACATTATCTCTTTAATGAGAGGTTTTTTTGTTAACATTGACCACAATATCCTTTTTTATATGTTCACACATTGAGAACTGAATTTAATGTATTGGTTTTGGTTATAGTATCTATATATGTTTTACATTGATATGGATGATGCACTTTTTATTGGTAACATCATTTCATATGCTCTTATCCATTAGATATAGGTAGCTCGGGATATTGATGAGAAGAGTTCTAAGGAGTAGTAACCCCAGATGAAGTAGTTGGACTATTGGAGTATGGATTATTACAAGGACTTTGGTTTGATGAATTGTTCCAATTTGGTGATCAAATCATCTCTTTTTGACAGGGTGAAAGTTGGTCAAGAATATGAACCATAGTGTGTTATGATACAGCTGTAGCTAACTGGTGGTGACCCCATACCTAGGTGTTAGATTAAAATTAGTGACGTTTACATGGTACATGGGATTTTTTTAGTCCCTTAGAACATAAAGGAATATTTGGGGAGATACTTTCATACCTTTAGATGGTTAGTGCATCCTGGAGTGAAAAAGATGTACTAAAACTTTAGGAGATAGTTCTGGTCATCAAGGATAAAGAGGTACAACACTAGTTACATCTCTCGGTCCCTTACTTAGAATATGATAATGGCCAAGAACCAAAATCATGGTGTTTTACTCTACCAAATTTTGGTCCCCTTTTGGTATGTGGGAGGATATTATGATAAGATTTTTTATATTTTTCTTCATACCCCAAATATTAGTAACACTTTATGGATGATTTTTGATCAGATAACAAAGGTTTCCCTATTATAACTGATCTGAGAAAGACAATTAATAGACATGATGGTGAATATTTATGTATATGTGATGATACATATACATGGAGTTACCTTGATAATCATTTCTTATAGAGACTACCATTTTATGTCACCATATTTTAAGGACTTTAAAAGGGAGATAGTGACTCATCTATGATTGTGCATGGTGTACCATACATATGAAGACAGATAGTTGGAGTGAATGATCTATATAATGGAGGATATTATTTGAGATTGTGTCCTAGAATTGTTTGGATCATGGGATGAACATATGAAATTGGATGAGTTCTCATACAACAAAAGTTACTACGATTTGATTCATATGGAACCTTTTGAGAATATTTATGGGGGTTCATGTGGTTTATTACTTTATTGGAATGAGGTAGAAGGGCCAGTGATTTTGAGGTAGAGTTTGGTTTATAAAACCTATGAGAGTCTTCATATGATTTATAAAAGTAGGATCATATCTTGGATAAGGAATAGATCATATGTTGAAAATAGTAGGATACCTTTGTATTTAATTATGTTTAATTGGGTTTTCATTATGGTGACTCCTCAGTAAGGACACCAAAATTTGAGGGATCAGGGAAAGGATGGTCTAAATTATCTTGAACATCAATAGATCATTGGTCAGGTTGTGATATTTTTGTACCATCTATATCTTTCTTCATATTACCTAGGTATTCCTGATTCTTTTCATATGTCACAACTTTATATGTACATACAAGATCCAGTGCATGTCATCAACTGTAAATATGTTAAGCTGGAGTATAATAAAATATATGAGGATCACCTAGTGTAGATGATAGACAATAATAAGAAATTACTTTGAGGGAATATATTATAACTTTTTTGGAAATTATGGTGGCATGGGAGTATCTAAGAGGAATCTTTGGAGTGAGATTCAAATTTTGAGCACATTGGCATGAGTTTTTCGAGAAAGTCCCCTAGATATGATTATTCATGACAATAATTCATTTTAGGGGCATATTAGAATACCCTGAATCATTTTTTCCTTAAAAAATACTTGTTTCCATATTTAATTCTTCTTGTGTAAAGTGTATCCCTGATTAGGTAATTTCTTGAGATATTTTTGAATCGTAAGAATTCATAATAGTGGTTTTGGATATCTCACTATCCAAAACAGCTTAAAAATAGTTTAGCCAATCTATGGGGATGAGAGATATGGCCAGAGGTTTTATCCCATTATATATCCCAATATTCATCATCTAGAGGCTAATGAACACATTATCTTGTACCACGTCGTTCTGTATGTAATTTTAGCATCGAGATTTTTAGAAAATAGGTAGTTTAATTTCTTTAACCCTCAAATCTCATTTGTTTCAAGGGGAAAACACATTGGAATTAATTATAGTGGTTTTGATTTTATTATTAATTAATTCCAATACATATTAATTTATTCAATCCCTTTAATTATTAATTTTTTTCTCCTTCAGATGGTTTTTAGATTAAACAATAGAGTACTTCTATTATTGAATTTTTTTGTTCGAATCAGGTTGATTCCTACCTTGCATGGTGTTTTCCTCTCCTTGATCAACCTAGAGATTTGGTTTTCTCTCCTTTATTATTGATTCATAATTTTATAATTTTGGTTAGTCCTTAATGGTTTGTCAAATTTCCCATGTTGGATAAATTTCCCATATTCTCTATAATACATTCATGTATTGATGTCTCTATAGAATAGATATTGATACTGGCTGTTTTATACTTAGTAAATTATAGTGTTGGTAAATCAATGACTATGTTGATGACTAGTCGAATTTCGTACTAGATGGTGGAATTATTGATGAGTGGTGGATTCCTTCAACATCGGTCTCATTCTCTTAGTGAATTATACTCCTGTCACTATCCAAGATTGATTGTTACTTCTTCAATCAACCTAGCTTGCATTCTTCCATTATCAATAATCATTGTACAACAACTGTTTATTCTTTATTTATCTTTTTATTCTTCCCTCGCCTTACTCAATAACCCGTTTCGTATTGTTTTGGAATAGATTATATGGGTTCTTGGTGTGAGAGTGTATTCTAGTTGGTGTGTGAACATGGTTCAAAATATGAAACCCTTGAAGAAACTTGATTTTTATGTTGAAAATACTGAGGTAAGATGTTTCATACCCTTTGGTGCTCTTGTATAAATTTGTTTCCATGTTATGATTCATGTGTTGAATGTTTTATATTCACCATTAATGTTAATTCCTTTGGGGTGTGTGTGCATTCTCCTGATACACTATATGATCCTTAATTCCATGATAATTTCTAGAGTATCTTATTAGAATTATTTATGATGGTCACATGTTTCAATATGATGCCACTATATTCTCATGATGTCGTGATATTCCTATCTTATCATGATTTTCCTTGTTCAATAATAACTTTACTATAGAGGTTATTCCTTGGTGTACATCATAGGAGGACTATTGTGGGTTTTTATCCCTTAGAGTAGGATCATACATGACGTGTGATGATGTTGATGGTGGAACCAAAATGACAGTAAGAGAATGACAGCCATGTGTCCAAGACAAAACCCAATTACTTGTGGATACCAAGTAATGTGTTGAAAATCAATTACAGGTAGATACTGAGTAATGTTTCGATACTCAATAACATGAAAATTAATAGAAAATATTTAATATATAGCCTTATGAACTGATTAATACTAAATTACTTATGGAAATAGTGTGAAAATTTCCACAGAATTATGGCTAGTTATTGATCTTTTTTGTCATCCTTGATTATCCTTTCAGCATAAAGACAAATTAGGTAAGGTTAGGGGTATGTAGGGTATTGGTTTACACAAAAACACCTAGAATGTGATTGTATGTTTTTTGGGCTTCCTCTCACATTTAATATTATTATGGAATACACATTTTGTGCATGGGCACATTTTTTATCTAATCATTAGTGGTTTCCAACTACTTTATATTTCTGATACAATGTATAAGAATTTTGATGATCATTAAAACATCATTTATAGGATTCATAGCATGGGGAAGAGGAAATTGGAATATTTTTGAGCTAGGGATCATAGAGAATATACCGATATTGGGACATTCTGAAGAGGATATTGTTTTTTATTTTATAATATAAATTTCAACAAATTTACTCTGGTTTAGATTTCCACATTGGGAGCTCTTTTATTTATTATTCGACATATATTCAATGTAATATTGTTTATTTCTACAATTTTACTATAATTATTATATTTTATTATATTTTGTTATGTTTTTATTTATTCCAAGACATTATACTGAGTCTATAGTCTCTCCACTGATAGACTTATACCCTCACTATTAGTCGGTAGCCTCTTTCATGCGAGGAGGAATGCGTAAGGTCATGTCGAACTCCAGTTTAGACTAATTTGTTTTGTCTATGGTGTTACAAATATGTTTAATTCGGACACCTGGTGAGAAAAAAAGAAAAAAATCATACACTACCTAATATATGGAATGTACTCCCTTGTACACTGCATGTGAACCATATGTGATAACCAAGTGTGTATTTGTAACAAAAAAGCTCATGTTAGGTCAACCTAAATAGCATGTATAATAGGATAGATAGTGTATGGGACCCACATACCAATTGGGTGTGTGATACTAAATATTTTCAATTCATATCACTATTACAAACATTGTATTACTAGGACCACATGATGTTTGGGGACATCCAGTTAGAACGATGTTTACTTTGGTAATTGCTCATCTCATGTGGGTTCATATCCATGAAATGTGACTATTAATCACACCATGAACAATATTTAAAATGTTATTAACCAAACTGGTTCATCCTGATTCATCAACATACCTGGATTAGCATAGACTCAAAGTGATTTCTCAATCACCATGGGTTGGCACCAAGAACATCGGTATTGAAGAATAAGAATTATTGGAATGATTTCACCCAAAAAGATATCACCACATATCTCGTGTATAACAAAAAAAATTTCAAAAACCAAATAATTTAATACAAGAAAGATACCAAACTATGATATATTTCAAAAATAATCCAAGAGGCTATTCATAGAATCAAGGAAAACCAAGACCAAAACCAATTCTACATGTGAAAATTTGTCACCTCCATCCCAAACAACTATGAGGGTGATTTCAACTAATATAATACTCCAAGAAACACGAATCCCATCGGTTTAGCTATATTAAGATAAATTAAGACTATTATTTATCATTTTAAATGGTATAGTGTGAGAACTAAAGCTAATTATGATACCACCAATGAATCTATACAACATCTATCACCATGATTTTTTTTCAAAAATTAAAAAAATAGTTTATAATGAAATTTTAAATGAAAAAAACATTTTTAAAACATCAATTGTTTTATCATTAAAAATTTCATATTCACATAGTCAAGGAATATGAAAATTACATGAATGATAGTATAAAAGCATAAAATAAATTATCTATGTAAATACCGGAAATTAATCATGTCATAAATCAAACATGAAATAATTCCCTCGGGTATAAAACCAAGAAAAATTTTGAATCTAGACAATGGTAATACATAATTGGGAATTAAATAAAACACTATGCTAGAAAAATATGAATCATGTCAATATTTAATCCTACCACAGTATGTCTATATCACATTAATAACCCCTAATAGAATCAAACTCACTTTGGTTTTTATATTTCCTTAATCAAAGACATCAAAGGTTCCAAATGCTCTATTATTACCTAAACATTTAAATAAACACTGATCAAAATTTATAAAACATTTTCAAAGTTAATAACCACCACTCCCATGCTTGAAAATCCATTTTAGAACAAAAATAATCATTTTTGAAATTCATAGAATGCATAATGTGTATAATTTTTTATAAAAAACCCCATTTAAAACTCAATTTCATGAAACAAAATATTAAATTTCATCAAATTAACCAATTTTACAAACCAAACCAAAATATTTTAAAAGATAAAAAATTAATTCATGTGATAGCACCATTTTATAGGGACACATTCCTCGCTAATAGAGGAAACCTATCTCCTTTGAAAATAGATATTGCAAATGAAGATATCTGATTCTCACAAGCCTATATCAAATAAAAAATTATTTATTTATCTAAACAATTAACCAAGTAATCAAATTCCATATAGGTTTTCCTAACATGGAGAAGATGATAGGTCAGTGGTGGATCTAGAAGAATGAGAAGAAAATTATAAAAAAATTCATGCCTCAAAAAGATCCAATAATATCGGTGGCCAATAACCATCAAACTAAGAGGAGAACCTCCTAGAGTTCCAAGGAGAGGATATTTTGGGATAATGGTGATTTGGGAAGAGTTTTTGGATAAAATTATTTAGGGAATAAAGATAGTTTTCCAATTTTATAAGTTTATATAGGTTTTCTTGGTTAGGACATACGATTAGATAAACTGTATTCTAACCATGTAGTGGAAACATTCCCTTGAGAATTAGTTTTAATAGTTCCATAGAGATGTATACATAGTAAAAAAAACTGTGATCAAGTCTTGTGGAAGCCTATAGATCATATCCCAAACAACAACATGGTATTCATGGACACTCAAACTATTAGACATACCATTCATAGACCATTAAAAACACCACTATAAAATCATATATCCTTACCGCATAATTAGATAAATTGTGTTCCTAAACTGTGTTCCTATCATGTTTTCCCCTTAACTCCAAATTTTCAATATCTAACTCCCAAAAAATACTCCATCCTTAAAAAATATAAACTAATCTCAAATTAAAGATAACTTGTGACATGAAGGAAATCACATAAAATTCAACACAAAACCTATTTTCATTCAGAGTCTAATATACATTTTGTTCCCTATAATACTACATGCCATTTAAGTGACAAATTTAGATTAAAAATTTCTTGTATCTCATGATCAATGAAACATCAATCACCTAAATTATAATTATCAGTCATAGCTCTACTTTTTATATTGATCTTCACCAAAATAGGTCACAAACCAACATTATAAATTCTTTATCACCATCATCTATTCATTTCGTTATCATTTTTCATCAATCCCCCACTACACTAAGCCCAAACTACCACTACCTAGGAAAACATGAACTTCACATCCATCACTCAAAAATATACCTTCCCAAGACACATAAACATAATCATTAATTCCACTTTCTATCAAGTGTTCAAAGTCACAAATTATGCCCATAAAACTAAAATATAATAAGTGATAAGAATAAATTAAATAATAATGACAATTAGTGGTTACTCTATCAACCTATATTATAATTCTAACAATGTACTCATCAGAGGATAGAAAAGAAGAATTTATTAAAAAAATTATATTTAATGTTAAAGAGATGTAAATTTAATTATTTTAAAATATAATGAGTTTCCAAAGAAATAGATTATAAATTCCTAAAAAGAGATAATCAAAAATATGTTAATTATTTATTAGAATAAGTTATTAAAAATGTAATACTTGAAAATATATAAATAAAAAAACATTATTATTAATAATACAAGAAATTAATTACAATGTAAAATTATCAAAAATGAATTCCTAATATTAGGCATATTGTGACAATTATTTCAAAATTATAAATATTTTTAGGGCACAATATCATGATAATACATTGAAATAAATATACATTAAGAATCAATAACACGTAATAATGAAACCAAAAAGTATTAAAGTATAACATTCTTGCTTCAAGGAAATAATATTTATTTAAAACATGAAATAATATTTATTAAATATTTAAAAAATTGATATATAAAAAATATATCATGTTATTAACATAAAAAATTAAGGAATTAAATCAGGTAAGAAAGAATCAAAACATTCCAATAATTTGGTGGAATAGATTTTCCAAAATTATCACATTGTTTATCAAAATGTCATCACTTCAATTTTATCACTGACATTATTAAATAAAATAATATATTCTATATGAATCCACCAATAAAATCTTATGACATTTCCAGGTAACAACCTCATATTTTGGAAAAAAAATTTCTAAATTCAGACGGTGTTTGATAGATTATTTCACATGAAACACCTCACTAAAATGTAAGTTGTGTTAAATTAATAAAATGAAATTATTAAATATGACCAACATATCATTTAAAATAAATTATTTTGTATTAATAGTGGAAACCACCTTATGAAAACTATGTAAAAATATATATTAATATATGGTTCATTTGTTTTCTTAAAAATACTTTAGTTTTATATTTATAATTTTTTTATAAAAACAAATTCATATAAAATATAAAACCTAAATTTTATAAAATTATCTTAATTTTTTAATTCCACATATTAAAATTATCTTATGATAATATTTTTGGATTTTTCTAAAATAATTTATTTTAGGTGAATTGTATAAATTATTGTTTTTCCAAAAACTATAACTTTTATTAATTTATTGTTATATAATTAAGATATATAATTTTATTAAAACATTTAAATTGTAGCATCACAACTAAAAAAATCTAGAATATGGTTCCTACTACGATTAAATTAGAATTATTACAGGGACTCAAATCATGGCATACTGATTAGTTTAGTAGTCTTGGTGAACTAGATACATACATGTGTCTTACATTACATTTTAATGCCAAATTGAGAATTTTGTTATTTCTAGGATAACTTTATTATATCTAGAATATCCTTATAACTATATCTTATTAAACTTCATGGAATATTGGGGAAATAAAAAAAATATGGGTGATCTCAATTACACAGTATGCGTTAATTACAGCAGAAGTAATAATTAATAAATGAACATACTAAATATGGGAAGGTAGATAACTGAACACACACTACATGTACTAAATAAACTAAGAAGGAAGATTGTAAACAATATGGTATGCTAAATAAATTAACCCAAATTATATTTAATCAATAAATATAGAATGAAATTCATCCATAGACTTTTTTCATAGTAAAAATATCATTCATAATAATAACTAAATATAAATAAATGAAAATCATAATTATAGGATGTCAGGTTTCCTAGGTACGTGATACCATTACCATCGATACCCTTCATAAGATTGTTTAAAACATACAAGGTAAAAAACTCACTAAGGAAAGCCAACTAACTCATCTAATGAAACCATCAGTTCTTCGGGGGGTTATCTCGAACCAGACTCCACCCATGTTGAACCTATCTAAATCATTCCTCATATATTGAATAATAAATTTAATTCATGAATAATTTTTCTTATCAAATACCCTTATTTAATATAAGTTATGTATTATTCAATATTTACCAAGTTAATAAAATATATTTCAAGTAAAAAATATATGTATAAATGGAATATGGTTTAGGAAATAATTTTATCGGTAATAAATGATATGGATATTTAGGGGGAATTTAATGTATAATAATCACAGAGAAGTGATTAATTCAAGGGGATGTTAATGACTACAAACATGATTCAATGAACTGGATATCAATACAATCCTTAGTCAAAATAATCAAAATCTATATAATGAAATAATAAAGATGGTATCAATATGAGATATACCCATTTTAGTATAAATAATTGTTTTTGTTTTTGATGAATACAAATAAAATAAAAAATATTTAAAAACAATATTTTTAAAATTATCATTTTCATTTTTAAAATAAATTTAAGTACTAAATAGTGGGAAAATGGAAATATTGAACTAAAAATATCATGAACAACCATAAGAGAATAAAAATAACTATTTTATTGTATAATTATCATAATAATTTTTTTAATGTAAATTCTAGAATAAATAATAATGATTCGAATGAGATTGTAAAAAAAACCCTTAAATATTCATAACGTTGATGTGAGAATTAATAGAAGATTTGATTATATGTATAAAATATATTTCCAAATAAAACAAGTATAAATAAAAAAAATTATTTTAAAAATTTATTACACACATAATATTATAATATTAATGACAATAAAGAAGAAATATAAACCAATGAAAAGGAATTGAGTTATGAAATTCATTACAACTTGGTAACTTTTAATTAAAATCCACTTAAATGAAATAATTAAAATTGAGACATAAAATACCATGAATAATTAATTATTCAAGATATTACATGTCAAAGGGTAGTATATACACAATATAAAATAAATTATGTTCATAATAATAATTATGTCACAATGGAATGTAAATTTAGACGAAATCATTTAACATGCATTTTATTTCAGGTCAGCATCCTTTAACCTCATGTATAATGGTTTTAATAATTTTATTAAATTATTTGAAAACCATAATCACATTTATAAAAACATATATTATCTTCTTATAATGTCTTATTTCTCGTTTGTTAATAATATTTCATTATTTTCACTATTTTTGGGTGTTAATTGCCTAGCTTTTCAAGTATGTTTAGACGTGTTATTTTTTTTTTACTATTACGTATATCATGATTTCATATTCTAAAAATATTAGCCCATAATTTATATATTATATATATTTATTTATAGTAATCCATAACATTAGGATATAGGAAATGAAATACCCCATTGATGGAGGTGGTATGTCATACGTACGCAAGAACACTTTTACCATTTTATATCGTATTAACAGAAAGAAAATTAAATGATATATAGTTATATTATAATTCTAGTATAATATTTATTTCATATATTTAGCATATTTTTACTAAACATTTCCTTAATACATTCCATGTATTGTGTGAATAAATCACATCACTTTGAGGTGGTGGTTTGTCCACACATCCAAAAATAATGTTATCGTATTCCCAAAAAATGGAAGACATGAAGTTATGTCATATATAATATCTAAATAAGTATAAATACACTATAAATATAAAATATATCATATATAAACTATAAATACAACATTATTTATAACCATTAAAAGTGGTAATGGAAGGACGAACAACATCAGTTTGTGAGGCTGTAGTCCGTCGTACACACAAACGATGGCTGTATATCCTACACTGTGGAAGTTTATGTGAGTGTAGGGCTTAACCAAAACATAAATACATATCAGTGTATTTATGATAAATAGTTTATTATATAATCATGATATAAATAAAATTTAATTGGTGTAGAATGAAATAAAATAGAAGTGATTATTGAAGAACATTAGCTCTTTTTTTTGGAAACTTCTTTTGGTTTATAGAAAAATAATTCCTTGTTATATTTTTTGAAATATGTGAGGCCTATAGTATTAGGGGAATTATTTTTGAAGCTTATTTTACCTGGTTTTGGGTGATCAAAATTTTTTGATCGATATAAATAAGTTGGAGGGGTGTGTGTCCTTTTATATTGGAGGACCACTCGCATTCTTATAAATATTAAAAGGTAAACACTATTGGGATATTCCCCTTACATAATATGTCTCAAGTAATGAAAATAATAAGATAAAAGATAGTATATGGAATAAAATTTCAAAAAAATGGGTTTTTTTAAAGTTTCTAGCTCATTTGTCCCTTTAAGAATAAACTTTAACAACTAAGTGAGCTCATTTTCACCTTAATCATTGTAATTAATACTAATTTCTATCACAAATAATTTTTCTACAAAAATAAGTTGAACTAATTAGAAATTATAAATTACTATTATTACAAAAGTTTAATACATTTTTTGAAATTTTGATCACATAATTTAAATAAATCCATTTAAAATTAATCTTATAGATGGGACGTGAAAGCAAGTTTTTTAAGTAAAAATGTTCAAAGTTCACAAATTATTTATATCTTAATTCAGTATTAAAATTATTAAAATGATATAAATTTTATTAATATATGTAAAATGTATATAATAGTAATTTAAAATCTAATTTAAATAAAAAATTAACTCTATAATTTATTAATATGAAAATTCTATTTATAATTAAAAATTATTATTTGTTATTATTCATTAAAAAATGAATCATCACAAGAAAATACAAAAAATTAACCCAAAGACAATTTTGAAATAATAGTTTAAAAAATGAAAATAATATTTTCATATAAAATTTATAAAAGTTCAAAAATTATGTTTTAAAACATGTGCGCCATTAAAAGGTGAAAAATCTACCTTTAGAAGAATACAGATTTTTATGTGTCAAATAATATTTTTTAATTATCTAATGCCTATCAAATATATTATATGAATGTAAAAAATAATTTATTAAATATAAAATAATTATAATTAGAAAATATAATTCACAAATATTAATTAATTTAAATTATAATGAAAAGAAACCTTTGACACATAAATTTTTTTATGTAAATATTTTCTTTATATTGAATAAGTTTTAATTTTCATTTATAATTGATTGGAAACCAAGGAATTAATTTTATATTTTTGAAATACTTATATTTTCATAAATTACTTAATAATATTTTTATCCTCAAATTTAATTTCTAAGAGATGATTTTCATTTTATATAATTATAATATTAATAGTATACAGTCAAACACATTCTTTCATTTAATGTGAGCCAACTCATCATTGAATGAATTTCAAGCTATATCATAAATAGAATTTATTTAATATATTAAAAATATCATAAATCATTGGGTTTTTATATTCCCTTATACATTTTCTGTTTCATGTCTCATACACTATCAAATAAAATGTTATTCTTTTAGAGTTTTGGGGTGTTACATTCTCACCCACTTAAAACAATTGTGTCCTGCCAATTTAAACATGATCTAGAAAATACAAGGATTGGTGTTTGAAAATTATTTAATTGAAAACCCTCATTGTGGGAAGGGTTGGTAAAAATCCACTTAACATATAGAGTGGGAGGTACTGAGGTAATATATAACTACACATAACTAGGTTTCTAAGTAAGAGAACATTAATGTAAAGAGAAAATATGGATTTGGAGGAAAATAATAAATAATCATAAGGACTTGTTGAGGTCATTGGTCAAAAACAAGTGATTGATGAATGGAAAATTTAGGGCCTTAAAACCATAAATATTTTATTTTTTGGAAGATAATCAGTTCCAAAAAGATTAAAATATTAAGATAACATTTTATTTTTCAAGATCATTTTCATAATGTTGATTGATTATTACACTACCTTATAATATAATGAAATATACTTATTTGATATATTTTTATAAAAACAATCTAATCTTTTTATTATGAAATAATCATTTTATAATTTATCTACTATATCAATAATTGAATATCCAAATGAAATTATGCCTGAATCATTAAAATTCAGTTTTAACATATCGTAAGATCTATAAAAAATTATTTATATATTTGTCTAATTATTTTCCAAAACCAATATGTTTGATACCTTAATCTCCAAAACTCAAAATTAATACTACTATTTAATCATTAATATTTATTCATCATGTTTTTTAATAGAAACAATGACATATTATCCAAGACATCGCATAGGCCAATGATAGGCATGAAACCCTTATCATCCTTTACTTATGGGTTCAACCCCACAACCTTAATGAATACGATGTTTTTTCAACCATCTTGTTGGTTTTCCATTTTCTAAATTACATTAATATAATTCCTATAATTTTTCAAAAAAATATAATGGACATCCTTGAAATGAAACTAATCATTAAATAACTTTTTTACTATGGATTTCAATATATCCAATTTATATTTTGATACAAAGTCTAATAATCTTATTTGACTATCCTTAAAATTTCATTAATGGTCATAATAACCCTAAAGGTTATAAATATCATTAAACATATTTCTATAAAATTTAAAGGCATTATTACTCAAACAACGTTTCCACCAAATCATATACTGAACTAATGGGTTGTATTTCTATAAATTTCATCTAAAATATCATTAATCTGGGTAGAATCTAATTATATAAAACCTAAAAATATTTTTTAAGACATAAATATTATGATCAACCTTAATCTCATAATATTGTGATGGTATCAATAACTCTTAAGTTAACAATGAAATATATGCTTAAATTATAATCCCCAAAGTCTATCTAAGGGTTATGTTCCCTAATATATGTTTTCCTAAATCTAGTACTCAATGTTGCTACTAAACTTGCTTTGATACCAATTTTAGTTCTAGGACCCCAATAATCCTGAAGCCTTTGTTTACTACCAGTACATTGGTATGATTATGGGGAAACAATTCCTAAATAACTGGTCAATTTAGCAGTCTTGGTAAACTAAATACATACATGAGTCTTACATTACATTTTAATTCAAATGTTAAAATAAAAATAAAAAATTCTAGGATACCGTTATGCTATCTAGAATATCAATATATATCAATCATAGTAAACATAATGGAATTTTGGGGAAATAAAATAGAATAAAGGTGAGCTCAAATTCTCAGTAAGGTTTAAGTAAAATGGAATCAACAATGAATCAATTATCATAATCAATATGGTAAGGTAAATAACTTAAAACATACTCCATTTAATCCATAATAAGATAAGGAAGAGCTTAAAAATTATGGAAAGGTATATAAATAAAAAAACATTATATTTAATCAATAAAAATAGAATGATATGAATTCATATATTTTGTCATAGTGAAAATATCATGGATAATAATAACTAAAACTGAATGAAGGAAATGCTTAATTATTAGATTATATGTTTCCCAACTATATGATACCTTTACCACCAGGATCATTCAAAAGATAGTTTAAAACATCTTGGTTGAAAACCCCACCAAGGATAGCCAACTGACTCATCCCATGATACTAGCAATGCATCTATGAAATATATATATCTGAGCCACACTTGTTTCATACTTATCTAAATAACTCTTCATATATCAAATAATAAATTATATTTATGAACAATGTGCCTTATCAAATAACTGTACTGAGTAAAAGATTTAGATTTATCAATATTTCACTAATTAACCATATAAATATCAAGTACACA
The DNA here is from genome assembly GCA_963277665.1 of Viscum album. Classification (NCBI taxonomy): domain Eukaryota; kingdom Viridiplantae; phylum Streptophyta; class Magnoliopsida; order Santalales; family Viscaceae; genus Viscum; species Viscum album. Next base: position 876,385,032 of record OY728160.1, on the reverse strand, counting down.
CCATATTTAAAATTGGTATATGGTTTAGAAAATAATAATATACATGATAAGTGATATGGATGTTTAGGGGGAATTTAATGGTCAATGATCATCGATAATTGAATAATTCAAGGGGAAGTTAATGTCTAAACAAATGATTCAAGGAATTGAATTTCAATACTATCCTAGGTCAAAATTATCATAATAAATTCAGATAAATAATAATGATGGTATCAATATGATATATATCCCTTGGATTAGTAATAAGGGATTTTTCATTGATTAATATAAATACAGTAAAAAGATCTTTAAATAATTTTTTAAGAAAGTATATTATTTATTTTATAAAAAATTTTGATTGCCAAATAGTGGGAAAATGGTATTGATACATGAAAAATAACATGAATAACCAATGGAGAATAAAATTAATTTTTTTATTGGAAAAATGTCATATATATATTCCTCTAATGTGAATTCAAGAACAAACAATCTTTATTAGAATGACATTGTTTAATAAACCATTAAATAATAATAATCCCAAAATGAGAATTAATAAAGTAATTGATTATGTGTATCAAATATAAATACATATAAAACAACTATAAATAAAAAATATATAGTAAAAGTTAATTACACACATAATCTTATAATATTAAAGACAATAAGAAAGTAATGTAACCAAACAAAAGTGCATCGGGTTATGAAATTCATTACCACCTGGTAAATTTTAATTCAAATAATCATGAAATGAATAATTAAATTGGAAAAAAATACTATGAATATTTAATAATTCATGGTATTACATTTAAAATGGAATTATATATACCATATAAAATAAATAAGGTGAATAATAATAATTATGTGTCAATGGAATGTAAATTGAGATGAAATATCATACCTGGCATTTCATTTTCAATAAACATGAATTAAAATCATGTATAATGGTTTGAAGCATGTTATTAACTTATAAAATAACCATAATCATATTTATAATGTCATATATAATATTTTTAAAATATCTGATTACCTGTTTGTTAATAATATTTCATTGTTTTCAATATTTTAGGTGTTAATTGCCTATTTTTTGAGTATTTTTTGACTTATTATTTTTTCCCCATTATTAAGATCATGATTTGATCATATAAAAAAAATTAAATGCTATATATTTTCATAATATATTTATTTATACTAATCCATAATGTTTGGAAATGGGAAGTGAAATACACCATTCATAGAGATAGTAGGTCCTATATACGCAATATTTTTGTTTCCATTTTTTATCATATTAAAAGAATAAAATGTAAATTATATATATGTATATTTTAATTGTAATATAATATTAATTTCACATATTTCACATATATTTATTTAAACCATATTTAATACAATCCATGTAAAGCATGAATGAATCAAATTTCTTTGAGGAGACGGTAGTCCACAGGTCTATAAACATTGTTATCATATTCCCCCAAAATGGAAAGAATGAAGGTATATATTATATAATAAATTAAAAAGTATAAATATATTATAAATATAATATATATAATATATTAACTATAAACCCCCATTATTCCCAACCTTTTAAAGTTCTAATAGAAGAATGGATGCCATCAGTTCGCGAGGCGGTAGTTTGTCGTACAGAAGAATGTTGATTATGTATCACATTTAATGGAAGTCTGTGTGATTATAGGGAGTCACATTGACATAAAAATCTCAGTATATTTAATATTTATATGGTTTTATATAAGTAATATATAAGTATAATTTGATGGTTTGATAGAGAAATAAAACACAAGTGATCAGTGAATAACGTTACCTCTTTTTCGGGTAACTCATTTTGGTTTATACCAAAAGACATCCTTGGTTTTATTTCTGACCAAAGTGAGGATTATAGGATGAGAATAGGTATTTTGGATTATTATTTAGGTAGGTTTTTTATGATCTTAATGGATTTATATTTTTTAATAAGTGGGAGGGGTGAGTGCATGTTTATAGTGGGGGAGTAGCATTATTGTAAATATAGAAACGGTAAACACTATTGGGAGGTCTCCCTTACATAATGTGTCTAAAATAATGAATAGAATTTAATAAAATATAATATTTGGTAAAAATATATACATAAAATGGGTTTTGGAAAATTTTAATGTTCATTTGGCCCCTTAATATTAATGTTTAATAGGTAAGTAAACTCATTTACACCTTAATCGTTGCAATTAACATTAATTTATATCCCTAAATATTTAATTAAAAAACCCAGTTGAATATATTATAAATTATAAATTATTTAGATTCATAATATGGAATAAAATTTTCCAAACTCCCATCATATAAGTGGCATAAATTAATTTAATATTAATCCCGTAAATGGGATGAGAAAACAGTCTTTTAAAGTAAAAATGTTCAAATGTATGCTAGGTTTTTATATCTAAATTCAATATATAAAAGATTAAAATGACCTAAATTGTATTTATATATTTAAAATTTATCTAATGAAATATTAAATAAATTAAAAATATAATATAACACAATAACATGTTTTTATGAAAACTGAGTTTTCAATTAAGATTGAAAGTTTATTACTATTCATCAAAAAATGAAAATTCATAAAAAAATATAAACAATTCACCCCTAAGATAATTTTTACATTATAATCTCTAATAATATGTATATTTTGTTATAAAAATTATAAAATTTCCAAAAATTTCCAAAATTAGGTTTCAAATTATGTGATCCATTAAAAGGAGGAAAAACTACCTTTAGAAAAAATATAGCTTTTATATGTAAGAATAGATTTTTTTCTTCTATTATTCTTATAAAATCTAATTTATTAATGTGAAAAATATATTATTTAATATATAATATATATAAAAATCATTAATATCATTCATTAATAGAATTTAATGTAATATATTATGATAAAACACCTTTGGTCCATACAATTTTAATTATATAAACATTTCCCTTATATTCAATTGGTTTTTATTTTCATTTATAATTGATTGGTAACCAATGAATTAATTTTATATTTTTGTAAACCATTTATTTTCATAATTTATTTAATAATACTTATAATCTCTAATTTAATTGCTAGGAGATAATTTTTCATTTTAAATAATAATATTAGAAGTATCCGATAAAACTCGGTCTTGCGTTCAATGCAAGCTTACTCAACACTAAATGTATTGAAATCTATATCATTGATCAAGTTTTTTTAATATTTTAAATATATCGTAAATCATCAGGATGTTATATTCCCTTCTATGATTGGTGTTTCATGTCACATACGTTATCAAAATGGAATTTTCTTCTTTTAGAGATTTGGGGAATAACACAATTGATCAAAGATGTATTTAAGGGTTAAAATTATAAATTCTCCTACTATTGTTAACCTAGAAAACCTATGTACAACATTTTATAACTTAATTTAATATTATATATCTAATAATTATTTTGGTCTTCGATTTTAATTATGTATCATAATAGTGAAATTAGATTTTCCCCTAGTTTTAGTGAAACAAAAATTTTATTTATTTTACAATAAACTAATATACACCATTAAATTCAATAAATTTATAGTTTAATATTACTCATTAATTATAATCTTAAAAGCACCACTTTTTGAAAAAATATTTTTACAATTTATGTGTGATAATATTAAAATTAACTTTTCTAAACCTTATAAATTTTATTTGAACAATATATTTTCAAATTTTAAAACATAATTTTCATATTTGGGAGTAATATTAATTATAATTATATTTATGAATATTAAAAAATGAGGTTTTAAAGATAGTTACCTTGGTAAAAGTAAAAAAAGGTAAAAAGAGTTTTACTATGTAAATATGACCTAAATATTTAAAAAAACCATAAAATGTATGGATGAGAGTTGAATAATTAAAAATTATTATCCTCCATTATTTTCAATATTTTTAACCTTTTACCCTTTAATAGTGACATAACATTTTTGAAATGAAATGAGTACTTACAAAATTACCCTTCTCTTAACTTATGAAAGGGGATCACTTACACCAAATCATAATACCCCTATACCTTATAATTTCATCCTAAAACTCATCAATTTTTATCATCCTATAATATTATCTTAATTTCATAATAGTTTTATCTCAATTAGTTATCCTAAGACCTCCACTTCCCAGGATATTTTCAATAGAAACTCATGTTCTCAATGTGAGTATTTCTTACTTTTTTGACTTTTCTTCCAAATATTAAACTTAATAAATTTCTCAATGAACTCTATAATTAAATAATTATTATTATTACACTATAATTTTTTTATAAAAATGGATCATCCATTATTAAATCATTTTCATCCACTAAGATAAAAAAACATCAATCGTTTGTACGTGCGAACTACCTCCTACGGGAAGTGATGTTGTTCATTTTTCATCACCCCCTCTCATTATAAGTAAGAGGGATGAATTTTATGAATAAATTTTTTGAATATTTCATAATTATAATTCTTAAATAATAATATATAATATACCTTTAATTAATTCTATTCATTGAAAAATGGAATCGTTTTTCAGGAATGCATGCAGATTACCTTCTCCACGAATGATGGATTTTATTTGTCATCACCCTCTATAATAGATTGTTATAAGGTTTAATTTAATGAATTTAAATGATATTTATAAATTTTTAATTCTTCTAAGAAATTTATATTAAAATTATATAAAAACATTTACTGGCTTGTTAAATTGTTTTAGCACGCTCTTTTTCTGGGCCGGTTTTACAACAAAAAGTAACAACATTACAATTTTTATATCATGAATGCTTAAAGAATATTATATTATGATAATAAAAATAAATTTTTATTTAATTAATATTTTTTAATTATTATTTAATGGTTTATATATTTATTAATATATCTCATTTCCCTCCTTAAACACACTTAAACTAGATCTTTAGAGTTTCCATTTTCAAAAACCATGAATTTATCATTCAATAAGTGAAAATGTGATATAATTAATCATTGAAAAATCATGATTATATTGTCTTGTATATTCTATAAATTGTGATATTTTTTATATTAGAAAATAATTTACATAACCATTACAAAACTAGTACAAAATAAGCACTTATAGTTTCTATAACATATTGATGAAAATAAACTATAACAGATTAGTATATTTTTAGTAAATGGATATAAATTATGTTTATAAAGGAAAATATAAATTTATAAATTTGTTAAAAAGGTGATAACTATATTTATTTTTGTTATACAGTATGTCAGATCACACTCCTTAAATAGGAATTAATGGTAGTGGTGTTTTATCTAAATTTCATGTATATTGAGATATGGTTTTATTTTTCCCCTAATTTCATTTTAGTGGTGTTTATTATTCCTATTGGATATATTATATCATGAATTATTTTTTATTATTGGTATTTGATGGTTAATTTCAATCCCACTCTTTTAATGGGTTTTTATTAAAATGTTTCTTAAGTCATAGTGGATATTGACAAATAAAGACATCTTTCTTTTTTATAAGATATCTATTCTTGAATGTAATTATTTCTTGGTTGGGGCATAACACCACAAAATTATATTATATTTTAATTCCTATTCCTCTCTTGTAAAAAATAAAATTCCAATTTTAATCACCTTTCTTGATGAATTTATTTCCCATAAAAGTATGAAAATGATAAAAATGATTCCCAGTCTCTTTAACAATAATTTTTCTTCCATGTTTTACATTACCACCAATTTTCACCACTGTATATGAAAATATAATTATGTGATATCTTATAAAAACTTAATATTTTCCTTCCCCTATTTTAAAAATTAGGTTTTATTAACCCTTTCTATGAGGTGGATTTTCCAGAATGGTATTTGAAAATATTAAAAAAGAAAATCAACCTCTCAAAATCAAATGATTGTATCCTCCACCCCACATTTCATATAAAAACCTTTATATACTTTTCAATGATCCATCATTGAATATCATTTTTAAATTTAAAATTAAAAAAATACTTCACTATTATAATAAATACATTGGATTACAACTTCTAACTTCATCTATTATGAGAATGTTAAAATATTTTCCAAAAAAACTTTTATGGTTTCTCTCTGCATATAAGAATTATTACCAATGAATCTTCAATTATATGTTTTAAATTATTTTAAAAATTATTTTAAAATTTTAATTATTTTAAGACAAACAAAAATTTTCTTATATTTTGTTAATGTTAATGTTTTATTTTTAAATGAATTCATTATTTTAAAACAAATTAATGGATTTTATTTTTAAGAAAAAATTATTTTGCCTTTTTTAATGAACAATTATTTTATAAAAAAATTATTTTAGAAACACTTTTTGGTTTTAAAGGTTAATATTTAAAAAAATCTCAAACATAATGTATTTTTTTTAAGAAAAACTTTAGGGGAATACAATAATTTCAAAAAGGCTTGTTTCTGTATCTTCTTCAATGTGATTAATCTAATATAATAAAAAGGGTATTTTTCATTAATTTCAATATCCTTTTAAATTAATTATGTCAAAATGGTGATATGATTTCATTCCACCATATCTTTTCTTTATTTGAATGGCATATCATATGATCTAGGAAATGTTTTCAGGAAAACCATCTCTTATTTGTGGGTTAATTAATTGATTATTAAATATTGAATGTTTTAATGTTCTGATTGAACACACACACACAGACATGTATATATATATATATATATATGATTATTATTATCAAGGTTTTTATCATATATATCTCTAAAATTAATTTGTAACACTCATATCTCATGATTTAAAAATGGTATATAATAGGATTATCCCAAACCCAATAAATGTACACAAGTAGTAATCTCATGGCTATGAAGGTTACACATGTTGTAAGCATAATCCCAAGAAGTTGAATGTGTTCTTAGTACAAGAATACTATATACTGAATATATTGGTGGGTTTCCTTGAAATATGATTTCTATGCTTAGGTTTATACAACACATTTATGTAATAATATTATACCTTTTTATTATATATGTATTATGATTGTTATCTCATGATTATATACTATTTTTCTATTTTATATGTTTTCTCATTTGAGATTAAATGTATTTATACCTTGAATTATAAACAATTCAGATTTTCTTATGTTCTTTCTAATATGATATTTTTCTCATGATCATTTTACCATATTATTTTGATCTTACCCTCAATGAGTAATTGATAAATTTTCACTTAATGAGTGATTGAGCCCACCCCTTTCTTACATTTCCATTACCCATGTTTTAAAGGTGATAACAAGATATAAGGAGTCTAGAAGGGATTTTAGTGTGGTAAAAATAATGAGAAATTTTAAAAAATGTTGAAAAATAAGTTTTGTTATATATAATACTTAAATACACGAGACCTTACATTCCTAGGACTTATATAGATGATCCATAGAGATACTAAGCCTCTATCTTTAGGGATTTTATGATTATTATGATATTTAATGTTTATCTTATAGAAATTTTTAAAAACAAAGAGAGGTTTATTTCACCATATATCAAATCCAGTGTTTAAAAATATTATTTTTAGCATTAGACCTAGGTGTCGGAGTCTAAGGCACCATGGTTGGTATCAGAGTAGGGTTTAGATATTTTCAAGGATTTCTGAAGTATTTTTTGTTTAGGGTAAGAGAAGTTTATTCAAATCACTAAGAATATTTCTATGTATAGGATCAAACCATGAATGTTTGGTAATGTTTTAAGTATGGGGTTTTCATATAAATTAAAACCATGTCTTGATACTGAAAATTGGATGTGATTGTGGAATATTTGAAATTGGGATTAATCACCCTAAAACTACTCATTTAGTATCAAATCAATCTTCACTCTTGTTCATGATGAGTTTTCCTAATAATTCACATAACGATAGACAATACATGGGGATTTTCATTGGTTAATAACACTCTATTTACAATAAATTATTAAGTATTTTTAATTTAAGGAATTAGGATAATTAATATAAGGGAACCCAACTGGAATAATTCTATATTGAACCAAGAATGATTTTGGTTAAACTGGAATCTAATGAAATTATTTTAAATAGTATGAAATTTTTAGGTTTAATTTTTCATGAAATTATCTAAACATTATTATTCTATGGTGTTAAATGTTCATCACTCATATTAACCCATTTTGGTTATATTAATGGTTTAATCTTGAAGTAATAATGATAACAAAGGGTTTCATGGAAAATGAAAGGATTGTCCCAAAGAACAACCTAACAAGATAGGAACTACAATGAAGAATATTGTGATTATTCCAAAAAAGATACCAATATTTATAATTAAAAATGTGAACATATTTGAATTATAAAACACACTAAATAATATAATAATGGAGTCTCATGGAAGTTCTACTTACAATGGTGATGGATGAAAGAATATTCAATTTCATATGCGCAAAAAATATAGGAATAATAACCTAAGGGAATGTCTAAAAGGAATAATAATATGTTTCAGATGTGAAATAATTCTCCATCAAACCTAATACTGTCAAAGATATATGAATCGGTCAAAAAATACCATGAATGTGTTAGATTCCCAACTAGTACACCATCCTCACTTCAATGCTACAAATATAAGGATTTTGTTTGTTATGAAAATTGATTCTCTAACCCATGGTCTAATAATGATTATACATTACAATAACTTACCAAACCAAGGGAATAAGGGAAATAATATCCAATCACTACTATTGAATTAGATCATTATAATTAGGTAACACTTATACTCTACTATATATTTATGGATGACTTATTATATTCTGGTATAGTGTATCAAGGAAGTATTCTAGGGAAATTAAATCATTATAAAAATTATTTTATTATTGAAGAAAACATATTATTCTATTATATACCAAGTTGGAATTTATGGAAAAATTCCTAGTGAAAATTTTATTATCAATCTTTTGGTTGAATTTAATGTGATTTAAAATTGGATTGGTTCTCTATATTTAGAGGAAGAATTATTTGGAATAAGGAAATAAAATTTAATATTAACCTATTGTATTATATAAATTAATGGATGATTATAATAACTATTTAGATGAAAATTATAAAATTTGGGTTCAGATACCAATAGTGATTGACTATTTTCAGAAATGGTTAGTGAAAACTCAATGTTGTGGATAAGTATATTCAGAGGAAAAAAATACATTTCCAATTATCATAAGGTTGATATATCTCTATAAAATATATAATGAGACACACCTACATTTAAGATACCCATATATATTTTCATTGGTGATTAGTAATTAATATTTTTAGGATATAATTTAATTAAGTGGAAAATTTAAAGCCCTGATATTTTAGAATATATTTTCTCTAAATTAATTTTATGATTAATAGCATGTTTCACATGAAACATCAAACTAAAATGAAAATTGTGATACATTAATAAAATATAATTATTAAATATAATCAATATATTATAGTCTATAAATTTATGGGTATCAATAGAATTAAATAACACATGGAAACTATATAAAAAGTATATTAATACGATATTAATTTATGTTGCTTAAAAATAATTTTGTTTTCCACATATGAATTTTTATGTTAAAATTATTTCATATAATATTTTGAACATTAATTTGATAAAATTAAATAATTTTTTAAATTATTCATATCAGAATTATCCAATAATTAATTTTTAATTTTTTTCTAGAATAATTAATGTTATGTGAATAATAAAAATACAGTTTTTTCCAATATAATTCCTTTTATGAATTTCTTATCATATAAGTATGACCATGAAATTTATAAATAAAATTAATTTATAAAATATTTATTTAACAATGGTTATGAATTTTAATTTTATTTTGAACCTATGAAACCTATTTTTAACATTTTATAACTTATGTAATATTTGTAATCTTATAAAAATTATTTTTGGTATTCTTTTTTAATTAAGTTTATAGGTGGATAAATTTGGTTTTGTGATTATTTTAAAGCCTAAAAACATTTATTTGTTTAAAAACCCAATTTTTATTCTTATTTTAAATAAAATTTATAATTTTATGATTCTCAAAACATTTAATCTTAAAAAAAACTTCTTAAAAAAGAACTATTTTTATGAATTATGTGCGCCAATTTTAAAATTAAGTTTTCTAACCTTCATAAATTATATTTTATAAAATTATTTTCATATTTGAAATCAAAATATCAGAAATAGGTAATAATATCAGTTTTAATTTTGGATATTAATATTAAATACCAATATTCAAAAACTATTTACCATAGAAAAATAAAAAAATATATAAAAAGAGTTTTTCTAACTGTAAAAGACATAAATAATTTAAATAAGTTGACATAAAATTTTTGTACTTGATTTTTATTGGATAAAACTCTTATACTTGATTATTTTAAACTTTTTTTTTCTTTGACCCTTGAATAGTGACATACCATTATAGAAATGTAATGTCTACTTCGAAAATTACAATTCTCTTAACTTATGAAAGAGGATAACTTCCACCACTAAATTATATGCATATCATATATAATTGAATACATAAAATAATTAATTTATCTCCTAATATATCCTTCTATTATGTTCATAAACCTCTAGTTTTAATTACCTATCTTAAGGCCTCCACCACTAAGTATATTTCTAGGATAACTCTCAGGTTCTCAACACGAGTCTTTCTTACACCATAGTCTTTTAATCATAATATTCCTCTTCCAAATATTTTATAGGACCCCTAATAAATTTAAATTAGTATTATTAATATAATACAATATTATGATATTAATTTATAAACCATTATTCAATCCTTTCCATCCAATAAGAAAAATAAAAAATCAACAATCTTTCATACATTTGGACTATTGCCTCCACGAAGTGAAGTCATTTTTTATCAATGTATCTCATGAATATTATTATAGACACCCATGCTTAAAATAAACAAATATTAAATCATTTTAGATTAATATTCTACATGTTACTAAAATAAGTGGTTGAAGTCCATGATATTTTATGGTCATTAGAAACTAGGAACCAAATCTTCTTCCTTTGGGAAGGATCTTAAAATTTTCCCATGATGATCTTCCCCTTCAATAATTCTACTTAGAACCTTTCTTCATATCCTGAGTGATGGAAACATAAGAAAGGGGTGAGCTCAAATTTTTAGAAATAGTAAAAAATGGAGATATATAATAATAAAATTAGCATAAGGGTGTTAGAATATGAGAATAACATTTGATGATCATACCTTTCATATCAAAGATCATATACACGAGTCATGTCATGAATATTAGTTGTTCCTAAGACATGAATCATAAGTGAATAGGTATTATAATCCCTAAAATCATAACATAGGAATAATACATAGATTTATGGCAGAGAAATAAGTATATAAAATTATTTTCGTAGTAGTTAAGGCATCACTTCGAGGGACATCATAGTAGTATGGGTTCACTCCTTAGACCATCTTGGTAGTCATTATTCAATCCCATGACCATCAAAGAAGTTAGGGTTCTCTCCCAAGACGATATTATCAAATAAAATCCCTTTAATAAACCTAGTTCACTCCTAGTTCTTGCCATGTATTTTTCATGAAAAATATATCTTTACCCAAAGAATTGGAAGGATATATAGATCACACCCATCTCACAATGAAATCACACATATGTGTGACACTATTACACAAACACTTATCATATCAAAACCCATGAAATTAAATGGGTATTATAAAATTTAATCATGTCATGGCCTATGGAAAATAGATAGTTTTCATAATAACTTCACAAAGCATAACCCATGAAAATAAGCGAATTTCATAAGAAAATAACCTATGAAAATTAAATGGGTTCCATAAAAATATATCCTATGAAAGGGAAATGGGTTTCATAAACACATAACCCATGAAAGATAAATGGTTGGTAACATCCCATATACGGATTCCACTGAACTGGTGCAATATAATCAGTTGGTCAGATGTCCTTAAGTGCCTTTCACAAAACACCAGAGGCTTCCGACTAGAAGTTGGGTCCTATGGTCTGATAGTGGGGAAACTATGCCCTCATTTCCAGAGTGTAACAAAATGGAACAATAATATACAATTTTGGAAGTATTAAATACCATATATCTTAATCAAACAACGAAATACTGATAATAAAGGTAACCAGAACTCATAACATACAAAAGATGAGGCTTCCAATCACTTGTTCTAAGAAAGAAGACAAAATAGGATACATTGTAGTCAAATACAAGATACAATACCTAGGTACATATGTCAAAAAGAAAACTCAGAAGCATCTCATGCCTCAGCTTGGTCCCATGCTCCCCTTCTCCTAAAGAGAAAATCTAGTACATGTTGAAGGGAACATGCCCTAATCAATACATGGAACAATATAATCTGTTTGGGCCCAAAAGCATGACCCAAACAGGGTGTGAGAAATAAATCTCAGTAGGCAACCACCCCAAATCTATACTTATCAGTCAGTGGGTATATGAAACAGGTATTGTACAAAAAGTAAAAGAAGTAAACTAGGAAGTACTCAAAATTAAACAATCCTACATATCCTATTTCCTTTTATATTCAGTTCATTATCATTTGCAATTACATTACATTGAATTGTAAACATCTCAAGATCCGGCATTATCCCACCAACCCACATATCAAGTAATCACAATAGATGTCTCGAAAGACCATCTAAATAGGTATAAGGTAAGGCTAAATCCAAGCTTGTTCTTTGGCTTGGCATATACGTCATAAGGCTTTCTACAAGATATTTAGTTCAAAAACTCACCCGTGGGCTTAGAAAAAAACATATACACATGCATAGCACTACCCCACCTAGAGGTATACCCAATCCATGCCTACAAGATATTTAGTTCAAAAAGCTCACCCGTGGGCTTAGAAAAAAACATATACACATGCATAACACTACCCCACCTAGTGGTATAACCAATCCATGCCTACAAGAATAACCAATCCTCACCTTCAATTGTAACAAATACTCACCTACAAGCAAAACCAATCCTTTCCTAGAGGCAATACACAACATATCCCACTAGCATAGAACCACCTCGCCTGTAGGCATACCACAACATCTCCCAAAAACATAGCACATAACAAGCGCACATGTAGATTAAACTATTATGTGGAGAACATTTACCAACACACATGGGAAATTTATAATACAGGACTAACATGTAATTTAATAATTACAAGTTTTAAAAAGTGTTTATCTCATGAGGTAAACATTTAATTGACCAAAATTAATTTTAAAAACCCCTTAAAAGGGGAAAAGTGGAATTCTCATAGGAATCCTATAATAAAATTACTAAACATTCATTATTCGAGGGAAACTCACCCATGAGGTGTCCCTAAATCAAACCCAAAAATCTCAAAATACTTTAATTAGTATAATTAATCACCTAAACAACATTAGGCATCAACACGTGTAAAAATCACGAAAAATTGACACCCTATAAATTGGTGAACATCACTCTGGCACAAATAAACCCCTCGAGAATTAGAAAATGGCACAAGACCACCTGCCTTAGCTCGGTAGTCGATATCTCATCCAGTATCAAGTCCGGATTCATCCTAGTTTGGAATAAATCTGAAGAATGGGTGAAGATTGATAAAATATGGCATATGATACTAAATCAAAATAGCGCAGTCATTTTTCCTAAAAATCAATAACTACTAAAAAGTAATATAGTACATACTGATTTGATTACCATGAGAAAAACCAAGATGAAATCATATCCTAGACAACTTCTAAAATGAAAAACCATTTTAGATGGTTTTTAGGTTCAAAAACAAGAGAAGAACTATTGTGTTTCAAAATATGAGGTTACCGCCTCTTTAATAAAAGAAAACCCATTGGGAATGTACATAGTGTATACCTCAAGTGAATGATGTGTAGGTGCACGATGTGTACCCCCAAGTACACAGTTTGTACCTATCTTGCATCCATTTTTCTACATTTTCTCCCCCTCATTCTCAATAACAACCAAACCGGACCATGGCCCATCTTTGGGTTTAAGGAAAAAGCTATGATCTGTACCTGAAAAGATGAATAATTTTCTTAAAAACTTTCCTAATTAAAGAAATTCATCCAAATATTTCCCTTACAAGGTTTGTGAATTAATATTTGATAATAACTCCGACCATTGAGAACTAACGTTGACCTCCCACTACCAGGTTTCATCCTACACTCAGCCATGATACCATAGCACCTTTACGAGAGGAACTGACCAACCTTAGAGAACCTTTATGATCCCATCAATGATATGAATCATATTCTCCTCATAGGATGCATTAACCTATATCTCAACCTATTCTGGCTGAAAACATGAGATGAGACTAAATGATAGCAGCGCAACTATGATATGTGGAAGATGTCTGCATGGCTGGGTATCTCTAAGGTAACTGCAACGGATAGGCAACCGATCCTACTCTCTCTAGAATCTCAAATGGACTGAAATATCTTGGTGAATTTTTACCCTGTCTCTTCATCCCCCTTTGTCTGAACCTCAGTGAAACACCCAAGAGAACCTGATCCCCGACCCCAAACTCTAGAGGTCTTGTACAGTTATCGGTATAAGATTTATGAAGAGACCGTGTAGTAACCACCAACATCCTAATCAATTGGACCTATTCAGTGGTATCCTAGATAAGATGAGGTCCCATCAGATTTGTCTCTCATACCTCCATCCATAATAGGGGTGATTGGCATTGTCTACCGTACAAATCTTCATATAGCACCATTGAAAAATTTGCATGAATATTATTTTTATAGGCATACCCAACTGGAGTTATGTATCTCTCCAAATAACCCTCTAAACCCATGATTTATGGATGAAGCATGTCCTCCAACACCTAAAAATGTGTTCTCTGACTAACCATATATTTAGGGTTGTTATTCTTTTCTTAGAAGCACCTGTGTACCAAGAACTCTCTATAGCTTTTCCTGAAATGAAAATTAAACTGAATGTCCCAATATAAAATGATAGAATGCGGGACCCCATTCAGTTACAATCTCACGGATGTACAACCTCCCAAGAATATCAATGGTGAAGTATTTCTTTATTTTAAGGAAAAGTGAAATCTTTGTGAGATTGTCAACAAGAACCCATATGGCATCGTTAGCATGACACCTCTGACATTGGAAAAACTCCACAAACTATTCCCATGAGCATTCTTGTGATGATCTCATCATGATTTACTTTAACTAAGTGATCCCAAACAATAATGAGGTCATAACTGCAGCCTCATTACAAGGAACAATTGAACATCGATCAACCCCATCAAAATAGGTCACACAATATTCCCTCAAATGACAATGTGGACTTTCTCACCACACCCACCGTAAAATTGTGTAGTGTTTAAACTGGTTCATTGAAACCAACTCGAGGAACAAGAAGGATAACAAGTCAAACCATCACTAGATGAATTATCTCACAAACACTTGGCGTAGAAGGTTGGAATATTGTAATGAAACCCAATTCCCTCTCCCAATGCACCACACACCCAAAATGATCTCGTTCAACCAAGCCCATACAAGTCCCTTGGTGATGCTCCTTTGTCAAACCAAACCCCTTTTTAAAGAATCACTTATGACCCTGACTATAAGTCCTAGATGACCTAATATTTATCAAACTAGAGTCTAGGGAACTCCCTAGTGTTTTCCATACTCTCAGTTATAAGTTGAATGTTGGTACAAGTCCAAAAGTCCACATAAGAACTTTCATTGAACCCAAAGAACCATCCACATGGAGGTCACGTCAATGAAAATACTGAGAATATGTGAGTCTGTCCAAGGAATTACTACAAAGGAACCCAAGTATCACTCATAATTAACCAAGATACATTTATACCATGCATCCAGTACACAACACATAACGAGATCAAGAACTAGTCCAAAATATTTCAAATGTAGCATAGTGTATAACTGATGCACTCTTAGTGCATCCAGAATGATGTCTAGAGAGTGAAAATTCTCATATCTTAAAGAAGATCACAATAAGAAGTTTTCAATGATTACCAGAAAGAATATTCAATCCACTACTGTTCGACCTCCTAAAAAGAAACTCAACTTCACTTTCTAACTTATCGTCATTTAACCGACCACAATTTCCTTATCCCAAGGCTTTTCCATGATAGATCATGCTTAACCAGTGAGGTCTATACATAATCATTGGTGCCTAATATGGTTTATAGACATAGCCATCCACAACAAAAATGTGCTTCTAAGAGGGTATCAACATGAAACAAGACCCGCATGCCTCAAAGGCATCTAATAGAATTGACCATTTCTGAATGGTCCTAGATTGGGATCCTTCTACCTAGAAAGATGCATTTAAACACACATGTGACATTCCATGAACTAAGATCACCACATCATCTCACTTGGCATGAAATATGAAATTAAACTGACGGGAATATCAACACACCCGCCTCCCAAAAAGTCCTCCCGAGTGGTGGGACAAACTTGGTTTCATAATTCTCAGGTCACTCTACTCAGAAGATAACCTGATAACATACACATAATACCAAACTTCAATGATTAAAACTGAAGTCAATGACTCATTTTAACATTTAACAATCAATGGGTACCAGGTATATCAATATATACTACACTGAGTTTTCAAAAGAAAAAGATACATCCTTTGTACTATTCCTTGGTTGTCCACCCTATGCATCCTAGTAACCAATGGCTCAGGATGAAACTGGATCCAAATAAAATCAACAATTTACATAGATGACAACATTCCATGTCATCAATCACTTAAGCAAGAGAGGTTCACATGACCTCTTAAGAAGATGACCATGCCCGAGGCATGTATAACCTATTGAATCGATTATTACTCAATGATTGTTCCCATATCAAGGGTCAAGATGAAAAGATCAACCATTTGAATAGGGGTGTAGCTCTTAAAACCACACACATCCTAATAGGGACAATGAAATTGGAGCAGGACCAACATTATAAATCTCATAGAAAAAAATCAAAGTAATAAGGTTTATGGGTGCTACCAACCATGGGTAATCCCTTTACGAAGCATACGCATCGACCTGATCCCTTGGTTATGAGAAACTGATTCAACTAGGCTAAAGATCCCTTTTTATTTAAGCCAAATCTCAAAGAAACTGCCTACAGATGATCGCTCAGGTAGTTGTTCCTAGGAAAATCTCCACAAACAGTTAAACTAACCTTACACGAGGGTCTCTATATATAATAAAAGCTCACATCTCAAAAGAAAAGATATCACAAATAAGATAGGTAAATTTCTTTTTCTAAGAACAAACCCCTATGTCTGCCCCATGGGTCATGCCAAGGTGTTAAACAATGAAGGATACTACCAAAATACAACTTAAAAGGTCAGTTCTAGTTAATTTAAGAACTCATAGGCATCCTACATGGGATCCTCTAGGTAAATATGAGAAAAGCAATCTTACACGGGATCCATAACTCAAAGTAAAAGGAGGAATAACATATGGGATCCTCGAATGATAAACAACAAAGGAATCCTACAATAGGGATCCTTGAAAATTATACACATGATAGGGATCCTAAAAGGGACTTCCCATAAAATCATAGGTCAAAAAAGGTAGCTCATAGCTTATCTTAGATCATAAGTCTCAAATAGGTTGGTTTGAACACCCAACTCATATTCTGCATCTCATCATCTTGGTTCAAAATTTCGCACCAACACTTTACCTCTCTACATAGCATATAAGTTGAGAGATTGACCCTTTGATCTGGGGTAATCTCTATATGCTCAAAAATTTCTAATACAGTCTCTAACCAGAGCTCTACCAACTTTTGGAGACCATCCTCTGAAAACAAGGGAGGATGTTTCTTCTGGAACACCCATGTCAGCTCAGCCATAGTCAGGGCTGGTTGTGGTGCTCCCCGGAAATTCTACATATAATGAAATTACCCCTCATGGAAATTTTCCTCACCACCATTGTTTGGAATAGACTATGGTGCCTCAACTAAAACTAAAGGAGGATCTACTAGTATCCCATGGCCCACCATCTCTGAAGAATTTTCATCACTTCCATCGTGGTGTACCACTAGAGGTCATCATGGTGGCAAGTCTCTACAATGCCAATAAAAATTATTTGAAAAGAACAATCATCAAAGCACGTAGCTCAAAAGTGTATGATAGTTCAAACCCCTTCTAAAAGCTATGTCAACCCACAACCTACTCCTAAATCTAGGACTATATAACTAACAACCAACAAACCACTAGAAACTATGCCTCATGCCCACTCAAAATCTAGGTTTAGGTCAAGTATCTATCCAATTTTTCATGTTTCCTTTTCCATTTCACATTTATTTATTTATGAAATTCCACCTAGGGTTTACCAATTCTGAATCCATGAGGACCCACAACACCTCATGAACCCAAAACAAGTCTCTCATTCAAACCATAAATATAAAAAGTTCATTTAATCCTTTGAATTTCATTTTTGCATAATTTCCCAACTCAAAAGGGCTCATGATCCTTATGGAGTGAATGATGATGTCACATCATTATCTACTGCACCAAACTAACAAAGCAGCAGGTACAACTATCACATCAATAATCACAATAGCATGGAATAAATATTGCAACCAAAATGGCAAGGAATAATGAATGGAATGTGATTCTAACAAGTATGTATATGATTCATGAGATGGAACACCCAAATCTCATCAGGTTGAAACTGAAATAGAACCACTAATTGAATCAACATTAATAGTAGAAATCAAGTTCATCACCCAATAGTGAAATCAAATCAACTGTAATTATCAAAATCCAAAAAATCAAAACTCATTTTGAGGAAGTTTGGTTTTTCTCTGTACACAGGGTAGCTAATCCCAGGATGAGTTTATTAACAAATCCATTTTCCTTCCTCTCCCTGTATATGGTCACCATAAATTTATTCAAACTATAAAATAATGCTCTGATACCACTTTATAATGCCTCGAATCTGGATGCCACTGAACTGGTGCTCTATATCAAATTGGTCACATGGCCTCAATTACATTTCCCCAAACACCAGAGGCTTATGAATAGTGGAGAAACAATGCCCTCATTTACAAAGTGTAACACAATGTAACAACAATATAAAATATCTCAAGTAGTAAATATCATAAAACTGAACCAAACTATGGAAGACTACCAATAAAGATAACAAGAAATCATAACATACAAAAGATGATGCATCCTATAATATGTTCTATGAAAGAAGCCAAAATATTATACACTACAATCAGATACAAAATATAATATCAAGATACATAAGTACAAAAGAAAACTTAGAAGCATCACAATCTTGACTTGGTCCCATGCTCTCCTGCTCTAAGAAATAAAATCAAGTACTTGTAGAAGCGAACTTTCTCTTATCGACACCGGCTAAAATATAATTTTTTTGGGCCCAAAAGCATGACCCAAATAGGGTGTGATAAATAAATCTCAATAGTAAACACCCAAGATCTATGCATATCTATCAGTGAGTATATGAAATAGGTAGTGTACAAAAAAAGGTAGTAAAATAAGAACTAATGAAAAGTAAACAGTCCTACATGTCCAGTTTCCATTTATATTCATTTCAGGTTCTTTTAACAATTCGATTAAATTGAATTTTAAACATATCAATATATATCCTTAGCCCTCCAATTCCCCGTATCATGTAAGAAAATTAGATGTCTCGAAAGAACATCTAAAAGTTATAAGGGAAGACTGAATCCAAGATTTTGATTTGGCTTGGTAGAGGCATTATAATGCTTTATAGAAGATATTCTATTCAAACCCTTGCCTATAGGCATAGTAAAAACTTGCATGCATGCATAACACAACCACACCTACACGCATAACCAATCCATGACCCTAGGCCTGACCAATCCTTCCTTCCAGCATAATAAATCCTCTCCTACAGACATAAAAAAACCTTTCCCACATGAATGACACAACATTCCCCACACGCATAACACCACCTCGCCTGCATGAATAACATAACATCACCCACAAGAAAAAAATATAATAAATGTACATGTAGATTAAACTATTACCTGGAGAACATTGATCAACTCATGTGGAAAATTCATAATACAATCCTAACATAAAATATAACAATTAAAAGTCTTAAAAATTTATTATTTAATTAGGGTAAACATTTAATTCACCAAAAGTTATTTTAAACAACCCTTAAATGGGAAAAGGAGGAATTCCCATAGGAATCCTAGGCTGAAAGGTCTAACCATTCTTTATCCAAGGGAAACACACCCAAAGGGTGTCCCTTAATCAAACCAAATAACATCAACATGCTTCAATTCATATGATTAATCACCTAAACATCTTTAGTCATCAACATGGGTCAAAATCGCAACAAAGTGACACCCTAAAAATGGGTGGGCGGCACACCAACACATATAAACCACTCGACAATTAGAAAAAGGCAGAAGACCACCCACCTCATCTTGGTATTAGATAGCTTGTCTAGTATCAAGTCCTCGTTCATCCTATTTTGGAATAAATCTAAAGAATGGATGAAGAACAAGAAAAATATGGTATATTAGCCTAAATCCAAATAGCTTGATCATTGTTCCGAATAATCAATAACTACTAAAATGGAATTGATTAATTATCTATGCAGTTCCAATGATACAAACCATGGTCAAAACAAAGTCCAAGTAGCTTCTAAAACTGAAAACCAATTTTAGATGATTTTTGTTCAAAAATAAGAGAGAAATTGTTTTGTGTCAAAATATGAGGCTGCTTCCTCTTTTATAAAAAACCCCATTGGGAAAGTACACAACGTGTACCTCAAGTACACAACATGTAGGTAATTGATGTGTACCCCAAGTACACGTCTTTTACCTAGCCTAAATCCATTTTTCTATATTTTCCTCTCCTTCATTCCTAATAATAACCCAACCGGCCCATGGACCGACTTAGGGTTTAAGCCAAAATAAAATATCAGTACCTAAAAATAATAAATGGGTTCTTACATGGTTTTTATAAACATATAACCCATGAAATAGAATTGTGTTTCATAAACATCATGCCACCGATACATAAACCACAAGATAATGAATATGAATGTAACCTTTGGATCATGTCACGATAAATATATGAGTAACACCAACAAATTTTATCTTATATGGATCATAATTTTTTGGAAATCTTTTAAAGTTATTTCTTGTGAAAAATATCCTTATTCTTTGAAAAAAAAATACTTTTTACAACATAAACCATTTTGAAAACCATCTTCCTTGTATATAACCTTGAACACATATAAATTAATCTTGAAATCATTTTGAATACTTTTACAGGAGTCTTGAAAATATTTTCAAAACATTTTCCCTTGAAATTTTTTAAAATAAGCTTGAAAACCATTTGAAAAACTGTTTCATTGAAAATAATTTATGTAATTGTAAATAAACCTTGGAACCATTCATGAAAAAAATTTCTTTAAAAATATATTGAAAACATAAAAAATAATCTTTGAAGTCATCAAAATAATTTTCTTTTAAAAAACCTTTCGAAAAAATTATAAAAGAATCTTTAAAAATCATTCTAAGAACTTTTTAAACATAATTTTTTTCAAAACATTTTCCTATGAAAATAACTTTAAAAATGAAGGTATATAATATTATGAGAAAAGTATCTTAATTATAGTATTCTAGTATACATTCAAAGTAATATTCAAGGAAATTATGTTTATTGCAACTGGTAAATCTGTACATGGCATACATTCCTTTTTCACCATAAAAAGTTTAGAAAAGTACCTTGATCTAAAAAAACAAAGATATTCTTTTTAAAACCATATTTTATTAAAAATTAAAAAAATTAATGAAAATTTCTTTTACACGTCATATTAAAACTTTTTTTAAATTTTTTTTATAAAACATGGTTTTGTGATTAAAACAAATTTCTAAACGAAGGGAGAAATAAATTCAAATTTTCTTAAAAACACTCTATTAATTATCTTATGTGACAAATTTTGTAATAACGGTAAAAATACATGTATATATCCTGGATTATTATAGGATATAAAAATTAATTAGTTTTATTGATATTTGGATCATAATATTTCATCAATGGAAGTATAATCATAAACAATCTTGATAAATGATGAGATTGAAGCAATTAGTAGTTACCACTATGGTAACTTTGATTCATAATAATATGGGAATAATAACATAAAATGTTGATTAAAATATAATTAAAATATATATATTCATGATATAACATGTCAAATATTAATATATACACCTTTTAGATAAATATAGGTTCCTAAAATAGTATGTGTCTCAAAGAAGGAAAATTGAGACAAAAGTACTTCACTGATTTAGTAAATTTTGAACATAAACCACATGAAAGTGAGATAATAGAATTTATATGTAAATAACCATAAATTTAAGTGTAATTATCATATAATATACAAAATAAATGAGTGGTGAACATGGAATGTACCTCCCAAATTTAAAAAGTGAAATGATAAAACCCTTACATTAATTCTTGACTTTCTTCTCTCACGTTTAGACCTCCAATATAATTAATATATGTTTATTATACATCTAAAACAAAACCATATTATTATATCTAATACTATATATTATTTATTATGACATTAAATTACCTTTTTATTAAAAACTCTATTTTAATGTTACATTTTGGGTAATATCTAATTTTCTTTTCATATATGTTTTATCTTCTTATTCTTGATCCTCTTAGATCGTGATTTAATTATTTAGATAATGAAAAACATGATATTAATATCATATATATTCATTATATATGTATTACTAATGATATATATAATATATAAATGTGAAATTTAATGCACCATTCATGGAGACGTCAGGTCATACGTATTCATGAATGTTGTTTCCGTTTTATTTTTGTATTCAAAGAAAGTAAGTATATGAAATATAATTATATATATAATTATACTATAATTATTATGTCATTCATATCATATAATATCGCTTAATTCTTCTTGAATACATTCCATGTAATGTTTGAATGAATTATGTCCCTTTGAGTAGGTGGTGGTCAACACGTCCACGAAGTTATCTTATTTCCACATATGGGAAAGCATGAAGGTATGTTTTATATAAAATTACAGAATCATAAATAAATCACAAGTATAATAAATATATCTTAAAAATACATTTTCTATCATAATACCCACCCATCATATGTGGTAAAGGAAAACCAAACAACATCATTTCGCGAGGCGGTAGTCCGTCATACACACAAATGGTAAGTTTGTAACCAATTATATAGAAGTGTGTGTAAGTGTAGGTAGAAAAAATAGAATAAAACCCTATCTATATATTTAGGATGCTTATTTTTCTACATAATTATGTAATATTTATTTTTTATGGGGTGGATGATGAAAATAAAACAACAGTGTCTGAGGAAGGATGGTACCTCTTCTTTGGGTAACTACCCTTTGTTTGCATCAAATGGATTCATTGGTTACCATTAGTATAAAAGTGGGAATTCTAGTATGGGGGTAGTGATTTTTAGAGATTACTTTATTATATATTTGTATATCCAAATGGACTGATAGGTGTAAATAAGTGGGAGGGACAAATTTCTTTTTATAGTGGTGGATGAGTGATATTATTGTAAATTTTTTAAAAAGTAATTACACACACATTTTTCCCATGTAAATTAGATACAATAATGGTCTCAATTATATCCAAGGGATTATAGGTTCAAAATATATCCGTTCAATGAATTTTTTACAATTTTTTAAGTCATTTTGGCCCTTATGATTAATGGTTAGTCCTTTTTTATGTTATTTTTTCTCTTAATCACTTTCACTAATGTTATTTATTCAAAATATAAGTTTACATTATCATAAATTATATATTATGATTAATAAAAATATTTAATAAATTTTTATAAATTATAATTATATAAGTGGATGAAATTCATTTAAATTAAATCCTGTAGATAGGATGACAAGGAAGGTTTTTAAAGTAAAAATGTTCAAAATATTGAAATGTGTTTATTTCCAATTTTAATGTGAAATTTATTATAATGCAATAAATAGTATTAATTGATAAAAAGTTTATATAACTAAACATTAAAACAAACTAAAATATAATTTATCTATATAAATAAATTAGATGAAAAATTAGTTTGGAATTTAAATTTAGAGTTTTTTACTATTCAATAAAAAATAAAACATCTCAAAAAATACCAAAAATTATCCCAATGTAAATTTTAAACTTTTTATTACAATTTTAAAGTTTATTTTGTCAAATAAAAACTATAATAGAGTAAAAATATGATTTAAAATTGGTATTCCAGTAAACAGTGATAAAATTTCCTTTAAAAAAATACATATTGTTTGTAAAATTAGACTTATTCTTATCTTATACCTATACAATATATTGTATGAGTATTAAAAATATTATTGAATATATAATATATAAATTTTATTGAAAACATTAATCAAAATTGTTTGTTTAAATTAATGAGATAATATTGGGTTTTTACATAGACAAATAGTTTTTTACAATTGTAATTTGTTTATTTTCAAATAGGTCATTCATTCACTTTAACTGATTGATAACCAAAGGATACATTTTATAAACATGTGTAAATAAAGTATTCAAAATTTAGTTTATTTTATTCCAAACATCCATTCCATTAACTAGGTAGTTTCTATAATAACATTTTAATAACAATTTTAATAGTATATTGTAGTTCAGTATAACTCATTCTTGCATGTAATGAAAGCTATCGAAGGAAATTGACATTGTTTGTAACAAAAACCAAACATAGTGTTTCATGTACTACAAGATAATCTATGTCTTGCAAATAGTGAAATATTAACATGGTTTTTCAAATAATTAAATCCAAACATTGTGCATTCATTTAACAAAATCTATATTCAATGTTATGTGAAATTAAAAAAAATTGATTAAATTAATTAAATGCAAATAAAAAAACACAAGGTGTTAGATTCTACCCCCCTTAAAATGAATATAAACCTAAATATTTTTTTTGGTTTACCAATTGTTTAAAACATGAAGTTTAATTTATATAACCCCACATCATAAAAATGAATGTTAAAACTTATATTAAAAAAGCGGAATTTGGAAAACTAACTGTTTCCCAAGGTAACTCATAATTAGGTTTCCACATTAGATAAAATAAGTGGAAAGTGAAAACATAGACATAGAAGAGAAATATAACAACGAATTTATGATGTAGAGTGATACGGAACATGGATAAGAGAATGTTGATAATCACAAATCCATAACCCGAAGAGTCTTGAAAAAGTTCATTGATATCATCAAAAATGATAATAACTTGATAAAATTTTATTTCAATACCCTTTTCCTAAATTTTAATAATTATCATGAAAATATATACATACATGATTTTAAGACAACCTTACCCAATTTTATTCCTTGGTCAACCTCCACTTCATCTTTTATTATATGAAAGGAAGGTGATTTTTTCTTTTCTCAAGAATTAACATATCATGAGATTTATAAATAGAATTGTAGTTTATTACATCTGTCTTTATCATAATGAAAAGGTTATCACAGGTAATAAAATATGAATAAATCCTTATATGGGGATATAATACTTTAATATCTAAAACCACTTATGAATATTAACATAAACAATTACATAAATTTTTTAACCTTATAATACATCTGAGAGATTCTAGTCCAAAACATTATAAATTCGGTTACTATATTTCTGAAAAACAACTTAGCATTGGTCCCCCATATAACATAAATAATATCTTGATTGTCATATACCAAAATTATGAATAACATTATCATTTATTCTCTTGAAACATTGTAAATCCATGAATTACCACAAATCATTATTTAAAAAATGCATGTTTCCTTATTCCATAATTTATTTCATATATTACATAAATCTATAAATGTTGTAAAATTCATCAATGATGGCATACCCCTTGTCAAAAAAATCATTATTTTATTCCAAGGTAATCAGTAACATCCAATTTTCTTATACATATCCAATATATCTTTATCCAAACATCATTATCTAAACATAAGGAATGTATTAAGGGTAATATTTACCTTAATCATTTGTTTCCAGTTAACATTTCCATTCCATTATAACACTTTTATTGACCATCAAAACCATTAAACATATTCTAGTAAATCCTTATCAAAAAAACATAAAATGAACAGCCCTTATATATTATAGCATTCATATAATGTAATTTATAAATCCAAATAGATAAAATCTTGGATTATTCCACTAAATATTTAATACATTGATAGGGACACATTATCATATCACTTAATACCACTATACTTTCATATTTCACCTATAGTCTCATCGTCATCAACAATATAACCATTACTCGTATCACCTTGATAATTCTCTTCATGACCTTTCCATTTAGGACATCGATTTTCATAATGAACAATCATCCCACTCATAAATCATTCAACCTTTTATGATTTCTAAGGGATGAAAATATTCCCATCTATTACATTTACCAAACTCTTTATTTTTAATTTGCGATTACATGTGTTTTGTCTATATTTTTCACATTTAGAACAACTTCTTATTTCTCTAATACATTCACTTAAGTGATTCTTTCTTCAATCATAACACAAAAGAAACTAAAACTTCTTTCCTCTAAAGTATCCAGTACCCAAAATCATAGTGAACTCCTTCATTATCTTATTTGGTGAGTACAAGAGTTGGTTCAGGTACACATTGATAATTATATTCTCTGAATATTGATTAAGAATGGTCAGAAAATCCTTCATTCTAGTGATGATCTCATTTGACTACTCATTAGAAAATTGTCAATCACATTCAAAATTAACCTAGTTCCTTTTGGATCACATAATTAATTAAAACCCTAAAGTATAGTCTAAGAATCACATATCATAGCTGAAAACCACATAATCATGATAAATCACTTCAATGATGAGAAAACCATGACACATTATTATGACACACTAGGATTATCCTTAGAGACATCCCTGGACATATCATTATAAATGTCACTAGGTATATCACTACATTTTCTTATCCTAGTTTCCAATGGTTGACTAATCCTTTACTTTGATACCAACTATAGTGACCCAGCCTTAACATACATGGACATTACATCATTTTATATAAATATTAATCATATTATAGAAATACATTCCTAAGAACCAAAATAGTTTATTTTCTTTGGAAACATGGAAAAAAATATTCTAACATGGTGAAAAATATTAAATGTTCCCCACAAGATCTTCCCCTTTTGTACTTATTCTTAAAACTATTCTTTATAACCTGAGTAATGGAAATATTAAAAAAGGGTGATATCAGATACTCAGTAAGGTAAAATAAAGGAAATAAATAAGCATACCATGGACATAACATTATGAGAACATGAGAATTACATTTGAATATCACAACCTGCATATCAAAGATCATATACATGATTCATGTCATAAAGATTAGAAGTTTATAAGATACGAATCCTAAGTTAATCAAGAGCATAAGCTATGAAAAAATAACATAGGAATAAGACATGGAATTTTGGTGGCACATAAGTATATTAAATTATTTCCATAGTAGCCAAAGAACCATTTCCAATGTCCTCTTAGTTGTATGGGTTTAGTCTGCATACCATCTCAGTAGTCATGGTTCACTCCCATGACCATTTTAGTAGTCAAGGATCACTCCTAATACCATCTTTGGGGAAGAATTATTTTACTAAACTGAGTTTACTCCCCATTCCAAACATGTATATCTCATGAGAAATAATCATTACCTAATTCATTGGATGTAAATATAGGCCCCACCCATCTCATAATAAAATCATATATATTTGTTCCACTAGATCATAAATATTCATAATATCATAACCAATAAAATAAAATGGTTATCATAAACATGTAATTATGTCATGACATGTGGATAAAAGATAGGTTTCACAATCCTTTCATCAAAGCACAACCTGTGAAAACTTTTGGGATTCATATGCATATAACCCATGTAGGTGAAATGGGTTTCAAAACATATAACTCATGAACGAGAAATGAGATTCATAAACACTTAACCCATTAAGGAGAAACATGTATTATAAACCTATAACTGGTGAAAGAGAAATGGTTTTCGTAAATATCATACCATCAACACAATCACCATTCAAAAAAATAATTTAAATGTAACCTTGGATAATTTCCCCTAGAAAGGAATGAGTAATACCAACAAATTTCAACTTATAAGGAACATAATTTTTCATAAATCTTCTAAAATAATTTCTTAAAGAAAAAATCCTTATTATTTGAACATATTTCTTTTCACAACATCAAAATTTTTGAAAACAATGTTTCTTTAAAATAACATTGAAAACATATAAAATAAACATGAAAATATTTTTAAAATATTTTTCTGTGAAAAATTATACAGGAATCTTGAAAAAATTTAGAAATCCTTATTACTTGATAACATATAAATGAATCATGAATTTTTTTTGAAAAACTTTTAATTTAAAATTACATTGAAAACATATAAAGAAAGCATCAAAATATTTATGAAAACTTTTTTATTTGAAAAAAATTGAAAACAGATAAAAGAATATTTCAAATCATCAAAATCCATTTCTTTGAAACCAACCTTTTGAAAAAATTTAAAAATATTTGAAAATAATTTAAAACATTTTTTGAAAATAAATTCTTTTTGAAAATATTTTTCATTGAAAATCCCTTTAAACGGTGAATGTATAGAATATTTGGAAACAAAATTATCTTAAAAGGTGTAATATTGTAATCTTTCAATGGAAGATTCAACAAAATGACAGATATGATGGTAGGAAAATCAGTACCGGTCAAACATTCCTTTTGCAACATAAAAAGTTTATAAAAGTTCCCCGACCAGAAAATGAAAAGGAGATTCCTTTTAAAACCAATTCTTATTAAAAATATAAACTATGTATAAAATTTTGTTTTTCACATCATAGTAAAAAAAAATTTAAAACATTTTTAGAAAACATTGTTTTGCGAATAAAAAAAATTTCACCCATGTGATAAATAATGTCATATTATCTTCAAAACACATTCTTGATTATATTAAGAACTGTATTGTGGAATAAGTGTACTATTATGTGTATATATCCTGTATAATAATAGGTGAAGAAAATTAATTAGTGTTCTTGTGATATAGATCATAAGATTTTATCAATTTAAGTATGATCATAAAAAATATCAATAAACGATGAGACTATAGAAATAAACTGTTACTATCATGACCTGGCCTGATGGGGTCAGGGTTGCAACTCCCCAATCCCACCTCCAAATGGTCAGGGACTGGTGACTAGCACTGAGAAGTAATATCACTAACATGAGAGGCCTTGCATATGTACCTGTATGTATGCAAACATATACAACCTCAAAAATGCTAGAATTTAAAAAACCAATGGAAACCAATTCATGCATATATTTATATCCCACAACCAAAGTACAACATAAGTATTGAAAGATAAAGAAGGTAAGAAAATTCCCACCAAAGAAAAATGTAATAGAATCCAACCTGCTGAGAACAATGAGATCTCTATCGACTACAGATACCAGAAATATCCTCATCCATGATCTAGTAAATAACTCAGTCTATTTAGCTCACCATAATCTGCCTTCCCTGGGTTCTCCATAGACTCCTTCCAAAGGAATTTGTTCTACAAAGAACACAAAACATGTGTGGGAAAAACCCATGCTGGGGTGAGTGTACTCGATAGGCTCCCCAAAACCCCGAAATAAAAAGGAATCAATTAAAAGGAAATAATCTGTTCACCCTAGCTAGAGGGAACCGCAATTGAGAGAGAAACTCCATCTCAAACAATCTATCACTGTACATGACAAGTAATCTTCGTCTACAAGTGGTGTCAACCCTAACATGTTACAAAACCTCAAGGACCCCCCCCCCCCCCAGAAAACACCAAGGTACACTTGTCTCACACTTCGAGTATCATGAGGATCCAACCTCTTATCCAAGAATAATATTCTTTTCATAGGCTCTTTCTGTAACATAAAACTAGGAGAACACACTACATTAGATCATCCATACTATATGTAACCCTTCTGAGAGATTCACTCCATCAAGAAAAACTCTACCATGTCCAACTCTAGTTCCCCACACCGGAGGTCCTACCATCACTACCCTATGTCCATCGCAAAATAATGATACCCAAGATGAGAGGATTTCCCCTAAACAATACACACAATTAAGAGAGAACTGCTCCAGAATATCCAACATGATAATCCTATCTAATAAGAGAGTACGGAGGGACTCACACTTCTCCACTACCCCGTAGTTGATGGAGTACTGATCTGAGCTATCTTTCAAAACCTCTATCTCTCCTATTTAGAGTGGCCCACACCTCAGTCTGCTGAGGGTGTGCTAACTCCTATCTTGGAATCATTCATATAAAGTGGAGGGGCCCAATCCTTGTAACTGTGTCCTACAGTTGAGGGATATCCAACTCCAATGGAGGACCCACTCCCCACTGCTACTTAAAGACGAGGGGAGTACTACCCTGTATGTGAGGACCTATGCCCTGATCCAATAGGGGAGTACTACTTAGAGAATGTAGGATCCACACCCTGATATAGTATGGGAGTAACAATATGTGTATTTGATGATCGGAACCCTAAACTAGTAGTGGAGTACCACTTAGTGGATTGAAGACCCACACGTTGTTAAGACATAGGATCACCAAATTTTCCTGCTCTTTCTCTATGGGAGACCCCCACCATAACACAATAGTGGAGTACTGACCCCAGTCTTTAGGACCCGCTCTATGACACGGTAGGGGAGTACCGACTCTTCCAGAATGATGCGTATGGAGTACCCACCACCTAGAACAATAGGGTAGTACCGACTCTTAGAATAGAGGACCTCAACCCAAGAGCAATAGGGGTGTACTCACTCTATCAATAAGTTAAATATATAGGACCCTCTCCCTATTCCATCATAAGAGTACTGACTCCAATGATAGAGGACTCGTTCCCTAGTCCAACAGGGGAGTTACCACTCTACCTTCATGAATGTCATGGGGAAACCTGCACCCTAGTCCATTAGAGGCAAAAAACCCCTGGAGGAAACTACCCAATGGTAACTAACATGCACCCATGACATGGGAAGTCCCATCTCTACCTATGTAAGGAAGTATGGAAAACTCATACCATGGTCCAATAGGGGAGTAATAGTCTTAGATTCTCTCTATACGAACCACATTGACCTCCAAAATCGGTTATATACCAGTTCATAAAGGTCATTCTGAATCAATACCACCTCATATCACAGAAGCCATAATAGTTTCCACCATCAGGTTCTATGTGGAAAATATCGTATGATGGACTACTCACTAGATTGAATCCAATTCCTACTAATGAATAAATAGAATGTAGAAAATCCCTAGAGGATCCCCTAGTGGTACACAACATGCATCGGGGCACACACAACATGCGAGCCAACCCGAGCACCTACCTAGGTATCTGGTCTACCTGAGTTCCAACCCATGTTGGGGTACATGGTGTGTAGAGGAGGTAAACCTCGTGTCCATCATCTCTCATCCCCTGGCTGTGTTCCAATTCTACACTGATTGAACAATTGTGTCCCATACATGTAATGCATCTTATACTATATGGCATGTCCATGAAAAATTGCCACCTTCCCATTTAGTTTTACCAAATCCATGTACCAGACCCCATGTTTGTGTATCTCTATTGGGTGTTAGTACATGGAAATGGGTTTTCACAGAGCTATCCTAATCCATGTACCATGGTCACATGGTTTAGGGAACTACAAGGCGTGTAACATCTATACACGACACATAGTCTCAAAATTTCATCTTCCCCAAACATGAAGATCTACATGGAGTGTTTCACCAAAATACATGTCATGTAGATGGTGATTCTAGACAGAAATCACCTGAAAAACCATCTGATTCACCCCAGTTTACCCCAAAACCTTAAAATCTACCTAGAAGGGGCCTCTACTAATTTTATTTGGGGACTAGAACCTTAAAATGATGCATAAACAAGGTGATTGAGACCAAAGATCAAATATACCTACCTCTTGGAGAAACACCCGATATTTTGATCAAGAACGATATTGGTATTATTTTGTTTCTTGATTTGATGATGATTTGCTTCAAAAACAAAGAACAAAGACACCTCGTTTCAGGGATTTGGCTTTGTTTCCATTTGTCGCTAAAGGGAGGATAGAAGGAGGAGGTTTTCCTATTCTTTTTTTATACATACCATCATTAAGGGTGATATGGGTTTAATATAGGTTTTAATTAATTTTTTAAATTATTTAATTTAGTCCACATCATAACTCCCCATCACAAAAATTCCCCCGGACTAAACACCTAGCGCGGATGACTTAGGTTGTACCTAGGGTAAACACAATGTTCTAAACTGAACTGGAGTCTCAAAAATATGACCTGAGACTCTTCATGGGATTTATTTATGTTTTAATAGAAAATATGTGCATGCGAAAAATATATATTTAATATTTTTTTAATATCATCGCACTGAGGCTCTTAGGACCCTGTCCCCCATGATGACCCAGTGCCCGGCTTTGAAAATATTTTCTGATTTTTTTTGAAGTCCTTCAAGTAAAAACCTGAGTCATTAAATTCTCCCCCACCTTAGATATTTTTTCCCTAAAAATAGAAATCCTAAGCACAAGGGAATAAACTGATCTCCCCACTAAACTCCCATGCCAGCGAGCTGACCAAGGGTTCTTGTGGTACTTAAAATATCATACAGAGAGGAACAACTAAGACAAAACCCCTCTTGTATCCAACTTCTACCAGGAAAAACTCTTGCAAAAAATGATCACATATCTCTTTAGTTGTGATAGGTAGTGAATAACCAAGAACCACAATCCATCTGTTGTCATACGATCAAGTGGTAATACACCTCTATAACCTAAAGAAGATAAAAATTGAACCCTAAAGTATTTATCCCCTCCTATATGGATCATACAATAACCTCTTCAATAATTTTTCATTCATTGTTTACATTGAACATGCGAGAGTATTCATAAAGAAAGGGCTTCCCAAACATGCACTAGGTTGTACCATGCCCTCTGTCACAACTACTTACACAATAATCTACCAATGCCCTGTGTTACCCTAGTTAAACCTCAAGCATGAGATGAAAGAAATGAGTACCCACAACAGTGTGTAAAAATTTATACTACAAAATGTATGAAGGACACAAGGCATACCTCTATTCATCCTTAGATATTCCGGATAAAATACCTATACATCCTTCAGTAGTCCTCGGCCACATCCTCTATCTCCCTGAGCCTGACGCGGACCACCTGTGAGCAGTGGTGGAAATACCTTGAACTTTATAACACATCCTACCACTTTTTCATCTCTTATGACTTATCCACCACCTAGAATAAATCCATGCTCCAAACTATGTCTCTTACATGGTGGATCATCAGCCGGATCCCTCTCAGTAGCATGACAGGTTGGTAAATCATAAGAGAGATACCCCGATTGTCACAAGAATAACATCAACTCTACTGAGGTTGACCAAATCCTTGGTACTAATTCTGCACTACAGACCCAAAAGTTTGTGTCTCTGTATGGTTATGCATCCCTGGTTATGATCCATTTTACTTATTGTCTTCTAGATCTAGCAGACACCTAAGCCTCGTGACCTCTATTGCAGGTCACATCCACTTATTCCTCATCCAGGAAAATATGTACCACTAGATCTCACTCTAGCAATGTAGTATAGGTGGGAATGCACAGTGGAATCACAGAAGCCCTAATCTCCCAATGCAAGCCCTGATATATGGTATATCCTCTGAATAATGGAACCCAAACCATATCCAAATAGTATTGTGAAAAGTCTGTGAGCCTCTCCAAAAACTCCATCGCTTTCACACTACCCTTATAAACCAACATATGCTCCTGAATATGCACTGATATCAATGAGTTTGTGTAAGAATGTTCCCTAAAGAGTTTCTCTAACACATCCCAAGTGAGTGTTGCCTCTTCATGAGATGTTATCACTGGACTCCCACCTGAACCCTATAGAATGCTCGTCGTTAGGATAAACATCTAATCAGGAGGTTTCCTCACCAAGTAGAAAATTAATTTGACTTACTCAATCCATTCATATATTTATTGGGGTTCTAGATCAACTAGTACCTCAGAGGACACTACCATTGGAACTTGTGTATAACACTTATACCGCATGCATCTTTGTCCTGAACTACTGGTAAAACATTCTGCTGAATAGGTGGAGGCACTACCGATGGAGCACCCCGAGGTAACAGCTTAGAATTAGTGTCATACACAGAATCCTCGTCATGGATTGGATTTTTATTACAATCATGCTATAGAATCCTATCTCTCTATCTTCACATAGGCATCCTGAAATATAATCATGATATACCATGGTCAAAGGGTATATCTAGGGAGCTCACTCAAGAAGGATATAAAAAACAAAAACCTATCCTTATATGATGCACGTACCATTTATTTCCAAGTGACCAGTGTCATAATGAACCAAGTCAAAAAAAGGTTATCAGAGTCCTGATGAATGGATATGTCGGTCTCTACATGAGCACTAGAACCCCTGGCCTGATAGCTGAACTCAAAACATCCTAACAATATCACTATGAAACCCAAAAAAAATCTCACAACACTATGGTTCCAATGTGGAACTGACCAACTGTGATACCACTCTCTCATGACCCGACCCGACAGGGCTCGGGATGCAACTCCCCAATCCTACCTCCAATAGGCCAGAGGATAGTGACTAGCACTGAGAAGACATTGCACAAACATGGAATGCATTTCTCATGTACATGTACGAATGTTAACATCACTAAGTTCACAAAAATTTAGGGATATAAAAACCAAAGACAACCAATGCATGCATACATATATATATCCCACAACCAGAGTACAACATAAGTTCAAAAAATGTAATAAGGGAAAAATAACACCCATCGAAGAAAATTGTAAAAGCGTCCAACATTCTCAAAAGGAGCAGATCACTTTCACCTACAACTACTAGAAATCTCCTTGGATATGCTCTGTTAAACACCTCGTTCTTTCTAGTTCACTAAGATCTTCACTCCTCGTGTCCTCTGTGGACTCCATCGAAAGGAATGTTGTATTCACAAGACAAAAAACATGTTAATGAAAATCCAATGAAGGTGTGAGTATAAAACTACTCAGTAGGAACCCCAAAAACCTCAAAAGAAAAAGGGATCAACTCAAAGGCAATAGTTTTCTCGAAGTATCTAGAGGGAACCCCAATCAACAGAGAAACTACATCTCACATCATCCTCATTTCTACATGAAATTTCATCTTGGTCAATAAGTGGTGTCAACCCTAACATGTGATAACACCACAAGGACACCTAAAAAACACCTAGATATACTCATCTTAGACTCCAAGCCTAATGAGTTTCCAACCTCATTGTTGTAAATAATATTGTCCTTATAAGATCTAACCATAACATAATTCTAGTACAATACACTTCATGAATTTATAAATCCTTGATGTCACTCATTTTAGAGATTCACTCCATCAGGAAAAACTATACTAGGTCCAACACCTGTGCCCCACACCAAAGGTCATGTCCTCATAACTTTTCCCCAAGAGAAACTATAGAAACCCAAATAAAGAGGCATTCCCCACACCACTTCACACAGTTGAGGGAGAACCACTCTTGACTATGCATGTAGAGACCCAAATCTTGACGTACATGTACATTACATTACTTTTGTGGAATACTTAATATATAAAAAACACACAAGGACTGTAATAGTTTAGTGTCTTTGGAAACTCAGAACATAATCTTCTAATTGTGGTGAAAAATCTTCAACATCTCCCATAAAGATCATCCCCTTTCGTTTTCCTACCTAAAACCTTTCTTTATATCCTGGGGAAAAGATAACATATAAAGGGTGAGCTCAAATGCTCAGTAAGGGTAAACATAGATAACATAAAACAATCCATAAACATTTGAATGAAAAAACATGAACATAAAATCTAAACATCAAAATAATGAGCCAAGACATAAATCTTGGAAGTACGTAAGGAATATATCATAATGGAACATCAATAATGATAAAATAGAATGAGAAGAAAACATGTAATTGTGGAAAACCATTAAGCACATAATATGATTTCCATAGTAGTCAAGGCATTGCTGTCAAGACCATCTTAGTGGACAATGTCCCTTTCTGAATCGAGTTCACTCCTCATTCCAATCCTGTATCACTGAACCGAATTAACTTACATTTCTAGCCATGTCTATCTCATGAGATATAAATATTTACCCAATGCATTGGAGGGAGATATAGGTCCCAACCATCTTAGAATGAAATCATTCTTACATGTTCCACAACATGAACATAAATCATTCATCATTACCCAAAGAATAAAATGGGTTTCATAAACATTATTCCATCATAACATAATCCATATAAAAAAATGGATATCATTTCATCATAATAAAATTGAAACCATGTAAATAATAGAGACATTATACTTGAAACATACACATATGAAATAATGCCTCCTTATATGGAAAATGGTTTTGATAAAACACTTGAAATGAATTCTTGAGGAAAATATCCTTTCTTATTCAAAATGATTTTCATTTTAAAAAATTCCATTAAATTTTAAAAGAAAAAAATTTTGTTGAAAATATTCATGAAATCATGTAGAGTATGCTTCATTAAAATAAGGAATTATGAAACCGTAAAAATCCATTCATGCCGTATAAGTTATAAAAAACATTCTCCTCGTACTTTTGTCAGAAAAGTCAAAAAGTTCCTCGTGTGATAAACAAAAAAAATATTCTTTTAATAACACGTGGTTAATGTCAAAAATGGGTAAAAATGACTTTAAACATACAAAAAATTAGTTTTAGAAAACATGGACATGGATGATAGCAGTAACCCCAGTAAATATATACAAATAAACAATCTCAGATAAGAACGAGATTGGAATAATTATCCATTACCTTATGTCCAATTTCTTCCACATGTGTCCGAGACTCCTGTATAGTGGGTTTAAACATATTATTAACTTGTAAAAGAACCATAAGAATATTTATGATATCATATATGATTCACTAACAACTTTATATTATCCGTTCATTTGTCAATTCCAGGTTAAAGTAGTGTTTTGGGTAAAATCATTTCATTTATCATCCGTGTTTTGACTTGTAATTATTAATATGATTACATAGATCATTATTAATTAATTAAATAATATAAAACATTATTTATATATAATATATATTCATAATATACACATATATAATATATCGATAAGTGGAAATAAATACATTGTTCATGAAAACGGTAGGCCGTATGTACGCGTGAACGCTGTTTTTCATTTCCTTATTGAATTGAATGGAATTAAGTAGATGACATACATACATATATATATACATAAATAAAGTAGCATTATTATGTCATATATTTCATGATTACTTATTATATATACTTTATAATCATTCTTGAATTGTTAACATGGAAAATGAATCTCATCGAGTCATGGAGACGATAATCCGTACGTACGCACAAGAGATGATATCGTTCCCATATTTATTGAATGGAATTGGAGTGGATGATATAATATCTTAGAATCCTTATGGTGTTATAATAATCATATATAGTTATTATTTACACCATTATACCCATCCAAGTAATCTGGTGGTGGAAAAACTGATTACACCACTGTGTGGAGACGGTATTCCGTACGTACGCACACGCAGTGATTTCGTTTTCCGTAGGATGGATAGAAGGTGAAATAGGGTTTTTTCATATTTATAATAACATATCAGTATATAATTAATACTTATTTTATTACTTTATAATTAAACAACTAAATAATAGGAAGTAGAGGAAGAAAGAAACATGAAAGAGTCGGTAGAAGAGATTACCTCTTCATCGACACACCTCCTTTAAAATTCTTATTAGGGCACTAGAGTTGGTCTTTTGAGAAGACCAAAACCCCTATGATATAACTAGAGAGTGTTAGAAGAGCAATTGTCAGGGTTTTTCCAAACATCAAGGCTCAAAAGGGTGTAAAGAGAAGAGGGAGGAGATGCCCTTTTATAAGGGAGGAGAGGGGCACCTTAGGAAATCTTAAAATATTATTTTATAATAAAGTCATATTCGGTTTATAATAGCTCAAAATTGATTTATTTCTCAGATAAAGTGGTTATGGGTCTAAATCCTCTCAACCAATAGGTTTTAGACAAGTTTAGGTTACTATTTTAACCTTATCATTTAGATTTAACTCTAAGTTAAATAATTTATCTTTTACCGTGTCTTCTTTTTTTCTTACACTATATGGTTAATAAACTTACAATAACAATACAAACGAACCCCAAGTTGTTCATTATTTATATATAACCTTATATAAGTCATTTGACCTAACCATAGATTTTTAGGAATATAATTACAATTCATAATATAATATTTGTTTTAAAAACCATTTTATTTCAGTTTTGACACTATTTGGAAATTGATTTTTGTGAAATTAATAACAACATGATTAGTTCGAAAACAGTTCATTTAATCAATACTAACATGTAATATTAACCTATAAAATTATTGGAATTCATAAAAAGTCTCAAATTACATTTATTTGGGTATTTATAACATCAATTATGTTAATATTTCATTAATAAGGTAATTAATGCATCATCATTGTGACATAAATAAATTAAATTATTTAATGTCTAAAAATTATAAATAAACTTAAATTATGTAGGAAATATTTTTACCTTTCTAATGAATATTTATAGTCGAATTTATCTTATGTATAACCCTATATGAAAAATGTTTTAGTTATTAAACTTTGATTTTAACTATTTTAACTCTTCTTTAAATAAAATAATAATAAGTGTCCTAATCTAATCCAAGTGGACCTAAAGGGTAATATTTTATTCCTAAGGTTGTTTTTGGTCGAATTACACTTATCAAATAGAATTGGGACATGTTTTAGGGTAATAATAATATCTTTTTTATCCTTAATTACCCTATTTAATTTTAACCGTGGTAAATAAAAGTAAAAAAGTTACTATTCACCAAAAATAATTTTTATCTTATTGAACCACATTTTTCTCCTTGATATTAACCGTGTCTCACGGATTTTCGAAATTCTAGTCACAAAAGCGGTAAAATTATGTTTTATGTAAATTTTGAAATTCTCCTAGGAGGTGGGTAAAAGGCGGTGAAAAGTTTAATAAAACATTTATATATCTAAAATTATTATTAAATTACTCAAATGAATTACATTGAACTTATATTGGTATTATGTATCATTTTTGACCTAAAATAAATTTAAATAAAATAAATAATTATTTAAATAAATAGTTTGTTTTTAAATAGTAACACAATGTTTTCACTATTCATCAAAAATTGAATGTTTTTAGAAAAATACCAAATATTCACCCTAGGCTAATTTCGATATTCCAAATCCAAAAATGAAGTCCATTTTGAAAGATAAAATTTATAAAATTTCAGAAAGTGGGTGTTACTATTCATGACGGCTAGTTCAAAGTAATATTATAATTATATCTCGTTTGGTGAAACTTGGTATTGCTTACTACACACGCTATCGAAGAAGGTCTTGATTGCATGTAACGCAAGCCAAGTCAGGGTTTCATGTAGAGAAAGCTTCGTTTGGTGTTTCGTATAACATAATCAAAACTTATTTCATTTATACATTAAACAAAATATATACTTAATGTTGCGTAAAATAATTTCCACAAAACGAACTTGAAATTGTGTGTAACACGAGCCAAGAATAGTGTTGCGTATACTGCAAGCTATTACGGTGTTGCATATAGTACAAGTTAATCTTGGTGTAGTGTATAATAGATTACATCAAAGAAATTAAAAATAATATAACTCATAAAATCTTGGGGTGTTACATTCTACCCCCCTTAAAATGAATTTCGCCCTCGAAATTCGTCGGGGTTATAAATGTTTTACTACTTGAAAGTTTCATTCAATAAAACCCACATCGTAAAAAGGAATACTAAAACATCATTTTAAAAAGGGAAGTTAGAATCATAACAGTCACCCGAAGTTACTCAGCACTAGGTTTCCACATAGGACAATGTAGGTGAAAATATGTATATGGAAGAGAAATATAACCACCAACTTCTGTTGAAGAGTTGTAGAGGAAATGGCTATGCAAAATCCAACAATCACAAAGACATAAATTTGTGATGATATAAGGTACCATATAATTCATCAGATATAAGGGCACTAGGACAACATTTTTGGTTTTCAAGATCATTTCCATAAAGTTGATGAAATTGGAATTAGAAGAAATACTTACTTGATTTTGGTACAATCTCATTGTTGTTCATGCCTTGAACATTTTCCACTTCATCTCTTAAAGAAATGAAGTGGAATTTTTCATTCGTGAAGTGTTAGCAGTTCATGCGATAGAATGATAGGTCATTCCATCTATCTCAAACATAAGGTTAGAAAAAGTTATATATATAAGTCCATCTATGGTGAGATTAATCACATATGGTTCCAAAAATGGACTTATACTTCATTTATCATACCACTTAATAAAATACAACCATTTTATACAAACCAGGCACTTCCTGTAGGCCAGAGGTAGGCGATAAAGTCATGTTACACTTCAATTGTAGGTTCGATTCCCGCAACCTTGTCCGACGCGACGAGTTGTCGCCCATCCTACGGGTTGTCCTTTTTCTAAAACTAAACTATTATAACATTACAGAAATAATATAGAAAAAAAAGGTCTAGCCTTAAACAATACTATCTAATATCCAAAATAATCCATTACAATCTTTAGACTTATCCAAAATACATTTGTCCAATCTCATAGTATAAAGAAAATGATTACTGGAAAGGTCACATAACAAGAATGTGATTACTATCATTTATCCTACATATATAATAAAATAAATCTTACTGGTCAAATTCCAGATATGAGAATACCATATTCATGTATTCTCTTAAAAAATGAATAACCATTGAACCTTAGTGAAAAAATGAATGCTATCAAAAGTTAACACTTTCCACATACCAAAATCCTAAAATTTCTATATACTCAAACCATGATATAACATTGTCCATATAGCAGTCATGAGCTCATTTCATTATCTCTTTATCCCTTCATTTTGTGCATATCATCTTATTTCTAAAAATATTTGAATAACCTTTCATGGTTACCGGTACCATTCATCATATACTTTCAAAAACTCAAGGAAATACAACAGTGTAAAAATCCTTATATTTTTATTTATTCTATAGTACCATACATTATTCTTGATAAACATACAATCATTCCACTACCTTCTTAAACCACTGACTGAGCTTCATCATTTCTTTCATCTCATATATCATTTGTAGTCTCTCCATCATCATCCACATAAATACTAACCATAAGACCTTGCTGATTCTCTTCATGAGATTTTCCCTTAGGTCATTGGTTTGCATAATGCCCATACATTCCACATTTAAAACATTTAATCATTGTTGATGTTGTAGAAATTCCATTATCTTTGCCTATGGTGGTAACTGAACCTTTTCCATTGCACTTACTGGCTTTGTGTCCTTCCTTTCTAAACCCAATGGATCTTCCAGTTCCTTTGAAACATTCTCCTTGATGCCTCTTCCCACATTATTTACATGAGGTAAATTGAACATTCTTTCCTCTATAATCATCATGAAACTCCATCTTTCTCTTATTAGATGAGTCGGGAAACTTACCCAAGTTGAGATTATTGATCATATTGTGAGATTTCTGATTAGGAATAATAATGATGTTTCAACTTCCAAATCCCATTTCATTTGGTTGCTCGTGAAGAATATATCATTCCATTGTCTATCATATCCTCCATTATCATGAATCTTCCTGTTTCCATCCATTTTCTAAAACCCAAAAAGAATAGTATGAGAGGCAAAAATAATGCTAGGAAAACAACATAATAAGGGGGAGTACCTTCAATATATAACATCTTAGGGTTAATTCTAATATCTTTACCATAATTATAGGACTATAACCTATAGGTACACTTAACCTTATGGACATCCCTAGACATACCTTAGAAATATCTCTAGGGATCTCACTAAAGTTCTCGCATCCTAGTTTCTAAAGTTTGACTAATCCTTTCCTCTAATACCAACTATAAAGACCCAAATCTTGACGTACATGGACATTGCATTACTTTTTATGAATACTTAATACATAACAAAAACAAACACACAAGGACCATAAAAGTTTAGTGTCTTTAGAAACTCGGAACATAATCTTCTAATCGTGGTGAAAGATCTTCAACATCTCCCATAAAGATCTTACCCTTTTGTTTTCTTACCTAAAACCTTTCTTTATATCATGGGGAAAAGAAAACATATAAAGGGTGAGCTCAAATTCATAGTAAAGGTATACATAGATAACATAAAACAATCCATAAACATTTGAATGTAAAAACTTGAACATAAAATCTAAACATCAAAATATTGAGCAAAGACATAAATCATGGAAGTACGTAAGGCATATATCATAATGGAACATCAATAATGACAAAATAGAATGGGAAGAAAACATGTAATTTTGGAAAACCATTAAGCACATGATATGATTTCCATAGTAGCCAAGGCATTGCTGCCAAGACCATCTTAGTGGACAAAGTCCCTTTCTGAATCGAGTTCACTCCTCGTCCTAGTCCTATATCACTGAACCAGATTAACTAACCATTCCAGACATGTCTATCTCATGAGATATAAATCATTACCCAATGAATTGGAGGGAGATATAGGTCCCACCCATCTCATAATGAAATCATTCTTACGTGTTCCACAACATGAACAAAAATCATTCATCATTACCCAAAGAATAAAATGGGTTTCATAAACATCATTCCATCATAACATAATCCATATAAAAAATAGGATATACTTTCATCATAAGAAAAGTGAAACCATTTAAATCATATAGACATTATACTTGAAACATACACATATGAAATAATTCCATCTTATATAGGAAAATGGTTTTGATAAAACAATTGAAATGAATTATTGAGGAAAATATCCTTTCTTCTTCAAAATAATTTTTTTTACAAAATTCCATGCAATTTTAAAATAAAATGATTTTATTGAAAATACTCATGAAATCATGTAGATTAAGCTTCATGAAAATAAGGCGTTATGAAACTGTAAAAAACCGTCCATGCCGTATAAATTAAAAAAGCATTCTCCTCGTACTTTTTTCAGAAAAGTAAAAAAGTTACTCCTGTGATAAACAAAAGAAATATTCCTTTAATAACACATGGTTAAAGTCAAAAATGGTTAAAAAGGAATTTAAACATACATAGATATACTTTTATAAAACATGGACATGGATGATAGTAATAACCCTAGTAAAATACTTACGAATAAACAATCTCGGATAAGAACGAGATTGGAATAATTATCCCTTACCTTATGTCCAATTTCTTCTGTAAGTGTCAGAGACTCCTGTATAGTGGGTTTAAACATAGTATTAACTTGTAATAGAACCATAATAATAATTATGATATCATATTTGATTCACTTACGACTTTATATTATCTGTTCATTTGTCAATTCCATGTTAATGCAGCGTTTTGGGTAAAATCGTTTCATTTATCATCCATGTTTTGACTTGTAATT
The DNA here is from genome assembly GCA_963277665.1 of Viscum album. Classification (NCBI taxonomy): domain Eukaryota; kingdom Viridiplantae; phylum Streptophyta; class Magnoliopsida; order Santalales; family Viscaceae; genus Viscum; species Viscum album. Next base: position 876,341,369 of record OY728160.1, on the reverse strand, counting down.
ATTAATATGATTACTTAGATCAAGATTACTTAAATCCTGAATATAAAACATGATTTATATATAATATATATTCACAATATACATATATATAATAGATCGATAAGTGGAAAGAAATACACCATTCTTGGAGACGGTTGGTCGTACATACGCATGAACGTTGTTTTTCATTTCCTTATTAAAATGAATGGAATTAAGTAGATGAAAAACACACACATATATATATATATATACATAAATCCAGTAGCAATATTATGTCATATATTTCATTATTACTTTTTATATATACTATATAATCATTCTTGAATTGTTTAAATGGAAAATGAATCTCATCAAATCATGGATACGGTAATCCGTACGTACCCACAAGCGATGATATCATTCCCATATTTATTGAATGGAATTGGAGTTTATGATACAGTATCTTAGAATCAGTATTATGTTATAATAATCATATATAGTTATTATTTACACCATTATACCCATCCAAGTAAGGTGGTGGTGGAAAAACTAATTACACCACGGCGTGGAGACAGTATTCCGTACGTACGCATGCGCGGTGATTTCATTTTCCGTAGGATGGATAGAAGGTGAAATAGGTTTTTTTCATAATTAAAATAACATATAATTATATAAGTAATACTAATGTTATTACTTTATAATGAAACAACTAAATAAGGGGAATTAGAAGAAGAAAGAAACTTGAAAGAGTCGGTAGAAGAGATTACCTCTTCCTCGACGCACCTCCTTTAAAATTATTCTTAGGGCACTAGAGTTTTTATTTTGAGAAGACAAGAACCTCTATGATAAAACTAGAGACTTTGAGAAGATGAATTTTCAGGGGTTGGAAGAGCTTCAAGGCTCAAAAGGGTGTAAATAGAAGAGGGAGTAGATTCCCTTTTATAAGGGAGTAGAGGGGAACCTTAGGAAATCTTAAAATATTATCTTATAATAAAGTCATATTCGGTTCAAAATAGCTCCAAATTGATTTATATAGAAGATAAAGTGGGGATGGGTCGAAATAATCTCAAACAATAGGTTTCAGACAAGTTTAGGTTACCATTTTAACCTTATCATTTAGATTTAACTCTATGTTAAATAATTTAACTTTTACCGTGTCTTCTTGTTTTCTTACACTATATGGTTAATAAACTTACTATAACAAGTCAAACGAACCCCAAGTGGTTAATTATTTATATATAACCTTATCTAAGTCATTTGGCCGAACCTTAGATTTTTAGGAATATAATAACAATTCATAATATAATATTTGTTTTAAAACATTTTAATGTCAATTTTGACACTATTTGGTAGTTGATTTTTTAGAAAACCATAACAACATTATTAGTTAGAAAAATATTAATTTAATCAATACTAACATGTCGTATTAACCTAGAAAATTATTTTAGTTCATAAAAAGTCTCAAATTACATTTATTTGGGAATTTATAATATCAATTATGTGAATATTTCATTAATAAGGTAATTACTGCATCATCATTGTGTCATAAATAAATTAAATTAGTTAATTTCTAAAATTTATAAATAAATTACCATTATGTAGGAAATATTTTTAGCTTCATAATGAATATTTATAGTCGAATTTATCTTATGTACAACCCTATATTAAAAATGTTTTAGTTATTAACTTTTGATTTTAACTATTTTAACTCTTCTTTAAATAAAATAATAATAAATGTCCTAATCTAATCCAAGTGGATCTAAAGGGTAATATTTTGTTCCTAAGGTTGTTTTTGGTTGAATTAAACTTATCCAATATAATTAGTACATGTATTAGGGTAATAATAATATCATTTTTATCCTTAATTACCCTATTTAATTTTAATTGTGGTAAATAAAAGTAAAAAGTTACTATTCACCAAAAAAAATTTATCTTATTGTACCACATTTTACACCTTGATATTAACTGTGTCTCTCGGATTTTCTAAATTCTACTCACAGAAGCGGTAAAATTAATTTTTATGTAAATTTTCAAATTCTCCTAGGAGGTGGTTAAAAGGCGGTGAAAATTCAATAAAATTATTATATATATATAATTATTATAAAATGACTCAAATGAATTACATTGAACTTATATAGGTATTATGTATCGATTTTGGCCTAAAATATATAAATAATTTTTTAAATAAAAATTTTGTTTTTAAATAGTAACCCCGTGTTTTCACTATTCATCAAAAATTGAAAGTTTTCAGAAAATACCAAAAATTCAACCTAGTCTAATTTTGATATTCCGAATCCAAAAATCATATCCATTTTGAAAGATAAAATTTATCAAATTTTAAAAATTGGGTATTACTATTTATAACAGCTAGTTCATAATAATATTATAATAATATCTCGTTTAGTGAAACATGGTATTGCGTACCACACATGCAATCGAAGAAGGTCTTGATTGCGTGTAATGCAAGCCAAGTCAAGGCTACGTGTAGTGAAAGCTCTGTTTGGTGTTTCGTATAACATAATCAAAACTTATTTCATTTATACTTTAAACAAAATCTATACTTAATGTTGCGTAAAATAATTTCCATAAAATGAACTTGAAATTCTGTGTTACACGAGCCAAGAATAGTGTTGTGCATACTGAAAGATAATACGGTGTTGCATATAATACAATCTAATCATGGTGTAGCGTATAATAGAAGACATCAAAGAAATAAAAAATAATATATCTCATAAAATCTCGTGGTGTTACAATGCACCATGTGCATCCTCTCAAACACGAGAGGATGGAGGGACTCATGCATCACCACTACCCCGATGTCGAGGGATTACTGCTCCTAGCTAACCCATGAAATGTTTTTCACTCCTATATGGAGTGTCCCACACCTAATTTTGTCAAGGAGGCACTAAATCCTATATATTAATCATTCATATCAAGTGGAGGGGCCCACTCCTCATAATTGTATCGCATTTTTTGAGGGAGATTCAATTCCAATGGAGGAATTACTCCCCGATACTACTCGGAGATAGGGGATTACTACTTCGTAATGATGACTCACTTCATGATACAATAGGGGGTTGACTACTCATAGAATGGAGGACATGTACCCTGATGATATGGTTGAGTTCCACTCTATGGATTCTAGGAAATGAACCCTAACCTGTTGGGGGAGTACCAATAAGTTGCAAGAGGAACCACACACATGTAAGTGAGGGGAGTACCGACTCTTCCATCTCATTATCTATGGCAGACCCACACCCTGACATGGAAGTGGAGTACTGACCTCATGGTTAAGGACCCACTCCCTGACACAGAAGGGGAGTATCAACTCTTTTAGAAGAACATGTATGAAGCACAAGTTCCCTTTAACGACTGGGGGTTACCGACTCCTAGAATAGAGGATCATCACTCTACCCCGATAAGGGAGTACCCACTATATCTATATGTCATATATGGAGGACATGAGCCTTGGTCCAATAGGGGAGTACTGACTCCATGGATAGAGGACCCGGCCCCTAGTCCAACATGGGAGTTCCTACTCTACCATCACAAATGTCATGGGGAAACTGATTCCCTAGTCTATCAGGGGAGTAACACCCCTAGAGGAAACTAACCAAAGGTAACGAACTTGTTCCCACTATGTGGGGAGTCTTGTCTCTAAATAAGAATAGGGGTAAGGAAAACCCGCACCATGGTCCAATAGGGGAGTAACAGTCCTAGAATCTCCCTATATGAACCACATCGATCTTCAACATTGGATCAATACCTCTACACAAGAATCTTTCTTGATTCATGCCACCTTGTATCTCATAAGATAAAACGAAGGCCACCATCACCTTCTACATGGATAAACCCCCAAGATGGACTACTAACTACCCTGAATCTGATTTCTAGAGAATAATATATGGAGGGTTGAAGATCCTAAAAGGATCTCCTAGTGGTACATGGCATGCACCAGGGCACACAGGACATGTGATCCCACCCGAGCACCTGCCCGTGTATCTGTTCCACAGGGGTTCCAACCCATGCAGGGGGTATATGGTGTTTACAGTAGGTACATTTATTTTCCTTCATATCTAGACACCTGGTCGTGTTCCTCATCTACACAGACCGACCAACCGTGTCCCTTACACATCATGCATTTCATACTACACATCCTCTCTAGGATAAATGGCCACATGCCCTTGTATTTTGCAAGTGTTCATGTACTAGACCTCATTTCTGTGTATCTTGGTCGTGTGTTAGTGAATAGCCTTGTGTTTTCACACTTATATTCGATGTCGTGTCCCATGGTAACTTGTTTAAGGGAAAAAACATTTTGTGTGACCCCTATACATGGAATATAGTCTCAAATGTTCATATTCCTCGAATATGAAGATCTATAGGGCGTGTGTCACTAAACTACACAAAGTGTAGATGGTGATTCCAATAAGGAATTACCTAAAAAACCCATCAAGTCACCCTGATTTACCCCAAAATGAACAGATCTACCTAGAAGGGGTATCTAGAAATTGTATTTGGGCTGTAGAACATTAAAAAAAGCATAAACAAGGGGATCATGACCAAATCTCAAATCTTCCAACCAAATTGGAGAAACACTGAACCCTTGGAGCAAGAACTATGCCTAGATCATTCTAGTTCTTGATATGATGATGATATTCTTCCAAAATAGAGATCAATGGATCCTTTTTGTGTGAATTTGGCTCTATTTTTTGTTTCCAAAGGGATTAAAGGAGGAGGAGGTTCTCCTCCTCAATATTTTATGCACACTGTCGAGAAGGGTGGGATGGGTATCAATCAGATTTTAATTAATAATTTAAATTAATTAATTTAATACACCACATAATTCCCCATTACCAAAACACCCCTAGACTAAATCTTATCATAGATTACCTTAGGTCATGCCTCAAGTAAACACGACATTCTAGACTCAACCACGGTCTTTGAAATCCGATATGAGATTCTACAAGGGTGTTATTTACATTTTAAGAGAAATCGTTCATGCACAAAGAAATATATTTAATTATTTTTTTAATATAGTTGCAACAAAGTTCCTTGAGCCCTGACTTCCGGCACCAACTCAGTTCCTAACTCTATAATTTTTTTTTGAAATATTTGGATGTCCTCCAGGTCAAAACTTGAGTCATTAAAGTTACCATTGTGGTAACATTAAATCATAATCCTATAGGATGAATAAAATTAAATAAAGATTAAAATATCATGAAATAAATGATATTCATGATATAACAATTCAAAGAGAAGTATAAAGTCCTTTTAGATGAATATAGGTGCATGAATTGGCATATGTGTCTCAAAGAAGGAAAATTGAGAGAAAATTACTTTACTGATTTGGTAACTTTTGAACATAAACCCCATGAAAGAGATATCATAAAATGGATATGTAAATACTCCTAATTTTAATTATATATATCATATAATAGACAATATAAATGTGTTAGTAACATCGAATGTATCTCAGAAATATAAAATGTGAGGTGAGAAAACACTTTCCTTAAGTCTTGAATTCATTAGTACACATTCATAACTCTTAAATAATAAATATATTTTTATTATAAATCTACCAAAAAAACCATATTATTATATATAATACCATATATTATTTTTTTATGACTATATAATCCCTATTTATTAAAAACTACATGTCAATGTTGTGTTTTGGGTAATGTTAGGTTTGCTTTTCATATATGTTTTTCCTTGTTATTCTTGATACTCTTACATAGATAATCAATTTTATATTTCCAAAATGTAAAACATGATATAAATATCATATAGATTAATTATATGTGTATGTATAATAATATATATATATATATTATAAAAATATGAAATTCAATACACCATTCATGTAGATGGTAGGTTGTATGTACACATGTACATGGTTCCCATTTTATTATCGTATTGAAAGAAAGAAATTAAATGACATATATGTATATATATATATATATAATATCATTAAAATATAATTATTATTTCATATATATCATATAATATCACTGGACCCATCCTTAATACATTCCATGTATAGTGTGAACGAATCAAATCGCTTTGAGGAGGCAGTAATGCACACGTCCACAAACTAAGTTATAGGATTTACAAAAAATGTAATCTATAAAGGATTATTTATGTAATAATTATAGAGTCATAAGGAAAAAATAAATTTCATAAGTATTATATAAAAACATATTTTCCATCCTAATACCATCCCTGGGAGGTGGTAAAGGTAAAACGAACAACATCATTTAGCAAGATGCTAGTCTACCATACACATGAACGGTAAGTACTTTACCCATTATATGGAAGTGTGTGTAATTTTAGGAAAAACCATTATAATAAAATAATATCAGTATATTTGGCATACTGAGTTTGTTATATAATCATGCAATAATTATATTTAAGCAATGTATAATGAAAATAAAACAAAGGATCTTCAGGAAGGATGTCACCTCTTATTTGGGTAACTTCTCTTGGTTTGCACCAAAGGGATTCCGTGGTTGGGTTTATTCCGAAATGTAGGATTATAGGATTATGGGAGGGATTTTGGTAGCTTTTTTTATAATATTTTGGGTAACAAAAAAGTCTTTAGTGGTGTGAATAATTGGGAGGGGTAATTGCCTTTTTATAGTAGAGGATGAGTGGCATTCTTGTAAATTTTTGAAAAGGGAATTCCACCCACGTTTTATCCAAGTCAAGTGGATCCAATAATGGTCCCAATTATATCCAATAAAGGATAGGGTATAAATATTTCCAAAAAATGTATTTTTTATAAGTTTCGAGGTCATTATTTCCCTTAAGTTTAAATTTAGTCCTTTGTTAAGCTAATTTTTGTCTTAATCCTTATAATTAATTTTAATGACTTTTACTAATATTTTTTGTAAAAAACTATATAAAAATTATAATAAATTATAAATTATGGTGATTAAGAATATTTAATTAATTTTTCAAAATTATAATCACATAATTGGAAAATAATAAATTAAATTCAATCCCATATACGGGATGACAAAGTGGATTTTTAAAGTATAAATGTTCAAAAGATTGAAATGTTTTTACATATAATTTCGATGTGAAATTTATTCCAATAATATAAATTGGGTTCAATGATGTAAAATTTATATAATTAAAAATTAAAAAAAACTAAAATATAATTTAACTATATAAATAAATTACACAAAAAGCAATTTTGAATTAAAATTTAGGATTTTCACTCTTCATCAAAAATATAAAACTTCTCTAAAAAACACCAAAATTAAAACAAAATAAAATTACGATATTATAATAAAAAATGAATTTAAAATTTTAAAATAAACACTATAAAATGTTCAAAAATCATATTTAAAATTTTTTTTCCACAAAACGAGGTATAATTTCCTTTTAAAAAAAATACAACTTTTTATTCTTAAAATTGGATTTATTCTTATCTTATTACTATCAAATATATTTGATGAGTGTAAAAACTATTTATTTAAAATATAATATATAAATTTTATTTAAAAATTAATAAAAATTGGTTTTTTTAATTTATTGAGATAAAATTGTCTTTGTACATAAAAAAATAGTTTTCTTATAAGTCTAACTTCTTTTTTTTCAAATAGTTGTTACATTCAGCATTGCTAATTTATAACCAAAGGATTAATTTTATATACATGTTTAAATATTATTTTCACAATATATTTAATATTATTCATAACATCTATTTCAATAGAAATGTGGTGCCTATAATATTATTTTAATATCAGTATTAACAGTATAATGTAGTTTGGTAAAACTTGATCTTTCATGTAATGAAAGCTATCAAAAAAATTAGAATTATGTGTAACACAATCAAAAAATAATGTTTTTTGTAACAAAAGATATTATAAGTGTTGTTTTTATATCATTATTAACATGTTTATACATATAACACAATATAAACTTAGTGATTTCTTATAACAAAAGCTATATTCGGTGTTCTATAAAATGAAAAACATAATATCAAAGTGATTATATTAATAAAAAAAAATCACAAAATATCAGGGTGTTATAGGTAAAAATTATGGATGTGATGAATGAAGGTGATGAATATTTGAAAATTATAATTGTTAAATGATAATTTATCATATAACATTATTCCATCCAAATCATTGAGAAATGGAATCATTAATCATTCATGCTGGTGTGCTACTACCTCCACGAGTGACGAATTTCATTTATTATCACCACCCAACAAGGAAGGTCCTAGGAATTAATTCAATAAATGTAAATTATTTTTATGAAATTTTATGATTATTTGAAAGGTATATTAAAATTATATATAAACATTTCCTTATTCGTTAAATTATTATAACAAACATTCATTTGGGTCGGTTTTATGACCTACTAGAATAATGATATAATGTGAATGTCATGAATGATTCAAAAGTATAATCTAATAATAATATCATATAATTATAATTTATTTTTTATATTTAAATAATTATAAAAATTCTTCCTTGATATGGAATATATTTAAAACTATATCACATTTGGGTCATTAAACAAGTTGAAACTAGTCCTTTACAATTTCTATTTTAACAAACCATACCTTAATCATTCAACAAATGAAAATGGTAAATAATGAATCACTAAAACAAATGGATTATAATATCTTGGATATTCTAGGAATAATGAATTTTTTTTAAGAAAAATTAGAATTTACAACACCATTAAAACACTAGAATGAAACAAGCAATCTTATTTTCTAGCATCTCATGATGAAAATGCACATTAACTGATTAATTTATTGACTACTAAAATATATAAATGAAGTTAAAACATAAAACAAATATGTAAATGGTTCTAAAATATTTCATTAGTATAGTATTTTTATTATATAGGAGGTTATTTCACACTCGGCTAAGAGGTATTAAAGGTAATGGTGTTTCATCTCACTTTTCCTTTTATTGAGACAAGTTTTCCTTTATATACATAATTTCATTAAATTGGCATGAATAGTTCCTATTGAAAATTTCTTATCATGAATTATGTTTTATATATGGTATTTTAAATTCAATATCATGCCCTATATTTCATGTGGTTTTTATTAAAAAATTTCTTAAGCCATAAAGGATATTCATAACTAAAAACGTCTTTCATTGAGTTGTGATATTTTTCCTGAACTTATTTCTTACATTTTTGGGTTCATCCACAATAACATTATATTAAATTACATTTTTTCTTCCTTTATAGTAAGAAATTATTTTTCAATTGTAATCTTCTTTCAATTATGAATTTATATCCCATTAAACTATGCCTTTGATAATAATAATTCTTATTCACTTTAACAATTATTTTTCAACAATATTTATACTTCCCTAAAATTTTATCCTTTATTTATAGAAACTAAATTGTTTGTTACATCCTTTTCACTTCATCTTTTGATGATCCACCTTTCAAAATAATTTTTTTATTAACCCTCTCTATGATTTTTATTTTCCACAAAGGTATTTCAAAATATTAAAAAGGTTTTCTATCCTCTTCAAAATTGAAAATTTAATATTCCATTACAAATTTACTCTAAAATACATTATATAATTTTAAAGGATACATTTTTAATTTTCCTTTTAAATGTAAATTTTTTCAAAAAGATTCACTTAATTTTTTTGAAATTTACTTGTTAATGTGACCTATAACTTCAACATTTACGAGTATGGAAAAAAATTCTTAAATATTTTATAATTTTTATCACTATATAAGAATTATTCTTTATGGATATTCCTTTCAATTCTTTTAAATAGTTTCCAAATAATTTTAACTCTTGATGATTTTTAAAATAAAATAAAATAATCTTATATAATTGAAAAGTAATAGTTTTATTTTTAATTTTATTATTAATTTAAAATTTTGATTTTAAAAGAATATTTATTAAAAATGATTTATTCAATGTTTTTTAAAGTACCATTATTTTCTAAAATTCATCTTATAAAATAAAATTTTTCTTTTAAATGTTAGTCATTAATAAAATTATCAAACTGAAAATAATTGGTTTTAAAGAAAACATTTTTATATGTTTTCAAACATTTGAAAAAATGTTTTTCACTATTTTTTTCAAAATGATTTGTCTAATAACCTCAAAATGGTGTTTTTCATCTATAAAAATGTCCTTTTATTTTACATATGTCACACTGTGGATTTTTTTATTCTACCATCTATCCTTTTTCTCTTGATTTATTATTGAATGTTTTTTTAATTTTTTTCATAAAACTAATCTATTTTCTATGGGTTTATTAAGTGATATTTAATGTTTTAATTTATTCATGTTTTAATTCCATACATATGTATGGATAATTATTTTTATTAATGTTAGAGTCCTATATAAACCTCTAATTAATCATTAAATCTTATATCTCATTAGATCAAAAAGGGTATGTAGAGGATTTCTCTAAACCAAAGGGTATAGAGGAGGATTATCCCAAGCTAATGTGTACACAAGAGAATTATACCAATCCCAATAAGGGTATATATAAGAATTATACCAAAGGAAAGGGTATATAAAAGGATTTTGTCAAGCCTAAGAATGTTGTATATGTGGAAAGAGTAACCATAATAAGGTTACACGGGTGGTAATCCCAATCCCAAGAAGGTAAACTATTGGTTAGACCAAGACTTTTATGTGATTAATTCCTTGGTGGGTAGCTTTACATATGATTTATATACTTATATTTATCCGATGAAGTTATGTCATTATATTATACCTATGTTATATTCTATTGATGTTGTTTATTATCTCCTGACTTCTCATACTTTTTAATGGTATTTGTTTGTTTATTTGTTATTAAATATACATATATCATGAAATATAGAAAATTATAATTATTCCATATTATTTTTAATAATATATTTACCATATAATCATGTTTTCTTATATTCTTATGATATATCACCAGATATCATGATGATGTTTCCCCTTCTGAGCATTTGAGATAACTTCTTTCTTAAGAATCCATTCCCTGGGTTATAATGGTTATTAAAACCTATAATATGTCTTTAGGGGGGTTAAGTGTGGTTTAATTATAAATAAATGTTCAAAAATGTTAAAAATATGTTACTTACATAGATGATACTCAAAGACCCTAAACCTTTTATTCTTGGGATTATACGATTTTTGTGGGGTGTAACGTTTAAAATTTGATTTTTTTTAAAATAAATATTAGTCCATCTTACCTTGTCTCAAATACAATGTTTTCACATAATGTTTTTAGATCTAGGGCTGGGAGTGTGGGTCTGGTAAACCTCTTTATAGTTCAACAAATAGTCACCAATATCCCAACTTCTCTTTAAGGAACATGGTGAAAAGTAGTGGATAAACCTAGTGAAAATGTCCGAAATATGAATTTATATACTAAATTTAGGTTCATTGTTATTAATTTAAAAATCCTGAAATATATTGAACTAGAACATAGAAAATGAAAACATATTTTATACCCTTTATTTGTAAAGAAGTCCATTCTAAACTTGACCCTATGAAGAATATTTGATCATTTACGCTCATGGGATAAATATTTTTTTGTTCAATAAATTTTAAATATTACATAAAACTAAACTAAAAAAATTCCACTAAAATAATCCACAGGTTAAAGGTTATAGCTTAAACCCAAAAGATCCAACATTAAAATTTTCCAAGGTCATATAAAAAGTAAATTTACTATTTTACAAATTTTAAATACCCATAACTTTTTAACTAAAAAATGATCAAAATATAATCCAAAGAAAAACTCATGACACTAAATCCTCTCCATATTTAAAAAAATTCATCCATGAAAATTAAAAAACATGAGATATTAATCAAGAAAACTCCTAAAAATAACCCATGGTGGAAATAACCAATCATTACATGCACTCATTCTGCTCATGGAGGTTCTAGCTGTATAAAAACTCTAGAAAAAACCACCTAATGAAACATCCTCTCTTAAAACCAATTTCATTCAAATAAAATTCATAATATATATACATCCTCGTTTTAATAGTATGAGTAAATCTCACTTTAGTGAAGTTCATAAATATAATAATATGCTTCCACACTATAAATAAACTTCATTGTGGCGGTTTATTAGAAGTGGTTGCTGTAACCACCATGCAATAAATACGTTAAAATATATAATATTGGTGTAGTTTAATCAAACTACCACTATATTTTTTTATTTTAAAAATAAGTGATGGTTCAGTTGAAACCACAACTAAATTTAATAAAAAAATCCTTAATTCCTCCCCCTCCCCCTCACTCTGTGCAACCTCAACCCTGACCCATATCCCCCCTCCCCCGACCTCATGCTTTCCCTTACCTAGTGATAATGTCGACCCCACCACCTTTTTGGTGACGCTCATTCCAACCACCCCTCTGACCTACCTCTTTCCTCAGTGACAACCCCAATCACCATTACCGCCCCTCTCGGTTCCACACCTCAGTGGTGATGTGGATCACCCCCACCCAATCATACCTCCCTCTCTTCATCTTGGTTTCACTCCACAACGGTGATGCGGACCCCCCCCATAAAGGTTGCATCAACTTCCCCATAATCACCTAAAACTATTATTCCCCATGCGAGTTATCATAATTCAATTCATCTCTATAGTACTTATTTTAGGTATACATGGGACTTGATTACACTTTATTGGTTAGTGAATAAGTAATTGTAGTTGTTTCCTTTTTTTCTCCTAGAAAACTCTTAAATATAGAGTTTATTTATATATAGAATAAGGTAGGAATTAAATGTGTTATTGGTATGGCTTTGGTTATCACACTTAAAATATATTCATTCCCCATATTAATTAGTTATATATGCTTCCATATAGTAGATAATAAGGTTGATTATTAAACTATAATATTAATAACTTTGGGAATATTTGACGGAAATAAAATTTAACACATTCCTATTAATTATAACTCATCATTATTTCATCAAAATTATTATGGATTTGACTGATTTTATTACAATTATGTTAGAGGGATTTTTCTCCTCACACCCATATATAGATATTAGTGACATAACATAGAAGTAATGGGTTGATCTAACTGGGCATCCAATCCAGTGTGGTATATTTTTTTTTATGTTTATCTCTTACTAAAGTCTTGTTTTGGTTTTTTATGGTTATATTATTTTCACTAGTGGGATTTCGTCAAATATGGAATAAAGATTTACTTTTCTAAAATCCATAGAATCTTTAAAATGGGAAATATAAACACAACGTATAGCATAAACACATGGTGTTCTCTGGGGTACATCCAAAATAGTGGTATAAGGGGGTGTGTTATCTTTTAAGACCATGGTATACATATAGAGTTGAATATTTTGGGTATGCATAACATATCATGAGCTTACATAGAGTTGAATATTTTTCTAATAGTAATTTTTCTACAAAAACACATTTCTTTATATATATAAATTTTTATTATAAATAATTTTAATTTTAAATTTAAAAAATAAAAAATATATTTTTATTCTAACTTGTTAATATAATTTTATAAATAATTTTTCATAATTTTCATAAATAATGTTTTTGTAAAAAAATAGTGATAAAATAAAAACTTTTCCAAAAATATTTACTTTCATTACATTAATATAATAGATGAAGGGATTACATTTTTTAATCCTTTTATATTATAATAATACAAATATAATAAATCAAAAAATATAAATTTTTTGTATTTATAAAAATCTTGTATATAAATTTTCAAACATATGTAATATTTTAATCAAAATACTGATTTATCTGATTAAATTAAAAAAAATAGTTTTATTCACCACCTAGAATTTTATCCATAAAATGTACAATTTATTTTAGATAAATAATATCATATTATGTAATAATTTTAGATTATTTTCATAATAAATTTATATTTACTATTATTAATGTTGATGACCACGATAATGATAAACATATTATTTTTTAAAAATTGTTTTATTAATGTTTTGTAATATTTAACTAATAAATTAGATTGATAGATTTAAAATAATGAAACTATAATGATTTTTAAAAACATATATGATTATATTAACATACATTTTATTGGTAATAAATGTATTATAACATTAAAAAAATAGTAAAAATAACATTTTTCTATAAAAAAATAGTTATCCAATATATAAAATGTTTTATTATAAATGTATGTTTTATAATGAATATAGATTACATTACATTAAGTTCATAAAAATAAGTATAAACCTGAAAAAAATTATTTAGAGGGGTTATTTTATATGTTTATTAAAACATAGTTTATAAAAATAAAAACATGTTACCACAGTAAAAATAAAAAATAAAAAATGTAAAAAATTAAGAAAAATTAATTTTATCATTTCTAAGAAAGAAACTCTATCTTATGCCTCTCAATTTAAGAAGTCATATTTGATATCATCTAGAATGTTCATAAGTCTCCTTTGTGGTAAAATGTTTTGTTTCATATTTATGTTCAGTTTATTTCTTTTTATTAATACACATATAATAATTTTTTCCTTATATTGGTGGATTCTTTTGTTCATGTTGGTACGGTTTTTTCAAATCTAATCATGCTCATGAGATATTGGACTTCCATTTTGAAACATAGATAATTAAAAAATGTAAATGTGTTAAGAATAAATACAAGAATCATGAAAAGGTGAATTCCTACAACTTATTTAATTAAATTTTTCATCATTTTATCTATTATTAGTATGTTAATTTCCTTATCATTTTTACCTAATACTTATTTTTTTTTCACAGATCTTTGGGTATGTCATATTTTTCTTCAATTATCTGTAACAAGGCACAAAAAATATAAAATCATTTTTTCTTCTAATTTTACCATAGTTTTTATTTCCATTACCTTTATTTGTCGAACTTCCAACATTGCATATTGATTTGATGTTCATTGCTAAAAAGAATTTCTCAGTATTAAAATCCATAAGAGTATCAGATGCTCATGTTTTCAATATGGTGACTCTCTACGATATAATGGGTACATGAGCTTCCTTTTCTCCTCTAACATTCAACAATGAGAATGGTTTGGTTGGCTAAGAAAACTGAGTTAATATGTAGTGTCAACAGTTTGAAAAAGGAATTGGAATCATGGAAACATTTGTATTTATAATATTTTTGAGACTTTATGGTGTGTAGTAATTAGCCTCCCCTCAATATGACAATTGATGCGACCGGTATGACTCTAAGTGCTTCTTTTTATAAGAAATTGACATTAATTTAAGTAAAAAGTCAAATTACATACTCAAAACAGATAAAATGGATTCTAATTGTTTTGATACTTTAGAACAACGATCTATAAGAAATTTTTTACATGTAGAAATCAACCACACCTCAATCTGAAACATAATTTTCTTGGTATGACTCGAAGATTCCATTATCAGTTTAAAATTGATATTTTAGTTCAAAAAGTGGCAGTCAACAAAAATTGAGAAAATATTCTTGGATTTTCATTATAATTTAGGAAAATGATTCATAAATCAGTTTTGATGTGTTAAAATTGGTCTCATGTAAAACCGATACACAATGTGATCTGTATAATTCAAAGTCTGTGTTTTTAGTTTAAAATGGCAATTTTCTAAAAAAGAAAAGTGATATAATCAAAACCAAGAAAACAAATTCAGATTGTTTTTATAATTTATTGAAATTATCCATATGTCATCTGAGACATATTAGAATTAGATTGACCTCAATCTGCCATACAGTGTGACCATTATAACTCCAACTGCATCTTTTTATTTAAAATTGACATCAATTCAATTAAGAAAGAAAACGACCTACTCAAAAATAATAAAATTAATTCAATTAGTTTGGATACTTTAGAACAATGATCTATATGTCATTTTTGATGTATTAGAATCCACCACACCTCAATTTAATACATTATATTCATGGTATGACTCCGATAGAGACTTATTAATTAAAATCGACCTCTATTTTTGTAAAAAATACAACTCGATTACTCAAAATCATGAATTCACATTTGGATTGTTTTTATACATTAGTAAAATGATTAATAAGTCATTTTTGACATGTTTGAATTAGCCATACCTCAATCTGATACATTATGTTCCCAGTATGACTCATTGTGTCTGTTATTAATTTAAAATCTATATTTTAGTTCAAAAAGATTCACTCACTAAAAATTTAAAAAACGTGCTCATATTTTCATGATAATTTATGAAATTGATTCATAAGTCTTTTTTATGTATATAAAATTTTCTCACATCAAATTGATATACGATGTGATCGGTTTGATTCAATGTTTGTGTTTCTAGTTAAAAATGGAAATTTAGTAAAAAAGATAGTTATCATACTTAAAATCGAGAAAACACTACCATACTATTTTGATACATTATAAAAATGATCTATATAAAATATGATACATGTATGAATCATTAAAACCTCAATCATATTCATGGTGTGACCGGTATGACACTAAGTGCATCTTTTTATTTAAAATTAACATCAATTTTAGTAAAAAGTCCAAATGACCTAATCCAAACTGAGATAACACAATCGTATTGTTTTGATACTTTAGGAATATTTTCCATTAGTAATTTTTTATTGGTGGGAATCAACTTAACCTCAATCTGATACATGATGTTCCCAGTATGGCTCTAATTGAGTATTTTTATTTAAAGTTGACATCATTATTAGTAAAAAGGAAAACTAACCTTTTCAAAACCATGAAAATAAATTTTGATTGTTTTGAAAATATAGTAAAAATATCTGTAAGAAATTTTTGATATGTAAGAATAAACCATGCCTCAATTTGATACATTATTCACCAGGTATAGATCAATGTGGCCTTTATTAGTTTAAAATAGATATTTTAGTTTAAAAAATATTAATCATTGAAAATTAGTAAAATGTACTCATTTATTCTTAATAATTTAGGAAATAGATTCATAATTAATTTTTAACATGTAAGAATTTTTCTCACAAAAAACTAGTACATGATACGATCTGTATGAGTCCAAGTGTGTGTGTGTTTTTTAAATAAGATTTTAGTAAAAAAGACAAGTGCCATTCTCAATACCATGTAAAAACATTTGGATTACATTGATACATTATAAAATTATTCCATAAGTCATTTTATATTTTTAGGAATCATCTTCACCTTAATCCTACACATGGTGTGATCGATATGACTCTAAGTGCGTCTTTTTATTTAAAATTTACATTAATTTTAATAAAAAGGGTGAATGGCCTACTCAAAACTAATCAAACGTATTTGGATTGTTCTTATACTTTAATAAAATGATCCATAAGTCATTTTTGAAATTTTTGAATCAACCTATCCTAAATATGATAAATGATGTTCCTAGTATACTCCAAGTGCGTCATTTTATTTAAAATTAACATCGATTTTAGTAAAAAGAACAATTGACCTACTCCAAATAGAGAAACGTATTAATATTGTTTTTATACTTTAGTAAAATTATTAATAAGTCATTTTGGACATCTATAAATCAACCACGCCTCAATATGATACACATTGATCTCGGTATGACTCAATGTGTCTATTATATGTTTAAAATCGACATTTTAGTTCAAAAATTGTCACTCATTAAAAGTGAGAAAATGGTCTCATATTTTCTTCATAATTTAAGAATTATATTAATATGTAATTTTTTATATTTATTAATAAGGCTCACATCATACTAATACACGATGTGATCAGTATGAGTCAAAATACATTTTTATATTTTAAGATGACATTTTAGTGAAAAAGAAAAGTTACATAATCAAAACTGAGCAAAAACAAACAATTTTTTTATACTTTAGGAAAATTATCCATATGTCCTTTGAGATGTTTAGGAATCATATGCATGTCAATAGAATGCATGGTGTTACTAGAATGACTCCATGTGGGTGTTTTTATTCTAAATTAAGATCAATTTTAGTAAAAAGGAAAACTGGCCTGTTCAAAAATGAGCAAACACATTCGGATTATTTTGAAACATTAGTGAAACAACACGTAAGGGATTTATGACATGAAGGAATTAACTACAACTCATTTAGAACTAAATTTTTTCCTAGATGGCCATAGACTTGTTTTTAGTGTATTAAAACACTAAAACATTCTTAGAATGGTCAAAACCATAGAAAATGACCACATATTGATGTAAAATCATAGGAAAGCCACCGATGAATTTTTTTTACTAGTATGTGTAGAAAAGACATAAATCTAATGTGTGGTGTGGTCATATTTACTAAATAAATAGTTCTAAAAGGTATAAAAACCTTTAAAAATAAGTTTCGGGTGTAAAAACATGGAAAAAAATCATATTTCCCTAAAATTCGTGGATATAGACCAGATATTTAGTTTTGAAATGATGGTACCAACAACACCTCATTCTGAATTATAGTTTTCTAGGTGTGGCCATAAATACATTATATTTTTTTTGAAACACTAAAATGTCCGTTTTACATTCAAAACAATTAAAAAATGTCATATTAATGTTAAATCATGGGAAAACTACCATTGAATTGTTTTTGATATGTACACATAGACAAAACAATAATCCAATATGTTTTTTGGTCGCAATTACTTTGTAAATACTTCAAAAAGGTACAAAAAGCCATAAAAAACAAGTGTTGGTGGGTTAAAACCAGGAAAACAACATCTGATGGCCTTGAAATAATTGGAAAATTATCGTATATAGAATTGTAAAATTTAGTAACTAAAGGAATGCCATTTAGAATTATGGATTTTCTATTATAGTCATAAATGTGCTTTTACTGTTTTAAATCACTAAAATGTGTGTAAAGTGGTCAAAATCAAAGAAAACGGCCTCAGATTGATGTGAAATTATTAAACAACCACCATTGAGTTTTTTTAAATGTAGGACAAGTTATTATGTTAAATTCTTAAGAAAATAGTATTAAGTCATGATTAAGTACACTGCATGTCGGTTTAAAAATAAATTTGAACATTTACTTATCCCTTTTCAGTTTCAAGGGTAGAGAACTATCTTAAATTTGTAATTTTATGTTTTCAAATTTTTTCATTATATATATTATTTTTTAATGTTAAAATATTTATTTTTTATTAACAAAATGAAAAAACTTCTCTCCAGGATTCTGAATCAGTTTTGTGTTAGTTTTCATTGGTATTTATTTTCTTGAATGTTCTAGTTTTCATTGTAAGTAGAGGATGCAGTAAATATGAAGGTGGTTGACCATTTCTATCCATGACATTCTTCTAATTTCATTCTATAATTCTGATTTATTAGGTTTAGTTTTAAGTTTTTTTCTTTTTTGTTACAATTGATGAGATGATGTGGTCAGTTTCATTTGATGAGATGATGTGGAGGAAAAAAGATGAAACGGAGGTTGTGAAATGGATATATATTGGGAATGAGTTGTTTTTGGAAATATTATATATATATATATATTAATGACCGAGGTATTGGTTGAAAAATTCATGGGTTCACTGAGACTAAGGTTATGAAGATAGTGGATGTTTGAATATATTTTTGTGGATATATGATGTATATATGATAGGTTTATCATATATTCATGTTTTAGTTTATATCATTACAGTTTTTTTTTTGTATTTAATGTTTTTTATTAAAAAAATATATACAAAATCTAATTTAACATTGTTTTTTAGTAACTTTTGAAAAATACATTAAATAAAATATGTTTTAGTGGTTGTTAAAATTAACCACTTCTAATAATTTCAATTGTGGTTAGTTTTATTTTATTTATAGGTCCCGACAATATTTTTTAAAAGAAAAGAATTTCTGCAAAATAAACATGAAACCAACCCTAAATGCTCGAAAACGACACATAAGAAACTTTTTGTGTAATTAAAAAACCACCATAAAAGGACTAGCGACCATGAAACATGTAGTGGTTTTATTAACCACCACTATACTATTAGTTGGTGGTTTAATCATCCACTATTATACAAAAAACCCACCATTAGTGACCTTTTTTTTAGTGGAACTATGTGAATGTCACTAATATTTTTCACCCTACACCATTCTATCAATAGGTCACCCATCATATGGTATGAAATAAAAATTGGAACTATTAACATCAACAACGACATGTTTTATTAATCCATTATATCTATAGGTCATCCATACTATGGAATAAAAGGAAACTATATACCACTGACATCACCATGGATATGTTTCATTAATAATATCACCTCATACATGAGCATTATTATCTCTACCATTAAAGAATGACCCATGAAACTAAATCATGAGAACAATTGATTTACATCACCCCCTAACCCTGGGTGAATCAACTAAATACTCCACACTGGCCCTTTGAGATTTTATAGGGATATGCTCCTTGAATTTTACTTCATATCCATGCCACCACATGAAAATTCACACTGACCAACATTAGAAACAATAATAATAATTAAACTAATATTCCTAAACTATAATTATTTTTCTAACATCTATTGAAACCGCACAACCACACCTCCATATAATAATGAGTAAACATCCACCATAGAATACATCCTTGTCAAAATTTGGTTTCTCCTTATTAAAGTATCAATTGAGAAAAATAAGCAATGTAACCAACCTCTTCAAACTTCCATGAATCCAACACATGTATTGTTAATGAACCACTCATCACAATCTACATTAGATCATCCTAACCAATTTGTATAACCCCTAAAACTCCAAAAACCCTAGATAAAAATTTCTATAATAACATCATTAAGTATAATAGATACCAAATAATGTGAAACATCTCCTCGCTACAATAGAAATAGGAACAATATCAGAGAACAACCATCTCTTCCATATATCATCATACACCACTAAGAATAAGCCTTACCAGGTCCACATGATCCTTGACCATCTATACACCTCCAAACTATGAATCAAATATACAAACACAACATTTTTGGGTGAAAATACCATGTTGGAGTGAGTATAAACATACCAAGTAGGATTCCTTAAAAGTAAAAAAGTAATGATACATAAGTAAGATCGAACGAATACAAAGAGAAACATAAACAAACCATAAGGTTCAATATTTTCTCTAAGGTTGAGACAACCATTGATAATATAAGAATCTCAATAATCATAGCTCAGATACAGCATGGATCATATATCACATCACTACTACAAAATAGGCCTTTAATAGTGCTAAAAATGGCCATTATCAACACTATAGAAGCCCTCACTATGAGAGTTAGAGTAGAAGTCTTAGTCTTTTATAGTGATAAAAATGATAAATGGATCATTTATCATCAATTATAAAATAGATAATAAAATATCCATTTAACAGTTCTTTTTTAGCACTGATAATGGAATCCTTTATCAATTCTTGTAAAAGTGTTGGTATAGGGGCATACTGCAGTATTCTTTAACAGGACACTGCATCATCAGTGTATTGTGTTGTAACAGCACACTACCGCACCAAAAACATGATGAAATCAAAAAAAATAAAGTACTAATACCTAATTATAATGATATAAATAATACAATAAAAATATAAGAAAAACCAATATATTATAGACATTTCAAACAATAGTTTATACAATTTCATAAGTACAAATTATTACATATATTCAAAAAAAACTATCTTCATTTTTCATTTGATACAAACCCCTGATTAAAAAAACAAACCTATACAAGAATATAAAACATATGCCATCGATAATATAATAAAATTAATAAATAGAAAGTATTAATTTTATTTTGAGTCATACTGGGGACACTGTGTATAAAATTGAGTTGCGCTTGGTTCTTCCACGTCACACCATTTCTTGTTTATCTTCAAGAATTATCTCAGTAAAAAATAAATAAATAAGTATGTGATAAAAATGATAAGGAAATTAATAATTAATATTATATTGAATTATGAGAAATGAATCTAGGTTCATTTTCTCAGTTTTGTTGCTGTGATGTGCATTTTAAACTAAAATGAAACTTATATATAAAAAAGATGCAATTGGAGTCATATTGGTCACACTATACATCATGTAGAGGTGAGTCTCATTCCTACACATCTCAAATGACTTACGGACTATTTTCAAAAAGATTCAAAACAATCTGAGTGTGTTTTATCTATTTATATTATATTGCTTGTTTTTTACTAAAATGTCATTTTAAACTAGAAATATTCAATTTAACTCATAATGGTCACATAATATATCGGTTTGATGTGGTACTGATTCCTACACAAATAAAATGACTTTGTAATTGTTTTCATTAATTATCAATATAATCTGAGTGTTTTTACTCATTTTTATTGAGTAACACTTTTTGAACAACAATGTTGATTTTAAACTAATAACAACCATATTGAGTCATTCCAGGAACATTGTGTATCATAATGAAGTGCACTTATGAATCATTTTCCTAAAGTATAAAAACATTTTGAATGAATTTTCCCACTTCTAAGTAGGTTAATTTTCCTTTTTTCTAAAATTGATGCCATTTTTAAATAAAAAGACACACTTGGAGTAATACCAGTCACAACATTTGTCAAATTAAGGTGATTATAATTCCTGCATTTAAAAAATGTCTTATGGATCATTTTAATAATGTATCCAAACAATCTAAATGTGTTTTCTCAGTTTTGAGTGGGTCGGTTGTTCTTTTTAATAAAATTGATGTCGATTTTAAATAAAAAAGACACACATGAAGTCATGATGGTAATATCATGCATTGGATTGAGGTACTACTGATTCCTCCACAGGCCAAATGTATTATGGATAATTTTCATAAAGTATAAAAACAATATGAATTCTTTTACTTGGTTTTGAGTAAGTTACTTGTCTTTTTTACTAAAATGTCATTTTAAACTGGAAACACGCAATTTGACTCATACAGATCACAATGTGATTAATCATAATGTGAGAAAAATTAATACACTTCACAAATTACTTATGAATTGATTTCAAAAATTATCAAGAAAATCTGAATGTGTTTTCTCTATTTTCAATGAGTGGCATTTTTTAAACTAAACTGTCGATTTTAAACTGAAAACGGATACATTGAGTCATACTGGGCATATCATGTATTTGATTGATTTAAGGTTGATTCCTATATATAAAACAAATTATCTATCATTTACTTAATGTTTCAAAAAAATACTATTTCATTTTCTCAATTTTGAGTAAGTTATATGTCCTTTTTACTAAAATTGATGTCTATTTTAAATAAAATAATGCATTTTGAGTCATAATGATCACACTATGTATCAAATTGAGGTGAAACTAATTATTAAACTTATCAAATGACTTTTGGGTAGTTATCCTAAAGTATAAAGATAATAAAAATGTGTTTCTTTATTTTTGATTATGCCACTTATTTTTACTAAAATATCATTTTAAACTAGAAACACACACATTGATTCATAATGATCACATCATGTATCAGTTTGACATGAGACTGATTCTGAAATTTCAAAAATAAAATATGAATAAATAGCCAAAATTATCATATAACCAATTTTTTTTCTTCATTTTCAATGAATGACATTTTGTAAACTAGACTATTGATTTTTTAACTAATAAGGGACACATTGAATCATATTGGGAACATCATGTATCAGATTTAGGTTCAGATGATTCCTACATCTCATTAATGACTAATGGATAATTTACATAAAATATAAAAACAATATAAATATATTTTCTCAGTTTTGAGTAGGATAGTTTTAATTTTTACTAAAATAGATGTCAACTTTAAATAAAAAGATGCACTTGGAGTCATACTGGTCACACCGTGAGTCAAATAGAGGTGAAACTAATTCATACATGTATCAAATAATGTATGGATAATTTTCCTAAAGTATCAAAACAATATGAATTTTTTTTCATCATTTTGGTTATGTCACTTTTTTTTACTAAAATTTCATTTTAAACTCGAAACATGCACTTTAACTCATGACGATCACATCGTGTATTGGTTTGATGTGATGCTGATTCCTAAACATCAAAATTACTTATAAATAAATTTCATAAATTTTTAATAAAATAAGAGCATGTTTTATCTGTGTTCATTGAGTGGCATTTTTTGAATTAAAAATCTAATTTTAAACTAATAAAAGACACGTTGAGTTATAGTTGTCACACCTTGTGTTGAATTGAGGTGTGGAAAATTCTTATAAGTACCAAATTACTTATAGATTGTTTCATTAAAGTATCAAAAAAATAATATGTTTTCTTAGTTTTGAGTTTGTCTGTTGTCTTTTTTATGATAATTATTGTCAGTTTTAAATTAAAACGAGTACTTAGAGTCATATATGTCACACCATGTGTCGGATTGAGGTGTTGTTTATTCCTACACATCCCAAATACACCAAAAAATCATAACTACCAATTTTAACATGATTACATTATATTTCTAGGTCAAATTTCTAACACTGAATATATGATGGCTCTATGTCCTTAGAAGAAAAACCTTTCTTGTTTTAGAAATATAAAAGGGAAAATAAATATCATGTGCCCGTTATATCATGATAGGTCACCACAATAGGCACATGAGCTTCTTCTACTCTTCTACCTCTCAACAACAATTTTTTTCAGCGAACAACATTGAATCAATATGAAATGTTATAAGTTTGAGAAAGAACGTAAATGAAAATGGAAAAGGTGATAACATTCATAGAAATAATCATTTTATCTCTTTTGTGGATTGTTTCATATAATGGAATGAAAATTTTGACTTCCCAAAAGATCTATGGAAAAAATAAAATAAGTGTTAGATAAAAATAATAAGGAAATTAACTTAGAAATAGTAGATAAAATGATGAAAAAATTAATTAAATAAGTAGTATGAATTCATCTTTTCCTGATGATTTTATGCATTCATGAAGAATTTCATTATTTTCATTATCTCATTCATAGGCTCGAAGTCCAATCCCTCATGAGCATGAGCATCTTTAAACAGACCACCCCAACTCAAATAAAATAGTCCACATGTACAAGAAAAAAAATTATATGAGTAATACTAAAAGGAAATAAATTAAAAAAAATATGAAACATTAATTTAATTCTATAGATTGATTTAACTAACCAAACATTGTTAACCACAGGTATATACTGATGGTAAATCAATAATTTTGATTAAAAAATGAAAATAGATCATCCAAAAAATCAATCAATGAGTGAGGAGGATGCAGAGAAAATAAGATACGTTGGATTGAATATTTGAATCATTTGAGAGAAAGTAGAGATATCATATTGGGTTTATAAAATATTCATTTTTTTATAAAAAATAAATACAAATCATATTCCTTATCAAATATGAAAGTTATAGATGATTCTAATAACGAAAACTCAATATTTTATTAACTCAAATAATTTCATTATTCTTTTATGAAAATGGGTAATTGAATTTAAGAAAATAATTACTCCACTATGGTAGGTATTATCCTCTCAATTCATCCCAGAGATAAAAGTTATAGATAATTTTCAACCACAACAGATCATCTTACAAACATTTATCATTTCATTTTGATGTTTAAAACTCATCCTCCATGTCTTGTGGACATGAACCTATATTTCATGAAACACTCAAAGTAGTAATCATTCATATGTTGACTACTGCTCATAGTAGTACATATAGCATAGAAGATATGGGGGATGAGTCCAAAGAAAAAAATTGAATAATCATTGTTCAAGATATGAAACTGATAAGAATGATACATGTACTCTATTTTATTCTCTAAAAGGGTTAATGTCACCCATTTTTGTGAATTGCATGGATGGTAATTAGATATTCCTAATGGTGCAACCAAAAGGAATATTAAAGAATGGTCTGTTTTTAGATGTGATAAATTAAAACATACACTTTTTTTATTAGATGTGTGATGAAATAAATGAGGTGATTGTTAAGAATTATTAATGAGTGGGTTATAATTTAAAATATTTATATATTTTTATAAAGGTATCGAAGACTATCCAAACCATTTTTTGATATCGAGTCGTTAAAATTTTTTTTAATTATGTTTGGAAGAGGAAATTGATTTTTTCTAGTGAAAAATTGATCATATTATATAATGAGACAATTAAATAATGACTTAAAAATGGTGGGATGAGATGTTTTTATGATAAAAATATAAAATTGATAGATATTTTTTACTAATTATAAAGGGGAGATTGTTAATAATAAAAATAATAATGAAAAAATAGAGGAAATTAATATTGAATTGAGTAGTATAGGGGGGGGGAGAACACGGGGCTGAGTTAGACTCAAAATAAGACATTGATGGTGAGGTAAATGAAGATGGATTATCTACTATAAGAAATAAAATAATGGATGAAATCAATTAATAAAATTTCATTTTTTATCGAACTGTTTTGGTGAAAACTGGAAGGAGTAAGACTCTATAAAAACCCACATTTTCCCAATTAGGGTATAAATCATTTGGAGAGGCTGACATCGATGATTATTGGATCAAATATATTCATGAGGAGCTTGATTATAAAATGAAAAATGTGACATGGGATATTGTTCCAGGGCTGTAAGAGAGAAATTTTATCAGAACCAAGTGGGCGTTTATTAATAAACTCATTGACTATGGAAAAGTGGATAAAAAAATAATGAATAGTGTGCAAGATGAACTCCTAGATCAAAGAAATGTATTTTTATGATAAATTTACTCCCATATCATGGTTGGAACTATTTGAATTTCTTGTCAATTTTATTTCAAATATAGAAATGTATGTCAAATCTAGGTTTCTAAATGGAGTTCTTAAGGGGGAGTATAAACTGAGAAACAAGATGGGTTAATTATTGATGAAAATGAGATAATGGTGTGTCTGTTAACGAATTCTCTATATAAGATAAATAAATCACTAAGATCCTAGTATTTAAGGTTGGATAAATACCTTTGAAATCTTGGTTTTTACCGAGGTAGATTTGATCACAGCCTCTAAATTAGGAAGTATAATTATCAAAAGATGTTGTAACTGATATATGTCAAAGAAATAATATTATAGTATTGGAAAAATCACAATGAAAAATTCTTTTGGATCATATGAGGTATGATATCGAGATGTATATGATTGGTGAAACATTTTCCTTATTTTATAGGTGAATCATGGAAATCATAAAAAATTTATTTCATAATAAAAATATAATAAATAGGTTCCCAAGTGATTTGCAATAGAATATTCCAAACCAATGACAATAAAACCGCTATATGGATGAAATTTTCAAAATTTTACAACTGAAAAAAGATATATTTCATGTAATATAGGCATTGGGAGCTGATTATACATCACATGAACATGACCCAACATTAGGTTTGATATATTTCAGGTATCACTATAAGAATTTTGTACCAAATAGAGCAACATACTATTAGGGAATATTATACTTTAATATATCTAAAAATCAAAGAATTTTGGGTTGTTTTATTATAGGATACTGAAATAGGAGTAGTTGAGATACACAGATGTGGGATGATAAGGTTCAGTGGATAACCGATTGAATGTAGAGATATAAAAAAAACTGTATTTTTTTGAACCTTGGTTTCATTCAACCCTTGAATCACTTGATCCATCGGTTTTGGCCTTGGAATAGTCAAAGCATTGATTCTTTCCTAGATTCAAGCTTGGATTTGACAGTTAAGAGCACCAACAGTAGGTGGATTCTGTAGAGAACATTAAATATCGATAACTAGTTTGCGACGGTTAGGGTTTTAAAAATAGATATGGACACTTTTATTAGCACTTCCAAAATATCACGGATGAATATACCTTTTATCAACGCTAGGTTAATAAGCACTGATAAAAGGAATCTTTATCAATACTAAAACGATTGCACTGATAATGATTGATTTTATAAGTGCTTTTTTTGAACTAATTAATCTATATCTTTAGTAGTGCTAAACAAGTGCTGGTAAATAATTATAATAGTTTTTAAAAAAAATAAAACAATAAAAAAATTATAATTATTTTATATAATTATATTAATTATAATAATATTAATAATATTTTTTAAAAAAATAATTTTATAATTCTTGAATATATAATTATTTATTTATAATTATATAAATACTTTTACAAAAAATATTTTTATCATTATATATATCTAATATATATATATAAATAAAAATATATGAAATATATTCAAATTTTAAATAAATTTTTTATAATTTTATAATTATTTAAATATATATTTTTATTTATTTATAATTATATAAATACATATTTAAAAAATATTGTTTATTTATCTATAATTATAGATGTATAAAAATAGTACATATACATTTATAAATATATTTATTTATAAATATTTTTTACAAATATATTTTTAACAATATTAACGAATATTTAATCTTATGTACATGCATCTTAAAAAGGAGTAAAAATTTAATAATTAAAAATGAGTACACATTAACAATATTTAAAATTTAGATAACTTTGATTAATTAAATACAAGTCACTAAAAAATGGATATATATTGAAATAAAGATGAATACATATTGAAAATATTAAAACGTAGTATATATATATAATAATAGAAATAGATTAAATTCCCAAAAATATATTTTTTTTGTGTGTTGTATATAAAAATGAATTAATTACGTATATATGAAATCAATATAATATGTTTAATCTATGTTAAATTGAAAAATAAAATGAAATTCTATTATGTTCGTTGCACAATGCAATTATTTAGTATTTTCAATTCATATTGATTTTAAATTATGAACCATTATTCACTAAATATATTACTTTTAAATGTAAAGAATAAATATGTTGTACGATATAATTTATATTTATATGCAGTCATATATATCAATATATTTAATATACATTATTTATGAAAATTTTCAATAAGTATTTAATCAATAAAATGTCTAATATTTTTGTCAATTTACTTATTTTTAATATTTATTTATTTATTTATTATTTTTTATATCTATATATTTTATATATACTATTTAATAGTATTTATAATTTATATATTGTATAATCAATTTATTTATTTCTATCAATATTTATTTCGATTATAAAAATTTTAATATTTTATTATTAAAATCATTTTTATTATTTATTTATTTATTTCATTTTATTCAGACTTTTATCAGTGCTAAAAATCACTAAAAATGGATTCCTTTATAGGTGATAAAAATTAAGTGTTGATAAAGGTTCTCTTTCTCAGTGCTAAAAATAAAGCGCCGATAAAGGGCACCCATTATCAGCACTAACAAAATCACTCATAAAGCATTCCTTTTATCAACACTATATAAAATCTCTAGTAAAAGGAACCTTTTATCAGTTCTTTTTTTAGCACTAATAAAGTGAACATTTATTAACATTTTTTTCTAGCACTGATAAAGGATAGTGCTCTTAAAGGTCTGTTTTTTAGTTGTGTAAGCAACCAAATATAATCAAAATCCTGAAAGTTCTTCAATTCATGATGTCAACAGCTCGGTTATAAGTCATATCTCAAATACATCTAGGCATGCTTGAGATATTTCCAAATTATCTAAATCTATATCCCACATTATCTAAACTACCTAAACATCAAAACTCCAAAGCAACCTCTCTACAATCATTATAGGGGACCCACACCACACTAAGTAGTTTATACCGTCTGAGAGGGAACCAAAACTTATAGAGAAATTTCCTCAAATCATAGGGAATGATAATCGACAATGGGGGTTACATACTCTACAAGTAGAGTTCACATTCCCTATCATAAAGGGGTTTATTAAATTCAACATGGGTATGGTGGAACGATATGTTGATATCGGTGTACTTGTAGTGGTTACCAAACACATATCCACACCAACTATCTCAACTAATATCCTCCATCATCTCTATAAAGATATGAAAAATAATCTACATAAAATAATCTATCCTCAGAAGAAAAAAATATATAGAACATAAATTTCATTGTAGAAAAATCTATCAAAATAGAGTATTAATGTGTTTGATTCTGGAACTTGGGTGATAAAATATGAAAAACTCCATACACTACCTAGTACATGGAATATACATCCATATACACTGAATGTAAACCTTAGGGTAAAAATTGTTGTGTACTACCATCGAAATAGTTCATGTGGGTTTGACCTACATGGCATGTCCAATATCATAAATATTGTATGGTACTCACAGACCACTCAGTCTTGTACTTCCAGAACTTCTAGAGTAGTGTCCCTATTATAAATGGTTCTTACCGTTTCCCACATGGTGTGTGGGGCCATCCAGTTTTCTAGGAATGTAGTCTGGGAAATGATTGATTTATGTGGTCCGAAATACATGGCATTTCACCCATAGTCACATCCCATGTAATTATTATAACACTGTAGAACCCCTAGAGAAATATGGAATATAGGAAATGGCATGTTACATAAAGGAATACATGTTCTGTAATCAGTAAATTAAGATTTATTATTATCATTTTACAAGGATTCAAACTTCCAACATTGTTGTAGTTTCTCCTTACAATCATGCCTTCGATTTTAACTAGGCATGTTTCCGTAAAGAGTTATATCACAACCTTGTTAAATAGTTATCGTCATCATCAATCTATTCTTTCATAATTCTCCATTTAACCCCCCCCCACCAAACCATGTATTTACCCCCATTTCCTTGGTGAATTCACACCAACCGGTCAACACTCATCATTATTCCATCCTGAACCACATCTACAAAAAATTTCTAGTCACTCACCATCATCTGATCATGATTACTAATTCCCCTAATTAAACTAAAACTACAAAATAGGTTGAAACCATCACCTGATCTTGATTATGAATTCCCGTCTTAAAAATATAATTAGAAAAGTGGTAAAAATGAATGAAATTAATTAACTATGATCAATTGGAACTCAAAATTATAAAATTATAATTTCAATCCCATATTAATCTAAAGATGAAATTATGGAGTTTCTTTGAAATATCGACACAAATATTGATGATAATTAATCATGGGAGTTCAAGATATTAATAATTTCTAAGGAAAAAATATAAATTTTTAAATTGATATTATGAAAAATTCACCAAGGTTTTTAGCATAAATTATTAATTAATTTAATCCTCAATAATACATAAAACAAATTGAAATCCTTAGTCTTAATAATCTGTAAACTCTTCATAATAAAAATTTATCAAAAGGGAATGTCGGTATTAAGAATTTTTTTGTAAAAATTTCAAAATTATAAATTTTTTTAAGGTTCAAATTCATGATAAGTGCTTGAAATAAACATTGATAAAAATTAAGTCCACATTATCATCAATAAAGTTTTTTAAAATTTAGTAATTCTTGCATCATAAAAATAATCTAGGTTTAAAAATAAATCAATTATATATATTAAATATTCAAATTATTAATGTTTTATAATTTTTATAATATTATTTCCATTAAATAATGAGGAATTAAATCATAGAATTGTAAATTAAAAAAATTCAGAATAATGTAGAATAAATTAACCAAAATTCCTACCTTGTTGGTGAAAACTCCATCACATCAATTTTCTAATTGAGACCATGAAATCCAATCTTTGAGGTTTTTTGAATCTGCCACTAAAATACATTGAATATTACTCATAAATGAATCAAATACAATATCCCAAATTCTATATAGTCTTAATAAAAAATAATAGATTTCACCCCTAGAAAGAAGATCAAAATTTTGAATTTATAGACAAAATTTAGGTTAATCGGGTTACACTTAAAATTTTTTAGTCAAGAACTCAAAATAAAAACACATAATTTATACCCGTATTTGGTAAAAACCCCATTTTGGACTCAACCTTAATGTATGAATTTATTTCCAAGCCTTCATTAAGAATATTCTAACAAACACACTCCGGAGATAATTATTTATTTATTTATTATATATTAAATAATTCATAAAATTATGCTAGCTTATAATTTTTCCAAAAATAATTCTAAGGGTAAATTACTTGTCCAAAAATTAATATAACCATCATAAATTGTTTAAAATATAATATTATAGGGTACATTTACTATTTTACACATTTAAGGGACATGGGAAATTTTAACTTAAAAATGAGCTATGTCCAAACCCAGGAAAACGTTGTTTTCTATATAAACAATTAAATATCTTATAAATTTAACCTATGATCAGAAATCATATTTAATGAGGTGGAATTTATTTATAATTATAGTTCATGGGCAATAAAGTTATTATAAGTTGTTTCCACATTAAGATATCAACTAGTTTATTTTATGCTTGATCGAGTATAGTGAATCAATATTTTACCAAAGTATATCATTAGAAAAATGGTTATTTTATATAATTATTTACATTAATATAAATTTAAGTAAAATTCAGTTTTATCTTTTTTTTATGGTGGTGGTTTGAGAATAATATAAATTAGATATAGTAATAAAACTAGAAATTGGGACTCAATTACCAGTGTTACTCACTAGGGTAGTATGAAAACACTTATTTAATATAAGAAACACGATGGAAGGGATTACTAAAGTCACCTAATTATTGGGAAATGGTAGAATTTTTATGGTCAAATTATAATGAAGTGTAGTCCATATAGAATTAAATTTTTTTGATAAGGATTTTTAAACATATTATTTGTTTATTTTTATAATTCATAAAGGTAGGTGTTAGACATTGAATTATTGATGGAAAAATATTAAGGAAAATATTTATTATGGTGTAAATAATTAGTTTATATGTATGCGGTATGTAATATACTAAAACCCTAGTAGTATTGACTTTTATTTCTAATAATACATGTAATGGTATTTCACTACTACCTTCGCCATTGATAGCCTGATGGTGGGACACTGGGACCCAAGTGATCTCCCTAGGATTCCAGTTAGAGATATCTTAATTTTGGTGTACCCTATAGAGTTTTTGAAAATTGGTGGACCAGTATCATTTGATATATATCCCCTCTTAGAATTAAGAAGTAAAGAGACAATGAGGGAAGTCCATTTAGACGGTTTTATCCCATATCATTCTTCCTTAGTACTCCATTGATAGTGGTTGATATGGGTGCATCTCCATGGTCAATTGAAGTATGGTTCTCACATATATATTCTTTTATAATCCTTATCTATTCTTCTTTTCCGTTTTATGAAATTTTAAATTATATATTTATGTTATTTTCTGGGAATAATGGTGAAATAAAACCTATTTTATGGGGATTTGGTGTGTTATGAATAACACCATGTAACATAATCAACCAATATTATATGATTTATAAATGAGATTCACTTCATTAAATTTATATGATATTGTATGTTTATATTTTTTAAGAATTAGGAAAACCATTAAAAATAAAGTATGCATTTTCCCAAAATTGACATTTTTTCTAAAAAAATGGTTTTTTAAATTAAAACCCTTGTTTTATTCAAGACACTACTTCTTATTTTAATATGATTCACCATAGTGTACCTACTATAGTTTATAATAAACCTTATATGTGGTGAAAACCATCTAAAAAAATTAGATGATAAAAAACATATTAATTTATGTAAAAATGAAGGAATCTAATTATACAAGTGAATAACATTAAAACACAAGAAAATGTTTATTTTTTCACAATAAAACTTTAAAGAAAAAAAATAAAAGAATATCCACATGAGAAAATCAAAATTTGATAAATTAAAACCATTAAAATTTACTAGACACCTATAAAATCATGATGGGAACATAGGGTATATGAGAACTCATGAAACATTCCTTATAAAACAAATCATTCACCTTTAAAAGTTTATACACGATTTTTTCCTCAAGAAATAAAAATATTCCCATAAAAACCATATAAAATAAGTAAATGAGTATCATGGAGCAAGATATTTATAACTAGTTCTTACTCATGTTTAACCCATATTAGATTAACTAATTCTTTTTTAATTTTATATGAGTAACCAACAAGGTTATATCCCTTATTTTTATCTTTCAAAGAATAATAATAACCCAATGCATCAGAGACCTATATTGGGCTCACCCATCATCAAGAGATATATCAGACACACTCATCATCATCAATAATTATAAAGTAACATATAGTGAAAAAAATATTTCAATTTTTCATCGTAAAACAATTGAAGAACTCACTTGAAAACATAAGAAGAAAAACTTTCAGTCAATACATAAATTTGAAGATAAATATCTATTTCTTTTGAAGAATAATAAAACTGAATAACTCCCCATACGACTAATAATATGATATTCTTTTAAAATCATATAAAAATTATAAATGAATCTTTATAATTAATAACATCTATACTGGTGGGAAAATTTAATCATGTTGTTTATATTAAAAAATGTTTTGCATTTTGGTAGAAAGGTCAAAGTGAACCACATTATAAATCATAAAAGATTAATTTTTAAAATTTATTATATAAACATGAAAAATTAAAAATGAAATTTTAAAAATATTTTCCCTATAAATTATAAAAAACTTGGAATATTTTTAACAACTTGGATACAGAGGATAAATATTTGAAAATACTATTTTAAAATAATTTTTTAAAGAAAAAAATATCATACCTTAAGTCATATCTAGCTTTATATGTTCTATAAATACTGAATAATAAAACTGTATTATTTTTTTACTTGAATAATAACCTTATTCATAAATATTCTATTATCATTATTGTTTTTTTATTTATTACCATTTTTTATTTAGTTTCTAAAATAGTAATGTTCACATTGGTCGTTTTGGGGTCATTCAGTTTATAACATCAATATAACATCGATGTGTTGACTATGGTCAAAGTGGTGATTTTTTAAATATTTCAAGAATCATAACCATGTTATAATGATCATTTTTATACATTAAAAATATATTATAACAATCCATTTATTGATTTCATTAAAAATTAAGCACATCGTGTCATTGAGATGGTAGTCCATACATACACATGAACAACATTTTTATTTTTTCTTGGTGGAAAAATAAATAAAGTAGATTTTACTACTACATGATCATAAAACTTTTATAAATTTATAATTTATTCATTATTTCCATCCTTATGACCATCCATGTGAGGGTTAATGAAAAACAAATCACATCTCTTTGTGGAGGTGGTAGTCCACCCATACGTGTGAGCGACGTTATCATTTTCTTATAGATTGAAGGTTAAGACTATAGTTAATATATTATCTTTAATAAATCATAAATATTTCATAAATATCATATATATTAATTTAATCCATAATTTTAACCATCAATCTACTTTGGTAATGAAAAATGAAACACATTTCTTTGTGGAGGTGGTTGTCCACATACGCACGGGCGAAGATTTTATTTCCCAGTGAATGGAAAAATAAATTAAAAAGGTTTGTGTCATCAACATAATAATATTTTATTATATTTAATATAATTATGTTATTATATCATCAATTTTTAAATATTATTTGAACGAGTTAGAATAAGAAATAAATAAGAAAAAACTTGACTAGGAGATATACCTCTTATTCTAGAAGTCGACTTTTCATTAAATATTAAGCCTTATAGGGTTGGTCATTTAGTGAGAAGAGGACCTATAGGTCATGGGTATGTTTTTTTAAATTTTATATTTGTAGGTATTTGTTGACATAAATGTCTCTATGTATGTGAATAATAGAGTATAGTAGGTGACCTTTTATAAGTGAGGGGAGTGGCACTCTTATAATTATATTTAACCTCTAAATATTATAAATGTCTTATTCATGGAAAAGTGTTAGTTAATTAATTCATGTTTGAATTTAAGGTGATAATTTTCAAAATAATATCACATAATAAGATTAAAAAAATGATTTTGTGACCTTGATACTTATTTTTAACATTAATTAACATGTTTTACCATTTACCATGGAAAACACTTCTAAGCATGGTTACTATTCATTAAGACAAAAAAATTAAAGGTTTTACTAAATTTTAACCTCAAGATTCAAAATATTAAATACATTTTCAATATTAAATTTCCATAATTTTAATAAATTAATTTTCATATAAGAACACAAAATACAACGAAAATATGTATTTTAATGTAATTTTATACTAAAAATAAATTTATACCAAAATCTAGTATAATGTTGATTAATAAAGAATTAATTGGTATTTTTATTTGTAAAATGTGACTACTATTACTTTAAAACCTACCCAAATATAATATTACTTTTTAAATACCTGAAAATAAATGACAACTTTTAAAAAAATTGGCATTTTTTACTATTCACCCAACAATCAATCTTTTAAAAAAAATTATAAAAAATCACCCTAAGAAAAATTTAGAATGATAATATAAAAAATTAAGTCCATTTAATAAAATTAAATTCCTAAAATATATAAATTTAATATTTATATAAAACTATAAAATTTGTGAAGAAAATAGGTTTGAAAATGCTATTTCTTTTTTAACTCAGAAATTTATTGAAATCAATTTTTGGAATATGAATCTACAAAACCTAACAATTGAAATTTAAAATACATAAAATTTATTTATTATTAAAATTACATTAGTTTTCACATTATTAACCCTTTAAGAAATTTTTTCCACATAATTTTTTTTATTACTTAAATATGTTAGGTAATATTTCCTTCCCTATTTTTTATTTTTATGAATCTTTATCAATCATATTGTTTGTTCATAAAAATTATACAGATGATTCAGATTATTTTAAAAAACATTCTATATATGATATATAATCTAAATTGGTTTATCCTCAGAAGAATTATTCCCTTCAAACTAAACTACTTTAATGGGCATGACCTAAGATTCATCAGGTATATATTTCCTCAACAAAGAAACATAAAGCACATCATATACC
The DNA here is from genome assembly GCA_963277665.1 of Viscum album. Taxonomy (NCBI): domain Eukaryota; kingdom Viridiplantae; phylum Streptophyta; class Magnoliopsida; order Santalales; family Viscaceae; genus Viscum; species Viscum album. The sequence continues at coordinate 876,304,714 of OY728160.1, read as the reverse complement.
TCAGATAAATATGGAATAAATTCCATTCAGTATGAAACAAGTTCTACTTTTTCTAAAATTTCATATGGACCAATATACCATTGACCTAAGTTTCTTATCCTTTCAAAAGGCATAAAACTTTTAAAAAGAGATATTTTAAAAATAAAAATTGCTTACATTAAATGAGAGATATTTCATTCAGTTATCTACATAGATTTTCTTATTTCATAGAGCTACCCTTATATTGAGATGAATAATATTTAACTTCTCAACTATATCTTCTACCAATTCCAATGCCAATAACTTCCCTTCTCATATGTCATCCCAACATGCTAGAGTTCAACACTACTACTCATATAGTGCCTCAAAAGGTTCCATGTATAAATTAGAATGAAAAATATTATTATAATAAAATTACACCAATGAATGATGTTTACCCCAACATACTAATAATTTAATGAGAAATACTAAATCATATCCTCCAAAGTAAGAATTTCTCACTCCGACTTTCCATCATATTGAGGATGAAAAGCTATACTCAAATTTAATTCATTGCCCAATGAATTTTAAAGTCCTTTCCAAAAAATTTAAGTAAATATTGGATCATTAAACAACATAATAGAGAGTGGAACACAATATAATCTAACTATATCTTTAAGATAAAGTCTATAAATATGTTCTACTGAAATGATATCTCAAATATAATGAAAATATTCTAAATTTCCCTATCGATCAACAATAAACTAAATTTCATTATTACGTATATATTTATTTGTTAATCCCATGATGAAATCCATGGATACATTCTATCATTTCTATTTGGGCACTGGAAAAGGTTGATGCCTCACCTTAAAAAAATTACTCATCTTTAACCTGTTGAAAAGTACAATATTTCATGGTCAGATAAGTTATATATTTCTTTATTCCAACCTAAAAATAATTTTCCCAAAGGCCACTATACATCATAGCACTACCAGGATGAATAAAAAATATAGATATATGAGCTCCACCCAATAGTTCCGTCTTTAACTAGGAATCACTTTGAAGATGCAAACTCTTTCCAAATTTCACAATAGATTATTTTTCATTTTTAAATTCAAGAAACGTTTCATTTTTTACCAATTCTACCATTTCATACAAATCACAATATTCTTTTTAATTATTTCTGACAATGATGGATACACAATTAACTAAACCAAAAGAGATGGATTTTGTACATGAAAATTTTCTAAGACAATATTTTTTAAATCATTAACTAAAGGATCATGTTCCAAACATAACATGGTTACATTATATTTTCATCTCAAGGAATTGAATACCTTTTTTTCTTTACATGAATAATAGTGAATCACATAATCATAGACCTTTATTAGTTCTAATAATCTTATATATCTCATTATTGGAACGAAATAGATTATGCCTCACTCTCTGGGGAGCTCTCGAGCTCTTGGCTCGACTTCTCCTCCTAGGGTTGTCCCTGGCGGTGCTATCTTCTGTTCTGATTTCCCTGGTTCTCTCTTCTATCTGCTCATCTCGCTAGGCTTCGGTCTCCCCAGGTCCACTTTTCCTTCTCTCTCACTGGTTTTGATCTCCTCTCCCTATTTTGACTTCCCCGGATTCGTGAAGACTTCGGCCACCTTTCTGCGCTCTGGCCTCGAGCTCCACCACTCTTCTTTATGTCGGATCTGGAGTGGTGGGCACACCGAGGCTTTGGGATATTGGTCTGGTGTTTTTGGTTTTTCTTAGTGTCTCGGTTCTTCATTATTTAGGTTTTGAAACCCGAGTCACTTTCTAGGGTTTCATCCCCTCGCATTTTTTTTATTTTTATGGATCTTCCCTTATTCTTTCTAGGGTTCAATCCCATTTATTCGTTATCGTTCCTGGTGGTATTGGGTTGTCATCAGTTCAGAGTTTTTATCTATTTTTCTGGTTCGAAGATGGGGTTGTATAGAGAAGTTGTGATGATTTTGGGTGGATCTTGTTCTGCGACGAGGATGGCATAGACAAAGATGGTGGTCGATGTGTTTCAATTTCTCCGGTGACGATGAGGCGGAGATTGATTCTAGCATTGATGATGATGGTGGTAGGCATGGACGTGACTGATGGTGCTTTCGTGTCTACGTGCAAGCTCGTAGTCCAAGAATTCCTTTTGAATTTTGAATTTTGTAATGTTAAAATCTTTTGTGCTGTTTTGAATTTTGGATTTTTTGGGCGGGATTCCAATTGTGGGTGGTAATGGGGTTTGCTTGGTTTTTTTTCTACTTGTTGACATTGTCTTTGGTTCACACTTACCCCTTTAAAAGTTTCATTATAAAATAAAATATACAAATTTGGTAAGGTATATCCCTCATTATCTTCTATTTTTCGGTCAATATATACTTTAAACATTTATAGTTAGTTTATATTTCGCATTTTACCCTATACAAAAGATACCTAAATTTTTTTAAGGAAATAAACCACCACTTTGATCTCAATATAATGCATATGGTAATTCTTATAATAGAGTTTCAATTGACATGAAGCATATCCAATTACCTACTCATCTTAAATCAAGACACGACCATGTCATTTCAAATAAGCATCACTTCCAAAAACAAATTCACTACTTATTGATGGAAATGATAACACTATATTATTACCCAATATTATTTTCAATTTTTGAAAACATTTATCACATTCCATTATCTAGATTTTTTTAACATCTATTTTAGTTAACTTAGTTAGTGGGCTAGATATCGATAAAATTTTTCAATAAACCATCGATATTAACTAACTAGTCCAATAAAAGAATAAATCATAGTTATATTTTTTTGTATTATCCAATATCCTTCTAATTTGATTTTAATAGGGTAAAAAATTATATCTTTTTTAGAAACAATATTCCCAATGAATGAAATCTTTTATTACCAAAATTCACTTATGATAACATTTTGATATGATATATTTTATTTTAATGTCACTAGAAAAATCCATATATGTTTCTCATATTCATTATAATTTTTAAAATAAACTATAATTTTAAAAAACAATCCCACAACAAATTATTCTAAATACTCAAAGAAACCCATATTTATAAGATCCATAAATAAAACAGGTGAGTTCATCAACCCAAAATGAATAACAAAAAACTCATATTGTCAGTACCTAGAATGAAATGTCTCCCTTAGAATTTATTTCCCTTTTACTTTCATCTGGAAATTCTATGACCCAAGATCAATCTTAAAAAAATATTAAGCACCCTGAAGCTGATCAAATAATTAATCAATATGAAGAAATAAATACGCATTCTTCATAGTGATATTATTATGCCTTATATAATCAATGAAAATCCTCATCAAACCATCATTATTTTTAAGAAAAAAATAGGTTTTGCCAAATTTGATGTTATAAGATGAATGAAACCCTTATCAAGAAACTTTTGTAACTATATATTTTAATTCTAAAAGTTATAATCGATCTTTTTGATTAGGGGGGTTTGAACTCGGTTTAGCATCATGAACTAAATTAACAGTAGATTTATCCTCCTCATCATGAATAATATTAGTGGAATAATCATTAAATGAATAATATATTCATTTAATATGGTAACATCTATAATTTGAATAGTTATCTTCTTTTAAATGATAGGTTTAAGATAAATTAAACTTTCATATTTAATTAGTTTCTTAGTTTCTTGATATGTTATCAAAGGTATGAATTCATTATAATATATAAATTAAAGTCATTTTGAACATTGACTATGACTTCTATAGCTATGAAATTTGTCTTATCGTGATAAATTGATATCTAATCCATATATAGAATAATATAAAACTCTATAGTAAAAAAATAGGATTTATAGGAATACCCATTCTACATATGATAATATGAAGATTCCTATAAATTATTGTTGCCTTAATACTACTTTAATAAGTTTTTACCAAAGGATATAACATTATTTATTTGGATTTTATCTCTATTATACATAAAAATTTCCCAAAAATAAAATAATGTGTGGGTCCATAATCATTTCATTTTAATCACTAGATAAATTTTCAAGCTTGCCACATTAGTAAAACATTCCTAATCCTATAAAAAATTATTTAAAATTTCTATAACAAAATTTGGATCATTTTTTTGAATTACCTATGGATTTATTGGTTTACTAATTCTCCATTTATTTACACCATGACTACTTCTTATTCAAGTTTTCATGAATTACAAGATGATCAAAAAAATACATCTAAACATTCTGAGAACATCTAATAACTTCCACATATCTTTTAAATTCATGAGATACTATCAATCTTTGTAAACATGGTTTCCAATCTATGTAAAATATATAAATTTTTCTCTCATGGTCCAGAATAAAATTCAGTGCATACCCAGTGAGCCTGGTAAAATTTTATTCATATATATCCAGTGATTCTTATTCCTTCTCCTTCAACTCCAATATTTTCGTATATACTCTATGAAAAATATCATTATGAAAATAATTTTTAAGAAGAAAAATATTTAAATATTTTCCACTCTATGGAATTAATATTATGTTTTTCTTAATTATTCATAATAATATACCACCATTGACAAGATTTACCTTCAAAAAAAAAAAATAATTGTTTCCTTTTGATATTCCATACTTCCAATTTCAAAAATATTCTCTAATGAATTTATCCATCATTCAACATTCATTTGGTCTGAAGAACTCCCAGATGATAGAGGGATCTATTTCATGAAATGATCCATTATATACAAGTTCCATGGTAGATAATTTTATCACTATAATTCATTGTGAAAATCATCAATATCTTTTATCATCTAAGTTAACAATACCATATGTTTATGAATTACAACTATTCCAAATTACTAATTCATAAGGTTATTATCCCCTTAATGAATTTCTAATTATGATTCCTTATTTTCTCTGTGAAAAAACATTATAAATACAAATAGATTAGATAAATCAATAAGGTAATACTAAAAATATATCTCATGATAATATAATAGTAAATTATAATATCTTTAAGGTGCATCTTAATGTCATCTTATCAACTAAAGTTATATAAAACCTTTCTCTAATTCCAAGTATAATTCTCTATAATATAATTAACCCATAATTACATGATTTATAACAAGGTTTGATATTTCCAAAATTTATAGGATATTTTATGTTTATTGATTTAGATAATTATGAATCCCACTACCTAAAAAATTTTACATTTCAACACAGTGTACATTTTTTCAAAAAATGGCCTCCTAAATTGACACCCATGTTTTATTCAAGAAATGTATCCATATTATTTTAAGACGAGTCACCATAGTGGAATTATTGACATTTATATCATTCTTAAACAAACTAAAATGCATTGTAAAAATTTATGATGAGTAAAATCAATCTCAATAAGGGATATAAAAAAAGAATCTCTTTATTTTTCTAAAAAACATGAATACCCAAGAGAATGTTTAACTTTTCACAATAAAACATTGAGCACATAAATAAAACATATAGAAAAGATAAAATTAGAATTGTATCAAATAAAATGTTTGAAATACATTAATATAATAGAAATCATGTAGGAAACATGAGGTATTTGAGAACTCATGAAAATTTTGTTTGAAAAAAAACTATTCACCTTTAAAAGTTTATAAAATTTTATTTTCTCATCAAATCAAAATATTTCCATAAAAACTTTCAAAGCATCGAACCAGTATCTTGGAGAATAAAATTCATAACCTATGGTCACAAATAGTTAACCCATTTCATAATAACAAATTCCCAGTTAATTCCATAGGATTTACCAACTAAGTTATCTCCCTCATTATTATCCTCTGAAGACTAATCATTACATAATTAATTGTAGAGCTATAAAGCTCACCTATCATTATTGGCTATATTTGGCTTACCCACTATCATCTATAATAATCAACTACCATATCATGAAAAAAAATTGTATGATTGATCCTTTTTATCACAAAAACCTTATAAAACACATTTGAACCTATAATAAAAAAAACTCTCTATTTTCATATAAATTTGTGGATAAATAACCCTTTTCATTTGAAAAATATCTAAATATTAAATAAATACCTGAAATATATGGAAAATGAAATTATTTTAAAAAAATAGATTAAAATTATCGAGGAATCATGAAAATGAATAATGGTTTTGATAGTCGGAAAAGGTGGTCAACTTGTATATGATAAAAAAATTCTTTTACGTGTTGATAAAAAAAGTTTAAATGACTTGCATGATAAATGTTAAAAATATTACATATTAAATATTTTTTAATAAAATAATAAATTAGTTGAAAATAAACATTAAAAATATTTTATGTATAAATTAGAGCATTATCGAAATTTTTTAAGAACATGGTTGTGGAGGATAAATATTTTAAATGATTACTTTAAAATAAGGTTTTGAAGAAAATTAACCCTTAACATAAATCTATTTTAGTTTCATAAATTATTTTAATCGAGAATAATAATTTCATATAAATTATTTAATTAGTTAAGAAAAATTTTCATATTAATTCTATTATCATTATTCCTTATATTTCATTATTAGAATTTTTATTTAGAAACTAAAATGGTTAAGTTCACACTAGTCATTTTGGGTTCGTTCACTTTATAACCTCAAAATAATCTCAATGTATTGACCATGGTCAAAAAGGTTATTGTAATAATGCCTCATGAATATTAAAAAATGTTATGATTATCATTTTTATTCTTTCAATATTATTTTATCACCATCCATTTAAGTTGTTCATGAAAAATAAAGTATGTTGTGTCATAGAGATTCTAGTCTATACACTTGGATGGTGTTTTAATTATTTTATTGGGTGGAAAATAAATAAAATAATTTTTTATTTAAAAAATAATAACTTTGTTATAAATGTCATTTTTATTCATTATTTTTATCCATATTACCATCAATTTGATGTGGAAATAAAAATGGATCACATCCCTTCATGGTGGTTGTATAATAGACATATGCACGAGTGACATTATTAATTTTCAATGGATTGAAGGGTAAAAAGGTATGTAATATATTAACTTTATAGAATCATAATTGTTTCATAAATATCATATATATTCATATTATAAATCATTTTATACCTCTATATAATCAGTTGATGAAAAAAATACATTGGTTCATGGAGGTGGAAGTTGATACATACACAAGAAGTGTAGTTTTTATTTCCAATGGTTTGGGAAAAAAGATGAAAAAGAGTAGTGTTATAAATATGATAACATTTAAGTATATATATGATATTTATGTTATTATGTAATCATGTCTAAATAATATTTCATGGAGTTATTAGAATAAATAAACATGAAACCACTCAGTTAATAGTTATACTTATTTGGGAAACCTCATTTGACTTACACCGTAACCCTTATATGATTCATTCATTGTTGATATCTAGACCTCTATTACATAGGGAGGGATTTGAAGAAGGTATTTTTGTAGGTATTAGTTTAGATAAATGTATCAATTTATGTGAATGTGGTGGGAGAGGGGTTTCCATTTTGTAATTTTGGGGGATGGAACTCTTGTAAGTATTATTAAATTATAAACTCACCCACTGGCTTATTGTCTTAGTGAAGGTATTTCATTAGTGATAAATTATTTATTTTTTTAGATGTTAAGTTGAATATTCTTAATGATTTAATGTGGGATTTTGGGGATTTTTATTTTATAATGTATTGGTGTTGCCGATGTGTTATCTATATACTATTACATTAAAGTTCATCTATGTAAAGAAACTAAGTGTATCATTTATTCTTTATACAGATTATATACTAATTGGGAATTCAATTATAAATTATATATAATTATTTATATTAATCACATAGATGAGATAGAGGATGATGAATATAGAAGATGGATAGTGGGATCTTGGATGTCATGGAATGAAAATAGCGTTAAGGGGATAACTCCATGAATGAGGTTGGTATCTTATGATTTATCCTCCTTATATATAATTTTTCAGGCTTGGTGATTTTTAATTGGGTGTAAGGTGGGGTGACAGACATAAGACTGATTTGTTAAGGATTGGGTGATTATGAGGGAATAATAATCACCTATTGGGGTTGTGAAGGACGGTATGCTAGTGTACCTTTGAGTTAGGGTTTCACTATGGGAAAAGCTGATTTTTTCGACGGGTTATTTGCAACGTGAATAAATCTCGTCGCAAAAAGTTACGCGCGGTTTGGCAGGGTTTGCGCGCCAAACCAAGCGGAAGGTTATTTGGGATGGGGAGGCACCTCCCATTGCAAATACCGAGAGGTGGTAAATACTATTTGTGACATAAAATTTCCCATCGCAAATAGTGCATCCACCGGAGGGTATTTGCGATGGGATGTTGTCTCGTCGTAAATAGTGTGTCGACAGGTCACTTTTTGCGACAGGTCCTGTCACAAATAACCTTTTAACCGCCAATGGTAATTAAAGCGGTCGAAGGTATTCGCGACAGGTCCCGTCGAAAAAGTACTATTTGTGACGGGGATCCCGTCGCAACTAATCTAACCTATATATACGACCTATCAGTTTTTTCTTCCTTCCACTCAATTCCTACTTTCTCTGTTTCTATAAACTCTAATTTTAGAGTGAACATTTTTCAGTGTTACTTTTTTTTATGAAGTTGTGAAGCCGTCTACAATTATGAAAGATCAAGTTTAAATGTATTTTTGTTTTATTTAATTCAGCATTGATTTCATTTTTTATATTAATTTTAATTATTGTTGATTAGTTGTAATTAAGTTAGATTTAAATTATTTTGTCATCAGTATTTATTTGTAATAATAAATTGAAATTATTAATACTAATTCTTAGTAATTAGTAGTAGTTAATAATTATTAATGCTAATTAGTAATGTATATAAATAATTATTGGTAATTAGTAATTAGAAGCTGTAATTTGTAGTAATTAATAGTAATTAACGCTAATTAGTAATAATTCGGAAATATAGTAATAGTTAGGAAAATATAGTAATAAATATTTACAATTAGTAATAGACACTAATAATTAGTAATAAATACTAATAATTAGTAATAAATACTAATAATTATTAATAAATAATAATAATTAGTAATAAATAATAATAATTAGTAATAATTAGTAATAAATAGAAATAAATAATAATAAATAGAAATAAATAGAAATAATTTTTCATAATTAGGAATAATTAGGAATAATTAATAATAAATAGGTATAAATAGAAATAAATAGAAATAAAGAGAAACAATTAGTAATAATTAGGAATAATTAGTAATAATTAAGAATAATTAGTAATAATTAGAAATATTTAGTAATAATTAGTTATAATTAGTAATAATTAGAAATAATTAGTAATATTTATTAATAATTAGTAATATTTAGTAATATTTAGTAAAAATTAGTAATAATTAAGAATAATTAATAATAATTAGAAAAAAATAGTAATAATTAAGAATAATTAGGAATAATTAGTAATAATTAGGAATAATTAGTAATAAATAAGAATAATTAAGAATAAATAGAAATAATTAGTAATATTTAGTAATAGTTAGTAATAATTAGGAATAATTAGGAATAATTAGTAATAATTAGTATAATTAGAAATAATTTGGAATAATTTGGAATAATTTGGAATAATTTGGAATAATTATTAATAATTATTAACAATTGGGAATAATTTGTAATAATTAGAAATAATTAGTAATAATTAGTAATAATTAATAATAGTTAGGAATAATTAGTAATAAATAACAATAATTAGGAAAAATAAGTAATATTTAGTAATAATAAGTAATAATTTGTAATAATTAGTAAAAGTTAGTAATAATTAGAAATACTTAGTAATAATTAATAATAGTTAATAATTGTTAGTAATAATTAGTAGTAATTATTAATAATTAGTAATTATTAGTATTAAATAGTATTAATTAGGTACAATTAGTAGTAATTAGGAATAATTAGTAATAATTTGGAATAATTAGTAATGATTAGAAATAATTAGGAATATTTAGTAATAATTAGTAATAAACAGTAATAAATAGTAATAAATAGTAAAAAATAGTAATAAAAAGTAACAATTAGTAATAATTATTATTAATTAGTAATAATTAGTATTAATTAGTAATAATTAGTAATAATTATGAATAATTAAAAATAATTAGTAATAATTAGAAATAATAAGGAATATTTAGTAATAAATAATAACGAATAGTAATAATTAGGAATAATTAGTAATATTTAGTAATACTTAGTAATAATTAGGAATATTCAGGAATAATTAGTAAAAAGTAGGAATAATTAGTAATAAAAAAGAAATAATTATGAATAAAAAAGAAATAATTAGTAATAGTTATTAATATTTAGAAACAATTATTAGTAATTGTAAATAATTAGGAATAATAAGTAATAATTAGATATAATTAGTAATAATTAGATATAATTAGGAATAATTAGTAATAATAAGTAATAATTATTAATAATTAGGAATAATTATGAATAATTATGAATAATTAGGAATAATTAGGAATAATTAGGAATAATTGGGAATAATTAGGAATAATTCAGAATAATTAGGAATAATTAGAATTAATTAGGAATAATTAGTAATAATTAGTAATAATTCTAAATAATTAGAAATAATTAGTAATAATTCAAAATAAATAGTAATAATTAGTAATAATTAGTAATAATTTGTAATAATTTGTAATAATTAGTAATAATTAGTAATAATTAGTAATAATTAGTAATAATTAGTAATAATTAGTAAAAATTAGTTATAATTAGTGATAATTGGGAATAATTAGTTATAATTAGAATAATTAGAAATAATTCGGAATAATTAGAAATACTTAGTAATAATTAGTAATAATTAGTAATAATTAGGAATAATTTGGAATAATTAGGAATAATTAAGAATAATTAACAATAATTCACAATAATTTGTAGTAATTAGTAATAACTAGTAATAATTAGTAATAATTAGTAATAATGAGTAGTAATTAGTAATAATTTGTTAAAATTATTAATAATTAGTTATAATTATTAATAATTAGTTATAATTTGTAATAATTAGTAATAATTAGTAATAATTAAGAATAATTAGAAGTAATTAGTAATAATTAGTTACAATTATGAATAATTAAGTGTAATTAAGAATAGTTAGTAATAATTATTAATAATTATTAATAATTAGTAATAATTTGTAATAATTAGTAATAATCAGTAATAGTTAGTAATAATTAGTAACAATTTGTAATAATTAGTATTAGTTTGTAATAATTTGGAATAATTAGGAATAATTAGGAATAATTATGAATAATTTGGAATAATTTGGAAGAATTAGTAATAATTACTGATAATTAAGAATAATTAGTATTAGTTTGGAATAATTAGTAATAATTAGGAATAATTAGAAATAAATAATAATAATTATGATTAATTTGGAATAATTAGTAAAAATTATTAATAATTAGGAATAATTATTAATAATTAGGAATAATTAGGAATAATCAGGAATAAAATCAATTGTAATAAATTGTAATAACTTGGCATAATTTTCTATGGATTGGTGGCACTTCTTTTTGTTAATGACTCTTCTCCTTTCAACTAACCAACTCAAAACAATAGAAAAAATATGATTCTACGCATGCATATCCAATCTGGTATACACAAGTGTGAATATGCATTCATAGGACTACATTTTTATAATTTTTTAGGCAGTGATAGTTTCAAGAAGACAATTCATCGACAAAAATGGGGCTCTTTTATATGACAGCTCATTTACTTGCATCTTTCTCACAACAAAATCACAATGAAAAATTTTCTCGTAGGTACACTTATACATTCTCATATGCACCAGAATGGATATGTGTACCTCTAAGTAGATTCTTCATTGTGATTTCTGTTTGAGAAATTTTCAAGTAAATGAGCCATCAAAAAAATGAGTAGCCGTCAATCAACTAGAAATTGTATTGCATGTAATTAATGGTAATTATTAAGATATAATTGTAATTATTTTTCTTTTTTTTTGGATAATTTTTTTTCTTATTTCAAATTATTCCAAAACAGTAAGGATTTTATATTTTGTAGAAAAATATGGAAAAAAGAATTCAACAACAGTCATCATTAGATGATCACACTTGGATAAATCAGCGTAGAAATCCAAACGGGTCTTGTTTAAATCATGTATATATTGAGGGTGTTGAAACTTTCTTATCATTTGCATCATCAAAACTAGAATTTATTTTAGAAGTCACAATTAAGTGTTCTTGTTAAAAATGTGCACTAGGAATGTTTGACACATTCGACAAGGTTAAGGGACATCTCTTTCATTTTGGTTTTCTACTCGATTTTTTTTGTATCAACATGGTGAATGCAGTTCCATAGAGGATACAAATATCTAAATACCAGATCCATCACAGTTTCAGAATTTAGTACAGGATGTTATAGCTTCATCTGTTCAACAAACTAAAAATCAGGATGATGTTGATTTAACTCCTGAGTTGGCACCATCTGAATTTTATGAGTCGTTGATGTCTGTTAAGGATGCATTATATCATGTTTACAAGATAATTAAATTAGTAGAATTTTCTAAATTTATGGCTATTTAATCAGATAATGAAATGTCAAACAACTATTTTGATCAGATATTTTCTTTGGATAAAACGCTATTACTAGAAGAAAATGTGTTGCCTACAAATTACTATGAGAGAAAGAGGTTGGTTCATAATCTGAGTCTTAGTTATCTGAAGATTCATGCATGTTAAAATGATTTCATCTTGTGTTCTAGTGAAAAATGATTCGTTGGATAGATTTCCCAAATGGGGAAAATTGAGGTATAAAGAAGGTCAATTGGGGAAGTCTGGATCAATTCCTGTAAAACAGTGGAGATATTTCTCACTTACACCTAGGTTACATCATTTATTTATGTCTCAGAACACAGCATCAATGATGTCATGGAACAAAAACAATATTTCAAATGGTAAAATATTTAATCATCCATCTGATGGTGATTCATGGAAACATTTTGATCGACTTCATCCATCTTTTATTTTAGAAGCCCAAAATATGCAATTAGGTCTTTTTGCTGACGGGTTTGTCTGTTTGGTTCTTATAGTAGGTCGTATTCATGTGGGCATGTATTCATAACTCCATACAATTTACCGTCATGGATTTTGATGAAGGAAACCTATATCTTTTTGAAATTATTAATCCCAGGAGATCCAAAAAAATATTGATGTTTATTTGAAACCATTTATTGATGAGTTAAATTCATTATGGAGTAATGGTGTTAGTACATATGATGTTGCTAGGAAAAAATATTTCATATTAAAAGCTACATTGATGTGGAAAATTAGTGACTTCCCGACATATGGCATGTTATATGGCTAGAGTACACATTGTTCGAAATCATGTTCCTACTGTATGAAGGACAAAAAAGCATTTATGATCATCAATGGAAAAAAACCTAGCTATTTTTATTTTTATCACAGATTTCTTCCAACCGATCATCCTTTTCGGAGGAACAAATTTCATTTCAAAAAAGTCACAATTGAATGGGATGAACCTCCAAAACTTATCTTAGGTACATAGTTAATATTGGTTTTATTTTCATTACCTCCAATCACATTTTCACCAATAGTAAACCAATATAAAATTCATGGATTTGGGAAAGAACATAATTTGAATCATTTTTTGGGATCTTCCATATTGGTCTAATTTGTTGGTCTGACATATGTTAGATGTCATGCATATTGAGAAGAACTATTTTGATAATTTATTTTATATAGTTTTGATACACCAGGTAAGACCAAAGGTAATGTAAAGGAACAATTTGATCTTGGCCAAATATACAGATGACCAGAACTTGAACTATTTCAAAATGCTAGATCACAAAGGTTAATGAAGGAATAATAATCTTATACACTTTCCAAAGAGAGTCTCTTATTATTTTGTCAATGGATTGTAGGTCTGAGAGTTCCAAATGGTTGTGCTCCCAATTTGGGTAGATGTGTTAAGAATGGTTATATTACCGGATTAAAAAGTCATGATTTTCATGTTATAATGGAAAGACTTAAAATAATTGGATTCAAAGGTTTAGTTGAATTCTATGATTTGGGATTTGATAACAGAAATATCATATTTTTTCTAGACATTTGTGTGGAGGAAAAAGACTACGATGCACTAAGATATCTAGAAGAAGATGTTATTGTAATTATATATAAACTGGAAAAAATATTCTTACCAGCTTTCTTTGACTCAATGGAACATCTGATATTAAATATCCCACATGAAGCTAAAAGTAGAAATATGGTATAGTTTAGACTGATATACCCATTCGAGAGATGCATGCAGAAATTGATGAAAAAATTTTCTAATAATGCATCAGTTGAAGGCTCAATTTTTGAAGCTTATTTTCAAGAGGAAATTTATTTTTTCTACTCTCATTATTTTGAATCTTAATATCCCTCAAAACACAACTGCGTAGGATGTAATGAGGAGAATGATGATGATGAAATGGAAAATCAATTATCATTTTTTAATCAGCCATAACTTTTCTTCGGTGGAATTCATGAACGATGGATTTTATATGATGAACATCATAGGGCTCATACATATGTTCTTCTCAACTGTGAAGAAACGAAATCATTCGTACTATGATTGATTCTAGCAATTATTATATAATTTATGTTCCAGTGACTAAACTTATTTTATTTGTATGTTATATAATAATCATATCAAAAAACAACTTCCATAAATTACAACAACAGCTCTAGAAGAACAATGACAAAAAAACTCTCAATGGTTTCAAAAATTGGTAACAAAAATTATAAATGGTTTAACATATCAATTTGGTTTATTATTTATTATATTAATAATTGTTTTAAAAAATTTCAGGTGTGTTAACCTGCTGATAAAATTGATAAGCGACAGTGTATATAAAGTAACCCACCATCCAAAATGGTTAAATATTATAATGCATATTTGGTGAATGCTTTTCAATTTTATACATGTGTATATAGGGAATCAAAAAAACAATGAACAATGGAGTTTTCTAGAGAGGATTGCATCATAGAGAAACTAAAGATGACTTTTATGGCTTGCTGAATGAAATTATTGAACTGTGTTATCTAGGAAAAAATTACAAAACGATGTTTAAATTTTGGTGGTTGGATACTGAAAGAGGCTTACGTGTTCATCAGATTCATGGAATCATCGATATTAAATATAAAATTATTCTCACAGTAAATGAACCATCTTTACTAGATAAACTGGCACATCGAATATATTATGAAATTTATTGTGCTACTTTAAGAGACCTGAGTGATTGGTGCAGCATAATAAAAATGAAATCATGGGAAAATCAGTTTACTCAAATTGAATGTGGTTTCACTGAAGTACAAGTAATTGAAATTTTTGACAGACTACTCAAAATCCATATTTTTCATAAAGATACATGAATATCGATGATGACACCCCACAATTAAGGTTCGATGGTGATGATGATATTAATGATGTTACAAATGAAATTGAAATGGCAAGAGATGATGAAACTAAAACTCATATGGATATTGATGATGTCAAGGATGAATATTAAGACATTAACCTCATCAAATATGAAGATGGTGATAAAGGTGAACATTTACACAGTTAAATTTTGGTTATAATCAAACTAATATATATCTATGTGTAATAGTTATTTTAAACTATATGCTAATAAAAATCATTTTGTATTCCAGATGGACCCTGATCTACTTCTTGAGTTACAGGAGGTTGAGCTACCTTTGGATGAGAAGGGTTTGGGATCAAATGACCCTTAGAATACTATAGGTTCAGGGCGTATGCAGAGGGGGCGCGATCTCGCATGACTAATGATTCATGACCCTATCCCCGAGTGAAATCCAAGTCTTGGCTTTGATTCACACATGTAGAGGTACGGTAACCTATGTATTTTAGTTAGAATTCATTAATTTATTTATATACTAATTATTTGATTATTTATTCCTTTTTCACAGTTTTGAACATGTAGCTGTTGGATAGGGGAGCACTATCTTGCGCAATTATTTTTCTCATCCATGGATCATATGGGAATAGATTTCTATGGATGTGCAGCTTAGAATGCTTAGTCATTGGTGGCTACATAAATAAATAATATTTATTTTGAAATTTATTTCATTAATAACTTGATATTATAAATTATTTGTAGATTTTATGGTATCCCATCGATGATTCCATGCATGACGCTATCCACACGCCAAGGGAGGTGTCTATGCATGAGTGTTTCTATCTGTTTTAGCAAAATTTGAGAAGGGCGGTCATTAAGAAAGCAGGAGTGATGGTATTTGATGAGTAGTGTAGATCCCACCAACCAGAGTACATTTCATCTCACATTAGGGATGGATTATGTTCACACTGGTTGAGTGGTGGATTTCAGAGGAGATCTACATTGGGCCAGTAGAACCGCTGGATACTGGAGGTGACACATCAAGCAGGAAGTCGTACATTCATTACACATAGAGAGCATCTGGTAATTATATTTTTTAAATATTTTATAAATCATGAAATATAAATAGTTTATTTTATATTCATATAGGCAGTAGAGAATTCTGATATTACAGAGTACGACGTTTATCGGAGGATGTACAATGAACCGGCCATGGGAGAGATTAGAGCTGATCGCCAGCATCAGATTGTGGTCAGTATTATTTCTTTTTCAGTTTGAAAATTCACTTCATATAATATTTTCACTGCTTTAATTTTAAATAGGAACCGAAGGAGTCATATGAGGTCATGAACTCTCATACATAGTATGAGAGTCAGACTAAGACAGCTGATAAGATAGTGCCCACCATGTCTATGAGGCGGCATTGAGGTAGGCAACCTAGTATGACTTCGTGAAGATCCAAGTAGTTGGTATCATCTCCCATTTGTCTACTGGGACTTATTATGGTACTTCTGCGATGTAGGCTTTCATCTTGAGAGGATCTCATAGAGAGGTATCATATTCTGGCTCACAGTATTAGGAGCAGTTGCGAGCTCAGACTGGGCTTAGAAAGAGTTTGCAGAAGCAGTAGGAAGAAATGTGTCAGCATTAGTAGTACAAGGAGAATAGGCATCGATGGTAGCAACAACTACAAGAACATGAGGAGGAGATGCATCGATTGCAGCAATAGCAGCCCAAGCAGATGGAGTACATGCGTCGTCTGACTCGTAGTTTAGGGGTGAATTTTCTTCCACCATCTCATCCATCTCTTTCACCTCCTCTATAAGACAATCCCCCTAGTGATTTTTTTGTTATGATAAAAACATTTGAATTCAACATTTGTTGTAATATGAACTATTTACAGTTTTTTTCATTTATATTTGGGCGAATATTTCATAATTTAACTTCTTTATTTATTTTTAATTTTTAATATTTTATTATTTTAATATTTATTTTTAGTATTATATTTTTAATGTTTATTTATTTTACTAGTAATAATAATAATAAAATTTTATGTTTTTTTATATTTTTTGTGAATATTGACAAATTTAATATTTTGTATTTTTTTGTTATTTTAATAATATTAATATTATTTTTTCATTAATCATAATTTTATTAAATATTTTTCTTATTTTATTCAGTATTTGCGACGGGATCTTTTTTGTGACAGGACCCCGTCTCAAATAGTTTATATATATTTTTTAAAAATGTATTTTATATGGTAAAAGGACCCATCAAAAATACTTTTTTTCAACAGACCTATCACAAAAGGTTTACGTATATATAACATATATAAATGGATAACTATTTTTGATGGGACAATAGGCCCATCGTAAATACTTTTTGTGATGGGCTCGTCGCAAAAAATTTTAAAATATATAATATATATCATCGGAGATCTATTTGCGACGGGATGGTTTCCCGTCACAAATAGTATTTTTTGCGACGGACCCTTCACAAAAAATACTAGCTGTGATGTTTTTTTCTACAACGGGCTATATGCGATGGGACCCCATCACAAAAGATCTTTTCCTACGGGATCCCGTCACGAATAGACCGTTACAAATACCTCAAATTTTAGTAGTGTTGTATTATGAATCATCGATGTGATTGACATTGGATATAATTATTAAAGGAAACAAAAAGTGTATCTTCACTTAAGATACATCCTGAATAACCTAGTAATGTTAATTTTAATTATATATTGTACTTAATTGAGAGAAGCATGTTATAGGTAGGTATGATAATTTTTTATTAATAACTCTTTTGGTAAATTAGGTTAACCTAGAGGGGTAACTTTTGGGTGTGAGTTAAGATTATTTTGAAAAGTCTTTTAATGCCTAAAAAATATAATGATTATTAACTATGGTAGACTAATGAATTAATTAATTTATGACTAATTTGGATTGTGGGGGTATAGTAATTAAAGTGTAAATGACGATATTTATGGATATTCTGCCTTGTGGGAGGTGGATTTTGAGATCTATATGGGTTAAAAGGAATTGAATAAGGTTTGTTCTATATGCCTATTATTGATTTTAACCCATTAATATTTTCAATAAAATTGCATTATGTTCCATAATGTATACAACCTGAAACAATGAGCTTAAACAAACCATAAATATTATTATTTAAATATGATAATTATAACCTATCCATTCAATTAGAGAGTATGTGTCAGAATAAACATATTATGATATATATATATATATATATATGTATTTCATACTCAATAAAAATTTGTTTATTAATGCTTAAGAAATAAGCATTCAATTTTTTGAAGTCCTGTTTTGCTCTAAAAAATGGTTTCCTACAAACATGTTTTTTAGTTTTTTTTTGTGAGAAAATTCGTAACACCCAAAGATTTTATAGTACGTTATTTCTTCAAAGTAATTCAATAACTTGCACTACACGCAACCCCGAGTTCTAGCACACCATGACATACCAAACTAGCTGTTTAAAAGTGGTTATGAATTGTATTAACTGAATTTTGAACTTTATATAATAATTATAATTTTAGAATCCATATTATGAGTTTTTTAGACATAATGTAATAATAATACATTTTTCAAAAAATGCAATTTTACCGCCTTTTAATCATGAAGCCTTTTTAAATCCAATATTGGAAGCTTTTATATATTCAATTTGACAAAATATACTTCTTATTTAGAATTGGGACATAAGAATTTAGTTTTAGTAAAGTTTTGGTGTTTTTCTGATAACTTTCTTATTTGGGTGAATAGTGAAAAATACTATATTTTAACTGAAGACAACTTTTTTAATCAAAATAATTTCTACTATTAAATTACACATTTTAATGGTTTGGAAGTATAAATAGATTATATTTTTACCATTTAATCCAATGATGTTCATTGTAAGTAATTTCACTTTGGAATTGGATATAAACAAGTGTCAAACTTTTGATAGTTATTATTTCTTAAAAATACGCCTTTTGGTTTTGATAGCGGGAATTAATTTTAAATTAAAAAAGGCAACTTCTATGTTTTGAATTTGGTAAAATAGACTTCATTATTGAATTCAAAATATCAAAATTATCCTAGGGTGAAGTTTTGGAATTATTCTGAAAACTTTCTATTTTTGATGAATAGTGAAAAACACTCAGTTATAGTTTAAAACCGAATTATTATTTAAATAATTATTTATTTTATTTAAATTTATTTTAGGTCAAAAGAGATAAATAATACCTATATATATTCAATTTAATTCATTGGAGTCAGTTTATAATAATTTTAGATATATAAAAATTTTATTGAACTTTTACCGTCTTTTACCCACCTCCTAGGAGCATTTGCAAATTTACATAAAACATAATTTTACCACTTTTGTGAATTGAAATTCGAAAATCCAAGAGACACAGTTAATATTAAGGAGTAAAATTTGGTTTAATGAGATAAAAATATATTTTGGTGAATAGTAACTTTTTACTTTTATTTACCACGGTTAAAAGTAAATAGGGTAATTAAGGGTAAAAAACATATTAATATTACCCTAACACATGTCCTAATTCTATTGGACAAGTGTATATAGACCAAAAAAAACCTTAGTAATAAAATATTATCTTTTAGGTCCACTTGAATTAGATTATGATATTTATTATTATTTAATTCAAAGAAGAGTTAAAAGAGTTATAATCAAAGTTTAATAACTAAAACATTTTTAATAGAGGGTTATACATAATATAAATTAGATTATAAATATTAATTGGAAAGATAAAAAGATTTCCTACAAAATGGTATTTTTTTATAATTTTTATAGATTAAATAATTAAATTTATTAATGACACAACGATGATGCAGTAATTACCTTATTAATGAAAGAATCAAATAAATAGTATTATAAATATTAAAATATATATAATTTCAAAGTTTTTATGACATAAAAGAATTTTCAAGGTGAATATGACAATTTAGGATTGATTAAATTTATTTTTTTTGAAGTAATAATGTTGTAATTAGTTTAACAAAAAGCAAATACCAAATAGTTTCAAAATTGACATGAAATAGTTTTTAAAACAAATATTATATTATTAATTGATATAATGGTCATAAAAATCTAAGGTTCGGCCAAAAATCTTATATAATAATATCTATGATATTAATGAACCAATTGGGGTTCGATTGTTAGTATATAATATGTTTATTAACCATATAGTGTAAGAATACAAGAATACACGGTAAAAGTTAAATTATTTAACTTAGAGTTAAATCTAAATGATAAGGTTAAAATGGTAACCTAAACTTGTCTAAAACCTATAGGTTGAGAGTTTTTCGAACCATACCCACATTATACTTTAAATAATACATTTTGGAGCCATTATAAACCAAATATTAATTTATAATAAAATAATATTTTAAGTTTTTCCTAAGGTGCCCCTCACCCTCTTATAAAAGGGCACTCCCCCTTCACTCTAATTCAAACCTTCTAAGCCATTTAGCTTGGCGAAAACCTACCCAAATATTCTCTCAACTATCCTATATTTAACCTAGTGGCCTTATTTTGATCATAAATCCAACCTAAGGAGCCCTTTTGATCAAATAAAAAGGAAGAACCCGAAGAAGAGATAATGATTTCACCACCGTGTTTCAAGTTCCTTTCTTCTTCCACTTAATTTTTCTTTGTTGTTTCCATTCTAAAATAATTACTCCAGTATATTTTATATAAAATTATGTTATTATAATTATGGTACAACCAAATACATTATTCTATCCACCCTTTGAATGACATTTCACTATACGTGCATACGTACAGCTTATCGTCTCCACGTCGTGGTGTAATTGTTATTTAATACATTATTATTTGGATGGGTATAACAATGATGTGTATTTGATGTAAATAATAAATATAAAATGATAAGGATTATGTATATATGATATAAAATCCAATTATAAATTATTTTAATTTCAAAAGAATGGTATTTTCGCTCGTGCATAGGTACGGATTACCGTCTCCACGACGCGATGAGATTCATTTCCAAGTTTACCATTCATCGATGATTATAAAAATATATATTACTAATAATTATGTAATATATGACATAATAATTCTACTTGAGATATGTATATTTATATATATAAGTATTTATGTACATAAATATATCATATTCACTTACTTCCGTTCAATACTATATGAAAACGAAAACAACGTTTATGCGTACGTACGGACTACCGTCTCCATAAACGGTGTTTTCCATTTAATATATACCTATATTATACATATTTATATTATAAAAATATGTGATATATAAATCATTTTTTATATTCTGGTAGTGTTTAAATCATGATATATGTGATACAATCAAGAGTAACTTGTTAAAACATATACGATAAAGAAAGCGATTATTACCCAAAATATTAATAAAATATGGAAATTATTATTAAATGGGTATTATAAAGTCATAAATGAATCATGTATGATATAATAAATATTAATATGGTTCTAGTATAATTTAATAACATACTAATATCTTCATACATGAGGTTAAATGTACCATCGACTAAAGGAAAGTGCAAGGTAAGAGTTAATTCCTGAATCTCATTATTGTCCAAGATTATTTATGTGTAAGTATTTACTGGGACATTTTTATCATCCATGTCCATTTTTCATAAAAATGATTTCAAAATGAATAATTTAAGGATTTTTTAAAGGTACTCTTTATCAAGGTCATAATTTTAAATGTTTTAAAGATTTATCTTTCTAAATATTTTTAATTAGTGTCCATGTTTTCAAAATGATTTTAAGGATTTATTTATATATACATGAATGTTTTGAAATGATAATTATTTTCAAATGTTCCAAAGTGGTATGTGACACTTTGATTCAAAAATATCTTTTAAATTACATCCTTTATAAATGTGTAACTTTTAAATGATTTTACAAAAATGATATTTCTCTCAAAACGTTTTAATCATCAATTTCAACTATGTCAGCATCCTTTACTGGATATTATTTTTGACTGAGGTTGATTTATTAAAACAAAATCTTCCATGTTGTATTGAATGATTTATGATATGATTGACTGTGGATGTTCTATTTTTATACCATTCATGGTTTATAGTTAATGTAATGACATTTCTTCTTCTAGTTTTAATTCGAATGTTTCTATTATGTTTCAACTTTTTCATATGAGGAATGTTGTGGACATAGTAAGTGATGGGTAAAGCCCGCTATAGCTCCTCGATGCATCGGTAGGTCTCATGAGACAAACTACTGTCTTGGAACAAGGCCTTGAAAAAAAAATTAATTTTAGTCTTGGCATGAGGCCTTGACTTTGTGGTAATGATGTCCGGTATTAGGCATTCCCTCATTGTGAAATTAGTTATTATAAGTGATTATGCAACTAGTAGAATATCCACGTGCTTGTTTATATGGTAATGTTTCATTTGTTTTTACCATATTATGTTTAAAAGACTTTTGTTTTTATTACAAATCTTGCCTTAAAAGGTTATAGCTTCCGCTAAATTATTTACCCTTACTGAGCATCTGATCTCACCCCTTTCTTATGTTTTATTTTCCCAGGATTCCAAGAAGTATATTATGAATGATATGCAGGGTTAAGATAAAGGGAAAAATGGAGTTCTCCGAGAACTATCGATGTTGTGTTTTATGCTTCAAATATTAATTTAAAGATATTATATATAATATATTTTCCAAGACTGCTAAACTGATCGGTCCTTCAGGACTTGATTCCTTGTAATCGTGTCGATGTATTAAAATAATGCATCGGCTCTGGGTAACAGGGGTCGGGGTGTTACAGTTGGTATCACAGGAAGTTTAACAATAACCTTGAAACTAGATTTAGATAAACTTTGATTAGAGCACATTACTGTAAGATACACATTGAAGATTAGTATAGAAGAACTTCATAGAATTTTGGTAATGTAAAGATTTTGTGAGTTTTCAAAGAAAATACATCTCTATCTGGATACGATCAGGTAGAGGCGGCTCTGGCATAGATTTACCTAGGGGTAAAACCTGAAAACACCGCTTTGATCTAGACCTGAATGGGAACTGGGGTATAAAAACGGGCATTGTTTCACTCTTGGTTACGACACACCCAGGGGATATGCTTAAGATACTTCTCATTTTATTTAAAAATCATTATGAAGGGTTTTTTAGTATATACATCCTCAATAAAAACATCTTTATGATTATGGATTATATCCATAAACCGTTCAATTTACATTAGGTATTTAAAATGTTTGGAATTATTCATTTCAATTCATAAACTAACCGAGTTTATCCTATTTTATAGAAATGGCGCCCAGTAGAAGGATTGTGAACTCCAGCAATACGTATGATCCAAAGAGAATGAAAGATCATATCATTCACGGTATTAAGCCAACATTTAGTAGGGAAATAGTCTCCCATGTATTCTGAACATATGAAGAAATATTATCATGTGTTAGTAATATATGTAAAGAATTCTCTAAGTCCTATGGATTTGAAGGGAAGCAAGAGTAGAAAAGGATGGTAGAGAGAAATATGGATAAAGGGAAGAGGGAAAAGAAGAATTTTCCTATATGTGATAACTATGGTAAGAAACACCCCGGAACTTGCCTGAAGGGAATGAGAGTTTGTTATAAGTGTGGAGAGAAAGGACACCATGGACATGATTTCAAGGGTAAGAAAAAGGTTTCAAATGTACAATGCTTCATATCCAAGGAGTTGAGACACTACGTGAACCAATGTCTAAATCATCAGAGTATGCCCCAAATGATGTTATTAGATAATAATCAAGTTATGATACTGCCACAAATGAAGAGGAATGATTAGAGTACTTATGTTGTTATTAGTGAATTATTTTATTTGAGTGTTGTATCAACAATGTACTAGTTATAATAATTATGGAGTATATAAGGATTGTATTGCAGTACTATTTTAGGACTTGAGATTGTGTGGAACCAAGAATAGTGACTCAATAGTAGGATAAATGTTTGGAAAATACATGGTTGAGAGAAAGATAAACCATAATATGGTTGTGATACCGAAGTAGTGATTTTAGAATAATACATGATTGATTTGGATAAATTATATTAGATATTCTTGACTACCTTGAAACTGATTAATGATTTGTATATTCCATCTTTGTTGGAGTTTACAACATTTTTGGATAGAAGAAGTATATCCAGTATTCTATAAGGAATACAGGATCATGAATGTAATCAATAAGGTTTTATGATAATTCAGGATGTTGCAGTGTTTTAAAAGAATACATGATGAAGGTGTTCACATGTTATTACATGGAAAAAATGATCTTCATTGTGTTTACCTTCATTATAAATTTTGGACTATGAATTTGGAAAGAAGTATTTTGTAAAATTCATGTCTGAGATTAATTTTGGATTTCCATAAAAGGACAACCCGGAGGTCGGGTGGCAACCCGTCGTGTCCAGCAAGGCCACGAGACTTGAACCCGCAACCGAAGGGCGACAAGGGTGTATCACCTACCACTGGCCCACATGATTTCTTGGATTGAATAATGTAGATTTTTTTTAAAAAAATCAGGTAGATGAATTATAAATTCATTTTTTGAACCCTATACTAATAAGATAAATAGAATATTATTTTTATGTTCTATTCTCTTTTAGAGTGAAGGATGAGTTTGTGGTAGAAATTAGTTAAAGGATGGGACTCTATATGTCAAGTATATATTTTTATTCTTCTCTTATTCTATGAATAAATTAATTCTTATACATTAGTGAAAGGATATTATAGAAAAAAATAGGTTATCCTAATACCATATTTTTTGTTGAACTGATGGTATTTTAAATCATCATAGATTAATGAGTTTAAGGCCCTCAATTTTACACTTGTTTTTGATTTATGACCTCAATCACTACCTATAAATATTTACATTTTTCCTCTAATTATATGTCTTTAATTTCCACCAATGTCTTCCTAATTGAGGTCATAATTTGGTGGTGACCCTTTCATTTCCCTTTTCCTCTTATTAAGAATAAATTTTATTAACCTAATTTCTGATGTGGGTTTTCTCAAAGGTATTTTCTATTTTCAACCATTAATTTTTGAAATTTTTTTCAAATTGCGAGGATGCAATTTATTGAAGGAGGGAAGAATGTAACACCCCAAGATTTTATAGTACGTTATTTCTTCAAAGTAATTCAATAACTTTCACTACATGCAACACTGAGTTCTAGCGTACCATGACATACCAAACTAGCCATTCAAAAGTGTTTATGAATAGTATTAACTGAATTTTAAACTTTATATAATAATTATAATTTTAGAATCCATATTATGAGTTTTTTAGACATAATGTAATTACAAATACATTTGTTAAAAAATGAAATTTTACCGCCTTTTAATGGAGAAGCCTTTTTAAATACAATATTTGAATCTTTTATATATTCAATTTGACAAAATAAACTTCTTATTTATAATCAGTAAATAAGAATTTAATTTCAATAAAGGTTTGGTATTTTTCTGATAACATTCTTATTTGGGTGAATAGTGAAAAATACTATATTTTAACTGAAAATAACTTTTTTAATCAAAATAATTTATAGTCATAAATTATAAATTTTAATGGTTTGGAAGTATAAATAGATTATATTTTTACCATTTAATCCAATTATGGTCATTTTAAGTAATTTCACTTTGAAATAGGCAATAAACAAGTGTCAAACTTTTGATAGTTATTATTTCTTAAAAATACGCCTTTTGGTTTTGACAACGGGAATTAATTATAAATTAATAAATGCAACTTATATGTTTTTAATTTGGTAAAATAGACTTCATTATTGAATTCGGAATATCAAAATTATCCTAGGGTGAAGTTTTGGTATTTTTCTGAAAACTTTCAATTTTTGATGAATAGTGAAGAACGCAGAGTTATAGTTTAAAACCGAATTATTATTTAAATAAATATTTATTTTATTTAAATTTATTTTTGGTCAAAATAGATAAATAATACCTATATATGTTCAATGTAATTCATTGGAGTCAGTTTATAATTATTTTAGATATATAAAAATTTTATTGAACTTTTACCGTCTTTTACCCACCTCCTAGGAGCATTTGCAAATTTACATAAAACATAATTTTACCACTTCTATGAGTTGAATTTAGAAAATCAGAGAAACAAAATTAAAATCAAGGAGTAAAATGTGGTTCAATAAGATAAAAATAATTTTTGGTGAATAGTAACTTTTTACTTTTATTTACCACCGTTAAAAGTAAATAGGGTAATTAAGGGTAAAAATGATATTAATATTATCCTAAAACATGTCCTAATTCTATTGGAAAAGTGTACCTCAACCAAAAACAACCTTAGGAATAAAATATTATCATTAAGGTCCACTTGAATTAGATTAGGAAATTTATTATTATTTAATTCAAAGAAGTTTTAAAAGAGTTAAAATAAATGTTTAATTACTAAAACATTTGTAATATAGGGTTATGAATAATATAAATTAGATTATAAATATTCATTAGAAATATAAAAATATTTCCTACATAATGGTATTTTATTTATAATTTTTAGAGATTAAATAATTAAATTTATTAATGAAACAATGATGATACAGTAATTACCTTTTTAATGAAAGAATCAAATAAATAGTATTATAAATACTAAAATAAATATAATTTCAAAGTTTTTATGAAATCAAAAAAAATTCTAGGTGAATAGGACATGTTAGGATTGATTAAATGTATTTTTTTAAGTAATAATGCTGCTATTATTTTAACAAAAAACAAATACCAAATAGTGTCAAAATTAACATAAAATAGTTTTTAAAACAAATATTATATTATTAATTGATATAATGGTCCTAAAAATATAAGGTTCTGAAAAAATACTCATATAACAATATATATGAAATTAATGTACTAATTGGGGTTCTATTGGCAGTATATAGTAAGTTTATTAACCATATAGTGTAATAATACAATAAGACACAGTAAAAGTTAAATTATTTAACTTAGAGTTAAATCTAAATGATAAGGTTAAAATGGTTACCTAAATTTGTCTAAAACCTATTGGTTGAGTGTTTTTAGACCCATACCCACATTATATTTTAAATAATACATTTTGGAGCCATTATAAACTGAATATTAATTTATTATAAAATAATATTATAGGTTTTTTCTAAGGTTCCCCTCACCCCTCTTATAAAAGGGAACTCCCCCTTCACTCTAATTCACACCTTCTAAGCCATATGTCTTGGACAAACCCTGCCCAAATATTCTCTCAACTATACTCCCTTCAACCTAGAGGCCTTATTTTGATCATAAGGCCAACCTAAGGAGCCCTTTTGATCAAATCAAAAGGAAGAACCCAAAGAAGAGGTAATGATTTCACCACCCTCTTTCAACTTCCTTTCTTCTTCCACTTCCTTTTTCTTTGTTGTTTCCATTATAAACTAATAAATCGAGTATCTTATATATACTGTGATGTTATTATAATTTTGTTACAACCAAATTCATTATTCTATCCACCCTTTTAATGATATATCACTATATGTGCGTACGTACGGCTTACCGTCTCCACGTCGTGGTGTAATTGTCATTCAATACATCATTATTTGGATGGGTATAATAATGATGTGTATTTGACGCAAATAATAAATATAACATGATAAGGATTTTGTATATATGATATAAAATCTAATTTTATATTATTCTAATATCAAAAGAATGATATTTTCGCTCGTGCGTACGTACAGATTACCGTCTCCACGACGCGATGAAATTCATTTCCAAGTTCACCATTCATCGAAGATTATAAATATATATTTATTAATAAGTATGTAATATATGACATAATAATTCTACATTAGATATATATATATATTTATATATATAAGTATTTATGTACGTATATATATCTTATTCACTTACTTCCGATCAATACTATATGAAAACGGAAACAGCGTTTATGTGTACGTGCAGACTACCGTCTCCATAAATGGTGTTTTCTATTTCATATATACGTCTATTATACATATTTATATTATAAATATATATTATATATAAATCATTTTTTATATTCTATATGTATTTAAATCATGATCTAGGTGATACAATCAAGAGTAACAAGTTAAAACATGTACGATAAAGAAAACAATTATAACCTGAAATATTAATATAGAATGGAAATTATTATTAAATGGGTAGTATAAAGTCATAAATGAATCATGTATGATATCATAAATATTAATATGGTTCTGGTATAATTTAATAACATACTATGATCTTCATACAAGAGGTTAAACATACTATCGACTAAAGGAAAGTGCAAGGTAAGGGTTAATTCCTCAATCTCATTTTTATCCAAGATTGTTTATGTGTATGTATTTACTTGGAATTTTCTTATCATCCATGTCAATTTTTCATAAATATGATTTCAAAATGAATAATTTAAGGATTTTTGAAAGGTAATATTTATCAAGGTCAGAATTTTAAATGTTTTAAAGATTTATCTTTCTGAATCTTTCTCATTAATGTCCATGTTTTCAAAATGATTTTATGGAATTATTTATATGGACATTAATGTTTTGAAATGATAATTGTTTTCAAATGTTTCAAAGTGGTATGGGAAACTTTGATTAAAAAATATCCTTTAAATTACTTCCATTATAAATGTGTGACTTTTAAATGATTTTACAAAAAGGATATTTCTCTCAAAAGGTTTTAATCATCATTTTCAACAATGTCATCATCCTTTACTGGATATTACTTTTGATTGAGGTTGATTTATTATAACTCAATCTTCCATGTTGTATTGAATGATTTATGATATGTTTGACTGTGGATGTTCTATTTTTATACCGTTCATGGTTTATGGCTAATGTAATGACATTTCTTATGCTAGTTTTAATACGAATGTTTATGTTATGTTTCAACTTTTTCATATGAGGAATGCAGTGGACTTAGTAAATGACGGGTGGAGGCCGTTATAGCACCTCGATGCATCGGTAGGTCTCATGATACAAACTAATGTCTTGGCACAAGTCCTTGACAAAATATTTATTTGTATTCTTGACACGAGGCCTTAAATATGTGGTAATGATGTCCAGTATTAGGCATTCCCTCATTGTGAAATTTGTTATTACATGTGATTATTCGACTAGTATAATATCCATGTGCATGTTTATATGGTAATGTTTCATTTATTTTTACCATATTATGTTCAAGTTTATGTTTAAAAGGATTTTTTTATTACACATCTTTCCTTAAAATTTTATAGCTTCCGCTAAATTATTCATCCTTACTGAGCATCTAAGATCACCCCTTTCTTATGTTTTATTTTCCCAGGATTCCAAGAAGTGTATTATGATTGATATGTAGGGTTAAGATAAAGGGAAAAATGGAATTCTCAGAGAACTATCTATGCTATGTTTTATGCATCAAATTATAATTTAAAGTTAATGTATGTAATCTATTTTCCAAGACTGCTAAACTGATCGGTCCTTTGGGACATGATTCCTTGTAATCGTGCCAATGTATTAAATTAATTCATTGGCTCTAGGTAACTAGGGTCGGGGTGTTACAAAATTTATTATCAATTTTTTCCAAAAATAGAAAAAAATTGAAAAAATTATGTTTTTTTAAATCATCAAATCAAAATTATCTTAGGATGATTTTTTGGGATTTTTAAATGGATTTATTTTCCATAAAATAGTGAAAAATACTAATTTATTTTGATTTTTTTGTTTCATGAACGTACAAAGATCCATTTTATTTTAAATTGATTTGAAACTAAAATTATTTCTATTATATTATTAATAATCAAATTTAGTTAATCATTATAAAATTTATTGTTTAATTTTAAATAAAATATTTTTTATATTTAAAATGATATTTTTTCTAAAACACTATTTTTAAATGCATTTCATGTTTTCATATTAAATAAATTTCTTCCATTTATGGGGAATGAATATTGAAAAATGGATAAAATATTGTGAATAATTATTTTAAAATTTTGTAAATATACGCCTTTTATTTTTGTTCAATATTAATAATAACCACAGTAAATTTTTGTCACCCTGGTAAGGATAAAACATGTAAAATAGAGTTAAAAATTTGGAATAAGGATTTAAAATTTATCTATTACCTACTTTTATTTTATTTTAAGGGTTTATTTTATCCATTTCTATCAAAGTATCAAGTAAATGTCCCCTTGATTCTATATTTCTTTGATTATGACCTTAATATTAATTTATGTAAAAGATAAAGTCAAAAATGTCACACTCTTCACTTTAATATTTATAATATTATATGACAACAAATTGTTTTTTGTTATAAATGTTTATTTTAAATATAATATTATTTTATTTATTATGTTAATTTTATTATTAATTTCTAGTGATTGTAAAATTACCCTAATTGCTTACGCAACGCCAACATGGTATTTATTCTATTAATTGAAAAATAAAATAAATGGTATTAAAAATATAAAAATAAATAAATTTTGGATAAATAATTTTGTTCTATGAATGTTTATATAAATAAGACATATTATAGATGTTTTAAATGATTTTATAAGAATTTTATCTATGTCATCTTGTCTTTAATGTCAAATTAAATGAATAGTCTCAAAAATAACAATAATGACGTTTTATGAAAATAATATTTTAATAAAGTATTTTAAAATAAAAAAATCAAATAAGAAAATATGGATAATATGTTTTTTAAAATTTCATTGTTTTTTCCATTATGATACTATTTTCACTATAGAAGTAAAATTATAACCCTTTAAGAGTGAAAATGTCATTATAGTCATTAAGGATTGAATAGGTTAAAAATGGGTTAGACCCAGAGATATGTTTTAAAATACTACATAAAATAGTTCAAATTTTTTATTTTGAGGATATTTCAACCATATCCTACCTTATATTATTTTATTTATACATTTAGAAACATTTTTCTTGAGAATGACTTTATAATATTTTAATATTTTCACAAATTTCATGAGTTTCCTTCCCCTCATGTATAAAAGAGAAGCCCCCATTTCTATTCTTTACACCACATTGAGCCTTATATATTGAAACATAATTATACATTTTTTTAACCGCTTACCTAGACACAAATTATGGGTTTTTATATTCTTAAAATACCAATCGAGGGGTCTTTAAAAGGAGGTCTAAAGGAGGCTAATTGGAGAAGTGATAATCATCTTACTCCGTATTTTTTCAATTTTTTTCTTTTTATAAATCCTTTAAATATATAATATTATTAAAAAATAATAAATTAAATATCTTAAATTTTAATATTATTATGAAACCACCTTTATTCAGCCTCTTTTTCATCAAATGGGAAATTAATGTATCACTCGTGTGTAAGTATGACTTACCATCTCCTTGTAGTGATACAGTTAATTTTTCATCACCATCATTCAATTATGGTTATTATGTTAGGTTTTATTTTTATATAGAAAATTTATTAAATAATTATTATTTTATAATTATAATATCTTATCTACCTTCTCACATTCTAATCCATTAGAAAATGATATTATCTCTTGTGTGTATGTGTGGACATCCATCTCTACGAACTGATGTGATTTGTTTTTCATTCATTCATTTTATGGATGGTAATAAGGATATATTTAATTAATATATATGATATATGTTATATAATAATGATTCTATAATGGTGAATTATTATTTACCATTCTTTGATTCCATTAGTTGAAAAGTGAAACAATGTTCATGTGTACGTTTGGCCTACTATCTCCATGAACGGTGTAATTCATTTTTCTACCAATGAATTTTATGGATGGATCAAAATATGTATATAAAAAATACATATTATATTTATGTAATCATTAAAATTTCAGATATTATGGAACCATGATCAATGTATAAGTATACGAACTACCTAATCGAAATTCTCCCGAAAAATAAGAAAGTAACTACCTGAAAATGATGATTTGAATATAAAATTATTAA
Source organism: Viscum album (assembly GCA_963277665.1). Lineage (NCBI taxonomy): Eukaryota > Viridiplantae > Streptophyta > Magnoliopsida > Santalales > Viscaceae > Viscum > Viscum album. The sequence continues at coordinate 876,272,340 of OY728160.1, read as the reverse complement.
TAAATGGGTGTTTAAATGTTATAAGTGGATATTGTATGATAATAAAAGTAAGTAAATTATTATTTTAATAAAATATAATAAATTTAAATTTATTATACTAAAGTTGATTGTGCCTTTGAAGAAAGTCATACATGTGGTAATTGATTTTCATCTCATTTTTACTTATGTGCGACACATGCCATATTCACCACATGTTTCTTTTATATGGTTTATTTTTTTATCATGAATTTATTTTATGATTATTATCATAAAAATAATGAGTATATATATATATATATCCATATAAGATTGCCTTTTTTATGAGGTTTTTATTCTAAAGTTACCAAAGTGGTAACAGTTTTATGCAACAATCTCGTTGTTTATCGGGATTTTTTATGATTAATTTTATGATGATGAAATTTAATTATATAGCTATCAAGAATATAATGAATTTTATTCTCATTCATATATTTCTAATGAATAAATTATTCCCTTTAATTTTTCAATTTTTTAGTACTCTAGAGGTCATAATAAATATTTTATGGAAAACCAACTATGTTTTACAATTATGTTGAAAAACCTTTTTTCATCTAAATCCTTGTTTTCTAAAAATATTTTTAATAATATATTTAACATTATTGTAATTTCCCTTGTTCATATAAAACATTTTTTAGTTAAATTAAATTTTTTTATGTCTTTTATTTCATGATAAACCTGTTCAAACCATTTTTATACACTACAACAAGTTAATCTTTCTCTAAATGCAATATCATTTTAGCTTGCGTTAAATAAAACACAAAATTTCTATGAAACAACATCTATTATTATAAGTATATAATCAAGAAATTTATAACATTTCTATTAAACATTGGAATATTAATATTAATAACTTATTTTTAAAAAAAATTATAATGGTTTCATATAAATAAAACATATTGATAATGAAATACATAATCTTTGTTAAAGTCTATAAGTTTTGAAAAATATTATTTTCTCAAAAAAGTATCTTTTAATATACTTCTCTAAATAACAATAAAATTAATTTTAAACACTTATATTAACATTATTGGATAAAATAAACTTTATTTTTTAATTAAGGATGTCAAAATTATCTTAGGATTTATTTTTGGTATTTTTCTAGAATATTTCATTTTTGGATTAATAGTGAAAAATATTGAATTTTAATCCAAAACTACTTTTTCAACTAAATTATTAATATAGTTAAAATTTATTTTATTTTTTTATGTATAATTAGTTCAATTTTACATATACTAATTTAAATTATTTCATAATAGCCAATTATACACTGAAATTGGTTATAAAAACATTTTAAACTTTTAAACGCTTTCTCTTTAAAAACCAGCTTTCACGACATGTTTGTGGGGTTAATTTTAATTAAATTTCTGACACTTATTTAATTATAATTAGTAAAAATAGAAAAAAAATATTTTGATTCATAATAATTCATAATTTATAATAAGGTGAAATTATTTTTTACAAATGTTATTAGTGAAGTTATTTAAAATTAATTACAACAATTATGGTGAAATGGGTTTACTTAGTGGTTAATCTTTAATTTAATAGGAAACATAACATAGAAATTTGTCCAAAATAGATTCAGTAAACATATTTTGACTAATTACCCTTTTGGATAAAAATTTAAAATTATTTTTGTGCTCATGATGTAATGTAGACCTCCCAATAGTGTTTACCTTTTTAAATTTACAAGACTGTCACCCCTCCTCCACTATAAAAAGGGAACCCCCTCCCCCCTCAATTCTTCACACCTCTCAAGCCCTTTGGCTTAGACAAGCCTTAAACAAATATCCTCACAACCTACCTATCTTAATACAACAATCCTCCCTTTGTAATGAAATTCAATCAAGTAATCCCTTTGGTGAAAACCAAAAAGAGTTACCCAAAGAAGAGGTAACATCCTTCAACAAGAACTTTTATTTCATTTCTTTCTCCACCCCCTAAATTATTATTATTCCATGATTATTTAATAAACTCGTTGTCCTAAATAGAGTTATATATTTTATTTTAAGGTAATTACCTAAACTAATACACAGTTCGATCAAATGGGATATGCAAACATCATTCGTGTGTACGGAGGACTACCACCCCTCGAATCGATGTCGTTCGCTCTTCTGTTGCCACCTTTCAAGTTTGGTAATAGTGATGTAATTTATATTTTTATATGATATATATATATATTTTTTTGTTTTTTTGTTTTTTTATTATTATATTACACATACCTTCATTATTTCCATATTGTTGAAATATGATAACTTTGTTTGTGGATGTGTGGACTACCACTTCCTCAATGTGATGCGATTCATTCACGCTTTACAAGTAATGTATTATGGATGGTTTTAGTAAAAATATTTGTTATATATTAAATAATTATTATACTATATAGATAATATATATATATATTATTTCTTTTTTCAATATGATATGAAAATGAAAACAACGTTCATCAACATATAAAGCCTACCATCTCCATGAAGAGTATATTTTATTTTCTATTTCTATCTATTATATATTATTATAAATATATATATATATTATATATATTAATTTAATTTAATTTTTATCATTCTTAAAATTATTAAATTGTGATATAATTAAGAGTCCCAAAAATAATAAAATCAAAACACATGAAAAAACAATATGGTTATTACCCAAAACATAACTTTAACATGTAATAATTTATAAAAGAGTAAAAGGAGGAGATAATAAAATCATATATGGTCTGATATAATTGAATATTTTTATTTAATATATGTATAATAAACTTATATTTATTATATAATAGGTTTGAACAAGTACAAAGAGAGTCAATACATAAGGTAACAAGGTTTATAGTCTAGCTTTTATTTCTTTGAGACTTAGAAATTATTCACCACTAATTTCATTTGCGTGGTGTATATAGTACCCATTAATTTATTATATGATTATTATAATTAAATTTATAGGTATCTACATATCGATTTTAGGATCTTTATTTCATGGGGTTTTACAGTTCAAAAGTTTCCAAATCTATAAGGTAATTTTGTCTCAATTTTCATTCATTGACACTAGTGTTTTGTTATGAACCTGTATTAATTTAAGAGGTGTATATAATTTCATTTGAAATTTTATATCATTAATCTCCTTATTTTAATGATATATTTATCTTTGTGTAATTTTTTTGATTTCGTGTGGATTTTTATTCAATGTTATAAAAGTGGTAATCATTTATTCTTACAATCTCATCATTTATCAGTATTATTTACGTTTTTTCATCCATTGATGAAATATTAACATTTATATTTCAATAATTCTCTTGAAATTTATTATAATATGATTATTCATGATATCCTCATGTAATGATACAATTTTCCACTCCTTTTTACATAATATTATTAAGAAATTATTTTTATGAAATTCCAACTTCATTTCTCTCTTTAGTCGGAAATATGTTTTCTTCCAAAAAAAATGTTTTCAAAAAATGTTTTCAAATTTTTTCTAAACTATATTTAAATATTATTTTCAATGAAAAGGGTTTCAAATATTTTTAAATATTATTTTAATTTTTTTATAAACCTATTTTCATAGAAAAAGTTTTTCAAAAAGTTTTAAGTATTAAAAACATATTTCGAAGAAAAAAATGATATTTTCCTCAAGAAATGTTTTAAATGAGCTTTAAAAATTATTTTACAACTAAGATGAAATACTTTGGTGTTACTCAAGCCTTTATGGGGATATGATTCAATGGTAACATTCATATTCTTTCTCTGGATGGTTTCTGTTTTGATGGCATGATATTTATGAAACATGTTTCACTTCCATGAGTTATATGCTTGTGAAACCCACTTATGTTTATGGGTTATGATTTGATGAAATGATTATGAAACCTTTCACGTTTCCAAATATTATTTTATGATGACATGTTTATGATATCCATTTCATTCCATGGATTATGATATAATTAATTTTTATGATCTAGTGGCACACATATGTATGATTTCATTGTGAGATGGGTGTGAACTCTATATCTCTCCAATGCATTGGGTAATGATTTATATATCATGAGATAAACATGGAAAGAATACAGGCTGAACTCAGTTTAGTAAAGTATTTTTTCTACTAATATGGTCTTGGGAGTGATATTCGACTACAGAAATAGTAATGGGAGTGAACTGGGACTACCAAGATGGTTTGGAGAGTGAGCCCATTATTCCAATATAGCCTTTTTAATTATTCGTTGAAAACTATGAAAATAATTTTATATGATTATGGGTATGCAAAAATTACATGCCTTATTAAGATGTTATTCTTTCATAAAATATTATCTTGATTACCTTATTGTTAATGTCTTATTAACTACCTATATTTATTTCATGATTCATGTTTATAGTCTTTAATATGTACGGTATGATCTTAAAATTTTATGATTATGTTATAATACCCATATTCTCAGAATTCTACTTACATATCTCCCTTTTTACCCTTAATGAGAATACGATATCACCCATTTTTTATGTTTCCTTTCCCCAAGTTATGAATATATTCATTATGTATGATGTGTCTAAGAAGTGTTCTAGCCACGGGGGAGCTAGTGGGTGATAATATATCTCACTTATGTATCTGTGTTTATATATACATGTTTCCAAATTTAATAATCTAATAAGGTCTTTATGTGTCAATTTTTTTAATGAATTAAGTATTTGGAAAAAATGATGTAATATATACGTATGAGTAGAGAGGTTCTCTATAGATGGAATCAGAGAAAAATTTATTTGTTCATTGGAAAATAGGATGAGAAAACATTAGTGAGATACTTAAGGAAAAGTCTCTAAGGATAAGACTGAGGATGAGTCAAAGTATAGAAAAATATCCTAGAATTTTTGTAAAGGATAAAGTTATTGGTTTCCTAGAAATGAATCCTTTTCTGGATAATTCACGTAGATATGGATCTGGCACAAATATACATAGGGGTAACAACCCCAAAGAAACCGTATTGAGAAATACTCAATCAGGAACAAGCTCATGACAATGGTCCTTACTGCACACCTGGTTTGACACTCCCGGAGGATATGATTTGAAAATTTATGAACTCTACATGAACCATCAAGACATATTTAAATGGATGTTGGTTATGAATATCCTAGGATAAAAATAATGTGTCATATATTAAATAATATTGAAAAATTTAGAAATCCTATAAGTGGTTTTTCATTATATTGTGGTTCCCCACTATGATAATTTTTTATTACTCTATGATTTTTTGTTTTAGTCAATGGATCGAATCTGAACGTATCACATTAATGCTGAGTGTGATGGATAATGAAATTATTGTTCACCTAAGAATATGAATACAATGGGTGTTGGAATGTAAAACATCATTGTAATGATCACCGAAATTTCTCAATCTATGAATCATTCTAGACTTCCAAATGAGAAAAGTAGGGAAAATCATTATTTTGAGTCCATCATAAGGAAACTTCCACCTTATTTCAGTGGGTAATCTGATCCACTAATTTATAAACAATGGATCAGTACCACTAAATATATATTCTCTATTATCTAGTCTTGGGAACATGAGATATTCATTCTATCTCTTTATTTTTTAGACAGTGAGGTGGTCGAGTGGTGGAATCAAATAAATAATAAAAGGAAAAAGGATAAAAGTGAATCCAGGGATTGGGATGATTTTAAGATACTATTTTTAAGTAATTAATTTATTCTTATTTTTCTTACAAAAAAAAGGATAAAGTTTTCCTTGAGTTAATGTAAGGGTTTAATGAATATATTAGTACTTATGTGGAAACTTTTACAAGACTTGTGAGTTGTGATTCTCATATTATCTTCCAAGACAAAAGTAAATTTGATAGGTTCTTCAGTGGATTAATGCTAATTCTGATGAAGTTGTTATCTATAAAAGACTTTAGTATCTATGATGTGATTGTTCGTTGTGGAATAAAGATTAAAATAGAGGTTAAATTTACATATCAATATAATGATTTTGACAAGAAATAGAAGATGGATTTTAAAAGAAAATCTAAAACCCATGGAGAAAAGAAATTGGTTATTCATTTATGATATATTTTTTGGATGGATCATGGAGGAAATCATCTTTCGGGGTATACTAAATGTTTTATGTGTATAAGGTAAGTTCATCAAGAATTTTTTAAACAAATTGATTAGAATAATTTAGATAATAATTTGAATACATAGAGAGTTTCATAGAATTATCCACCCCAAATTTAGCGCTACAAGTGTAAGGAGAATGGGAATTATGTTAACCAATTCCCAAACCAGATGGTTAATGATGATGATCAATGTCAGCAACCTATTATGGAATGAGACAAGGGTAAATATCATGTGATCACTATTTCTGAGGATGGGTGTGATAAAGATGTGGTGAAAGGTACACTTACCATCCACTCAAGAACTTATATTTTCCTATTTGACTCTGGTAATACCCACTCTTTCATATCTAAATAATTTTCTAAGGGTATTAATATTCCACCCCAACAAATATTTGGGTAATTTTCAGTAAGCATCCCTAATGGTATGATGATTTCATCTCATGTGTATGATTCCTCTTTGGTTGATGTTTTTGGGAATATGCTTCCTCTAAATATTGGCATTCTTCCTTTGGTTGAATTTGATGTCATCTGAAGAATGGATTGGATTTATCTACATAAATCCCACATAAATTTATGAGTAAGGGAATTTACATGTGGTATATCAAACCAACTTGTGATTGTATATAATGGTGAAGATAAGTATGAACTTCATATATAGATTTCATCCACTGTATGGGTCTTATTTCACATTCATAATGCATGTTTATCTCAAATTGTTAGATAGAAACTCCATATTGATGGTATCCATATTTTTTCACTAATTTGTGGATGTATTTCTAGAAGATTTTGATATCCTTCCATTAAAATGTGAAGTTGATTTCTCAACAGAACTCATACCTTGTTCCACACCAATTTTATATACCCTCCATATAATTTCCCTGATTGAGTAGCATGAATTGGAAAAAAAATCTAACAAAAAACCTTGATAAGGGATCCATTCGGCTATGTGTGTCAGCTTAGGGTGTACCTATTATTTTAATAAAAATAAATATGGATGAATGCGACTTTAAATTTATTATCAGTAGTCAAACAAGATAACGATCAAGAAAAAGTATCCTCTTCCCTGTATTAATGACATGTTTGATAAAGAGTGTGGATCTCAATTATTTTCCAAAATTTTCCTTTTTTCTAGATATCTTTAATTTTGGGTCAATATGGAGGATATACCAAAGATAGAATTTCGTAAAATTTATAGAAATTAGGAATATAAGGTGATTCGTTTTGTTCTTAATAATTCCCCTATTTTTGTCATAGAGTTGATGAATAGAGTCATTAAATATTACCATGATAAGTTTTTGGTAGCCTTTATAGATGATACTATTATCTATTCATTGATAAATAAAGATCATGAATACAATATGGGAATTTTAGTAAAGACCATAACGAAGGAGAAACTATATGAAAAAAATGAAAAAGTGTGAATTTTGGAAACAAAATGTTTCATTTTTTAGTAATATAATCTCAGGAGAGGATATATAAGTAGATCCATCAAATACGAAATCTATTGAATTTTTTCCTAGACAATCAATGGTGATATAGATTCTAAGTTTTCTTGGTTTAGAAAGATATTATAGATCGTTTGTGGAAAATTTTTCAAAACTATATAATCCTATGACTAGGTTAACTCGGAAGGGTGTTAAGTACCTTTGGATAAATGAATGTGAGGAAAATATCAAGGAACTGAAGGGAATGTTATTTACTGCACCTATGCTTACATTACACAGTAGTTTTTAATCTATAGTGATGCATCCAATAAGGGGTTAAGTTGTGTTATTATGAAAAATAATGTTGTTATAACCTATTACTTGAAAAAATTGAAGAATTATGAGGAAAATTACCCACCTCATGATTTTTAGTTAACTATGGTAATTTTTTCATCAAAAATATGGAGGCATTATCTTTTTATAGAAATGTGTGATATATATACCGATCATAAAAGTTTGAAGAATATATTCACATAGAAGGAGTTGAACGTGCACCAAAAAAGATGGTTATAGATGATAAAGGATTGTGACTTCTCAATACACTACCACATTTGGAAAGAAATGATTTGAGTCGAAAGGATCATGCTATCTTATCCATGATGAGGATCTCAAAAGATCCAATATTTCTTTATTTTCAAAGGATGGATTTGGAATTTTTGAAGTAAAGGGAAAAATATTATCTTCCTCAATTGAATGTTCAAACCTAGAGAAAAGTTAATATTAAAGATGAGAATAAGGAAGATATAGAACTTTACAATAATGTTAGAAATTTTCTTGAGTTTAGCCTTGATTAGGATGGAATGATAAGTTTTAGGAACCATGTATGCATTCCTTCCATTCTATTTTTGAAGAAGGATCTGTCCGAGGAAGCTTGTATCTCCTACTTCTCTATTCAACCTAGAAGTACAATGATGTATATAGATTTTAAAGAATATTTTTGGTGGGATTGAATAAAGAGGGATATCATTGAGTTTGTATCTCAATGCATGGTATGCTAGAAAGTTATGGCTGAAATACAAAAGTCTAAGGGTATGTTGCATCTATTACCCCTACCATAATGAAAATGGGTGAATATCACTATGGAGTTTGGAATTGGATGCACCAACACCTATAAAGGGAATAATTATATATGGGTGGTAGTCTTTCACCTTAAAATGTCCACACACTTCATCACTATCAGAGAACACTTCTCTCTTGATCAGTTTCTGGGAAATACATTAATAAAGTGGTAAATTTAAATGTATTACCACATTCCATTATATCTAATCAGAATGTAAGGATTTCCTCGTAGTTTTATCAAAGTCTTCACCAATACCATGATACTTAATTGAGTTTCATCACTTCTTATCATCCTTAGATGGATGGTTAATATGTAATAACTATTCAAACTCTAGAAGATATGTTGAGATACTATTCTCTAAATTTCAATGGTGTTTAAGATTAAAAACTTCCACTAGATGGGTTTTTGTACAAAAAATATATTTTTCTCAATCATTCATATGGTTCCTTATAAAGACTTTTATGGAATGAAATGTATAGCTACAATTTGCTATAATTAAGTTGGAGAAAGAAATCTATGAGATCCAAATAAAGCTGAAGAAATGGTAGAGATGGTTAGAAACTTTCATAAGTATATCAAGGTAGCTCAAAGTAGGCATAAATATTACATTGATAACGAGCAATGTGATCAATAATATCAATTTTTTAATAAGTTTTTTCAATTAATCTATCCATGTAATAAGGTTATGGTATTCATGGTGAAAGGGAAGCTACACCCTAGGTTTATCAGTTCTTTTGAGGTTCTTATTCATATTGAGATGGTATCCTATTGCTTGGAAATTCCTAAAAATATATCTTAAGTCCATGATGTGTTCAATTTTTTTCTCATGAGGAAGTACACACTTGACCCTTCACATGTATGAATTCATAGGTCATACTATTGGTGTATGATCTTTCTTATAAGAAACAACGAAATGAAATTCTGGATCATAGAGAGAAATATTTTAAAAAAAAGCCCACTCACTTGGGTAAATGTTTTGTGGAGAAATAAAAAGCTAGAGGAATATATATAAGGGAACATTAGGATATTATGAGGCAAAAGTATCCAAATTTTTTGTCTCAGAATTATGAATTTTGTGGGATAAATTCATTTTAAGTAGGTAGAATGTAACACCCCATGTTTGATAATCCTTTTTTAAGAAAATTAAATTTATTTGATGTATTTTGTTTCATTATATACCAATTTATTTTTTTATATATTATTAAACAAGTTATTAATTATCTATATACAAAATCTTCTTAACTTATGTTGCACACAACACTGAATTTCAATGAAACCACATTTATAATTATAATTATTCCAATAAGAAAGTTATAACATAGCCATTAAACCTAGTAATATGAATAATAATAACTAATTTTTAAATATGATTTAAAACTTTTTCATATAAATAAAACATATTTATAAGAAAATATATATTCTTCAATAATTTGTTTATGTTTTGAAAATACAATTTTCTCAAAAAAGATGATTTTATATCCTACTGTGGATAATAATAACATTAATTATAGTATCTTATAGAAATTTAATTTTATAAAATAAAATTAATTTTTTAATTAAGTATGTCAAAATTATCTTAGGATGAATTTTTTAGTATTTTCAAAAATATTTCTTTTTTGGATGAATAGTGAAAAATATTGAATTTTAATTGAGAAGTGTTTTTTTCAAAATTATTAATATGGATAAATTATAATTTAATTTGTTTTTAAATTATAAATATTTAAATTTTAAATCAATTAATCCAATTTAGTCCATGGTAACTAATTTTACATTGAAATTATATATAAAAACATTTCAAACTCTTAAACATTTTCTCTTTCAAATCTCAATTTTGCAGCACGTCTATGAGATTAATTTTAAATTAAATTCAGCATCATCTATGATTATAATTTGGAAATGGATTACATATATAGAATAAAAATAATTAATAATTTCTAATAAGTTAAAATTATTTTTTGACCAAATTTATTAGTGAAATTAATTAAAATTAATTATAATGATTAAGGTAAAAATGAGTTTACTTAGTAGATAAATGTTAAATTAGGATCCAAATAACCTAGAAACATTCCTAAAGATATTTTACAGAAATATATCAACCAATTACCTTCTATTATTGAAAATGGAAAATTAATGGAGGCACTTCATGCAATTTATACCTCTCAATAGTGTTTACCTTTATATATTTATTAGAATTCCACTCCTCCTTGATAAAAAGGGAACTCACCCCCCCAAAGTCATCACACCACTAAATCCATTTTTCATAGCCAAAAACTACTGAAATATCCTACCAAATTACCTCCATTAATCCTAGAATCCTCCCTTTGGGCATAAACCCAACAATGGATTCCCTTTGGAAAAAAACAAAAGGGGTTACCCAAAAAAGGGGTATCATGTTTAACAGGAACTTTTGTTTTATTTATTTATCTACCCCATTAATTCTTATTATTACATTATTATTTAAAAAAATTATTTTAATAAATATACTTATATTTTTTTATTCTAAGGGTATTACATACACTAATACACACGTACATCAAATGGGATATGCAATCATCGTTCGTGTGTAAGGCAGACTACGGCCTCACGAATTGATGTCATTCGTTTAATCATTCCCACCATTCATAGTAGATAATAATGATATAAATTATGTTTTTATATGATATATGTGATATTTATGATTTGGTTTTCATTTTGAATTATTATATAACACATAACTTTGTGCTTTCCATTTTTTTTGAAATACAATGACTTTGTTTGTCGATATGTGGACCATCGCCTCCTCGAAGCGATGTAATTAATCCATTCTTTACATGGAATGTATTAACTATGGGTTTAATAAACATATGTGTTAGATATGAAATAATAATTTTACTAGAATTAAAATTCATAAATATATATATAAATATATTATATACTTCCTTTTTTTCTATATGATAAGAAAATGAAAACATCTTTCATGCGTATGTACGACCTACCGTCTCCATAAATGGTGTATTTGATTTTCCGTTTATATATTTTATTTATTATTATATATATTTATGTAATGAATATATATGATATATATTTGATTTAAATAATAATTTATATTATGAAATAATGATATAAGTAATAGGACAAAAAATATAACAAATCAAAATACATGAAAAAAACAAAGAAGATATTACCCGTAACGTAACATTAAAATGGAAGTGTTAATATAAAGGTAATAAAATGTCATAAGAAAATAATATATGGTATTATATAATTGAATACAGCTCTTTAATCGATGTATAGTAAACATGTATCTATTATACAGGAGGTGTTAATGAGTTTGACGAGAGTTAAGACATAAGGTGAGGATATTTCAAGTATCACTTTTATTTCTGCGAGACTTATGCCATATTCAAAATTCATTTATTTTGTGTGGTGTATATACTTACCATGAATTAATTGTATGACAATTATTTTAAAATTTAATGATATTTAAATAACCATTTTATTATCTCTATTTCATGGGGTTTAACGGATCAAAAGTTACCAAATTGGTAAGGAAATTTTTTATTTATTTTTTTTCTTTGAGACACATGTTTTGTTATGCACCTATATTCTTTTACGAGTTGTATATAATACCATTTGAAATATTTTATAATGAATATCTGTATTTTAATCATATTTTAATCTTCATGTATTGTTATTATTTCATAGTGATTTTGATTCACTGTTACCAATGTGATAAGAGTGTATTGCTACAGCCTCATCATTTATCGGGATTGTTTATGGTTATGATTCCGATAATAAAATCATATGATCCATATCTCAAGAATTATCATGTATTTTCTTATCAAATATTTATCCATGATTTACTAATGTAATTGTATCATTTTTTCCACTCTTTCCTAATTATTACCTTTTAGAAAACGTTTTTCAGAAAATCATACTCCCTTTCTCTCTTCGGTAGGAAATATGGTGTCATCCAAAACCATGTTTTCCAAAAATGTTTTAAAAAAAATTCGTAAAAATATTCCAAGATTATTTTAAATAAAAAATTATTTTAATGGTTATAAAATATTACTTTATAAATTTTTAAATCAATTTTTAAATAAAACTAATTTCATAATGTTTTTTATATTTAAAATGTTTTTTACAGAGAAATACATATTTTCCTCAAAAAATATTTTAAAAGAGATTTGAAAATTATTTTCCATTTTATATTAAATTATTTAGTATTACTCATGAAATTAAGGTTAAATGATCTATGTATACCATTCATATTATTTATCCAAATTATATTTTTATGATGGAATGATGTTTATGAATCTATTTTCTCTTACATGGGTTATATGTTTATGAAAACCACTTTTTTAGGGGTTATGATTTGATGAAATGATTACAAAACCTTTTTTTCCATAGGTTATGATATGATGAAATTTTTATGATACCCATTTCATTCCATGGTTAATGTTGTGATGAATATTTATGACCTAGTGGAACACATAAGTATGATTTTATTATGAGATGGGTGGGACCAATATCTTCCTCTAATTCATTAGGTAAATATTTATATCTCATGAGAGAAACATGGGTGGAATAGGGAGTAAAGTCGGTTCAGCAAAGGATTTTGTCAACCAAGATGGTAATGAGAGTAAAACTTTACTACTAAGATATTCATGGGAGTAAACCACAACTACCAATATGGATTGTGGAGTTAACCCATTCCACTAATATGGTCATGTAATTAATCCTTGACTACTATAGAAATCATTTAATATTCTTATGTGTCTTCCAGAATTCCATGTATTATTCTTATGTTATTATTTCATGCCTTATTCTCTAGATTACCTTATTATTCATTTCATAAAACCAAAAAATATATATTAAAAGAATCATGTTTTTGATATTTGATAAGTAATGTGCGATCATCTAATTTTATGATCACATTATCATACCCTTATTCCCATGATTATGCTTACAAATCTCCCTTCTTAACCCTTACTGAGCATCTAATCTCATCCCTTTTTATGTTACCTTTCCACATGTTATGAATATATGAATTATGTACGATGTTTTTATGAAAGGGTTCTAGTCATAAAGACCCTAGTGGGTGATAATTTAGCTCACTTATGAACCATTTTTTTCAAAGGCACAATACTAATACGGTGTTCATCTGTCTATATGTGAAATGTATTAATCATTTTTTTAAAATTATGTAATGTATATTTAAGAGAACCCAGGGTCAATATAATTATCCTAGTATTTTATAATTCCTTATGACCCGTTATTTACTATTTTACAAAATAAGAAGAAGGAATATTCTTATCTTTTTCTGAATGAGTTACTATTGGTTTTTTACAAAAATGTGAAAGAAATATTTGTTTTGACATACATAACATGAATATAATTTACCACATTTATTATAAATAAATGATTTTAACAAAAATTTACATGTTTATATGGTTTTTATTAATAAAACATTTTCCTTAATATTTTGGGAAAATTTTGATTTTAAATAACTGATTTTAAATTGAAAAGGGTATTTTCCTCATTAATTATTCCATAGATCTTTAATGAAATATTTAATCTATGATAACATCCTTTTATGTTAATTATTAATTACTAGGGTTATAATATAATAATACAATTTTTATTACTTATATGGGTGATTTATGGTTATGATGTTGATATGTTTATGAAATCCATTTATTTTCCATGGGTAATGCTATGATTAACACTAAAAATAGAATATTAGAGGCCATTTTTTGAGGGGGTTATAAGAAACCCCCCTATAAATTAATTTTTTGTTCAATTATAGTGGTTATTCATAACCACATATTATCCTCTAATTTATAGAGTTATATGAACCCTCTAGAAATTGATTTTTTTTTAAATTAGGGAGTGTTATGTGCAGTCCTCACTAATCATCGAATGTAAGGGGGGGGGGGGGGGTTTGAACCCCCTATAAATTTTTTAATAATATATTTTTAATATCTAGTATAATTTTGGAGTGGGTTTTCAGCCCCATATAATTTAAGAAAATAGATAGGGGTTCATAACTACCACTAATCAATTATATTTACAACGGTTCACTACCCCTATAATATCTTAATATAGTAGGGATTCAAAACCCCCTCTAGTGTCATAAATTATAGGGGGTTCAAAAACCCCTCTAACTTAACATATTAGAGTTGGTTGTGAACCACCACTATTTAAAAAATCCATTATATATATATATATATTTAAAAAACTATATATAAATGTATTTAAATACATTATATGAAAATATTATATAAAATAATCACATTATTGTATTTATATGTATATATAAATAAAATTATATAATACTATGTACATAAACATATATTTATTTGCATAAATTGTAGTTCATAAAATATTAATTATTTATAATTTAAAATAAAAAACATATAACCTAACTATATACGTAAATATAATTTATTTAAAAAATATATCATGTAAAAAAAATCATGATTTTTTATAATTTATATAATAATAATAAATATACGTCTGAATAATATGTTAATTATTTTATATTGTATATAATTAATATGATAATAAATACGATTTATAAAAATAAATATTTATTCATATAAACAATATTATATAATAATATTATTTGAAATACATATATATTAATGTACATAATAATAAATCTATGAATCCAAATACATTATGTAAATATTTTTTCAAATTTTATTTCATATAATATTTATTATATAAAATAATGATATTAGTTATATATAATATAATGTTATATTTCATATAAAATTCTATAAATATTTTTATAAATTGTATTTAATGTAATATTAATTATATATAATATAAATATTTTTATATATTGTATTATATATATATGTATTTCATATAATATGAATTGTGTATTAATTATATAAAATAGTATACAATTTATAAAAATAAGTATATATTAATGTACATAATAATAAATACATATATTAAATATATACTTATATATATTACAAATAAATATGTATATAATATATAAATATGTATTTAAGTATATTAGTAATTTAAATAAGTATATTTATAAATATATTAGTATATGTGTATATACATAACATAAATAAAATTATAAAATATATTTACTCAAATGTATGTAATTAAAAATATACAACATATAGTTTATATAAATGTATAAACTAAATAAAATATAAATGTATTATAATAGAAATACTTTATATAAATATGTATCAATTAATTTTTTTTAAATATATATAATTTATAAACTTATATGTATTTAAATATTGATTTGAATAATATTTATTTGAATAAGCATCAATATATATATATATATCTCAGTTTTGTAATAATAATTTGAAAATCAAGTTGTAAATGTTGTAGAGGTATGGATAAGATGATCGGTGGATTTTTGCTTCGATACCCATTAGAGACAATTTTTAAAGGGGCGAGGGAGAAGGAAATGTACCTAGGCGGTGGACAGGAGAGGGCCAAGGACATGTGGGGCTCGCACTGGTGGACATGAAGGGCTAGTAAACAAGGGGGATGTGAGGGAAATGATGGGGTTAGAGTGGTTAGAAGAGGAGGGATGGGGATGTAGAACGAGAGGGATAGGGGGCCATGCATGGGGGGATGCATGGAGTGTTGACATGGTGGGGAGGGACCGACGACGGGGTGTGGGGGGGCTAGGAACAGAGGAGTTAAAAATAAAAAATTATTAGAGGTGGTTTGGAAAACCACCTCTAATATCTGACTCAATTATATGGGTTTTTAACCCCCTATAAACTGATATTTTGCATTGAAATTTTATGGGGTTTGAACCCCCTCAATTTTAACTAACTCTAATTGAAATTTACCATACCAGAACATTACCAAAACCACCACTAACACTATATTGTGGGAACATTAGCATTGGTTATGGGTAACCTCCACTAATTAATTTAGAGGGGTTATAAGCCCCTGTAATCTAAATAATAAACTCCTCTAATTGGGGAATTGTTTGTAGTGTATATGAACAATGTTTTACGTTCTTGTAAAATTTATATAAATGAATAGTGATTATATGATATTCAATTCCATTATAAGCCTCTAATGAATTGGTTAAAGATATAGATATACATTATGAGATGATGATGATAAGAATTAACTTGATTCTAAATATCTTTGTCCACATATTCACATGTGAGTATAATTTCTTTCTTTATATGCTCGTAGGAAAATTCATGGACATGATTGTGAGTATCTTTGTTCACATTTTGATGTGTGGGTATTATTTATTTCTATATCTAATCATGATATTATGTGTGAACAATATTAAATTTAGATATGTTCGAAAGATTATGATTTCTTTACATTATAATTCATCATGCCTATATTTCCACTCTTGGATGTTGATTACTGATTTCACACCCATATTGATTATGATTCTAGTTTTGAATTGATTCCAAAGAATATAGTCTTTGTTTTTTTTTGTATTTTGATTATTTAATTATGATAACATACATAGGAATATGTTTTCATACCCTTATGATCATCTTGTACTCTAATGATTGATATCTCCCATGGTTACCCTTTTTAAGTGCCTTAGCGTAAACTTTCTTTTGACCCATTTCCATAGGTTATGAGGACAGGTATTAAGTAGGCTATGTCTTAGAATACTACTATGTTTAAAGATTTTTGTAGTGGATGTTAAATATTTTTCATGAATTAAAAATATTATATATCTAGTTTCCAGAGACACTAAACCTTTAAGGTCCTCAGGTGTTTATTTTTGTGAAATGTATTAAATATTCTTCTAAAATGTTGTAATATTCATATATTATGTACTTGGGTCACTTTATTTGGTATCAAAAGATAGGTTTCATTAGTAATTGGATATTAGGGTTATAAAAATTTATTATGAAGCCTGGGTAAAATTCGAAGTATCGGAGACATCCTATTATTTTGTTAAGGTAGATATTATGTTTTTTTCCTAAAAGTACATCCCTATTTGGATACTACAAGTGTAAAGACCCACAAAATTCAAGGGAAATTTTTTTCATAATTTTCTTTGGGATTTTACAAGAACGGATTTTCTCACGGCACTTGATTCCGAGGCCCGGTGTGCAAGGAATTTCTATCCTAAGTTTAGCTCGAGTACGTTCAGTGAACGAACGAGCTGGAATTTATAACTTTTGAACTGTTGCTCGGAATCGAATTCTGAGGGAACCGATGGAACCGCAGTGCTAGTAATTGCTTAGAAACACCTTTTCCGGAGTTGTGTTTTCACGAGAGAGGTTAATAAAAATTGTGGAAGTTAAAATAAAAATTTAACTACAATTTTTATTTTTCTCTAAGTGGATTTAAGCTTTGGGTGGAAGTTCGGTAACTACCCAACTTCCCATGGGAGGTTATGAGGGTGGTGGGACCCACACGAACCCCCCCCCCCCCCCCTCACATTCCTTAACTCCCTCAACTCACAATTTAATATGATAACTTAAGTATTAATAACTTATGTTATTAATGAAGAGTGAGTTTAATGTGTGTGTTTGAAATTCAAACTAATGCCTAGTTAATAAACAAAGTGTGGGATTAATTTATTTTTGGGTTATATTTTTGTGGTGGATTCTTTGGGAGAAAAGGGCTAAGGACTTGAGGAACTTCTTCGTCTTCGACGAAGAACGCGAAGAACACATCGGTCTCCGACGAAGATCTCCGAGTTCTCGGAAACCGATTACACGACGCCATGTACTGCGACGCCATCAACGCCTTCTTTCATGACGTCTCTTCCCGCGACGAATCCTCGTTCGAATAACCTCCGTTCAAACTCGCACGAGGTAGGGGTTTATGCGTTTTCTTTTCGTGATTTACTCCCATTCATTATCCACGCATAATTGGACCGCATGCTATCAACTAACTAGAGGAGTCCGGAGCGCACAAACACGGCCGACCCCCCTCCCTTTTATTTTTCTTGTTGTTGCGGTACGACGGGAAGTGATGTGGTGCCGTCGCACCGTGTTGGAACGAACGGCAAGAATGCGCGATGCCGACACGCTGTGTTTTTTTTAAAATATGAACCACGTCGCAGCGCCGTCACGACACGCCGGAGAACCGCAAAAGCATCGTGGCCGGAGCGGGGCTGCGGCGGAGGGGTGCGGCGCCGTCGCGCCGCACCGGAGAAATGAGGGCCGCGGCGGAGCGTGGGAACTGCCGGCCGGAAATGTGCCGCCAGCGTCGGAGCAGGGAGGGGACCAACCTTCTCCGGTCTCGTGGTGGTAGAAACCGGCCGGCCGGGGCGGGCCAGCCGGACAAGAGGAATCTGGGGGTTTAAACCCCCGGCCGGCCAGCACAACGGCCCCCCTTAATGGGGGTCGCGGTTACAATCCAGGGGGCAGCCCCCCCCCCCCCCTCTCAACGGCTCGGTCGTTTGGCCGAGCGCCTGGCCAGCGCGCCCAACGCGCCACGTGCCAGGCCGGGCCAGGCCACGCCCAAGCGGGCCAGACCCGGACCCGGTTCGGGTCGACCCGGTTCGGGCCGACCCTGGAGGTATAGGGCCGGGTCGGACCGGGCCCGAACCCCTTAATACCGAATCTTTTCCGGTCGGACGCCCATAACTTGTGATACGGGCCTCCGATCGATGCACCATTTGTTGCGATGTGATCCTTGGATCGAGATGGTCGTTTCAGTATATCGCGCTCAAGGTTTCAGAATACTTTGGGTTCGGCCGGGTTGGTTCGTACACGAAACCAACCAGGCCCTCGGAGCAGGAACACTCATATCTTAAGCTCCGAATGTCTGATTGACGTGCCGTCAACTTTGTTGAATTACTCTTAGTGAGAAGGATCTTTTGGCTTACTCCGCCCGAGGTTTGGATGTAGGTGGAGTACGGTCGGGTTGGTTTTTCCTTAAAAACCAACCGGGCCCCTGGGATGAAAAAGCCAATAACTCTCAGACCGGGCGTCCGATTGACGCGCCGTCTGCGACGTTGAGTTCCTGTTGATGATACGGAACTTTTGGACACATCAACTCTGGACTATGTTTTAGTTGATGTATCAGCCTCTCGACTCGTGGAGCGGACCCTCCCGAACGAGCTTGCTGTGTGTGAGAACCCTAGTGTTGGCTGCGTTTACGACTGTGACGACGACGACGACTGTACAGAGATTCTCAGTGGATTCGATGGCGACGACTATAGCACTCAGTGATCCTACATGGATCAGTGCTACCGATCCTGTGTGGGTCCGATCTTGTGTGGGTCAACGCTCAGCGTTTCTGTGTGAGACAACGCCTACAGATCATGTGTGGGTCTTTATGGGGGTTTGTTACCTATCGATCCTTTGTGGGTCAGATCCTATGTGGGTCATTGCGGGGGTTAGTTACCTATCGATCCTGTGTGGGTCAGATCCTTTGTGGGTCATTGCGGGGGTTAGTACCTATTGATCCTTTGTGGGTCTGATGGCTTAGATAAATCAGTGGAAATATCTGATCATCTCTATCGTCATACGAAGAAGTATACCTGTGTGAGCTGAATCATGTTTTGCTTTCCTATGTGGATTATGTTGTGCTATCCTGTGTGGATTTACGTTTTGCTTTCCTATGTGGATTGTGTTGTTTTATCCTGTGTGGATTTACGTTTTTCTTTCCTGTGTGGACTGGGTTGTACTTGGGGCTTGGATGTTGGAGCCGAATGAGAATTGATGACTTAGGTATATGTATGGGCATATACCTAAGCGGTGTCGTATGTTACTTCGTGATTGTATCCTTCCTTTCTGGATTTTGGGAGACCTTCGGGGGTCTTGGGGTCCCTACTTAGTAGCTTATACTCACCCATGCATGGGCTATGCCCGCACTACATTGTGTTGGTTGCAGACGACGGATAGCGCTGATTGTGGTTGAGGCTTGCGGAGCAGGACGGTACCTGGTGGTGGACCACTGGGCGGGACGTTCTCGGAGCGGTCGGCTGGACCCGAGGAGTAGTGGAGGCTATCTGTACCCACCCTTCAGGTGGGATTTACAGTGGACAGCTCGACGTTGCGGCTTTACTTTTTAGTTGTTGTTTTCCCTTCTAGTTGTACTTTACTTTCAGTTTGGGTTTGTATACTGGCCCACTTACTTTTCCACACATACTGTTGTACTCAGTTTTACTTAGTGTTTACTTCTACTTCTTGCTTGATCTGTGGTGTTTGTTTACTTTACAAAGGAAATGCCTTCCCTTTTTACCGTGATTTACGCCTTGGTGCTATTCGCCAGCCCCTGGCCTATGGAAGGCGGGCTTCGGGTAGTCACGGCACGGGCCCGAGGATAGGTCGTGACAAATTGGTATCAGAGGAGTTCGGTTCTACCACAGAACTTGGGACTCTGATCATTTTCTATGTGAAGCAATAGTGTTAATCGTATTCGGTGTGGTTATCAGTCCAGGGAGTCCAGTGTTGGTGCGGCGGCCGACATATCTGTACACCAGGACCCTGACTTCTGATTTATGACTTAATGCACGAAAACATTGATTGCATGTGTGTTTCAAGTTTTCTATGTGATTACTTGTGTCAGCTCACCAGGTATACTGTTTGACCATGGCGCACCTATTTCTTTTCAGGATGACCCCACGATGGCAGCCAGCTAGGGTTCCGAGATTTGAGCATGATGACAGCCCACCGAGTGACGTGGCCTCGGTGTAGGGCCCTTTGACAGCTGAGGCACCGGCGGTACCTTTACCCGCCGAGCCACCGATGATTCCATCCCCAGCCGCTGACATTGCACGTCGCCTTAGTGCACTGCATGAGTTCCAGTGCCAGCGACCGCCCAGGTTCCGCGGGGAGATGGACTCCCAGGCAGCCGAGGACTAGCTGGAGGTAGTGGTACGAGTTTTTCGGTTAGTGAGGACACCAGCAGACCTCATGGTGATCCTCGCAGTGAGCCTAGTGCACGCGGCAGTGGGCCGATGGTGGAGCTTGATGCTCCAGGTGCACGTTGAGGCATCTGTTCTCTGGACAGACTTTGAGAGCCTCTTCCACTCGGAGTTCGTCCCAGCCACCCTCCATGCGGTGTGCATCCAAGTGCTTCTTTAGCTGTGGCAGAGCAGCTTGACAGTCGCCCAGTACTCGGGGAGATTTACCGATCTCTCACGCTACTCGACCGACATGGTACGGGACCCATTCTTCCAGGCCCAGACCTTTGAGCAGGGATTGAGGCATGAGATCAGGGAATCTCTTATCTCCCTCAGCATTCCGACTCAGGCAGGAGTACTGGAGCGAGATCTTCTCATCGAGAGTTTTCTTGATGAGTCTACACCAGCGGCGAGACCTACCACAGGGCGACACATGGAGGAGTATTTTGTAGTCGGCAGTAGACAGATGTCACCGAGGTCCAAGCAGGCCAGGCCAATGGGTGGACGACCACAGGTTACTGGCTCGGAGGTGCGGGGAAAACGCAGCAGAACCAGTCTTACGAGTGGAAGACAGTGTTATGCATGCGGCGGGCAGGGCCACATGGCTCGTGACTGCCCGACCCGCCATGCAGAGGAGCAGCAGGCGGTTGAGGAACCACCTAGGCAGAGGCAGAGGTTCGACCATGGCGGTCCACAGGGAGTAGATGGACGAGGCCGAGGAGCTGGTCGAGCGGCAGGTGGTGGACGACGTTTTGAGGCTCTACCACCACCACCACCAGGAGGTCCACCCCGACCTCAGGGGAGAGCACATCTTCAGGCAGCTGAAGCTTACGATCATGGAGCCCCGGAAGTGGGTGGACTAGTACGGGACTAACTCCAGGCATAGAGGCCTTTGCCCATAATGCCTCTAGCTTCGTAGTTTGTGTTTCCTTGTGCCCTTGTACTTTGAGTTGAAGTAATAAAATAAACTTGAAATGGTGATGTTTGCTTTCTTGTCTTTTGTTTGTTATTACTAAGAGGTGCCGGTTAAAAACTGTTGAATTGACCCTCACTTGAGAGATTCTTACTGGATGAGACCCAGTGACCACACACTGATGCCGACAGTGTGACTCAACCCTTCGGGGCGAGAGTAACGGTTGGATCTCTTGGTAGCAGCGTCGAGGCCTTACGACATCATCCATGCCATGAATTAACTAATCATGACGGGATTGACTGTATTAGGCAAGGAACATGGTTCATCTAGGGGATGAGACCGGATTTCCCTTTTCGGAAAAGGAGAAATCTGTGTAGCTTTGCAGAACGTTAAGGAGGAAGGGAAAACCCATCGTGTGGTCAGAAAGATGTCAGAAGAGCTTCCAGGAGCTGAGATAGAGATTGACCAGCTCCCCTATCTTGAGGTTTCCAGAGGAGGGAGTAGGGTACGTAGTCTACTGTGATGCATCAGGGACCGGACTCGGATGTGTCCTGATGCAGGAGCAGGCAGTGATCGCATATGGATCACATCAGTTGAGGTCGCATGAGAAGAACTACGCTACCCATGACTTAGATGTAATAGTAGTGGTCTTCGCTCTGAAGACATGGCGACACTATCTGATGGGCGAGTGCTTTACAGTTTTTTCTGACCATCAGAGTGTCAGGTACATCTTCTCTCAGAAGGACCTGAAGCTGAGACATCGACGATGGCTCGAGTGCCTCCAGGACAATTTCTTTGAGATATTCTATACTCCTGGGAAGGGGAACGTAGTAGCCGATGCTCTTAGCAGGAGGACAGAAATTCACCTACTTGAGGAGGCGGTAGAGAAGCTATCTACCTTGCAGATATCCTTCGTGGATAGAGATGGAGCAGCCTTCCTTCAGTCACTCACAGTCACCCCACCACTACTGCAGTGGGTCAGAGAGGCACAGTGTGGGGACGCTGAGTGTGAGACGCGGTGTGCACAGATATCCTTAGGAAAGGCACCTGATGGTTTCTCTTTTGGAGCAGAGCACGATGTCCTTTTCAGAGGACATACCATGGTACCAGTTGCTTTACGGGAGGAGGTATTGAGGGATTTTCACACTTCTCCTTTGGTGGTATATCCTGGAGTGTAAAAGATGTACCAGGATCTCATACGACACCACTGGTGGCTGGGCATGAAGAAGGTTGTGGTGGAGTTCGTTTCTCAATGCCTCACCTACTAGCAGGTGAAGGCAGAACACCAGGTACCAGCAGGCTTGGTACAACCCTTGGAGGTCCCAGAGTGGAACTGGGACGGCATATCTATGGACTTCATATCTGGACTTCCACGCACTTCTAGAGGTCATGACTCCATTTGGGTGATTGTAGACCGACTCACCAAGTCCGAACACTTCTTACCCATCAGAGAGCTGGGCTCAGTGGAGAGCTTGGGACGAATTTACATTCAGGAGATTGTACGGCTTCACGGTGTGACATCATCTATCGTCTCCGATCGAGATGCTCGCTTTACTTCCCAGCTTTGGAAGGGGTTGCAGGAGGCGTTCGGGACACAGCTACGTCTGAGCACTGCCTTTCACCCTCAGACAGATGGTCAGACGGAGAGGACCATTCAGACTCTCGAGGACATGCTCCGCACATGTGTCCTCGACTTTGGTCGTAGCTGGGAGGACCACCTACCCTTGGTGGAGTTTGCGTACAACAATAGCTACCACTCCACCATCGGTATGGAACCATACGAGGCATTGTACGACCTACCTTGTAGATCTTCTTTGTGCTGGACAGACCCTGGGGAGTCAGCACTTGTGGGACCGGAGATGGTCCAGGCCACGATAGAGAAGGTCCAGGTCATCTAGGAGCAGATGAGGACAGCTCAGAGCTGGCAGAAGTCTTATGCTGACAGGAGACGGAGCCCACTAGAGTTCGAGGATGGAAACCACGTCTTCTTGCGTGTCTCACCTCGACGTGGATTACGGAGATTTTGCTGAGGTGACAAGTTGTCTCCATGCTTCATCGGACCATTCCAGGTCCCCAGCAGGATTGGCGAGGTAGCTTATCGCCTGGATCAACCACCTAAGTTGCACCGGGTGCACGACGTCTTCCACGTATCTCAGCTGAGGAGATACATGCATGACCCGACGCACATAATTGACTATGGGGAGTTGGACATTGATGATGGGGAGACATTTACGGAGGTCCCAGTAAAGATCAAGGATTGACAGGAGTGGGTCCTGCGTGGATGATCGATTCCTCTTGTGCGCATCAGATGGCAGCACGGGAACCTCCAGGAGAGCACTTGGGAGCGGGAGGCTCAGATGCGTGCTCAGTACCCACTTTTGTTTCCCTAGTTTATGATGTATCTTTACGGGGACGTAAAGACCTGAGGTGGGAGTAATGTAAAAATATATTTATTTATAAATATTTATTTACCAATATATTTTTATCATTATTAATGAATATTTAATTTTATGTGCATGCATGTTAAAAATGAGTGAAATTGAATAATTAAAAATGGGTACACTAACAATATAGAAAAAATGGAAAAGTTTTATTAATAAAATATAAATTATTAAAACAATATTAATATATATTGAAATAAAGATGAATACATATTGAAAATATTAACACATCATAAATAAATATATAAAAATAAATAATAGAAATTTCTTAAATTCATAAGAAAATAAAATAAAAATAAAAAATATTAAAAATGAATTAATACATAACTGTAATAAAATTAAAAGTTAATAAATTAAATTTACTAATTGAAGACATGAAATAATAAATTTATCATGTTATAATGAAATTATAAAATGAATACAAATATTTGACTAAATTACATAAATATTAGGTGTTTGTGTTTCTATATATGATTTCATTAATTACCTAAATATTTGTGTGTGTGTTGTATATAAAAATGCATTAATTACATATATGTATGTGAAATCAAGTTAACACATGTTTGATATATATATATATATATATATTTGTGTTTGTGTGTGTTAAATTGAAAAATTAAATGACATTCAATTATTTCCATTACTCGATGCAATTAGTCTGTATTTTTTATTCATATTAATATTTAATTATAAACCATTGTTCTCTAAATATAAGACTATTTAATGTAAAGCATGAATATTTTTTATTATAAAAATCATATTTATATAAATTTATATATATTTATATATTTAATATATACTATTTATTAATAATATCAATAATTATTTAATTAATAAAATGTTTAATTTTTTTTTTAAATTTTCTCATTTTTTATTTTTATTTGTATAATTTTCATTTTACATGTATCTATATATTTAATATATACTATTTATTAGAATTTATAATTTATATATTTTATAATCAATTTATTTATTTATAATAATAATTATTTAATTAAAAATTAATATTTTTATTAATAAACTCATTTTTATTTATTATTTATTTCATTATTCCATTTTATAGGGGACCTTTATCAGTACTGAAAATAAATCACAGATAAAGGCAACCCTTTATCAATGTTAAAACTAAATCTCGAATAAAGGGTACCTTTTATCAATGCTAATGAAAAGCGCTAATAAATGTTCCCCATTATCAATGCTAAAAAAGTGTTGATAAAGGGTATTTTTTAACAGTGCCAAAAAAGCACGAATAAAAGGTACCCACTATCAGAACATTTTTAAAATGTTCATAAAAGTTAGCTCTTTTAAAAACTTATTTTGTAGTATTGGCATGACAGATTTTAGAATGATTTACATACAGAGATTCAATGTCAAATAACCCCATTTATGCTTTCAATGCATATTGAGGTTCTAGGAAAACGCTAAAGTGGTAGATAAGAAGCATGTGTGAACAAAAAATATTAATAGGGGAGTCATCAGAACTTCCTATAGAGTAAGGTTATAGATGGGTGTCACTGATTATTAAGGCAGTCAAGGTTTCAACCAGTGCGGAGTCAGCCCTAGCCTTCTTTTCCTATCTTATGAAGGTATGGTAGCTCCCAAGATTCTACCAAGATTTCCAATCTAGTGGGATTTTTAATAGACGTTATTTCCATAAGTGGTTTTAGTGACCAACAATTCCTAGTGGTCATCTTGGATAAAGTGCTTAGTTCCCTATGAAACCTCGGTTGTAGTTGCCTCTAAGGTCATATCAACAACAAGTAGGGTCAGCAAGCTTATAGAGAGTAGTGGGGTGATGGAGTTGGTAAAGATCAGGCCCATGATATTTCTCATCTTCCTGGACAAATGTTTGAGTGAGATCATGTCGGTGGTCTTCATCATGTCTAGTAGGGTAGAAGAGTTGGGTGAAGTTAGTAGAATTCCATGAGATTTCCAACACCATGTCAATCATAGATCTTGTTGGGTGCCATTTGTGTTATCTTCTACTACGGATTATGCATTATTTGATTTGGAATCTTCACACTCCTTCATTACGTATGACTTAGTCCAAGCTCTAGGAATCAAGGTGGTGATACTTTAAGTTTTATTAATGTTGTTTATAATAATTAGATATCAATATATCTTTCTTGAGGTGGTTTTGGGTTGTGATCTAATGATAGGGTAGAATCAGTCATTGGGAGATTTCTTTGTACTATAGATATAACCATACAATTTCATTCTCAACATGGATTTTTTATATTCTAGTATATATATTTCTAACATGACAAATTTAGAACATTTTGTAACTTACTAACTACTGTATCAGTGGTAAAGTTGGTCGATCCACTGGGAACATGGGTCTAGTTCACTAAAACATTTATTTTTCAAGAATGTTTAGGTGGGTAATCTAGAAGGCATATTTATTTATTTTAAAATAAAAAATAAAAGACTAATAAAACTAAGATCATACAATTTTTAAAATGTCAATGAAATTAATTCTACATAATGTGTCTAGGATGTTAATGTTCTAAGGAAAACTATTATGTGTATCATAAAATATTTTAATTGTTATAAATATATTTTAATAACTAATTTTTTATTTGGGGTCAGTTTTTTTATAAATTATTTTTAATGATATATTTTTTAATAATTATAAGTATATTTTAATAATGTATTTTCTTGGGTTTATGTTTTTTTATAAATGATTTTTTAAATGTAATATTTTAGAAATATATTCTGTTTTTCTCTTTTTATTAAAGAATTAAATGGATTGGCACTCTCCTATTGATTTTTTTTCTTAAATAATGTTAGAAATTTTAAATTCTTATAAGTATATTTTAATAATGTGTTTTTTTGGGGTTAGGTTTTTTTGGGTTTAGGATTAATTATAAATTTATTTTTAAATGTAATATTTAAAAATATATTAGAATTTATCCTTTTTGGGTGATCATAAAATGGATTAATGATTAACATTAATAATTTATATATATATATATATATTGATTTTTTTTATTGAATGTTTTTTAAAATGTTGTATTTTTTAAATTTTATATTTTTTAAATGTTATAAATATATTATAAATGTAACTAGATGTTTTTTATATCATTAATTTAAGAATAATACATAGATTCAAAAATATAATAATGTGTTTTGGTCATTACTACTGGATATATAAATTCTAAAATAGGAATAAATGAGAACAAATGTGATAAAATATATTAAATTTAAGGAAATTTATATTTCAAAAAATAGGGAATAATGACATTGAAATTACAATTTTATATGAAAATGGGGAAGTTAATGTGGATATGAATGTAAACGTATCATCAAATTATTTCCTAATATGAATGAATTTGAATTGGTGATGTGGAATAATAACATTGAAATAAAAATTTTATGTGTGTGTGTGTATTTTATGAGTTTTATTCTGGTCATCTATGAGAATCACTAAGAATAGTATATGATATATTGGGATAAACATATTAATTTTACAATTTATTCTATTACATTTTACACATCAATATGAATTTATCACAATGGGAAAAAAATTCACCGTCACTTGGTATCACAACTCGGTGTAGGAACCTCACACCCACTCCAAGTGTGACGTCTACACCACTATGGTGTACTAGATGCAGGAATGTCTTCACCTTAATATGTTGCATCTATGTACTTGTCTATTGATGTAGTCACCTCAATATGTTTTACTGTTGGTACCTCCTCATACTACTAGGTAGATGATTGTCTAACATACCATGAAGATGACTCCCTCACATCATATATAGACTCACATGTCAGCAATTATGGGTTTATATTAGGATCCCATGAATATTATGGCATTTATTGAGACACATCAAACAAGTCACATATTTATATAGTGTCTCCTAAGAACTAAAAACTATGATATTCTACCCAGGTCCCCGGTCCATAGAGGTCTAGATACAAGGGTTACAGGATCCCATTCCAAGAGTGATGGAGCTTGTGTCTTCTCTAAAAGATCCCATGTCTGTTGTGCGGGATCTTATTCTTTATATATGGAATTTCATGCATACTATTTAGAAACCTTTGTCTGTTTTATATAAGATTGTGAAGGAGACTCTCTTGGTCATCATTGGCCTTACCTCATCTCTATCCTCGCCTATATCCTCCTACTAGTGGTGGTGGTGTTGGAAACATTACATCAACCCTAGTGAGATCCTCAAGAACATCATCATCCACATAATCCTCTATGGGATCATGTAGATATGGATATTTAAGTGGTTTCTCATCATATACACTCTCATATAGGGAATTGATTGGATTAGTGAGATCCACCGGATCCACATTCACTAAATCCTAACTATAAACTTCTTCTTTATCATCTAGGATATGTATACATTTGTGTGTCACCTATAACTAGAAAATATTCAATTTAATACAAATTTTGAAATAAAAAGTTCTCAAAAGTATATTAAACATACCAAATAGTGAAATATTATCCCATGGATCTTAAGGTACAAGATAGTGTAATGTCAGTACCAATACACATACACCCCTTAATCAGATAGTCAATTTCATATTATGGGATTTGAATGCTAAATGTACTATACTAGCCATGACTATCCCAAGACTCAATGTACTATTCATGGTAGTATATCCAATCAATCATCTAACTACGTATGAACAAAATACCATGCAATGAAACAATCTAACATGGTTCACTAGGGATATGTTGAATTCTCATGAACTATTTCATAACATGATCTAGATGGTTTTACTTAATTATGTGTAAATTAATGAGTGGAAACACTACTTCACAGTCTCTAACCCCATCCATGTAGTATGTGGGAATCCATTCCAATACAACCTTAGTATATGGAATCTAGGGAACCTAAATTTACAACATGAAAAGTATGGAGAAAATGGGACAATAATATAACTAATTTATCATTATACTATCATATAAAATTGATAACAAAAAAATATTTATATAAATATTATTATTCTTTAACTTACTATGTCTACTCATAGAGTGTCAAAAATCATTTGCGAATAGTGAACATTTTGCCTTGGGGTATGTATATAACATCGAGCCTAACTCTACCTAGAAATAAAAGTAATATTTGTTTAGTTAATAAAAGTATTATTAATTTTTTTTAAAACCTCAATTTAAAGATGTAAACATACCAATATCCCCAATGATAGTCTAGTAAAAAGTTATGTGGAAGTGGGTTGATAACTATAAGATCGATGTGTGTAAAAATATTCTCATGACCTCATCTATAGAAGAATGTGGTGTCCTTTAATTTTTCACTACCCTACTCAGAATGTTGGATAGTGGAATCTATAAAGATATATTTATATAGATAATTCCCAACTATATATATTTTTCCTATCTGGATCCTTAAGTGGTGGTAAGTACATCATGTACATTAAGGTCATAGAGTGATCAACCAACATTGTGCCTCCAATAATCCTCATAATATATCAGTGTGTGTGTTGAATTAGTGTCACCTCATCGGTATCATCCATAATCACTGAGAAATGCTAATCCGTACATCACATTCATAAAATGGAATCTTGGAAGACTCATAGATGTCTAGTGATGTTGATTCCTAGTAAATGATATACAACTATAGGATAATCACTTATAGTATCACTGGTAACGAACTCCCCATGGATAGTTAGACTCAATTTGCACTGCACATCCTCTAAAATAATCATCATATCCCCCTTGGGAAGATGGAATATTTATTCCTCTAGTTTTCATCTCTCGTCCAGTGCGTCAATCATATTTATTGTGATTGGTGTGCGTAAAATTATCTCAACAGTTATAGTGAATCTAAATTATTTTAAATAGTTCTTGATCACACCCTTGAGAAACTATTTAAAAATTACAAATTATATATATTATTACATAGAGAGTTGATAATAAAATAAATTGAATATTTTATTTATAACATTAAAATCATTAGTTAAAACACTATGAAATTAAGAAGTGGACTAAAATATAAATCATACAGATTGTTCAATGATTTCCCCATATATATTGGAAAACATGTGTGGGTGTGACCTTCCTAAACAAATAAACCACACCACCATGAAGATATTTTTTCACTAGGATAATCCATATCATTCTGTATATGATCAACTTCGACCACCCTTTTGGTCATAGCATATTCATGTTTGGAATAAGTATGCGGGAATAAACTAGTAGACTAAATTTCTGATATTCACATATAGGAATCCATAGAGAACTATAATAGTTGCTAATACTCTATAATCAGTATACTGGATCAAAAAATTTCTCCCAAGATAATCATATATAAGAGCATACTGAAAACACATGTTCACAAGGATACCATAATGCTTAAAAGTTACCACAATCATATTAACATTTCTATTTTAAATATAGAATTACATGAGAACTACAACCTATCAAAGGATCATGGAACTCAAGGATCTGAAATATTTTCCCACAATATTCAAAGGAACAACCTTGAATGTGGTATCTTCTTAAAGAATCTTATCAAACTAGTATTAAAAATGGTCCCCATGTCATATCCCTCTATTTTAAATTGACCATCTTCATCCTATTTACCTCTTTCCACAAAATATTTCACTGTGTGGTAGAATTTTTCCAACACTAGACCAATAATTTTTTTAGAACATAATATTAATGTTAAGGGAATGTTTAATTAAAAGAAAATTATTTGTACCTAATTAAATATATAATTTAATATTTCTAATTTCTTGGGATGGGTTATATAAAAACAAAATTAATTTCTATTTTAATTTATTACACATTTTTGGTTGTTATGTGTTCATATATTCTCCCATTATCATATTTTTGTGACCATTTATCCTTTGGAATTTTCATCATGTGACCATATATTTCTTGATTATCTCTATGAATGTGTTTGAAACATTCCTCAATATTATTTTTTTAGAATTATATGCTAAATAAAATAATAATAAATAAGAACACATATATAGTCTTCCTATCATCACAAGGGTTATTTCAACTAAAAACTATATTCATACCATGCTTGATGATTGCTTTATTCATGTACTCATACTTCAATCTCTTACACACATTTCTTCTGATGTGTCTATTACATTAATGAAGGTAAGAATGAGGAGGTATCCATGAAAGACTCTGAGACTATATAGGTTCCTTGATCACTTGATGTCGATCAAAAATCTAACATATTCCTCCAAAATTCATCACAAATTATTAGAGGTAGGTGAGAAACCAAATCCAGGATAAGAAGTTCTCATTCTCAATAATAGAAATATCCAATGGGATAGGAGCATGATTTCTATCTTTTGTGGGAGAAATAAATAATTTTATAATAAACTTTGTAAACCAAAAAATTTCATAAATATAGATAAATTTATTATAATAAATGAAAGTCTCCATATAAGGTAATAATGGAAAAATTAATCTATCAAATTCCAACATTGATTGATCAACTTATTTCTATTAGAAAAGATATTCAACTATGTTTAATCATTATATAACTTGATTATTGTAGCATAATAAATCCATATGTTATGGTAAATATAGTGACTCATATTTTCCATATATATATATTACATTTTATCAAATTAATATTCAATACATAATAAGATGATCCAGTCCATAATCATATTGGTATACTATATTTGGAAAATTAAATATATAGAAAATTGGTTAATAAGATATCTTCATCCCCTATAACTTAGTTCTTTATAACTATCACCCCTATTAGAAATATCATATATAACACCATTATTTATAATATAGGGAAAATAAAACATAAGAAAGGGTGAGCTTAAATGCTCAATAATGGTAAATAATGGAGGCATCAATGACAAATTTAGTATAACATGATCATAATTTTAAGAGAATATGATCATAACATTTTAAATTCATACCCTTCCTATAATAGATCGTAATATTGATTCATGGAATAAATATTGGCAGTTCATTAGAGATGGATTATAATATAATCAAAGAAAAGAAGCCATGAGAGCGTAATATTTTCATAAGACACGATTTTGTGTCATATATAAGCTTATAAATTTTCAAACATATATAAATAGAAATAGGTTCACTCATTATGTTGAGGAAAAAAATCAATCCCTTGCATAATCTTATGGAAATGAAACTAGGTCAATGCATAATCATATGGACATGAAATAAAATTATCTTCCTAAAATTATGGACATGAAAATAAATTCCACACGTAATATTTTGGAAAATAATTCTAGGTCTATGAATTAACCTATGAACATTAAATCCTAGTCTATGTATAAACTTATATACATGAAAACTAGGTTTATGCATAATATTGTGAACATGAAATGTGGTTCACGCATAACATATTTACTACACGAGTTATTCATCATTACTCAATCCATTGGAAGGAGATATAGGTACCACCCTTAAAATAATTAAAATCATAAATATGTGTTACATAAGATCGTAAAACATTCATCATATCATAATTCATTAAAGAAATGGTCTTTATAAACATTTCATCATCTCATAACCTATGGAAAATAAATGAGTTTTATAAACATATTTTCATCATAAACATAAAATATCTTGTGAAATAAAAAGGATGTTACACTATGATCATATCCCTAGTAAATCATAATTTATTTAAATGATTTTTAAATTTAATTAATATAAAAACCCTTAAAATATCATTAAAACATTTTTGAGGAAAATATCATTTCCATTTTGAAATAAATTCATTAAAATCATAACATTTTAAAAAAATTATGGATAAAAATTATTTTAAAATAACAATACAATATTTTAAAGTCATATTAAAATTATTCAATAGTAATTATTGAGGAAAATTATTTTCATTTTTTATAATTTAAAGGAAAATATTCCTTTTACACTTGTGTAAAAAGGTCAGAAAATACTTCATTCGGAAAAAATTAAGAAAATTCCTTTTGAACCATTTTTTAAAAATTAAAACATGACTAAAAGTGGTTCGAAAAATTGATATGAGAATATTAAAAAAAACTTATATAAATCACTTTTATTAGACATTTCTATGGAAGAAAAATGTTTTCAACCGAAGTGTGAAGTAAAGTCGAATTTCCATAAAAAAATATATTTTTGGTATCTTAGGTAATTAAGGTAAGGAAAATGAATTTTAACATATATTTTAATTAAATAACAAGAGGAGAATAAAATTTATGATTTTATTAAGAGTTATATCATAATAAATCATCATTTTAAACTTAATCATAATCAATCTCGATAAATAATGATATTGTAAAATAAAACTCATTACCTCTTTGGTAACATTTGAATCGTTAACCATATGAAATAAATAACCAAAGATGGATTTGTAAATCCACATAAATTTAATAATATTAATATTAAAATAAATTAATGGAAACTATATAGACCACATAAAATAAATAACTGGTGAATATGGAATGTGTCTCAAGGAAATAAAAGTTAGACAAAAATCGTTTACCTTGAGATCAACTTTCATTGAATGTTCATTGACGTCATATATAAGAATTTTAAACTTATTGAAAATATATACCAGAATAATGTACATGATTATTATATCATATATATTCATTATATATATGTGTGTGTGTTTAGATTAATCCTTAAAGGTAGATATAGGAAAATTAATTGCATCATTCATGGAGATGGTAGGTCGTACATACGCATGAACGTTGTTCTCATTTTTCAATAGATGGAATGAAAGATAGATAAAAGAATTGTTCACCTTTATATAATGGTTAATATATCATATAAATCATATATATTTATTAAATTCTCCCTTATAACCATCCAAGTAAATTTTAAATTAAAAAAGAATCACATCACATCGTGGATGTGGTAGTCCACACGTACACACGAGTGACGTTATCATTTTCCAACAGTTTGGAAGGTAATAAGGTATATATGATATTATCAGTATAGAGGTATAATTATGTCATAATTTTCATATATAAAAATATAACCCATAAAAATACTCATCTAGAAAATATGGTTATGATAACGGAATTTTATCGCTATGTGGAGATGGTAAGTCATACATGCGCACAAGCAATACCTTCACTTCTCATTTGATGTAAAGAGGGAGAATAGAGGTTTTTTTATAATAATAATAAAATTTTAGTATATTTATTATATTTAATTTATTATTTTATTAATAATATAATATATTTATAGAAGGTAAAAGAATAATCAAAAAGAAAGTGATCGATTAAGGCAATTGCCTCTCTTTTGAAATAACTCTATTATATATCCTCTTAAGGATCCCAGGGTTAGTATTTTAGGAACAAAAGATCCTTTAGAATGTGTATAAGGATTTTTTTGAAGGGATTTTAGTATGTTATGTTTATCTTGAATGCACAAAGTGGAGTAAATAGGATAAAGGATGGGTTCTTTTATAATCATGGGGAGTGGCACTTTTAGAATTTCTTAAAATATTAAATTGATATAAATTAATTTTGAATTAAAATTTTCAAAAAATTAATAATATTAGAGTATAATACGAGTATAAGTCTTATATTTCTCAAGAAATATAATTTTTATGTGTTTATGTATGTTTTAACCCATATCGTTCACTTTTAACCCCTCTTTAACCCTTTTTACAATTACCATAATATTAAAGTTTTCTACACTTTAAGGGTTAATAATGTCACTATAAAATGAAAAAGACTCATAAATAGATCATGGATGAAGTTTAAAACCATATACCATTAAAGTTTTCAAATATAATATTTTTATGAATTTTAAATAATTTAATAAAATATTTTTTAGTATAAAATATCATTATTGTCATTTTTAACAATATTAATTTAATTTGACATTAAATACATTAATACAAAGGGGTTATTAGAATATAATGATTTAAAACCTCTCTAATAAGTCATGTTTATCTAAAATATCAGGGAACACAAATATTAATTCAAATCATATTATATTTGGAATTTATAGAATCATTTATTTTATTGTTATTTTAATTGAATAATTATTGTGTCAGCGTCGCGTAAGCTTTTAAGGTAATTATTTCTTCAAAAATATTTAAAAAAATTAACATCATAAAAATTAATTTATATATAAAATTAGTATTTATAATCTTAAATATCATCTCTTTAACCCAATACTAATAATATTATAGTTATTAAAATAAAGAGTGTAACATTTTTGGAATTATATTCACTTAAATATTATAAAGGTCAAATTCATGTAAAAATGGAAATATAAGTCCATATATTCAATTTTTTATAATTATGTATGATATATAATCATATAATTAAATTAGATCTAGTTTTAGGTTTATATTTAAGTCCTTATCATTTTATATTTTGACATTAATTACCAATTGTACCCTTTATCATGGTAACAAAATTAAGAACGTCACAAATCATAATGTCCGAAGATAAAAGGGACATGTTTACCGAATTTTTACCCCCTAATTAAAAATAAGTAATTTATTTTTTAAGAATAAAATTATATAATTGTTATAAATTAATTTTAATACAAACGTGTAAAACGAAATGAAAAAATGTTTTTTGGACAAATGCATTTTTAGGACCAAAAATGTATTTATACTAAAATCATGTATAATTAAGATTCGGATGAATTTATTTATATTTTATATACTTAAATAATACTTATTCTACTATGAGATAAAATTAAAATCATATTGAGACTATTTAATGAGAATAAAATAGAGTTTTACAAAAAAAATGGTATTTTTTATTATTAATGGAAAAATCAATATTTTCCTAAAAAATATCAAAATAACACCATAATATAATTATGATGTGATTATTTTAAGAATTATATCCTTTTATAAAATAAAATTTATAAAATTTTAAGATATTATTTATAGTTATTTTCTCCCAAAAATCAATAAAATGCATTTTTGAAGAAAACATGTTTTTGAAGAACTAAATGGATTTAATAAAAATTGAGTGTTTATTTCCATGGTGTTAATAAATACATTTATATTGATTATGAATTTATATATATTTCATAAATTAGTTAATCATACTCATACCTTCCAATTTTAACGACTGGGATATAGGTCACATAATAGTATATCACTTTTCATTTAAACTCGGTGTAGTGTGTAACCCAAGCTATCAATGAAAAAAATATTTAATGATAAATATTTTATAAAATTTTAATGTTTCACATACCCCCTCCCTCTTAATAAATTTCATCCTCGCAATTTGAACTTGTTCTCGATAATCTGTGGTTTTATATTTGAAAATTTCTTTATGGAAAATCTCATCATAAAAGGGGTTAATAAAACATCCTCTTAAAAAGAAAGAAAAATATGAAGGTCATATGAATGAACAAAAAAATAGGTTTCTAAGTTGGAGAAAATTGGGGGGAGGAAAAAATATAGGCATGGAATAGAAAACTAACACCCCAGTACTGATATAGACTAATAGAGAACATGATCAGGATAAAGTTAACTACCATAATACTGTAAATCTATGATATGTGAAAAGACCATAAATTCATTAGAAATAAAGGAAAAATTATAAAATTTTAGTTCAAAATAATTTTCCTAAATTTGAGGAATTCTTTTAATATCAAGATAGATAAAATGAAAAAATATAATGATGTGATTTATTTCCATATCTTAAGCATAATTTTATCCTTTGGTTGTGTTTTGATTAATTTTTCACTTCATCTATTACCCTAAGAAAATAATAATCAAAATGATTTTTTATACTAGAATTATAATAATTAACTTTTAAAAAATCATAAGATTCATAAAAGAATTAAATTTCATTCTTATTGTCTCTAGGTTTTTACCAAAACCAAACTGATTAACAGAGGTTATCTAATATTAAAAAACATACCTTAATCTTCAGAACCTCATCCAAATTTAAATTTAAACCATTCAATAAATAGTTAATCTTAAGACCCTTCCAAATTTTTTCTGGACAAAATAAAATTCCAAAAAATAAGATATAGGGTTACTAAATTTCCAAAATTAACATAATATTAATCTCAAAAACTACATAAAACAGCATTTAGAATCACATAAAAAATATGTGAATACCCTAGTCATATATTCTCATAAAACATTATAATAACATGAATTACCATAAATCCTTAATGAAAACATTTATTCTTTCAAAAATTAATTCTATACTCATTATTTAAATAATATCACAGATTATTGAAAATATTTCATAAATATAAAAATTATTTAAAATATATCAAAGATGATACAATCCATTTTTTCATCAAATCACTAATCCATTCCAAAGTAATCAATACTATCCCGTTATCTTTATCACTATCTAACATCTCTTTATCTCATTATTATCTCAATATCAGACATATATTAATGGATTTTTTCCTTAATCATGTACTCTCGAAAAATATCCCTTAACCACTAAATCACTTTTCTCAATCATCAGCACTATTCAACAAATTCATGAAAATACTTTAAGAAAAATATCAGAAGAACAATCCTCAGATGATTCATGGAACTTATCACTATATTATCATTATAAAAACACTTCTTCAATATAATTTTTTAATTCCAATACATAAATACTTCAATCATTACACTTCAATGATAGGAATAAAATAATAACATAATTTGTGTAGGAGTTAACTCTTGGATTAGGTAATTTACTTGGATAATTCCCATGTTCCCCACACAAAACAAATTAAACTATAAATGGTACATTAGGATGAAGTTCATATTCCCCCATCCAACTTTTCATTTTTCCTTGCAGATCAATTGCCTTATTCCCTTATTCTCCACACATAAAACATATTTTTGTTCCTTTGAGACTTTACCTTGAGTGATTCTTCCCACATTATCAACATATATGAAGCTAATTATTCTTTCCTCCTTGGTCTCCTCCAACCAAGATATCAATGAACTCTATCCTTATCTTCTTTGGTGAGTTCATGAATACATTAAGGTACAAGTTTTTTATCATATATCATTATAAATCATTATGAATAATAATAATATCCTTCACTCCATTCATCATTTCATTTTGTTTATTGTCAATTCATTGTCCATCGCATTCAGTGTTAACCCAATTCCTTCTAGATCCCGCCATTCACAAATATCGAAAATCATAGTCTGATCAACAATAATCATAGAAAAAACCCACATAATTATAAAAAATCAATAATATTATTTCAAAATCCTGAATCCTTCTTATCAATCAATGAAACATTAGGTTTAACCTAGGTCATCCATAATCATAATATATTCAAATCCTTCAAAATGGTTTATAATGGAAATGTGAATTTATAATGACCCATACTTTACATACATTGTTATTACTTCAAAATTTAAGCACACTTATTACAACATATAATAATACCATGAAAGGACCATATAGGTATAGAGTCTTTAGAAACTGGGAAACATAAACAACAGGTTCATAAAGTATCTACTTTGCCTCCCATTTATTTTATCATATCTAGAGTCCCTTTTGGCATATCCTACTCAGTAACCTTCTTCCTGACCTGGGGAAAGAAAACATACAAAAGGGTGAGCAAAAATGCTCAGTAAGGGTAAAAAAAAGAAATATCAATCATATAATATACATAAGAACATAGCTTTTAGAAATCTTAACCGGCAAAAGAGATCATAATTTCATAACATGGGATAAATAATAGTAGTGAAATATAATCCCAATAATCATAACTTATAACATGAATCTTTGTGGAATACACACATAATCATAGACAATCATTTCTTATTAGTCAAGACTCATTTCCAAGACTATCTTAGTGGACAAAGTCCATTTCTGAACCGAGTTCATTCCTTGTTTCAGTCATATTTCACTAAACCGGTTTAACCTTCCGTTCCAGCCATGTCTATCTCATGAGATATAAAATAATTACCAATGCATTGGAGGGAGATATAGGTCCCACCCATATCATTATGATACAATTCTTATGTGTGCCACAAAATCATAAACCATACATCATAGCATAACCCATGCAATAAAAATGGGAATCTTAAACATCATGACATCATAAAACAATTCATATAAGATAAATGAATTCATAAAAATATTTCCATCACAACGTAATCAAATAAATGTAATAATAGGGATAGAAATATAACCCTATATTATCTTATATGGAAAATAATTTGGATAAAACACTTGAACTCCATTCTTGAGGAAAATATCCTTTCTACTTGAAAAACATTTTTCCTTTCTTAACATGTCATACAATTCTAAACTAAAAGAAGTTGATTAAAAATAAAATTGAAAACTTGTAAAGGAATATTATTGTAGATAATGTTTTAAAAATCCATTCATGCCGTATAAGTCAAAAAAACATTCTTCCCGTACTTTTGTCGGAAAAGTCAAAAAGTACGTCGTACGAAAAACGACAAAAGATTCCTTTTATATCTTTTACTAAAAACTCATCAAAGGGTAAAATTGGATTTAAACAATTGTAGGTGGATGGAAACAATATTACATATTTAGGAAACATGGATGTGGATGATAAAATACTCCCCAGTAAATTCTGAAGTATAAACAATCTCGGATAGAAATTGAGATTGTGTGATTGTCCCATACCTTAGGTCTGATTTGCTTCGTAAGTGTCTGAACCTCCTGTATAATGATTTAAATAATTTTATTGAATTATTCCAGAATCATACTCATTTTTATGATATCATATATGGTCATATTCTTATATTATTATTAATAATATTTCATTGCTACTTGTTATTCGGGTGTTTATTACTTTTTGTTCTTATGCGTGTTTTGTCGAAAAATTATTCTTCTTATTTTTAGGTTATAGATACCTCATTTATAGAATGGTATTAGTGTAATATATATCATATTCATTCATTCAATTCATTTATATAATCATTATTCAATGAATATCATGTAGAACGAGTCGCATCACATCGTGGAGATGGTATTCCGTACGTACGCATGAGCGATGATATCGTTCCCATGATCGTGGAATTATATTGGAGTGTATGTATACTATTTCATAATCAATATAAATTTACAATAATCATTTATATTTATTCTTTACACCATTATACCCATCCAAGTAAGGTGGTGGTGGAAAATAGATTACACCACAGTGTGGAGACGGTATTCCGTACGTACGTACGCGCGGTGATTTCATTTTCCGTAGGATGGATAGATGGTGAAATAGGGTTGTTTCATACATATAATAACATATCAGTATATGAGTGATACTGATGTTATTACTTCATAATGAAACAACTAAATAAGAGTAAGTGGAAGAAGAAATAAAGATGAAAGAATCGGT
Source organism: Viscum album (assembly GCA_963277665.1). NCBI lineage: Eukaryota > Viridiplantae > Streptophyta > Magnoliopsida > Santalales > Viscaceae > Viscum > Viscum album. The sequence continues at coordinate 876,231,257 of OY728160.1, read as the reverse complement.
AACGGGAAATACCTCTTCTTTGAAGCACTTCATTGAGACCTCATTTTAGGGCACTAAAATTGGTCTTTGAAGAATACCAGGACCTCTATGATGTCTCTAGGGAAGTGGAGAGAAGAAATTGGCAGGTTTTGGCCGAGATTGAAGGCCCAAAGTGGTGTGAGGAAGAGAGGGAGGAGGTGCCTTTTTATAAGGGAGGAGAGGGGCACCTATGGAATAACTAAAAATATTATTTTATTATAAAGCCAAATTCGGTTTTAAATAGCTCCAAATTGATTTATTTCTAAGATAATGTGGGGATGGGTCGAAATAATCTCAGGAAATATAATTTAGACAAGTTTATGTATCAATTTTAACCTTATCATTTAGATTTAACTTTAAGTTAGATAATTTAACTTTTACCGTGTCTTCTTGTTTTCTTACACTATAAGGTTAATAAACTTACTATATCAAGACAAATGAACCCCAAGTTGTTTATTATTAATATATATAACCTTATCTAGGTAATTTGGCTGAACTTTAGAATTTTAGGAATAAAATAACAATTAATAATATAATATTTGTTTTAAAAACTATTTTATGTCAATTTTGACACTATTTAGTAATTGATTTTTGTGAAAATCATAGCAGAATTGTTAGTTGTAAAAAAGATAATTAAATCAATAATAACATGTCATATTAACCTAGAAAATTAGTTTAATTCATAAAAAGTCTCAAATTACATTTATTTGGGTATTTATAACATCAATTATGTCAATATTTTATTAATAAGATAATTACTGCATCATCATTGTGTCATAAATAAATTACATTATTTAATGTCTAAAAATTATAAATAAAATACCATTATTTTGTAAATCGTTTTACCTTTATAATGAATATTTATAGTCAAATTTATCTTATGTATAACCCCATATTAAAAATGATTTACTTATTAAACTTTGATTTTAACTATTTTAACCCTTCTTTAAATAAATTAATAATAAATGTCCTAATCTAATCCAAGTGGACCTAAATGGTCATATTTTATTCCTAAGGTTGTTTTTTGTCGAATTAAACTTATAAAATAGAATTATTACATGTGTTAGGGTAATAATAATATCATTTTTATCATTAATTACCCTATTTACTTTTAACCGTGGTAAATAAAAGTAAAAAGTTACTATTCACCAAAAAATTATTTTCATCTCATTGAAACACATTTTAATTAATATCATCAACCGTGTCTCTCGGATTTTTAAAATTCCACTCACAGAAGCGGTAAAATTAATTTTTATGAAAAATTCAGTTTTTTAACTACCACTTAGTGGTTTCACTATTAATCCAAAATTGAAAGTTTTTAGAAAAATACCAAAATTTCACCCTTTGCTAATTTCGATATTCTGAATCGAAAAATGAATTCGATTTTGAAATATAAAATTTATAAAATTTTAAAAAGTGCTTATTACTATTCATAACGGCTAGTTTTAATAATATTTTAATAGCATATCATTGTTTAGTGAAACTCGGTATTGCGTACGACGCAAGCAATAGAGGAAGGCCGCGATTGCGTGTAAAGAAAGCCAATCTAGTGTTGTGTGTAGTGAAATATTCCTTTGATGATTTAAAAACAAAATATTTCTCATAAAAGTCTCAGGTGTTACATTCTACCCCCCCCCCCCTTAAAATGAATTTCGCCCTCGAAATTCTTCACTTTGTAACAAACAGATGAGGATACCTCTCCCTCATCATATCCTCAAGCTCCCATGTAGCTTTTTCTAATTGGTGGTTCCTCTATAAAAATTCCACCAAGTGACCGGTCTTGTTCCATAGGAATTTTTCGCTACGATCCAGAATCTCTATCAGTTGTTCTTCATAAGAAAGATCTTGCTCCAGCGGTACAACTTCTGAGCTGAGTACATGTGAAGAATCAGGTATGTACTTTCTCAGGAGATTTACATGGAACACATCATGAACTTGAGAGAGATCTGGTGGAAGCTCCAATCGGTAAGCTACCTTTCCAACACGATCCAGTATTTCGAAAGGACCGATATAACTAGGGCTCAACTTCCCCTTCTTTCCAAATCTCATGACCCTCTTCCAGGGAGATATTCATAAGAACACTTTATCACCCACTTCAAACTCTAGGTCTTTTCTTCAGTTTTCGGCATAACTTTTCTGTCGAATCTGAGCTGCTATTATGTGTTGTTGAATAGATCAGACCTTTTCTACCATCTCATCAACAATATCAGGTCCTAATAGCTTTCTTTCCCCAACTTCATCCCAGCAAGTTGGAGTCCTGCATTTCTTTCCATTGAGAGCTTCATAAGGATCCATCTGAATACTGGAGTGAAAGCTATTATTATAAGAAAATTCCATCAAAGGTAGGTGTTGATCCCAACCACCTTTGAAATCCATAGATCAAGCTCTCAACATATCTTCTAGAGTTTGAATTGTTCTCTCAGACTGACCGTCTGTCTGAGGATGATAAGCAGTGCTGAAACTCAACTTTGTATCCAGAGTATGCTGAAGACTTATCCAGAACTTCGAGGTAAATCTCGGATCCCGAAAAGATATAATAGAAAGTGGTACTCCATGCAATCTTACCACATCCTTTACATATATCCTGGCAACATGATCCAGAGAGAAATCCTTTCTAATAGAAATGAAGTGTGCCGACTTTGTAAGACGATCAACTATGACCCAGATAGCATTATTGCCTTTGGATGTTTTAGGAAGTCCAGTGACAAAGTCCATAGTGATGTTTTCCCATTTCCATTCTGGTATGGGTAATGGTTGTAAAATCCCCTTAGACTTCTGTCTCTTCGCTTTAACTTGCTGACAAACCAAGCATCGAGAGACATATTCAACAACATCTCTTTTCATGCCATCCCACCCGAAGTACTCTTTCAGGTCCCTATACATCTTCGTGCTTCCAAGATGAATAGAGAATGAAGAACTATGAGCCTCATCCAGCAGCTCCTTCTTTAATTCAGGGATGGGAGGAACACAAACCCAATTCCTGAACTTTATTATCCCATCACAATAAAGGTTGAATTCAGGAACATTTCTCACCTTATTTTGTAACTTGACATCTTCTTTATGTGCCTCTTTAATCTTCACATGTATAGATGGTTGAACATTCATTTGAGAAAGATATGATTTTTCCATTTCCATTATAATTCCAAGATCCATCCTTTGTAAATCCATAAATATTGGATCTTTTGTGATCCTCATCATGGATAATCTAGCATGGTCTTGTCGACTTAATGCATCTGCCACCTTGTTTGCTTTCCCAGGGTGGTAATGAATTGAGAATTCGTAATCCTTAATCAGCTCCAACCATCTTCTTTGGTGCATATTCAGCTCCTTTTGTGTGAAAATATACTTTAAACTTTTATGATCAGTATAAATATCACACCTTTCTCCATAAATATAATGCCTCCAATTTAATGAAAATATTACCGTAGCTAACTCCAAATCATGAGTTGGGTAATTTTGCTCATGGATTTTCAACTGTCATGAGGCATAAGCTATCACCATATCATTTTTCATGAGAACACAACCCAGTCCCTTCTTGTATGCATCACTATAGATCACAAACCTTTCTCCACTACAAGTCAGTGTGAGCACAGGTGCACTGGATAACCTTCTTTTCAACTCCTTGAATTTCTCTTCACATTTCTCCGTCCAGACAAACTTAACTCCTTTCCGAGTCAACTTGGTGAGTGGATTAGATAATCGTGAAAAATCTTTCACAAAACGTCGATAATATCCTGCCAAACCAAGAAAACTTCAGATCTCAGTTACTGTTGTTGGTCTTGACCATATTTCGATATCCTCTGTTTTTGCTGGATCCACAGATATCCCCTCTTTTGAGATTATGTGACCCAAAAATGCAACTTTTTAAAGCCAAAATTCACACTTGGTAAATTTGGCATAAAGTTTCTCCTTTATCAGGGTCTTCAATATAATTCTCAAGTGATCTTCATGTTCTTCCTTGCTCTTTGAATAGATAAGAATATCGTCTATAAAGACTATCACAAATTGATCAAGATAGTCTCTAAAGACTCTATTCATCAGATCCATGAAGACAACAGGGGAATTAGTAAGACAAAATGGCATCACTATAAATTCATAATGTCTATACCTTGTACAGAAAGTCGTCTTTTGTATATCCTCCCTTTTGACCCGTAATTGATGATACCTTGAATGAAGATCAATCTTGGAAATGTATTGAGCTATGTTTAGTTGGTCAAATAAGTCATCAATGCATGGGAGAGGATATTTTTTCTTGATAGTGATCTTAGTTAAGTTCTTGATAATCAATGTAGAGTCTCATTGATCCATCTTTCTTCTTAACAAATAGAACAGGTGCTCCCCAAGGTGATGCACTAGGGCATATGAACCCCTTATCAAGATTCTCTTGGAGTTGCTTCTTCAATTCCTGCAACTCAATTGGGGCCATTCTATAAGGTGTCTTTGAAATAGGCAAAGCACCCGGTACGAGTTCTATTGAAAACTCAACTTCACGATTTGGTGGAAGACCCGGCAATTCCTCCGGAAAGACATCATCAAACTCCGATACAATGGGAATATTATTAATCGTTATTTTCTCACCAACCATTTGAGATAAATAACCTTCATTTAGTGGAATCAAGACCCATAAGATGGAAGAAATTTCCACTGGAAGGTTGTGTTCATCCTTGCATCGATAGACGATCATAGATTGATCTGGAATATGAAATGGGACTTACCTTATTTGGAAATTGATATGAGATCCATATAAAGAAAGCCAATCCATGCCAAGAATCACATCAAATTCCACTATAGGAGGGATCACAAGATTTGCAGGAAGCACATTCCCACAAATTTCAATCGCAGAAGAATTATAAACTTTTGATGCGACTGTTGTGCCATTAGGGGTTGTCACAGCTAACTCAACATCTAATTGTTGAGGTAATATGGTGATACCCTTAGAAAATTCTTCAGAAATAAAAGAGTGGGTGGATCCAGAATCAAATAAAACATTTACTACTTTAGAGTGGATGGTAAGTGTACCTTTCACCACATCGTTATCGTACTCCACATCGCTGATAGAAATTTCATGTGACTTTCCTTTGTCTTTAGCCTTAAGATTTTGTTGATGTTGATCATCATCAACAGCCCTTAGATTAGGGAATTTATTGGCATAATGCCCCATCTCCTGACACTTGAAACATTGAAGTATAGTAGGTTCATTCTGTGTATCCCTTCCTTTGTTTGCATCATTAGACATCTTCTTCCCATCATTGCGGCATTCAAATGCATGATGACCTTCCTTTCCACATTTGAAACATTTACTTGTCCCTTTAAGACCACCCCCTCCATGTTTCTTTCCACACTTTGAGCATAAGGGAAAGCTCATCTTCTTTTCAGTGTGCTCTTTAGATTTTCCTTTGAATTCCATTTTCCTCTTTTTATCAAACCCATATGACTAATGGGTTACTCCAATCTCCATCTCGACTTTGAGAGCACATCAAATGAATTCCTCGTAGCTATTGAAGTGCCTTATGGCTAACGCCCTTCGAAGACTTGGTTTTAAGCCACTAAAGAATCGATCGATCTTACTCTTAGGTTGGATAATAATACCAGAAGCGTACCTTGCAAGTCTTGTAAAATTTTCTTCATAGGTACCGACAGATTCATCATCTTTTTGTTTTAGTTCAAGAAACTCTTTCTCCATATTTGTTCGGAGAATACGACGGAAGTACTTATTGAAAAATAAGTTCTTGAACTCATCCTATTCCTTGGACTCAATTTCATATCTTTGCCTTGTATTATTGATAAGATTACACCATTGATCATCATCACCTTCCAAACGATACACTGCTAAGATGACTTTATCATGTTCAGAAAATTGAAGAACTGAAAATATCTTTTCAATAGTACTAATCCATTGTTCAGCAATTAATGGATCAGTAGACCCGCTGAATGAAGGTGGACGCTGCCTTATGAAGGATTCAACGGAATGTTGCTCCTTCCTTTACTCGTTTGGAAGTCCTCCATGATTCATAGCTTGAGAAAGTTGTGTGAGCATGGCTACAAGATTTTTCATTCCAGCTCCCATAACGTTTGGTTGCTCAGGGGGACAATCATTTCATTTCCCGTCGCATTCCGTATTAACACGGTTCCTTCGGGATCCATCCATTGACTAAAACCAAGAAGAATAGTGTGAGAAACACTAATTATATTAGGAAAACCACATAATCAAGAATAAAATTTCACACTTAAGGTATTATCCAAGGTTATTCATGGTCATTTCTAAAACACTAAGATTGTGTTCTATGCTTAGAATTATCCTAAGGGTTCTTACTAATTCTTTCACATCCTAGTTTCCAAAGGTTGACTATACCTTTCCTCTGATACCAACTATAACAACCAATACTTTACATACATTGTTATTACTTCAAAATTGAAGCACACTTATTACAACATATAACAAAACCAGGAAAGGACCGTATAGGTATATAGTCTTTAGAAACTAGGAAACATAAACAACTGGTTCATAAAGCATCTACTTTGCCTCCCATTTATTTCATCATATCTAGAGTCCCTTTTGGCATATCCTACTTAATAACCTTCTTCCTGACCTGGGGAAAGAAAACATACAAAAGGGTGAGCTCAAATGCTCGGTAAGGGTAAAACAAAGAAATATCAATCACATCATATACATAAGAACATAACTTTTGAAAATCTTAACCTACAAAAGAGATCATAATTTCATAAAATGGGATAAATCATAGTAGTGAAATGTAATCCCAATAATCATAACTTAAAACATTAATATTTTTGGAATACACACATAATCATAGATAATCATTTCTTATTTGTCAATACTCATTTCCAAGACTATCTTAGTGGACAAAGTCCATTTCTGAACCGAGTTCATTCCTCGTTTCAGTCCTGTTTCACTGAACCGGTTTAACCTTCCGTTCCATCCATGTCTATCTCATGAGATATAAAATCTTTACCAAATGCATTGGAGGGAGATATAGGTCCCACCCATCTCATAATTATACCATTATTATGTGTGCCACAAAATCAAAAACCATACATCATAGCATAACCCATGCAATAAAAATGGGAATCTTAAACATCATGACATCATAAAAAAATTCATATAAGATAAAGAAATTCATAAAAATATTTCCATCACAACATAATCAAATCAATGTAATAATAGGGATAGAAACAGAACCCTATATTATCTTATATGGAAAATAATTTTGATAAAACACTTGAACTCCATTCTTGAGGAAAATATCATTTCTACTACAAAAACACTTTTCCTTTCTTAACATGTCATAAAATTATAAACTAAAAGAAGTTGATTAAAAATAAACTTGAAAACTTGTAAAGTAATATTATTAGAGATAATGTTTTAAAAATCCATTCATGCCGTATAAGTTAAAAAAACTTTCTTCCCGTACTTTTGTCAGAAAAGTCAAAAAGTACCTCGTACGAAAAATGACAAAAGATTCCTTTTATATATTTTACTACAAACTCACCGAAGGGTAAAATTGGAATTAAACAATTATAGGTGGATGGAAACAATATTACATATTTAGGAAACATGGATGTGGATGATAAAATACTCCCCAGTAAATTCTGAAGTATAAAAAATCTCGGATAAAAATTGAGATTGCGAGATTGTCCCTTACCTTAGGTATGATTTGCTTCGTAAGTGTCTGAACCTCCTGTATAATGATTTAAATAATGTTATTGACTTATTACAAAATCATAATCATTGTTATGATATCATATGTGGTCATATTCTTAGCTTATTATTAGTAATATTTCATTGCTACTTGTTATTCGGGTGTTTATTACTTTTTGTTTTTATGCGTGTTTTGTCGAATAAATTATTATTCTTCTTTTTAAGTTATAGATACCTCATTTCCATAATGGTATTAGTGTAATATATATCATATTCATTCATTCAATTTATTTATATAATCATAATGCAATGAAGATCATGTAGAACGAGTCGCATCACATCGTGGAGACTGTATTCCATACGTACGCACGAGCGATGATATCATTCCCATGATCGTGGAATTGTATTGGAGTGTATGTATACTATTTCATAATCAATATCAATTTACAATAATCATATATATTCATTATTTACACCATTATACCCATCCAAGTAAGGTGGTGGTGGAAAATAGATTACACCACAGCGTGGAGACGGTATTCCGTACGTACGCACGCGTGGTGATTTCATTTTCCATAGGATGGATAGATGGTGAAATAGGGTTGTTTCATACTTATAATAACATATCAGTATATGAGTGACACTTATGTTATTACTTAATAATGAAACAACTAAATAAGAATAAGTGGAAGAAGAAATAAAGATGAAAGAATCTGTAACGGGCATTACCTCTTCTTCGAAGCGCTTCTTTGAGACCTCCTTTTAGGGCACTAAAATTGGTCTTTGAAGAAGACCAGAACCTCTAGGATGTCTCTAGGGAAGTGGAGAGAAGAAATTGGTAGGGTTTGGCCGATATTTAAGGCTCAAAGTGGTGTGAGGAAGAGAGGGAGGAGGTCCCCTTTATAAGGGTGGAGAGGGGCACCTTTGGAATAACTAAAAATATTATTTTATTATAAAGAAAAATTCGGTTTTAAATAGCTACAAATTGATTTATTTAGAAGCTAAGGTGGGTATGGGTCGAAATCCTCTCATCCAATAGAATTTAGACACGTTTAGATGTCAATTTTAACCTTATCATTTATATTTAACTTTAAGTTAGATAATTTAACTTTTACCGTGTCTTCTTGTTTTCTTACACTATAAGGTTAATAAACTTACTATATCAAGAAAAAAGAACCCCAATTTGTTTATTATTAATATATATAACCTTATCTAATTCATTTTGCCGAACCTTATATTTTTAGGAATAAAATAACAATTAATAATATAATATTTGTTTTAAAAACTATTTTAGGTCAATTTTGACACTATTTAGTAATTTATTTTTGTGAAAATCATAACCGAATTCCTAGTTCGAAAAAAGTTAATTAAATCAATACTAACATGTCATATTAACCTATAAAATTATTGGAATTCATAAAAAGTCTCAAATTACATTTACTTGGGTATTTATAACATCAAATATGTCAATATTTCATTAATAAGATAATTAATGCATCATCGTTGTGTCATAAATAAATTAAATTATTTAATGTCTAAAAATTATAAATAAAATACCATTATGTTGGAAATCTTTTTATATTTCTAATGAATATTTATATTCGAATTTATCTTATGTATAACCTAATATTAAAAATGATTTACTTATTAAACATTTATTTTAACTATTTTAACCCTTCTTTAAATAAATTAATAATAAATGTCCTAATCTAATCCAAGTGGGCCTAAATGGTCATATTTTATTCCTAGGGATGTTTTGGGTCTAATTCCACTTATCCAATAGAATTAGGACATGTGTTAGGGTAATAATAATATCATTTTTACCCTTAATTACCCTATTTACTTTTAACCGTGGTAAATAAAAGTAAAAAGTTACTATTCACCAAAAAATTATTTTCATCTCATTGAACCACATTTTACTTACTGAAATCAACCGTGGCTCTTGTATTTTCGAAATTCCACTCACAGAAGCGGTAAAATTATGTTTTATGAAAAATTCAGTTTTTTAACTACCACTTAGTTGTTTCACTATTCATCAAAAATTGAAAGTTTTCAGAAAAATACCAAAATTTCACCCTAGGCTAATTTTGATATTACGAATACAAAAATGAAGTCTAATTTGAAAAATAAAATTTATAAATTTTCAAAAAGTGGTTATTACTATTCATAACGGCTAGTTTTAATAATATTTTAATAGCATATCATTGTTTAGTGAAACTCGGTATTGCGTACGACGCAATCTATCAAAGAAGGCCGTGATTGCATGTAAAGAAAGCCAATATAGTGTTGTGTGTAGTGAAAGATTCCTTTGATGATTTAAAAACAAAATATTTCTCATAAAAGTCTCGGTTGTTACAGAATTAACCCAAGAATATCCCCTAGGTGTATCAAACTAGATCTATAGTAATGTAACACTCCCTATGCAATATAATGATGTTTGAAATACACTCAAGAAAATATTTTCTAGGTTATTACCCCTGGGTACATCTATTTAAAAACTATGTTCCCTTTTAGTATCTAGACATGGATGTTTTTTCTCAAGAAACTACACTCCTATATGTACCATGACATAGGACATTGTCTTATACTTAGGGGTTCTCACCATAGTTTACTTATCCTAGTTTCCAAAGGTTGACTAAACCTTTCACTAACTTCAACTATAGAAACCCATACATTCCATATATATTACATCTTATTATATGAATATTCAATACATAACATAACAATACATGCAATAATCGTATAGTTCTAGTGTCTTTGGAAGCTTCGATACATAGAAAACTAGTTTATAAGATATCTATATCACCTCCCACTTAGTTCTTAATAACTAGCACCCATCTTAAACATATCATATATAATACAATTATTCATAACCTTGGGAAAATTAAACATTAGAAAGGGTGATATCTTGTTCTCATTAAGATTAAACAAGGTATACATCGATGATCACTTGAGTATAACATGAGAATAAGAGTTTAAGAACATCATCATAAGATTTTAAATTTACACCATACAAATCATAGATCATAATCTATTGTTATTACATAATGCTTTGAATTTCATATGACATGAATCATAAAGGAATAAAATAACATGAGATATAAGAGAATAACAATAGCATAAGACATGATTTTGTGGCATACAAAAGCCTGTAAATTTTTTAACATGTAAAAATAGAAATACATTCACTAATTATGTTATGGATATGAAATCAATACCTCGCATAGAATTATGGATATGAAACCAGGTCCATGCATAATATTATAGATATGAAATCCATGTCCAAAAATAAACTTATGGACAAGAAAACTTGGTCCATTCATAATTTTATGAACATGAAATCTTTATCCATGCATAAACTTATTAACATGAGACCTAGAACCACACAAAAACTTATGGACCTGAAAACCAGGTCCATGCATAAAAATTTGAACATTACATCAGGTACACGCATAACATATTTACCTTATGATTTATCCATATTTACCCAATACATTGGAGGGAGATATAGTTCCCACCCATCACATAATTAAAATAATATATATTTATGCTATAAGATCATAAATCATTCATAATATTATAACCCATGAAAATAAATGGGTTTCACAAACATTTCATCATAGAAAACACAGTGGAAAAGAAATGGGTTTAATAAACATCTTATGATTATAATAATTAACCATATAGATAAATTATATGAATGTTATCCTTAGATAATATCCCCATTAAATCTTAAATGACATAAAATTTTGTTGTATTTTATGAATATAAAAACCATTACAGGATCATTAAAACATTCTTGAGGAAAATATCCTTTCCATTTTGAAATCACTTCTTTAAAATCTAACAAATTCCAAAATATTATGTAAACATTATATTTTAAAATAAACATTTATTATTTTAAATGAATATTTAATGCATTGATAATTCATGATGGAGGTAAATTTTATTCATGTCTTATAATTTGAAAGAAAACATTCCTTTTACAATTTTGTAAAAAGACCAAAAAATACCTCATTCAGAAAATGACAAAAGATTAATTTTTAACCACTTTGTAAAAAATAAATCATGGGTAAAAGTGAATTAAAAAATTAATTGGATAATATTAAAACCATTATTTAAAACATTTTATAAAATATGGATATGGAATAAAAATATTTTTTGACTGAAGAGTGAAATAAAGATAAATTTACTTAAATTTTTTTCAGTTTCTTGAGTACTTAAAGTGAAGAAAATGAATGGAAAACAAGTATTATTAAACAATATAAATATTTGAATAAAATTCCCAAGTTTATTGATAGGTATATTATAATAACTCCCCATTAGAAAATTAATCATAAAAAATCCTGATAAATAATGAGATTGTAACATAAAACCTTATACTAGTTTGGAAACATTTGAATCATTATCCTAGTGAAATAAAAAACCATAGATGGATATGTAAATAATCATAAATTTCATAATAATAATAATAAAATAAATTTATGGGTATTATATACACCACATAAAATAAAAAAGTGGTGAAAATGACTTGTGTCTGAGAGATATAAATGTGAGATGAAAATCCTTGACCTTGAGATCGACTTGCTTTGAATGAACTTTAACCTCCTGTATAATAAATTTAAATTTATTATAATTATATATCATAATAATATAAATTATTATAATATAAAATATATTAATTTCATATGTATATATATATATTCATCTGTAAATAAATATATAGAAAAATGAATTATATTGTTCACGGATACGGTTGGTTGTATGTACGCATAAACATTGTTTTCATTTTTCGATTGATGGGAATAAAGAAATGAAAATAATAATTCACCTTTAAAGAATAATTATTATTTAATATAAATCATATATATTTATTAAATATATCCTCACTTCCGTTCAAGTAAAATAGAAATAAAAAATGAATCGCATCACTTCGTGGAGGCGGCTGTCCACACGTACGCACAACCAACGTTACCAGTTTCCAAAGTTTTGGAAGCTAATAATGTAGATATGATATTATCATTAAAAAATTATAATTATTGAATAATTATAAAATATAAACATTAAACCCATAAAATACCCATCCACACTAGATGGTGATGATAAATGAGTCATATCGTTATGTGGAGACGGTAAGTCATACGTATGCACAAGCAATACATTCACTTCCCATTTAATGTAAATAGGGTGAATAAATTTGGTTTAATAATTATAATAAAATTTTATTATATTTATGATACTGAATATATAATTTTATTAATAATATATTATATTTTTACTGGGTAAAATAACAATTAAAAATAAAGTGATCAGTTAAGGCGATTACCTCTCCTTCGAAAGAAATCATTTAGATATCCTTCTAAAGATTATAGGGTTGGTATTTTTGGAAGACCAAAACCTATAAAATGTTTATAAGTAAGTTTATAAGGGATTTTGGTAGCATATTTTCAATATATATGGCTCATGATAGTGTAATAAAGATAAAGGATGAGTTCCTTTTATAGTTGAGGGGAGTGGCACTTTGGGATTTTCTTAATATATTAAATTAATATAAATAAATTTTTCTCTAAACAATGGTTGAAAATAGAGAATATTTGAACATAAAATTATTATTAGTATAAATTATCTCATAAAATAAAATTATTACATGTTTTGGGTATGTTATTACCCTTATCTTTTACTTTTAACCACTCTTTAACCCTTTTGACAATTACCGTAATATTAAAGGTTTCTACCATTTAAAGGTTAATAATATTACTATAAAATGATAACATAACACTAAATAGATCATGTATGATTTTTGAAACCATATACCAATCATTTTTATTAATCTATGTTTTTTTATTAATTTTAAATCATTTACTAGAATAGTATTTATTATAAAATATCATTATTTCTTTTTTAAAACTATTCATTTAATTTGACTTTAAATACATCAATACAAAGGGGGAATTCGAATATAATTATTTAAAACCTCTATAATATTTCATTAATATCTAAAAAATATTGGAACGTAAATATTAATTAATATCATATTATTTTTAATATTTTTAGAATCATTTATTTAATGTTCTTATTAATTGAATAATTGATGCATCGGTGTTACATAAGATTTTAAAGTAATAATTTATTCAATAAAAATTTAGAAAAATTAACATGATAAAATAAATTCATTTATATTTATAATTATTATTTATAATTGAAAATATCCTATGTTTATCTCTATATTTATAATGTTATAGTTATTAAAAGTATGGGTGTTATATTTTTATAATTATATTAAATTAAACATTATAAAGGAAAAAATCATGTCCAAAAGGAAAAAAGACCATATATTCAACTTTTTTATTATTATGGATGATATATATTTATATAATTAATATTATTCAAGTTTTATGGTCATTATTTAGCCCTTATCATTTTATTTTTTAACATTAATAACCTGATTTGTCCTTTATCATGGTAACAAATTACGAATGTTACTATTCATAATCATTAAAATCAAAGGGATATATTTACCAAATTTGGACCCCCTGAATCTGAATATGAAATTCATTTTTCAATATTCATTTTATATAAGTTGTGGAAATTACTTTTAATGAAAATGTGTAAAATTTAACAAAAGAACAGTTTTTGGATAAATGAATTTTAAGCCAAAAAAGTACTTATACCAAAATTAGGTATAATGATGATTATAATGAATTTAATTAGATAAAATTTTATTAAATAATACTTATTTTAATATAATATCAAATTATAATTATAATTATTGTTTTAATTACAAAAAAGACATTTTTACAAAAAAATGTTATTTTTTCACTATTTCCTAAAAAATTAATCTTTTTGAAAAAAATACCAGAATATCACCCAATGATAATTTTTATAGTATGATTTCACAAATGGAATCTTTTTTATTAAATTAAATTTCTAAAATTTCCTGAAATTATTTATAATTATTTTCTCATGAAAAAAAAACATTTGAAGAAACCATGTTTTTGAAGAATAAAATGGATTTAATAAAAATTGTGTTCTTATTTACTAAGAATTAATAAATAAATTTTATTGAGTAGAATTATATATATATATGATACAATTTTAAATATTATTCATACCCACCAATTTCAATGGCTATTTTATAATGGTCACATAATATTATACTGCGCTTCATTAAAACTTTTTTGTTGTTTCAGCACAAGATATCGAAGAAATACACTTATTTAAAGAAACATATTTTATAAAATCTCAATTTGTTTCATTAAAATTTAATAAGATTCATCCCATTTACTATAATCTTTCATGGTGGACTTTTTTATGTGTTCAAATCCTTTTATTTAGAAATATGGTAGCCATAGATATTTTTAATATTCTCCACCACCAGAACCACTTGAACGTCTTTACATGCTCTCATCATTTCGATAATATTAGTTGAAATGAATTTTTCATCTATGTTCATGTGACATTATGATAGGGTTGTGTTGACACATGTGTGTGGTGTAAATCTATATATTATTAAATATTTGAAATTATTATCAATTATAGCTTAAATATGCATTTGGTGATTTGAATCAAACTTTTAATATTTAATTATATAAAGAGATCTCTTCAATTATTACATAGAATAACTATAATTTCTCTCATTGTGATACCTCTTTCCAATGTATCTAATACCATTATCTAACCATATATTATTTCCATTAATAATTCCTAGAAATTTTGTGTTGGGAGTGATGATTGACCCCTCAAATTATAGTAGGTGTTCCATACATTCTTTTGACCATGATACTAATGGTGGAGGATGATTAAAAGGTTAGTGTGATGAAACATAGATCAGGTCTAAATGTATATCAAAATTTTCTTCATATTATGCATCCCCAAAATATTCCTAATGTTCTAAATATTCTTCATCCTCAAAATTTACCACAATAGAATCTAATTTATGTGGAGTACTTTCCCTAGAAAATTCAATCTCATGATGAGATGTAAAATACTATGGATATAAAAAACATATTATAAGGTTATAATTAAACAAAATCCATTATTTATGGAACATATTTGGTAGTAGATAGAGTGACCTAAAACTCCATCATTTTATCTTTGGGTTGGTCCATAACTTGAGACAAAACATATTCTCAGTTCTCATCATAAATAATTGGGTACGTTACATGCCACAACGAATTTTAATTTTTAGATGTATGTATATGATGGGTTATATCATTGGTTAGCCATGAGTTTTAACTATTGATATATTTTTCACTAAATGTATTCCATCATTTTATAACCCCATATCATTATGCATCATTCTGATTTTCTATTATAACTAGATCCTTGTTCGGTGTCAATTATTTGACTGTTGCAATAAATATATACAACCATATTTATATTTGATCAAAAAAAGTAATAATATTTTAAATTACTCTAAATTTTTATTTTAACTTTGAGTCTTTTAATTGTGAGTCTTATAACTAAATTAATATAAATATAATACTTATTTTTTGGGGTGGATTAAATAGAAAGTGAATCACCAAAGAATATACCTAGTAGTGTCAAACCAGGTTTGTAGTTTGGCCACTTCCTTGTACACCAGGTGAAGGTTGAGTTAATACCCAAAAATCCATTTATAGGGTTAATACCCCTAGGTTCATATAAGATAGATCATGCATCCACAATTTTATATCTATACAAGGATTTAATTTCTATAAAACCACATTTTATTCACTTTACCAAAATATTAAGATATTTTCATGTGTTTGGACTTATAATTAAGGTTTTAACTAATGTTTTGGGGTCCTAATTTAAATATTACTAATAAAATTTTAACATTTTTAAACATTTTCTTTTATTGTTTTCTTTTTAAATCCATCTAAAGATATTAGTTAATGATTTTGGTGGGGTAAATAGAATGTAAATCACCAAATAATATCATCTAAAAGTGTCAAACTAGGTGTGTAGATAGACTTATTTATCATGCACCAAGTGATGATTGAGTTAACACCCAATACTCCCTTTTTAGGGTTAATACTGTAGGTTTTCGGTGTAGTGGATGCATGTGATGGGAGGTTCCCAACATTTATTTTTTCTATAATCAATGATCAATCTGAGATCAATACAACGGTGAACGTCAAGATCCATAGAATTGAGTCAGAGAAATATACAATGAACAATTTCACCAAAACCGAGAAAGGGGATTATCACAAGTTATCTACAATTAATTTAATTTAATAAAGAATTAACTCTGTTCAAATTATTTATTCATTGATGAATCTGATGATAGATATGTGGTCAACCATCATTGTGATGTAGAAACCAAGTGTATATTTCCTCTAGTAGTGATCCACATGTGTTCCTCAAATCTCTAGACATAACTAAAGGAATCTACAGGTACTAGCATAAGATATCTTTGTCCATGCATCGTCTTCCATTGATCTCTTAGATAAACACTTCCAAAACATTATCCTTGATCTGGTGGAGGAGATTGATCTCCATTCTTGGGAGCATTCTTGGAGAAGGGAGCTCTCTAGACGTGATAGGATTCTCCAATACATTGTGCACAACCAAGAAAAATAAATTGGCTTAATGAGAAAATAATGTAACTGGGTTTATATATTTCTAGGATTAAAATAAAGTAATTGCACAAGTGTCCCAAATTATTTATTTAATCCTAGAAAAACCCCATGTTAAATAATAATAATATAATTATTTCTCAACATGTGCTTTACTTGAAAATTATAATTAAATATTATTTAATCAAATAATTTTCAATATTTATTATTTCTCACAAGACCTAAACAACTCGGTCAACTATTCCTATATACTATTTATTAGACCTTGAATAATGACTATTTATTTATTAAATAAATATCACTGCATTATTTTCCAATAAATATATAGGTATTATATTTACTAAATAGAAACTAAATATTTATATGCGATCAAACATAAATAAATAATCATTAATCCATGTACATGAATAATATTTAATCAACCCATTAAATAATAAATAATAATATATATTATTTAACTAAGATTATAGATACACTTAATTTCTGACCCTCTAAGCCTCTTTCTCAGTGTCATTAGGTGAAACAGCCTAAATTCCAAGGTTAATGTCTAGAAATACACCAAGTAACCCGTATATAAACAAGTTAATGACACAATGAAATTTCACCTCATACAAACAGTTACTGTGTAATATAACCCTTTTACCACAATATCTAAAATTGAGCAGGTTGCATGCCAGTTCCATCAACCTATATGCCTGATTATCTCTTTTTTGACATTATGAAAAATAGAACTTTCCTACAGAACACCATGGCCATAGATTTATTTAGGCTATATCATTTCCATCAAAGTGCCTAAGATATTAAATTATATTAACAAACATAAGGGATATACCCTATCTCTAATTATTCATTAACAAAACATTACTCAAAACGCACCTAATCAATCCTACCACTCTATGAACATTTGTCATCATAGTTTTCATAAATTCCTCAAAGTTAGAGACTCATAATATTCATTAATAATAAAATTAAAGTCTAAAGACCAATACACATGTCCACATATAGGAACATTTAAAGGCATGTATAAATGTGGATTTCCTACTAGAGGGTCTCGTTATCATAATATTCTACATGATATTACAAAGTTCATACACCATGAGAAGGTGCCTCAAAGTCCTATGAGTCTCCACCCCTGATAGACTATATCATTTGTTTCCATCAAATGATATCATTCGGTTATAGAACATATATTCCAGAATAGTGTCTTATCACTTCCTAATTCTCATCATCGTGGGGAACTGCTATGACCTTTTAGTGAAAAAGATACTCTTAAGACATTATCACATACTATATCACATAGAATAACAACCATGATGTGACAAGTAGTTTATTAATAATCAAAAAAATTAATACATGTATATAATAGTATACAAAAAAGTTAGTTCTATGGAACCAACTCCAAAACACTTCCACTTGCATTAGATCCAACAACTAACAACCTTCAGTATTTTGGCTCTCACATGATACTCATGCTTCTACAGAGATAGGCCTTTATAAAAGGGGTCTTCCACATTCACTTCCTTGGGTAATTTTCTCACTACAACTTCAACACTCTGATATAAATCCCTAAATAGGTGATACTTTTTATGTATATACTTTATCCATAGGTGTGACATTGGCTCTTTTGCAAGAGCCGTCATTATAGTATTATCACAATACAATGTGATAGGATACTTACTTCTAGTTACCACATCAAGCTCCTGGAAAACTTTATGAATCCAAATGACTTCCTTGGCTACATCAGAAGCTGCAATATACTTGGACTCCATTATAGAATCAACAAAAATCAGCATCATGGAACTCTTCCAGCTCATATATCCTCAGTTGAGATAGAAACCATATCCTGATTCTGACCCCAGATCATTCGGATCTATCTAAAAACTAGCATCATTATAACCTATGATGACTAGCTCGTTGTCTCCTCTATAAACCAAGAACATATACTTAGTTCTTCTCATATACATAAGGATATCCTTAACAGTAGTCCAGTGTTGTTCTCCTGGATCTTCTTGGTATCTTCCTACCTTGATCAGTGCATAGGCAACATCAAGTCTAGTACATATCATGGCATACATGATTGATCTTATCGCTAAGGTGTACAGGATATTACTCATTCTCTCTTTCTCATGTTGTGTCTGCGGACACATTTTCTTAAAAAGATGTAAACCATGTGACGCTGGAACCAATATCCTCTTGGATTGTTCCATACTAAATATCTTTAGTATTTGGTCAATATATGTACTTTAACTTAGTCCAAGAAGCCTCTCAAATCTATCAAGAACGATCTTTATCCCTAGAATATTGGTTGGTTTTCCTAAGTCCTTCATGGAAAGAAACTTCTTTAACCAGTCTTTAACATACATTAATATTGTTATGCAATTTCCAATAAGTAATATGTCATCAATGTATACTAATAGGAAAACAATCGCATTCCCACTAAACCTCATGTAAACACACAACTCACATTCATTATTTATAATACCAAATTCTATGATGGATTCATCGAATTAAATGTACTATGTCATGGATTATTTCTCTAATCTATAAATGGATTTATGCAACTTGAAAATTCTTTTAGAATCACCTGGAGTCGCAAACCCTTCTGGTTGTATCATATAGATATGTTCCTAAAGGTTCCTATTAAGGAATGTTGTTTTGACATTCATCTTCCAAATCATAGAGTAATGGTAATCTGTTATAGCAAGTATAATTCTAATGGATTTAAACATGGAAAATGGAGAAAATGTTTCACTGTAGTCAATTCCTTAATGTTTTTAAAACCTTTATCCACCATCCTTTCTTTAAAGTTATTTACTTTAAATTCTAAGCCCAATTTCCTCTTGAAAACCCATTTTTATCCAAAAGGATTTACATCAACTGTCACATTGAATATAACCCAAACATGGTTATGATACATCGAATCCATTTCAAAATTCATGGATTCATTCCTTCTTGTAGAAACTGAGCTATCTACTTCCTACTTGTAGGGTAGAGGTTCATTATTTAAAAAAATGAATCACCATCTTTGGTGTCTAGAAAATCATATCCCTTTTGATCTCTTACCTCTCTTACACTCCTACACATCACTTATGTTTCAAGAAATACTTCTTCCACGGGGACATGCAGAATCTTCTTTTGTACTAACTCTTTTGTATCTTAAGCATCAACTTCATAAAATTAAATCTTTCTCGCACTACCTTTTTGAGGATGTTCTCCCTCTCAAGAAATATGTCTTGTCTATCGATAGTCACTTTCTTGTCCGAGGGGTTTTATAGGTAGTATTCTTTTCTTTACTTAAGATACCTTATAAAGATACACCTCATGACCTGAGGTGCTAGTTTGTTGCCCAAGAAGGCCTCAAAAAATGCATTGTATCCATATACACATGTATTAAATAAAATGGGTTTCTTTCAACTTCATAACTGAAAAGTAATTCCATTTTACACTTTATTTGGTACTCAATTTTATGTGTATTACATATTTTGTAATGCATATCACCAAAAGGATAATAGAAGATGAATCATCATCGACCTTACCGTGTCCGGAAAGTTACGGATCCTTTCACTATCACCATTCCACTATGGTGTATAAGGTGGAGTGAGTTGATAAAGAATCCCATACTCCAAAATAAATTCAATGAACTCTTTGTTAATATATTCACCACCTCGATCTGACTGAAGATTATTTATCTTATTACCTTGTAGATTATTTACTTCATTCATAAATTCATTGAATTTGTCCAATGACTTGGACATATACCTAATCAAGTAGTTATATCCATATCTACTCAAGTCATTCATAAAATTTATGGAGTAATAAAATACACCTCTATCTTATACTATAAATCATACACACACATCAGTTTGTACCAATCCTAAAGGTTTTGTGGCCCTTTCATCCTGTCCATAAAATGGTGGTTTGGTCATTTTTCTTTTTAAACAAGCCTAACATCTATCAAGTGGTTTTTTGTCAGAGAATTATAAAAAACCATATTGACATATCTTTGTCAAATTCATCTCATTTACATGACCAAGATTGTGATTCCATTTCTAGGTGTTATATGAGTAATGTGAACATGATTTGTTATCGATTTACAACACTTATTTTTCATAATTTAATACATAAAGACCAATATTTTAATACTCCATACCATAACTTGTGTTTTACTTATAAAAGAAAAAACTTTTATTTCCAAATTTTAAAATAAACCCATCTGTATCTAAACATGACACAAAAATTATATTCTTGCTAACTGTAGATACATACTTATAATATCTTAAAACCAAAATCATTCTTGTTGGAAATGAAAGGTGGTAGTCACTAATGGCCAAGGGATTCATACCCACACCATAGACATCTCATATATCCACCTATCCTCTAGAAATATTCCTAAATCTACATGGTTCTTGCATTTGGATATATATGTGAGCATCACAGTCTATATCTAATACCAAATGTGTAGAGATTGAAAGATTGAACTCGAAAATGAATGCGCCTTTATCTTACCCTTTCTTTTGGGTGAAATTCCTCTTCCAATGGAATAGCTTACCACATGTAAAACGCACATCCTCCATTTCCTTTCATTGAATTTGGATCTTCCCCTTCTTATAAGGAAGGTTCTCGGGATCTTTAGACTATTTATAAGTCCTGGAACCCTTTCCCCTTTTATTCATTTTCCTATTCACCATAAGGACTGTGGGTTTATCAAGCCTCGTGTCTTTATCCACTTGGTTAATCAAGGTCAGAAGTTATAAAAGACTCTTCTCATTATTGGTCTTATTATAATTCAAAACAAATCTAGATACGGTCTTGGACAGTGATGAAATTATGAGACTTATACACAACTAATTTTATAATTTATTACCTATGATGTCCAGGAGTTAAATGTAACTGATATGATTGAATACATGAAGCCCAGATCGCATATATTCTCCAAGAATAATTGTGAACAAATCATTGTAGATCATGTACCTCTCTTTCCTCACCTTCTCTCGATAGATATCTTGTAGGTGATACATCATACTATAGGCATTCAAATCCTTATGTTGCTTTAAAAGATCATTGGACATGGATGATAGCATGAAGCACATAAAATTTGTAGTATCATTAATATGTTTATCAAATAGAGATAGATCTTCAAAATTTGCCTCATTTTCAGGCACAACTGGTAAAGGCTCCTCCAGCACATACAATTTCCTTTAATGGTGATTGATGACACATAGTCGCCTTTTACATTCTTTGAAATTTTTTCCAATGAGAAGGTTTTCCTTCTCAATTATGAATCAAAATGATATGCTTGATGTTATTTTATTATTGTTTCTACAAAATAAGATAAGCATACTTTTATTACTTTATCTAATAAAATTAATACAAATATATAAATATTATATTTATTAGTCTCTCACTATTTTATCTTAACCCAAGAGCCCTCACCATTAGCTTTGGAATATCTTGTTACATGAATATTCTAGTGATAAGGATCCATATTCCCCTTCTTATTCCCCCAACTTTGGTTAGTCAAGAAACTCTAATGGTTTTAGGTAGGAATTCTAAATGCCAAATACATAAACTCACAGTTCCTTGATCTACTGAGTGGACTTAGAAAATCATTAAATCATTAATTGGATTTCCTCAAATATTGCCTCCTAGTTACATCAATTCCTTCTTTGGAAATCAACTCTTTATGTCAACTATGTTAAGTCAAACCAAAACCTCATGTTATAATTTCCTTATAATTGAAAGCATCCTAGCTTTGGCCAGTCATTCTCTTTAATCTATGGTTCAATTCTAACCAGAGTAATGAATGTTATACTGACGTAATATTTTATTATGATATTTTATCCTTTTATGCATAAATTTACATGTATTATCTTTATCACATGTTTTTTATTATTATATGGGATCACTTAAGTGATTAATCATGTCTTATATAATATTTATGCATAAGCTGTTTTATTTTAATTCTATCTTTCATGCTTGTTAATTCATTAATTATGTGATCGTGAAAAGACATCCATAATGAAATAACCATAAAACTTACCATAATAAAATATAGCAGTATGATCATGATATTTTACTAGTGGTCAGTTTATCTAGTAGTTGATAAACTCACCGTTGACCTAGGGTAAAATACCTTGAACAAATCAAGGTTCGTGTTATGGATTTTCACCTATCCACCTATATATCTTCATGGATTGGTTTCGCTTCGTCTCCAAACATGAACCTTCTCCACTAGCTTGGGATCTCAGTCCATTACATATTCATTTTACTAACACACAGGTGATGGGAAAATAGGTTTCTATAAAAGAAACCATGGGAATAGAGGCCCTACATAGTGAAAGGAGATAAGTCACACAGGCGAACAATTTAATTTTAAAATAAATTAAATGAAACCAATTCACATACAAAATGTTTGGTCTATATCATGATCATTCACATGCATGAAACGATTTACACATTTAATAAATCTAGCATTAAATTCTTAATAATTCCTATTTAAGATAAATCATATTTGAATCGATTAATTATTATCTTTAATTAATCAATATTTTTATCTTCATTCTCATCCGAATTTCCTTGATATTCTCATACATTAAAATTTTAAACAAATTAAATAAATTTATTTAATATTAACCTTGTAAATAAATGTACCTTGGAGGAAACATGGTGAAAACCCATCTGATTCTGCCCAATATGTATTATACTAATATACTATTTTAATCTTGTGACATATGGCATACACAACTTATCACGTACTTTCTCAGCATGTAATTCATGGATAATTACACAAATTATATGATTTTTCAATCACATGTTATTCTTAAATACATGTAGTGTAACAACTTCTCATATGACTCGTACATGATCTGTTGATCTTAATATTACGCAGATGTTAATTACACATTTAAATATTTATGTATATTAAAACCTATCACATGGTGTGTATTATCTTTACAACCAAATGAAATTACATGTCTCAAGGTTTTAATTGTAAAAAAATAAATTTTAAATATTCATCACTTGGTATAAGTACATGGTGTATACACCACTTATCGTCTATCCGAGACACACACCTAGGGACTCGATGTGTAATTCTTGACTCAAAAAATTGGGAGTACATGTCGTGCTCAATGGGACGCTCTCCATATAAAATACAAGTTACATGATCACCAGTTTGGTAGGCCATGCATGGGATATACATCCCGTCTGTGACTCAAAGGGACTACACACTATATACGTGGGCTATACGATGTGTAGTCTGGCTAACCGTACGCCATTAAATTATGGTCAAAACATGGTAAATTAAGTGTATAGTTAATGAAATAATCAATTAATAATCTCGAATTTATTTCAAAATCAATTCTAATGCATTGAATGTGACTACGCGGCATGTAACTCCAGTTACACGGTGTGTAGTCTGGTGTTTTCTGTCCAGAAACCTTGGTACCTCTAGATGAGTTTCTGGTTTTATTTTAACCATAAAATTAAATGTCTCGATGAGATATATGTGAAATGAAGGATGAAGAAACATATATAGAAATTCATATTAAAAAAACAATTAAACATGTATTGAAATAGCCGAATTAAAATATGTAAATTGCCAATTCTCTTAATTAATTATTAATAAATATGTGATCGCTTTTATATCACTTGTAGGTTATGGCCGTAGTGGAAGCGTGTGATAGTTGGTGACCAACTTTTATTTTTACCCTAATAGATGATCAATCTAAGATCTATACGATGATGAACACTGTGATCCATGGAATTGAGTCAAAGAAATAGACAACAAATAATTTCACTAGAACCAAGAAATAGGATCATTACATATTATTTATAATTAATTTAATTAATTAAAGAATTACCTTTTTGGAATTCATTTTTCATTGATGAATCTATTGACAGATCTGTGGTCCCCCATCATTTCTTTATATAAACCAAGTGTAGATTTCCTCTAGAGGTGATCCACATGTGTTCCTAAAATCTCCATACATTGCCAATGGAATCTACGGGTTCTAGCACGATAGATCCTTGTACTTGCGTTGTCCGCCTTTGATTACTTTGAGAACTCTTTCGAAGTCTTTGTCCTTGATCTGGTGGAGGGGATTTCTCTCCATTCTTGGGAGTATTCTTGGAGAAGGGAGCTCTCTAGGCTTGAGAGGATTCTCCAAATCCATTGTGCACAACCAAGACAAATGAATTTTATTAATGAGAAAATAACATAACTGGGTTTATATATTGCTGGGGTTAAAATAAAAAAATTTCAAAAGTTCCCTTAATTAATTATTTAATCCTATCGAAACCCCCTGTCAAATAATAATAATAATAATATCATTTTTTAACTAAATTCAATTAACTAGTGAATTATAATTAAATATTATTTAATAAAATAATATTCAATATTTATTATTTCTCACCAGACCTAAAAAAACTCGATCTTTCATTCATACATAATATTTATAAGACCTTGAATAATGAAAATTTATTTATTAAATAAATATCATAACATTATTCACCAATAAATATTATATTTTCTAAATAGTAATTAAATATTTATATGCGACCAGGAATACATGAATGATTATTAAAGAATGTATGGGAATAATTTTTATTCAACCTCGTAAATAGTAAATAATAATATATTATTTAACTAAGATTCTAGATACACTTAGTGTGTAACCCTCTAGGCCTCTTTTTGTGTATCATTAATTGAAGCAACTTAAAGTCGCGGGTTAGCATCTTGAAAAATGCCAAGGCACCCATAGAAAAAAAAGTTGATGTTTTAATGGCATTCCATCTAATATAGATTCTTACTATGTGATATAACCCCTTAATCATAATATCTCAAATCAAGCAGGTTGCATGCTAGTGTTGTCAATTTATATACTCGATTATCTCTTTCTATGACTTTTTGAAAATAGAAATTTCCCACAAAACACCATGGTCATGTATTTATTTAGGATATATAATTTTCATCAAAGGGTCTGGGATATTAACTTTCATTAATGGACATAAGTGATAAATCTTTTCTCATATTATTCGTTAATGCAATATTATTTGTGACACACCCAACATATCTTACCTCACTACGAAAATCTGTTGTCATGGTTTTCTTCAATACATTAAAGTACGCTAGTCATAATATTCATTAATAATAATCTTAAAATCTGAGGACCAATACATATGTCCACATATTGGAACATCCAATGACACATATAAATGAGGATTTCCTACTAGAGGGTCCCATTCTCATAATATCATCCTAGATATTACCAAGGGAATACACCAAGAGAAGATGACTCAAATTCCTATGAGTCACCACCCATGATAGCATGTATCATTTGTGTCCCTAAAATGATGACATCCGATTATGGAACATATATTCAAGAATGGTGTCATATCATTTTTGGGTTCTCATCATAGAAAAGAACTATTATGACCTTTTTGTGCGATAACTACTCTTAGGACATTATCACATTTTATGTAATATAGAAGAAAAATAATGATGTGATAAGTAGTTTATTAATATATAAAACAATTAAAAAAATTTATCATAAATTATACAGAAGCTTGTTCTAGGACACCAACTCCAAAAAATACTTCTAGGTACATTAGTATAAAAGTGTGCATCCGCCTATTTGTATCGATAAAAAGATGTCATTTTTAGGTGACCAAAAACTATTTACCAAAATATTTAGAAGATTTATTATGTTTAGACTTATTCCTGGGGTTCAAACATGTTTTCTAGTCTTAATTTTAAAAATTAAATTCAGTAATATTTCTATTAGATAAATCATTAGTAAAAATTAAAAATATATAAATAAAACATTATTATAAAAATTAAAATGTTATACTAATAATAAAACATTAAACTTTATTAAAAATCACTACAAAAAAATAGTACATTAGAGGGGTTATTTAGAGGGGGTTATGCACAACCCCCACTAAATTTGTCGTGACCTGTCCTCGGGGCTCGTTCCATGACTACCCCATTCCCACCTTCCATAGGCCAGGGGATGGTGACTAGCACCAAAGGTGTAAATCCCAATAAAAAGGGAAGGAATTGTCTTTATAAAAGTAAACAACACAACAGAGTACAAGCGGAAGATAATACTAAGTAAAGCAGTAAACAAGTGTGCTGGAAATACAAAAGGGGTCGGAAATACAAGCCCAACAGAAAGGTACAGCTACAACAGAAAGTAAAGTATAACTCAAAGTACAACGGCTGAAAGGTGATAAGTAGCTCATGGATCGTCCACCACGGATACTAACTGAAGGGTAGGTATAGATGTCCTCCACAGCACTCCGTGTTCGACCATCCATCCGTCTGTCTCCTTCGGGTACTGACTCGTCGTGAGATCCACCTCCGGGTACCGTCCAGCTCAACAAGCCTCAACTACGATCAGTGTTGTCCGTCGTCTACAACAAACACAACGAGGTGCGGGCGTAGCCTGTGCAGGGGTGAGTATAACGATACTCAATAGGGACCTCGAGACCCTCAAGGTCTCACTAAAATCCAACAAGGAGAAACCACAAATAATGATCTCAACAGATAACCTTTACTTAGGTGTATGCCCTTACACACACCTAAGTTATCAAGTAACCCATCTCAATCATGAGGAAACACAAAGGTTATGAAATCAACGGATAACCACTACTTAGGTATATGCCCATACATATACCTAAGTTATCAAGTGACCCATCTCAATCATAAGGTAAACACAAAAGTCATTCACTCAGCTCAAACCAGGATTTTATTCATGATGTCGAAACCACAGATACTGTAGAACTCCTCCTCTGTCGAGCACAGTAGTCCTGTCACGACCCCGAGGTGCTACTCACTAACCATAGACTGCTGATGTACTCCTCCTGTCGAGTACTGCGGGTCTTCCACCTCACAAAGTAGTGCTCCCCTCCATGGGTCTGCCACCTCACACAGTAGTGCTCCCCCTCATAGCCTACAGAGGTACTCCTCCTATTGAGTACTGTGGGTCTGCCACCTCCCAATGTAGTTCTCTTCCGCCATGGGTCTACCACCTCACAAAGTAGTGCTCCCCACTGGGCTATACAAGTCACTCCGAATCGAATCGGACAAGCAGTCATCACGTCCACAACTACTAGGTCTCTGCACTCTGTACGCTCGTCTCCGGGAGGATTTGTTCAACGAGCTACTAGTTGATACTCCAAGTATCACAAAGCCTAAAAAAGAAGTATCTCAAAGTACCGCCTCGTCATAGGGGTCTCAACGCAACAGACGACGCGTCAATCGGACGCCCGGTCTATGAGTTATTAGCCTTTTAGTCCCGAGGGCCCGGTTGGTTTTGTGTACAAACCAACTCGACCATATCTCAACTGTACCCCAAACTCACATAGGGTATACTCATAGGGACTGTTTCTCAATGTGATCACAAACGCCACTGACGGTTCGTCCAACGGTCGTCCGGTCTGAAAGTTATCGGCTTTTCCGTTCTAGGGGCCCAGTTGGATTTCGGGTACAATCCAACCCGGCCATATTCCAACGGCATCCAAACCTTAGGTGAAGTATTCCAGAAGAACTGTCTCATCAAAAGGAATCCAACAAAGTCGACTTCATGTCAATCGGACGTCCGATCCTTAAGTTATAAGTGTTTCCGCTATGAGGGCCCGGTTGGTTTCAGGTTCGAACCAACCTGGTCATACTTCAAATGACACCGGTTAACCAAACCAGTCACACCATTGTGATCCATACAGAAAAACACACGAGATGGACTACCCATTGGTCCAAAATGGAAATCCAGTGAAAAAGTTGCATTTCACCGCAACAGGTGCGGACCGGGCCTCGTGGGGCCCATGCCTCGACCTCAACATAAATATCCAAAATTGGTCTTGAAACATCCGTCTTAATTCCAGGGTCATAACATCGTAGACGGTTCGTCATTCTGACACCGTATGAGAGAGATATGTCTGATACAAGATTCCGTATTACTAATAATATTATTATTATTCGGTGTTTCGTGGTCTCGAGCAACGAACCATAATTTAGTATCCAACATTAGAACTGAACCGACCATATTAAAGATAGGATTACATCTCCACTGATGGCAATCCAATCAGACGTCGCACGCATGAGTTATGGCAGGTCAAAGATTTAATAATAATATTAAATCTATTATTTTCCGAGCGCTCCGGGTACCCGATCCAAAAACCCAAAAAAGACATCCAATATTGGGCTCATAAATTTCATCTCGAAGTCAGGGTCTCACTGCCGTTGACAGTTCATGAATCCGAGATCGCACGAAGAAGTTACGGCCGAATTATGGTTTTGACAACCACAAATAATAATATTATTATATTATTATTATTATTTCATTTGATTGGAAATTCTATCTCTAATATCATTTGAAATTCACGCTTAAGGTTTTGCTTCATGTGGGTAACGCCTCCCTTTATAAATATCTTCTTCCTTCTCTTTTTATTTTCCTTTTAATTTATTTCTCTTATTTTCTATCCTCTCTCCAATCTTATTTCATTCATCTCGATTCACCACGCTCAAAAATAAATTAATAAAACTTCTTCCCCAAAATCACACCTCCTCAACCCAAATATTCAGTCGCGGATGAAACCCAACCCGCCAAGGGTCTTGCGCACCCGCCACCTCCGGACAGCTGCACCTCCTGTCTTCTCAATCATGTCATTGGACCGTCGTACCGGCCACCTACCTACGATGTCATGCTCGTGTCGTTATCCCAGCCTCGCCCTCGCATCGGCCTCCCCGACTCCGCGCACAAAAAAACAACCAGCGGAGGGTCGTTGGGCCGTGTTTGTTCGGCCCGCGCTCTCCACGTTAGGCATTATCAATTGGCAATAATAAAACACTTTCTTTCAACTACGACAAGGTTATAATTTATTCAAGAATAAATTATACAAACATCATATAAATAAACGCTCATGCTCGTGAGATAAAACCACTTAAATGTGAAACAAACAATATTCCCCTACCTCGATAATTGTCGTCGCACGTCAGGCGTCATGGAGATCGGACTTCGATTCCGTGGACGTCGGGGTGCATCCAAGGAGGAATCGGCATTGGCGACTTCACGTTCTTCAAATCGCAGAGCGTTCTTCATCGAGGTAGAAAGTCGTTCTTCGTTGAAGAGAGGAACACTTTTCTCTCCTTCTCAAGAGCTCTCTCCCAACTCTTCTTAACACAATGAAAGTCCCAAAATAAAATAATAGACTATGGCTATTATTTTATTAACCCATGTAATTCAAAATTCAAACCACTTTAATTAAATAAAGTGTTGGCATAATTAATGGGAGTGGGGAATGTGAAGAGATCTCTTAATTAGGGGGAATTTGGCACATTTAAATGCAAGGGAGTGTTAAAGGGGATTTAAGGGAGGTGGAGGGTTAGGCCTCATGTGGGACCCACCTCAAAAAAATATCCTCCCATGGGAGGTTATGTGGGGTGTGGGACCCACCCCTAACTTCCTCTTAGAGGATATAACCACCAAAATAAATAAAATGGAGCATAACCATTTTATTTTATTTTATTTACAAATCCTCAAAAATTAACTTCCAACCCGCATAAAACGCAACTGCAGTAAAGGTACCCTTAAATGAATACCGGCACTGCGAGTTCATCGGTTTCCTCATATTTCAATTCTGAGCACCGGTTCAAAAGTTATAAAATTCCGAACATACGTTTACTGAACATACACTAAAAAAAGTTTGGAAAATTAATATAAGTCACCCTCAACTCACTATGGTCAAGGTTAAGCTCTGCCTAGGTAAAACACGCCCCAAGGAACCCAACGGTACTCTTGGATTTTCAATCCGAGTTACCGTTTAGAAGTTATGAATTTTACAATAAAATAATTGTTATTTAATTATTTTATTTGCGGCCAAAAACTAACTTTTTCTAGTGGCCCGCCCTGGCCAAAGTTAGTATCTGCTTAAATAAAGCATGACCTCACGAGTTCAGCGGTGGTCTTGTATTTTTAATCCGAGCTACTATTTTTGAGTTATAAGCATTTGAAAAATAAAATAATTTATTTTATTATTTTATTTTATTTACGATTAATCCATTTTTGGGATTTCTCATAGGAGGCTCGTGCCGACTAAACTTAAGTTGTGCATAGGGTAATCCCGCCATCCTGAGCGCAACGGTTCACTCGGATTTCTGATCCGAGAAACTGTTCAAGAGTTATTCCACTTTTTCAGGAAAACTGCTTACGCCCGTTAATTTAAGTTTAACAAAACTTCGACGGATCATTCCAGGCACTCCGGGCCTCGAAATAAGGCACTGTCAGAAACCGCAGACTCGTAAAATTACAAAGTATTTAAGAAAAAAAATTCCTTGAAATTTTTGGGTTTTTACATTACTCCCACCTCAGGGCTTTACATCCCCGTAAAGCTTCAACACATACTAGGGAAACCAAATGGGTACTGAGTAAGCATCTGATCCTTCCACTCCCATGTGCTCTCCTAGATGTTCCTATGATGCCTGGGGTTTCCTTTTCGCCGACCAAGGAAAACACATCCCATCGTTCTAAGTAAACCACAACCTTTTTTCCTAATACCATCAATCCGTGTATGAACTGTGGTTGCCCAGTCCATACCCAAACTAAGATCCTAAGGCCATGACGTTGACACCAAGAGGTTCCAACCGAAACTCTCGCCTCAAGAGTCAGATCACACCTATCGGTGTAAGTGTGTTTATCGAGTCTCCCCTCAAAGGTATCTCTAGACGTGAGGGTCAAGTCAATGGTTTTAACCGGAAACTCTAGGTCTGGGACAAGATTCGTGGAAGGAAGGAATGATTGGTACCTATGTCTATTGATATGGAAGCTCGTAGTAGACGCAGACCATACCTAAAATCATTCTTAGAGACCTTGGTTCACACTCCGTGACCGCATGAAGCTATTCTCTTCCCCTGTCATTCATCTCCCTGAGCCTGGCAGGGACTACAAAGGCGGGTGGTTGTTACATGTCGAAATGTACACCACCTCATACTGCTCTCCAAGATCTACTTCCACGTCTGCTACTCTGTAGATTCATCTGTCCATAACACTTCCTCTTCTTGAAACATTTTACATGCCCATGTCTCTGAGACTGGTGCCAGTTCGCATCTTCCAACTGCTGACATTCACTGGCTATAACTGATCAGCCAAAGAACATTCAACCAAAAAGGTTCTCTCTAGCACCCTAACATACGTAGGAATACATAGAGAAAATAGTGATTACTCAGATATCCTTAAACACACCTCGCTCAGAGGTCCGAGCTCTAAAGCACTAATCATATCGTATTCATCAAGTACCAAGAATGATCGGTACACCTCGATGAATACTCAGTTATTGACATGTCGTCCTGCCGAAGCTGTATAAGCTCTAAAAAACTCTCATCCACCTCCTCAGGCCAGTCCTCGGCCGCCTGTGAGTTAGGCACGCCTCGGAACCTGAGAGATATCAGATGCTGCAACACGTGTAAGGCACTAATCCTACATGTGTCATCTACCGGTACTGCCGGTTGTAACTGTTGTCCAACAAGTAGTGATATAGCTGGCACACTACCCGAAGGTACTATCTCAGGCATCAGTCCACGTACCAAAGCATCATCACTATGCGGACCAACCTTATGTTCACTCACTGGGAAACACTAGTAGCTAAGATCTCCATCGGCTCTACTAGTGTCTAAACTAGGTGTATAACTCTAGAAATCGTCTCCATCCAGTCCACTGCTGCCTGGAAATCTATCTCGCCTCGTATCCTCATAGGCCTCTACTACTGGAACTCGTGCAACGCGCTCTGCCAGCGTGCACCATCCACAAGTACGGCTGGTGGCATCTGCTGCCTAACATGTGGTGCTGCTGCTGGTACACCACCCAAAGTAACCAACATAGAAAGAGGGCCCTACATCGGAGCCTCATCGCTCGATGATCCGTCATCGAGCACTCTCTCGGAAACTCCAACTGGATGTCTGCGTGGAGACATCCTAAACAGATGTGACACAGTCAAACGATTTAAACCTGGTGTGCTGACCTGGTTTGATCTGACTTAAAGAAAACTTTTGAAACACACACGCAATCAGTGTTTTCATGCACTAAGTCTGAAATCAGTAGTCAGGGTCCTGGTGTACAGATACGTCGGCTACCGCACCAACACTAGACTCCCTGAACTGAAAACCACACTTAGTAGCCTTAACACTATTTCTTCACAGAAAGAAAATATCAGACTCCTAAGTTCTGCGGTAGAACCAACTCCTCTGATACCAATTTGTCATGACCCGTCCTCGGGGCTCGTGTCGTTACTACCCCAAGCCCACCTTCCATAGGCCAGGGGCTGGCGACTAGCACCAAAGACATAAATCCCAATAAAAAGGGAAGTCATTACCTTTATAAAATTAAAAAACACAATAGAGTACAAGAGGAAGCTAACACTAAATGAAGAAGTAAACAAATATGCTGGAAATACAAAAGGGGCCGGAAATACAAGCCCAACAGAAAGGTACAGCTACAACGGAAAGTAAAGTACAACTCAAAGGAAAACGGATGAAAGGTGACAAGAAGCTCATGGATGGTCCACCATGGATCCAACCTGAAGGGTAGGTATAGATATCCTCCACGGCAATCTGCGTTCGACCGTCCATCCGTCTGTCTCCTCCGGGTACCGACTCGTCATGAGATCCACCTTCGGGTACCGTCCAGCTCAACAAGCCTCAACTACGATTAGTTTTGTCCATCGTCTGCAACCAACACAATGAGGTGTGGGTGTATCCCGTGTAGGGGTGATTATAACGATACTCAATAGGTACCCCGAGACCCTCAAGGTCTCACTAAAATCCAACAAGAATAAACCACAAATAAAGATCTCAACAGATAACCTTTACATAGGTGTATGCCCTTACACACACCTAAGTTATCAAGTAACCCATATCAATCATGAGGAAACACAAAGGTTATGAAATTAATGGATAACCACTACTTAGTTATATGCCCATACATATACCTAAGATATCAAGTGACTCATCTCAATCATGAGGTAAACACAAAAGTCATTGACTCATCTCAAGCCAATATTTTATTCATGATGTCGAAACCACAGCTCCTGGAGAACTCCTCCTCTTTCGAGCACAGTAGTCCTATCATGACTCTGAGGCACTACTCACTAACCATAGACTGCTGAAGCACTACTCTTGTTGAGTACTGCGGGTCTTCCACCTCACAAAGTAGTGCTCCCCGCCTTGGGTCTGCCACCTCACATAGTTGTACTCCCCCTCATAGCCTACAGAGGTACTCCTCCTGTTGAGTACCGCGGGTCTGCCTCCTCACAAATTTGTGCTCTTCAGCCATGGGTTTGCCACATCACAAAGTAGTTCTCCCCACTGGGCTATACAAGTCACTCCGAATCGAATTGTATAAGCAATCATCAGGTCCACAGCTACTAGGTCTCCGCACTCCGTACGCTCGTCTCTGGGAGGATCCGATCCACAAGCTACTAGTCGATACTCCAAGTATCAAAAATTCTCATGAAGAAGTATCTCAAAGGACCACCTCGTCATAGGGGTCTCAACGCAGCAGACGATGCGTCAATCGGACGCCCGGTCTGTGAGTTATTATCCTTTTAGTCCCGGGGGCCCAGTTGCTTTTGTGTACGAACCAACTTGGCCATATCTCAATTGTACCCCGAACTCACATAGGGTATACTCATAGGGACCGTTTCTCAACGTGATCACCAACGCCACTAACGGTTCGTCAAATGGTCATCCGGTCTGAAAGTTATCGACTTTTCCCTTCCAGGGGCCCGGTTGGATTTCGGGTACAATCCGACCCATCCATATTCCAACTGCATCCAAAAATCAGGTGAAGTGTGCCATAAGAACTGTCTCATAAAGAGGAATCCAACAAAGTCTATGGCACATCAATCAGACGTCCAGTCCTTGAGTTATAAGTGTTTCCGCTCCGAGGGCCCGGTTGGTTTCGGGTTCGAACCAACCTAGTCATACTTCAAATGACACCGGTTAACCAAACCGGGCACACCATTGCGATCCATACAGAAAACACACGAGATGGACTACCCATTGGTCCAAAACGGATAGCCGGTGAAAAAGTTGTATTTCACAGCAACAGGTGCGAACCAGGCCTCGTGGGTCCTGTTCCTCGACCTCAACATAAATATCCAAAATTGGTCTTGAAACATCCGTCTTAATTCCAGGGTCGCAACATCGCAGAAGGTCTATCATTCCGACACCGTATGAGAGAGATATTTCTGATACAAGATTCCGTATTAATAATATTATTATTATTATTCGGTGTTTCGTGGACCCGAGCCACTAACCAGAATATAGTATCCAATATTAGACTTGAACCGATTGTATTAAAGACAGGATTACATCGCCACTGACGGCAAGCCAATCGGACGTCGCACGCATGAGTTATGGCGGGTCAAATATTTAATAATAATATTAAATCTATTATTTTATGAGCGCTTCGGGTACCCGATCCAAAAACCTGAAAAAGACATCCAATATTGGGCTCATAAATTCTGTCTTGATGTTAGGGTCACACTGCCGCTGACAGTTCGTGAAACCGAGATCGCACGAAGAAGTTACAGTAGAATTATGGTTTTGACAACCATAAATAATAATAATAATAATAATATATTATTATTATTTCATTCGATTGGAAATTCTCTCTCTAATCTCATTTGAAATTCACGCTTAAGGTGTTGTTGCATGTGGGTAACGCCTCCCTTCCATGAATCTTGTCCCAGACCTAGAGTTTCTGGTTAAAACCATTGACTTGACCCTCACGTCTGGAGATAACTTTGAGAGGAGACTCGATAAACACACTTACGCCAACAGGTGTGATCTGACCCTAGAGGCGAGATTTTCGGTCTGCGTCTACTACGAGCTGCCATACCTAAAATCATTATTAGAGCCCTTGGGTCACACTCTATGACCGCATGCATCTATTCTCTTCCCCTTCCATTCAACTCCCTGAGCCTGGTAGGGACTACAAAGGCGGGTGGTTGTAACATGTCGAAATGTACACCACCTCATGCTGATATCCAAGCTCTGCTTCCACGTCTACTGCTCTGAAGATTCATCTGTCCATAACACTTCCTCTTTGTTGGAACCATGGTCTTCTATGCATGATTTGGAGTATGGTTTGTGTTTTTTGTCAATCCTCAATCGGATCGTGTACTAGCAAAGAGATCATACCGTTCAAGCAGACAACAGTATTGAAGGTGGTGTTGTTTCCCAGTCAAAATTTTGGGGTCCAAAATTTGGAAGTTGGTGAGCATCGCGAAATTAGGATTTCGACGAAGATCATAATTAAATATGGAAATGGCATGCATTTCACAAAGAGTGTCTTAATGATTTGGAATTCGCGAAGACCAGAAGTATAGAGGCGGTGATTATTCACGATTACGTCAAAGCTTCGCGAATGACAGAGGATGAAGAGCATCACGGTGATGAAGAGATTTGTGAGGGAACTTCGTGGCGAAGGCGCGAAGGAAATGATAGAATGCTCCGAGATTATGATGAGCTCCGCGAACGGGAAATTTCCATAGTGCTTCACGATTTTGAGAGAATTTTGGAGGGAACTTCAGAGCTTCTCGATTTGAGCTGACGTGGCACTGACTTCGCGCGGGAGGGTCGAGGGTCGGTGGAATCACCTATAAATAGAGGCCGACCCCCTCAAGAGAAGAAAATAGAATTTCAGAGAAAATCCTTTTCACTCGGTTTGCAAAGGTCACTCGCGAAGGCAGTGTGCTTCGCGAAAGAGGAGCTTCGCGGCGGCTATTCTAGCTCTGCAAAAGTCATGTGCCCCACGTTGTCTCAGTGAGATTTGTGAAGAGGCAGGAGCTTCGTGACAGCCAAGCATTGCGAAGGATGGAGCATCGCGAGAGTGCTTTGTGATTGTGCTTCGCGAAAGGCAGGGACTCCGCGAAGGCTTGTTTGAGCTTTGCAAAATTGGGAGCCTTGCGAAGTAGGGTACTTTGTGAAGGCCCTTTCCAAAGGTTGTTTGCCCAATGGACAAGGGAAAAGGGGGTATTCATCAGTGGATGGAATTTGGACTTTAGCAGAGCATTAAATCAGGACTCTGATGCAAGCAAAGTCTCATGCTGAACAGGAGACAAAGAACTTCTTGTCTATCTATTGAAGAGACCTTCACGTCTATAAACTGAGTGGGACTTCACCTATGGCAGTGAGCCAGGGGGAGTCAACGGGAGTTACCCGAGGGACGCAGTGAGCTATCCCTGAACCTTTGTAAGGGTAGTGAGCCTGGGACAGAGTGATTGTGCCTGAACATTTTTAATCTACAACTAGTGAAGCATAGTAGATTTTGGTATGACTGACAACCTGTTGGCGTATGCTCCTTGGATGTAGCCCTTAGTGGTGAACCAAGTAAAAATAGTTGTGACATCTCTATACATGTGTATGTTTCATTATTGATCATATCCATCATACAGGTTTAACGAGTTTCTACCATTGTGGGAACAAGATCCATAACTTTAAGAAGAAAAAGATGACACCCTGATTCACCCTCCCCTCTCAGGGTGTCCCGAGGTCCTACAAGTGGCATCAGAGGGTAAAGGTTGTTGGCATTGAATCTTTCCTTTTTCATCATGGAGAATGCAGTCGATGTCAGGGGAGTCCCTCACTTCGATGGAATTAATTTCCAAATCTGGAAGAACAGAATGAGATCTCATCTAAGATCTCTTGGAATGGACGTTCTATATTCTACTGTGCAAGGAATACAAGTCACTAACCCAACTGGTCTGGCTGTGACTAAAACAGACAAGAAAATTCTTGATGTAGATGCTAAAGCACAAAATGCACTTACTGTAGCCCTTTCTGATCAGATCTACCTAAAGGTGATGAATTACACCTCAGCAAAATCAATGTGGGATAAAATAGAGAATATTTTTGAAGGAGATAGCAAAGTGAAGGAGGTGAAACTACAAGTGATGCACAATCAGTTTGATGATCTAAAGATGCATCCAGACGAGAATGTAGACTCTTTCTTTAATCGAATTACTGAAGTGGTTGGAGAAATTCGGGGTCTAGGTGAAGAAATCAAAGACGTTGATATTGTAAATAAAATATTAAGAAGACTTCCACCTCTTTACAATGAATAGGTGTCATCCCTTGAGGAAAGAGATCTTTCAAAACTTTCTCTGGATGATCTACTTAGCAGCCTGGTAGCATATGAAATGAGAGTCTAACCAGAAGATGCTACGACTCGTGTGAGCAAGAAAATGGAATTCAAGGCCATGGATAAACTGAAAATCTCAAAAGATAGTAGTGGTGAAGATGAAGAAGAAAAATAAATTCTCTCTTTCATTACAAAGAAGTTCCAGAAGGGGAAATAGAAATTCAAAGGGAAGTTACCTCTCGCATGTTTCTGTTGTGGAAAAGTTGGGCACATTGCCTCTCAGTGCTTAAGAAAGATCGATGATGAAGATAGTGAAGATGAAAGCTTAGAGAAGCCTCAGAGAAGGTTCTTCAAAAAGGGAGACTTCAAATCTGGAAAGAAAATGCAAAGGAAGAGTTTTGTCTATGAAGAGGAACCAGATGATAATGAATTCTGTGATGAAGAAGAACCAGAATTCAAAACTGGGAACCATGCTTCCATGATGGCCACTGTTGAAAAGTCAGAAGATACTGGTGGAGAAGAACAACTGAGAACTTGTGTAGTTCCAGAGATGCAACTTAAGGATGTCGTTAGTAAGCTTAAGATTAAATGTAAGAGTGGAAATAAGTGGAAATAAATTGTAGAAGAATCAACTGAATATGTTGATCAACTTGAAGCTGAAATTGAACAACTGGAAGAATTTGTGAAGGTACAGTCTAAAATAATTGAAAGCAATGATGATGTAGTGGATCTGAAGCTGATAATTGAAGAGCAGGCAAAGGTCATCAATGACCTCACCTCCAGACTTGAGGAAAAATCCAAGACTTCTGAGGGTCTTGAATAGGAAGTTGTTACTATAAGGAGTAAACTTGAGACTGAATCAATTCCAAAATAATCGAGGAAGAAAATACAGTTTGGAAGATTCTCAGATGCATAATTACTAGCTAGAGCCAAGTGTGGTTCAGATGGGGTTGGGAAAATCTTGAGTGATCAAAGAACCGCTTTCGTGGGAAAGATTGGAATTGGTTGTGAGGCTGAGACATCAATTTCTGGAAGTGGAAAGATCCAAAATAAAGATAAGATGAATGTTTAACATGCTGAAACGTTACCTAAAGTGCCTAAAAAGGAACCCTCAATCCAAACTAAAAGGAGAACTGAAAATTATCCTCAAACATTCAGAAATGACAGACAGTCTTACTTTTCTCCCAAGGAATAAGGTATGAGGAGAAATTCAAGTGAGAAGACATTTCCTCTAATGAAGTTTTAGTTCTGTGGCTATCTGGGCCATACCATGTCTTATTGCGAAGAGGCAAGAATCTATCTCAATGGAGAAGATATAGAAGTTCAACAAAGGAGAACAAATTCATATCCTAATTCTTATAGAAGAAACAATTTCTATGGATATTGTTTTTGTTGTTCTAACATTGGTCATAAGGCTGCTAATTGCAGGCAGAGAAGGGGCATGGACACCTCATACCGAAGTTCAAGACAAGTCAAGTCTCGTCAGCAAGACAGTGTTTCTATTTCAAAAATATTTTCTCCTCTCAAAGAAGATTTTGACTATGAATAACCTGGGTATGCGGAAGAGATAATTGAAAAGCCATCAGTACTATATTCTCAATCCAATATCTCATGGAAAGAGAAGAAGAAGATCGAGAAATCCAATCTTGCAGAAGTGGCACTCAAAGCTACAAAGAGCAGTTCACCTGGATCCTTGATAGTGGATGATCTTCCCATATGACGGTAAATAATGACCTTTTGAAAAACATTGAAAAGAAGGTTGATGGAACAGTTTGTTTTGGTAATGATGGAGCTTTGAATATTAAAGGCAGTGGGAATACTGCTCTCACCAACGGGGAGCTGAAGAAGACTGAAGTTATTTTTGTGGACGGTCTATGCCACAATCTCCTTAGTGTAAGTCAACTCTATGACTCAGGGCTCATAGTAACCTTCAATCAAAAAGGCTTCACTATAAAAGGAAAAACAGGAAATTCTCTTATGAAAGCATGTAGAACAGATGGATACTTATATCAGTTTGACATCAAAGTGAACTCTTTCTATTTGTCTGTTGAAGAAGAAACCAATTTGTGGCATCGAAGGATGGGGCACATTAACCAACAATACATGGAAAAGATATCTAAGCTGAAAATAGTCATGGATATTACCATTCTAAAATGTGAACGAGAAAAATCTTGTAATGCTTGTATTCGTGGGATTCTGGTTTGTAGTTCATATCGGCCAAAGAAGAAAAGGGCATCGCATCTTCTTGATCTCATTCATACAGACGTATGTAGCCCAATAAATGTTGTAGGAACCGATGGAGAAAGGTAATTCATCCTTTCCATTGATGATTATAGGATAATGGCTTGTGTAATGGTGATCCACAAGAAGCAACAAGTACATTATTGTATGAAAACTTATCGACGGATTGCCGAGAATGATACTAGACGGACAATAAAAGTCCTACGATCTGACAATCGAGGGGAATACATGTCTATCGAGTTTGAAAATTACTTAGAAAAACATGGAATACAGCATGAGGTAGCTGATGTGAGAACACTACAACAAAATGAAGTTGTTGAGTGCCGGAATCGACAGGTCAACAATATGGGCAGGACTATGCTGATTGATAGTGGTATCTCTTGCCATTACTAGAAAGAGGTTGTTCAAGCTGCAGTGTACATTCAGAATCGAACAGGACTTTATATGGGTGAGATGAAGACACCATATGAATTGTGGCATGGACAGAAGCCTTCTTTAAAATAGTTTCGTGTCTTTTGAAGTAAATGCTTCATCAGGAAAAAAGAAGGAAATCAATGGAAATATGGCGACAATGCAGATGAAGGAACTTTCTTCGGTTACTCAATGAATAGCAAAGCCTACAAATGTTTCAACAAGCGTTTAGGAAGGATTTTGCAAAGCAGTGATGTTAAGATAATTGAAGAGAAAAGCACAAATGCTTCAAGGATGACATATGATGATGTGATAGAAAGTCAGGAAGAAAGTGAACGTGAATAAAATACAAATGCAGAAATAGAGGAAGTTGTTCAAAACACTCAGTATTCACATCATGATGTTGACTCAGAAGATGAATATGAAGAAGAAACTGTGGCTGAAGAGAATGTTACTGAACCTCGCATGAGAAATCGAAGAGCTGAGATTGATCCATCCAACATAATTGGGGACAGGAGTGTACACACTCAAACAAGAAGGATGAGGAATAACACGCAATCTGCATTTCTATCAGTTGTAGAGCCATCCTCATTCGAAAAAGCTGAAAATGATGAATCTTGGGTGAAAGCCATGAATGATGAATTAGATCAGATTGAAAAGAATCATAAATGGGATCTTTTCCAGATACCCGAAGGTCACAATGTGATTGGTACCAAATGGATCTTCAAAAATAAGTTTGATGAGCATGGAAGTGTCATCTGAAACAAGGCACGACTAGTATGTAAAGGATACTCTCAGATTGAAGGCATTGATGTTGAAGAAACCTTTGCTCCAGTGGCTAGACTAGAGTCAATCAGGCTTTTCCTTTCCATGGAACTCCAAAGAGGATATAAATTATATCAAATGGATGTCAAGACAGCATACTTTAATTGTGTACTTGATGAAGAAGTCTACATTGAACAACCAGGGGGCTTTGTTTTGGGTACTGATGAAACAAAGGTCTGCAAACTAAAAAAAGCTCTCTATGGTTTGAATCAGGCACCACGGGCGTGGTACTCACGACTGGATTCATATCTCAAGAAGCCGGAATTCAAAAGAGGAGGAGTTGATCACAATCTCTATGTGAATAATTCTCCAAAAGATCAATTCATGGTTCTAGTCTACCTTGAAGATATC
Source organism: Viscum album (assembly GCA_963277665.1). Taxonomy (NCBI): domain Eukaryota; kingdom Viridiplantae; phylum Streptophyta; class Magnoliopsida; order Santalales; family Viscaceae; genus Viscum; species Viscum album. Next base: position 876,189,054 of record OY728160.1, on the reverse strand, counting down.
ATATTTGGTGGCAGCAGGCAGAAATCAGTGGATGAATTTGCCAACCACATGAAATCAGAATTCAAAATGTTTATGATTGGGGAGCTCACATATTTCTTGGGGATGCAGGTGATTCAAAAGAAGGAATACACTTTCATTTCTCAGGAAAAATATGCAAGAGAGATGCTGAAGAAGTTTAATATGCAAGACTCCAACCCAATGTCAACTCCGATTGCAGTTGGAACTAAACTTGGAAAGCATGAGTATGGAGACTCTGTTGATCCCACCATGTACAGGAGGATCATTGGGAGCCTACTATACCTGACAGTGACACGACCAGATATTGTCTTTTTCATATGCCTTGCGGCCCGCTTTCAGAGTATTCCAAAGGAGGAACATATGGAGGAACTAAAAAAGAATCATGAGGTACATTCAAGGTACACATAACTTCGGGTTATTTTTTTCTACAGGAAGGGACAGTGAATTATCAGTGTTTTCTGATGCTGACTGGGCTGGTGATGTAGTAGACAGAAAGTCCACTAGTGGTGGAGCTTTCTATATTGGGTAGAAATGTGTTGGCTGGTTGAGTAAGAAACAAGAAATTACTTCTCTTAGTACTGCTGAAGCTGAGTATATCTCTGCCACAAATGCATGCACTCAACTGCTATGGATGAAGCAACAATTAATAGATATTGGAGATGAGGTAAAGCAACTAATGGTAATTTACTGTGATAAAAAGAGTGCAATTGATCTTATGAAGAATCCTGTTCAGCATTCCCATACGAAACATATTGAAATCAGGTATCACTTTATCAAAGAAAAAGTTGAACAAGGGGTGATTAGAATGGATCATGTGGGAACTGATAAGCAAGTGGCTGATATCCTGACCAAGCCATTGTCCGTGGCTGTGTTTGAGAAGTATCAGTTGAACCTTGGTGCTCAGCCACCTCCCAGTGCATAAGGAGGTTACACAATACCCCTCTCCCCATTTTTGATAACTATTTTCATCTGTTTATGGCTATGATATAGGTTTATGGGGGAGATACTATCCAGGGGGAGTATAGTTTGAGCTAAACATTGAACAAATTACTGGTCTTTGGATTTACTGTCATGGGGGAGAAAGGAGAAAGGAATAAATTCAGGCAACTTCTGTGATGAGAAGAATGAGAAGTAAAATAGTGGAACCCAGTTCAAGCCTCCTCCCTTGTTTTCTACACTGAGCATTGCTCACGTAGACTTAGAGTGTTGGCTGAGTTGATTCCTGCATTTTTGGTTTTCACATGGATGGAGATCTATTGAATTTACTTTCTGATTGCCAACAAACCCAAAGGGAGAGATTGTTGGAACCATGGTCTTCTATTCATGATTTGGAGTATGGTTTGTGTTTGTTGTAAATCCTCAATGGATGTTCGGATCGTGTACTAGCAAAGAGATCATACCGTTCAAGCAGACAACAGTATTGAAGGTGGCGCCGTTTCCCAGTGTTTGCCAAATTTTTGGGGTCCAAAATTTGGAAGTTAGTGAGCATCGCGAAAATACGATTTCAATGAAGATCATAATTAAATATGGCAATGGAATGAATTTCGCGAAGAGTGGTTTAATGGTTTGGAATTCGTGAAGACCAGAAGTATGGAGGTGGTGATTTTTCGTGATTACGTCAAAGCTTCGCGAACGGAAGAGGATGAAGAGCATCGCGGAAATGAAGATCTTTGCGAGGGAACTTCGCGGCGAAGGCACAAAGGAAATGATGGAATGCTCCGCGATTACGACGAGCTCCACGAATAGAAAATTTCCATAGTGCTTCGTGATTTTGAGAGAATTTTGGCGGGAACTTTGGAGCTTCACGATTTGAGCTAACGTGGCACTGACTTCGCGTGGAAGGGTCGAGGGTCGGTGGAATCGCCTATAAATGGAGGCCAACCTCCTCAAGAGAAGCAGAGGAAATTTCAGAGAAAATCCTTTGCACTTGGTTCGCAAATGTCACTCACAAAGGCAGTGTAATTCATGAAAGAGGAGCTTTGCGGCGGCTATTATAGCTCCGCAAAATTCGTGTGCCCCACGTTGGCTCAGTGAGGTTCGTGAAGTGGCAGGAGCTCCACGACATCCAAGCATTGTGAAGGCTGGAGCATCGCGAGAGTGCTTCGTGATTGAGCTTCGCGAAAGGCAGGGACTCCGCGAAGGCTTGTTTAAGCTTTGAAAAATTGGGAGCCTTGCGAAGTAGGGTACTTTGTGAAGGCCCTTTCCAAAGGTTCTTTGCCCAGTGGACAAGGGAAAGGGGGGTATTCATCAGTGGATGGAATTTGGACTTTAACAGAGCATTAACTCAGGACTCTGATGCAAGAAAAGTCTCATGCTGAACAGGAGACAAAGAACTTCATGTCTATCTATTGAAGAGACCTTCACATCTATAAACTGAGTGGGACTTCACCTACGGCAGTGAGCTAGGGGGAGTCAATGGGAGTGACCCGAGGGACGTAGTGATCTATCCCTGAACCTTTTTAAGGTCAGTGAGCCTGGGACAGAGTGATTGTGCCCCAACATTTGTAATCTACAGCTAGTGAAGCATAGTGGATTTTGGTACGACTGACAACCAGTCGGCGTATGCTCCTTGGACATTGCCCTTAGTGGTGAACCAAGTAAAAATAGTTGTGACATCTCTATTCATTTGTATGTTTCATTACTAATCATATCCATCATACAAGTTTAACGAGTTCCTACCATCTTGGGAACAAGATCCATAACTTTAAGAAGAAAAAGTTGAAACCCTGATTCACCCCTCCCCTCTCAGGGTGTCCCGGGCTCCTACACTCTTCTTGAAAAATTTTACATGCCCAAGTCTCTGAGACTGGCGCTAGTTCGCATCTTCCCACTACTGTCATTCACTAGCTATAACCGATCATCCAAAGAACATTCAACCACAAAGGTTCTCTCTAGCACCCTAACATAAGTAGTAATACATAGAGGAATGAGTTCTTACTCAGATATCCTTAAACACACCTCTATCAAAGGTCCGAGATATAAAGAACTAACCATATCGTAGTCATCAAGTACCAAGAATGATTGGTACACCTCGAAAAATACTCATCTATTGACATGTCGTCCTGCAGAAGATGTATAAGCTCTAGAAAAATCTCATCCACCACCTCAGGCCAGTCCTCAGCTGCCTGTGAGTCAGGCACGCCTTGAAACCTGAGGGATATCTGATGCTTCAACACGTGCAAGTCACTAATCCTACATGTTTCATCTACCGGTACTGCCGGTTGTAACTGTTGTCCAGCAGGTAGTGATATAGCCTACACACTACCCGAAGGAACTCTCTCAGGCATCGGTCCACGTACCAAAGCCTCATCACTATGCGGACCAAACTTATGGTCACTCACTGGGAAAAACTAGTTGCTAAGATCTCCATCTTCTCTACTAGTGTCTAAACTAGGTGTATAACTCTAGAAATCTCCTCCATCCAGTCCACTGCTACCTGGAAATCTTTCTCGCCTCATAACCTCGGAGGCCTCTACTGCTGGAACTCGTGCAACATGCTCTACCAGCATGAACCGTCCACTAGTATGGATGATGGCATCTGCTGCCTAACGGGTGGTGGTGTTGCTGGTACACCACTAAAAGGAGCCAACATAGAAAGAGGGCCCTGCACCGGAGCCTCATCACTCAGTGAGCCGTCATCGAGTACTCTCTCGGAAACTCCAACTGACTGTCTGCGTGGAGACATCCTGAACAGATGTGACACGGTCAAACAATTTAAACCTGGTGAGCTGACCTAGTTTGAGCTGACTTAAAGAAAACTTTTGAAACACCCACGCTGTCAGTGTTTTCACGCACTATGTCAGAAATCATTAGTCAGGGTCCTGGTGTACGGATACGTCGGCCGCCGCACCAACACTGGACTCCATGAACTGAAAACCACACTTTGTACCCTTAACACTATTGCTTCACAGAAATAAAATATCAGAGTCCTATGTTCTGCGGTAGAACCGACTCCTCTGATACCAATTTGTCACGACCCGTCCTCGGGGCCCGTGTCGTGACTACCCCAAGCACGCCTTCCATAGGCCAGGGGCTGGTGACTAGCACCAAAGGTGTAAATCCCAATAAAAAGGGAAGGCATTACCTTTATAAAATTAAACAACACAACAGAGTACAAGCAGAAGCTAACACTAAGTAAAGAAGTAAACAAGTGTGCTGGAAATACAAAAGGGGCCAGAAATACAAGCCCAACAGAAAGTTACAGCTACAACGGAAAGTAAAGTACAACTCAAAGGACAATGGATGAAAGGTGAAAAGCAGCTCATGGATCGTCCACCACATATCCTACCTGAAGGGTAGGTATAGATGTCCTCCACAACACTCCGCGCTCGACCGTCCGTTCGTCCATCTCCTCCGGGTACCGACTCATCGTGAGATCCACCTCCGGGTACCGTCCAGCTCAACAAGCCTCAACTACGATCAGTGCTTTCCGTCGTCTGAAACCAACACAATGAGGTGCGGGTGTAGACCGTTCAGGGTTGAGTATAATGATACTCAATAGGTACCTCAATACCCTCAAGGTATCACTAAAATCCAACAAGGATAAACCACAAATAAAGATCTCAACATATAACCTTTACTTAGGTGTATGCCCTTACACACACCTAAGTTATCAAGTAACCCATCTCAATCAGGAGGAAACACAAAGGTTATGAAATCAACGGATAACCACTACTTAGGTATGTGCCCATACATATACCTAAGTTATCAAATGACCCATCTCAATCATGAGGTAAACACAAAAGTCATTGACTCAGCTCAAACCAGGATTTTATTCATGATGTCGAAACCATAGCTCCTAGAGAACTCCTCCTCTGTCGAGCACAGTAGTCCCGTCATGACTTCGAGGTGCTACTCACTAACCATAGACTACTGAAGTACTCCTCCTGTCGAGTACTACGGTTCTACCACCTCACAAAGTAGTGCTCCCCGCCGTGGGTCTGCCACCTCACACAGTTGTGCTCCTCCTCATAGCCTACAGTGGTAATCCTCCTGTTGAGTACCATGGTTCTACCACCTCACAAATTAGTGCTCTTCCGCCATGGGTCTGCCACCTCACAAAATAGTGCAACCCACTGGGCTATACAAGTCACTCCGAATCGAATCGTACAAGTAGTCATCAGGTCCACATCTACTAGGTCTCCGCACTCCGTACGCTCGTCTACGGGAGGATCCGCTCCACAAGCTACTAGTCGATACTCCAAGTATCACAAAGTCTCATGAAGAAGTATCTCAAAGGACTGCCTCGTCATAGGGGTCTCAACGCAACAGACGACGCATCAATCGGATGGCCGGTCTGTGAGTTATTAGCCTTTTAGTCCCGGGGGCCCAGTTGGTTTTGTGTACGAACCAACTCGGCCATATCTCAACTGTACCCGGAACTCACATAGGTTATACTCATAGAGACCGTTTCTCAACGTGATCACCAACGCCGCCAACGATTCGTCAAACGGTCATCCGGTCTGAAAGTTATTGGCTTTTCCGTTACAGGGGCCCGGTTGGATTTCGGGTACAATCCAACCCGGCTATATTCCAACTGCATCCAAACATCAGGTAAAGTATTCCATAAGAACCGTCTCGTCAAGAGAAATCCAACAAAGTTGACGGCACATCAATCGGACTTCCGGTCCTTATGTTATAAGTGTTTCCGCTCCGAGGGCCTAGTTGGTTTCGGGTTCGAACCAACCCGGTCGTACTTCAAATGACACTGGTTAACCAAACCGGTCACACCCTTGTGATCTATACGTAAAAACACACAAGATGGACTACCCATTGGTCCAAAACAGATAGCCGTTGAAAAAGTCGCATTTCACCGCAACAGGCGCGAACCGGGCCACGTGGGGCCCATGCCTCGACCTCAACATAAATATCCAAAATTGGTCTTGAAACATCCGTCTTAATTCCAGGGTCACAACGTCGCAGACGGTTCGTCATTCCGACACCGTATGAGAGAGATATGTTTGATACAAGATTCCGTATTAATAATAATAATATTATTATTCGGTGTTTCGTGGGCCCGAGCCACGAACCAGAATTTAGTATCCAACATTAGACTTGAACTGACTGTATTAAAGACAGGATTACATCGCCACTGACGGCAAGCCAATCGGACGTCGCACGCATGAGTTATGGCGGGTCAAGGATTTAATAATAATATTAAATCTATTATTTTCCGAGCGCTTCAGGTACCCGATCCAAAAACCTGAAAAAGACATCCAATATTGGGCTCATAAATTCTGTCTCGAAGTTAGGGTCACACTGCCGCTGACAGTTCGTGAAACCGAGATCGCATGAAAAGTTACAGTCGAATTATGGTTTTGAAAACCATAAATAATAATAATATTATTATATTATTATTGTTTCATTTGATTGGAAATTCTCTCTCCAATCTCATTTGAAATTCACGCTTAAGTTTTTGGTGCATGTGGGTAACGCCTCCCTTTATACATATCTTCTTCCTTCTCTTTTTATTTTCCTTTTAATTTATTTCACTTATTTTCTATCCTCTCTCCAATCTTATTTCATTCATCTCGATTCATCACGCTCAAAAATAAATAAATAAAACTCCTTCCCCAAAATCAGGCCTCCTCAACCCAAATATTCAGTCGCGGATGAAACCCAACCCACCAAGGGTCTTGCGCACCCACCGCCTCTAGACAGCTGCGCCTCCTGTCTGCTCAATCATATCGTTGGACCACCGTACCGGCCGCCTACCTGCAATGTCCTACTCGTGTCATTATCCCGGCCTCACCCTCGCATCGGCCACCCCGACTCCACGCACAAAAAAACAACCAGTGGAGGGTGGTCAGGATATGTTTGTTCGGCCCGCGCTCTCCACGTTAGGCATTATCAATTGGCAATAATCAAACACTTGCTTTCAGCTACAACAAGGGTATAATTTATTCAAGAATAAATTATACAAACATCATATATATAAACGCTCATGCTCGTGACATAAAACCACTTAAATGTGGAAAAAAAATATTACAATACCTCGATAATATTAGTCGCACGTCGGGCGTCGTGGAGATTGGACATCGATTCCGTGGACGTCGGGGTGCATCCAAGGAGGAATCGGCATTGGCGACTTCACGTTCTTCGAATCGCAAAGCGTTCTTCATTGAGGTAGAAAGTCGTTCTTCGATGAAGAGAGGAACACTTTTCTCTCCTTCTCAAGAGCTCTCTCCCAACTCTTCTTAACACAATGAAAGTACCAAACTAAAATAATAGACTATGGCTATTATTTTATTAACCCATGTAATTCAAATTCAAACAAATTTAATTAAGTAAAGTGTAGGCATAGTTAATGGGAGTGGGGAATGTGAAGAGATCTCTTAATTAGGGGGGAGATTTCACATTTAAATGCAAGGGAGTATCAAAGGGGGGGTTTAAGGGAGGTGGAGGGTTAGGCCTCGTGTGGGCCCCACCTCAAAAAAATATCCTCCCATGGGAGGTTATGTGGGTTGCGGGCCCCACCCCTAACTTCCTCTTAGAGGATATAACCACCCAAATAAATAAAATGGTGCACAACCATTTTTTTTTACAAATCCCCAAAAATTAACTTTCAACCCGCATAAAAAGCAACAGTAGTAAAGGTCCCCTTAAGTGAATACTGGCGCTGCGAGTTCATCTGTTTCCTCATATTTCAATTCCGATCACCGGTTCAAAAGTTATAAAATTCCGAACGTACGTTTACTGAACGTACCCGAAAAAAAGTTTGGAAAATTAATATCAGTCACCCTCGACCCACTGCGGTCAAGGTTAGGCTCTTCTTAGGTAAAACACGCCCCAAAGAACCCAATGGTACTCTCGTATTTTCTATCCGAGTTACCGTTTAGAAGTTATGAATTTTACAATAAAATAATTGTCATTTAATTATTTTATTTGCGGCCAAAAACTAACTTTTTCTGGTGGCCCGTGCCGGCCAAAGTTAGTATATTCTTAAATAAAGCATGCCCTCAAGAGTTCAGTGGTGGTCTCGCATTTTTAATTCGAGCTTCCTTTTGTGAGTTATAAGAATTTGAAAAATAAAATAATTTATTTATTTATTTTATTTACGGTTAAGCCATTTTTTGGATTTCTCATAGGAGGCCCGCGCTGACTAAACATAAGTCGCGCCTAGGGTAATCCCGCCATCCTAAGCGTAACGGTGCACTCAGATTTCTGATCCGAGCAACTGTTCCAGAGTTATTCCACTTTTTCAGGAAAACTACTTACGCGCGTTAATTTAAGTTTAACAAAACTTCGACGGATCATTCTGGGCACTCCGGGCCTCAGAATCCGGCGCTGTCAGAAACTGCAGACTCGTAAGATTCCAAAGTATTTAAGAAAAAAAATTTCATTGAAATTTCCGGTTTTTTACAAAATTCATTTTCTGTAACATTAGAGGTGGTTCTGCACAACCCCCTCTATTCATCAAATTTAGAGGGGGGTTCACAACCCCCTCTAAAATGTTTTGCATTTTTTTACTATGTAATTGGATTTTAGAGATAGTTGTGTTAAAAATTTCAATAGTTTAATAATTACTGGTGTAATATATTTAATTACAGGCACTATATATTAAGTTATAGGTGCTATATATATACATACATACATACACACACAGAGATATATATATATATATATTCAGTTAGAATTTAGAGGTTTTATATGTGTGTGTGTGTTATACATAATTTGTTTTTTTAAAGAAAATAGTGGGGGTTCACAACCCCCTCTAATGTAATACATTAGTGGGGGTTCAACAACCCCTCTAATGTAAGACATTAGTGGGGGTTCAAAACCCCCTCTTGAACCCCCACTAATGTCTTACATTAGAAGGGGTTCACAACCCCCTATAATTTAAGATATTAGAGGGGTTATGATCCCCTACTATTTTCTTAAAAAAATCATAATATATATATATAGTATATATTATGTATACATATATGAATGTATTTATAAAATGTACAATATATTATATTCATATAAATATGCAATATATATATATATATTTAATTGTGTACGTATAAATATAATATGTATATATATAATATGTCTATTCAAATAAATATAAACAATTATAAATAAATATATAAATACACATTTGTGTTTGTGTGTGTTGGATATAAATGTATTTATAAATACATACATACATAATTGAATTTAGATATATGTAAATATATAATTTATAGAGGTGTGCATAAAAAATATGTATATATATATATATTTATATTTATATATAGATACATGTTATTTATTTAATTTATTTAAATATATTAAACAAATAATGTTTATCTTAATAAACTTATTAATATATATAAATACAATAATATTTAAATTATATGTGTAAATTTGTTAATATAAATATGTTTATTAATATATATGCTTATTTTAATAAACTTATTATATGTATTTAAATATAATGTTTTAATAATGTTTATTTTAATAAACCTATTAATATATATAAATACACTAATATATAAATTATGTGTAAATATGTTAATATATATATGTTTCTTAATATATATGCATATTTTTATAAACTAATTATCTGTATTTAAATCTATTATGAAAGTAATTTATATTTTAATAAATTTCTGAATATATATAAATATAATAATATAGGCACGAACTTAACAAAATATGCTTTGGGTTGGTGGTTTGGGTGCAAGAACTATATCGTAGAGGAGTTTGGTTCGAATTCCTCCAGCTTCAAAATTTTTCAAAGCCCTCCGAATTAAAGGACCGAGAGAAGACCAGGGGCTGGACCGGGGACATGCACGCGGGGCTGGACTGGGACACGCACTCGAAGACTGGACCAGGGACTCCACCCGCAGACACAGACCAGCGGGGATACACACAAGGACCAGGGGAAACCGGGGTACAAGTGGGGACAGACCCGAGACACAGAGGAGACATACATGGGGAATGGGGGATGGGACATACCCAAGACACAAAGGAGATAGATAGGCACAGGGGAGGATGAGACAAACACGCACATGGGCACAAGGACCGGGGGACACTGGGGGACAAGGGGGGACAGACCCGAGACACAGAGGGGACCGACAGGGGGAATTGGGGACAGAACAGACCCGAGACACAAGAGACAGACAAAAGAGGACCGAGGGGACCCGCACAGGGAGGCTGGGGGATAGACATGGGCAGACTGATACTGGGGACCTTTTTTCTAAAAAAATAGAAGCATTTGGGGCAGTTGTGTAAAACCGCCCCTAATGCAATTACTAATTAGGGGAAGTTCAAACCGCCCCTAATTCCTCTACTAGAGGCGGTTGAGGTTATAACCGCCCCTACTTGCAACCATTTATGATAAATTCTCGACAATATTATAAGGGTTTTAAACCCCCTTTAATGTAACCACCGCTAAATTCATCCCCCATTTACCAGCGCTTCCTCAAAACCGCCTCTACCTACAGTTGGTGGGCACATTAGCGGCGGTTTCTCATAACTGCCGCTAATGTCTTTAGAAGGGGTTATAACCCCTTATACAGTGTTCATTTTTTTGTACTGAATCTACTTTATATTTTTAGACATGTAACTTATTAATATTACTAACAATTAACACATTATACTAATAATTTTAAAATTATAAAATCAATTAAAACTTCATAGTAACAATTTTTTATTCTAAACTAATATTAAAAATGAATTTTAACAACATTTTTAATAATTAAATATCTGATAGTAGTCCTAATTAATATAATTTAATTTTCATTTGACCTGAATAAAATATTATACAAAAATTATCTAATATTAAATAATGTATTATACTATAAAATAAATAAAAACTAATAAATAATTATTAGTTACTGATTAATTAATCAATAATTGACTAAAAAATAATTCATAATTAAGAAATAATTAACTATAAATTAGTAAATAATTAAATATTAACTAGGAATTGATCAACTAATGATTAAAAAATATAGAACTAATAACTGACTAACAATACTAATTAACAAGTAATTAACTATTCATTAATATTCATTAAATAATTAACTAATAATTAATGTATAATTAACGAAAAATTTACTAATAATTATTTATTATTTTTATTAACTAATTTTTATACTAATTGAGTAATATTTTATAAATTATTATTCTAAAAAATAAGTAACAACTAAAATAAAATAAAAATACCACAAAAATTCAATGACTGGAAAAACTAAAAAACCATAGAAAGAGGTAAAATATTTCGACTAGATCATTAAGGGGAAGAGAGGGGTGAGGTAAAAACTAGAAGGGGTTTCCCTTTTATAGAGAAAGCATCTCATCGAGCGTCAATAGTATTAACACTATTCATTTTAAATTAAATGAAAAGATTCAATTCAATTTATTCTCTTCAATATGTCAGTTAAGAGCGTCAATTGAATTGAATTTACTCTCTATAACAAAGGGTTTGAGCATCATTTTAATTCATTCTTGATAGTCCTAATTTGTAAAAAAAATACTTAACTCAAAAAATATAAAAAACATTCCAAAAATTATGATGCTCGGGTTTGGTTGATGCCCATAAGAGATGTTATTTCTAGGCCTTGAAAGACAACAGGATGAGGGGATTGTGGTCTCAGGTGAACACTAGGGGAGGATGGTGAAGGTATTCTTTTAGATTTCAAGGTGTTGGCTTTACTAATTCATGGAAATATGGTAGTATCCTAGTTTCCACTGGAACTTGTGAAGAAAGATATGGTGTCAGGTTTTCTAGATATCGAGGTGGGAGTTCAAGATAGTGGTGTTGGTTTCCATGCATAGGAGAGTCTAGTACAAAAGGGGTGTAGCTTCATAAAACAACACACAAGTTTACCCTTAGACACCTTAAAATTTTACAATTGTAATTTGAAAATTTTTCAATCCTTTTACCCATTAAATATCATGCTTCATTTAAAATTAAAATTTTAAAAAATAATTCATCTTCCCCTAATATCCTCTTCGAAACAGGTATCTACATTCATGAATCAGTGTCTCCTACCTCTACATCATTCTCATCACTCAAGATAATTTTAATCAAAACTATAATAAATTATCGTACACGTGACTACTTTCTATATACTTTCCATGAATTTCAAATCCAAACTAATTGGAAATCAAAATATTGTACTGATATTAAGAACATAAAATTGGGTTCAAATAATCTCTAAGTCTATGAAAAAATTGTTCATAAAAAATATATCATTTTTTGGGTGAAAATAAGGGTTCAATATTGAAATATATGCATGATAAATGTAAATCCAAGTGTATCCCTGAAAATCACAATCCCTATACTTAAAATTTTTCTTATCCCCAAAACAATTATGTCATTAAAATGAAAATATTTATTGGGGGGCCCAAATTATAGAAAAATAATAAGGAGAAAAATGTGTGAGTGTCAACTCTAAAAACCCCAAGAAATATGTATAAGAAAAAATACCATAGATAAAGTATACAACCATCTCATACTCTATATATTCTAATTAAAAATAGGTTGTATAAAAACTATTCATTTTATGAAGTTGATAGTCTTGTTATGAGAATTCATTTTCAGGATAAGTACGGAAGTCTGAGGATATATAAGAGTATTCTCTCAGGATATGTGAGAGTATACTCTAGGAGTTTATGAAGTGTTCACTATTCCTTGATCGGATCAGTTGAGAAAGTGATTGACCTAACTATGTGGAGTAATTCTTGTGAATATTGAATCTAAATGGAATCCCCCTATATATTTGTGTTAGTAGTGGAACTAGATTCACTAGAAGTTAGCTACTATAAATTTTGTGTTAGGGTCATTTATAATTAAGTATGATTTTATAGTAAAAATAAGGGTCTGTTAGATTTCACTTTTGAGTTAATCATTTTAATTGTAATATTGTGTTTTATCTTCTAGTAAAATTTTCATTTCTAATAGATTATGAATTCTTCAAAACCATGTTAATTACACGTGTTACCTTTTTAAATTATTTACTTCTTTTTATTTCTTATTTCTCTTTAAATGTATGTTATGTGTGTCTGAGAGTATCGAAAGGTTCATGGTTGGGGTTTTATTGATTCTTGATTCCAAATACACCATCCATGTGGATTTGATATCTTCCTGGCCTTCTAGTAACCGTGTTCTAGACTTGAGAAATTTTGGTTGGGTTTTTTAGAACATATAGCTTCTAATGTATCATATTGTATCAGACCTTGGTTCAGAGTTCTGGAGGATAGCCCAGACAAAGAATTCAAGAAATCATTAGTTATTTTTCCTTTAACCTTTTTATAATTTATTATATGTTTCATCAGTCATTAAAATATGTCATTGTAATATGGAAAGTTTTGGTTGGATGATTTCAATGGATCAGAATTTGGGTTTTAGAATACATGATTGGAAAATTACCTATGCCAGAAGGATCTTGATATTTTGTTTATCGGTAATAAGCTAAAATAAATAGAAACATTGGAGTGGTATGTTTACCTATCTATCTCTCTTTATCATAGTGTTGTAATGATAAATATAACTCTTATATCTGTCTAGAATTTTCATTTGAGTGGATGATACTTACTTTTATAGGATATCATATTGAATTTTTTATTATAAAAATAAAGGAATTCATTGTATTCATTGATGATCTTTTGAATTTTTAATCAATGTCATGAATTATTTCAAGGGATAATTTTGATCAAATTGATGCATGGAAGTAATCATGAAGGGATAAAGTGAATAATGGATCATTTCAAGTTTCATCGACTAACTGATGAAAGGCACCGATAATCTAGTTCCATGCGGATCGTAGCAATAGACTACAGGAAGCCCACCAACTAACTGGTAGAATTGAATAGAAAACAATTATTTCTGGTTACTCACTAGATACCCAACAAAATTCACCAGCTACCAGGTATAATAAATCTATATTTCCTCGATCCCAGATGTTCCACCAGCTACCCAATGGAGGCTATCATCTATCTGGTGGGGTTAAGTTAGGAATTATAAACAATAATTTTTTGAGGTAAAATTAATATAATTTGATCTTATTTGAATTCAATGACCCTAAATCAATTCTAGAATATTACAAGCTCCTTTAAAGGCTTGACATAGAAGACCATGGGGGATTGGTCAATAAAAATGGATTAAATAACACTTATGATTAAATAAATTATGCCCTCACGCTGAATCTATAAGAATCCCAAAGACCTCTCCATAGATTATTTTAATTATCAATCTCTAGGGATCTCTTCTACTATTACCTCTCTATCTATCCTCTAAGATTGTATTATGATTATGGAGAGATAAGGGAGTTTCTTTTTAATGTATTTGAACCAATAAAATCTATCACTTCTAAAAATGGTTATCACAACCAAAAAGTGAGGGAAATGTGCTCAAAACCATCAAAGTGGGGGATATTTGTTTCTTACAACTTCCACCAAAAAACAAGGGAATAATTTGTTTCATTATCTCTGTTAAAATCAATAGAGAAATATAAAAACCTCTCAACCTAAGGGGAGGATATGTAGGGTCTCACACAAATCTATTGTGTAACTCCTTTAAAAAATCACTTTATCTCTCTCTATCCACAATTTATTTCCACATTTCATATTCATATCTAATTTCATAATCACATAATTTTGATATGATTAATATGTTATGCTTATTCTATTTATTATCATTTTCTCTTAATATCAAAATTATTTTGATCACTTGTCATTTGAAATCACATTAATTGATATTCATGTGATCATGCTCATCATAATATCAAATTAATTATTGATATCATTCATCATTTAAATTCCATTATCACTTTATAATTATTTAATATTATATTTCTACTAAACATACCTCTTTATCTTTAGTTATTATTTTATTTTTCTGCTTTCATAACTCTCAATGTTTTAATTTTTATGCAGGTAATTCACCACTCTCCCCGTCATTACATTATATCTTATCTTCAACCTACATTTAGTATCATGGGTTTATTTGTATTTCATTATATAATTGATTTTAGGTTCTAATATCTTACCAGATTTAAAAGTTTGATCTCTTTTTAATTAGATCTTTTTAAAAAAATCCATGGTAATTCCAAAGGTTAACCAATGGTTCATGAACCTTATTTTAATGGTTCAAACTAAATTCATTGGAAGATACAAATATTAAATTTTCTTATAATTATTACTGATCTTATATGGAAATCTTTTATACATGTTTAAAATCCTACTTGTGAAAAATAAGAAAAATAGACACTAGATAATATTTCTTCTTTTTAATTAGAAGGTAAAGCTATGAATTCCTTGAATTTTGGATTAGAATAAATTTCATTTAATTATATTTCTTCCTGAAAATGGCTCTTTAAGTATTTAAACTCTTCTAAGTCACTCATGAAGTAAAAACACACAGTAAAAGATACTAGACATGATGTGTATAGACAAGATTTTTAAATTTTTTATATGCAACTTAATGAATCTATTACTGATATGCTTTTATACTTTACTAACATTTTATATGGTAGGAAAATCATAGTGATATTATTAATATAGAAACAATAGTCAAGAAAATTATATTGGTTTTACCAAGAAATTGGGAACTTAAAGTAAATATAATCCAAGAAGTAAAGGACACAAATAACATGTCAGTTAAGGAGATAATCATATCACTCATGGACTATGAGATAACCATGAAGTTTCAATCTAAAAAACAAGTTAAAATAAAAAAAAATCCAAAGAATGAAAAATAAAGAAAAAATTAAAATCTATTCATAATGATGAATAATTTTATTATGATACCAATATTGAACACTTGAACAAGAAATTGAATAAACTAAAGATGAAAAATAAATCCTTCCACTAAGATAAAAAAGGGAAATAAAAATAGATAATTAGAAGTTATATAATACGAGTGCAACAAAAAGGTTCATATCAGGCTAGTGTTTCCCGTGTATAAAAATAAGATTAAAAAGAATAAACAAGGTAATAAATTCCATATGGTTTCTACTTATAGTTCTAGAGACGACTCCATAGACTCCACTTCCTATACGACCTCAAGTTCCAAATGCCTTATAGATCATCTTGAGGTAAATGATGAGGTTAACTCTCCTAATTATTATAGCTCTGTCTCTTCTTTATCCTCTTATTCTTCTGCTTCATATTTCTCTTCTAATTAATTCAATTATGATTATTTTATAGAATAGTTCAATAAAGTCATTTATAAATATAAATAACTCAATAATAATTAAAAACTAGTTCTTAATGAAAATATGAACTTTATAATGAGAATGATCTCATTTCTAAAGAAAAATTTGATTTTTTTTGAAGTTACAAGAATAAACAAATGTTGAGAATTTATAATATCAAAAAAAATATCTTAAAATACACTTTCTTAATTAACCCATAGTGATCAATATCTAGATATGATTTTTGGATCTCAATATTTTGTTAAAAGTATTATTGGTTTTTCAAATTCAAATAATTTTTCATAAAGACTTCTTTTATAAAGGGAAGTTCCCAAAACAAAATTTTTAATTATTGTCATATATTTGAAAATATTATTTATGATTGTGATTGAAAAATTAAAATATACAGTTGAACTAAATCTATTTATATTTGTTCCAATATTTCTATTCAAAAATATCATACTAAATTTTTTGATTTTCTAAATCCTTTTTATCCAATATTTTTTACCCAAGTTTGTCTTAGAATTAAAATGTTTATTAGAAAATTTTTTCAAACACATGATAACTCTAGTACCCAATGGAAATTAATTTTGAGTTTTTGTATAACTACTCCAATAAACCTTATTGACATTTTTTATGGTGGATTATCAATGAAAATGGTTTATCCAACTTTAAAGTGATGATACATCGAGCCTAAAAGAGTTTCATTCCTATTTTTATTTTTTATAACTTTTTTATGTAGGGGAGAAATCTAATAATTAATTCATTTATTAGCCATCCTTATTATTTATTCAAAATTAATTATTTCTATTATTTAGGTTTTTATATTTGTTATAATAAAATATCATGTTCCTTATTGTAATTTCATTTGTGCTTAGCAAGTGCTTTGCATGAGCTTTAATATCTTACCTTACGGTATGGTTTTAAATAATTATTCTTTGAAGTTTATTTTAAATAATTTTTCTGAATCCTATTTTGAAATGTTTTTATAAAGGGATTTCACCTTTTTTGAAATTTTTCATCAATTTTTTAAATTGTAATGTGTTTTTCATTGGATATTTTAATTCCCCTTTTTAATATTTTTGAAAATATTTTTTCTTTAAAATATTGAATATATTTTTATTCTCCTTTAAATTTGTTATTTTTATAAAATATTCCTTGAAATATTTTTGAGATTATTATTTTAGATTTAACTCTTAATGTTATTTATATATCTTTAAATGTTTTCTCTTAAAATAATTAATATTATTATTATTGTTTCTTTCCTCTTAAATTTCACTAATTGAGGGGGAGCCTTATTTGGTGAATTTTGGATGGATCTACTCACCTTATAGTGGACAAGTTATTCTTGGTTTCAAATTCACCCATATATCTTCTATTTCCTTCTTGAACATCTATTTCCCCTCTCTCTCAGATATATATATATATATATCTTTATTCATTCATTATATTTATATAAGGAAAAGTTATTTTTTCAAATGATTATTTTCTTTGTAGATGATAAGTTAGTTTTTCAAATTTCTTAGTCTTATTTATTTTTTTTATTGGATTTTAAATCAATTACTTGTTTTGTTTTTGAAGTTTCTTTTCCAAATCTTCTATTTAAATTTTTTCTTTTGATTTATTTTTTATAATATTATATTTTATCATCTTAAAATATTGAGATTCACTCTTATCATTTTATTTTGAATTTTTTAAAATTATTTTTGAATGTTACATTGAATATCATTGTTTAAAATGAATTATTTTACCTTTTCATATTTTTTATAATAATAAAAGGTGATAAATTTTGGTAGTTTATTTTATGAAAAAATATTACAATATAAGAATTTTAGTAAACTTATTTCTTTGCGTGTTCATATATTTTTTTATTGAGAGCTTTAAATATCTTGAACTTAAATATCATGATCGTTAAAATCGTGAATACTTTGTTATATAATTAACTCTTGAGTTACACTTGATATGTATTTTTTACATTAATTGTTTGTGATCATCAAAAGGGGATATTATTATACACTCTCTATCTTATTGTTTTTTATGACAAAAAACACTCTTTTAAGTTTCTAAAAATTTCATTCGAGTGGATGATAATTACGTTTATTGTATATTATATTAATGTATTGATGATCTAAATAAAGTAATTGATTGTATTCTTTGAATATATTTTTAAGTTGTAATAGGTGTGTTGAATTCTTGTAATGGAAAATATCTATCAAATAGATTAATGGAAATAATAATAAAGGAAAACTGAATAATGGGTAATTTTAGGCTACAATGGATAGCCACTTCTATGATGATAGTAGAAACATCCTACAGGAAGTCCACCAGCCAGCCAGTGGATGTACACTAGGAAACTGGTGGCATTGGATTGAAGAAAAGTAATCCATGTGGCTTTACTTACAACCTAGTGGAGCTTACTATATTCTCGATCGGTGGAAGAGTTTCAAATTATATTGATCCTAGTCATTCCATAAACTACCCAATGGAGGATACCGGCTATTTGATTGAATTAAGGTAGGCAACATGAGGAAGATTTTATCAAGGTAAAAATGCATTAATTTGGTATTCTTAGACTTTAATGTCCCTAGACTAATTCTAGATTTTTTCTAGATCCTTTAGAGGCTATAAATAGAGGACCTCGGTGTCTTGGTAAATATTATTGTATTGAATGACATTTATGATGGAATCAAAAATTGCCTCATGTCGAATCTCAAGTGATGCCAACAATCTCTCAAGAGACAATTTCAACTCTCAATATCTTAAACTATCTTATACCATTACCTCTTTATCTCTCCTCTCAAATGTTATTATACTTATTGAGATATGAGGCACCATATTTTTAACGAATTTTCACCAAAAAAAATATATATCTGATCATCACCAATTCTATAAATGGTACTCATAATAACAAAGTGGGGGATGGGTTCTCACAACCACTAAAGTGAGAGATTATGGTTTCTTTCCACTTCCACCAAAAATAAAGGGTTTAATAAATTACTTTATCTTCATTTATATAAAGAGAAAAATATAAAAACTTCTCAACTCAGGGGGGGGTATTTAGGGGATCACACCAAATTATTATCAAATCCCTTTATCAAATATCTCTTTCTCTCTCTATTTTATTTATTTCTATATTTTATATTCACATCGAATGACATAATATTATAATTTTTGATATTCTTAATCCACTATACTTATTATTTTTGTGATCCATTTCTCTTCGTATCAAAATTATCATGAGATCTTAGCCTTTTCAATCACTTTAATTAATAATATTGTGATCACACTCATTATAACCTCAAATTAATTATTGACTACATTCATTATTTAAATTCCATCATCACTTTATCATTACTTAATATTATATTTATGATGCATATACCAATTTATATTTAGTTATTATTATATTTTTTAATTTCCATCGCTCTCCATGTTTTAATTTTTATAATGGATATTGACCCCTCCCCCCCTCTTTCCATTTTATCTTATCTTTAACCTATATGGTAAAGACTTAAAAATAAGGAACTAGTTGTTTTCTAAATGATGTTGTCTAGGAATATAGCCTTCAACATCCATGATGTTGGTACAATTGTAAAATTTAAAGTCAATATTGAGAACATAAATTAAAATTCTTTCTTAATAAATAAAGTCCTCATGTTGTGATGAATTTTCCACAAAAGGATGTTAAAAGGAAGCTAGGTAGGTGATTATCAGAACGGGTTCAACATTTTTTGGAGTCAGTTAGAGTCAATTGGAGTGAAGTTCACTAATGGTATGTGGGGCTTGATTCTTATTTCGTTACACCTAGAATCATTGGATGTGGTAGTGATTATTGTAAATAATTCTAGTGTAAATAGTGACTTAGTCTTAGATGATGTCTATGATATGATCTCAAATTAATATATTCTGAAGGATGAGGTTATAGGTTCTATAAAAAGTTCATTTAGTAAGGAAGGTAATGGATGATTCACTCAAATAAGTCATAAGATAAGTGGAGAACACATAATAGATAATAGATATAGAAAATATATTGGTATTAGTGACTCTTCATGGTGGATATATGAAATTAAGATTCACCACTAAAAGGATTATTAATAGAGGTGTGTTAAATACAAAAATTATACTTCCTGGTTATTTATAAATTCCAAAATTGAATGGGAGAGTGGATCTTTGATTCTAAGTGTCATAACATCAATAGAGTCATAGATTCTTGATTATGGAGTTTCATTTCATTCCAATTCTGATAGAGAATGCATGCATAATTATATGTATTGAAGCCATGTAAATGTTAACCTTATAGATAAATAGGCACTTAAGGTTGTTGGAAAAAGAAATGTAATCATTTAAAAAAATAATGAATGTATACTAAATTTGAAATGTATATGGAACATACTATATTTATGAAAGAACCTAATTTATATTGGACAACATGATGATGTGTGATTCTATACTATTTTTTATAGTGTTTATAAAATCACATAAGGTTCCATGGTGGTTACCCGGGGAATGAAGAATAGAATGTTTCCCTAACCTGGTTTATAGAAGGTATCATGCATGATGAAGAAAAAACATACATATCAGTGAAGTTATTGAATGTAAATCTTGGTCCTATTAGTGATAAAGTTTTATAGATATTAGTTTAAGGGTTTTTTATTCTTTATCACATGGAGTTTGTAACATGAAAGGGTTTTATCCAAGGAAAGTAGTGGAAGTTTTCATTCAATTCAAATGGGATGATGCTAAATAATTAAGAGATTGTGTGGGTTCATATGAATGTATTGGGAATAGCACTGATTTTATCTCATGGGGGTGCACTATATTATATAACATTGGAAAATGATTCTACATAGAAGGTGTGGATGATTTTACTCAAACAAAATTGTGATAACTTCTGAACTTTTGTCATATGTAGATCCATGGTGGAAGTTAAGACCATATCGTAGTTAAATTATAATCAATTTGAAAATAGATATAGGTATTGAGGAATATAATTAAATATGTTCTATTAGATTAATAGAATCCAAATAAATAATATTTTTTAGGGAACTCCTAGGAAAAATTATGACATAAAATGGATGAATTTAAATATGAATGTTAGGTCTATAAGCATGAGGTTATGTTCTAGTTTTCAGATGGAATTCTAGGTTCAAGTAGTTAACTAAGAATATCATATCAATAATTGAATTCCTTTTTAATATATAGCACAACAACTTATAGGGTAACTCTATTTATGAAGGATAGTGGATTTTACATACATGATTTTTTTGGGAAGTATCAGATTATCCCATGTCAATTCCAAGGATAAGTATAAGTTGGAAACTAAGTCGTAGACATGTTTCCCTATAGGCTATTATGATGAAAACTTTGGTTTCATATTGTAGAATAAAAATTATAGAAAGTTTATTAGTGTGTGGAATATACTATTCAATGAGGATATCTTGTGGAAAGATCAAAACTATGAAGAGGAAACTCTTGGGAATAAAACACCAATAGAGCATGTCAAGGTGGAGTTAAGCAGAGACCTGGTGGTTTTAGGATATTGGTAGAGTATAGAAAATGGAGTCTTAAAGGTATAACCATGTTACAGAGTGAAAATAATTGACCAAGTTCTATAATTACCAAGGTAAAATATACCAACAAGCCCAAGGATACTGGAAAGTCGGATTAGGGTTTCAAAAGTGTGATGTTAAAAAGGAGATGAGACTCATGAGTTAAGGTATTCTACCAAGGCTGGAAGGCCAGTATAGAGGATTGATTCTAAGGTTCACTTTATACTTCTCATGGATGGTGGGGAATATTAAATACTTGGTGAGGTGAGAAGTCTAAGTGACTCATTGAAGTTTGATTTAGGAATGAATAAATAGTTGTATTCATTTTATATTTCTGATACATGGGAGATAAAAAACATATGAAAGGAAAGAGTAAAATTTTCATCTGAAGGAGGTATTAGATGGTAAAGTTTAATAAAAGTCATGGTCGGTTGTGAAGGGATTCCATATATCAGAATTGTATTTTGATGGTATTTTATCTCATATTTTGAAACACGCATCTATTTGGATGGTGTTCATCCTGGTTTCAATGGAATGTTTTTTTCTTAAACAACTTAATTTGAAGTTAGAAATATTTTATATATATTTTGGGTAAGAAATATATGTGAAGAAATTTTAAGGTTATATATTGTAATAAAATGAGGATCTAGGGTAAAAGCTCCAGAAAAGCCTATATGGGCTCAAGTAGGAACCAAGTCAGGGGGATCAAAAGTTTTATAACATCATCATTGAATTAATGTTCATCTAGAATAATTTGGATATTTTTTTTTACAGTAAGGTGTATGATGAAAAAAATTTATTCATTTTTCTTCTCTATTTTGATGGATTACCCATATCTAGATCTATAAAAGAAAGGTTGGAGGAGTTAAAGTATGAATTTTTTAGAAGTTTCCTAATGAAAGATCTTGATACTGAAAAGTATATGTTAGGAATGAGATGAGGATAGTATTTGGATATGAAACTTTGTTCCTTTATTAGTCTAAGTACATCCATAAAATGCTAAAAAAATTCAATATGGATGATTCAAATCCTTCAAGTACTCCCCTATCTAGAAACATCAAATTTTACTAGGTGAAGACACCTAAAACTGGAAATGAGGCTAATTACATAGAGAATATTCTATATGAATAAAATATGGGATGTCTGATATACACCATGGTTTTTATAAAGCATAATATTAACCAAGATATAGGTGTGGTCAAATTTTTTTGGAGAAATCGGGATAGGTACACTAGGAGGTAATCAAATGTATATTCTAGTATCTCAATGTTTTAGCAGATCTAAAACTCCATTTTAGGGAAAACAATCCCTTTTAAGGGTTTTTGGGTGATAACTTTTGAGGAGATATAGACTCATAGAATATAACCACTATTTTTGTGTTTACTTTTAGAGTAACTTACAAGATTTGGATGTGTTGGTTACAACTGGAAGTTTCACTATAAACCACTGAATCTAAGTACATTGAAATTAAGAAATTTGGTAAGGATTTTGTATAGTAAAAGTGTCTATTGTAGAAGATAAAAAGAATAAAATATTCCAACATGTTATAATGTGATATGTGGATTGAAATTAAACTGGATAATAATATGGAATTTCACTACTTAATGAATCATATTTAACTAAAATACCAATTCATCCAGAATCTTTTGTAGGATGGGGCTCTAAAATTATAGAATGTTGAATGGATTCGTAATATGGATTATATGTTGAATAAATTTATAGATCATAAAAATATGAAGTGTTATTGCACTTCTGTAGGGATGGGATAACTTAGAGGTATTAATATATTAGAATCTCTAATAGATTAGAAGAAGGGAACAAAAGAGGGGAGTTATGAAACATGGTACTTGGGACCCCAAGGACTTAGTGGTGAGGCATGAAAATGATTTTTATGTAGGAGATTATTAAGCTTAGTTTGAGAATAGATTTTTTATCTTGGTACTGAAGTACTAAAAAATGATTGACATATAAAATTTTTTACTGGTACTAAATACAAGGTAGTATAACCAGAAGTTCAAAAACCATAAATAGTGGTGGTGGTGAGTCCAAATGATGGAAGTGATGAAACTAGAGGATATTTTTAAGGAGCTTTGAACTGATGTGGGTGTGTGGATATACAATGGACTTGAGTAAGGGTAACTATAAAGATATGTAAGAGTAAACTCTTTTATTTTATTTTTTTGAATTTTGTATTATATTCTAGAAGTACAGGTTCAGTTGACAATTTCCTTAATAGTGTGGAGGGATGCACGTGAAGATAAGTTCTATGTGGTATTCTTCCCTAAAAAATTTGTTGGTAGTGGAATAAGATATACAAAAATCTATCTATTATAAGTTTTTTTGGGGTCTTTGGTACTTGAGGATGGTTGTTTATTAAGACAAATCTTATGTTATATCTTATGATTTGTAGTTAATCATTTTTCTTGTCATCTCTTGTTTACTCTTCAAGTGAATTTTTTATTTCCCATAGATTATGACTTCATCCAAACCATGATAATTCTTTGTGTTTCTTCATTAAGTGATTTACTTTTGTTTATTTATTGTTTCTATTTGAATGTCAACTTTGAGTGTCTAAGAGTGTTAGAATGTCTGTGGTCAAGGCGAATAGTTATGATTGTGTTACTTATTAATTATTTATGCACCTTTCATGGTTTCGACATCTTCTATACATTATGGTAAACTTATTCTATACTTGAGGCTCAAATAATTTTTAATTTGGAATATATAGATTCTATTTTAACAAAATTAATGGTTGATAACTTTTATAGGTATCCCATAAAGATATTTTACCATGTAATAACAATAAATTTACTTGTTGTGTGAACCAAAAAGAATTTATATTTGCATAAAAATTTATACGAGTGAAATAAATGGATTTGTTTTAAAAATTAACACATATAACATAATTAGATAATGTTTATACATATTCATCAAATGATTCATTATCCCTAAAATAACCCTCACTCTGAAAAACTCTCTCCCCCATATGTAGATTAAAAATAATTGTGAAAACTTTAAATATATGAGTAGGGAATGATATCAATTATGGTATCATCCTAAAAAGTATTCTTCATGGATTATAAGGGATGAATTATGGAGAAAACATAAGGATAGATCAATGTTTCAAAGGATCTAAATAAAACAAAAAAATGATTTAGTCATTTCTATGCAATTTTCAAAATTTCTATCACTTTAATGAAAAAACATAGAAAGTTATAAAAAACATAACATGGATAATATTAACTAAAGAAAAAAAGAAATATAAAATTATGTAAAAAAGAGTCTAGAGTCATTATGGGTATCGAAATATACTATTAGATAATATAAATGATCCTGAGTTTAAATTGGCCTCTCAAAAATAAACAATTATTAGAAAATAAGTTTAAATCATGGAATGATATCGAAAACCATCTAAATCGTTGTATAAAGAATTAAATAATTTCAACCAGGAATCATGTTCCCATATCCTAACTATGGGAAAAATTTATATTTTTTATTATGTTAATATAGAATTATAATCAGTTTTTATGTGGGTTCAAAGATGATAGGGATGTTAGTATTTTTTGTTATTTAGTTTATATAGTTTTTTTTAAGTTTAATAAAATAAAACAGAATAGTATATAACATGATTGGTATTGAGGGTGACTATAAAACTCTCCACGCACCACCCATGGGGATTTTTAATTTTTTATCTAACTTTCCCCCTAGATCCCCTCTTCTAACAGCAATTGACCTCTATGGTATCAATGAAGTCACAACTCCATCATCAGTGTTTCATCCAGAACCTCCCACAGTAGTGTAAGCTGTAAAATCAAAGAATTTGGGTCTTGAAGGGGATCCTACTTCCTTAAAAAATGCATTATCCAGTACCCCATCTCCTTTGTCTACATCTATTCCTCCTTTGATCCCATAGATCTACATTTCTCCCAAGGATCAAGTAGTCATTAATAGAAACATGCCCTAATCCCTACTGAATGAAGAATTTGTTTATACTACAGATTACACAAATTGGACTCTCATTTAAAAAATCATATTAGATTATCTCATGATGCCAGTTTTTAATGGTTTTTCAGCTCTTGGGACCACTCTTCTCAGACAGCAGTCTCAATGCAGAATATTAGAAATTTTTACATGCACCTCTTCACTGAAAAGTATTTATCATAGCTTGGAC
The DNA here is from genome assembly GCA_963277665.1 of Viscum album. Classification (NCBI taxonomy): domain Eukaryota; kingdom Viridiplantae; phylum Streptophyta; class Magnoliopsida; order Santalales; family Viscaceae; genus Viscum; species Viscum album. The sequence goes on along the minus strand of OY728160.1, from coordinate 876,163,207 downwards.
TCAGAATGTTAGATCTAGTGCTAGATTTGGTTCCCTATTATTTTATTGTTCTATGTATATCTATTTATTTAAGGACCACCCTTTAATATCTATCTAGGTTCATCAACCAGGGTTTCCCCTCCCCTTAAAGATTCTAGTAGTATTAAAGGGTATTAGTAATTCTTTTTGGCACCTCCATTGTGTAGATGAGGGAACTCAATAATAAAGAATACCATGATTACCAAAATTTACATAAATATTGTTCTATAATAATCCTTTACCCGGAATATTCTTCCTCATGTAGGCTCCTCCATTTCCTTCTAGAAAAATATTCACTCCATTAAAAAGGTTTATAACTATCATGAATTCCATTTTTAGGGTCACTTTGATACTACCTATAAAACATAGAATCCTAAATCTAAGGTCAAGAATTGGGAATAATTTGATTCTTCTTTGGAAGAACATCATTCAGTGGGACCTAGGTCCTATAATATGCCTATTTCACCCCTTGAGATTAATTAGTTATGATGTTGATTCAATTGGTTTCCCTTGAGACTAAACCTCCCATAGAGTGACGTGGGATTCTGGTCTTGCTTTCAAGGAGGTGTCTCCTCTTTTTAATAATGGATTTGATATGACTAATATTAGATAAAATTATACATTTTAACTTCCTCCACCACCCCTTATAAGGCTCTAGCCTTAAACATTATATAATCTTGAGTTTTAGTCAACAAATAATTTTCGTTCAGATTGAGAAGATTTTTAGGTTTCTAGTTTTAGATAACTAGGAAATAATTCACACATAATAAAACATGAAATTTAAAGTTTACAATTATAATTAGTATAAATTTTTTCCATAATATAAATCTTTTAAAATAAAGCATTATATTTTTTATGAAAACTCTTCACAACATTCAAATTAACCTCTTCTAAACCCCTACTCATTCTTAAACTTTGTGAAACAGATTTAAAAATGTGGTATGAGAATAAATATCCTAGTAATGGATACATAAATAAATAAAAACCTTAGTATATTGATACAAATTAAAACTCATGAAAAACCATTTCAAGAAAACATAACATTTTTCTCAAAAATGGAAATAAAGTTCTTTTAAAAATATCACTTATTTTACATTTTTAAAATAAATTATTTCAATGGAAACTCAATAGCAAGCATAGAAAATTCATTTAGGTACCTTGGGACATCATCCCATAGAAAACATGAAGAACCCTTATAGAACCCCTATAGAACCCTTAAAAATTGTAATAACCATATGATCAACTTCCAATATAATTCTATGTAGAATATAATAATTATCTAATTAATTGGAGTGCTATTTGGGTGAACAAATCATTTAAGATATAATGGCCCCACCCGACACTATCTAGGAGCACCCATAATTCATCTTTTCATAGAACTAAAAAAATAAATTTAAACATTTCATCATTTTAAAAACTCTTTTAAACTCTTATGAAAATCAATTTCAGATATTAAAATACCATTTCCTTTAAAAATCCCGTAGTTAACACAAAATATACCTTTTCTTTGAAAAAATAATTTCAATACCAAAATAACGAAAATGATAAAATTGTGTTTTCAATTTAAGGAAACATGAAATTTATAAAAGGAATCAAAAAATAAAATAATGGCCATAGTGGAAGAAAAGTCATTATCATCGTGTACTTTAAGAATAGAACATTTCTTTTTTTCATTTGTCAAAACATTACGTATAAAACTTGTAAAAATATTCCATTTAAAAAACCATTTAATGAAATTTAAAATAAAAATAATATGTCCTTTATAATAATTTTAGATAAATAAACATATAAAATAATATGATAGATGAAAATATTTTAAAATAAAATCTTTAAACATTTAAAAATAGTTTTTTAGATCAAAGTGCCCCATACTAGTTTGAAACTATTGAATCAAAAGACCCATGAAGTAAAAATATTTAACAAAACATTAAATAAAATTATAATAAGTAAATTAATGAAAATATATTTATAAGAGGCTATATATACACCTCATAAAATAATAATAGATTATAACATCAAGAATTTCCTCAACGAAAGGAAATTGAGATGAAGTCTCTTACCTTGAGTCCAACTTGTCACGTGTGACTTTATATTCCTGATTAATAATATTATGTTAATTATTTACTTTCATCATAAATTTTTTTAATTTTATAATTAATTTTATTTTAATTTTTTCAATTTTTTAAACAACTACTTAAATAATTAAATTTACATTGGGTGTTTTAACCATATTCGATTTATGTGTCAAAAACAATTTTGGTATGTCAACTATGGTCAAAGGGGTCATTATTAAAACATATATAGAATAATTATCATGAAAAATTATCATATTTGTACATAAATTATACTTTTGAAACCAAATATGAAATATGGTTATGAATAATGAACCACTGTTACATTCATGGAGACGGTAGGTCATATATACACATAAGCAACGTTCACAGTTTTCTATGATCATTATAGAAATAAGGTAAGAAAGATTTATCTTTCTAGAATTATAATTATATCATAAATAAAAAATTATTTAATCATATATACTTTTATATATAATTATTTTTATGTAAAATTAATCACATCTCCTTGAGGAGGTGGTAGTCTACACGTCCACGAACAACGTTACCACTTTCTCAGTGTCTTAAATGGTAATAAATAAAATGATATATTATATTTATAGAAAGGTAATTTTGTCATAAACATTATATAAATTTAATTTATATAATATATTTTTATTAATCCAATTATTAATACACTCCATATAAAGTGTGAACGTATTACATCATTTTGAGTAGGCGGTAGTCCACACGTCCACAAACAATGTTATCATATTCCCACAGAATGGAAATCATGAATGTATGTGTTGTATAAAAATTATAGTAGTATGAATGAATTATAACTATAATAAATATAATATAAAAATATTTTGTGCATCATAATTCCCATCCATGAGAGGTGGTGAAGGAAAAATTAATAACATCGTTTCATAAGGTGATAGTTCACCATATACACGAACGATGATTTCATTACCCTTTTGGGGGGAATGTTGGTAGGTGTAAGTTGATCCCTTAACATAATAAAATATAAGTATATTTAAAATAATTATGTCAATATATAATCTTGATATAATGAGAAATTGAGGTATTTTATAATGAAACAAAATAAAAATGCATGTTGATGAACGTTAACTCTTCTTAGGGTAACTCCTTTAGGTTTTCACTGTAGGACTTCCTTGGTTGGTATTATTCCAAAATTGAGGCTTTTAGGATTAATGGATGGATTTTAGGATATTATTTGGTCAGGTTTTGGATGATCCAAATGGGTTGAGAGGTTTGAAGAAGTGATGGTGTGAGTTCCCTTTTATAGTGGAGGAGGAGTGAAATTCTTATAAATACAAAAATAAAACCCCTATTGGGAGTTCTCCCTTACATCATTTGCCTAAAACAATAAAAAATAATTTTATAAAAGAAGGGATATGGTAGAATTATACTCATCCAATGGATTTTGAACAAGTTTATATGCCATTTTTTCCTTAAGAATTAATTTTAACCACTAAGTAAGCACATTTTTTACCTTAATCGCTGTAATTAATTTTAATTGATTTCGATAATATTTTTTGTAAAAAAAAATTAACTTTATAAAAATTCTAAATTATTATTACTAAAAATATTAAATCTATTTTTCCAAATTCTAGTTACATAAGTGGAATAAATTAATTTAATATTAATCTTGTAGATGGGATGAAACAATGGGTTTTTAAAGTAAAAATGTTCAAAAGTTTGAAATGTTTTTAATCCAATTTCACTGTAAAATTGATTCAATGGGCCTAAATTGGATTTATTTATTTATAATTGAAATATTTAAACTTAAAAAATAATTAAAAAGATAATTTAACTATATAAATAAATTATTTTTAAAATGTAATTTTCAATTAAAATTTGGTGTTTTATACTATTTATCCAAAAATAAAACTTATCATAAAATTACAAAAAATTAAATCAAAGTAAATTTGGATTTTATACATTCAAAAATGAATTTTATTTTTTCAAATAAATTTTACCAAATTTTTAAAATTTATTTTTAAATCAATTCTTCCATTAAAAGGTGGAAAACTTACATATTTAATAATAATATTAATAAGTATAGTATTGTTTGGTATAACTCGGTCTTGCGTGAAACACAGGATTCTGAAGGAGTAATTGTTTTGTTTCATATACACTATTAGACATAGAATCACATATAATTTAAAATACTATCTAGTTAATAAATATTAATAAATATTAATAAATATGAAAAATACTTATTTTATCAATACATGAGTTTTTACATCATTCTCCCCATCAGTAAATTTATTCCTCACAATTTTATTCACATCTCAAATAAGTGGGTTTATTTTTTCATCATTGAATTTGTATACTCTCATGTTTCCTCTTCAATCATGTGGTTTTTCCTTAAAACCTTGACCTGATGAATCACCTGATTCTGTAACACTTTCTCTATGTGTTTGAGAACCTAAACTGGTAGTTCCTCATAAGAATGGTTATCTTCTAGATGAACTACTTTAGGGATAAAAATATTATATGAATTTTGTACATACTTCCTTAACATTGATATGTGAAATATTTTTTGTACCTAGGATAAACTCAAAGTCAAATCCACATAGTAGGAAACTGATCCAAATTTCTCTAAGATTTCATATGGTCCAATGAACCATGGACTCAACTTCCCCATATTACCAAAACATGTCAAAATTTTCCATGGATAAACATTTATAAATAAATCATCACTTACCTTGAAAGAAATATCTTTCCTCTTGTTATCCAAAAAAATTTTATGCATTCTCTATGATGTCATCATGTGTCATTGCATCAACTGAACTTTATTTACCATTTCTTCTACAAACTTGAGTCCCATCAACTTCCTTTCTCCTAATTCATCCCAAAAATTTAGTGTCTAAAACATCTTTCCATATAATTCCTAAAATGGTGCCATATGTATAATGGAATGAAAATTATTATTATAGGAAAACTCAACCAAAGAAAGATTTCAATCCTAACTTCCCTGGTAATCCATTGAGAAATAATGAATCACGTCTTCCAAGGTCAGAATCACCCACTCAGACTGTCCAAAAGATTGAAGATGAAAAGTTATACTGAAATTTAATTTAGTACCCAACAACTTCTAAAGTCCTTTCCAAAAATTGGATTTGAACCTGGTGTCATGGTCTGATATAATGGAGAGAGGCACTCCATGTAACATGATAATATCATTTATATACAGTCAAGAAATCTGTTCTAAATACATCATATCACTAATGGGATTTAAATGTGAACATTTATTCAATCAATCAATAATAACACAAATCACATTATTACCTTGAGAATTCAATGGCAGTCATACCATAAAATCCATTAATATATTTTCCCATTTCTACTCCCATAATAGAAAAGGTTCAATCATCTCCTTTGGTAACTATCATCTTGATTTAACCTAAAGACAATTCAAACACTTCATAGTAAAGTTAGCGATGTCTCTTTTCATTCCACCCCACCAGTAATACTCCCAAAGGTATTTGTACATCTTAGTGCTTCCTGGATGAATAGAAAACAGAGAACTATGATCTTCAGTAAACAAAAATTTCCTTAAATGTGAATCACAAGACATGAATAATCTTCTCCCAAATTATAATAAACCTTCTTAATCAATATTAAAACCATGAAACTTACCTTTCTTAATAGATTGCACCTTTTCTTGCAAGTATTGATCCACCTTCTAGGCTCTTCCAATTCTTTCTGACATAGTTAGCTACACTGAAACTTGAAAAAAAAAATAGAGGACATCCCTACATCCAAAACTTCTAATCCAACATTTATCAAATAATTAACAAAAGGGTCATATTTCAAACATAGCATGGTCAATGTAGCATTACTTTCCCAAATCAAAGAATCAACCACCTTGTTTGCTTTTTCAGGATGATAATGAATTGTGAAATCACAACCCTTGATTAGTTTCAACAATCTTCTCTGTTTCATGTTCAATTCCTTTTGAGTGAACATATACTTAAAATTTTTTTGATCAGTATATATTTCAAACTTTACTCAATAAAAACTTTGTATCCAATTTTTTAAAGAAAAAATAACAGCAGCTAGTTCCAAATCATGTGTTGGGTAATTTAACTCATGAGGTTTCAAATGACGTGAAGCATGATCAATTACATAATCAGTATGAATTAATACATAATCAAGTCCTTTCAATGAATAATAGTTGAAGATGAAAAATTAACTATTTCTAAAAGATAGGTACAAAACTGGAGCATTCACCAATATTATTTTCAGTTCCTGAAAACAATTATCACATTCATTTTTTCAGATGAACTTAACTCATTTTAGAGTTAACATAGTTAGTATCCATGACAACCAAGAAAAGATTACAACAAACCAATAGTACTAACCCACAAATCCAATAAAACTATGAATCCTGGTGATATTTGTGGGTCTTTTCCATTCTACAAAAACTTTTATTTTAGCAAGATCAATAGTTATTCTATCTTTAAATACAATGTGACCACGGAATGTAATTTTTTTCTTTAACTAAAATTAATAACTTCTAAATTTACCATATAATTTATTTTATTTTAAGGTTTTAAAAACAACCCTTAGGTGTCCTTCATTATCAAATTGAATTTTATAATATACCAAAATTTCATTAATAGACACAACCACGAACTTATCTAAGAACTCATGAAATATTCTATTCATAAGATACATGAATAAATAACCTGCATTAGATAATCCAAACGGCATAACTAAAAATTCATAGTCCCTATATCTAGTCTAAAACACAGTCTTTAAAATGTCATCTTCCTTCACTTTCAACTAATGGTACCCTGACCTCTGGTCAACCTTCAAAAAAATACTACTATCCATAGAGACAATAAAGAAATCATTGATACGAGGAAAATGTTACTTGAAATTAACAATTATGTTATTCAATGATCTATAATAAATGAAAAGTATCATTAAACCATCTATATTTTTAATAAACAAGACAGGATTAACGTATGGTGATGTTCTTGGATGAATGAAAACTTTGTCTAAAAACTCCTACAATTTCTTTTACAAATTTAAAAGTTCCACTTGATCAATTCAATAAGGTGGTTTAGAAATAGTCTTATAATGAAGTACTAAGTCAATAGTAAATTCAACCTCTCAATTAAGAATAACACTATGAAAATAATCCGAAAAAACATCCATGTATTTATTTACCACTTGCACATCACTAATTTGAGAAGTTTATTTATTTTCAACAATTTAAGCTAGGTAAATTTCATTGAAATATCTAATCAATTTATCATCTTCTTGGTAAGTTATCAGAGGCATGAAATCATTGAACAAAACATTATTATATTTTTAATATATCTTAGCATGATTGATTGAAAAATAATCTATACCAAGATTTATATCAAACTCTATTATGCCCAGTTCAACAAGATTTGTAATAAAGACCAACCCACTAATAAAAAGAGAAATATTAATATAAATCTTCGTTTCTTTAATACATCCATCTAAAATTTTCACCAAAAGTCATTTCATAATTTAATTTGGTTATATTATAAATTTACTTGAAAATACCTCGGAAATGAAAGAATGTGAAGATCCAGAGTCAAATATGGTATTTTCATAATTTGAATACACAAGTAACATACCAATCACCACTTAATTTGATAGCTCAACATCAACTTTAGTAGTAGAAAATAACCTCTCTACACATCTCTCTTTTTGTTCATTAATATTTCCATCCTATGAAACTATCTTTGGAAATGCATTAACATAATTACGCATATCATTATAGCTAAAACATATTACCGTCATATGGATATTAGTTACCAAATTCTTTGATTCTTTAGGATTATTTTCCTTACATTCATGGGCCATGTGGCCAAACTTTTTACATCAGTAACACTTCCCTTTCTTCATAAGAAATTCCCAAAGGTAATATTTACCACACTTACCACAAGATTGGAACTTCATTCACCTACCTCCATATTTCTTTATTGTATGTTTCCCCCATCACCTTCCATCCTGACCGATTCTTACTTTCATCATCATGAGGAACATAAGAGTCAGAAAACTTCTGCTCAAACTTTTCATCATAATGAACAACTTTCACATACATTTTAAATTCTCACATGGTCAAAGCTCTGCATAGAATTTATTTCAATATTGAGTAAACCCAATTAATTTTTCTATGAGTTTCCCAAAAAAATCTTGAAAATAATTGTCCAGTCTTGTTATGTTTTCTCATATGTTGTCAAGAAATATTAAACTTTTTTCCTTAATTAGAAGAATTTGTTTTTGATTCAGAGTCAAACTATCATGACCCGTCCCAGAGGTGCCTCTTCCATGACATCCCCATGCCCTCTTTCAATAGGCCAAGGGATGGTGACTAGAACTGAGTAGGCATATCCCAAAAATATGAGGCATTAACTTAAATTACATGTATGCATGCATACATCTCCTATAAAAAAATGATGAAATGTAAAAACACTGAATAAAAAATGCATGAAAACCATTATATCTTACAACCAAAGTACAAAAGTGAAAGTACGGGAAATTAAATAGAGAAAAAAATAAGTCCACCAAAAAGATGCTATAACCCATTTTCCAACCTCTAAGAAAAGAGGTATTGGGACTAATATCTAAAATTCCTCTTGAACACACCTTATTCTGTCCAGTCTCACAAAGTACATCCTGGTCCTAGTCTACCTAGGACTCCGTCGAAAGCTTGATCATCTTCACAAGACACGACACATGTGGGAAAAGCATGTGCATGGGTGATTATAACAATACTTAGTAGTACACCCTGAAACCAAAAAGTAATACCACAAAGGAATACTATAAATGAATACCAAAAAGGAATACCACAAAGGAAAGCACAGTCAGCACTACACAGGTATATGTCTACCATATATATAACAATAATATCTAGATACACTCAATCTAACAAACACAGTATAGAGTTAATCCATAACCAATTATCATCCATAGTATTCTGATTGAAGCACGCTCATTCCAAGAGAACTAACTCCTCCAACCATGATATCATCGGAGAAACTCATGAAGAAGTCTATCTTATTGGTCCCCTCCCAAAAAGAATGTATTGGTCAAGGAAGACAATGATACACCGAGAGGGTATCATACCCAGACACGCTAGGTAATATAATTTATCCAATATTGTATCAACCTACAACATAGAGGATCCTTCTCAAATACACTAGGGAAAACCACTGACCCTACTAATTCAACCCACAAGATGGAGGACCAACACCCTACTCTCGATGGTTACATCAATTAAAAAACTCCACTATAGGTGATAGAGGATCTCACTCCAGTTAAATGGAGGTATACCATGCTCTATATGGGACTCAACCTCTAGAGGGCATTACAATCCAGTGATGTGGATGTAATATCGTACTGAATCCTCAAGGAAAGGACCAAGGGAATGCTCTCAAACTTTACTAGTCCAAACTAAAAACCCACCACTTCTCTCAAAAGGACCATCTCTACATCAAGGTATCAATTTCATAGATGGATCATTTATTGGATGATCCATTTATAATTTATGGTAGTTTGATGTTTTAAAGGGGGTCTTTGGGCCCATAGACCAAATGCACGGTCAGTCCACCGACCCCCGCAGTCAACCATGGTAGTTAATTGCCTCTAGCAGCCATGGTCAACCGCCCCGAACTATCATGCATCCATGGTAACTCGATCTACCATGGATCATGGTCAACCATAATGGTTGATCGTGGTCGACTTCACCCATGTTTTCCCGTGTCCGACCCACCTAACTCGACCCACCTGGCCCGACCCGTTCGCTGGGCCCAGCCCGCTAATGTGGGGGCTGGATGGGCTGCCATATGTGGCCCCCACTCCAGACAGTAATAATCCACTTCCCACATGGTTTCTAGATACATACCACATGGTCTCCACCACTGCGCCCTATGTCTTCGTCGCGTCCCATGACCTCATCGACCACCTCCACCACCTGCATCGCCATCAATCATTGGTGCTGCGTCAGTGGTACCTTATGTGGACCACCGGCCTTCTCTGATTCTTGATACCTGAAAAGTTCATATATTCGATATCCTTGGGTCATAATGTACACATATCCACATTTGTTGTTTATTTTCCTATAATATAGGGGTTTGATCGCATTCAGAGTCACCCGACATGGTCGAGCCATGACCAAGTGGATCCAACGGTTAATAACTCAAAGAACGGAGGGGGAAAATAACAACAAGCAACCCTGATGAATGAACCTCAACCTTTTTTCATGTTGGACTCAATATATTTCTATTATAATGATAAACGATGAAGAATAAAGATCTATCTACTGATAATCTCATAGATAATATCCAATCCCGCAACAATAATTGATCCACAGGCCAATCTGTTTTTGGATTGGTTCATGTTCATACTAGAATTCAGGAATGAGGAAGACAACACAAAAATAACATGACCTACATCGATTCAGTTTTATCTCTAAAAAAGAATAAAGCATCGTTGTCATCATTGGTAAGGTTCATCAGTTGATCGATCTATCATCGTCTGCCAACTGTCTCTCTAGAGGTTCTTTATCCACATCTCCAAATGAATTCTAGGGTCATGATGATAACTCTTAATTCCAGAAAAATACTAAATAAAAATGAATCCACTATGTCAAAATAATTTATTTATTAAATTATTTTATTTATGGTTACATCCTCCGTGACTTTTTCTAAAGATATCCCATGCTAACTAAAGTTAAGTGGTGCCTAGAATAAACATACCATTCTGATCTCAACAGTGCCCTCAAAATTATGATATTAGCACCCGTTTAAGAGTTATTCTATTTCTATAAGGAAATTGTGTGTGCATCCTATTAAAAAAATTAGATTTTTTAAAAATTAATTCTGGTCACACTTGCCTCTGAATCGTAATTCATCTCATCACCTAGCCTCAAAATCAATCAATATAATATCTAAAAATAAGACATAGAAAATATGAGATGTTACAAGAACATCCATAGATATTTATTTCTCAATTAAAAAATCCTTGAATGTTTCCCATTCCATAAAATCAAGATCATGTTTCTATCTAGTATTATTAATCAAAGATCATCATCAATCAGTTTCAACTTCAAAATGATAAATGGAAATGGTTACCTTTTGGTGTTTCTAACATCCCATTGAATCAAATATATTTTCTATAGAATTTATCCATCCTTCGGATGCCACTAGGTTAGATGATCCATTGAATGTTAGAAGTGTTTCCTCATGAAATGCTCCACAAAATACATGTTCCTTCATGGTATATTGGGTTCCTCTCTATCAAGGATACCACCACCATTTATCAATAGAGTCAATTGATCCATTACTATAACAAACTGTTTTGTCTTGATTCCAACCATATCATGATGATTATTTTGAAGGATATATTTCCTCTCAGTTCCAAATAACTATATATTCCCTATTTCCTATACAAAAAACCATTCTGAACTGGCATTGTTTAGATGAAGCAACATTGTAAAATTTGAATTCTTTAACATTTTTACTCAAACACAATGTAATATATTTCAAGGGAATGCAATTAAAATTTCCCTACATCATCCTTAAACATTACATAATCTTGATCTTTATTGATGAAATTACTTTCATTAACATTGAGGATCTGTTCAGTTTTAGAGTTTTAGAGAATTAGGAAATAACTCATACATAACAAAAATAGGAAATAAAAAGTGGACACTTTCAATTAGTATCTATTTATCCCATAATATAACATGTTTAAAATAAAGCAATATCTCTTTTATGAAAACTCTTCATGACTTTAAACATAACCTCTTCCTAACCCTTAATCATCCTTAAACCCTATGAAAGACATTTAAAACATGGGATGAGCATAAAAATCTCAGTGAGGGATAAAAAAATGGAAACCATTATTCCATTGATAAAAATTAAAACTCATGAAAAATACTTTATTGAAAACATAACATTTTACCCAAAACGTGAAATATAAGTCCTTTAAAAAGATCATTTTTTTCATTGGAAAACAAATGATTTCATGGAAACACATTAGCATGCAAAGAAAATTCATGAAGGTGCCTTGGGAAATCATCACATAAAACACTTGAAGAACCCTTACAAATTGGAATAACTATATGTACAAATTTCAATATAATTATTTTAATAATATAATCATTACCTGATGTATTGAAGTATTATTCAGGCACAACCATCATTTAATCTATAGCGGGATCACCTAGTGTTATCTGGGTGCACCAATCATTTAGAATATGCAAAAACCACAACATAAAATAATACATTACTTCATTTTAAAAACTATTTTAAAATCATATTAAAATAACTTTTAGATATTAAAATACAATTTTCTTTTAAAATCACATTTTTAACACAAAATTCATATTTTCTTTGAAAAAAAAATTTCAATACTAAAATACTATAAATTATAAAGATGGGTTTTCATTTAATGAAATATGAAATCTTGAAAAGTATTAAAAAAATGAATAATTTCCATGGTAGAGGAAAATTCATTACCATAGTGTATGTTAAAAATAGAACATTCCTTTCTTTATTTGTCAAAAACATTCTGTATAAAGCAAGTAAAAATATTCCTTTTGAAAAACCATTGACTTAAATTAAAAATTGAAATAATATTTAATTTATAATCCTCTAACATAAATAAACATATAAAATAATATCATGGAGGAAAATATTTTGAAATTAAATCTTTAAACATTTTAAAATAGATTTTTAAATCAACGTGTCTCATACCACTATAAACCATTTGAGTCATAAGAGCCTTGAAGTAATAAAATTTAACAAAACATTAAATAACATGAGAATAAATAAATTCATGATAATATATATCAAAGGGGCTCTATATATTCCTTAGTAAATAATAAATGTGTTTAACATTGAGAATTTTCTCAATAAACGGAAAATGAGATGAAGTCCCTTACCTTAAGTCTGACCTGTCACATGTGTCTTTATCTTCCTGAATAATAAAATTATATTAATTATTTACATTCTTAATAACCTTTTTAATTTTTATAGTTACTTTTATTTTATTTATTATTATGTTTTAAAAAGATACTTAAATAATTAAGTTTGCATTGGTTGTTTTCACCATATTCAGTTTATGTGTCAAAAATGAATTTGGTAGGTCAACTATGGTCAAGGGGGTAATTATAAAAACATCTCCAGAATAATAATCATGAAATAATTATCAAATTTACATATAAATTATACTTTCAAAACTAATCTTGAAATATGGTTATGAAAAATTAACCAACATTACATTCATGAAGACAGTAGGTCGTACAAACACATAAGTAATGTTCCCATTTTTCAGTGGTCATTACGGAAAAAAGGAAAGTAAAATATATATTTCCATAATTATAATTATATCAAAATAAGATATTATTTAATCATATACAATTATATATATATATATAATTACTATAATTTTAAATGAATCACATCACTTCGAGGAGATAGTAGTGCACACGTCCACAAATGACAATATCACTTTTTCAATATACAAAAAGGTAATAAAGTAAATGATATATTATATTTATAGAATGTTAATTATTTCATGAATATCATATAGATTTAATTTTTTTCATATATTTTTATTAAACCCATCCTTAATACATTCCATGTAAAATATGAATGTATTGCATCACTTTCATGAGGCGGTAGTCCACACGTCCACAAATGATGTTATCGTATTCACACAAAATGGAAAGCATGAAGGTATGTGTTATATAAAAATTATATAAGTATGAATACATCATGAATATAATAAATATCAAATAAAAATATTAATTTTATCATAATTATTAACCATTAGTGGTGGTAAATTAAAAATGAATGGCATTGTTTCGTGAGGCTGTAGTCTGTTGTACACACGAATAGTGATTCCATTACACATTTGATGGAAGTAAGTGTATGTCTAGGTAAAAAATATAACATAAAAACAACTCAGTATATTTAATATACATAGTACTGTATATGATCATGATATAAGGATAAATTATTTGAGTTTATAAGAAAAAAAAATCAAAATGCACATTGATGAATGTTACCTCTTATTCAGGTAACTCATTTTAGTTTTAACCAAAGGACTTCCTTAGTTGGATTTTTTCCAAAATTGATTCTTCTAGGATGAGGTTTGGGATATTGAAAAATTATTTTTTCATGTTTTGGTTGAGAAAAATGTCTTTTTAGGTGTGAAAAAATGAGGGGGTGATTTCCCTTTTATAGTACACGAGTCGCGTTCTTGTAAATACAAAAATTTAACCACTATTGGGATGTCTCACTTACATCATGTACCACCAATATTGAACCCAATTATATAAAAGAGGTAATATGTACTAATTATTTCTAATTAATGGGATTATTACAGTTTTCTAGGTTATTTCTTCCCCTAAGATTAAATTTTAACCACTAAGAAAATACATTTTTACCTTAACCATTGTAATTAATTTGAATTTATTTCAATAATATTTCTGGTAAAAAAACTAAGTTGAAATTACAATAAATTATAAAATATTATGATTAAAAATTTTAAATAAATTTTTTAAAATTCCAATCACATAAGTGGTAGAAATTAATTTAAAATTAATCTCGCGTACGGGATGAAACAACTTGTTTTTAAAGTAAAAATGTTCAAAATGTTGAAATGTTTTTATATCCAATTTCGCTATAAAATTTATTCTAATGACATAAATTGGATTGATTGATATATAATTTAACTAATTAAACTTTAAAACTAATTAAAAAATTAATTTAAATATATAAAAAAAATTACAAAAAAATAGTTTTCAATTAAAATGCAGTGCTTTACCCAATTTATCAAAAAATTAAACTTCTGAGAAAATTTCCAAAAATTAAAAAAAATAAAATTTTGATATCTTTATTTCAAAAATTAAATTTCTTTTTCCAAATAAAATTTATAAAATTCTAAAAATTTATTTTTAAATCATTTCTTCTATTAAAGGGTGGAAAACCTGCCATATTAAATAATATTATTAACAGTATAATATTGTTCGGTATAACTCAGTATTGCATCTTTTTAAGGAGTTAATTGTTTCATTTCATATATACTATTTAACATAGAATCCCTTTTAATTTAAAATTAATATCTAATTCATGAATATTAATACATATGAAAAATAATTATTTTATCAATACCTAAGTTGTTACACCCCCAGTAGTTTTTGGTTTTTCAGAGGCAACTTTTGATAGGATAGAATCTATACAAGGATCTGATAATGATGAGTCAGACTTCTCCTACTCTCTTCCTCAAGATCATCCTACTCCCCTATAATGAGGGTATCCATATCCTCAAAAATTAGATTATCCAGTGGTCTCTTATGGAAATATATCTTCTCCTTGAGAGGGTGGTTAAAAAGATGTTAGTTTTAGTACCCTCTTAGTGACTCCTATATATCTGAAAGTTAGCTCCCCCATGAATCTAAGTTATAAGGATTTTCTATTCATGTAGTTAGTGATTCAGAGATTCCAGTGATATGGGTTCTACCTGGTTATGAAGGATTATTTAGGTAACTCTCCCTTAGTGTTATATGGTCCTTGGTCTATCTCCTCCCCCAATATGCACAAGGATTTGGCATCACCAAGAGATGAGTTCTTCACCTCATCCTCTCTTAGTGGTCATCAGAGAAAGAATTATATCTCCTTCTCTTCTAAATACATGAAAAATAGAACCATGTCCTATAATAATGCTAATAATGTTATCCCATCCTCTCAGGGATCATATTGTGAAGCCTCTAGGACTCATATTCCCATTTCTTTATGATTAATACACTAATTTAGAATGCCATGGGACTTGGATCCCCAACTAAGTGGGAATTCTAATATAATGAATTTAGAGACAATAAGGTTTCTGTTATGATTTTCCTTAAACTCAATCATCCTAACCTACTATTTGATTCATCCCATTTCATGTCCTGAAGGACATTACCGGTCCCCAAGATATTGAAACTATTATTAGGGTATCAATAAATCACACTTTGGAATGGTTTTTCCCAATAAATAAATATTGACCTATATTAGAATCCTATTGAAAATTTTCCATGATGCATCCATAAGTTGGGAATCAAAGAAATGGAATAAGTAGTTCAAATGTATCTAGAAAATCAAACAAGGTATAAATAATCATAAACATCCAAATCACATCCATAGGTAAAAGAAATAAAATGTGATTAAATAAAATCTCATGATACAAGAGAGATAATAAAATAGATAATGTGTATGATATAATGAAAACTAAGAGAAATCAAAAAATAAAAAACCAATGATCTATGAAATACCTAGTGTCACCATCAGAACACATTACCAAAACCTATACTAAGATAGTCCTAATAAGAGAAGTCCATATAGAAATATTTTTGATAACTTAAACCTAAACCTATTTTAATCCACATGGTCTACAAACACTATGTTGTGTAAGTGGGGTGTGATCACAAAGACTAGTATGATTCCATCACTAAAATTTTTCTATTTTATTCCTTTCATAATCCATTCAACTAATTTTAGTTTAAAATACATTTTTATAAAATAAAACCTTTATATAATTTCACAATATTTAAGTAGAAGAAATATCCATATTTCCTATTTTTAGAATTCAACACGCATTATTAAAATAAAACTATCGAATCCTGAAAAAAATCACCTTAGACCCCATTTTTATGTTCCAATGAAAGATATTTATAAATTTAAATTTTTAAAAAATGATTAAAAATAACAATATAAAAATACACACATTTAAGTAAAATGAAAGTAAACCGCAATATCAACATATTATGTACAAATAATAAATGACTGAATATAAATATAAATATCATCCACTGTGACAGGAAAGTAAAAAAGTGTAAATAGTAATAAAATATTAAAATAAAGGGAAAGATATGAAAATAAATATCATAATGGTAGTGGAACTGGGGAACCAAGGTTAGAGAAACATAAAATTATCATAATTTATCAATGATAAAACCAATGTATCTAACTATGCATAAGATTCTAGGAAATGTACTCTTAATGTCATGTAGAAAGAGGAAACCCTAGAAATTTTCTCCCCATTTACATTATAATAATGTTTAGTTAGTATTAATACATGATTAAAATGCTATAGATAGTATGTCAATACCTAGAGGTACTTGTCTTAGTGTTCCCTTCCCAATCTCACATGTTCCCAAGATCAAATAAATTGATGTGGTTTTATAAGTCATAAATCAACAAAAAACTATAGTAACATTCAGAAACACCCCTCACCTCCTATACAGGCACTCTGTTTATCAAAATCGACCATTCTCATCAAAATATAACATGCGTTAAAATATAATCAAGCTCAAACAAAATAATAAGAAAGGGGTCCAGTACAAACTCTTTACATGAAGTTCCAACTTAGTTTTTATTCCAAATTGATAAATAAAACCTAAAATTCCTTTAATTTTCTTCCAAATGGTTCTTAAATCATAAAATCAAGGTTTAAGACATGTAAAATTACCTTTTAACATCAAATAAAGTTCACCAATTTGAAAAAAAACTCCAAAACTAAAATGAAAACCAATTACATTATAAACATATTTAGAAAACATAATGAAAATCTCAAAACTCATTTAAAATATCACCAAGTAGCATAAGAATCAAACTAAACATAAGGATCACAAAATAATGACAAGATAACCCAAAAGGCCTTGGAAAAGACTCTCTTAAATTAGAAACTAAAACTATATTCCAGGATCTATCACATTTTAAGAAAAATTTATAATCACATGATAACTTAAATTTTATTTCAAAACATTATCTTGTGTGAGGAAATATTTAGGGGAATTTTCAAAAACACCTAGAGGGATTTGAAAATAAATTTTAACTACACTTTGTGAAAATGACATTAAAACCCTCATTTCTCCAGAATTTGGAAATCACCATGTCAAGTAAAATAACCATATCATTAGAAAAAATATTATTATTTAATAAATTTTAAATTTAAGATGGGTTTATAAGGGTAAATCTATCAAGGCATGATAAAATACCTAGTCACATAGAAACGTCAACCTCGATCAACTGTGGATGAAGAAATACTTTTAAATATAGGATAAAGTGACCCAATAAACAACCCACACATAATAAACAAAAATTTAAAAAATGGATTGGGAGGGTACCAAAATAAGGTGAAGAAATAAAAATTACAGAAGAAGGAAAATAAGTGGAGGGTGAGATAATAACCTGAAGACAATCACTCAAAGCTAAAGGAATAAAGCGAAAAATATGAGGGATAAAGGTGATATAACCATATCTAGAGAACCTACAGTGAAACTTAATTGAAGAGGGAGGAGGAGACCCAATTTTTGGGTTAAAATAATAAGCTAAAAGAGGAAAATTCAAAATTTTAAAGATCTAGGAGTGTCTCATGGTTTGGACGCATGACTTATCAAAATGTGCACCAACTCTGTACTCCTAATCGGACAATCAAAGGAGTGTTGAGCAGTTTTGCTGCATAGTTCAACAAACCATGTTCCAACTATGAAAATATATCTAGTAAAATCTATATACCCTTCCACATGATCATTTCACTATTTTCACAAATCATCTATTAACTATGATATAGTAAAATTCCTTACATTTTCCAAAATTTTCAAAAGGAAACGACCTAAAAAAGAAGTTAAATATTAAAAACCAATAAATTAACAATTTAATAAAGTAAATTTTGGTTATTATGTGAGAATTATCCATACCATAACTCATTTTTTCTTTAGAAAGTCAATTAGTTAGAGATAAAATAAAATCACCTAAACATAAAATATGAGGAAAAAATCAAAACTGAGATCAAAGAAAAATACAACCCATCAGATCATATATACATATACACAAATGATATCTCATTATTTTTATGAAAAAAAATTAAATGTTGAGACCCATAGTGGGTCTCCCTGCCATATAAGGGAAACACTAATATGGTGGGTCAATAAATCAAGAACATTCTAAAAGGGACTTCTAGGAAACACAACCTCGATCTTCCAAATAGAAGGATCCTAAAAAATTTCTAATAAATAGAACCTCCATAACCACATGGTACAATAATTTAATTCTCTAAATAATAACATGACATAGAATATACTAAAATACATGCCACATATCAAGAAACTAAAGAGGGAAGGGAAAACCTCAAAGGAAGAAGAAAATAGTTTGAGAAGGAACCTTCAATGAAATCTTGAATCTCCAACTATGGTTCATCCTACTTCTACTTATCACAGGATATAAGACTCTTATGAATGATAAAGAATAAGAAACCACTCATCACTATTTACTTACAAAGTCTAATACCTCCACAATGGTCCTACCAACTACATCCCCCATCCACAATCATACTAATTGGAAGCACTTTCAAACCATGTCTTGAACTAAGTTCATAAAATATAAACAAATTCTAATTCAATAAATTTTTGGTATGTTATGATCACTAAGGAGGGTTAAAATCCACCACTCCATCTATATTATTGATATAGTCGATAACTATATGAACTTCAATCAAACCAAGATACCCACAAACTAAAGTCCCAAAGCACAGAGTTTCCACAATATATCAAATTATTTTTATGAGGGATACCTTAAATCACAAAGAACACCAAACCCAACCAAAAGAACCCAAAAACTCAACTCATCTCAAAAAAATAAAACACAGGTAAAAAAAACTCAAGGGAACAAATCAAAATCACCATGAAAATAGGTCAAACAATTATAAAAATTAAAATATCTATTTTAAACTCTTCGAAAACCATGAAATTTATCAAAAAAAGTTTTAAATCCCCCATGAAATTTACCTTAAACAAATTTTTAAAACCACAAGTTCATTACTGAAGTAATTATAATGTTAAAAAAACACTCAACCCCTTTATAAATTTCAATTATAAATTTTACCATGGAAACTAAATTTTCACAATGAGACCATAAGTTAAACCACATCTTATCTAAAATTATTCCAAAATGAAGCTTAGAGTAACATATATTTTTTTCAAAATCATAAACACCACTTTTAAACCCATTTATAATTTCAAAAATAATTTATTAAAACATATTTTAAATTACAAAATTTCTATCTAATTTCAAACCATTTTTAGAAAACCCCTTGATTATCATAAAAAAATAACTTTTACCATTAAAACTATGCTTTGAACACAAAAAAATTAAAAAAAACTAACAAAATGACATTAAAACTTCTTAAAAACTCTCATTAATTCATCCTAAATAGTAACCAATAATTAAAAAAAAGTTACCTGAAAGGAAAGGGAACCAACACAAAAAATTCAAAGGGGTTAGTATTTGTACATGGTTTGGGAACACGGTTTCATAGACTGTTAACCAACCATGCAACCTCAATTTGGATCCTAAAGAAGAACCAATAAAATGGGTACCACATGTTTTTATAGACTATGAATGATAAAAATGCACCTATAGTTCTCCCATGTTCTCCACAAAACAAGATAAATCTTAAAATAACCCATAGAACCTCAATATCATTCAAAACACTATCAATTAAAATCAAAATATACCAAAATAAATAAAGAAAAAATCTCAAAATCATGACTCGCAACATGACAACCCATGGTTAATTGTGGTTTAGAATTAGAGAGATAAAGAAAGACTATCCTTGCACCTTCTTATCAAGTTTAAACATTATTATTTTTTATCAACCTATTGGACTCACCTATTTTGATAATCCAAAATCATGTTTCATTAATGTGATAATATTGTTTCAATTATAGGATAATCATGTTTCATTAATGTTCTTAGTTTTTTTCAAGTGATAACTATGTATCTTTAATCTCACTGCACTCTTGTTTAAGCTCACAGTGCAAAATTCCTCTATATAGGAAAGGTCACCGATAGAAAGGTCACTGATAGAAAGGTCACCGATAGAAAGGTCACCGATAGAAAGTTCACTGACATAAAGGGAACCGATAGAAAGTTCACTGATAGAAAGGTTATCAATAGAAATGTAACACCCCAAGATTTCATAGTACGTTATTTCTTCAAAGTAGTTCAATAACTTGCACAACATGCAACACCGAGTTCAAGCGCACCATGACTTACCAAACTAGCCATTCAAAAAAGCTTATGAATAGTATTAATTTCATTTTTAATTTTATATACTCCATATAGTTTTAACATCCATATTATGTGTTTTTTAGACATAATGTCAGAACAAATTCAATTTTTTAGATAAAGGAAGTATTTTTCAGAAAATGCAATTTTACCGCCTTTTGATGGAAAACCCTTTTTAAATACAATATTTGACACTTTAATAGATTGAATTTGACAAAATAAAATTCTTCGTTAAAATTGGGACATAAAAATTTAATTTTGATAAATTTTTGGTATTTTTCTGATAACTTTCATATTTTGGTGAATAGTGAAAAATACTAAATTTTAATTAAAAACAAAATTTTAAATAGAAATATTTTATAGTGTTAAATTGGGAATTTGATTGGTTTTGAAGTATAATTATATTATATTTTTATCTTTTAATACAATTTAGGTCATTATAATTAATTTCACTTTGAAATTGGACATAAACAAGTGTCAATCTTTTGATAGATATTGTTTCTTAAAAACACGCTATTTGTTTTGACAATGGAAATTAATTTTTAATTAATTATTTCAACTTATATTTTTTGAATATGGTAAAATAGAAATCATTTCTGGATTCTTAATATCAAAATTTACTTAGTGATAATTTTTGGTATTTTTCTGAAAACTTTCAATTTTTGATGATAAGTGAAAACAGTGAGTTGTAGTTTAAAACCGAATTTTTATTTAAATAATTATTTATTTTATTTAAATTTATTTTAGGTCAAAATAGATAAATAATAGCTATATAATTTCAATGTAATTCATTGGAGTGAGTTTATAATAATTTTAGATATATAAAAATTTTATTAAACTTTTTACCGCCTTTTACCCACCTCCTAGGAGCATTTGCAAATTTACATAAAACTTAATTTTACCACTTTTGTGAGCTGAATTTCAAATATCTGAGAGACAAGGTTGATATAATTAAGTAAAATTTGGTTCAATGTGATGAAAATATTATTTGGTGAATAATACCGTTTTACTTTTATTTACCACGGTTAAAAGTAAATAGGATATTTAAGGGTAAAAATGATATTATTATTACCCTAACACATGTCCTAATTCAATTGGATAATTTTAATTAGACCAAAAAACCTTAGGAATAAAATATGATCATTTAGGTCCACTTAGATTAGATTAGTACAATTATTATTATTTAATTCAAAGAAGAGTTAAAATAGTTAAAATCAAAGTTTAGTAAATAAAACATCTTTAATATAAGGTTATGCATAATATAAATTCAACTATAAATATTAATTAAAAATATAAAAAGATTTCCACCATAATGGTATTTTATTTATCATTTTTAGACGTTAAATAATTAAATTTATTTATGACACAATGATGATGCCGTAATTATCGTATTAATGAAAGATTAAAATAATTGATATTATAAATATCCAAATAAATGAAATTTGAGACTTTTTATGAATTACACTAATTTTCTAGGTTAATATTAAATGTTATGGTTGGTTAGATAATTTTTTTTGAATTAATAATGCTGTTATAAATTTAGCAAAAACAAAATACTAAATAGTGTCAAAATTGACAAAAAAGAGTTTTTAAAAAAAATATTATATTGTTAATTGATATTATATTCATAAAAATACAAGGTTCATCCAAAAACTGTATATAATGATATTTTTATCATTAATGAACCACTTTAGGTTATATTGGAAGTATATAGTAAGTTTATTAACCATATAATATAAAAATACAAAGAGACATGGTAAATGTCACACTATTTTACTAGGAGTTAAATCTAAAAGATAAAGTTAATATAGTGACCCAAACTGTCTAAAACCTATTGGATGAGTGGTTTTAGACCTATCCCAACCTTAGGCTTCAAATTATTCATTTTGTAACCATTATAAACTGAAAATTATTTTATTATAAAATAATATTTCTATTTTTTTCTAAGGTGCCCCTCACTCATCTTATAAAAGGTAATTCCACCATATCTCTAATTAACACCTTAAAAGACATTTGTCTTGGCCAAACCCTACCAAAATACCCTCTCAATTGTCCTCCCTTAATCCTATAGGCCTTCCTTTAGTCATAAATCCAACCTACGGAGCCCTTTTGATCAAATCGAAAGGAAGAACCCAAAGAAGAGGTAAATATTTCATCACCTCTTTCAAGTTCCTTTATTCTTCCACTTCATCCTTCTTTGTTGTTTCCATTCTAAAATAATAACTCTAGTATCTTCTTTATACTGTAATTTTATTATAAATATGTTAAAACCATATTCATTACTCTATCCATCCTTTGAATGACATGTCACCATACGTGCGTGCGTACGACTTACCGTCTCCCGGTCGTGGTGTAATTGTTATTCAATACATTATTATTTGAATGGGTATAATAATGATGTGTAATTGATGTAAATAATAAATATTACATGATAATGATTCTTTATATATGATATACCATCAAATTATATATTATTTTAATTTCAAAAGAATGATATTGTCGCTTGTGCGTACGTACGGATTACCATCTCCACGAACGCGATGAGATTCATTTTCCATCGTAATCCATTCAAGACTAATTTTCATTAGATGATTAAAAATAATGTTTAAAGACATAATGTAATTTTGAATATTAATAAGATAAATCCTATCCATAAAAAACATTACTTATGTAACAAATCATATAAAAGAAAACGAATTAGTTAACACATGAAACGACAATAATACTAAGATATTATTAACAAAGCAATGTTAAAAGATCATATATGATATCATATTAATGTATATGATTCTTGTATAATTTAATAACAATTATTTCACCATTATATAGGAGTTTAACCTACCCTAGAACAAGTAAAAGTACATGGTAAGGGTTAATTTCACAATCTCGTTATTATCTGAGGTTGTTTATACATAATTATTTACTGGGACATCTTTATCATCCACATCCATGTTTCTTAAAAATGTATTTCAAAACATTTTTACTATTTACCAAACAATGGGGTAATGTCATTTATACCCTTATTTGACCATATATGTTTTGAAATAAATCTTTTTGTCTTTTTCCAAATAAGGTACTTTATAACCTTTTCGACAAAATTAAGGTAAGAATGTTTTTTTAACTTATACGGCGGGTGCGGTTATTTTCCGCCATTATAACATCGTTGAAGCTTCCCTTACAATATTATGAGAATATTTTCAAAAATAAATTTTTTCATAAATGATTTCAAAATAGAAAGAGATATTTCTCTAAAAAGGGTTTTTATTTCATCTATGTCAACATCCTTTGATAGATTTTAAGCTTATTTTATGTTGATTTATTATGATACAAAACTTCTATATTGTATTGAAGGTTTTGTGATATGTTTGACTATGGATTTTTATTTTTAGACCATTCATGGTTTATAGATAAATTATTGACATTTCGTATGCTAGTTTTAATACGAATGTTTATGTTATGTTTAAACCTTTTCATATGAGGAATGCATTAGACTTAGTAAGTGACGGGTGGAGCCCGCTATAGCTCTTTGATGCATCAGTAGATCTCATGAGACAAACTAGTGTCTTTTCATAAGGCCTTGAAAAAATATTATTTGTATTCTTGGAAAAAGGCCTTGACTATGTGGTTATGAAAGTCTGGCATTATGCATTCCATCATTATGAATGTGACTATTAATATTGCATGTGATTATTTGACTAGTAGAATATCAATGTGAATAAGTAAATGGAATTATTTGATTTTATCTTTTCCATATTATACTGAAGTTCAAGTTTAAAATTATTTTGTTTTAGTATTACAAATTTCATTAAATGTTTATACTTATTTATGAATGTTTCTGCTTTATTGTTATCCTTACTGAGCATTTGAGTTCACCCCTTTCTATGTTTTATTTTTCCCATGATAGAAAGAAGTATATTATGACGGACCTACAGGGATAGTCGATGGGATCTCATTATTGTCTATGGAAACAATTTTATTTTAGTTTTCTATTTTATGATGTAATTTAAACCTTATGAATGTATCTAGTACTTCCAAGGCTACTAAACTAATTGGTATTTCAAGACTTGATCTTTTGTGATCATGCTAATGTTATGTAATAATGCACCGACTCTGGGTAACTAGGGTCGGGGCATTACAGTTGGTATCAGAGGAAGTTTAGTACAAACCTTGGAAACTAGATTTAGATAATCTCTGATTAGAGCACATAGCCCAAAGATAGACTTCGAGGATTAGTATAGAAGAACTTCCTAGATAATTTTAGTAAAGTAGATATTTTGTGATTTTTCCAAGAAAATACATCCCTGAATGGATATGAGCAGGTAGAGGTGGATCTGGCATAGCTGTACCTCGGGGTAAAACCTGAAAACACCGCTTTGAGCTAGACTCGAATGGGAACTGGTGCACGACAATGGACCTTGCTGCACTCTTGGTTACGACACTCCTAGGGGATATACTTACGATAATTCTCATTTTCTTTACAAATCATTATGAAGTATGTACTACTATATACCTCCTCAAAGAAAATATTTTTATGATAATAGATTATATCCAGAAACTATTTGATTTTTGTTAGGTATTTTACAATTTTTGAATTATCCATTTCAATTCATAAACTTCCCTAGTGTATTCCATTGTACAGAAATGGCGCCCAGTAGAAGGAATGTGAACTCCAACAATACGTATGATCCAAAGAGTAAGAAGGATCATATCTTTCATGGTATTAAGCCAACATTTAGAAGGGAAATAGTCTCCCATGTATTCTCAACATATGAAGAAATAGTATCTTGTGTTAATAAGATAAGTAAAGAATTCTTTGAGTCCTATAGCTTTGAGGGGAAGAGAGAGAAGAAAAGGATGGAAGAGAGATAGATGAATAAAGGGAAGAGGGAAAAGAAGGATTTTCCCATTTGTGATAACTTTGGAAAGAATAACCTTGGTAAATGCTTTAAGGGAATGGGAGTTTGTTATAAGTGTGGAGAAAAAGTACATCAAGTACATGATTTCAAGGGTAAGAAAAAAGTTTCAAATGTACAATGCTTCATCTGCAAGGCGTTGGGACAGTACGCGAATCAGTGTCCCAATCATCTGAGTATACCTTAAATAATGTTATTAGATAGTAATCAAGTTATGATACTACCACAGATGAAGAAGAATGACTAGTGTTCCTATGTCTTTATTACAGAATTATTTCATTTGAGTGTTGTATCAACAATATACTGGTTATAAGAATTATGGAGATAAATAAGGATTGTACTGCAGTACTATTTTATTTACGATTTGAGATTATATGGTTTTAAGAAAAGTGACTTAATAGTAAGCTATAATTTTTGGGAAAATACATGGTTGAAGGAAATTTAATCCTTAATATGGTCCTAATAATGAGGTAGTGATTTTGTAATAAGAGATGGTTGATTTGGATAAATTATATTGGATATTCTGGACTTCCTTGGAACTGATTAATAGTTTGTTTATTTCATCATTGTTGGAATATTCAATATTTTTGGATATAAGGAATATATCCAATATTATATAAAGGATAAGGGAGCATGAATGTAATCAATAAGGTTTTATGGTAATTCAGGGTGTTACCAAGTTTTAAAATAATACATGATGAAGGTGTTCACATGTTATTACGTGGAAAAAATGATCTTGATTATGTTTAACTTCTTTATAAATTTTGGACTGTGAGTTTTGATAGAAGATTTTTGGATAAGTCTAAAGGTTGGAATAGATTAAGTTTGAAATTGGATATTATTATTAAGGTTATTTTTGGATTTTTATAAAATAGAAAACATGCAGACAGTGTGACAACCCGTCGCGTCAGACAAAGCTGCGGGAATAGAACCCACAACCATAGTGTGATAGGTATTTATCACCTACCACTGGACTACATGAAGTCCCTGGATTGTATAATGTAGTTTTATTTTTTAAATGGTCTGATAGGTGAATTATAAATTCATTTTTTTAACGCTATATGAATAGGATAAATAGAATATTTTTTTAAGTTCTATTATCTTTTAGAGTGAAAGATGAGTTTGTGGTAGAAATTAGTTAGAGGATGGAACTATATTTGTTAACAATATTTTTTTTCTTCTATTATTCTATGAAGAAATTAATTCATAAACTTTGGAAAATGGATCTTAAAACTAAAAATGCGTTATCCTAATACCTTATGTTTCGTTGAACTAATGATATTTAAAATCATCATAGATTGATGGATTTGAGGCCCACAATTCTACAATTGTTTGTGACTGATGACCTCAATTAATCCCTATAAATATTTATGTTTTTTCTCCAATTATGTGTCTCAAATTTCTACCAATTTTCTCCTAATCGAGATCATAATTTGGTGGTGGGTTTTTCATTCCCATTTTCCTCTTATTAAAACTAAATTTTATTAACCTAATTTCCGATGTCGGTTTTCCCACAAAGGTATTTTCTATTTTCAACCTTCTATTTTCAAAGAACAATTTCAAATTGAGAGGACGCAATTTATTGAAGGAGGGAAGAATGTAACACCCCAAGATTTCAAAGTACGTTATTTCTTCAAAGTAATTCAATAACTTGCACTATACGCAACACCGAGTTCAAGCGCACCACGACTTACCAAACTAGCCGTTCAAAAGAGATTATGAATATTATTAACTGAATTTTAAATTTTATATAATCCATATAATTTTGACAATCATATTATGTGTTTCTTATACATAATATAAGAACAAATTCAATTTTTTATATAAAGGAAGTATTTTTCAGAAAATGCAATTTTACCGCCTTTTGATGGCGAATCCTTTTTAAATCAAATATTTGACACTTTTATATATTCAATTTTGCAAAATAAACTTCTTATTTAGAATCTTGACATAAAAATTTAGTTTTGATAAATTTTTGGTATTTTTATGATAACATTCATATTTTGTTGAATAGTGAAAAATACTAAATTTTAATTAAAAACAACTTTTTAAATCGAAATAATTTAGTGTTAAATTGTGAATTTTATTGGTTTTTAAGTATAATTAGATTATATTTTTATCATTTAATACAATTTAGGTCATTATAATTACGTTCACTTTGAAATTGGACATAAACAAGTGTCAATCTTTTGATAGATATTGTTGCTTAAAAACATGCTATTTGTTTTGACAATGAAAATTAATTTTAAATTAATTAATGAAACTTATATGTTTTGAAAATTTTAAAATAGACCTCATTTTTGGATTCGGAATTTCAAAATTAGCATAGGGTGAGTTTTTGGTATTTTTCTGAAAACTTTCAATTTTTGATAAATAGTTAAAAACACCGAGTTATAGTTTAAAACCAAATTTTTGTTTAAATAATTATTTATTTTATTTAAATTTATTTTAGGTCAAAAAAGATACTTAATACCTATAGAAGTTAAATTTAATTCATTGTAGTCGGTTTATAATAATTTTAGATATATAAAAATTTTATTGAACTTCTTACCGTCTTTTACCCACCTCTTATGAGCATTTGAAAATTTACATAAAGTTTAATTTTACCGCTTCTGTGATTTGAATTTAAAAAATCCAAGACACATGGTTGATATCAGTAAGTAAAATGTGGTTCAATAAGATGAACATATTTTTTGGTGAATAGTAACTTTTTACTTTTATTTACCACTGTTAAAAGTAAATAGGGTAATTCAGGGTAAAAATGATATTATTATTACCCCAAAACTTATCATAATTATATTGGATAGGTTTAATTCGACCAAAAACAACCTTAGGAATAAAATATGATCCTTTATTTCCACTTGGATTAGATTTGGACAATTATTATTATTTAATTCAAAGAAGAGTTAAAAGAGTTAAAATCAACGTTTAATAAACAAAACATTTTTAATATAAGGTTTTACATAAGATAAATTAGACTATAAATATTCATTATATAGATAAAAAGATTTCCTACATAATATTATTTTATTTGTAATTTTTAGAGATTAAATAATTAAATTTATTAATGACACAATGATGATGCAGTAATTACCGTAATAATGAAATATTAAAATAATTTATATTATAAGTATCCAAATAAATGTAATTTGAGACTTTTTATGAATTCCACTAATTTTATTGGTGAATATGACATGTTAGGGTTGGTTATAAGAATTTTTTTCGATGTAATAATGTTGTTATGAATTTATAAAAAACTAAATACCAAATAGTATCAAAATTGACAAGAGTTTTTAAAACAAATATTATATTATTAATTGATATTCTATTCCTAAAAATTTGAGGTTCATCCAAAAGACCTATATAATGATATTTGTATCATTAATGAACCACTTGGGGTTTTTGTGGAATTATATAGTATGTTTATTAACCATATAATATAAAATACAAAGAGACATGTTAAATTTCACACTATTTAACTAAGAGTTAAATATAAAAGATAAAGTTAATATAGTAACCCAAACCTGTCTAAAACCAATTGGATGAGTGGTTTTTGACCCATACCCACCTTATACATAATATAATTTATTTTTTATCCATTAGAAACCGAAAATTATTTTATTATAAAATAATATTTCTAGCTTTTCCTAAGGTGCCCCTCACCCCTCTTATAAAAGGGAACTCCACCTTCTCTCTAATTCACACCTTCAGAGCCATTTGACTTGGCCAAACCCTACCCAAATACCCTATCAACTATCCTCCCTTCATCATAGAGTCCTTCCTTCAGTCATAAATCCAACCTAAGGAGCCCTTTTGATCAAATCAAATGGAAGAACCTGGAAAAGACGTAAATATTTCATCACCTCTTTCAAGTTCCTTTCTTCTTCCACTTCCTCTTTATTTTTTGTTTCTATTATAAAATAATAACTCCAGTTTCTTCTATATACTATGATTTTATTATAAATATGGTACAACCATATTCATTATTCTATCCATATTTTGAATGACATGTCATCATACTTTCATACGTATGGTTTACCGTCTCCACGTCGTGGTGTAATTGTTATTCAATACATTATTATTTGTATGGGTATAATAATGATGTGTAATTGATGTAAAGAATAAATATTACATAATATTAATTCTGTATATATAATATAATATCCCATTATTTATTATTTTAATATCAAAATAATGATATTGTCACTCGTGCGTACGTACGGATTACCATCTCCACAAACACGATGAGATTCATTCCTCATCGTAATCCATTCAAGAATAATTTTCATTAGATGATTAAAAATAATATTAAAAGAGTTTATATCATTATAATATGAATAAGATACATCCTATCCATAACAAAAATTACTTATGTAACAAATAATATAAAGGAAAATGAATCAGTTAACACACGAAACGACAATCATACTAAGATATTATTAACAAAGCACTATTAAAAGACCATATATGATATCATATTAATGTATATGATTTTTTTATATTTTAATAACAATTATATCTCCATTATATAGGAGGTTAACCTACCCTTGACCAAGGAAAAGTACAAGATAAGGTTAATTTCACAATCTCTTTATTATCTGAGGTTGTTTATACGTAATTATCTACTGGAACCTCTTTATAATCCACATCCATGTTTCTTAAAAATGTATTTCAAAACATTTTTACTATTTACCAGACAATAGGGTAAAGTAATTTATACCCTTATTGGACCTTATATGTTTTTAAAGTAATCTTTTCATCATTTTCCAAATAAGGTACTTTATGAACTTTTCAACAAAATTGTGGTAAGAATGTTTTTTTAACTTATACAGTGTGTGCGGCTATTTTCTGCCATTATAACATCATCGAAGCTTCCCTTACAAGCTTATAAGAATATTTTCAAAAATAAATTTTTTCTTAAATGATTTCAAAATAGAAATAGATATTTCTCTAAAAAGGTTTTTGATATCATCTATGTCAACTTCCTTTGATGGATTTTAAGCTTATTTGAAGTTGATTTATTATGATACAAAACTTCCATATTGTATTGAATGTTTTGTGAGATTTTTGTCTATGGATGTGTTATTTTTACACCTTTAATGGTTTATGGATAAATTATTGACATTTTGTATGCTAGTTTTAATACAAATGTTTATGTTATGTTTAAACCTTTTCATATGGGGAATGAATTGGACTTAGTAAGTGACGGGTGGAGCCCACTATAGCTCCTCGATGCATCGATAGGTCTCATGAGACAAACTAATGTCTTGGAACAAGTCCTTTACCAAATATTATTTTTAGTATTGGCACAGGGCCTTGACTATGTGGTTATGAAAGTCTGGCATTATGCATTCCATCGTTATGAAAGTGGCTATTGATATTGCATGTGATTATTTGACTAGTATAATGTCCATGTGAATTAGTGAATGCCATTATTTGATTTTATCTTTCCAATATTATACTGAATTTCAAGTTTAAAAGGATTTTTTTAGTCTTATACATTGCCTTAAATGTTTATAATTATTTATGAATGTTTATGCTTTATTGTTATCCTTATTGAGCATCTGAGCTCACCCATTTATATGATTTATTTTTCCTAGGAAGTAAAGAAGTATATTATGACTAACCTATAGGGATAGTCTATGGGATCTCAGTGTTGTATACGGAAACAATGTTGTTGTAGTTTTCTATTTTATGATGTAATGTAAACCTTATGAATGTATCTAGTACTTCCAATGATACTAAACTAATCAGTCTTTCGAGACATAATCTTTTGTGATCATGCGAATGTTATGTAATAATGCACCAACTCTGGGTAACTAAGGTTGGGGTGTTACAGTTGGTATCAGAGGAAGTATAGTACAAAACATGGAAACTAGATTTTGATAAATTTGATTAGATCGCATAGCCCTAAGATAAAGTTTGAGGATTATTATAGAATAACATCCTAGAGAATTTTGGTAATGTATAGATTTTGTGAGTTTTCCAAGAAAATACTTCTCTGTCTAGATATGAGTAGGTAGAGGCAGCTCTGGAATAGATGTAACTAGGGGTAAAACCCGAAAACACCGCTTTGAGCTAGACTCAAACCGGAGCTGGTGCACGACAATGGGCTTTACAGCACTATTGGTAACGACACTCCCGGGGGATATTCTTAGGATAATTATCGTTTTCTTTACAAGTCATTATGAAGGATGTACGAGTATATACCTCCTCAAAGAAAATATTTTTATGATTAAGGATTATATCCATAAACTTCTCGATTTATGTTAGGTATTTTACAAGTTTTTATTTATCCATTGCAATTCATAAACTAACCCAGTGTACACCATTGTATAGAAATGGAACCCAGTAGAAGGAATGTGAATTCCAGCAATACGTATGATCCAAAGAGTAGGAAGGATCATATCTTTCATGATATTAAGCCAAAATTTAGAAGGGAAATAGTCTCCCATGTACTCTCAACATATGAAGAAATAGTATCATGTGTTAATAAGATAAGTAAAGAATTTTATGAGTCCTATGGCTTTTAAGGGAAGAAAGAGAAGAAAAGGATGGAAGAGATAAATATGGATAAAGGGAAGAGGGAAAAGAAGGATTTTCCCATATGTGATAGATTTGGAAAGAATCACCTAGGTAAACTATTAAAGGGAATGGGAGTTTGTTATATGTGTGGAGAAAAAGGACACCAAGTACATGATTTCAAGGGTAAGAAAAAAGTATCAAATGTACAATGCTTCATCTGCAAGGCGTTGGGACACTATGCGAATCAGTGTCCCAGTCATCAGAGTATACCATAAATGATGCTATTGGATAGAAACCAAGTTATGATACTACCTCAGATGATGAAGAATGACTACTGTTCTTATGTTGTTATTATAGAATTATTTCATTTGAGTGTTGTATCAACAATATACTGGTTATATGAATTATAGAGATAAATAAGGATTTTACTACAGTACTATTTTATTGAGGATTTGAGATTATATGGTTCTAAGAAAATTGACTTAATAGTAAGCTACACTTTTTGGAAAAATACATGGTTTAAGGAAATATAATTCTTAATATGCTCCTGAAAATGAGGTAGTGATTTTGGAATAAGAGATGGTTGATTTGGATAAATTATTTTGGATATTCTTAACTTCTTTGGAATTAATTATTATTTTGTTTATTTCATCATTGTTGGAATATGCAATATTTTTTTATATAAGGAAAATATCCATTATTATATAAAGGATAAGGGAGCATTAATTTTATCAATATGGTTTTATGGTAATTCAGGGTGTTACCAAGTTTTAAAATAATACATGATGAAGGTGTTCACAATTCATTACGTGGAAAAAAGGTTCTTCATTGTGTTTAACTTTATTATAAATTTTGGAATGTGAGTTTGGATAGAATTATTTTGGATAAGTATAAAGGTTTTAATGGATTAAGTTTGAAATTGGATACTAATGTTAAGGTTATTTTTGGATTTTTATAAAAAGGACAACACGCAGACAGTGTGACAACCCGTCGCGTCGGACAAAGCTGCTGGAATCAAACCCACAACCATAGTGCGATAGGGATTTATCACCTACCCTTGGACTACATGAAGTCTATGGGTTCTATAATGTAGTTTCTTTTTTTAAATTTTCTGATAGGTGAATTATAAATTCATTTTTTTTGAACCCTATACGGATAGGATAATTAGAATATTTTTTTAAGTTCTATTATCTTTTAGAGTGAAAGATGAGTTTGTGGTAGAAATTAGTTAAATGATGGAACTCTACTTGTTAAGTATATATTTTTTTTCTTTTATTATTATATGAAGAAATTAATTCTTAAACATTGGAAAAGGGATCTTAAAACTAAAAATGTGTTATCTTAATACCTTATGTTTCGTTGAACTGATGATATTTAAAATCATCATAGATTGATGGATTTGAGGCCCTCAATTCTACAATTGTCTCTGACCGATGACCTCAATTACTCCCTATAAATATTTATGTTTTCCCTCCAATTATGTGTCTAAAATTTCCACCAATGTGCTCCTAATCGAGATCATAATTTGATGGTGAATTTTTCATTCCCATTTTCCTCTTATTAAGACTAAATTTTATTAACCATATTTTCGATGTCAGTTTTCCCACAAAGGTATTTTCTATTTTCAACCTTCTATTTTCAAAGAACAATTTAAAATTGAGAGGACACAATTTATTGAAGGAGGAAAGAATGTAACACCCCAAGATTTCATAGTATGTTATTTCATCATAGTACTTCAATAACTTGTACTACACGCAACACCAAGTTCAAGCACACCACAACTTACCAAACTAGCCGTTCAAAAAAGGTTATGAATAGTATTAACCGCATTTTAAATTTTATATACTCCATATAATTTTAACATTCATATTATGTGTTTCTTATACATAATATACGGACAAATTCAATTTTTTAAATAAAGGAAGTATTTTTTCGAAAATTCAATTTTACCGCCTTTTGATGGAGAATCCTTTTTAAATCCAATATTTGACACTTTTATATATTCAATTTTACAAAATAAACTTCTTATTTAGAATCGGGACATAAAAATTTAGTTTTTATAAATTTTTGGTATTTTTATGATAACATTCATATTTTGTTGAATATTGAAAAATACTAAATTTTAATTAAAAACAACTTTTTAAATCGAAATAATTTAGTGTTAAATTGTTAATTTGATTGGTTTTGAAGTATAATTAGATTATATTTTTATCAGTTAATACAATTTAGGTCATTATAATTATGTTCACTTTGAAATTTGACATAAACAAGTGTCAATCTTTTGATAGATATTTTTGCTTAAAAACATGCTATTTGTTTTGACAACGGAAATTAATTTTAAATTAATTAATGAAACTTATATCTTTTAAAAATTGTAAAATAGACATCATTTTTGGATTTGGAATTTCGAAATTATCTTAGGGTGAGTTTTTGTATTTTTCTGAAAACTTTTAATTTTTGATAAATAGTGAAAAACACTAAGTTATAGTTTAAAACCAAATTTTTGTTTAAATAATTATATATTTTATTTAAATTTATTTTAGGTAAAAATAGATACATAATACCTATAGAAGTTCAATGTAATTAATTGTATTCAGTTTATAATAATTTTAGATATATAAAAATTTTATTAAACTTTTTACCGTCTTTTACCCACCTCCTATGAGCATTTGCAAATTTACATAAAACTTAATTTTACCTCTTCTGTGATTTGAATTTAAAAAATCCGAGACACATGGTTGATATCAGTAAGTAAAATGTGGTTGAATAAGATGAAAATAATTTTTTGTGAATAGTAACTTTTTACTTTTATTTACCACGGTTAAAAGTAAATAGGATAATTAAGGGTAAAAATGATATTATTATTACCCTAACACATATCCTAATTCTATTGGATAAGTTTAATTCGTCCAAAACAAACTTAGGAATGAAATATGATCCTTTATTTCCACTTGGATTAGATTTGGAAAATTATTATTATTTAATTCAAAGAAGAGTTAAAAGAGTTAAAATCAATGTTTAATAAACAAAACATTTTTAATATAAGGTTTTACATAAGATAAATTAGACTATAAATATTCATTATATAGATAAAAATATTTCGTAAATAATGTTATTTTATTTGTAATTTTTAGACATTAAATTATTAAATTTATTAATGACACAATGATGATGCAGTAATTACCGTAATAATGAAAGATTAAAATAATTTATATTATAAGTATCTAAATAAATGTAATTTGAGACTTTTTATGAATTCCAATAATTTTCTAGCTGAATATGACATGTTAGGGTTGGTTATAATAATTTTTTTCGATGTAATAATATTGTTATGAATTTTGAAAAAAAAATAACAAATAGTATCAAAATTGACATAAAAGAGTTTTTAAAACAAATATTATATTATTAATTGATATTCTATTCCTAAAAATCTAAGGTTCATCAAAAAGACCTATATAATGATATTTGCATCATTAATGAACCACTTTGGGTTTTTTTTTGGAATTATATAGTAAGTTTATTAACCATATAATATAAAATACAAAGAGACATGTTAAATGTCAAACTATTTAACTAAGAGTTAAATCTAAAAGATAAAGTTAATATAGTGACCCAAACCTATTTAAAACCTATTGGATGAGTGGTTTTTGACCTATACCCCCCCTTATACTTAATATAATTTATTTTTTATCCATTAGAAACCAAAAATTATTTTATTATAAAATAATATTTCTAGCTTTTCCTAAGGTGCCCCTCACCCCTCTTATAAAAGGGAACTCCACCTTCTCTCTAATTCACACCTTCAAAGCCATTTGGATTGGACAAACCCTACCCAAATCCCCTATCAACTGTCCTCCCTTCATCATAGAGTCCTTCCTTTAGTCATAAAACCAACATAAGGAGCCCTTTTGATCAAATCAAACGGAAGAACCTGAAAAAGAGGTAAATATTTCATCACCTCTTTCAAGTTCCTTTCTTCTTCCACTTCCTCTTTATTTTTAGATTCCATTATAAAATAATAAATCCATTGTCTTCTATATACTATGATTTTATTATAAATATGGTACAACCGTATTCATTATTCTATCCATCTTTTGAATGACATGTCATCATACGTGCAAACGTATGGTTTACCGTCTCCACGTCGTGGTGTAATTGTTATTCAATACATTATTATTTGGATGGGTATAATAATGATGTGAAATTGATGTAAATAATAAATATAACATGATATTGATTCCATATATATAATATAATATCTAATTATATATTATTTTAATATCAAAAGAATTATTTTTTCACTCGTGCGTACGTACGGATTACCGTCTCCACGAACGCGATGAGATTCATTCCCTGTCATAATCCATTCAAGACTAATTTTCATTAGATGATTAAAAAAAATGTTTAAAGAGTTGATATAATTATAATATTAATAAGATACATCCTATCCATAACAAACATTACTTTTGTAACAAATCATATAAAGGAAAACGAATCAGTTGACACACGAAACAACGATCATACTAAGATATTATTAACAAAGCACTGTTAAAAGATCATATATGATATCATATTATTGTATATGATTTTTTTATATTTTAATAACAATTATTTCACAATTATACAGGATTTTAACCTACCCTTGACCAAGGAAAAGTACAAGGTAAGTTTAATTTCACAATCTCTTTATTATCTAAGGTTGTTTATACGTAATTATCTACTGGGACCTCTTTATCATCCACATCCATGTTTCTTAAAAATGTATTTCAAAATGTTTTTACTATTTACCAGACAACGGGGTAAAGTAATTTATACCCTCATTTGACCTTACATGTTTTTAAAATAATCTTTTCATCATTTTCCAAATAAGGTACTTTATGACCTTTTCAACAAAATTAAGGTAAGAATGTTTTTTTAACTTATACAGTGGGTGTGGCTATATTCTGCCATTATAACATCGTCGAAGCTTCCCTTACAAGCTTATAAGAATATTTTCAAAAATAAATTTTTTCTTAAATGATTTCAAAATAGAAAGAGATATTTCTCTAAAAAGGTTTTTGATATCATCTATATCAACATACTTTGATAGATTTTAATCTTATTTGAAGTTGATTTATTATGATACAAAACTTTTATATTGTATTGAATGTTTTGTGACATGTTTGTCTATGGATGTGTTATTTTTACACCATTCATGGTTTATGGATAAAGTATGGACATTTCGTATTCTAGTTTTAATATGAATGTTTATGTTATGTTTAAACCATTTCATATGAGGAATGAATTGGACTTAGTAAGTGACGGGTGGAGCCCGCTATAGCTCCTCGATGCATCGGTAGGTCTCATGAGACAAAATAGTGTCTTTGCACAAGGCCTTTACAAAATCTTATTTGTAGTCTTGGCAAAAGGCCTTGAATATGTGGTTATGAAAGTCTGGCATTATGCATTCCATCATTATAAAAGTGGATATTGATATTGCATGTGATTATTCGACTAGTATAATGTACATGTGAATAAGTAAATGACATTATTTGATTTTATCTCTTCCATATTATACTGAATTTAAAGTTTAAAAGGCTTTTTTTAGTCTTATACATTTCCTTAAATGTTTATACTTATTTATGAAATTTTCTGCTTTATTGTTATCCTTACTGAGCATCTGAGCTCACCCCTTTCTATGATTTATTTTTCCCAGGTTGTAAAGAATTATATTATGACTAACCTATAAGGATAGTCTATGGGATATCAATGTAGTCTATGGAAACAATGTTTTTGTTGTTTTCTATTTTATGATGTAATGTAAACCTTATGAATGTATCTAGTACTTCCAAGGATAATAAACTAATCAATATTTCGAGACATGATCTTTTGTGATCATGCTAATGTTATGTAATAATGCACCAACTTTGGGTTACTAAGGTCGGGGTGTTACAGTTTGTATCAGAGGAAGTATAGCACAAAACATGGAAACTAGATTTTGATAAACTTTGATTAGATCACATAGCCCTATGATAAACTTTGAGTATTTTTATAGAATAACTTCCTTGAGAATTTTGTTAGTGTAGAGATTTTGTGAGTTTTCTAAGAAAATACATCCCTGTCTAGATATGAGCAGGTAGAGGCAGCTCTGGAACAGATGTACCTAGGGGTAAAACCTGAAAACACCACTTTGAGCTAGACTCAAACAGTAGCTGGTGCACGACAATGGTCCTTGCTGCACTCTTGGTTACGACTCTCTCGGGGGATATTATTAGGATAATTCTCATTTTATTTACAAGTCATTATGAAGGATGTACGAGTATATACCTCCTCAAAGAAAATATTTTTATGATTAAGGATTATATCCATAAACTTCTTGATTTACGTTAGGTATTTTACAAGTTTGTATTTATCCATTGCAATTCATAAACTGGCCTAGTGTACGCCATTGTATAGAAATGGCACCTAGTATAAGGAATGTGAACTCCAGCAATACGTATGATCCAAAGAGTAAGAAGTATTATATCTTTCATGGTATTAAGCCAAAATTTAGAAGGTAAATAGTCTCCCATGTACTCTCAACATATGAAGAAATGGTATCATGTGTTAATAATATAATTAAACAATTCTATGAGTCTTATGGCTTTTAAGGGAAGCAAGAGAAGAAAAGGATGGAAGATATAAAGATGGATAAAGGGAAGAGGGAAAAGAAAGATTTTCCCATATGTGATAGCTTTGGAAATAATCACCTAGGTAAATTCTTAAAGGGAATGAGAGTTTGTTATATGTGTGGAGAAAAAGGACATTAAGTACATGATTTTAAGGGTAATAAAAAAGTATCAAATGTACAATGCTTCATCTGCAAGGCGTTGGGACACTATGTGAATCAGTGTCCCAGTCATCAGAGTATACCATAAATGATGCTATTGGATAGTAATCAAGTTATGATACTACCTCAGATGAGGAATAATGACTACTGTTATTATGTTGCTATTATAGAATTATTTCATTTGAGTGTTGTATCAACAATATACTGGTTATATGAATTATAGATATAAATAAGGATTGTACTGCAGTACTATTTTATTGAGGATTTGAGATTATATGGTTCTAAGAAAAGTGACATAATAGTAAGCTACACTTTTTGGAAAAATACATGTTTTAAGGAAATGTAATCCTTAATATGGTCCTGAAAATGAGGTAGTGATTTTGGAATAAGAGATGGTTGATTTGGATAAATTATTTTGGATATTCTTGACTTCCTTGGAACTAATTAATAGTTTGTTTATTTCCTCATTGTTGTAATATGCAATATTTTTGGATATAATGAAAATATCCATTATTATATAAAGGATAAGGGAGAATTAATTTAATCAATACGGTTTTATGGTAATTCAGGGAGTTACCAAGTTTTAATATAATACATGATAAAGGTGTTCACAACTCATTACATGGAAAAAAGGATCTTCATTGTGTTTAACTTTCTTATAAATTTTGGACTGAGTTTGGATATAAGTATTCTGGATAAGTATAAAGGTTTTAATGGATTATGTTTGAAATTGGATACTAATAAGGTTATTTTTGGATTTTTATAAAAAGGAAAACACGCAGACCATGTGACAAACCATCGTGTTGGAAAAATCTGCAGGAATCAAACCCACAACCATAGTGCGATAGGGATTTACCATCTACCACTAGACTATGTGAAGTCTGTGGGTTGAATAATGTAGTTTCGTTTTTTAAATTGTCTGATAGGTGAATTATAAATTCATTTTTTTGTAACCCTATACGAATAGGATAAATAGAATATTTTTTTATGTTATATTATCTTGTAGAGTGAAAGATGAGTTTGTGGTAGAAATTAGTTAAAGGATGGAACTCTACTTGTCAAGTAAATATTTTTTTATTCTCTTATTTTATGAAGAAATTAATTCTTAAACTTTAGGTAAGGGATCTTAAAACTAAAAATGTGTTATCCTAATACCTTATTTTTTGTTGAATCGAAGATATTTTAAATCATCATAGATTGATGACTTTGAGGCCCTCAATTCTACAATTGTTTGTGACTAATGAACTCAATCAATCCCTATGAATATTTATGTTTTCCCTCCAATTATGTGTCTCCAATTTCCACCAATTTTCTCCTAATAGAGATCATAATTTGGTGGTGACTTTTTCATTCCCCTTTTCCTCTTATTAAGATTAAATTTTATTAATCCAATTTCTGATCTGGGTTTTCCCACAAAGGTATTTTCTATTTTCAACCTTCTATTTTTGAAAAACAGTTTCAAATTTTGAGGATGAAATTTATTGAAGTATGGAATAATGTAACACCCCAAGATTTCATAGTACGTTATTTCTTCAGAGTAATTCAATAACTTCCACTACACGCAACACCGAGTTCAAGCGCACCACGACTTACCAAACTAGTCGTTCAAAAGAGGTTATGAATAGTGTTAACTGCATTTTGAATTTTATATACTACATATAATTTTAACATCCATATTATGTGTTTCTTAGACATAATAGAAGAACTAATTCAATTTTGTAGATAAAGGAAGTATTTTTCAGAAAATGCAATTTTACCCCCTTTTGATGGAAAACCCTTTTTAAATCCAATATTTGACACTTTTATATATTCAATTTGACAAAATTAACTTCTTCTTTAGAATTGGAACATAAAAATTTAGTTTTGATAAATTTTTTGGTATTTTTTTGATAACTTTCATATTTTGGTGAATATTGAAAAATACTAAATTTTAATTAAAAACAAATTTTTAAA
Source organism: Viscum album (assembly GCA_963277665.1). Lineage (NCBI taxonomy): Eukaryota > Viridiplantae > Streptophyta > Magnoliopsida > Santalales > Viscaceae > Viscum > Viscum album. The sequence goes on along the minus strand of OY728160.1, from coordinate 876,121,806 downwards.
TCAAAATAATTTATAGTGTTAAATTTTGAATTTTATTGGTTTTGAAGTATAATTAGATTATATTTTTATCATTTAATACAATTTAGTCCATTATAATTAATTTCACTTTGAAGTTGGACATAAACAAGTGTCAATCTTTTGATAGATATTGTTGCTTAAAAACACGCTATTTGTTTTGACAATGAAAATTAATTTTAAATTAATTAATGCAACTTATATGTTTTTAATATGGTAAAAGAGACATCATTTTTAGATTCATAATAACAAAATTATCTTAGGGTGAATTTTTGGTATTTTTCTGAAAACATTCATTTTTTGATGAATAGTGAAAACACTAAGTTATAGTTTAAAATTGAATTTTTATTTAAATAATTATTTATTTTATTTATATATATTTTAGTTAAAAATAGATAAAAAATACCTATAGAAGATAAATTTATATTTATTTTGGTTCAATATGATGAAAATATGTTTTGGTGAATAGTACATTTTTACTTTTATTTAACACGGTTAAAAGTAAATAGGATAATTAAGGATAAAAATGATATTATTATTACCCTAACACATGTCCTATTTCTATTGGAAAAGTTTAATTCGACCAAAAACAACCTTAGTAATAAAATATGATCCTTTAGGTCCACTTGGATTAGATTAGGACAATTATTATTATTTAATTCAAAGAAGAGTTAAAAGAGTTAAAATCATTGTTTAGTAAAGAAAACATTTTTTATATAAGGTTATACATAAGATAAATTAGAATATAAATATTTATTATAAAGATAAAAATATTTCCTACATAATGGTTTTTTATTTATAATTTTTAGACATTAAATAATTAAATTTATTTATGACACAATGATGATGCACTAATTACTATATTAATGAAAGATTAAAATAATTGATATTATAAATATCGAAATAAATTTAATTTCATACTTTTTATGAATTAAACTAATTTTGTAGTTTAATATGACATGTTAGGGTTGGTTATATGAATATATTTTGAAGTAATAATGCTGTTATAAATTTAGAAAAAACAAAATACCAAATAGTGTCAAAATTGACATAAAAGACTTTTTAAAACAAATATTATATTATTAATTTATATTGTATTCCTAAAAATATAAGGTTCAGAAAAAAAGACATATAAATATATTTTTATCCTTAATTAACCACTTGGGGTTCTTTTGGAAGTATATAGTAATTTTATTAACCATATAATATAAAAAAAAAGAGACATGGTAAATGTCAAACTATTTAACTAAGTGTTAAATATAAAAGATAAAGTTAATATAGTGACCCAAACTTATCCAAAACCTATTGTTTGAGTGTTTTTAGACCCATAACAATATTAGACTTTAGATAATTCATTTTTTATCTATTAGAAACTGAAAATGATTTTATTATAAAATAATATTTCTAGCTTTTTCTAAGGTGCCCCTCACCCCTCTTATAAAAGGGAACTCCCCTTTATCTATAATTCAAACCTTCAAAGCCATTTGGCTCGTCCAACCCCTACCCAAATACCCTCTCAACTGTCATCCCTTCAGCCTAGAGGTATTCCTTTAGTCATAAATCCAACCTAAGGAGCCCTTTTGATCAAATCAAAAGGAACCCGAAGAAGAGGTAAATATTTCATCACCTCTTTCAAGTTCCTTTCTTCTTCCACTTCTTATTTCTTTGTTGTTTCCATTATAAAATAATAACTCCAATATATTCTATATACTGTTATGTTATTATAAATATCATACAACCATATTCATTATTCTATCCATCCTTTCAATGACATGTCACCATATGTGCGTATGTACAGCTTACCGTCTCCACGTTGTGGTATAATTGTCATTCAATACATTATTATTTGGATGGGTATAATAATGATGTATAATTGATTTAGATAATAAATATAAAATGATAATTATTCTTTATATATGATATACCATCCAATTATATATTATTTTAACATCAAAAGAATGATATTGTTGCTCGTGCGCACGTACGGATTACCGTCTCCACGAACGCGATGAGATTAATTCCCCATCGTAATCCATTCAAGACTAATATTCATTAGATTATTAAAAATAATTTTTAAAGACTTAATATCATTCTGAATATGAATAATATATATCCTATCCATAACTAACATTACTTATGTAACAAAGCATATAAAGGAAAACGAATCAGTTAACACCCGAAACGACCATAATACTAAGATATTATTAACAAAGCAATGTTAAAAGATCAAATCTGATATCATATTAATGTATATGATTATTGTATAATTTAAAAACAATTATTTAATTATTATACAGGAGGTTAACCTACCCGCAACCAAGGAAATTTACAAGGTAAGGGCTTATTTCACAATCTCTTTATTATTATAGGTTGTTTATACGTAATTATCTACTGGGACCTCTTTATCATCCACATCCATGGTTCTTAAAAATGTATTTCAAAACATTTTTTCTATTTACTAGACAAAGGGGTAAATTCATTTATACCCTTATTTGACCTTATATGTTTTGAAATGAATCTTTACATCCTTTTCCAAATAAGGTACTTTATGAACTTTTTGACAAAATTATGGTAAGAAAGTTTTTTTAACTTATATGGAAGGTGTGGCTATTTTCCGCCGTTATAACATCGTCAAAGATTCCCTTACAATATTATAAGAATATTTTCAAAAATAAATTTTTTCTTAAATGATTTCAAAATAGAAAGAGATATTTCTCTAAAAAGGGTTTTGATTTCATATATGTGAACATCCTTTGATGAATTTTAAGATTATGTGAAGTTGATTTATTATGATACAAAACTTCCATATTTTATTGAAGGTTTTGTGATATGTTTGACTGTGGATGTGTTATTTTTACACCATTCAAGGTTTATGGATAATGTATTGACATTTAGTATGCTATTTTTAATACGAATATTTATGTTATGTTTAAACCTTTTCATATGAGTAATGCATTGGACTTAGTAAGTGATGGGTGGAGCCTGCTATATCTCCTCGATGTGTCGGTAGGTCTCATGAGACAAAATAGTGTGTTGAAACAAGGCCTTGAAAAAATCTTATTTGTAGTCTTTTCACAAGGCCTTGACTATGTGGTTATAAAAGTCTGGCATTATGCATTCCATCATTATGAAAGTGCCTATTGATATTGCATGTGATTATTAGACTAGTAGAATATCCATGTGAATAATTAAATGGAATTATTAGATTTTATATTTTCCATATTATGCTGAAGTTAAAGTATAAAAGGCTTTTGTTTTAGTCTTATACATTGCCTTAAATTTTTATTCTTATTTATGAAATTTTTCGCTTTATTGTTATCCTTACTGAGAATCTGAGCTCACCCCTATCTATGTTTTATTTTTTCCAGGATGTGAAGAAGTATATTATGACTGACCTGTAGGGATAGTCTATGGGATCTCAGTTTTGTCTATGGAAACAATGTTTTTGTAGTTTTCCATTTTATGATGTAATGTAAACCTTATGAATGTATCTAGTACTTCCAAGGCTACTAAACTAATCGGTATTTTGAGACTTGAACTTTTTTGATCATGCCAATGTTATATAATAATGAACCGACTCTAGGTAATAGGGGTTGGGGCATTACAAGAATGGTCACTGATGAAAGTTCATTTCTGAAAATTCACCGATGAAGTTCACCGATGAAAGGTCACTAATGAAGGACACTGATAAAAGGTCACCGATTAAGGTCACCGATAGAAGGTTACCATTGAGAAGGTTACCGCTAAATGTTACCATTGAGAAGGTTACCACTGAAGGTTACTGTTGAGAAGGTTACCTCTGAAGACTACCATTGAGAAGGCTACCACTGAAGGCTACCAGTACCAGTTTACCGATGCTCACTCTTCTACTCCATCCTCTATCAAATTCTTAAGATCATTCTAACGGTCATATTTGGTAAATTTAATGCTTCTGACATTAATTAATTCAGATTTTAGACATATTAAGAGACCATATCTAGGGATAGTAAGAGGTATGAGGAGGACCGCACGTGGTTTACTTATTTATATTGTCAGGCCTAAAATATAAAAGAGAAGACCAAGGAAGAGAATAAATGTGTCGAGAAGTGAAGAGATAGGAATGCATGTAAAAGAACATACTATCTAGATCAAAGAGAACAAGGAATAACCATAGATAACTTACACTATGAACCCAATAGCCTCAAGAAGATCATTCTGGGAGAACAAATTCAAGACTGCCTTCTATGCTTCATCAACTCTCTGTCAACTCAAGAAGCAGAACACTCAGTTCCTGAAAGCTAGAACCTAGAATTACGACACTCTGTTTTGAGGAAAAATTCCTGAGAAAGAATCGAACTGCAATTTCTTCACTCCAAGGAGTAAAGAACTGAACTAAAAACACATAGAGAATTATAAACTCAATATTATAATATTTTCTCTATTGTGTTCTTTTATATTACATTTCTGAGAAGTGTGTGTTTGTATGTTACACACACTATCTCCTGTGCTTGAACTGGAGGATACTAAAAATACACACATCAATCTTAACTTTCACCATGATTCACACGTATAACTATAGAAGAAACCATGTGTGTTCTGGTCTGTTTTTTTTTTCTCATGAATAACTGTGGTAGAGGGTGTAATCCTAGGATAGTTTTTGAAAACTATTGTAAAGTATGATACAGGATGTGTATCAAGTTTATTATTTATATAAACTACTTGGTGGCAGGTGATCACCAAGTGTAGTGGATTAAGTCTTGTCTTGAGACTGAACCACTTGTTTAACTCTACTGTGTACTATATTTAGTAATACTCTATTTTTCTATTTTTCATTGCTCATCGTTTCTAAAACAGAAAGCTGTTTTTTGAATTAACTATGATAGTTAGTTCTAGTTAGTGTGTGTATGTGTTTAATTCAGTAAACCTGTTTAAAAAGTTGAAGAAGTGTTTTATACTTATTCAACTGTGGACTAATCACCCTTTGAGAAACATGTTGACCAACTAAAGATTTGTATCTCTGCTTCCCTGATTAACTGGGCTATTTCAAATTTGGGGGATTTTTATCATAATGTTTTTAACAGAAATTTTATGTAGGAACTCAATTCACCCCCCACTTGAGATTCCACTCTGACCAAAATTTGGTATCAAAGGGTTAAATTTTTTTTGCTACTATCATAACTATTTTTCAAGTTGTCAACTCCTTTTCAACTCTGATTTTAGTTGTATCTTAAAGATCTTAAATATTTTTTTCATATCTAATTTTTCAGTTCTTTAAAATTCTAATTAACTATGGATAACAGAGTTGAGGGTGCTTCTACAAATAGTCCACATTTCTTTAATGGTAATAACTATGCTCAGTGGAAATTAGAAATGAAAATGTATCTAGAAATCATGGGTCCTGAAATTTGAGACACAATAGAAGAACAACAATCATTTCCTCTTACTACTAGAGACACATGGTCTCAGTTGACTAAAGATACATACAGAAATAACTATAAATAAATTAATGAATTGTACTATTCTTTAGGTTATGATGAATTCAATAGAATATCTTCATGTAAAACTGCATATTAAATTTTGGATACTTTGGTTGTTTCTCATGAGGGAATCACTAATGTTAAAGAAATGTGATTAAATACTTATACTATTAAATATGATAATTTTATAATGAAGCCTGATAAACTTATATCTGAAATGTATCTCAGGTTCAATGAAATAGCAAATACCATGAGTCTTCTCAGGAAACTAATAGATAGTAAGGATCAGATTATGAGGTTGCTTCGATGCCTACCTGACAGATATAGAGGAACTTCTGTTTCTATCTGAGAATCCTATGACATAGGCAAGCTAGCTGTGAAGAAACTAATTGGAAAACTTATGATGTGTGAAGAATATATTAATGTAAATCAAGAAGATGATGAAGAACCAAGAATGAAATCTATAGCATTCCAGACTGCTACCTCAAAGAGAAAAGATAAAGAAAAATCTTAAGATCATGTAGACACTTCCACCAGTGAAGACTCAGACTCTTACACTGATGATGAGATGGATCATCTTGCTAGGATATTCAAGAAGTTCTACCATATGAAGAAGTTCTTTAGAAAATAAAACTATAAAGGAAGGTATGATAGTAAAGGATAGTGGAAAGGGTAGAAAATGGAATGACAACACAAATGAAATAGTCTGTTATGAGTGTAAACGAAAAGGCCATGTGAAGGCTGATTTCCCCAAGATGAAATTTAAGAAGAAATATGAAGACATGGGAAAGGGATATAAAAAGTATATGAAAGCTACTTGGAGTGCTTCAAAAGATATCTTCAGTGGATATGAATCTTTTGATACTGAAAAGAAAAAATATACAAATCTGTGTTTCATGACAGAAACATCAGAGGTAATACCCAATTCTCCTATACCTAATGCTTACTATTATGGGAATGAAATTGAATCAAATAATGATGAGAATATGAAAAAGGATTAACTATTTTAATATTGTGGAATGCTTTAGGATATATTTAATTAAATCAAGGTTAAATATAAATTATTGAAATGAAAAAATGCTTTAAATTCCAATTATAAGTCTGATCTAGATTTTGAGAAAGAAAATATTCTTAGTTGTTAAAAGAAAATATTGAACTTAAATTATCAAATGAGTAGTTAAAAAGGGATCTAGAGAATTTTACTACTGATAGAGATACCTTGACTCAATTTTTAGGAAAAAAAATTTCTCCAAAATACACAACTGGTCTAGGATATCAACCAGGATACGGAAAGATTATTAGAAATAAATTTGTTCCAAAATCTGGACAGTTCACTGCTAGTTCAAGTTTTGGACCATCTTTTGAAAAATAATTCTCTAAAGGACCAAACAAAGTTTTCATGTCTCAAAAAATATCTGTTGATTATAGGAAACCTGTGAGAAAAGTATGGGTTCCCAAATCTTTACTTTCTAACCTCTTTGGACCCCAGAAAATATGGGTACCAAAGTTACCCTACACTTAATCTGTTTTATAGGAAAATTCTCTAAAGAGCTCCTATAAAACTCTATGGTAACTGGACAGTGGATATTCAAGACCTATGACAGGAGACTATTCTTTCTTCAAGAGCCTAATTAAAGTTTACGGTGGAAATGTCACATTTGGTGATAATGCCAAAGGGAATATCATCGACTTAGGAAAAATTGGTAACCCTAATACTATATTAATTTCAAAATTACTTTTTATTGATGGGTTAAAATACAATATTCTTAGTATCTCTCAGTTGTGTGATGATGGTTTCAATGTTAAGTTTGAAAATGATGCATGCAATGTTTTTATTTTTAGAAATGATTCAATATTCACTACTCTTATAAATGAAATTGTAAATGCTGTTGATTTAAATTATTTAGCTAGGAAAAATGTTTCATGTTTAAATTTGTTTCATAAGTAATCCTGGTTATGGCATAGAATATTAGGACACTACAACGTGCACTCACTTAGGAAACTAACTAGGAAATATTTAGTTTGAGACTTACCTAAATTGGAATTCCCACATAACAAAGTTTGTAATCCTTGTCAAAAAGGAAAACAACAAAAATATTCTTTCAAACCGAAGAAAGAAGTTTCTACTTCTCGACCACTTGATTTGGTTCCCATTGATTTGTTTGGACCATCTAGAGTTTAAATTTTAAATGGGAAGCACTGTGTTTATGTTCTTGTAGATGATTTTTCTTGATATTCTAGGGTATAATTTCTATCTCACAAAAGTGAAGCATATTCTTACTTCATTAAATATTATAAGTCGTTAGAAAATATTAGTGGACTTAGAATTAAGACCTTGAAAAGTGATCATGGATATGAGTTTGAAAATCTGTAATTTGAATCTTTTTTCTCACAAAATGGATATAATCACAATTTCTCTACTCCTAGAACACCTCAAGAAAATGGAGTCATTTAAAGAATAAATGGGACACTTCACGAGATTTCCCAGATTATACTAAATGAGTATAATCTACCTATCTATTTTTGGACTAAAGCTGTTAATATGGACTATTACATAATCATAGAGTCTTAATTAGACCTATTCTTAAGAAAATCCCTTATGAGATATATAATAACAGGAATCCTAAGGATAATTAATTTAGAGTTTTTGGTTGAAAAGTATTTATTCTTAACACTAAAGATAATCTTGACAAGTTTTCTTCCAAAAGAGATGATGGAATTTTCCTAGGTTACTCAATCTCTAGTACAGATTATAGAGTGTTCAATAAAAGAACCAAATGTGCGGAAGAATCAATTCATGTCAAATTTGATGAGACTGATCCACATGAACCCAAAAAATCTGTTGAACATCTTTAGGAATATATGTCAATTCTAGACCTTAATGATAGAGATAGTGAACCCTTAGTGAAAACAAATGGTTCTGGAAATTTTCCTGAATCTGAGCATGTTGAATCTGAACCTATAGACAACCATGAGGAGTCTAGTTCAACTCTTTCTAGAGGAATTATAACTCTCAAGAATCATCCTTTAGATGCAGTAGTAGGTGATCTAAATAGAGGAAAACAAACTAGAGATTATCTATGAAACCAGGTTGAACATCAAACATTTCTTTCACAACTTGAACCCAAAAATATTAATGATACAATCAATGATGAATTTTGGGTGATATTTATGCAAGAATAATTAAATTAGTTTGAAATAAACAAAGTTTGGGAATTAGTAGAAAGACCTAAAGACAACTTGAAAATGGGAACTAAATGGGTGTTTATAAATAAAGTTGATGAATCTGTAAACATAGTTAGAAATAAGGCTAGAATAGTTTCACAAGGATATAGTCAAGAAGAAGTAATATACTATGAGGAAACTTTTTCACCTATAGCTAGACTAGAATCTATTATAATATTAATTGCTTATGTAGCTCATCTAAATTTCAAACTTTATCAAATGGATGTCAAAAGTGAATTTATAAATGGGTACATAGTTGAGGATGTATTTTTTGAACAACCCCTAGTTTTACAAATACCCATTTTTTAAATCATGTCTTTAAACTTAATAAATCACTATATGGTCTAAAACAAGCTCCAAGATCTTGGTATGACAGACTTAGTTATTTTCTTATTTCAAAAGGTTTTACTAAATAAATAATTGATCCTACTCTTTTTATTAAAAAGATTCCCAAAGATGTTTTAATCGTACAGATTTATGCAGATGACATTATTTTTGGATCCACTAAAATTTATTTATGTACTAATTTCTAAAAAATAATGCAAGATGAATTTGAAATGATTTTAATGGGGGAACTTAAATTTCTCCTTGGATGTCAAATTTTTCAAAATAAAGATGGTATTATTTTAAATCAAAGTAAATATACTAAGGATCATTTGAAACATTTTGGTTTGGATAGTAATAAAGGTAGTGATAAACCTATGAGTACCACTTGTAAGTTGGATACTGATGAAACTAGTAAACCAGTGGTTCAAACCAATTACATAGGTATGATTGGGAGTCTACTCTATCTTACTACTAGAAGACCAGATATTATGTTCAGTGTATGCATGTGTGCTCATTTTCAATCCAAACCCAAAAAGTATCATTTAACTATTGTTAAAAGGATTTTTCAATATCGAAAGTATACTACAAACTTAGGACTATTTTATCCAAGATGAAAATAATTTGATTTAATAAGTTATTCGGATGATGAATTTGCTGGTTGAAAGTTAGATAGAAAGGGAACCTTTGAACATGTCACATTTTGGGAAAGTCACTAGTATCTTAGTGTAGTAAGAAAGAGAATTTTGTTGCATTATCTACTGATGAAGGTGAATATATGCCTACTGGTAGTTTTTGTGCTCAAATTTTGTGGATGAAACACACTTTACTAGACTATGTATATCAATTCAAACATGTCTCTATAAATTTTGATAATACAAGTTCTATTAACATCTCTAAAAATCCAGTATCTCGTGCTAGGACGAAGCACATTGATGTGAGACATCACTTCTTGAGAGATCAGTATCAAAGAGGTGATATCAATCATGAATTCACTATCACTGAACACCAATTGGCTGATATATTCACAATGCCTTTGAATTATGAGAGGTTAAATTACATCAAAAATGAATTATGTATGATAAAATGTTGTGTTAGGAACCTCACTGTTAGGAACCTCACCATTGGACCTCACTATTAGGAACCTCACCGTTGGACCTCACCGTCAGACCCCACCTTAGGAACCTCACCGTTGGACCTCACCATCAGACCTCACTGTTAGGAACCTCACCGTTGGACCTCACCATCATACCTCACCGTTAGGAACCTCACCGCCAGACCTCATCGTTAGGAACCTCACCTTTGGACCTCACTGTCATACCTCACCATTGGACCTCACCTTTGGGACCGCACCATTGGGACCTCACCATTGGACCTCACTGTTGGACCTCACCTTTGGAACCTCACCTTCGGAACCTCACCATTGGCACCTTACTGATAGTTGACTTTTCCGAGACATTGCATTTTTATACCGGAATCTAAAATGTTTTTAGGATTACTTATCTCTTTTAATTGATTTATTTTTTGATCCCTAAATGATAAAAATAAATAACACACCACATTTCGACCCACATAAAACCTCTACTGAACCTCTTGCTTCCTAATCTTAGAACCTCGCATCCTATTAAAACCCTCAAACTGCTCCAGTTTGAAATGGAAAGATTGAAGAGACCGATGTTCAGTGATGAAGGAGATGCACTGAACCCTAAGAGACCTCCGACTGAGTCTAGTGGTGGTAGCAAGGTAGTGGAAAATCTGATAAATCCACACTCTTCGAAGAGGTAAATCATGGTTGCGAAGAAACTAAGCTTGGAATGGATGATATCGAGCAGGTATCTAGTGTTGCGGGCACTTGAAGCTCAGGGTTGGGTAGAATTCTTTGCAAATAACAATAGACCCTATTACCTGAAGTTAGTGAAGGAATTATATGAATCTATAAAATTCAATTATTTTGAGAATGAGAACCGAATGTCTTATAAGTTAAATGGAGTAAGTGTGAGCTTATCTTTTGTTGAATGAACTGAGTGTTTGAGATTTCCACATGAAGAGATTTTTTATTACTACTCAGGAGTGGTACCTCCCACTAGTGAGTTCTTCTGGTATGAAGAAGCATCGACTGAATTGATAGGGAATCAGATCCCTAGAAAAGTGATTACTTCTTAAATGGAAGGAGAAAACAAGTCACTATTTATGTTTGTTCAGCATGTCTTTAGTCCCAAGAGAGAAGACTTTGCTACCCTAAAGTATTAGGACATATTTCTTTTGTATCTGTTGAAGCATGGAGAGAATATAAATCTGTGTAGGTTACTGATGATTCAATTAGAGGATATGACAAAGCCCAGTTCCAAATCCAATGCTTTATTTCATGCCAGATTGATATCCTTGGTGTTGAAAGTGAATTTAGTTGCTGGAAATAAGGAGGAAACAATAGTTGTAAGGGAAAACTTCTACATTACCAAGTTTATTTTCATGTTGATGAAGATAAACTGGAACCCTTGCCAAAGAAAATTGGTGAATGATGATGCTAATCTATATAAGTAATTCAATCCTATTACTCATACCACTAAGCCTAAGAATAAGAGAGACCCTAGTCTAAATCTAGATGAAGTGGATCCAGTATACTTAGATGAAGAAGAAGAAGATGTTGTTATGCAATAAAGAGAGGATTCTCCTATAGATGATAGGAGTGATCCTAACTTTCCCTCAAATAATCGTGCCAATACTGTATCTTTTAGTTTTCCTAGCCCACCAAAAATATTTCCTAGAAGGGAGATTGTCCTAAGGGATAGTGATGATGAGAAAACCAGTGAAGAATAAGGAGATAAAAATGTCTTAAGAGACATTATAGAGACCTCATAGGAGGAAGATGAAACTGAATCTAGTCATAATGATTTTGAGACAGCTACTGATGAATGTGAAGAGGAATGTCTAAGTCTCAGTCTTCTAATAGGATATATAGAAATGGTAGAAATTGTAGATTAAGGGGTTTTTGATTGAGTTAAATATGGAATTTTAATGGAAGTAGTTGAATATTATTTAGGAGAAGTGGTGGTGGACTCTCCTACTGAGGCAGTTGATCAAAGAGGTATAACAGAGATGGATGTAATTGATCAGGAGAATGCTCTAAGTGAGGGGGATGAACCTATTTCCACAGGTTCAGTTGTTTTTTCTCATGGAATAGAAGATTGGTCAGAAGACCCTAGATTCGTGGTCTTGGTCTTAGAATATAGAGACTCTGATGATGAGAAGCCTAACAGAAGCTCTCCAATTTCATCTGTTTCAGAAACTACCATTATACAGCCAGTAGTATACTTACCTAGAGACTATGTGAAAAGAGATGATTTAGAATCCTTGAAATCATATTTGAAGAGGCACTTTGATGATAAATCTGTTGAGATAGAGAGAAAAGTGGCCCTAAACTAATAAGTTGTAGCATCTTCCTTAGAAAGAGTCATTTCTACATCTCACTCAAATCTGATACATTAAGTGAAGGATTTTTAGAATTAGATCAGAACCTTGACAGAGTCTATGGAATCTATGAAGCAATCTATTTCCATATTAGACACCTATAAGGCTTCAAGGGTGCAAGTGGAAAGAGGTCTTAGGTATGTCAAAAGTTTTGTCCAGTAGATGGTCATTGTGATTGAGGACTTTCAGAAGTCTACGGAGGCACATATGAGTGGACATGATAATGATGTGAAGAGGCTAATCAATGGTTTAACAAAATCTTTTAAGGAGATAGTGGATTTCACTATGGAACCTCTGTGTTCATATGATTCCTCTTAATCCTATACTTCTATTGATCTTGAAGCCTTCAGATCGATTGTCAGAGAAGAAGTGGAGAAGTTCTTTTGTTCTAGTACCTCGGACCCTCAGTCTATGAATCAGGTCATTTCCACTACCAGAGAAACTCATAAACCTGTGGGAGATTAGTTAAGGTAACATTCTCAAGATTAGAAGGCCATCAAAGAATAAGTTTATTTCTACTACCAAAGGGTGTACACTAAGCATCAGATGGATGATCACTTTAAGCTGTTGTTGGAGAACTTGAGGATCCCACCTGTCACTCAGGCGTTTAAGGATCAAGTTAGAAGGCTTAAAGAGTTGACTCCTACCTTAGAGAAATTTATGGATAATAAGGATGATTTTATCTCATCCATTGAAAGAGAAGGAAGAATGATTATGGATTTCAGAAATCTTATTTTATCCTTCCTCCATGTGGACTGCACTCCCATCATTGGTCCTCCCGCCTTACCTTCTTCCTCAGCTACTTCAAGACCTACCTGTATTTCCCTATTGATGACTCCTTCACAAGCCATCAAAATCTTGACTCCTATGATTCCTCAGAGATATACTCACTATAGGTCTAATGATGCCTCTATAGCAGCTCCTCCTACCCTTCTCACTACCATACCTCAGCTTATCCCTCCATCTTCTGGACCTGACTCCTCAGCTTCCAAAGACAAATCTCCCTTGGACATATCTGATGTGGATTGAATGTGAGATGTCTTAGTTGATAGGGATATTTTGAACACTTTTTTTATCTTTTATTATTGTTTCATTAATAATACAATCCTCTTTTGTCATCTCTTTTTGTATTCAATTATTTTTGTTAATCACAAAGGGGGAGAAGTTGTAAGTTGACTGGAGTTCTTTTCATATACACTATCTATATTTTTTTTACAATAAACATGAATCCTTGTTAATTATACACACCTCTGAATATATTATCAAATGTGATTTACCTTGCTTCAATAATACTTACATCTAAATATTCACTGACATAATTTGTGATTATCCAAAAGGGGGAGATTGTTGGACTCACCTGTTTTGATAATCCCAAATAATTTTTTATTTATGTGATAATCATGTTTCTATTATAGGATAATTGTGTTTCATTAATATTAATAGTTTCTGTTAAGTGATAACTATGTATCTTTAATCTCACTGCTCTCTATTTTAAGCTTATAGTGAAAAATTTCTCTAAATATGAAAGTTCACTAATAGAAAGGTCAGTGATAGAAAGGTCATAGATAAAAAGGTAACCTATAGAAATGTCACTGATAGAAAGGTCATTGATAGAAAGGTCACCGATGAAAGGTCACCGATTAAAAGTCACTGATGAAGGTCACCGAAGAAAGGTCACCGATGAAGGTCACTGATGAAAGGTCACCGATAGAAGGTTACTATTGAGAAGGTTACCGTGGAAGGTTACCGTTGAGAAGGTAACCGCTGAAGGTTACCATTGATAATATTATCTCTAAAGGCTACCATAGAGAAGTCTACCACTAAAAACTACCGCTACCAGTATACCAATGCTCACTCTTATACTCCATACTATGTCAAATTCTTAAGATCATTCTAACGGCTATATTTGGTAAATTTAATGCTTCTAACATTAATTATTTTTTATTGTAGACATATCTAGAGACTGTATTTGGGGATAATACGAAGTATGAGGAGGACCGCATGTGGTTTACTTATTCATATTTCCAGACCTCAAATATAAAAGAGAAGACCGAGGAAGATAAGAAGTGTGTCGAGAAGTGAATAGAGAGGAATGCATGTAAAAGAACATACTTACTAGATCAAAGAGAACTAGGAAGAACCATCGAGTACTTACACTGTGAACCCAAGAGCATCAAGAAGATCATTTTGGTAGAAAAAATTCAAGACTTCCTTCTATGCTTCATCAACTCTCTGTCAACTCATGAAGTAGAACAATCAGTTCCTAAAAGCTAGAACCTAGAATTGTGACACTCTGTTTTGAGGATAATATTCGGAGAAAGACTTCAACTAAAATTTCTTCACTCTAAGGTTTAAAGAGCGGAACTACAAACACATAGATCATTCTAAACTCAATCTTATAATATTTTCTCTATTGTTTTCTTTTATTTTTCATTTCTGAGAAGTGTGTTTTTGTCTGTTACACACATTTTCTCTTGCGATTGAACTAGAGGATACTAAAAATCCTCACATCAAACCTCACTTTCACCTTGTTTCCCATGTGTAACTATTGAAGAGACTGTGTGTGGTCTGGTTTGTTTATTTTTTCTATAAAGAATGGTGGTAGAGGGTGTGAGCCCCGGACAGTTTGTGAAAACTATTATAAAGCCCGATACAGGTTGGGTATCAATTTTATTATTTATATATTCTACTTTGTGGAAGTTAATCACCAAGTGGATAGGATTGACTCTTAGATTGAGACTGAACCTCTTGTTTAACTCTACTATATACTATATTTAGTAATACTCTATTTTTCCATTTTTTTCTACTCATCATTTCAAAAACAGAAAGTCATTTTTTGAATAAACTCTGATAGTTAGTTCTGGTTAGTGTGTGTGTCTGTTTAATTCAGTAAACTTGTTTCAAAAGTTGAAGAAGTGTCTTACATTGATTCATCTAAGGACTAATCACCCTTTGAGAAAATTGTTGACCAAATAAATATTTATATCTCAACTATCTTAATTAACTAGGCTGTTTCAAATTTGGGAGATTTTTATCCTAAAGTTTTTAATATAAATCTTAAGTAGGAACTCAATTCACCCACCTCTTGAGATTCCACTCTGACCAAAACTACCATTATATTTAAAATAACAAAAGGAACTCTAATACCATTTTCTCAAGAACCAGCCTTGGATATCAAGACCTAATTCCTGGATCAGCCTATAGAAAGGCATGAAGAGAATTTATGATCCCCATAGGATGGTAACTAGTTCCTAGGAATCAATAAATCATACTTAGAAATGGTTTCACTCAATAATTAAAGATTTACCCATAGTGAAATCTACTGTAAATTTGGAATGATGTATCCATAAGTTGGGAATATAAGAAAATCAAATAAGTAGTGATAATGTAAGAGACAAACCAAACAAGGCATAACTTAACATAAATATCCAACTCAATTCAATAAATGATATAAATTATATAAGAATAAATAAAATCCTATTATGAAAGAGATAGGAAAAAATAGTAAATGTGTATGATACATAGAACACAAGATAAATACCAAAATACTAAACCAATGAACTTTTCATAACCTAAGTTCACCATTTGACCTCATTGCCAAAACCCACTCCATGGGTGACCCAAGATGAAGAGTCCCTAAAGAGGACCTTCTTGAGAACAAGAACATGAACCTAAAAAAATCCACTTGATCTATAGACACTTAGTGGTGTGGGTATGGTGTGATCACAAATCCTAGTATAATTTCACCACTAAAATGATTCTTTTTTATTCTTTTCATAAGTTATTCAACTAATTCTAGTTTAAAATACATTTTTATAAGAAAAATATACCTCTTTAAAATTTCAAAAAATAAATAATAATTATCCGTCTTTCCCATTTTTATAAACCAAAACATGTTATTAAAAAAACTTCAATATTAGGAAAATTCCACTTAAACCCCTTTTTTAAGTTAAAAAATAAATATGTATTTAAAAACCAATAAAAATAGGACCTAAATTTGACAATAATTTCATTACCAATTTATATTTAAAAACCATTATAACTAAAAAACCCCTTAATATTAAGAATAATCCACTTAATAACCTTTTTTAAGTTATAAAAAAACATATATTTAAAAACCAATAAATATGTGACTTAAAGTTTAAAATCCATTCTTTACTAATTTACCTTAAAAACCTTTATAAATAAATTTGTATTCTTAATAAATGAGAAGAAATAATGGAATAAAAATGAGCACATATATGAAAATTAAAATTAAACAATAATAGTAGTAGCTCAAGTACATAAAATAAATGATTGAACACAAATAGAATTAGAATCCATTATTAGAGGAAAGTAAACACATATAAATGGTAATAAAATCAAATAATAAAAGGAAATATATAAAAATAAACAGCACCATGGGAGTTTCCTTAGGGAACTAAAGTCAAAGACACCTAGATTCATCATACTATCATATTTATCAAACCAACATATCAAATTGCAAGAAAGCTTATAGGGAAAGTAATATCGATTTTTAAATGAATGAGTCCACCCTATAAATTATATCCCTATCTATATATTTATAATGTTTAGTTGGTTTTGTAGTGTTATTTAAACACTATTTAGGGAATTTTAATTCTTAGTAGTACTTTTCCTAGAATTCACTACCCAAGCTCTTGGGTTACTATGGTCAATTAAACAAAGGTGAGTTTATAATTCATAAATAAATAACATAGCTTCAATGACAAGAATAAACATACCTCACCTCTTCTACAAGAATTACCTTTATCAAAACAACCCCTTATCATCAAAACATAATGTATCCTATAATACCATGATGCCAAAAGACCATAATAATCAAGGGTCTTGATCCAAACTCTTTACATGAACTGATAATAGATCCTTTAATACAACTTTGATAACTAACACATGAAATTCATTTAACATTTTTTCAGATATGCCTTAATGCTTTAAAATAGGGTTAAAGATATGTGAAATTTCTTTTTAAAACAAAATATGGTTCACCGCTTTGAAAACAACAATAAAATTTAAAAAACAATATCATTAATTCCATGATAAACATATTTACCACACATAATACAAAACCAAAATATTATTTAAAATATTATTAATCATCATAATAATTTACTATGACATCCCAAGGAAAGTGATATGTAGAATCATGTCAGGATGTGTTTAATCCTGGGAAATTTATTAGGTTGTGTGTGAGTGAATACAGAACACATTAAAATAACATGTATTGGCCTATGTTGAAAAACATTACTCTGATAAGTATCCTTGGTGGATAATAGCTCGTGGTGAACTGGGAAGGAAACCATGGTATTACATGAGACCCATGGAGTTAGATAACTAGGTTCATTTCCCCGGGAGTTTGAGTGTGAAAAATAGTATCAAAGACAATTCATAGCCAAAATTGTAATGGAACTTCGTGGGTTTGAGGAATGGGGTCCATATTAAAGAAATTGTTTTTTTAAAGTTTGGGAGAGTGTGACACCCCAATAAAAGTGATTCTTAAAATACTAAATGGGAATAATCTTGTCAACAAGGTGAAACTTTATTTTTGTGAGTTGGTATGATAAGAACTTTATAGTTAACTATGTTTGTCTTGGAGTAGTGTCGGTATGGGTGATCTCTAGGGAAGTTTCCCAAACTGTGTATGAGTGATGGAAAACCACATTGAAATAAAATATGTTATCCTGTAGAGACAATCATTAATCTGATAATTTACAGTTGTGGGTAATAGTTTGGGGTGTGTTGGAAAGGAAACTAAGGTATTCCAAGAAACCCATAGGGGAGATGAATAGGTTCACGACCTAGTGAGGTTGGGTCATGAAACCACTATATAAGAGTTTTTGGATAAAATACATGTGAGTAATTACATGAACAATTTCCCCACCAACAATTATATTTTTAGTTTTTAGAAAAATCACTTGCATGTGACTCTAATCAACTCCCACCCCCCATCACATCACCATTGAAGTCAAAAAATACTCTATTTTAGTATGAGTCTCTATTTTCTATGAAATCTATTATATGGGTGAGAGATAATATCTCTAGAAATATCACTCTTCGTCCAATCCTAACACCTTTACTCGATTTTAGTAATTTTTGTGACCAGTCTTAGAAGAAAGGAGGGAGTAGTTACTCAAGGAATGTGATGGATGATTTTAAATCATTTTTATCAAATAAAAAATTCATTGACCTCAGATACTCAAGGGATAACTTCCCAATGTGTAATAATAATAAGGGAAATCAAAGGATTAGGGGATATCTGGATAGATGTTTAACCAACCTATAAGGGATAACTATTTTTCCTGTAACTCTTATTTCTCACATGGAGCGATCTCCATCTGAACACTCCACATTATTTATCAAACATAAAATATAATTTAATTACGATCATTGATTTAAATTCTCAAACCTTTGCACTTGAGATATTGAATTCATTCACATTGTACTTAATACTTGTAGAGATTCTATGTAAGGATGCCCATGGGTGGTCCTTCAAAACAAACATATAAGATTAAAATGATATCTCTTGGTATGGGAAAATAGTCGAGAACTCTCCCACTATATCTTATAATAATTGAAAATGGATATTTATCAGAATAACAACATCCTACCAGAGATATGGGGTGAATATATTTTTTTCAAACTCTTAAACAAGAAAAATCACTTGGTGGAATGATTTCTAAAGGAATGGAAAATGGATCAGGAAATATATGGAGATTTTTGGGTTAAAGTGGGATATATGAACACTTAAAATTTTCATTCATGCATCAATAAAATGAAACTTTTAGTCAATATAAACTTATAGAAATATTATGGATCTTATACAAAAAATATTGAGACCACTAGACCTCTTATAGTCATCAATTTCTCTTTTGTATTTATTGTTTCATGCCATTATGTGAGGGGATGTTTTCCCAAGGATGATGATGACAATATTTTCTTTAATATAGATATTTATTCAATATATGAGAACAATAATAGCTATTTTGAATCCATCACTCATGAGTATGACTTCAAATAACATATATGTAGCCTCAACTCGAATAGTCCATGGGTCCTAATAGCTTCGTATGATATTTTCTTATTACAATATGGATGATCATTAAATTAGATATCATTATAGAAATAAAGGAATATTTTATAGAGTGAAATATTTCCAGAGTAACATGTGTGAAAACCCTTATCTCCATTCCTAAGAAGAATAAATTAAGATCATTTAGCCAGTTCCATCCCATCAACTAGTGCAATTTCTCCTACAAAGTCCTGGCCCAAAATCCTCAATGATATACTCACCCAAATCCCACACAATCAAGTATTAAAAGAAAAACATGGATTAATAAAGGGAAATATAATTCAAACAATTATTATTTTGGAATAATATATGATGATTGATCTCAATAGGAAATTGTTTGGTACTAAAATCATGTTAAAAATCAATTGGAGAAATATTTTTACCGGATGGAATGGAATTTTATTTTAAATTTCATGAGTCATTGTGGTCTCTTAAAGTCAGTTTGTGACATGTTATTTTATTTTTATTCCTCTTTGTGGGTCTTATTCTTTCTTATGGAAAGGAATTTTAGATTCTTCAAACAAATACAAGATATTCAATAAGGTGGACCTCTTTCCCCAAGACTCTTCTTCCTAGCATATAACATGTGCTGAATTTTCCTCAATAAATCCATATCTAATGGTGATGTGAATAATTTCATTGGGATATATGGTTCCTCTAGGATATTCTAAATATTATTTATGAATGGTATTAATTTATTCTTCAATGAAATCGAAAATTGTAACACCCGATACTTTTATGAGAAATATTTTGTTTTTATGTTATATAAATCATCAAAGGAATCTTTCACTATAGACAATACTAACTTGGCTTGCTTTACACGCAACTGCGGCCTTCCTCGATAGCTTGCGTCGTACGCAATACCGACTTTCACTAAACAACGATATGCTATTAAAATATTATTAAAACTAGCCGTTATGAATAGTAATAACCACATTTTTAAATTTTGTAAATTTTATTTTTCAAAATGGACTTCATTTTTGGATTCGGAATATCAAAATTAGCTTAGGGTGAAATTTTGGTACTTTTCGGATAACTTTCATATTCTGATGAATAGTGAAAATTACTAAATTTTAATTAAAAACAACTTTTTTAATCATAATAATTAATAGTGATAAATTATTAATTTGAGTGGTTTTAAATTATATTTAGAATATATTTTTACAATTTAATACAATGTTTTTCATTGGATGTAATTTCACATTTAAACCAGACATAAACAAGTGTCAATCTTTTGATAGTTATTATCTCTTAAAAACATGCTATTTGTCTTGACAACGGGAATTAATTTTTAAATTAGTTAATGTAACTAATATGTTTTGAATTTGGTAAAATAAACATCATTTTTGAATTCATAATATCAGATATATCTTAGGCCTAATTTTTGGTATTTTTCTGGAAACTTTCATTTTTTGATGAATAGTGAAACCATTAAGTGGTAGTTAAAAAACTGAATTTTTTCATAAAACATAATTTTACCGCTTCTGTGAGTGGAATTTCAAAAATCTGAGAGACACGGTTGATGTCAGTAAGTAAAATGTGGTTCAATGAGATGAAACTAATTTTTGGTGAATAGTAACTTTTTACTTTTATTTACCACGGTTAAAAGTAAATAGGGTAATTAAGGGTAACAATGATATTATTATTACCCTAACACATGTCCTAATTCTATCGGATAAGTTTAATTCGACCAAAAAAACCTTAGAATAAAATATGACCATTTAGGCCCACTTGGATTAGACTAGTACATTTATTATCAATTTATTTAAGGAAGGGTTAAAATAGTTAAAATCAATGTTAAATAACTAAAGCATTTTTAATATAGTGTTATACATAAGATAAATTACACTATAAATATTCATTAGAAAGATAAAAATATTTCCTACATAATGATATTTTATTTGTAATTTTTAGACTTAAAATAATTTAATTTATTTATGATACAATGATGATGCAGTAATTATCTTATTAATGAAATATTGACATAATTGATGTTATAAATACCCAAATAAATGTAATTTGAGACTTTAAATGAATTACAATAATTTTATATGTTAATATGACATTTTAGTATTTATTTAATTAAATTTTCTCGAACTAATCAATCTGTTTTGATTTTCACAAAAATCAATTACCAAATTGTGTCAAAATTGACATAAAATAGTTTTTAAAACAAATACTATATTATTAATTGTTATTTTATTCCTAAAAATCTAAGGTTCGGCCAAATGACTTAGATAAGGTTATATATATTAATAATAAACAACTTGGGGTTCTTTTGGCTTGATATAGTATGTTTATTAACCTTATAGTGTGAGAAAACAAGAAGACACGATAAAAGTTAAATTATCTAACTTAAAGTTAAATCTAAATGATAAGGTTAAAATTGATACCTAAACTTGTCTAAATTATATTGGATGAGAGTATTTCTACCCATCCCCACCTTAGCTTCTAAATATATCAATTTGGAGCTATTAAAACCCGAATTTGACTTTATAATAATATAATATTTTTAGTTATTCCAAAGGTGCCCCTCTCCTCCCTTATAAAAGGGAACCTCCTCCCTCTCTTCCTCACACCACTTTGAGCATTCAAGCTCGTCCAACCCCTGACAATATCTCCTATCCACTTCCCTAGAAACATCCTATAGGTCCTGGTCTTCTTCAAAGACCAATTTTAGTGCCCTAAGAGGAGGTCTCAAAAAGGCGCTTCAAAGAAGAGGTAATGCCCGTTACCGATTCTTTCATCTTTATTTCTTCTTCCACTTATTCTTCTTTAGTTGTTTCATTATGAAGTAATAACATCAGTATCACTCATATACTGATATGTTATTATAAGTATGAAACAACCCTATTTCACCATCTATCCATCCTACGGAAAACGAAATCACCACGCGTGCGTACGTACGGAATACCGTCTCCACGCCGTGGTGTAATCTATTTTCCACCACCACCTTACTTGGATGGGTATAATGGTGTAAATAATAACTATATATGATTATTGTAAAGTGATATTTATTCTGAAATAGTAAACATACACTCCAATACAATTCCATGATCATGGGAACGATATCATCGCTCGTGCGTACGTACGGAATACCGTCTCCATGATGTGATGTGACTCATTATATATGATCTTCATTTCATAATTATTATATAAATGAATTGAGTTAATTAATATGATATATATTACACTAATACCATTCTGTAAATGAGGTATCTATAACCTAAAAAAGAAAAATAAGAATTTATTCGACAAAACGCGCATAAGAACAAAAAGTAATAAACACCCAAATAATAAGTAGTAATGAAATATTACTAATAATAATCTAAGAATATGACCATATATGATATCATAAAAATAAGCATGATTCTGGAATAATTCAATAACATTATTTAAATCATTATACAGGAGGTTCGGACACTTACGAAGCAAATCGGACCTAAGGTAAGGGAAAATGTCACAATCTCATTTTATCTGAGATTGTTTATACTTTGGTAATTACTGGGGTGTATTTTATCATCCACATCCATGTTTCCTCAATATGTAATATTATTTCCATCCACCTACAATTGTTTAAATCCAATTTTACCCTTCGGTGAGTTTTTAGTAAATGATATGAAAGGAATCTTTTGTCGTTTTTCGTACGAGGTACTTTTTGACTTTTCCGACAAAAGTACGAGAATAATGTTTTTTTAACTTATACGGAATGAATGGATTTTTAAAACATTATTTCCAAGAAGATTCCTTTACAAGTTTTCAAGTTTATTTTTAATAAAATTCTTTTAGTTTAGAAATGGATTACATGTTAAGAAAGGAAAAGTGTTTTTGAAGTAGAAAGGATATTTTCCTCAAGAATAGATTTCAAGTGTTTTATCAAAATTATTTTCCATCTAAGATAATATAGGGTTCTGTTTATATCCCTATTATTACATTGATTTGATTATGTTGTGATGGAATTATTTTTATGAACTCCTTTATCTTATATGAATTGTTTGATGATGTCATGTTGCTTAAGAATCCCATTTTTATTACATGGGTTATGCAATGATGTATGATTTATGATTTTGTGGAACACATATGAATGGTATAATTATGAGATGGGTGGGACCTATATCTCCCTCCAATGAATTGGGTTAAGATTTTATACCTCATGAGATGGACATTCCTAGACCGGAAGGTTAAACCGGTTCAGAAAAATAGGACAGAAACGAGGAGTGAACTCGGTTCAGAAATGGACTTTGTCCACTAATATATTCTTGGCAATGAGTCTTGACTAATAAGAAATGATTCTCTACGATTATGTGTGTTTGACACAAAGTTTCATCTTTTAAGTTATGATTATTGGGATTTAATTTCACTACTATGATTTAACCCATGTTATGAAATTATTCTCTCTTTTGCAGGTTAAGATTTCCAAAATGTTATGTTCTTATGAATATGATGTGATTGATATTTCTTTTGTTTACCCTTACTGAGCATTTGAGCTCACCCTTTTTAATGTTTTCTTTCCCCAGGTCAGGAAGAAGGTTATTAAGTAAGATAGGCCAAAAGGGACTATAGATATGATGAAATAAATGGGAGACAGTGTAGACGCTTTATGAACCAGTTGTTTATGTTTCCTAGTTTCTAAAGACACTATACCTATACGGTCCTTTAATGGTTTTGTTATATGTTGTAATAAGTATGCTTCAATTTTGAAGTAATAACAATGTATGTAATGTATGGGTCATTATAGTTGGTATCAGAGGAAAGGTATAGTCAACCTTTGGAAACTAGGATGTGAAAGCCTTAGTAAGAACCCTAAGGATAATTTTAAGTATAGAAAACAGTCTTAGTGTTAGAAATGACCATGAATAACCTAAGATAAGACCTTAAGTGTGAAATTTTATTCTTGATTATGTGGCTTTCCTATTATAATTAGTGTTTCTCACACTATTCTTCTTGGTTTTAGTCAATGGCTGGAACCCGAAGGAACCGTGTTAATGCGGAATGAGACGGGCAATGCAATGATTGTCCCCATGAGAAAACAAACGTTATGGGAGCTGGAATGAAAAATCTTGTAGCCATGCTCACACAACTTTCTCAAGCTATGAATCATGCAGGACTTCCAAACGAGAAAAGGAAGGAGCAACATTCTGTTGAATCCTTCATGAGGCAGCATCCACCTTCTTTCAGCGGGTCTATTGATCCATTAGTTGCTAAACAATGGATTAGTACCACTGAAAAGATATTTTCAGTTCTTAAATGTTCTAAACATGATAAAGTCATCCTAGCAGTGTATCGTTTGGAAGGATATGCTGATCAATGGTGGAATCTTATTAAGAATACAAGGAAAAGGGATGAAATTGAGTTCATGGAATGGGATGAGTTCAAGAACTTATTTTTCAATAAGTACTTCCCTCGTATTCTCTGAACAAATATGGAGAAAGAGTTTCTTGAACTCAAGCAAAAGGATTATGAATCTGTTGGTACCTATAAAGCAAATTTTACAAGACTTGCAAGGTATGCTTCCGGTATTATTATCCAACCTGAGAGTAAGATCGATCGATTCTTTAGTGGCTTAAAACCAAGTCTTCGAAGAGACTTAGCCATAAGGGACTTCAATATCTATGAGGAAATCGTTCGATGTGCTCTCAAAGTTGAGATGGATATTGGAGTAACCCATCAGTCATATGGGTTTTATAAGAAGAGGAAAATGGAATTCAAAGGAAAATCTAAAGAGCACACTGAAAAGAAGATGAGCTTTCCCATATGCTCAAAGTGTAGAAAGAAACATGGAGGGATTTGTCTTAAAGGGACAAGTAAATATTTCAAATGTGTAAAGGAAGGTCATCGGGCATTTAAATTCCGCAATGATGGGAAGAAGATGTCTAATGATGCAAACAAAGTAAGGGACACACAGAATGAACCTACTACACTTCAATTTTTCAAGTGCAAGGAGATGGGGCATTATGACAATAAATTCCCTAATCCAAGGGTTGTTGATGATGATCGACATCAATAAAATCTTAAGGCTAAAGACAAAAGAAAGTCACATGAAATTTCTATCAGCGATGTGGAGTATGATAACGATGTGGTGAAAGGTACAATTACCATCCACTCTAAAGTAGAAAATGTTTTATTTGATTCTGGATCCACCCACTCTTTTATTTCTGAAGATTTTTCTAAGGGTATCACCGTATTACCTCAACAATTAGATGTTGAGTTAGCTATGACAACACCTAATGGCACAATAGTCGCATCAAAAGTTTATAATTCTTCCCCGATTGAAGTTTGTGGGAAAGTGATTCCTGAAAATCTTGTGATCCTTCCTATAGTGGAATTTGATGTGATTATTGGCATGGATTGGATTTCTTTATATGGAGCTCATATCAATTTCCAAATAAGGGAAGTCACATTTCATATTCCAGATCAATATATGATCGTCTATCGATGCAAGGATGAACATAACCTTCCAGTGGAAATTTCTTCCATCTTATGGGTCTTGATTCCACTGAATGAAGGTTATTTATCTCAAATGGTTGGTGAGAAACTCACAATTAAGAATATTCCCATTGTATGGGAGTTTGATGATGTTTTTCCGGAGGAATTTTTGGGTCTTCCACCAAATTGTGAAGTTGAGTTTTCAATAGAACTCTTAGAGGGTGCTTTGCCTGTTTCAAAGACACCTTATAGAATGGCCCCAATTGAGTTGCAGGAATTGAAGAAGCAACTCCAAGAGAATCTTGATAAGGGATTCATACGCCCTAGTGTGTCACCTTGAGAGGCACCTGTTCTATTTGTTAAGAAGAAAGATGGATCAATGAGACTCTGCATTGATTATCGAGAACTTAACAAGATCACTATCAAGAACAAATATCATCTCCCACGCATTGATGACTTATTTGACCAACTACGTGGAGCTCAATACTTTTCCAAGATTGATCTTCGTTCAGGGTATCATTAATTAAGGGTCAAAAGGTAGGATATACCAAAGAGGGCTTTTCGTACAAGGTATGGACACTATGAATTTATAGTGATGCCATTTGGTCTTACTAATTCCCCTTCTATCTTCATGGATCTGATGAATATAGTCTTTAGAGACTATCTTGATCAATTTGTGGTAGTATTTATAGACAATATTCTTGTATATTCAAAGAGCAAGGAAGAACATGAAGATCACTTGAGAATTATTTTGAAGACCCTGAGAAAGGAGAAGCTTTATGCCAAATTTACCAAGTGTGAATTTTGGCTTCAAAAAGTTTCATTTTTGGGTCACATAATCTAAAAAGAGGGGATATCTGTGGATCCAACAAAAACAGAGGTTATCGAAAGATGGTCGAGACCAACAACAGTAACTGAGATCTGAAGTTTTCTTGGTTTGGCTGGATATTATTGACGTTTTGTGAAAGATTTTTCACGATTATCAAATCCACTCACCAGGTTGACTCAGAAAGGAGTTAAGTTTGTTTGGACAGAGGAATGTGAAGAGAATTTCAAGGAGTTGAAAACAAGGTTATCCAGTGCACCTGTGCTCACACTGCCTTGTAGGGGAGAAAGGTTTGTGATCTACAGTGATTCATCCAAGAAGGGGATGGGGTGTTTTCTTATGCAAAATGATATGGTGATAGCTTATGCCTCACAACAGTTGAAAATCCATGAGAAAAATTACCCAACTCATGATTTGGAGTTAGTTGTGGTAATCTTCACATTAAAGATTTGGAGGCATTATCTTTATGGAGAAAGGTGTGATATTTTTACTGATCATAAAAGTTTAAAGTATATTTTCACACAAAAGGAGTTGAATATGCGCCAAAGAAGATGGTTGGAACTGATTAAGGATTACGACTGCTCAATTCATTACCACCCTGGGAAAGCAAACAAGGTGGTAGATGCTTTAAGTCGACAAGACCATGCTATCTTATCCATGATAAGGATCACAAAAGACCCAATATTTATGTATTTACAAAGGATGGATCTTGTAATTTTAATGGAAGGTGGAAAATTGTATCTTTCTCAAATGAATGTTCAACCATCTATACATGTGAAGATTAAATAGGCACAGAAAGAAGATGTAGAGTTACAAAAGACGGTGGGAAATATTCCAGAATTCAACCTTGATTGTGATGAGATAATAAAGTTCAGGAATCGGGTTTGTGTTCCTCCCATCCCAGAATTAAAGAAGGCCCTGCTGGATGAGGCTCATAGTTCTTCATTCTCTATTCATCCTGGAAGCACGAAGATGTATAGGGACCTGAAAGATTACTTCTGGTGGGATGGCATGAAAAGAGATGTTGTTGAATATGTCTCTTGATGCTTGGTTTGTCAGAAAGTTAAAGCTGGGAGACAGAAGTCTAAGGGGATGTTACAACCATTACCCATACCCGAATGGAAATGGGAAAACATCACTATAGACTTTGTCACATGACTTCCTAAAACATCCAAAGGCAATAATGATATCTGGGTCATAGTTGATCGTCTTACAAAGTCTGCACACTTCATTGCTATTAGAGAGGATTTCTCTCTGGATCAGCTTGCCAGGATATATGTAAATGATGTGGTAAGATTGCGTGGTGTACCACTTTATATTATATCTGATCTGGATCCGAGATTTACCTCAAAGTTCTGGCGAAGTCTTCAGCATACTCTGGATACAGAGTTGAGTTTCAGAACTGCTTATCATCCTCAGACAGACGGTCAGTCTGAGAGAATAATTCAAACTCTAGAAGATATGTTGAGAGCTTTATCTATAGATTTCAAAGGTGGTTGAGATCTACACCTTCCTTTGGAGGAATTTTCTTATAATAATAGCTTTCACTCCAGTATTCAGATGGCTCCTTATGAAGCTCTCTATGGAAAGAAATGCAGGACTCCAACTTGCTGGGATGAAGTTGGAGATAGAAAGCTATTAGGACCTGATCTTATTAATGAGATGGCAGAAAAGGTTGGATCTATTCAACAACACATAAGAGCAGCTTAGAGTTGACAGAAAAGTTATGCCGACAACCGAAGAAAAGACCTAGAGTTTTAAGTGGGTGATAAAGTGTTCTTATGAATATCTCCCTGGAAGAGGGTCATGAGATTTGGAAAGAAGGGGAAGTTGAGCCCTAGAAATATCGGTCCATTCAAAATACTGGATCATGTTGGAAAGGTAGCTTACCGATTGGTGCTTCCACCAAATCTCTCTCAAGTTCACAGTGTGTTCCATGTATCTCTCCTGAGAAAGTACATACCTGATCCTTCACATGTACTCAACTCAGAAGTTGTACCGCTGAAGCAAGAACTTCTTTATGAAGAACAGCCGATAGAGATTCTAGATCGTAGTGAAAAAGTCCTACGGAACAAGACCACTCGCTTGGTGAATGTTTTATGGAGGAACCACCAATTAGAAGAAGCCACATGGGAGCTTGAGGATATGATGAGGGAGAGGTATCCTCATCTTTTCGTTACAAAGTGACGAATTTCGAGGGCGAAAATCATTTTAAGGGGGGTAGAATGTAACACCCGAGACTTTTATGAGAAATATTTTGCTTTTATGTTATATAAATCATCAAAGGAATCTTTCACTACACACAACACTAGCTTGGATTGCTTTACACGCAACTGCGGCCTTCCTCGATAGCTTGTGTCGTACGCAACACCGAGTTTCACTAAATAACGATATGCTATTAAAATATTATTAAAACTAGCTGTTATTAATAGTAATAACAACTTTTTGAAATTTTGTAAATTTTATTTTTCAAAATGGAATTAATTTTTGGATTCAGAATATCAAAATTAGCTTAGGGTGAAATTTTGGTACTTTTTGGATAACTTTCATATTCTGATGAATAGTGAAAATTACTAAATTTTAATTAAAAACAACTTTTATAATCGAAATAATTAATAGTGATAAATTATTAATTTGAGTGTTTTTAAAGTATATTTAGAATATATTTTTACAATTTAATAAAATGTTGTTCATTGGATGTAATTTCACATTTAAACCAGACATAAACAAGTGTCAATCTTTTGATAGTTATTATCTCTTAAAAACACGCTATTTGTCTTGACAACGGGAATTAATTTTTAAATTATTTAATGTAACTGATATTTTTTGAATTTGTAAAATAAACATCATTTTTGAATTCATAATATCAAATATAGCTTAGGCCTAATTTTTGGTATTTTTCTAAAAACTTTCATTTTTTGATGAATAGTGAAACCACTAAGTGGTAGTTAAAAAACTAATTTTTTTCATAAAACTTAATTTTACCGCTTCTGTGATTGGAATTTCAAAAATCCGAGAGACACGGTTGATGTCAGTAAGTAAAATTTGGTTCAATGAGATGAAACTAATTTTTGGTGAATAGTAACTTTTTACTTTTATTTACCACGGTTAAAAGTAAATAGGGTAATTAAGGGTAAAAATGATTTTATTATTACCCTAAAAAATGTCCTAATTCTATTAGATAAGTGTAATTCGACCAAAAACAACCTTAGGAATAAAAAATGACCATTTAGGCCCACTTGGATTAGATTAGGACATTTATTATCAATTTATTTAAAGAAGGGTTAAAATAGTTAAAATCAAGGTTTAATAACTAAAGAATTTTTAATATAGGGTTATACATAAGATAAATTCTACTATAAATATTCATTAGAAATCTAAAACGATTTCCTACATAATGGTATTTTATTTGTAATTTTTAGAATTAAAATAATTTAATTTATTTATGATACAATGATGATGCAGTAATTATCTTATTAATGAAATATTGACATAATTGATGTTATAAATACCCAAATAAATTTAATTTGATACTTTTTATGAATTACAATAATTTTATATGTTAATATGACATGTTTTTATTTATTTAATTAAATTTTCTAGAACTAATCATTCTGTTATGATTTTCACAAAAATCAATTACCAAATAGTGTCAAAATTAACATAAAATAGTTTTTAAAACAAATACTATATTATTAATTGTTATTTTATTCCTAAAAATATAAGGTTCGGCCAAATGAATTAGATAAGGTTATATATATTAATAATAAACAACTTGGGGTTCGTTTGTCTTGATATAGTAAGTTTATTAACCTTATAGTGTAAGAAAACAAGAAGACACGGTAAAAGTTAAATTATCTAACTTAAAGTTAAATCTAAATGATAAGGTTAAAATTGATATCTAAACTTTTATAAATTCTATTGAATGAGAGGATTTCGACCCATCCCCACCTTATCTTCGAGATATATCAATTTGGAGCTATTAAAAACCGAATTTGACTTTATAATAAAATAATATTTTTAGTTATTCCAAAGGTGCCCCTCTCCTCCCTTATAAAAGGGCACCTCCTCCCACACTTCCTCACACCACTTTGAGCCTTAAAGATCGGCCAAACCCTTCCAATATCTCCTCTACACTTTCCTAGAAACATCCTAGAGGTCATGGTCTTCTTCAAAGACCAATTTTAGTTCCCTAAGAGGAGGTCTCAAAGAGGCGCTTCAAAGAAGAGGTAATGCCCGTTACCGATTCTTTCATCTTTATTTCTTCTTCCTCTTCTTCTTCTTTAGTTGTTTCATTATTAAGTAATAACATCAGTATCACTCATATACTGATATGTTATTATATGTATGAAACAACCCTATTTCACCATCTATCCATCCTACGGAAAACGAAATCACCATGCGTGCGTACGTACGGAATACCGTCTCCACGCCGTGGTGTAATCTATTTTCCACCACCACCTTACTTGGATGGGTATAATGGTGTAAATAATAACTATATATGATTATTTTAAAGTGATATTTATTCTTAAATAGTATACATACACTCCAATACAATTCCACGATCATGGGAACGATATCATCGCTCGTGCGTACATACGGAATACCATCTCCACGATGTGATGTGACTCGTTATACATGATCTTCATTGAATAATGATTATATAAATGAATTGAGTAAATAAATATGATATATATTATACTAATACCATTCTTGAAATGAGGTATCTATAACCTAAAAAGAAAAATAAGAATTTATTTGACAAAACGCGCATAAGAACAAAAAGTAATAAACACCCGAATAACAAGTAGTAATGAAATATTACTAATAAGAAGCTAAGAATATGACCATATATGATATCATAAAAATAAGTATGATTCTGGAATAAGTCAATAACATTATTTAAATCATTATACAGGAGGTTCAGACACTTACGAAGCAAATCTGACCTAAGGTAAGGGAAAATATCACAATCTCATTTTATCCAAGATTATTTATACTTTGGTAATTACTGGGGTGTATTTTATCATCCACATCCATGTTTCCTCAATATGTAATATTATTTCCATCCACCTACAATTTTTTAAATCCAATTTTACCCTTCGGTGAGTTTTTAGTAAAAGATATGAAAGGAATCTTTTGTCGTTTTTCGTACGAGGTACTTTTTGACTTTTCCGACAAAAGTACGAGAATAATGTTTTTTTTAACTTATACGGCAAGAATGGATTTTAAAAACATTATTTCCAAGAAGCTTCCTTTAAAAGTTTTCAAGTTTATTTTTAATCAAATTCTTTTAGTTTAAAAATGGATGACATGTTAAGAAAGGAAAAGTTTTTTTGAAGTAGAAGGGATATTTTCCTCAAGAATGGAGTTCAAGTGTTTTATCAAAATTATTTTCCATCTAAGATAATATAGGGTTCTGTTTCTATCCCTATTGTTACATGGATTTGATTATGTTGTGATGGAATTATTTTTATGAATTCCTTTATCTTATATGAATTGTTTGATGATGTCATGTTGTTTAAGAATCCCATTTTTATTACATGGGTTATGCAATGATGTATGATTTATGATTTTGTGGCACACATATGAATGGTATCATTATGATATGGGTGGGACCTATATCTCCCTCCAATGAATTGGGTAAAGATTTTATATCTCATGAGATAGACATGGCAGGAACGGCAGGTTAAACCGGTTCAGTAAAACAGGACTGAAACGAGGAGTGAACTCGGTTCAGAAATGGACTTTGTCCACTAAGATAGTCTTGGCAATGAGTCTTGACTAATAAGAAATGATTCTCTATGATTATGTGTGTATGAAACAATGTTTCATGTTTTAAGTTATGATTATTGGGATTTCATTTCACTACTATGATTTATCCCATGTTATGAAATTATTCTCTCTTTTGCAGGTTAAGATTTCCAAAATGTTATGTTCTTATGAATATGATGTGATTGATATTTCTTTTGTTTACCCTTACTGAGAATTTGAGCTCACCCTTTTGTATGTTTTCTTTCCGTAGGTCAGGAAGAAGGTTATTAAGTAAGATATTCCAAAAGGGACTATAGATATGATGAAATAAATAGGAGACAGTGTAGACGCTTTATGAACTAGTTGTTTTTGTTTCCCAGTTTCTAAAGACATATACCTATACGGCCCTTTCATGGTTTTGTTATATTTTGTAATAAGTATGCTTCAATTTTTAAGTAATAACAATGTATGTAAAGTATGGGTCGTTATAGTTGGTATCAGTGGAAAGGTATAGTCAACTTTGGGAAACTAGGATGTGAAAGCCTTAGTAAGAACCCTAAGGATAATTTTAAGCATAAAACACAATCTTAGTGTTAGAAATGACCATGAATAACCTAGTATAAGACCTTAAGTGTGAAATTTTATTCTTGATTATGTGGATTTCCTATTATAATTAGTGTTTCTCACACTATTCTTCTTGGTTTTAGTCAATGGCTGGAACCCAAAGGAACCGTGTTAATGCGGAATGCGACGGGCAATGCAATGATTGTACCCCTGAGCAACCAAGTATTATGGGAGTAGGAATGAAAAATCTTGTATCCATGATCACACAACTTTCCCAAGCTATGAATCATGCAGGACTTCCAAACGAGAAAAGGAAGGAGCAACATTCTGTTGAATCCTTCATCAGGCAGCGTCCACCTTCTTTCAGCGTGTCTATTGATCCATTAGTTGCTGAACAATGGATTAGTACCACTGAAAAGATATTTTCAGTTCTTCAATGTTCTGAACATGATAAAGTCATCCTAGCAGTGTATCGTTTTCAAGGATATGCTGATCAATGGTGGAATCTTGTTAAGAATACGAGGCAAAGGGATGAAATTTAGTCCATGGAATGGGACGAGTTCAAGAACTTATTTTTAAATAAGTACTTCCCTCGTATTCTCTGAACAAAGATGGAGA
Organism: Viscum album; assembly: GCA_963277665.1. NCBI lineage: Eukaryota > Viridiplantae > Streptophyta > Magnoliopsida > Santalales > Viscaceae > Viscum > Viscum album. Next base: position 876,088,043 of record OY728160.1, on the reverse strand, counting down.
AAGAGTTTCTTGAACTGAAGCAAAAGGATGATTAATCTGTTGGTACCTATGAAGAAAATTTTACAAGACTTGCAAGGTACGCTTCCGGTATTATTATCCAACCTGAGAGTAAGATTGATCGATTCTTTAGTGGCTTAAAAGCAAGTCTTCAAAGATCCTTAGCCATAAGGGACTTCAATAGCTATGAGGAAATCATTCGATGTTCTCTCAAAGTTGAGATGGAGATTGGAGTAACCCATCAGTCATATGGGTTTGATAAGAAGTGGAAAATGGAATTCAAAGGAAAATCTAAAGAGCACACTGAAAAGAAGATGAGCTTTCCCTTATGCTCAAAGTGTGGAAAGAAACATGGATTGAGTTGTATTAAAGGGATAAGTAAATGTTTCAAATGTGGAAAGGATGTTCATCGGGAATTTGAATGCCGCAATGATGGGAAGAAGATGTCTAATGATGGAAACAAAGGAAGGGACACACAGAATGAACCTACTACACTTCAATGTTTCAAGTACAAGGAGATGGGGCATTATGCCAATAAATGCCCTAATCCAAGGGTTGTTGTTGATGATCGACATCAACAAAATCTTAAGGCTAAAGACAAAAGAAAGTCACATGCAATTTCTATCAGTGATGTGGAGTACGATAATGATGTGGTGAAAGGTACACATACCATCCACTCTAAAGTAGAAAATGTTTTATTTGATTCTGGATCCACCCACTCTTTTATTTCTGAAGATTTTTCTAAGGGTATCACCGTATTACCTCAACAATTAGATGTTGAGTTAGCTGTGACAACACCTAATGGCACAACAGTCGCATCAAAAGTTTATAATTCTTCCCCGATTGAAGTTTGTGGGAAAGTGCTTCCTGAAAATCTTGTGATCCTTCCTATAGTGGAATTTGATGTGATTCTTTGCATGGATTGGCTTTTTTTATATGAAGCTCATATCAATTTCCAAATAAGGGAAGTCACATTTCATATTCCAGATCAATCTATGATCGTTTATCGATGCAAGGATGAACATAACCTTCCAGTGGAAATTTCTTCCATCTTATGGATCTTGATTCCACTGAATGAAGGTTATTTATCACAAATGGTTGGTGAGAAACTCACGATTAATAATATTCCCATTGTACGGGAGTTTGATGATGTCTTTCCGGAGGAATTTTCGGGTCTTCCACCAAATCGCGAAGTTGAGTTTTCAATAGAACTCGTACCAGGTGCTTTGCCTATTTCAAAGACACCTTATAGAATGGCCCCAATTGAGTTGCAGGAATTGAAGAAGAAACTCCAAGAGAATCTTGATAAGGGATTCATACGCCCTAGTGCGTCACCTTGGGGAGCACCTGTTCTATTTGTTAAGAAGAAAGATGGATCAATGAGACTCTGCATTGATTATCGAGAACTTAACAAGATCACTATCAAGAAAAAATATCCTCTCCCATGCATTGATGACTTATTTGACCAACTACGAAAAGCTCAATACTTTTTCAAGATTGATCTTCGTTCAGGGTATCATCAATTAAGGGTCAAAAGGGAGGATATACAAAAGACGGCTTTCCGTACAAGGTATGGACACTATGAATTTATAGTGATTCCATTTGGTCTTACTAATGCCCATGCTATCTTCATGGATCTGATGAATAGAGTCTTTAGAGACTATCTTGATCAATTTGTGGTATTATTTATAGATGATATTCTTGTACATTCAAAGAGAAAGGAAGAACATGAAGATCACTTGAGAATTATATTTAAGACCCTGATAAAGGATAAGCTTTATGCCAAATTTACCAAGTGTGAATTTTGGCTTCAAAAAGTTGCATTTTTGGGTCACATAATCTCAAAAGAGGGGATATCTGTGGATCCAGCAAAAACAGAGGTTATCGAAAGATGGTCGAGACCAACAACAGTAACTGAGATCTGAAGTTTTCTTGGTTTGGCTGGATATTATCGACATTTTGTGAAAGATTTTTCATGATTATCTAATCCACTCACCAGGTTGACTCGGAAAGGAGTAAAGTTTGTTTGGATGGAGGAATGTGAAGAGAATTTCAAGGAGTTGAAAAGAAGGTTATCCAGTGCACCTGTGCTCACACTTCCTTGTAGTAGAGAAAGGTTTGTGATCTATAGTGATTCATCCAAGAAGGGGATGGGGTGTGTTCTTATGCAAAATGATATGGTGATAGCTTATTCCTCACGACAGTTGAAAATCCATGAGCAAAATTACCCAACACATGATTTGGAGTTAGCTGTGGTAATCTTTGCATTAAAGATTTGGAGGAATTATCTTTATGGAGAAAGGTGTGATATTTTTACTGATCATAAAAGTTTAAAGTATATTTTCACACAAAAGGAGTTGAATATGCGCCAAAGAAGATGGTTGGAACTGATTAAGGATTACGACTTCTCAATTCATTACCACCCTGGGAAAGAAAACAAGGTGGAAGATGCATTAAGTGGACAAGACCATGCTAGCTTATCCATGATGAGGATCACAAAAGATCCAATATTTATGGATTTACAAAGGATGGATCTTGGAATTTTAATGGAAGGGGGAAAATCGTATCTTTCTCAAATGAATGTTCAACCATATATACATGTGAAGATTAAAGAGGCATAGAAAGAAGATGTAGAGTTACAAAAGAAGGTGAGAAATATTCCCTAATTCAACCTTGATTGTGATGGGATAATAAAGTTCAGGAATCGGGTTTGTGTTCCTCCCATCCCAGAATTAAAGAAGGAGCTGCTGGATGAGGCTCATAGTTCTTCATTCTCTATTCATCATGGAAGCACAAAGATGTATAGGGACCTAAAAGAGTACTTCTGGTGGGATGGCATGAAAAGAGATGTTGCTGAATATGTCTCTCGATGCTTGGTTTGTTAGCAAGTTAAAACTGAGAGACAGAAGTCTAAGGGGATGTTACAACCATTACCCATACCCAAATGGAAATGGGAAAATATCACTATGGGCTTTGTCACAGGACTTCCTAAAACATGCAAAGGAAATAATGCTATCTGGGTCATAGTTGATCGTCTTACAAAGTATGCACACTTCATTGCTGTTAGAGAGGATTTCTCTCTAAATCAGCTTGACAGGATATATGTAAAGTGGTAAGATTGTATGGAGTACCACTTTCTATTATATCGGATCGGGATCCGAGATTTACCTCGAATTTCTGGCGAAGTCTTTAGCATACTCTGGATACAGAGTTGAGTTTCAGCACTGGTTATCATCCTCAGATAGACGGTCAGTCTGAGAGAAAAATTCAAACTCTAGAAGATATGTTGAGAGCTTGCTCTATAGATATCAAAGGTGGTTGGGATCACCACCTACCTTTGGTGGAATTTTCTTATAATAATATCTTTCAGTCCAGTATTCAGATGGATCCTTATGAAGCTCTCTATGGAAAGAAATGCAGGACTCCAACTTGCTGGGATGAAGTTGGGGAAAGAAATCTATTAGGACCTGATCTTGCTGATGAGATGGAAGAAAAGGTCCGATCTATTCAACAACACATAACAGCATCTTAGAGTCGACAGAAAAGTTATGCCAACAACCGAAGAAAAGACCTAGAGTTTGAAGTGGGTGATAAAGTGTTCTTACGAATATCTCCCTAGAAGAGGGTCATGAGATTTGGAAAGAAGGGGAAGTTGAGCCCTAGATATATCGATCCTTTCGAAATACTGGATCGTGTTGGAAAGGTAGCTTACCGATTGGCACTTCCACCAAATCTCTCTCAAGTTCACGATGTGTTCAATGTATCTCTCCTGATAAATTACATACCTGATCCTTCACATGTACTCAGCTCAGAAGTTATACCGCTGGAGCAAGATCTTTCTTATGAAGAACAGTCGATAGAGATTCTATATCATAGTGAAAAAGTCCTACGGAAAAATACCACTCGCTTGGTGAAAGTTTTATGGAGGAACCACCGATTAGAAGAAGCTACATGGGATCTTGAGGATATGATTAGGGAGAGGTATCCTCATCTTTTTGTTACAAATTGATGAATTTCGAGGGTGAAATTCATTTTAAGGGGGGTAGAATGTAACACCCGAGACTTTTATGGGAAATATTTTGTTTTTATGTTATATAAATCATAAAAGGAATATTTCACTATACACAACACTATCTTGGATTTCTTTACACGCAACCATGGCCTTCCTCGATAGCATGTGTCGTACGCAATACTGATTTTCACTAAACAACCATATGCTATTAAAATATTATTAAAACTAGCTGTTATGAATAGTAATAACCACTTTTTGAGATTTTTTAAATTTTATTTTTTAAAATGGACTTCATTTTTTGATTCAAAATATCAAAATTATATTAGGGTGAAATTTTGGAACTTTTCGGATAACTTTCATATTATGATGAATAGTGAAGATTACTAAATTTTAATTAAAAACAACTTTTTAATAGAAATAATTAATAGTGATAAATTATTAATTTGAGTGGTTTTAAAGTATATTTAGAATATATTTTTATAATTTAATACAATGTTGTTCATTGGATGTAATTTCACATTTAAACCAGACATAAACAAGTGTCAATCTTTTGATAGTTATTATCTCTTAAAAACACGCTATTTGTCTTGACAACAGGAATTAATTTTTAAATTAGTTAATGTAACTGATATGTTTTGAATTTGGTAAAATAAACATCATTTTTGAATTCATAATATCAAATATAGCTTAGGCCTATTTTTTGGTATTTTTCTAGAAACTTTCATTTTTTAATGAATAGTGAAACCAGTAAGTGGTAGTTAAAAAACTGAATTTTTTCATAAAACATAATTTTATCACTTCTGTGATTGGAATTCAACAATCCGAGAGACAGGGTCGATGTCAGTAAGTAAAATGTGGTTCAATGAGATGAAACTATTTTTTGGTGAATAGTAACTTTTTACTTTTATTTACCACGGTTAAAAGTAAATAGGGTAATTAAGGGTAAAAATGATATTACTATTACCCTAACACATGTCCTAATTCTATTGGATAAGTATAATTCGACCAAAAACAACCTTAGGAATAAAATATGACCATTCAGGCTCACTTGGATTAGATTAGGACATTTATTATCAATTTATTTAAAGAAGGGTTAAAATAGTTAAAATCAATGTTTAATAACTAAATCATTTTTAATATAGGGTTATACATAAGATAAATTCTATTATAAATATTCATTATAAATATAAAAATATTTACTACATAATTGTATTTTATTTTTAATTTTTAGATTTAAAATAATTTAATTTATTTATGATACAATGATGACACAATAATTATCTTATTAATGAAATATTGACATAATTGATCTTATAAATACCCAAATAAATGTAATTTGAGACTTTTTATGAATTCCAATAATTTTATATGTTAATATGACATTTTATTATTGATTTAATTAAATTTTCTCTAACTAATCATTCTGTTATGATTTTCACAAAAATCAATAACCAAATAGTGTCAAAATTGACATAAAATAGTTTATAAAACAAATACTATATTATTAATTGTTATTTTATTCCTAAAAATCTATGGTTCGGCCAAATGACTTAGATAAGGTTATATATATTAATAATAAACAACTTGGGGTTCGTTTGGCTTGATATAGTAAGTTTATTATCCTTATAGTGTAAGAAAACAAGAAGACACGGTAAAAGTTAAATTATCTAACTTAAAGTTAAATCTAAATGATAAGGTTAAACTTGATACCTAAACTTGTATAAATTCTATTGGATTAGAGGATTTCTACCCATCCCCACCTTAGCTTCGAAATATATCAATTTGGAGCTATTAAAAACCAAATTTGACTTTATAATAAAATAATATTTTTAGTTATTCCAAAGGTGCCCCTCTCCTCCCTTATAAAAGGGCACCTCCTCCCTCTATTCCTCACACCACATTGAGCCTTCAAGCTCGGAAAACCCCTGACAATATCTCCTCTCCACTTCCCTAGAAACAGCCTAGAGGTCCTGGTCTTCTTCAAAGACCAATTTTAGTCCCCTAAGAGGAGGTCTCAAAGAGGCGCTTCAAAGAAGAGGTAATGCTCGTTACCGATTCTTTCATCTTTATTTCTTCTTCCACTTCTTCTTGTTTATTTGTTTCATTATGAAGTAATAACATCAGTATCACTCATATACTGATATGTTATTATAAGTATGAAACAACCCTATTTCACCATCTATCCATCCTATGGAAAATGAAATCACCACGCGTGTGTACGTACGGAATACCGTCTCCACGCCGTGGTGTAATCTATTTTCCACCACCACCTTACTTGGATGGTTATAATGGTGTAAATAATAACTATATATGATTATTTTAAAGAGATATTTATTCTGAAATAGTATACATACACTCCAATACAATTCCACGATCATGGGAACAATATCATCGCTCGTGCGTACGTACGGAATACCGTCTCCACGATGTGATGTGACTCGTTATACATGATCTTCATTGAATAATGATTATATAAATGAATTGAGTGAATTAATATGATATATATTACACTAATACCATTCTGGAAATGAGGTATCAATAACCTAAAAAGCAAAATAAGAATTTATTCGACAAAACGCCCATAAGAACAAAAAGTAATAAACACCCGAATAACAAGTAGTAATGAAATATTACTAATAAGAAGCTAAGAATATGACCATATATGATATCATAAAAATAAGTATGATTCTGGAATAAGTCAATAACATTATTTAAATCATTATACAGGAGGTTCGGTCACTTACGAAGCAAATCAGACCTAAGGTAAGGGAAAATATCACAATCTCATTTTATCTGAGATTGTTTATACTTTGGTATTTACTAGGGTGTATTTTATCGTCCACATCCATGTTTCCTCAATATGTAATATTATTTCCATACACCTACAATTGTTTAAATCCAATTTTACCCTTCAGTGAGTTTTTAGTAAAAGATATGAAAGGAATCTTTTGTCGTTTTTCGTACGAGGTACTTTTTGACTTTTCCAACAAAAGTACGAGAAGAATGTTTTTTTAACTTATACGGAATGAATGGATTTTTAAAACATTATTTCCAAGAATATTACTTTACAAGTTTTCAAGTTTCTTTTTAATCAACTCCTTTTAGTTTAAAATTGTTTGACATGTTAAGAAAGGAAAATGTTTTTGAAGTAGAAAGGATATTTTTCTCAAGAATGGAGTTCAAGTGTTTTATCAAAATTATTTTCCATCTAAGATAATATAGGGTTCTGTTTCTATACCTTTTATTACATTGATTTGATTACGTTGTGATGGAATTATTTTTATGAATTCCTTTATCTTATATGAATTGTTTTATGATGTCATGTTGTTTAAGAATCCATTTTTTATTACATGGGTTATGCAATGATGTATGATTTATGATTTTGTGGAACACATATGAATGGTATCATTATGAGATGGTTGGGACCTATATCTCCCTCCAATGCATTGGGTAAAGATTTTATATCTCATGAGATATACATGGCTGGAACGGCAGGTTAAACCGGTTCAGTAAAACATGACTGAAACGAGGAGTGAACTCAGTTCAGAAATGGACTTTTTCCACTAATATAGTCTTGGTAATGAGTCTTGACAAATAAGAAATGATTCTCTATGATTATGTGTGTATGCCACAAAGTTTCATGTTTTATGTTATGATTATTGGGATTTCATTTCACTACTATGATTTATCCCATGTTATGAAATTATTCTCTCTTTTGCAGGTTAAGATTTCCAAAATGTTATGTTCTTATGAATATGATGTGATTGATATTTCTTTTGTTTACCCTTACTGAGCATTTGAGCTCACCCTTTTGTATGTTTTCTTTCCCCGTGTTAGGAAGAAGGTTGTTAAGTAAGATATGCCAAAAGGGACTATAGATATGATGAAATAAATGGGAGACAGTGTAGACGCTTTATGAACCAGTTGATTATGTTTCCCAGTTTCTAAAGACATTATACCTATACGGTCCTTTCATGGTTTTGTTATATGTTGTAATAAGTATGATTCAATTTTGAAGTAATAAAAATGTATGTAAAGTATGGGTCGTTATATTCATGAAATGAAAAATATCAAAAAGATTAAGTTAATATGAAAACAATATTTCACAAGATCTCAGAGAGTTACAACATAGGTGCTACGTAGTCCTCCATAGGCCTTTGGGCTATCGATCCTCCTAGTCCATAAGGACTAGAAGAAACCTAGGATAATCACACAAGATAATTACATATGTAAGGATTTAGGGAAAGTATAATCCACTAGAGTGGAGCTAAACAGATTGAAAAGAAAAGAGGGTATGACAATTTTCAATGGTGCCAAGCATCATGCACCTTTACACTAGAAAATACTAGTCGTTCATCCATATAAAGTGGATAGATAGAATCCTTCAAATATATATATGTTGGGGAGGAGATTTTCTTATGATTTCAGGTATTGGGAGTTCATATCTTGTATTAGGTATTGTGCCTAGGGCCATCAGGTCATGTAATCAGCCTTATGCCACTCGGGCCTATGGGTCATGTAAAGGCTCCCCATCAACTAATAAAAGGTAGATTATCCATAAATGAATGAAAATAATGAAGTAATTTGGGTTAAGTTGACCACCACAATAAACTTGGTATATGTAACACCCTGATTGGATTAGCAACCCAAATAATGCTTCAGATGGAGTGCGGAAAGACCTTGAGTGCAGCTTCCAGAATGCTAAAAGTTTCAGACTAGTAGAGTGGGTGTAAAGAGGTGATAATAGGGAGACTATATCAAATGGTGAATGTATAATAATGGTCTAATAGATTTAGATAAAAAATAAAGACACCAATAGACTGAACAAGTAACCTGCTAATGGTGGAAGCATAAGCAATATCCGCAACAATAACAACCAAGTCCTATACCATTTTAAAAATTAATCATCACATCATGCCATTTGTAGATAGTAAAACTAAACATGCATACATAACAAGTCATACATAAATTAAGCATAAGATTCATCAATGTCCTACCTTAGTATGTACAAATAAGTTTTATGATGATAAAAAATAGAAAACCGAAAAGAAAATATCACAAAAGAAATAACACATTGTTCTTTTCCATCCATACCATAGTAAGAGAAGAACAAAGATACATATCTTGATCATGAATATTTACTTGAATAAAAATAAATAATTCCTACCCATATCACAAAGTTCCCATGTAGGGTTTGATAATGAAATTTAGTTGGCCACCACTAAAATGTTACTATCATACATCAGTGATTAAGTAAGTGTATAGTAAATAATAAAACATCCCTACACATATGGTTAATAATAATAACCCACTTCCCTTATTCTTAGTAGCCATAAAGAAGTGACAAACATCTTCTACCAATGCAAATACATAATCATATAAATTATTCTTATTCTAAACCTAAGGCATCCCTTGATGAAAATTAGTCCAGGTGAACAATTAGGTTTAACTTAAAATAGAATCATCTAAAACCTCATGGAAACTGTGTCACGACCCGTCCTCGGGGCCCGTGCCGTGACTACCCCAAGCCCGCCTTCCATAGGCCAGGGGTTGGCGACTAGCACCAAAGGAGTAAAATCCCGATAACTGGGAAGGCATTGCCTTTATAAAGAAAACAAGCACCACAGAGTACAAGCGGAAGTAAAACACTAAGTACAAAAAGAAGAGCTGAAAAGTAAAAGGGGCCGGAAATACAAGCCCAACTGTAAAGTACAACTCGAAAGGGAAAACAGCGACTGAAAAGTAAAGCTGCTACGCTGAGATGTCCACTGGAAATCCCACCTGAAGGGTGGGTATAGATAGCTCTTCTGCTCCTCGGGTCCCACCGTCTGCTCCAAGTATGACCCGCCCAGTGGTCTGCCTCTGGGTACCGCCTCGTCGTATAGTCCACCTCCAGGTACCGTCCAGTCCTCGAACACTCGGCCTCTGCCAGTACTGGCCGTCGTCTGCAACCAACACAACGAGTTGCGGGCATAGCCCGTGCAGGGGTGAGTATAACGATACTCAGTAGGGACCCCGAGACCCTCAAGGTCTCACTAAAACCAACAAGGATAAACACAAGAAGATCTCAACAGATAAACCCTACTTAGGTATATGCCCATACATATACCTAAGTTATCAAGTAACCCATCTCAATCATGAGGAAACACAAGGATTGTGAAATCGACAGATAACCACTACCCGGGTATATGCCCATACATATACCAAAGTTAGCAAGTGACCCATCTCAATCATGAAGTAAACACAAGGTCAAAAGTCTCAGCTCAAACCAGGATTTTCATTATCGAAACCGTAACTGCTGAAGAGCTCCGTCTCTAGAGTGTACAGTGGTCCTGTCACGACTCCGAGGCTGCCGCTCACTAACCTAGGACTGCTGAGGTACTCCTCCTGTCGAGTACTGCGGGTTTGCGGCCAACTACCGGGCGCTCCGTCCGCTGAGGGTCTGTCGCCAAATACCGGGCGCTACCCAGATAGCCTGCTGAGGTACTCCTCCTGTCGAGTACCGCGGGTCTGCTGCCAACTACCAGGCGCTCCGTCCGCCGTGGGTCTGCCGCCAAATACCGGGCGCTCCGTCCACTGGGCTAGTCGACTCACTCCAAGTCGAGTCGTTCAAGCAGTCGTCAGGTCTCAGCCGGCTACACGGTCTCCGTACTCTGCACGCTCGTCTCCACCGTCGCGGGTCTGTCGCTACAACCAAGCGCACACACTCCGTAGGGTATCGCGGGTCCGCCGCTACAACCAAGCTCTCCACCGCCAAGGGTCTGCTGCTGCATCCAAGCACACCACCACTGTCAAGTACCACGGGTCCGCTCCACGAGCTACTGGTCGATACTCCAAGTATCACAAGGTCCCACGAAGAAGTGTCTCAATGGTCCGTCTCGTCACAGGGGTCTCAACGCTACAGACGGCGCGTCGATCGGACGCCCGGTCTGTGAGTTATTAGCCTTTTCGTCCCAGGGGCCCGGTTGGTTTCGTGAGCGAAACCAATCCCGGCCGTATCTCAACTGCACCCCGAACTCCCATAGGGTATACTCAAAGGGACCGTTACTCAACGTAACCACCAACGCCGCTGACGGCTCGTCAAGCGGACGTCCTGTCTGAAAGATATCAGCTTTTCCGTTCCAGGGGCCCGGTTGGATTTCGGGAACAATCCAACCCGGCCATACTCCGACTGCATCCAAAACTCAGGCGGAGTATGTCAAAAGTTCCGTCTCATCAAGAGGAAGTCAACGAAACAGACGGCGCGTCAATCGGACGCCCGGTCTGTGAGTTATTGGCTTTTTCGTCTCCGGGGCCCGGTTGGTTTTTAAGGCAAAACCAACCCGACCGTACTCCACCTGCGTCCAAACCTCGAGCGGAGTATGCCAAAAGATCCGCCTCATTATGAGGAACGCAACGCGACTGGCGGCGCGTCAATCGGACGTTCGTGGCTCAAGATATGAGCGTTTCCGCTCCGAAGGCCCAGTTGGTTTCGTGAACGAACCAACCCGGCCGAACTCAAAGTAAACCGAAACCTTGGGTGCGATATACCGAAACGACCGTCTCGATCCAAGGATCGCGTTGCCGCAGACGGTTCGTCATTCGGAGGTCCGAGGCTCAAGTTATGAGCCAAACACCAAATCAGGTTCGAAACGGGGGGGTCCGGGTCCGGGCCGACCCGGCCCGACCCCCCCCTGGGGCGGCGCGGCGGCGGCGCGGCGGCCGGCGGCGGCGGCGACGGCGGCGCGGCGGCGGCGGCGCGGCGGCGGCGGGCCGCGGTGGCGGCGGCGGCGGCGGCGGGCCGCGGCGGCCAGGCGGTGGCGGCGGGCCGCGGCGGCCAGGCGCCGCGAGGCGGCTGCGCAGGCGGGGGATCAAACCCCCGGCTTTTTGGATGGCGGCGCGGCTTTGCCGCGCCGTTTTTGTAATTTGGCCCCCCTCCTGGGGGCCCGCTTTGAAAGAGATCCGGGGGAGCCGCCTGCCCCCCCCCCCCCCCGTGGAAACCGCTCCCCCCCTCATTAAGAGGGGGGTTTTGAGGTTTGGCCGGGGAATTAAATTCCCCGGTTTTAAGTTATCCGGCCGGCCAGCTGGCCGGCCGGTTTTTACCAACGGGACCGGAATTTCCGGTCCCGCCTTTGACCACCGACGCCGGCGGCCCGGCCGCCGGTCTCTTCTTCCGCCGCGGCCCGGAACCGGCCGCGGTCTTCTCGTCCCGCCGCGGCCCGGAACCGGTCGCGGTCTCCTCGTCCTGCCGCGGCCCGGAACCGGCCGCGGCGTTCGTCATCCGGCGCGGTGCGTCGGCACCGCGCCCCTTCGCCGTGCTTTGATTCTTTTCAACGCGGCGCGACGGCGTCGCGTTCTTGAAGATTCTCCTCGGCGTAGCGCGACGGCGTTGCGTAAAATAAACGCACAAACAACCGCGTGGTGCGACGGCACCACGCCACTTGCTTCCACCCGCAAGATCAAACAAGAACGTTGGAGGAGGTTCGGCCGTGTTCGTACGGTCCGGCCCCCCTCACGTTAAATTAATAACGCAACTTAAACATTTCAACCTCAAGTTAGACATGCCAGATCCATGTTCAAGAAATGGAATAAATAAAGAATAAAACAACAACCCCTACCTCGGGTATAAGTTCGAGGATTTGACTATGTCCGCGGAAGTCGACGTCGCGGAGATCGGGCGTCGCGGTAGTCGTTCGTCAATTCCGTTGACGAAGAGACGCGTCCGAAGAGGCACGTCGTTGGCGAATCCTTGTACGCCGACGAAGGTTGTCCGAGGAAGGTGCGGTGTTCTCTCTCGTTGACACCGAAGACGAAGAAGAGCGGTGCGGCGTTCTTCGTCGGAAAAAGGGCGTTCCTCGTCAAGTCTTGAGGAAAGTCAAAATATAAAGAGAACAACGAACTCAAGAATCTCTACCTCGATAGTCGCACGGTGACGGAGTCGTGGAATATCGGTGTCGATTCCTTTGACGTCGGAGGAAGAGTCGTTATCGAAGGCGTTCGTCGCGGAAAACCGTCGCGGAAGAGATGACGCGGAAAAGTACGTCGCGTCGCGGACACGGCGTCGCGGATGGATCGTGTTCTTCGGCGGAGAAGTTCTTCGTTGAAGAATGACGTTCTTCGCGTTCTTCATTGAGGTTGAAGAAGAAGAAGAAAATCTCCCAAAAGCTCTCAAGCGCAAAATAACCAGAGGTTAAGCGTTGGTCTTATTTTATTAATACGCCAACGAATTTGAAAAAAAAATTATTAAGAAAAGATCCATCAATTCGTTGAATTAATTCAACGAAAGAAACGACCCATTTAATTCACGAAAGAAACAGCCCATTTAATTCACGAAATAAACCGCCCAAATAAATGGTCTGTTAAGAATTTAGAAAACGCGTCGGTTGACTTTCATTAAGACGGGTTTTCATGGGTGCGTTTCTTAGCGGAAAGAAACGGCGGGGCTCGTGCGGGCCCCACCTCACAAATATCCTACCAATGGGTAGGATATTTCTGGATAGCATCCTATCCAGTTCAACTCAGTTCAATCCGCCTTTAAGTGGCTTCAAGTGGCTTCCAAGTGGCTTAAGCGAAATAAAATAAAGTTGTCGCAAAATTATTTTATTTCTTAACTTTAAGCCCGAAAATTAAAAACCACACCCGAGCAAACGCAACTCCGGAAGAGGCGTTTCTAAGCGAATACCGGCGCTGCGATTTCATCGGTGCCCTCAGAATTCGATTCCGGGCACCGGTTCAAAAGTTAGAAAAACCCGTTCGTCTGTTCACTGAACGTACCCGAGCCAAAACTTCGGAAAATGATTCCGGGCACACCGGGCCTCGGAATCAGGTGCCGTCAGAAACTGCGTTCTTGTAAAATTCCAAAGAAAATTAAGAAAAAAATTTCCTTGAAATTTACGGGTCTTTACATTACTCCCACCACAGGGCTTTACGTCCCCGTAAAGCTTCACCACAAACTTAGGGAAACAAAGCGGTACTGAGCACGCATCTGAGCCTTCCGCTCCCATGTGCTCACCTGGAGGTTCCCGCGCTGCCAAAGAAAGTGCACAAGAGGAATCGACCATCCTCATAGGATCCGCTCCTGTCGATCCTCGATCCCCACAGGAACCTCCGTATAAGACACTCATCGCCACCGTCTAGCTCCTCATGGTCGATGATATGCGAAGGGGGTCGAGCACGTATCTCCTCAGCTGGGATACGTGGAAGACGTCGTGCACCCGGTGCAACTGAGGTGGTAGAGTCAGGCGATAAGCCACCTCGCCAACCTTGCTGAGGACCTGGAAGGGTCTGATGAAGCGCGGAGATATTTTTCCGCCTCGGCCAAATCTCCGAATACCACGTCGAGGTGAGACCCGCAAGAAGACGTGGTCGCCATCCTCGAACTCCAGTGGCCTCCGCCTCCTGTCAGCGTATGACTTCTGCCGGCTCTGTGTTTTCCTCATCCGCTCCTGGATGACATGGACCTCTTCTGACGTGGCCCGGACCATCTCTGGTCCCACAAGAGCTGCGAGATTTCTTCTTTGCCGATAAGAGAAACCTGGTCTCATCCCCTGGATGATACTAATCCATACCAAGGATGACGTCGTAAGGCCTCGACGCTACTACTAAGAGATCCAACCGTTACTCTCGCCTCCAAGGGTTGAGTCACACTGTCGGCATCAGTGTGTGGTAACTGGTCTCCTCCAGTAGATGTCTCACAAGTGAGGGTCAAGTCAACAGTCAACTGGAACCTCTTAGTAACATCACAAAAGAGGACAGGAATGAAAACATCACAAAGGATGCGTCTTTTATTATTGCAGCTCATACGCTACACAAAAGCAACATCAACATGGAGCTAGAAGTACAAGAGACGTATCCACTAGTTCCGCTCCTGTCCACCTGCTTTACTATTGCTCAAGCATTTGTCGCTGCCTCAACCTCGGTGGCTCCCTCCAAGCCTGCGGATCGAGGAGTCGGACAGTCACGTGCCAGGTGACCCTTTCCGCGGCATGAGTAACACAACCTGCTCCTTGCACGGCTAGCTCTGTTCCCACTCCGGGTGCCCTGCACCACTGGTCCTAAAACCCGAGATCGCCCAACTGCTGGTCTGGTCCTCCTGGACCTCTGCATCATCTGTCTACTGCCCACAGATGACTCGGCTTCTGATCGAAAAACACGCGGTAAAGGCAGATTCTCCTGTACACGCTCGGGGTGTAGAGATACTGGCACAAACTCCACCCTGAAGAAGGTCTCGAAGTCTTCCCATGCGAAGTTCATCTCATCACAAAACAGAAACAAGTGGCTCCACCACCTACCTGCTGCTGCGTGTAGTAGGCTCGCAGCGAGGATCACCATGAGGTCTGCTGGTGTCCTCACTAGCCTAAACACTCGTACCACTGCCTCCAGCCAGTCCTCTGCAGCCTGGGGATCCGTCTCCCCGCGAAACCTGGGCGGTCGCTGGCGCTGAAACTCATGCAGTGCGCTGAGGCGACGTGCATCGTCAGCGGCTGCTGCTGGAAGCATCGGGGGCTCGGCGGGTAGAGCTACCGCCGGTGCCACTGCTGACAAAGGGCCCTGCACCGAGGCCTCGTCGCTCGACAGACTGACAGCACGCTCATCCCTCCGGGCTCTAGCTGGTCGTCTGAGAAAAGACATCCTGAAAGAAACAACGTAACACGATCAAACGATTATACCTGGTGAGCTGACCTGGTTTGAGCTGTTTTAAGGGGAAAAACTTTTGTAAACACACACGCAATCAGTGTTTTTGTGCACAAAGTCGGAAATCAGTTGTCAGGGTCCTGGTGTATGGATACGTCGGCCGCCCGCACCAACACTGGACTCCCTGAACTGAAAACCACACTCGGTACCCTTAACTCTATTGCTTCACAGAAAGAAACATCAGAGTTATAAGTTCTGCGGTAGAACCGAACTCCTCTGATGCCAATTTGTCACGACCCGTCCTCGGGGCCCGTGCCGTGACTACCCCAAGCCCGCCTTCCATAGGCCAGGGGTTGGCGACTAGCACCAAAGGAGTAAAATCCCGATAACTGGGAAGGCATTGCCTTTATAAAGAAAACAAGCACCACAGAGTACAAGCGGAAGTAAAACACTAAGTACAAAAAGAAGAGCTGAAAAGTAAAAGGGGCCGGAAATACAAGCCCAACTGTAAAGTACAACTCGAAAGGGAAAACAGCGACTGAAAAGTAAAGCTGCTACGCTGAGATGTCCACTGGAAATCCCACCTGAAGGGTGGGTATAGATAGCTCTTCTGCTCCTCGGGTCCCACCGTCTGCTCCAAGTATGACCCGCCCAGTGGTCTGCCTCTGGGTACCGCCTCGTCGTATAGTCCACCTCCAGGTACCGTCCAGTCCTCGAACACTCGGCCTCTGCCAGTACTGGCCGTCGTCTGCAACCAACACAACGAGGTGCGGGCATAGCCCGTGCAGGGGTGAGTATAACGATACTCAGTAGGGACCCCGAGACCCTCAAGGTCTCACTAAAACCAACAAGGATAAACACAAGAAGATCTCAACAGATAAACCCTACTTAGGTATATGCCCATACATATACCTAAGTTATCAAGTAACCCATCTCAATCATGAGGAAACACAAGGATTGTGAAATCGACGGATAACCACTACCCGGGTATATGCCCATACATATACCAAAGTTAGCAAATGACCCATCTTAATCATGAAGTAAACACAAGGTCAAAAGTCTCAGCTCAAACCAGGATTTTCATTATCGAAACCGTAACTGCTGAAGAGCTCCGTCTCTAGAGTGTACAGTGGTCCTGTCACGACTCCGAGGCTTCCGCTCACTAACCTAGGACTGCTGAGGTACTCCTCCTGTCGAGTACTGCGGGTTTGCGGCCAACTACCGGGCGCTCCGTCCGCTGAGGGTCTGTCGCCAAATACCGGGCGCTACCCAGATAGCCTGCTGAGGTACTCCTCCTGTCGAGTACCGCGGGTCTGCTGCCAACTACCAGGCGCTCCGTCCGCCGTGGGTCTGCCGCCAAATACCGGGCGCTCCGTCCACTGGGCTAGTCGACTCACTCCAAGTCGAGTCGGTCAAGCAGTCGTCAGGTCTCAGCCGGCTACACGGTCTCCGTACTCTGCATGCTCGTCTCCACCGTCGCGGGTCTGTCGCTACAACCAAGCGCACACACTCCGTAGGGTATCGCGGGTCCGCCGCTACAACCAAGCTCTCCACCGCCAAGGGTCTGCTGCTGCATCCAAGCACACCACCACTGTCAAGTACCACGGGTCCGCTCCACGAGCTACTGGTCGATACTCCAAGTATCACAAGGTCCCGCGAAGAAGTGTCTCAATGGTCCGTCTCGTCACAGGGGTCTCAACGCTACAGACGGCGCGTCGATCGGACGCCCGGTCTGTGAGTTATTAGCCTTTTCGTCCCAGGGGCCCGGTTGGTTTCGTGAGCGAAACCAATCCCGGCCGTATCTCAACTGCACCCCGAACTCCCATAGGGTATACTCAAAGGGACCGTTACTCAACGTAACCACCAACGCCGCTGACGGCTCGTCAAGCGGACGTCCTGTCTGAAAGATATCAGCTTTTCCGTTCCAGGGGCCCGGTTGGATTTCGGGAACAATCCAACCCGGCCATACTCCGACTGCATCCAAAACTCGGGCGGAGTATGTCAAAAGTTCTGTCTCATCAAGAGGAAGTCAACGAAACAGACGGCGCGTCAATCGTACGCCCGGTCTGTGAGTTATTGGCTTTTTCGTCTCTGGGGCCCGGTTGGTTTTTAAGGCAAAACCAACCCGACCGTACTCCACCTGCGTCCAAACCTCGAGCGGAGTATGCCAA
Organism: Viscum album; assembly: GCA_963277665.1. Taxonomy (NCBI): domain Eukaryota; kingdom Viridiplantae; phylum Streptophyta; class Magnoliopsida; order Santalales; family Viscaceae; genus Viscum; species Viscum album. The sequence continues at coordinate 876,070,250 of OY728160.1, read as the reverse complement.
AAGATCCGCCTCATTATGAGGAACGCAACGCGACTGACGGCGCGTCAATCGGACGTTCGTGGCTCAAGATATGAGCGTTTCCGCTCCGAAGGCCCGGTTGGTTTCGTGAACGAACCAACCCGGCCGAACTCAAAGTAAACCGAAACCTTGAGTGCGATATACCCAAACGACCGTCTCGATCCAAGGATCGCGTTGCCGCAGACGGTTCGTCATTCGGAGGTCCGAGGCTCAAGTTATGAGCCAAACACCAAATCAGGTTCGAAACGGGGGGGTCCGGGTCCGGGCCGACCCGGCCCGACCCCCCCCTGGGGCGGCGCGGCGGCGGCGGGCCGCGGTGGCGGCGGCGGCGGCGGCGGGCCGCGGCGGCCAGGCGGCGGCGGCGGGCCGCGGCGGCCAGGCGCCGCGAGGCGGCTGCGCAGGCGGGGGATCAAACCCCCGGCTTTTTGGATGGCGGCGCGGCTTTGCCGCGCCGTTTTTGTAATTTGGCCCCCCTCCTGGGGGCCCGCTTTGAAAGAGATCCGGGGGAGCCGCCTGCCCCCCCCGTGGAAACCGCTCCCCCCCTCATTAAGAGGGGGGTTTTGAGGTTTGGCCGGGGAATTAAATTCCCCGGTTTTAAGTTATCCGGCCGGCCAGCTGGCCGGCCGGTTTTTACCAACGGGACCGGAATTTCCGGTCCCGCCTTTGACCACCGACGCCGGCGGCCCGGCCGCCGGTCTCTTCTTCCGCCGCGGCCCGGAACCGGCCGCGGTCTTCTCGTCCCGCCGCGGCCCGGAACCGGTCGCGGTCTCCTCGTCCTGCCGCGGCCCGGAACCGGCCGCGGCGTTCGTCATCCGGCGCGGTGCGTCGGCACCGCGCCCCTTCGCCGTGCTTTGATTCTTTTCAACGCGGCGCGACGGCGTCGCGTTCTTGAAGATTCTCCTCGGCGTAGCGCGACGGCGTTGCGTAAAATAAACGCACAAACAACCGCGTGGTGCGACGGCACCACGCCACTTGCTTCCACCCGCAAGATCAAACAAGAACGTTGGAGGAGGTTCGGCCGTGTTCGTACGGTCCGGCCCCCCTCACGTTAAATTAATAACGCAACTTAAACATTTCAACCTCAAGTTAGACATGCCAGATCCATGTTCAAGAAATGGAATAAATAAAGAATAAAACAACAACCCCTACCTCGGGTATAAGTTCGAGGATTTGACTATGTCCGCGGAAGTCGACGTCGCGGAGATCGGGCGTCGCGGTAGTCGTTCGTCAATTCCGTTGACGAAGAGACGCGTCCGAAGAGGCACGTCGTTGGCGAATCCTTGTACGCCGACGAAGGTTGTCCGAGGAAGGTGCGGTGCTCTCTCTCGTTGACACCGAAGACGAAGAAGAGCGGTGCGGCGTTCTTCGTCGGAAAAAGGGCGTTCCTCGTCAAGTCTTGAGGAAAGTCAAAATATAAAGAGAACAACGAACTCAAGAATCTCTACCTCGATAGTCGCACGGTGACGGAGTCGTGGAATATCGGTGTCGATTCCTTTGACGTCGGAGGAAGAGTCGTTATCGAAGGCGTTCGTCGCGGAAAACCGTCGCGGAAGAGATGACGCGGAAAAGTACGTCGCGTCGCGGACACGGCGTCGCGGATGGATCGTGTTCTTCGGCGGAGAAGTTCTTCGTTGAAGAACGACGTTCTTCGCGTTCTTCGTTGAGGTTGAAGAAGAAGAAGAAAATCTCCCAAAAGCTCTCAAGCGCAAAATAACCAGAGGTTAAGCGTTGGTCTTATTTTATTAATACGCCAACGAATTTGAAAAAAAAAATTATTAAGAAAAGATCCATCAATTCGTTGAATTAATTCAACGAAAGAAACGACCCATTTAATTCACGAAAGAAACAGCCCATTTAATTCACGAAATAAACCGCCCAAATAAATGGTCTGTTAAGAATTTAGAAAACGCGTCGGTTGACTTTCATTAAGACGGGTTTTCACGGGTGCGTTTCTTAGCGGAAAGAAACGGCGGGGCTCGTGCGGGCCCCACCTCACAAATATCCTACCAAGGGGTAGGATATTTCTGGATAGCATCCTATCCAGTTCAACTCAGTTCAAGCCGCCTTTAAGTGGCTTCAAGTGGCTTCCAAGTGGCTTAAGCGAAATAAAATAAAGTTGTCGCAAAATTATTTTATTTCTTAACTTTAAGCCCGAAAATTAAAAACCACACCCGAGCAAACGCAACTCCGGAAGAGGCGTTTCTAAGCGAATACCGGCGCTGCGATTTCATCGGTGCCCTCAGAATTCGATTCCGGGCACCGGTTCAAAAGTTAGAAAAACCCGTTCGTCTGTTCACTGAACGTACCCGAGCCAAAACTTCGGAAAATGATTCCGGGCACACCGGGCCTCGGAATCAGGTGCCGTCAGAAACTGCGTTCTTGTAAAATTCCAAAGAAAATTAAGAAAAAAATTTCCTTGAAATTTACGGGTCTTTACAAACTGACACCTCTTGTACAGAATAAGTACCAACATTCAAAATGGAACATCCAAATAATGGATACTTGGACTCTCAGACCCCTACATATAAAATCTCATAGTCTCAATGCTTGACATCCCATGGTACAACGATGTTTGTCCTATAAATCATCATATCCCAACAACTTTAGTATACAATGAGCCTCATCCCCCAACCAATTATCTCAACACCATTAATCGATGCCTCCTCACCATCTATGTGGATTTCTAGGGTATGTCCATCCAACCATAACAGTGATCTCCACCACCCTAAGATGAATCTAATATAGGTCTCTACCCACTTGAGTGGTAAAGACCACCTCATCATAAGATCCCTTTTGTGTTCACATGACCCCAAATGGCACATTGGCCAGTACAGGTGAGGAAAAATCCCCAAAGGATAACATAATCCACATAATCTGGAACCTCATTCCTCTGTGACCAGGTTACTTATCCTGACAATCAATTTTACTTCAAATCACATGGGATATCTTCATAACCTGATTTTGTTTCCACCGCAATATGATGACCAAGCTTCCCAACTTGTGATCATCATCACACAGAGAATACATCTTTTCCCAAATTTCCAATTACATAACCTCATACCATATGGATAACACCATCTCAATCCTCTAGACCAGCCCTTCACATTCCCATGTAACTCAACAATGCATATCAGTAGCAAAATATAATTTATATAATTAGAAAAAATCACTTTAATTAATGAAACAAACATGGAAAAACATCTCAAGTTGTCTCAAGCCCCATACCCAACTTAGTCATGGAAATGAAGGCTGGGTAAAGGTTTGAGTCATCCCATATTGTCTCCTAATTAATTTAAATAAAAGTCATTAATTAATTAGGGTCTGGATAAATCTACCAAATGGTCCGATAAAGGCTGCTCATCCAAAAAAACTCAAATTCTTGGATAAAAATGAGCACCAACTACCTCGTATTGGTAGACACTCACTTTTCTCATATTATCCTCTAACTCAATCCTGGTAGGAAGAAGTTATAATTTTAAATGAACACCCTAAAAATAGAATGAAGTGAATCACAAAAAATTAGAGCACCGTATAGAGAGATCATGGAAAGAAAGAGGCTAGAATATAGAAGGCATTACCAAAAAGAATTTATATCCACTAGAGGATCGAATATTGGATTCCAGACAATGAATTTATCATGATCCTTAGGAGAGGGATTAAGGGGTGCTACCATGTAGGGTGCCTCATATTGTGCATTGAAATTAGGGGGGCCAATCCCCTTACTCTCCTAAAAAAATATGCTATGAGAATTTACAGGCCTTCTAAATTCATAGTTGTCATAGGTTTTCCCTAAAAACTCATAAAATAAAATAATTACATAGAGTGTATTTAATTACATTCCTTGTAGTTAATTACACATCTTGTGATCGGCCAACAATAGCTTTTATAATGTTGAATCATTTTCTCTTCCACTGGGGTTTTCCCCAACACTCAAGACTTCCACCAAAACGTAATACACATCAAAAACATGGTATTGGTTCAAATAAAATCTTGTAATGAGGTTACAAAGGCCAAGAAAATGTGTTGGTTTTACCACCAACTGAGAAAATTAAATTTACCCAAAGGAAAAACCATTTAAAAAATTGGGATGTTAAAAACTCCCGACATTAAATAGCTATTTACTAAGCTATAAAACATAAAGTCATGATGGTAAAAAACATACCCATATATTTTAAAAATCAAACCAGACAAACTTTTTCTTAAAGGAATAGGTCAACTACCTCATGCAACTTCCCAACTTAGGAGTTACCTTCCCTGATCAAATCCCTACCCAAATATCAAAATAAATCTTATGGTCCATTAACCATATTGGGACTCGAGTTATTATCATGATACATGTTCACCCCTAATCCTCCTCAAGTGATCCTATGAAATACTCAACACCCATCAAGTGACACATCATAGAAAATTCCCGCCTCATGTCCATGTCACACGTAAAACTCTTGAGGTCCCACATCTCATCAGATTCTCAAATCTATCCCAATTTCAGGTACCTCAATCAAGTCCCACATCAAAATGATTCCTAGATGGCTAAAAACCTTATAAAATTCCTAAATCCTATAATTCTCACTTATTAATCTTGGTTTTACATTTCTTATATATATATAATGCATCTGAACGGATTCCAACCATCTAAACAACGTATCGCTAGTCCAAAAGTACATATTTTGTACCTTGTTAACCTAAAATGAACATTCCTCTAAAATGTAAATTCCAAAAAAAAATAAAATGAAACCCAGATACACATGTGAAATACCTTTAACAATAACCAGATCACTAGCCTCCCCATGACATGGAAACTCCACTACATTCATCTTTCCAAAAAGTTATTTACTGAAGCCTTACCTCCTAGTGGTGATCCCCATACACCAACCATTTATCCCACTATAGGGTCCTGATGTCTCTTATAAGACCTCCCCGTGCGATTGAAAATTGGCTACCATAACTTGTTACTACACCCGATCTGGCCGCAGAACCATGATTCCACCTTTATCCCTTATTTCTATCATTCCAAGAATACTTCCTATTGAACCTATTGAGATTATTAGCCTATCCTCTAGCTTGGAATTCCTTAAATGCCTAATCACACTATGTTTGCATGTGTCAGGACTGCCCGCACTGGAATAACATCATTGTCAACCCTCTTTGTTATGGTCTTCCTGATTCCTTAGCATAATTACCCAGCCGGAATTCCTCTTGATATTTATTTTTTCTATCTAGAGAATCACCATTGTTACCACCGGACACCATCACCTATGTCAAATAATTCTGATCAGTCCAATTTCCATCGTCTATGAGTGCTTGGTTCAACTCCTTTGATAATTATGTTGACCTAAATATTTCTAATTACACACAAATGGAATGTCGTAAACCATCCTAAAAAGCATCACACTCTAGTTGACATTGCCCACCATACTAGGTGCAAAGACATACAACTTGGGAAACTTTACTGCATAGTCCATGATGGTCATGTCACCCAACTACAGGATCAAGAACATCTGAGATCTTTTTTCCCTCAATGTCTCGAGAAATAAGTGATAAAAAAACTAAGCCTCAATGTCCTTCTAGGACAACCCATCATTTATGCCTTCTGAATGCTACCCGTCCCACCAACACTTTGTGGGTCATCATATCATGTATATAACTGGAATCACCATTTTTCTTGGGGGTGTCTCTTACTGTTTGAAGATCATATTAATAGACAACATCCAGTTCTCCACTACATGTTTTCCTCCCTCACCCTAAAATAGTGTTGGGTACTATGACTGGAACTCTTGAGTCAGATACACCATTAAAGGATCTACTCTCTAAGCTCCCCTATCTACACCATGGATAACACATACCAAGATCACTCTAAGAAGCTCGTCAAGCCATGACCCAAACACTGTCAAATATGGTGGGTTCCAGGAATACACTAGAACCTGTAATAAATAATGTACCTATGGCTCATTCTATGCCTAAACCTCTAGGGCCTCATCCCGACCCTCAAGGGTCTCAACCAGTGCATTCTCCTACAACACCACATCAATTCCATACTAATGATCCCTAAGAGCCCATATAGCTGGAATCCCTCTGAATACCAATTAAACTATTAGAAAACCCATATAACACACACACCCATAGATACAACCTATATAGGGAAAGTAGTAACATGAAGAATAATCTCACTACCCTTACTCTCCACCATTGGAACCATTTTTATCAACATTCGACCTCATGTCCTCTTACCCACCCATATCAGAGTTCGGTATCACATATGCCTCCACTAATTGAAAAATTAACTATACCAACGGTTTGGAAGCGTTGGTATTGGTACCCAAACCGTTGGTATAGCGTATGCCAATGGTTTGGGGAGCCGTTGGGTGATTTGGCATGGGTAAAGACCTTTCATATGTACATCACTTACTTAATTTGGGAATGAAAAAACCTATTAAATTAAAATATAGAGATCCTCTACACTTGGATTGAAGTAAATAAGGTGTTAGACCTCATAACCTCCGAAGGCGACTAAGCTAAAACACTCGTATTTTATAAAATCTTAGTCTCCCTTCACCTAGACTATAAAAACATTGTACTTGGGGATTCCCTCAGGCTCCACCATTTTAGAACTCCCTATTTGTACTTTTCTTTTCTTCCTCCCAATTTAATAAAATATTTATTAGTCAATCAATAAATGAAATATTACAAAAAATAACATTCCTTGATTAATTAAAAATAACGATATGTAGGTTGTTTGGGTCCCATGAAGTTCCAAAAATGATATCTATAAATATATAACAGATACAATACTTACATGTGTAAAATCATAAATATAACACAAAAATAAATAAATCGTGTGGAAATGAACTAATAATGGGTTTTTTAATATCAATCTCTAAGTTTAACATCTTCATACATATATAAAACCCCTCATTTTAAAGAAATTTTGTCAATGATTAAAATCATATTAGAGGCGTGATGAATTTTTGGGCATGCTACATTTTCTTCAAATAGAGGAATATTTCCTTAATAAATTTCAACATAACCATTTGGATATGAAATTATAATTATGTATGGCTCTAACCCCATCAATTTAAGTTTTTTATCCATAACTCAGGACTTGAGTAAAAGAGAATGATTTTTTCACCCGATGAAAATTTTCATTTTAGAATTATATTATTATGATAGACTCAATTTATATCTCTATATATCTTGGAATTATTATAAACTTCTCTTATTATCTCATCTGGTTCATTCATCTACAAAAAACACCTTTATTAAGCCATTTTAAAATCTAGGTTAAACATTTTCACAACACAATAAGATTTATAATCCAGTTTTACTGGTAGGTGATAGGTTTTTTAAATAATAAGTGGTATGGGGATTAAAATTATCATTTTTTATATATTCCTATATGTCCAAAGTGATTCATCATGTTTGGGTCCCAATTTTTTCAATATATGATCATATTTTTCTCTAGGATTCATTTGATCCTCTGGTCTAAAATAGTTATCTTATTCATTGGTTTGAAGATGATATGGGTTGCTCATAAAATGGTGTCATACATTATAATTCATTAGTTTATAAATCATATAATTGTTAAAGTGAGAGTCATGGTCACTAAGGATGGGTCTCGATATTTTGAACCAGTTAAATATGTGTTGTTTTAAAATTTTAATTACAACTCAAGTAGTGTTGTCTGAATGGGAATCATCTTCCACCCACTCTGACAAGTAGTTAACACTAACAATAATGTATTATTTTTCAAATGATTTGTGGAAAGTTCCTATGATTCTAATTCCCCATATACTAAAAATTTCAACACCCATAGTGGGGTTTTTTGGCATCTCACACTTACAACTAATGCTTCCAGTTATTTACAATTTTATCAAAATTATATATGAAGACTCAAATATCATGATGTAATATGGTCCTGTAAAAATTACATTGATACTCCTTACTAATTTTATGTTCAATTCCATGATATCCTCTAGCTTCTCTAGAATAGATAAAATTTAAAACACTATCAAATTCTTATAGGATACACCTTCTAACCATTTTATCTACATGATCCTTAAAATGTAATGGATCATCCTTGTGGTAATGGTAATTCTTATTTAAAAAAATTATCCTCTATTCATTTGATAAATCTTTATGTGTCTCATATGAATCTAAGTAATTCACAATTATCACATACCATGGTGTGATCATCTTAGTGGTATATATTTTTTATTAGTAAATGTCTCATTAATTAATTCAATATTGATATCACTTATGTCTAGTTCAATGCATAATTAATGATCAATTGTGATATTTCTAGTTCCCTTTTTACCCTTGATTTCAATGTCAAATTATTTAACTAATAAGATCCACATAATAAGTTTTCTATTGGCATCCTTATTAGTCATAAAATATCATAAGCCACATTGATCATTATATGCAATGTATTTTTAGAATAATAATTATAACTAAAATTTATCATAAGTAATTAAAACTTATAGAAACTATTTCTCAGTTATTAAGTAGTTGGGTTGATCATCATTAAATATTTTGATAGAATAATAAATTATTTTTATGATCCTATATTTCCTTTATCCCAAGTCATAACCAACTACTCATTATCTTGTATCACGCATTTATTCAAGTGGTTGTTCTCAATAAATTGAAATCATTGTTAGTGATTTTACCAATCATTTTCTTAACAATTTAAAATCTTCCTTAAATACAGTACCAAAATGGAAGGTCGCATATTTTATTAACAAGGTGGTTATGGGACATTAAAAAAAAGAAAAATATTTAATAGATCTCTAGTAGATTCACATATTTTCAAGAAACCCTTTAATAGCATGAACTAATGTGAGAATTGATAGCTCAAAAATTTTATTAATCTAAGTTTACTCAATATAAATTACTTTATTTGAATTTTTAAAGCCTAAAATTATCCCAATTTGTACCACAAAGTATAATTATAATAATTTAATTCCAAATTATTTTATACATTTCATTAAAAGAATTATCCAATTGTGTTATACATTCATCTAATGAATTTCTATAAAAAAATAAGTCATCCATGAATATTTCCACGAAATTTTTAATTATATCATGGGATATATCCATCGTGAATTATTAAAACACAATTGGTTCATTACACATTACAAGGGAAATATTATAATAAGAAAATACAATATACGTATAGGTATATGTGTTTTTATCTTGATCTTATAGTGTGACCATGATCAGATTATAACTTCAGTATCCATCTAGAAAACAATAAAAAACTCTTCCTACCAAACTTTTGAGAATTTGATCATGAAGCGTAATGAGAAGATATCCTTTATAATTCCATAATATAACTTATGTTAGTTAATTTACATTCTACATCCAATCATTATTCTAATGGGTATCAATTTTCATTTTTCATTTTCTACCACTGTGGACCCACTTTTGTTTGGTACCAATGCAATGGGTTTACCCACTGACTATCAAAAATAGAAAATATTAATCATGCCTCTAAAAGTTAAATCACTTATTTATAGATGAATTATTTCATAATAGATATTAATAATCATTGTGGTTTCCTAAAAGGTTGTTAATTATATTCAATTTTGTGAGTACATATGATAGTGATTATTAATTTTGAATCAGCTATCATCCAGAATATCATTGGTTTCCTCTTTGGTAATACATTGAGTAAATTACTTTATTTTTCACTTGAGAGATCGACATTGATGATGTCACGAACCAACCCAGGTTGACCCTGAACCGGACACCCAGGTCACCTGAGCTGGCCCGCGACATGGCCTCAAGCGCGTCTCCCCTTACGCCAGAGGTTGCCGACTAGCGGCGAGGGTGTAAGGTAAGTCAGGGGGGGAAGACTATACCCTCTTATCAAAGTGGAACAAAGGGACCAAAAATACAGCAACGGAAGTAGTGTAAATAATAATAAGAAAACAGTGGAAAACATTTTTCATCTATAAGGTTTGAATAAATTTGGCGAACGACAGTTTATATAAGAGATGCATGCATGACATGCTAATGATACAATGAAAGCATTAAATCACGCGACATACTTACCCATCAACGCAGAAGTAAATGAACAAAAGTCTCAAGCCCCGAGGGCGATCTCCATGAGCATCCCGAGCCCCAACTCGGTCCTTTGCTCCTAACTCCAAGTACAAGAAACAACAACAACAAGGTCCTGCAACCAAGTGGAATCTACTCGGGTACCCCAGTGCAATGGCGGCCCGAGTAGGGTGTGAGATATATATCTCAGTAGGCCGGAACCACCGGGGTCTAGCCCACTCTAGACCATGAAAATATAATTAAACAAAGTGTTGGTATTTTCGAACAATAATGACACAAGGAAAACAATAAACGCCCGTCCAGGTTCCAGCAAGGACACCTGGCGGCACTACCTGCTTCGGCCCATAGCCGGGATGAGAACCTGTTTAAAACAACATAAGTAAATTTGGTTCAAGCATAAAAACACTTTTCATCATTTTGTTCACCTACTCTATTTATTCACTTATCATTTCAACTCAGACTGGAAACTCACTCATTCTTACCGTTCTTTATTTGATCACAACTCACTCGGGTTTTACCCACATCTCTCATTCTTTTCATAAATCATCATTATCATTCGTTCGGTGTAGATCGTCAGGTCTAACACCCCGTATCACATTTGGTGTAGATCGCCATGTCTAACACCTCAATAATCGCTCGGTGTAGATCGTCATGTCTAACACCCCGTATCGCATTTGGTGTAGATCGCCATGTCTAACACCTTATGTCACAAGCTTGGATAAGTATTGGGAAGGAACGCCATGTCCAAACCCAGATTTTAAGTCGATCTAGAACGCCATGTCTAGGACCCAAAATCTTATTCAGTGTAGATCGTCATGTCTAACACCCTATATCACGAGCTTGGATAACCATTGGGGAGGAACGCCATGTCCAAACCCAGATTTTAAGTCGATCTAGAACGCCATGTCTAGGACCCAAAATCTTATTCAGTGTAGATCGTCATGTCTAACACCCTATATCACGAGCTTGGATAACCATTGGGGAGGAACGCCATGTCCAAACCCAGATTTTAAGTCGATCTAGAACTCCATGTCTAGGACCCAAAATCTCATTCATTTATCACTTAATTAATCAATCAACGCAAATCTCATTTCATGATTAATCCTTCACATTTAGTTATCCAAATCTGATCTCAACTTTTTATAATAAATTCTCATAATTAACTATCCTCGTTCAACAATCTGGAACTTGCACGAGCAATAGAAGGTAAACAAAAGCACATGGCACTAACATGCCTCTATGTTAGGTGATTAATGACATTAAATGGTACAAGTACAAGCATGTCATTTATCAAGTATAATTTCAAGCATAAAGAGTCATAAGACTTTTAAGCAAGCAATCATAAAAAAAGGAAATCTAATACTACACGTTTATTTTGAAGGCAGCTCACCTCTATTGGAGGAGTTTTATTAGGAAACATGTCATTACTTTATCAAACAATTCATTTAGTGATATTTAGCATTTACTTTAAAACTCATTCAACACTTAACAAAGTTAAGAAACCAAAAAGTAGGAAAGGCAATCATAGAATTCTATTGCTACATTTTTAGATTGAAGGCAGCGCACCTCGAAAGAGGGGTTTTATTATTAAATCGTTAGTTTAGTGACCAAACAACCTATTTTATCTTATTCCTGCAATTCACACGATTTGCACAGAAGCATTTAATCGGAACCAAACTTGCATAATTAAAATACTAAGTGCAATATTAACTTGCTATTACTTTACTTAAATTTAAAGGGCAAGGAGAGGGACCCTACCTCAAGGTGGATCCATCCGTCCACTCCGGCTCTTGGCGCTTTCTAACTAAAGTTGTCGCAGCTGCTCCCCCACGAGGCATATGTGATTTCACATACATATAAGTACACCTAGCCCCTATGCATACGCTCCGCATGGCCATGAGCGTGCGCAAGGGGATCCTTACACATATGCTTATACACATAAGCCTGTCTCCACTCACCTGCACAGGCACTTTTTATATATGTAATGGGGACAACTAGCCTCGTACGTGTGTATATTCGCTGCCATGGACAAATATACGCACGCCGAGGGAACCCACGTACATATAAATACGTACCTATGCCTGCGCAGGTGAGTCGCCTAAACTCCGGCAACCCGAAAACATACTGAAACCTCCAACGCACTCGGGTGTTGGCGACAAACCAAAACGAAGGCGAACCCACACCGCCAGCTCAACGCGCTGCCTCGGAAACCAACCGGTGGACCGAAATCACCGCAAACCGCCTCGCCTTCGGCGGCGGACACCAAACGCGCACCCACGATGTCCCGAGAGACCTTCCGCATAACCCGTGATGATTCGGAGCGAAGCCGAGGGGAAAAACCAGGAAGAACGGGGAAGGAGGCGGCGCCGTGGAGGGGGGGGGTCGCGCGCGGCTCGCCGGGGGAGAAGGGAGGGGGTGCGCGGGGGGTCCTGGCCGAGAGAGGGGGGAGGGAGGTGTTTAGGATATTTTTTTTTTCTTTTATTTTAATTTATTTTATTTTCATTTATTTTAATTTTAAACAAAAACTAAAACGCACCCACCCGAACGGTTTTACCCGCACCGCCTGAAACACTGCGTGCAGCCCGCGCGCCTGCTACCGGATGCCCGGGGTACCCCGCACGTCTGACCCGCACGGTTAAACCTACCGCGTGTGGTCCGATATCTCCGCTTAAAACGGCTCCATACCTCGGGACCTCGTTCCGAAGCTCGGTTTTAAAAACCGACCCGTTGATAAAAGAAAAAAAATTCAAAAACCTTCGCATTTTATCTGCTAAAAAAAACGGTTCGTTACAAACTACCCACCAAAAAAAAACTTCTCGTCCCCGAGAAGCCTTCGGAAAACAACGAAAACATCACCCGACCTACAAGGGTCGTGAAGTTGCATTCAACCGGTCGCATTGCGTTTCCAACGCCCAATGCACCTTTAAGCACTTTCTAAGAAAACTGCACTTAAGCCTTTACAACTCGAGCCAACGCTCACGTTACAACTGAAACATCAAAGCAGAGCTTACATCCGAGGCCATTATAGAGACCTCAACCCAAGAAAATGGTTGAATCACGATCGACCAACTAAAATTGGTCACACAAGATTTCCTCGAAAGACATCGCCGACCCGAGATTCACACTCGCCCTTAAACCGACGACATACTTTTAAAACTGTTCTGTTATCAACTATGCGTACACCGAAGTCCTTACACGACCTTTGGTGACATTCGCAAGTCAAGACATCACAAGACTATTATAAAACAATCGTGCCTCAGCACGAAGCGTAACTCCAAGAAACCATGCATCCCACCCACAACCAGAGGGAGATTACGAAACAAACCAACAACTTTTAAACTTTAGCACGGCGTATAACCGACACTATCTTAGTGTATCCAAGACGACGTCAAGATGGGGGACATGCTCGTCTCGTCCAGCAGAGTACACTAAGATTAAACCAAGGTCGCTGAGAAGATCATTCGGACCAACTCTGATGCCCATACCACCCGAGGCATTCATATACGTCCAAGCATAACCACTGAAACTCTTCCCACACTAACAGATTTTCTAAAGCATTGCACACACAGCCAACCTTATCACAGTCGTGCTGCCAAGCAAGCACCGACATGAAAACAGAAACTCATGCGACACTACCTACCTTAGGAGTGTCCATGTCGTCGTAAGAACTAGCCGCTCACCGGCGCGCTATTTTTTTTGAAACACTTTAACGCACGGGTGGCATTCCTCGAACTACAATCACCACATCATAAGCTCACACCAAAAACAAGGCAACTCAAGCTCTAAGGGTACTACCTAGCACGGGCTAGTCCCTTACGAAGCACACACGTCGACCCTAACTGTTGGTCACACAAAACAAGGATTACTAGGCTCAAAAACCCCTCTCCATTTTATCCACTTCATTACTTATTTTCAACCTTTAAAACATTTAAAGAATTTTAATCAACCCACAATTACTATTTCAAAACTAATTACTTGGTTTTTAGGCAATGCCCCATGGAAAAACAGACAAACTATAACCAACTTCCTAGCATAAACAGGTAATTTAGCATCTAAATTCCTCTTTAATAAAGAGGCGACCCCGAGGGTCCCATTTATTCAATTTGGGTTCTTCAAAAGCAACCACATATCAGTTCATTCCATAAGGACGTGCCCCAACTGACCTCCCCGGGTCTAGTTGAGCATGTTTAAAAGCACCCCAAACTATCTCAATCAAAACGCAATAGTTTTACATTAATAATCATTTTCAAACACACTATGGTCTAACAAGATTCAGTCCCATGGGTGGCCACCTACCAAACAATAAGGCGCCCATACACCTTACCGTTGGCATTTGGCTCCCAGTTATCAAATCAATTTTTGTTTTTCATTTAACATTTTGACTTAGCAGCCCTCTTTTAAAGGTTTGAAACCACAGTTTACCCTTTTTCCAATTATAAAGCACTCAAACACCTTACAATGGAAAACTGGCTCCGTTGTAATTGCAACCAACAAATTCAGCCAAAGCAACCAAGCTTTTACTAGCAAGCTAACAAGCCACTACAAACAGCTAACACAAGGCAACAAGCTAACAAGATGAAATCACTAAAACATGCTATAACACAGAGCATGACACACAAGCAAGATAGAAAACATGACATGTTATCACCCAAACATGTTAATTATTACCGAAACATGCTTTCTAAAGAGACGTGATAAATAAATCCAGACATGACATATTTCCAAGGCACACAATCAAAATCAGTAGGCATCCTACTAATGCAACTACATGGCATGGAACATATGCATGACATGTAAATCTATAAGTGTCTAATACGATGCATGCAATGCAATTTTCTGGCCATATCGGGCCAAGAAAAATTTTCAAAACCTCTTCATAAACAAATAAGCAGTGGAAAGTACAACATTCACCCAAGGTGAAATCACATCAACTGTAACAGCAAACAACATGAACATCAATTCTCAGCCCTGGCCACTTGGTCATTTCCCGTACATGGGGTGATCAGTCCCAAGCACGGCTATTAACCCAAGCACCGACACATTCCTAGTCTCCTGTCTACCAATCCCAAAACAGTAAGACAATGAAAAGAAAGAAACCACCTTTGATACCATTTTGTCACGAACCAACCCAGGTTGACCCTGAACCGGACACCCAGGTCACCTGAGCTGGCCCGCGACATGGCCTCAAGCGCGTCTCCCCTTACGCCAGAGGTTGCCGACTAGCGGCGAGGGTGTAAGGTAAGTCGGGGGGGAAGACTATACCCTCTTATCAAAGTGGAACAAAGGGACCAAAAATACAGCAACGGAAGTAGTGTAAATAATAATAAGAAAACAGTGGAAAACATTTTTCATTTATAAGGTTTGAATAAATTTGGCGAACGGCAGTTTATATAAGAGATGCATGCATGACATGCTAATGATACAATGAAAGCATTAAATCACGCGACATACTTACCCATCAACGCAGAAGTAAATGAACAAAAGTCTCAAGCCCCGAGGGCGATCTCCATGAGCATCCCGAGCCCCAACTCGGTCCTTTGCTCCTAACTCCAAGTACAAGAAACAGCAACAACAAGGTCCTGCAACCAAGTGGAATCTACTCGGGTACCCCAGTGCAATGGCGGCCCGAGTAGGGTGTGAGATATATATCTCAGTAGGCCGGAACCACCGGGGTCTAGCCCACTCTAGACCATGAAAATATAATTAAACAAAGTGTTGGTATTTTCGAACAATAATGACACAAGGAAAACAATAAACGCCCGTCCAGGTTCCAGCAAGGACACCTGGCGGCACTACCTGCTTCGGCCCATAGCCGGGATGAGAACCTGTTTAAAACAACATAAGTAAATTTGGTTCAAGCATAAAAACACTTTTCATCATTTTGTTCACCTACTCTATTTATTCACTTATCATTTCAACTCAGACTGGAAACTCACTCATTATTACCTTTCTTTATTTGATCACAACTCACTCGGGTTTTACCCACATCTCTCATTCTTTTCATAAATCATCATTATCATTCGTTCGGTGTAGATCGTCAGGTCTAACACCCCGTATCACATTTGGTGTAGATCGCCATGTCTAACACCTCAATAATCGCTCGGTGTAGATCGTCATGTCTAACACCCCGTATCGCATTTGGTGTAGATCGCCATGTCTAACACCTTATGTCACAAGCTTGGATAAGTATTGGGAAGGAAAGCCATGTCCAAACCCAGATTTTAAGTCGATCTAGAACGCCATGTCTAGGACCCAAAATCTTATTCAGTGTAGATCGTCATGTCTAACACCCTATATCACGAGCTTGGATAACCATTGGGGAGGAACGCCATATCCAAACCCAGATTTTAAGTCGATCTAGAACGCCATGTCTAGGACCCAAAATCTTATTCAGTGTAGATCGTCATGTCTAACACCCTATATCACGAGCTTGGATAACCATTGGGGAGGAACGCCATGTCCAAACCCAGATTTTAAGTCGATCTAGAACGCCATGTCTAGGACCCAAAATCTCATTCATTTATCACTTAATTAATCAATCAACGCAAATCTCATTTCATGATTAATCCTTCACATTTAGTTATCCAAATCTGATCTCAACTTTTTATAATAAATTCTCATAATTAACTATCCTCGTTCAACAATCTGGAACTTGCACGAGAAATAGAAGGTAAACAAAAGCACATGGCACTAACATGCCTCTATGTTAGGTGATTAATGACATTAAATGGTACAAGTACAAGCATGTCATTTATCAAGTATAATTTCAAGCATAAAGAGTCATAAGACTTTTAAGCAAGCAATCATAAAAAAAGGAAATCTAATACTACACGTTTATTTTGAAGGCAGCTCACCTCTATTGGAGGAGTTTTATTAGGAAACATGTCACTACTTTATCAAACAATTCATTTAGTGATATTTAGCATTTACTTTAAAACTCATTCAACACTTAACAAAGTTAAGAAACCAAAAAGTAGGAAAGGCAATCATAGAATTCTATTGCTACATTTTTAGATTGAAGGCAGCGCACCTCAAAAGAGGGGTTTTATTATTAAATCGTTAGTTTAGTGACCAAACAACCTATTTTATCTTATTCCTGCAATTCACACGATTTGCACAGAAGAATTTAATCGGAACTAAACTTGCATAATTAAAATACTAAGTGCAATATTAACTTGCTATTACTTTACTTAAATTTAAAGGGCAAGGAGAGGGACCCTACCTCAAGGTGGATCCATCCGTCCACTCCGGCTCTTGGCGCTTTCTAACTAAAGTTGTCGCAGCTGCTCCCCCACGAGGCATATGTGATTTCACATACATATAAGGACACCTAGCCCCTATGCACACGCTCCGCATGGCCATGAGCGTGCGCAAGGGGATCCTTACACATATGCTTATACACATAAGCCTGTCTCCACTCACCTGCACAGGCACTTTTTATATATGTAATGGGGACAACTAGCCTTGTACGTGTGTATATTCGCTACCATGGACAAATATACGCACGCCGAGGGAACCCATGTACATATAAATACGTACCTATGCCTGCGCAGGTGAGTCGCCTAAACTCCGGCTACCCGAAAACATACTGAAACCTCCAACGCACTCGGGTGTTGGCGACAAACCAAAACGAAGGCGAACCCACACCGCCAGCTCAACGCGCTGCCTCGGAAACCAACCGGTGGACCGAAATCACCGCAAACCGCCTCGCCTTCGGCGGCGGACACCAAACGCGCACCCACGATGTCCCGAGAGACCTTCCGCATAACCCGTGATGATTCGGAGTGAAGCCGAGGGGAAAAACCAGGAAGAACGGGGAAGGAGGCGGCGCCGTGGAGGGGGGGGGGTCGCGCGCGGCTCGCCGGGGGAGAAGGGAGGGGGTGCGCGGGGGGTCCTGGCCGAGAGAGGGGGGAGGGAGGTGTTTAGGATATTTTTTTTTTCTTTTATTTTAATTTATTTTATTTTCATTTATTTTAATTTTAAACAAAAACTAAAACGCACCCACCCGAACCGTTTTACCCGCACCGCCTGAAACACTGCGTGCAGCCCGCGCGCCTGCTACCGGATGCCCGGGGTACCCCGCACGTCTGACCCGCACGGTTAAACCTACCGCGTGTGGTCCGATATCGCCGCTTAAAACGGCTCCATACCTCGGGACCTCGTTCCGAAGCTCGGTTTTAAAAACCGACCCGTTGATAAAAGAAAAAAAATTCAAAAACCTTCGCATTTTATCTGCTCAAAAAAAACGGTTCGTTACAAACTACCCACCAAAAAAAAACTTCTCGTCCCCGAGAAGCCTTCGGAAAACAACGAAAACATCACCCGACCTACAAGGGTCGTGAAGTTGCATTCAACCGGTCGCATTGCGTTTCCAACGCCCAATGCACCTTTAAGCACTTTCTATGAAAACTGCACTTAAGCCTTTACAACTCGAGCCAACGCTCACGTTACAACTGAAACATCAAAGCAGAGCTTACATCCGAGGCCATTATAGAGACCTCAACCCAAGAAAACGGTTGAATCACGATCGACCAACTAAAATTGGTCACACAAGATTTCCTCGAAAGACATCGCCGACCCGAGATTCACACTCGCCCTTAAACCGACGACATACTTTTAAAACTGTTCTATTATCAACTATGCGTACACCGAAGTCCTTACACGACCTTTGGTGACATTCGCAAGTCAAGACATCACAAGACTATTATAAAACAATCGTGCCTCAGCACGAAGCGTAACTCCAAGAAACCATGCATCCCACCCACAACCAGAGGGAGATTACTAAACAAACCAACAACTTTTAAACTTTAGCACGGCGTATAACCGACACTATCTTAGTGTATCCAAGACGACGTCAAGATGGGGGACATGCTCGTCTCGTCCAGCAGAGTACACTAAGATTAAACCAAGGTCGCTGAGAAGATCATTCGGACCAACTCTGATGCCCATACCACCCGAGGCATTCATATACGTCCAAGCATAACCACTGAAACTCTTCCCGCACTAACAGATTTTCTAAAGCATTGCACACACAGCCAACCTTATCACAGTCGTGCTGCCAAGCAAGCACCGACATGAAAACAGAAACTCATGCGACACTACCTACCTTAGTAGTGTCCATGTCGTCGTAAGAACTAGCCGCTCACCGGCGCGCTATTTTTTTTGAAACACTTTAACGCACGGGTGGCATTCCTCGAACTACGATCACCACATCATAAGCTCACACCAAAAACAAGGCAACTCAAGCTCTAAGGGTACTACCTAGCACGGGCTAGTCCCTTACGAAGCACACACGTCGACCCTAACTGTTGGTCACACAAAACAAGGATTACTAGGCTCAAAAACCCCTCTCCATTTTATCCACTTCATTACTTCTTTTCAACCTTTAAAACATTTAAAGAATTTTAATCAACCCACAATTACTATTTCAAAACTAATTACTTGGTTTTCAGGCAATGCCCCATGGAAAAACAGACAAACTATAACCAACTTCCTAGCATAAACAGGTAATTTAGCATCTAAATTCCTCTTTAACAAAGAGGCGACCCCGAGGGTCCCATTTATTCAATTTGGGTTCTTCAAAAGCAACCACATATCAGTTCATTCCATAAGGACGTGCCCCAACTGACCTCCCCGGGTCTAGTTGAGCATGTTTAAAAGCACCCCAAACTATCTCAATCAAAACGCAATAGTTTTACATTAATAATCATTTTCAAACACACTATGGTCTAACAAGATTCAGTCCCATGGGTGGCCACCTACCAAACAATAAGGCGCCCATACACCTTACCGTTGGCATTTGGCTCCCAGTTATCAAATCAATTTTTGTTTTTCATTTAACATTTTGACTTAGCAGCCCTCTTTTAAAGGTTTGAAACCACAGTTTACCCTTTTTCCAATTATAAAGCACTCAAACACCTTACAATGGAAAACTGGCTCCGTTGTAATCGCAACCAACAAATTCAGCCAAAGCAACCAAGCTTTTACTAGCAAGCTAACAAGCCACTACAAACAGCTAACACAAGGCAACAAGCTAACAAGATGAAATCACTAAAACATGCTATAACACAGAGCATGACACACAAGCAAGATAGAAAACATGACATGTTATCACCCAAACATGTTAATTATTACCGAAACATGCTTTCTAAAGAGACGTGATAAATAAATCCAGACATGACATATTTCCAAGGCACACAATCAAAATCAGTAGGCATCCTACTAATGCAACTACATGGCATGGCACATATGCATGACATGTAAATCTATAAGTGTCTAATATGATGCATGCAATGCAATTTTCTGGCCATATCGGGCCAAGAAAAATTTTCAAAACCTCTTCATAAACAAATAAGCAGTGGAAAGTACAACATTCACCCAAGGTGAAATCACATCAACTGTAACAGCAAACAACATGAACATCAATTCTCAGCCCTGGCCACTTGGTCATTTCCCGTACATGGGGTGATCAGTCCCAAGCACGGCTATTAACCCAAGCACCGACACATTCCTAGTCTCCTGTCTACCAATCCCAAAACAGTAAGACAATGAAAAGAAAGAAACCACCTTTGATACCATTTTGTCACGAACCAACCCAGGTTGACCCTGAACCGGACACCCAGGTCACCTGAGCTGGCCCGCGACATGGCCTTAAGCGCGTCTCCCCTTACGCCAGAGGTTGCCGACTAGTGGCGAGGGTGTAAGGTAAGTCAGGGGGGGAAGACTATACCCTCTTATCAAAGTGGAACAAAGGGACCAAAAATACAGCAACAGAAGTAGTGTAAATAATAATAAGAAAACAGTGGAAAACATTTTTCATTTATAAGGTTTGAATAAATTTGGTGAACGGCAGTTTATATAAGAGATGCATGCATGACATGCTAATGATACAATGAAAGCATTAAATCACGCGACATACTTACCCATCAACGCAGAAGTAAATGAACAAAAGTCTCAAGCCCCGAGGGCGATCTCCATGAGCATCCCGAGCCCCAACTCGGTCCTTTGCTCCTAACTCCAAGTACAAGAAACAGCAACAACAAGGTCCTGCAACCAAGTGGAATCTACTCGGGTACCCCAGTGCAATGGCGGCCCGAGTAGGGTGTGAGATATATATCTCAGTAGGCCGGAACCACCGGGGTCTAGCCCACTCTAGACCATGAAAATATAATTAAACAAAGTGTTGGTATTTTCGAACAATAATGACACAAGGAAAACAATAAACGCCCGTCCAGGTTCCAGCAAGGACACCTGGCGGCACTACCTGCTTCGGCCCATAGCCGGGATGAGAACCTGTTTAAAACAACATAAGTAAATTTGGTTCAAGCATAAAAACACTTTTCATCATTTTGTTCACCTACTCTATTTATTCACTTATCATTTCAACTCAGACTGGAAACTCACTCATTCTTACCTTTCTTTATTTGATCACAACTCACTCGGGTTTTACCCACATCTCTCATTCTTTTCATAAATCATCATTATCATTCGTTCGGTGTAGATCGTCAGGTCTAACACCCTGTATCACATTTGGTGTAGATCGCCATGTCTAACACCTCAATAATCGCTCGGTGTAGATCGTCATGTCTAACACCCCGTATCGCATTTGGTGTAGATCGCCATGTCTAACACCTTATGTCACAAGCTTGGATAAGTATTGGGAAGGAACGCCATGTACAAACCCAGATTTTAAGTCGATCTAGAATGCCATGTCTAGGACCCAAAATCTTATTCAGTGTAGATCGTCATGTCTAACACCCTATATCACGAGCTTGGATAACCATTGGGGAGGAACGCCATGTCCAAACCCAGATTTTAAGTCGATCTAGAACGCCATGTCTAGGACCCAAAATCTTATTCAGTGTAGATCGTCATGTCTAACACCCTATATCACGAGCTTGGATAACCATTGGGGAGGAACGCCATGTCCAAACCCAGATTTTAAGTCGATCTAGAACGCCATGTCTAGGACCCAAAATCTCATTCATTTATCACTTAATTAATCAATCAACGCAAATCTCATTTCATGATTAATCCTTCACATTTAGTTATCCAAATCTGATCTCAACTTTTTATAATAAATTCTCATAATTAACTATCCTCATTCAACAATCTGGAACTTGCACGAGCAATAGAAGGTAAACAAAAGCACATGGCACTAACATGCCTCTATGTTAGGTGATTAATGAAATTAAA
Source organism: Viscum album (assembly GCA_963277665.1). NCBI lineage: Eukaryota > Viridiplantae > Streptophyta > Magnoliopsida > Santalales > Viscaceae > Viscum > Viscum album. The sequence continues at coordinate 876,047,975 of OY728160.1, read as the reverse complement.
TGGTACAAGTACAAGCATGTCATTTATCAAGTATAATTTCAAGCATAAAGAGTCATAAGACTTTTAAGCAAGCAATCATAAAAAAAGGAAATCTAATACTACACGTTTATTTTGAAGGTAGCTCACCTCTATTGGAGGAGTTTTATTAGGAAACATGTCATTACTTTATCAAACAATTCATTTAGTGATATTTAGCATTTACTTTAAAACTCATTCAACACTTAACAAAGTTAAGAAACCAAAAAGTAGGAAAGGCAATCATAGAATTCTATTTCTACATTTTTAGATTGAAGGCAGCGCACCTCGAAAGAGGGGTTTTATTATTAAATCGTTAGTTTAGTGACCAAACAACCTATTTTATCTTATTCCTGCAATTCACACGATTTGCACAGAAGCATTTAATCGGAACTAAACTTGCATAATTAAAATACTAAGTGCAATATTAACTTGCTATTACTTTACTTAAATTTAAAGGGCAAGGAGAGGGACCCTACCTCAAGGTGGATCCATCTGTCCACTCCGGCTCTTGGCGCTTTCTAACTAAAGTTGTCGCAGCTGCTCCCCCACGAGGCATATGTGATTTCACATACATATAAGGACACCTAGCCCCTATGCACACGCTCCGCATGGCCATGAGCGTGCGCAAGGGGATCCTTACACATATGCTTATACACATAAGCCTGTCTCCACTCACCTGCACAGGCACTTTTTATATATGTAATGGGGACAACTAGCCTCGTACGTGTGTATATTCGCTGCCATGGACAAATATACGCACACCGAGGGAACCCACGTACATATAAATACGTACCTATGCCTGCGCAGGTGAGTCGCCTAAACTCCGGCAACCCGAAAACATACTGAAACCTCCAACGCACTCGGGTGTTGGCGACAAACCAAAACGAAGGCGAACCCACACCGCCAGCTCAACGCGCTGCCTCGGAAACCAACCGGTGGACCGAAATCACCGAAAACCGCCTCGCCTTCGGCGGCGGACACCAAACGCGCACCCACGATGTCCCGAGAGACCTTCCGCATAACCCGTGATGATTCGGAGCGAAGCCGAGGGGAAAAACCAGGAAGAACGGGGAAGGAGGCGGCGCCGTGGAGGGGGGGGTCGCGCGCGGCTCGCCGGGGGAGAAGGGAGGGGGTGCGCGGGGGGTCCTGGCCGAGAGAGGGGGAGGGAGGTGTTTAGGATATTTTTTTTTTCTTTTATTTTCATTTATTTTATTTTCATTTATTTTAATTTTAAACAAAAACTAAAACGCACCCACCCGAACCGTTTTACCCGCACCGCCTGAAACACTGCGTGCAGCCCGCGCGCCTGCTACCGGATGCCCGGGGTACCCCGCACGTCTGACCCGCACGGTTAAACCTACCGCGTGTGGTCCGATATCGCCGCTTAAAACGGCTCCATACCTCGGGACCTCGTTCCGAAGCTCGGTTTAAAAAACCGACCCGTTGATAAAAGAAAAAAAATTCAAAAACCTTCGCATTTTATCTGCTCAAAAAAAAACGGTTCGTTACAGATGATGACTACTAAAGTGTGTGAATCTCATAAATTTTCACATCGTATGTTCAATGGAAGTGGTTTAAGCTCAACTACTAGAGTAGTTTAAATTTATAGAGCTAATTGTGTTAATTCTTGTATATCTAGCGGCTATAATATTTTTTTGATAAATTATAATTATTTTACTAATTCAATTAACTCCTTGTTTTCCATTTTTAATTCCTCTATATTCATTGTTTTCTTTGAGAAACCATCCCATTCTTCTATAGTATCCATGAAAATATAGTTATCCATCAATGGTTTTTTCATAGATTTCATAACGTCAAATGCTAGTTTTTATTCCCCAAATCTAAAAAATATTCCACTCTTGGATATCAACAAGGTATCAATAATAAACTAATAAAAATGTCCCAATAATGTGTGGAATGACCTTATATTCTTCCAAATCAATAATGATAAAGTTATCAAGGAAGTAAAATTTATCAAATTTGATGAGAATGTACTCTAAAACTCCTTATGGTTGATTTAAATATTGATCATCCATTTACAAGTAGACTCTAATATGAATTAATTCCATGATATTTGATTCTTCATGAACTCTATATGGATTGAGGATAACTCTATATCTATGGTCACATATATCTCTACCAAATAAAAAATATCTAATATTATAGGGTCTCGTAAAACTATATTGGTATCTTATATTAAGAGGTATGGATCTAGGTATTACTACCAAAAATTCATCATGTAATAAAATAGTTCCCACATCATTAAGTTTTATTATTTTAGATATATTCTCTTGGTGGATTTTAGTATAATGAGGTATCTTTGTAATGAATTTTTTAAAGGAAATTTTTATATGAACATTATTAAACATCTTTATAAAATTTCCAAATTGAGAATCCAACTTTATTTTATTTTGTTTTTTTTTTGGAATGTTGGAGTTGTAATTTGAGATTTAACGCTCTCATGAATTCTTCCTTTTCTTTTTCTTTTCTCACTATTATAGATTCACCGCCTTTGTTTTAATCTTTTTTTATTCAAATATGATATCCTTTTTTGGTGAAAAAAAATACTCTTTAGTAGTTAAGTGTATCAATTATATTGGTTGAGAAGTAGAAATTTTTCAATCTATAAATTTTAGACCACTATATAATGTGATAACTTTTTCCTCTTCATTTGATTTAAGAAATTTGTTACCTGATAGATTTCCTTATTTTCGGTCCTGTATTTGTGAATTTATCATACTCAATTGATTTCCCATGTTGCATATAAAATATTTTCAGTTTTTTTGTTGAGTATTGAGTATAAAATTTGGATTGAGTGATGGATATGAATTTTACTAGAATGGATTCCAAATTTGGTTGACTTTATGTTGAATTTAGAGCATAGTTTGTGCTTTTATTTTAATCTTTATATTTTTTCAATTAATTTGATGGTTTTTCATATGTTTATTAGGATATTTTCTCTTATGAATATCTTATAGTTATAAAGGTAGGTTTATTATGGGATATAGGTGGGCCTATATTCTTATTTAGTGGTTGACTACTTTCCATTTACTTCTAACTAAGATTTTAATTATTTCTACAATTTTTGTTATAGGTTTTTTCAAAATTTCCTCTATTGTAACAAATAAAATTGGCTTCAAATGTGTTGTTAACTAATTTATTACATGGAAAAATGTAATAATAATGAGGAACTTGAAAATATGGATAATTTTTAGTATGGATTGTATGAACTAGATGAGGTTTATTCAGTGTTAAATTGTCTATCCTCTTGTTGATATATTTAAATTGGGTAATTGTGAATGTATGAGAGTCAACATGATGTACTATTTATAACATTATATTAAATTATTTTGGCCATTGGAAACTATGTTTTTTCATGTTTTGAATAAATGTATATAGATCTTCTAGATCTATGTCCATGAATGGAATGTTGGTAGATGTTTTGATGGACAACTAACTCTCTAGTTAAATCCCATGGTAGAAATATTGTAACTGGTTCACTAAATTTATTCCATGATGATTTCAACACCTTACCATTTACTTGAATCATTTCTATGATTCTAATAATGATTTATACTCTCTTTAATAGAAGGTATCAATGTGTCTATTTTTATTCAATAAAGATTTTGTCTTATAGTAATGATTAAGTAATTTTCTTCTCACCACTTCCTAGTTAAGGGTAGTATCTAGGTCTAAGATTTCTAACTGGTCTTTAGCTTTTCCATGTAATGATCAGCCTCAAGATCTATGCATAATTAGTCACCCCATTATACATTAATGTGTCATAAACTTTAATAAATTTTTTCACATATATATATAAGGTTATCCAATGCTTAAGCCATGGGATCTTCCATGTTGTTACAAAAAGTAGATTTTCAAAGGATTCAATTAAAATTATGTCTCTTGGATCTTTCATCTTGTGACGCTTAATATGAATATAACTCTTTTGATTATTAATTCTTTTCTTATGGTAGTCCTAGATCATTTATCATTTATATGATTCTGGAATAGATGATGGACTTGTTCGCTAGGAAGTATCTAAATATGAATTACAATGATATCTTCTCATGGATCCATTTTGTTTTAAGAAAATATACCAATTAGATCTTTCCAAATTTTGTTTTTTAGTTATTTATTAATTAATAGATCATTTTTTTACTGATCCAATTTAATATTATTCACTATAAATACAAGAAATGTGTAAAGTAGTGTTTTGTAAATATTTCTCTAATGTTAGACCAGCATGTGCTCCCCAATAAAGGCAACTCACCAAATTTAGAATATATTTTAATATGTAAACCACTATTATAGTTGAAAGTACAGTTGATTTTCAGACCATGAAATTTTATTCCATGAACTTTTCCACCCAAAAAGTCCCAGATATGAACCTCACTCATATCACATGAGTTGAGTTGAAGGTTATTGGGATAACTTGGGATGTGGCCAATATTGAGTGGGGGTGAATCAATATTTTATGGATTATTTTCAATTTAAAATTTTATCCCATATTTACCTTTTCAATTTTTAAGTGAATGGGTTGATCATTTAAATTTCTCTCACCTTTGGTTTTCATGCATATAATAAATCAATAAATTAAAGCCACAAGAAAACTAGGTTATATTAACAACGTTGTCCCCCAATGTGGATGACCACATCCCTGGTGTATGGTGGTTGTTATCCCAATCACACACAAATCCTATTTTATAACCAATAAAATATTAGGAAAGGGTATATCCTTGGACTCGTAATCCTGAAACCAACTTGGTATAATGCAATAACCAACTTGAAATACTTTAAATAAAATATTTATATTATACCACCATGAATTATATCATTAGTAATGGATCATGTCCATTATAGAAAATGTGGATATGATATTCTTCCTCAAACTACAACAATCACATGGGATACCACAAACTAATTCATACCTTAAGATAAAGGATATCATAGGCTGAGTCTCTCACTTCTTCAACCTGAATGGTAACCTATAGAACACTACTTCAAACTTTTACTTCTTATTATTATTCATAAATATATAGGATTAATAAATCATATTAGTGTTTCTTATCACAAAATTCAAAACATGGAATATGAAATATGGATATATTATCAAGTGTATCCTCTCTTTCTTTAACTTTAGAAAATATTTAGATGATGAAAAAATAGGCTCCTATTATCCACTTTCAACATAAGGGTTTATTATAATGATAGCAGTGTCAAACTATTTTATTCCTCTTATCCATACTTTCTCTTATATTTAGAGTCACATGATACTATTTATATATTTTAATATAAACATATTCTATGATTTATAGAAGCATGATATTCTCATATTTCAAAACTGGTCAAAAAAACCTCAGGTTTAATTCTAATTCAAAATTCATTCAAATATTCTATAAATTTATAATTTAAAATCTCTATGTGATATTTGAATTATCATTTCTCCATAGGTTCTAAAAATACACGAGTTTAAATTTTACACATGTTTTTATGCACTAATCCTTGCGGGGGAAGATCTTACTTCACAGTATGAGGAAGAATTACCTTTTCTTCAAATCATAATAGTTACGGTGCGACATCTCTCTTCACGATGTGGAATATCCCTACCAAAATTATTTATAAATATCTTCTTAAATAATGGATTTATTATTAGTTATTAATGTTTAAACATTTTATAATGGAACAACCTTATCTGATTTAATCCTTCCAAACACCTTGAATATTTTCAAAAATCCAAACTTCACCAAATTTTCAAAGCGTGTAGAAACCTTAAGAAATTAAAAAATGGTCCTTAAAAACATCAATAAAAACATTATAAAGTACCTAATGAACCCTATAAAGTTACTAGATGATTCTTTTCCATTATTATTTTTCATCTTCCCAATAGTATAAACCTTATGAATTTTTGTATCAACCTTACGCATTACAAGGTGAACCTTATGAAGTTTGAAAAAAAACCACACAAATTATATAATATCTATAAAATTTGAAACTTAAAAAGTCAAAAACACCATTATGAAATTAAAATTTTCCTTAATAGTTTTCAAAAAACCCTTATGTAGTACTATGGAAAACCATAAAAATTCCCAAAAGAATCCTTAAGAAGATTCAAAATGAACCTCATAAAGTTTTTCATTTGCTATTTTTCTACATATGGATAGACCATAAAAAGTCTATGAGAACCTTAAAATGTTTTTATATTATCCTTAAAAAATATTCATAATGAACCTTATGTTGTTTCATTAGACATTTTTTATACTTCTACTGCGGTCCAAAATTATGAAATTTTTTGGATTAAACTTTTTAAGTTCATACTTCCTCAAAACGTGAATATTTTAAAATTTACCCAACACTTCTCAGATAATCACAAAAAAAACCCAACACATTAAATTTATTTGGATCTACATTAAATCATCTTCAATTATTTTCATAATGTATTCCAAAGACTATTCAATGCATAAATATTCCTTAAACTAATTAAGTAAGCTATGATTGCTTAAATTTTATTTCTTCACCTTCATCCAAGTGTACTTTAATCCAAATAATAATTAGTATTATAATAATTATAATGATGGATCTTCCTATCTGAATTTTCCAAATTCTTTATAGTGATGATATACACAACATTATCTACACTCAATGGAACTCAACTTCAAATTCCACATATTCAAATATGGTTGAACTTAATCTATATATGAAACACCCAGAAGCTTTATCATTATTTGACATGTGAATGTATCTCCAACTATCCAGTAGTATTATATCATGTTCCTTTACCACATAAATAATGGAAAAAACTTCTTAGATTATTTATATTATTTTCAGAAATATTCTCCTAATAGAATGAAAAAAACATACCTTCCAACCATCCTTGGAACATTGATAGTGGAAGAAACTTACCTCCATGATATAAGGTTATTATTTAACCCTTATATAGTATTCACAACAAAATCACACCATGACTTTGGAAATCTAAACTTATTCATATAAATGTGATTGGGAACTCCAATAAACTTCTATTTTTTATTATTCTTCATATATTGACATCATCTATAATATCCCAATTCTCAATCTCACTTATTGAAAAAAACTATAAAAAAACCAAAATGGGTTTAACAATATCTCCCTTTGTATTTTTTCAATTCCAATTATAGAAAATTAATTTCAATATGTTATTTTAACTTATTCTCTCTTTCACTTATAATTTGTATTCTCTCATTCTTTATCATTAACTTATTCTATTTTATTCTATCTCCATTGTTGATAATAAATACAAATATTATGAGAGAGATGATGGAATCAATTCATAATTTGGAAAGGCGACATCAATTATCTCAATATAAATCTACATGATCCATGATTGGTGTAGAAAATAAAAGGGTTCAATTTAGACAATAAAATTATCCATAAACCAAAATAATGTAATACCAACTTAGAGCCAATTGTTAACTTTCTTGGTGGTTTCTATACTATTTATAATATGATACTAAACCTTTGGATGAATTCACATGATTTTAATTGTTAAAATAATTCTCATGTGATTTTTCCAACCTAAAATTCCTACAGTCATTTTAACGCATAGATTAAAAACATTCAAAAAAATTGGTAGGTTAATATTTATAAATTATCCATGTAAATTTTCTAAAATTATGTTTCTTCATTTCATTGATTCATTTAGATTCTCCTTAATACTAGAATTTCTTCTTTCATAAACTAGGATGAGATAATATACATACATACATCATCAATGTTTTTTAAGAACTTTCTAGAAATTCTAGATTTTCAGGAAATATAATGTTCTAGAAGCTAATGAAATTTCTCCCTTTGTCTCTCCTTAATAGAGACAGTCTATATCATCTTTATGAAGCTGTATCTACTTATTATATATCCTTTAAGATATTATAAAGTGATATTTCACACCATTTTATAGAATTGAAATCTTTCTAATATTAATCAGTTCTCCTTATGAGAACTTACATCACCTTAAATTGAATATATATAAAGCTCATAAATATAACAAAAATAATATAAGAATAAGGCGAAAATAATTTTCTCCTCAATGATAGTTCAAGGTTTGATAATTTTTTCTCAAACATTATAATCTTATATTTTCTACTCCATGTATGGGTGAAATCTTCAAGCTAGATTCTCTAGATTTCCATGTAATGACATTGGGAAGCCTGTTTTTCTTCACCCCCTTCTTAATTTCATTATTGGAATTTTTTTTCCTTGCTTATTCCATCAATTTACACGTATTTCATAGTTCTTGATGGATGTTATTTATCATCCATTCATGAGCTGGTATAATATACCAGTCATATTATGTACAAACGTTTTCAACTTCCACACAATAACTCATGAAAATTTAAGTTATCATATATTGGCAACCTATCATGAAATTTAAATTCCAATTATAGAGTAACTTATTTCCCTTCAACACATTACTTCACTTTTTATTCTTCTATTTTTCTTACTTTCTCAAAATCAGTTTTCCAAGTGATCATACATTATTTGGAACTGTTATCATTCTTATTTTTTTATAAACATGTCTTCTTAGTAATTATTTTCATCAAACCATCACCCTTGTTCTTTTCATTAACTAATTTCCTTTATTTCTCCATCTTCTTTCCATAAATACCAACACTCATGGATTGTTATAAAAAATATATAGTGTACCTATAAGGCCCCAGCCTTAAACCTTACTTAATCTTGAGTTATTACAAGATTACACATTGAGGATCTTTTCGGGTTTAGAGTTTTAGAGAATTAGATCATAAAACTTGCATTACATTCCACATATAAACAAAGTGGTTACATAAAGATAGTATTATTCATTCCCATCAATGGAAACACATTTAAAATAAAACATGGATTATTTCTTGACACATCCTTAACTCTATCATATTATCATGTACCTTTCCCTTGACCGGTGAAAAACATTTCAAAAACTTGGGATGAGCATAAAAACTCAGTATGGGTTATAAAAAAAACATGGAAAGGAAACATGAGTTCATATATACATAAGAATGAAATCATACTTTACCCATAAAACATAGGCACTTTAACATACCTTATAAAATCATGAATAAATCATAGAAATCATAAGACATAAAGGTAACTTGAGGCATTCATAACATTCTTACGTAGGGATTAACCCTCTTGGTTACGTTTGGAATACCCATCACAGTATATTCCCTAAAATCTCTTCGGAGAAACCTTAACGTTTCACTCCTTCACGTTACCCAATGCATTGGAGAGCTATAACGGGCTCACCCGCCCTTAGTTTATCACGGAACCACCCATCTTCATAATAATGCCCAAGAACCATAACCTAATCATATCACATAAAACATGCATAAAGGAAACATAACATTTCTACATTTCAATCACGAGATATCAATACAACACATTGATATAATAAAAACATTATGAAAACCATTTTTAGTACCAAAGTAAAACATGGTATTTATTTTTCTTTTAAAAAAAGAAGGTATGGCTTGTAGAGGAAGCCGAAACTCAAATAACGGTTACGACGGCGGAGAAGTCGTTGTCACCGCATACGTACGACAAAAACATTCCCTTTTTTCGTTTAGTAAACGCTTCGTATAAAAAAGATTCCTTTTGAATAAACGTAAAAGTCAAAGGGGTTTATACACCGTATAAAAGAAAGTTGTGTATAAAATAAAATATGCCTCAATGAAAGGAGATTGAGACGAAGTCCCATACCTCGTATCCGACTTGACCCAACCGTTCTTTAATATCCTGAATAATAAACTTGAGTTAATCTCAACTTTCTTATGAATCTTTTTCAAGTTCATTATTCCTTTTATACCATGTTATGAATATCATGTAATCAGTTAAGTTAATAATGTTCATTTTGTCGGTATTTGGTTCTTAAGTCAAAAATAGACTTCTTACACTTACATGTTGTTAATTTGGTCAAAGGTTCATTATATCCAGAATGGTATTCATGATGTGGATATCATTTATGTCATATATATCCAGTACATACATGCATCTATAATATTACATAATCATTTAGAGGTAAGAAATGAAATGCACCGTTCATGGAGACGGTAAGCCGTACGTACGCATGAACGCTACTTTCATTTCTATTTCGTATTTTATAGAATGGAATCATAATGATATAAAGGTATATTATAATTCCAGTATAATATCATATATAATATCATAGTTCCATCCTTTATATGTCCCACATATGGTATTTAACGAATCAAATCACTTTGAGGGGGCGGTAGTCCGCACTTCCTAAAATGAAGATATCGTGTTTACCCATAATGGAAACCATAAAGGTATGCCCAAAATGAAAAAACAGAAGCTTAAGGAAAACATAAACATATTATATATCATATATGAAAATATTTACATCATAATGGACACCTTTGAAGGTGTTAAATGAGTGTTGAACAATCATCATTTCGGGAGGCAGAATTTCGCCATCCACGGAAACCGTATGTTCTTTAACCATTTGATGTAGTTGTGTGAGAGTGTAGCTCAAATAAATATTATAACAACATCCTTGTATATTTAAGATACTGTTGTTGTTACAAAATAAGTAAATAAAAAGAGTTTAGGGGGTTGGAGAAGCAAAATAAAACAAATGAACATGAGAGAATGAATTACCTTTAAAAGTGTATCTCCTTTTGATTTGAGTCTAAAGGCTTCCTTTGAAAGGATTATGCCCAAAGGGAATCCTCTAGGATGAGGAGAGGGATGTGGAGAGAGTAAATGGGCAGGGGTTGGCCGAGCCAAAGGCTTGAGTAGTGTGTGAAATGAGGTAGAGGTGGGGGCCTTTTATAAGAGGAGAGGAGGGGCACTTTTGGAAAGTAAAGAAATATTACTTTATTTGAAAATGTGTTTCGGTTTCAAAAGGACCCACATTGATATAATTCGTGGATAAGGTGATAAGGGTTCGAAATCCACTCATCCAATTGGTTTTGGACATGTTTAGTTCATATATTTTACATTATCTTTCCATTTTATTTAAATCATCAAATAATGATGTCATCGCTGCATCATTATTATGTCATAAATAATTTAATTTATTTAATGTATAAAAATCATAAAAAAATACTATGATGTAGGAAATATTTTTAGCTTTCCAATGAATATTTATAATCAAAAATATGATCTTTATAACCCCATGTAAAAATTGTTTTCGTAAAACATCTCTTGTTTGTGTCATTTTTACTTTAACATTTAATAAAAATCTATTTATGTCATTTCCAAACCAAAGTGTCTCCATGGGGTCCCCAAGCTGACCCATGGCTTGTCTTGGTCGGCCATGACACAACCAATAAGGTTGGGACATGTGTCTAGGTCATTTCCTATTATTAAAGCATTATTTATACCTTAAACTACCCTAATTACCACTAATCGCGATTAAGAACTTAATAAGTTACTATTCACCAAAAAATTATTTTAATCTCATTGAACCACATTTTAATTCTTAATGACAACCATGTATGTCAGATTTTCAAAATTCAATACACATTAGTGGTAAACTTTCATTTAACTGAAAAATCAGTTTGCTTGATTACCACTTAGTGGTTTCACTATTCATCAAAAATTGAAGTTTTTCAGAAAATTACCAAAAATTCACCCTAAGCTATATTTGATATTCCGAATTCAAAAATGACGTCTATTTTACAAAATTCAAATCATATAAGTCACATTAATTAATTTAATAATTAATTCCCGCTGCCAGAGCAAAAAGCGTGTTTTTTACAAAACAATAAGTATCAAAAGATTGACACCAGTTTAAGTCTAATTTCAAAGTGAAATTGATTCCAATGACCACCATTGGATAAAATGGTAAACATATATTATAATTTCACTTCAAAACAAATTCAAAACATAATCTAATCATGTAAATAAATTAGGTTAAAAAGCAGTTTTGATGTAAAATGCAGTATTTTTCACTATTCATTAAAAAATGAATATTGTCAGAAAAATACCAAAAATTCACACAAGGTAAATTTTGATGTCCCAATCATAAAGAATAAGTTTATTTTGACAAACATAGTTTATAAAATTGTCAAAATATAGATTCAAAAATGGTTTGCCATCAAAAGGCAGTAAAACAATCTTTTAAGAATATTAGTGTATTCCATGCATAAGATTGTATTTATTTTCATTTTAAGCCTCTATAACACTATCTTAATCATTAATAGACATAGATAAAAATATCTATTATTCATTACTTACTTGGTATGTTACATCCTTCCCCCCTTTAGAAAATTGCATCCCCGCAATTTATTTACTTATCGAATAAATGGGGGTACTTATCCCTCATTGCATTTTCAGATTCCCATGTTGCCTCTTCAATCATGTGGTTTTTCCACAAATCCTTTACCTGGTGAATCACCTTATTCCGTAACACTTGCTCCCTGTGGTCAAGAATCTGGACTGGTTGTTCCTCATAAGATAGGTTCTCTTCCATCTGAACTACCTCTGGACTCAAAACATGAGATGGATCTGGCATATACTTTCTCAACATCGAAACGTGAAAAACACTGTGTACCTGAGATAAAATCAGAGGTAAAGCCACTCGGTATGCAACTGATCCAACTCTCTCCAGAATTTCGTATGGTTCAACAAACCTTGGACTCAACTTTCCTTTCTTACCAAATCTCATCACGCTTTTCCAAGGAGAAACCTTGAGAAAAACATGATCACCTACCTCGAAAGATAGATCCTTCCTCTGGTTATCCGCATAACTCTTCTGCCTGCTCTGAGCTGTTCTCATGTGTTTCTGAATCAGCTGAACTTTTTCTGCCATCTCTTCTACCAATTCTGGTCCCATCAACTTCCTTTCACCCACTTCATCCCAGAAAGCTGGAGTTCGACACCGCTTCCCTTATAATGCCTGAAATGGTGCCATCTGTATACTGGAATGAAAACTGTTATTATATGAAAACTCAACCAAAGAAAGATGTTGGTCCCAACTTCCCTGATAATCCATAGAACATGCTCGTAGCATATCCTCCAATGTCTGAATTGTTCGTTCTGACTGCCCATCTGATTGAGGATGAAAAGCTGTACTAAAATTTAATTCAGTACCCAACGACTTCTGAAGGCCTTTCCAAAAGTTAGAAGTAAACCTGGGATCACGATCCGATACAATGGAGAGAGGAACTCCATGTAACCTGACTATCTCTTTAAGATACAAACAGGAAAGTTGATCAAGAGAGAAAGTATCTCGTATAGCAAGGAAATGAGCAGATTTGGTCAAGCGATCAACAATAACCCAGATTGCATTATTACCTCGAGATGTCTTCGGTAATCCAACAACAAAGTCCATGGATATATTCTCCCATTTGCACTCTGGCACTGGTAAAGGCTGAAGCATCCCTTTCGGTAACTGCCGCTCTGCTTTAACCTGTTGACATGTCAAACACTTCACAGTAAAATCAGCAATGTCTCTTTTCATTCCATCCCACCAGTAATACTCCCGCAGATCTCTATACATCTTAGTACTGCCCGGATGAACTGAAAACGGAGAACTGTGATCTTTACATAACAGCTCTCTCTTCAACTGTGAATCACAAGGCACACACAATCTCTTCCCAAATCTCAAAACACAATCATTATCAATGTTGAATTCAGGCAACTTACCTTTCTGAACCAGCTCTACCTTTTTCTGCAACTCACTATCTTGCTTCTGTGCCTACTTGATTCTATCTGATAGAGAAGATCTCACTGATACCTGAAACAAAACAGAAGGACTTCCTGCACCAACAACTTCTATTCCAAAGTTCATCAAATCGTTAACCAAAGGATCACGTTCCAAACGCAACATTGTTAATGAAGCATTACTTTTTCGACTCAAAGCATCAACCACTTTATTTTCTTTTCCCGGATGGTAATGAATTGTACAATCATAATCCTTGATTAATTCTAGCCATCTCCTTTGTCTCATGTTTAACTCTTTCTGAGTGAATATATACTTTAAACTTTTGTGATCGGTATATATTTCACACTTTACTCCATACAAATGATTCCTCCAAATTTTTAAAGCAAAAACAACAGCAGCTAATTCCAAATCATGTGTAGGGTAATTTACCTCATGAGTTTTCAACTGTCGTGAAGCATAAGCAATTACCTGATCATTCTGCATTAGGACGCAACCAAGTCCTTTCAATGAAGCATCACTGTATATAACAAACTCACCATTCCTGGAAGGTAGTTCCAAAACTGGAGCATTCACCAATCTTCTTTTCAATTCCTGAAAACAATCATCACATTCTTTTGTCCAGATAAACTTAACACCCTTCCGAGTTAGCTTAGTTATTGGAATAGATAACCGTGAAAAATTTCTAACAAACCTTCGGTAATAGCCCGCCAAACCAAGGAAGCTACGAATCTCGGTTACATTTGTGGGTCTTGGCCATTCTTCCATAACTTTTGTTTTTGCAGGATCAAAAGTTATTCCATCTTTAGAAACAATGTGACCAAGGAAAGAAATTTGTTGCAACCAAAACTCACACTTGCTGAATTTCCCATACAGTTTCTTTTCTTTTATGGTTTTCAAGATAACCCTTAAATGTCTTTCATGCTCCCCTTTACTTTTAGAAAACACCAAAATATCATCAATGAAAACCACCACAAACTTATCCAAGAACTCATGGAAAATTCTATTCATTAAGTCCATGAATACAGCAGGTGAATTGGTTAGCCCAAAAGGAATTACTACAAATTCATAATGGCCATATCTCGTACGGAACGCGGTCTTCGGAATATCTGCCTCCTTTACCTTCAGCTGATGGTACCCCGATATCAGGTCAATCTTTGAAAAAAACTGAGCTCCCTAGAGCTGATCAAACAAATCATCAATATGAGGCAAAGGATATTTGTTCTTAACAGTGATATTATTCAAGGCTCTATAATCAATGCAAAGTCTCATAGAACCATCTTTCTTTTTAACAATTAAAACAGGAGCACCCCATGGTGATGTGCTAGGTCTAATGAAACCTTTCTCTAACAAATCTTGCAATTTCTCCTTCAACTCTAAAAGTTCAATTTGTGCCATTCGATAAGGGGGTTTTGAAATTGGCTTAGCATCAGGAACTAAGTCAACAGTAAACTCAACTTCCCGATCTGGTATTATTCTAGGCAACTCATTAGGAAAAACATCAGGATACTCATTTACCACTGGCACATCATTAATCTGAACAGTTCCTTTATTTTCAACGACGTGTGCAAGGTAACATTCATTTATATCTTTTACAAGTTTCTCGGCCTCTTGATATGTTATCAAAAGTAAGGGTTCATTCCTGTAAACAAACTGAAATTCTTTCTGAAAAGAAACTTCTTTAGCTCTACAATCAATCTTAGCATGGTAAATAGAGAGCCAATCCATACCCAGGATAACATCAAACTCTACTAGAGGTAGAACAATAAGGTTTGCAAGTAGGTTCTTTCCACAGATAAGGATAGGAAGATTCTTATAAATTCTTTTTTCCTCGACACTTCCCCCAGGTGTTTTTACCAAAAGTTCAGGAGTCATTTCTTGAGATGGTATTCCCATTTTACTAGAAAAGGTTTCAGAGATGAAAGAATGTGTAGACCCCGAATCAAACAACACACTGGCATAATCTGAAAAAACAAACAAAGTACCTGATACAACTTCATTTGATGGCCCGACATCTGCTGAAGTAGTTGCAAAGGATTTCACCACCCCTTTCTGCTTGTAGTCTAACTGCTTCCCATCACTCAAGCTCCTTGTCGGACACTCGTTTGCATAGTGACCCATCTCATTGCACTTATAACATTTCACTAACTGTAAATCAAATTTGTTCTTACCTTCACCTTGATCCTTTTCAGTGCAATCACGATCCTTATGTCCCATCTTACCACATCGGTAGCACTTCCCAGAATTCAGAAGACATTCCCCAGCATGCCTTTTGCCACATTTATCACAAACTGGAAACTTAGTTCTCTTACCATCAGACTTTTTTGAAGAATTCTTACCTTTCTCCTGCCACCTCGGTCTCTTCTTCTGCTGGTTGTTATAGAAAACTTGGTCATTGGCAAACTCCATTTACACCTTCTCAGCACATCGAACAAGCTTTTCATAACTTTTAAACTCACGAGAATCTAATGCCCTTCGATACTTTGGCTTTAATCCTGAGTAAAAACGATTGATTTTACTATCAAGGTCCCGGATAAAATTTGGAGCATACCTTGCCAATCGAGTGAACCTTTCTTCATAGGCATCCACTGAGTCTTCCTCTTGCCTCAATTCCAAGAATTGCTTTTCCATCCTAAGTCGAACAGCCTTAGGAAAATACTTCTCAAGAAACATACCTTTGAATTCATCCCAGTCAAGAGCAACAATCTCATCGGCGTCCCTGATATTTTTAACCATAGACCACCACTGATCTGCTTCACCCTCCAAACGGTAAATAGCAAGACTAACCTTTTGATTGTCTGAACACCCCATGACATCAAAAATCTTCTCCAGTGCTTTAATCCACCCTTCAGCTAGCACAAGGTCAGATGATCCTCTGAATGATGGTGGATGTTGCCTCATGAAATGTTCCACCACTGACATGTTCCTCTACGGTTGTTCTGGCTGATCTCGTGCATGGATACCACCGCCATTTATCGCTTGAGTCAACTGCGCCATTACTGCAACAAACTGTTCAGTTCCAATTCCGACCATTTCTGGATGCTGATTCGGAAGGTTATTTCCTTCTGTATTCCTTCCTAGCACTGCTTCCCTGTTTCCTCTACGGAAAACCATTCTGAACAAACATGTCTTAGATGAAGCAACATGGTAATCTATAAATGCTATATCATTTCAAAAAAAAAATTGGATAATCATTTAATAGAATTATAACTCCTAAAGTTATCTAAACCGACCTTTGATACCAACTATAAGGCCCCAGCCTTAAACCTTACTTAATCTTGAGTTATTACAAGATTACACATTAAGGATCTTTTCAGGTTTAGAGTTTTAGAGAATTAGATCATAAAACTTGCATTACATTCCACATATAAACAAAGTGGTTACATAAAGATAGTATTCTTCATTCCCATCAATGGAAACACATTTAAAATAAAACATGGATTATTTCTTGACACATCCTTGACTCTATCATCTTATCATGTACCTTTCCCTTGACCTGTGAAAAACATTTCAAAAACTTGGGATGAGCATAAAAACTCAGTATGGGTTATAAAAAAACATGGAAAGGAAACATGAGTTCATATATACATAAGAATGAAATCATACTTTACCCATAAAACATAGGCACTTTAACATACCTTATAAAATCATGAATAAATCATAGAAATCATAAGACATAAAGGTAACTTGAGGCATTCAAAACATTCTTACGTAGGGAGTAACCCTCTTGGTTACGTTTGGAATACCCATCACAGTATATTCCCTAAAATCTCTTCGGAGAAACCTTAACGTTTCACTCCTTCGCGTTACCCAATGCATTGGAGAGCTATAACGGGCTCACCCGCCCTTAGTTTATCACGGAACCACCCGTCTTCATAATAATTCCCAAGAACCATAACATAATCATATCACTTAAAACATGCATAAAGGAAACATAACATTTCCACATTTCAATCACGAGATATCAATACAACACATTGATATAATAAAAACATTATGAAAACCATTTTCAATACCAAAGTAAAACATGGTATTTATTTTTCTTTTAAAAAAAGAAGGTATGGCTTGTAGAGGAAGCCGAAACTCAAATAACGGTTACGACGGCGGAGAAGTCGTTGTCGCTGCATACGTACGACAAAAACATTCCCTTTTTTCGTTTAGTAAATGCTTCGTATAAAAAATATTCCTTTTGAATAAACGTAAAATTCAAAAGGGTTTATACACCGTATAAAAGAAAGTTGTGTATAAAATAAAATATGCCTCAATGAAAGGAGATTGAGACGAAGTCCCATACCTCGTATCCGACTTGACCCGACCGTTCTTTAATATCCTGAATAATAAACTTGAGTTAATCTCTACTTTATTATGAATCTTTTTCAAGTTAATTATTCCTTTTATACCATGTTATGAACATCATGTAATCAGTTAAGTTAATAATGTTCATTTTGTCGGTATTTTGTTCTTAAGTCAAAAATAGACTTCTAACACTTACATGTTGTTAATTTGGTCAAAGGTTCATTATATCCAGAATGGTATTCATGATGTGGATATCATATATGTCATATATATCTAGTACATACATGCATCTATAATATTACATAATCATTTAGAGGTAAGAAATGAAATGCACCGTTCATGGAGACGGTAAGCCGTACGTACGCATGAACGCTACTTTCATTTCTATTTCGTATTTTATAGAATGGAATCATAATGATATAAAGGTATATTATAATTCCAGTATAATATCATATATAATATCATAGTTCCATCCTTTATATGTCCCACATATGGTATTTAACGAATCAAATCACTTTGAGGGGGCGGTAGTCCGCACTTCCTAAAATGAAGATATCGTGTTTACCCATAATGGAAACCATAAAGGTATGCCCAAAATGAAAAAACAGAATCTTAAGGAAAACATAAACATATTATATATCATATATGAAAATAGTTACATCATAATGGCCACCTTTGAAGGTGTTAAATGAGTGTTGAACAATCATCATTTTGGGAGGCAGAATTTCGCCATCCACGGAAACCGTATGTTCTTTAACCATTTGATGTAGTTGTGTGAGAGTGTAGCTCAAATAAATATTATAACAACATCCTTGTATATTTAAGATACTGGTGTTGTTACAAAATAATTAAATAAAATGAGTTTAGGGGGTTGGAGAAGCAAAATAAAACAAATGAACATGAGAGAATGAATTACCTTTAAAAGTGTATCTCCTTTTGATTTGAGTCTAAAGGCTTCATTTGAAAGGATTATGCCCAAAGGGAATCCTCTAGGATGAGGAGAGGTATGTGAAGAGAGTAAATGGGCAGGGGTTGGCCGAGCCAAATGCTTGAGTAGTGTGTGAAATGAGGTAGAGGTGGGGGCCTTTTATAAGAGGAGAGGAGGGGCACTTTTGGAAAGTAAAGAAATATTACTTTATTTGAAAATGTGTTTCGGTTTCAAAAGGTCCCACATTTATATAATTCGTGGATAAGGTGATAAGGGTTCTAAATCCACTCATCCAATTGGTTTTGGACATGTGTAGTTCATATATTTTACATTATCTTTCCATTTTATTTAAATCGTCAAATAATGATGTCATCGCTGCATCATTATTATGTCATAAATAATTTAATTTATTTAATGTCTAAAAATCATAAAAAAATACTATGATGTAGGAAATCTTTTTATCTTTCCAATGAATATTTATAATCAAAAATATGATCTTTATAACCCCATGTAAAAATTGTTTTCGTAAAACATCTCTTGTTTGTGTCATTTTTACTTTAACATTTAATAAAAAGCTATTTATGTCATTTCCAAACCAAAGTGTCTCCATGGGGTCCCCAAGCTGACCCATGCCTTTTCTTGGTCGGCCATGACACAACCAATAAGCTTGGGACATGTTTCTAGGTCATTTCCTATTATTAAAGCATTATTTATACCTTAAACTACCCTAATTACCACTAATCGCGATTAAGAACTTAATAAGTTACTATTCACCAAAAAATTATTTTAATCTCATTGAACCATATTTTACTTCTTAATGAAAACCATGTATGTCGGATTTTAAAAATTCAATACACATTATTGGTAAACTTTCATTTAACTGAAAAATCAGTTTGCTTGATTACCACTTAGTGGTTTCACTATTCATCAAAAATTGAAGTTTTTCAGAAAATTACCAAAAATTCACCCTAAGCTATATTTGATATTCCGAATTCAAAAATGAAGTCTATTTTACAAAATTCAAATCATATAAGTCACATTAATTAATTTAATAATTAATTCCCGCTGCCAGAGCAAAAAGCGTGTTTTTACAAAACAATAAGTATCAAAAGATTGACACCAGTTTAAGTCTAATTTCAAAGTGAAATTGATTCCAATGACCACCATTGGATAAAATGGTAAAAATATATTCTAATTTCACTTCAAAACCAATTCAAAACATAATCTAATCATATAAATAAATTAGGTTAAAAAGCAGTTTTGATGTAAAATGCAGTATTTTTCACTATTCATTAAAAAAATGAATATTGTCAGAAAAATACAAAAAATTCACACAAGGTAAATTTTGATGTCCCAATCATAAAGAATAAGTTTATTTTGAAAAACATAGTTTATAAAATTGTCAAAATATAGATTCAAAAATGGTTTGTCATCAAAAGGAAGTAAAACAATCTTTTAAGAATATTAGTGTATTCCATGCATAAGATTGTATTTCTTTTCATTTTAAGCCTCTATAACACTATCTTAATCATTAATAGACATAGATAAAAATATCTATTATTCATTACTTACGTGGGATGTTACAGTATCATCTTCTTTTAAAAAATAATTAACTCTTAATTTTAGTGAGGAATAATTCTTTATATTCTTGGGTTTTTATTGAAAATCATTTTTCCTTTCCTTATTACCAAAGGATATCTCACAAGTATTATTTTTTATGTTTTTAGGAATGTTCTTTTTAATGATTTTATCTTGATTCTTTTCCAAGGAAGGATTACCTCCTTTCATTAGATTTTATGGTATTCTCATCTCATTTTTTTAATACATTCTTATTTAAAACAGAATTTACTTTTCCTATTTCCATTTTGATATCAATATTCATAAAGATCTTCAACACCAAAAAATCTATTTTAGATTGATATATTCTTACTTCTCATCTATGTAATTTTCATTATCTGAGCTTGGATCCCCCTTCATGTAGGATTCCTTTTATTTCTATAGGTTAGAATATCATGCCAATAATTATTATCCTTATTCTCAACTCTAATAAAGTACAATCAATGTAAAATAAATGTTGATTTTTCCTCTAAACAATAATCAATACAATTTTTATTGCTTACTATTTTTGTTCTATTTCCACCTCTAGACGGTATTATTTAGAGGAAACCACATTTTATACTTTCTTCTATCCACTACACATTATTGATTTGGATTCCTCAGAAATTTTATTCATCCATATTCATAAAAAAGATTGATTTTGAACTTGAAATGTGCGTAGAAATAGATATATTATAAACATGAATTTTGGGAAAGGATAGTACTTTTTTATTTGATCCTTCTTGATATTTTTCATTAAATGATCCCAAAATCTTATTTCCCTCAAATAGAGGTATTTTAGAATAATATTACTCTTTATAATTTTATGTTCCAACTGTTTTTTTCTTATATTTTTGTGAATATTAATCTTATGTCACCTCTAGATCTGAAATATTAATTTCAAATTTAAGACACATAGTATTCATAATTTTTCTATCATCCTTTGATGAATTCAACCTATATTCATAATTCTTTCTGATCTTATCAAATTTTTCTTTATGAATTTGATTCTTTTATTACAGGGAAGTATCAATCTCCTTAATATTATTGGATTTGATCCCTAATTGATCATCCTTTATGGTAGTTACTTTTTATAATAAATTGGACTTTTATTCAAGACTTTTTATAGCTTATTTATTTTTTTGGAAATATTTTAGAAAATCATTCTCATACCGAGAGATTTTTTCTTTCAGATATAAATTACTTTTATTTTCGGCCTCTATTTTTTGGTGAGGTTTTATACACTAATTCATTTTTTGATAAGGTTTTTTCCTTCATCTATGATTCATTTTCATGGTGATTGATCTCCTCCTTCATGTTTTTAAAATCCCCAAAAATAAAGGTAGCTATATATTTGAGCATACCATACAAGAGTTATACATAGTATGAATATGATTTATCATATAATTTATCTAATAATTATTCAGATATATAGTCCTTCCCACTTGTTCTTGGTTCATCAAAGGAGCTATCTTGATAAAAACATATAGTTACGTCATCCTCATGTAAAAATTATAAAGCACTTTAGGTCAAAGATTTATCCTTATTTTCATTTTATTTCTTAAAAAAATCATTAATATTCATGTTATTTCTGATTTAATCATGAATGTATCATATTGAATTTGGATTTTCTTCCTCTTTGTATAAAAGGGGTGTTTTTTTATTATTTTTAACTTATTATTCTTGTTATTTAGAGTCTTGAATGAGATAAATTCATAATTTTCAATTGATACATCTTTTCTATGTTTGAAATCCATAATTAATTTATAAATAGAAACTAAAATATTCAAAAAAACTTAAAAATTGAAGCTATTGATAACCTAAACAGAGGTGCGACCTAATGCTCTTATACCAATTATTAGGATCACCTAGAATATGGTCAACAATCAGAGGGGGTGGATTAGTGTCTTATGAATTATTCAGAATTCCAATTTGTATCCCTTCTTTACCTATTAGCTTCTTTAGTGAATGGGACACTCATTCCCTTTTTCTATCACCTTTGTTTTTCATGCATATAATAAATTAATAAAGTAAATAAACAAGGACACCATAGTTTGTTAATGAGGTTCACATCCAATGTGGATGACTATGTCCCTGGTGTATGGTGGTTGTTATCCCACTCACACCCAAAACATTTATTATTATAAATAGATTCATTGGAAGTAGTATATCATTAGACCCATAATCTTGGAACCAACCAAGTACAATTCATGCACCAACTTGAAATACTCCAAATATAAAATTTATATTGTATCGCCTTGAATTAAATCAACATTAATGGATCATTTCCCACATAGAAAATATGGATATGGTCTTCTTCATAAAATTTTAGTAATCATAATGGATGACTTAAACTACTTCATACCTTACGATATAGGATATACTAGGCTAGGTCTCATGCATCTTTGAACTATATGATAATCTACAGAACACGCGGTCAGACTCTTCCTTTTTCTTCCTCTTCTTCAACAAAAATGATTAATTATTAATGGTAGCAACAGATATCAAAAACTATGACACATATAATATATATTATGTAGGTAATGGAGGTTATATACTCTATTTAGCTTCGTAGAATATTCAAATTTCAACAACATCATATCTTCTTGTTTATGTTTTAGAAAATATTTTCTTCTAATGATAGTAGTGTAGACCACATAGTTTCCTCTCCTTTGTGATTTTTTTATATTTAGAGAAACATGAAAATATTTCCATTTTTGAATATGGAAATATTCTATGATTTTTGGAAGTTATATATTCTTATATTTAAAAATTATTCAACAAAATCCTTCAGTTTAATTATCATTCAAAACTCACTCATACATTCAATGATATTTTTTATTTAAACTCTCTATGTGATATTAGAATCATTGTGGTCACTATATATTCCATAAAATCTATAATAATTTTTTTTTTGCAATTCAATGCATTTTTTCAAGCACTAATCCTCACGGTTCCACCTATCACTTCATAGTCTGAGGTAGAGTTCAATTTTGTTTAAATAAAAATAGTTACAGCATGTTATCTCTCTTCACAACATAAAATCTCCCTTTAAAAACTCTTCATAAGTGTTATATAAAATCATGGATTAATTATAAGGTAATGATGTTTGAACAATTTAGAATGGAGAAACATCATTTGACTTAATCTTTCATAACTCCTTCTATATTTTCAAAAATCTAATTTTAATAAATTTTTAAAAAGTGAATAAACCATAAGAAGGCCCAAATTTACCTTAAAATATCCAAGAAAAAATTTAATAAATAAAAAATTGAACCTTATGGAGTTCCTAGATAAGTCATTGCCTTTTTAATTTTCTATCTTCAGAATATAATCAACCTTTAAAAGTTGTGTATTATCCTTATGAAGTAAAATTTGAACCTTATTAGTTAACCCATTAATATTTAGAAACAACCATACAAGGTTTAGAACTACCTTTTGTTCTGATACTTATAAAGTAATAAATAACCTTATGTAGTTCAAACAACTTAATGGGGTTTTTAATCAACCTTATGAAATACTATGGAAAACATTAAGAAGACTTAAACAGAACCTTATGAAGATTCAAAATTACCTTGAAAATCTTTTCCTCTTACATTTTTATACATCTAGGTAAACCTTATAAAATATATGTAAACCCTACAAAGTTTTTATATAAACCTTATAAATATTCAAAATGAATCTTATGTTGTTTACATTGAAAATTTTCTAGATTCTAACTATATCCAACCTTAGAAATTTTTTAGGATCAACCGTATGAATTTCATACTTCACCAAAACCTGTATATTCCATAATTGATCTAACATTTCTCAAACTTCCTAAAAAACTTCTTCAAAGATTTAAATTTTTTTAAAGATACATTAAATAATCTTCAATCGACAACAAAATGTATTCAAAATACTATAAAACATATAAATTTTACTTATAATTTTTCAATAAGATTCCACTATCTCAATTAAATTTCTCCACCTTAATCTAAGAGTAATTTCCTCAAAATAATAATAGTTATTTATAATAATCACAAGGATAGGAATTATTATCTAACTTACAAAACATATTCAAAGAGATAATATACCAAGAATTATCTATAATCCATAGAACTCAACTTCAAATTTTACATATTCTAATGTTTTTTATTAAAATTTTAATATGAAACAAAAAGTAGATTTCTCATTATTTTCTATGTGAATGGATAACCAAATATCAAATGGAAGAATCTCATATTCCTTTGTTACATAAATGATGGTCATAAATTTTTAGCTTATTCATATATTTCATAAATAAATTTTCCATATATAATGAAAAAAAGTATACCTTCCAACCATCCTTTCCACATTGGTAGTTGAAAACATTACCTCTGTGATACAAGGTGATTATTTAATCTTTATAAAGCATTCAGAACAGAATCACCCCTTTTCTTGGGAACTTGAATCTTCTTCTCATAAACATTTTTATGTACATTAATAGACATATAAGATGTTTTTATTCTTTATGTATTGAGATAATCTATAATATGTATATTCTCAATGTCACTTATTGATAATAAGTAAAACAAAACACAAATAGAGTTTAATGAAGATGAAGGAGTGTCACACTCGATGAAGAATAAACCAGTTGGATCACAATGTTCTACATGATTGATCATGCACAAAGGGGTGAAAACCTTAAAAAAATTATCAATATGCTGACATAGTTGTGAGAAAATCCCACTAGGATTAGGCCATGCATTTCATCCATTATCAGGAAAAAAACATTTCTTCAGTCTTAGGATCCATCTTCAGAACCATTTTAGGCCCTTATTGTCCATTTAAGAGACCAATTATGGGAAAATATTATATCAAGGAGTGTATTTCATTTCAAAATCTGAAATTTGGTGTCCCATAGATCCAAAAAATCTTATGGATAAAAATTTATTCATTTTAAGTTAGAAGAAGTTATACTAAATTCTAGTTAGTTCACACCAAGAAGAGGTTTTGGGTGCATTTCTTACGTTCCAAACCTCATAACCTACTTTAGGAACCCTACTTCACACTATACCTTGTGAACATTATCTCAAACAAAGAATTGTATATGACAAGATGGATCACACCTAGGCTTGAATGCCCTACCTCACATGCCCAAACTCATACATGGGTGCTTAAAGTGGTTGTGGGAGGTTACCACCCATATATGGGTTTCTATTAGGAAAAATTATGAAGTATATATAGACTTCCAAGAAAAACGGAAAATAAAATCATTTCATCACAAATTACATTCTTTTAGGTGGGTTTTGGATAAAAACCAAAGGATATTGGATAGAAAGGTAAATTCTCAAACCTTTCTAATTGGAGTCACACCATAAGCACTAGAGAACCTAGTCACTTACTATCTGAGTGTCAACCATTTGGGCACCGCAACATTTGGGCATCGTAACACATGGACATTAGATCTCTTGAGAACTGAAGTACCTAGGCACCTAGACACATAAGAACTCATTCAATAAATTTAACTTCTAATCAACCCATTTAGATTCGTACTTATCCCTCAAGGGTACACATGGGTTCCCATTAACCTAGGCTACCTACCTAGGAGACCATTGGTCCATACCATAAGGGATATACCCCCCACACTCTTGGTACAGTCTTGGGTATACTAGAAATAGCCTTTTACACATATTATTACATGATTTTAATCATAATTAACCATGAATTACAAACCAAGTATCATAAATTCTAGTGTCTTTGGAATATTATATACATAAAACTGAAAACATGGAAATAGAATAAAACATATTTATTTTAATCCTCCATAATGAGCTCATAACTTTCTTTGATCCCATACATCTTCATAGTATAACCTGGGGAATACATGAACTAATTTATGAGCTAAAATCCCAATAAGGTAATAAGAATAAGAATAAAGTATAGCACATGGGTCATAATACATAACATTATGACACAAAAAAGGTATAGAACATGAATAAACAAGTGGAAGAATAGCATATAGAACATGGGATAATTTAGTAATGGAATAATAGTAATGTTTAAGAATTATAAAAAATTAAATAATCATGATTAAAGTATAATTTCACATAGAGTAGCACGAGTCAAGGCTAACAACCAAGACCGTTTCACATGGAGCATGAGTCAAGGCTAACCACCAAGACCGTTGCACATGACATCTCATGAGACTAAAAATTAGCCAATGCATTAGAGAACTATCTGGGTGAACCCACCATGACATTTTCATGAATATGTGTTCCACATAAACAATCAAATATAAGTAATCAAAGATAAACATAAGGGTTACCCACGGAAAGAATTGGGTATCATAATCATTTTAAAAGACATAAGAAAAGGGAGTATCAAAATTGGGTCCATGAAAGAATGGATTTAAATCATACATGGACATTAATGAGGTAAAATAGGCCTAGATCATGATAATTTATTTCAAACTAAACTGAAAACATGTAAAAATAGTGTTTAAAAATCTTTTGAAATAAAACATTTTAGTGTGGTTTATAGAAAATTTTCAAGATTATTTAAAACTGAAAAATAATAATTGTTTGTATAAAATCAGAAATGAACCAAAATATTTTTTCATAATAAAAATAGTAATTTAATAAAAATAATGGTGGCTTAAAACATATTATGGAGTGAAATTGAAAATTATCATGAAATTGAGAAGTTCTCTTTAATCGAGCTTGCTTATCGGGAAGAATTAAGAAAGGAACCTTTTTAAAATATGTATATCCCCAAAAAAATAAGTATGAAGTGATATGGATACATTATTTTTGAAAATCTAAATATAATTTATATTAATTATACAAAAATAAATAAGATTAACATTCTACTAAAGAGAAATAAAGATTAACCCGAAGGAAAAAAATTGAGGTTTAGAAAGAATCCCTTACCTTATGTATGAAAGTGTTCTACACTTGATCTTAATATCTAGGATAATCATATTAAATCCATTAATTAGTTAATTATTAAACTTTTCTACATGTATTTTATTTATTACAATTTTATTCAGTTCATTTATGGACTTTTTTATGAGTTATATGATACGATTTTATCATTCGGGGATATTCTTTTTCTTGGTTTTCATGACCAGTTCATTTGTATATGTGTATAAAAGATCATGTAGAATGTGAATAGTTGTCTGGAATTGAAATTATACGTTTGTAATAAAATTTTAAAAGTTTAATTAGTCTTACATATCATTTTTTATATGGTATGAGGATGAAATATTAGATAAAATGTTAGTGAGGAACGTTAGTTTATATTGGTGAATTTTTTATCATTACGAACTATGTTTGTTTTATTAATTAATATAATACATATATAATGGTTCCAAAAAATAAAATAAGATTTAATAAATATATTTTGGATTTTTAAAACATAATTTTTTTTACCATCCTTAAAGGTAGTAATGGAAATTTAACACTGGTTATCCTTGAGTGCGATAAATTAACACATTACGGATGATGTTTTCATTTTTTAAAAAAAGGTAGGGGAAATAAATGATGATATATTATTCCATTAAAATAATAAAATTTTTGTATATGTGAGATACTAGAGTTACCATTACACTTGGATAAGGGGAAGTCAGGATAGAATAAGAAAATAAAATAAAATTGGAAAGAAATTAAAATAAAAGGAAATAGGTTTTTACCTCTTGAATACTTCTCTTTGAGAGCCTCCTTGAGGCACTTGAGTTTGGTATTTTATTGAGACAAAAGGCTCTTGGATATGGGAGAGAGACTTGGAAGAATTTTGGCTAGAATTTGGACAAGCATCAAGTCTTTAGATGTGTG
The DNA here is from genome assembly GCA_963277665.1 of Viscum album. NCBI lineage: Eukaryota > Viridiplantae > Streptophyta > Magnoliopsida > Santalales > Viscaceae > Viscum > Viscum album. The sequence goes on along the minus strand of OY728160.1, from coordinate 876,019,687 downwards.
AGGAAAATAGGTGGTGAGGGGTGGTATTTATAATGTAGGAGAGGGGTGTTTTCTTTGAATACCTTATTCATTAGTTTGATAAGACTATGTATAGTGTGAATTATTGTGACCAAATAAAGTAACTAATTCATGTGAGTTTGAACCAATTTCCACTTATATCATCCATGACTCAATCATGACTCAAAAATTCATGTATTTACATATAATGTTAAAAACCTAAATTATTGTATTCTACTATTCATCGTAAATTCAATTATTTGAGAAAATCCAAAAAATTAAACCTAACCATTTTTAGATTTTTTAGAATTCAAAAATGAACTCCATTTTATGAAAATAATTTTATAAATATGAAAAATATATTTTTTAATTAAAATCATCATTTACTCAAAAAATACATATTTTAAAATTATAACTGATTTTATAACACTTTGAAAAAATAATTAAGGTGTCATAAAATTATATTATAATAATAATACAAAAAAAATTAATTTATGAAGGCACTTTATGAAAAAAAATCGTTTAAATTATTATATTAATTATAAAATTATAATCAAATATTTATGACTTATAAAAATACCAACACTTAATTTATCATTTTTATAAAAATTATTTACTTATTCTATGCAATAAATATATCAAATTTTAATTCATAATATTCCTAAATTTTAATTATACTATCATGGATAAGGTTACTATTCTATTGGCGGAATTACTATTCATAATGGTCATATTACTATTTCAAATGTCAAGTTACTATTTCATTGGTATATGTTCCCCAACTTTTAGAAATACCATTTATTTAATTCATTATTCATTTATGAAGTTCTTATTGTGTTATTTGTGTAATTTTATTGGATTTATGACATAATTTCAAGAAGGAAAATTTCATTGATAGAAATATGGGTCGTTACATTCTTCCACCCTTATAAAATTTCACCATCAAAAATTTATTTTACAAACTAAAGGGGAAACAAGTGAGGGTACATCTCATTCATAACTTACATTGGTTCTCATGTTGCCTCTTTATACTTATATTTCTTCTATTATAGTTTGAATAGGTGATTAGTCTTATTGTGTATATTTTTATCTAAATGGTTCAAGATCTTCACTGGATGCTCCTCATAAAAGAGATCATTATCCAACTATACCACATCTGAGTGTAGTACTTATGAGGGATCTGATATATACTTCCTTAAGAGGGATATGTGGAATACATAGTGCACTAGAGACATGGTAGGTGGAAGTTATAATGCATAGACCAAAACTTCAACATGATCAAGGATCTGGATGGGGCCAATATACCTGGTACTTATCCTTCATTTCTTTCAAAATCCCATGATCTTCTTCCATGGACATATGTAGAGGAATAACATGTCTCAAACCTTAAAATTTTTGTCTCGTCAATGAATGTCTATATAAATCTTCTCTCAACTTTGGGTTTCTTAGATATGATGCTAAATGGTTTTCACATTTTCTACCATTTCTTTGACCATTTCTGGTCCTAGATTCTTACATTCACCAACTTCATCTTAGTATGTTGGTGCTTTTCATCTTTTCCCATAAAGGGATTCATATGGAGCCATTTGGATGCTCAAGTGGAAACTATTATTGTAATATAACTTGACCAAAGGAAGATTTTGGTATCATCCTCCCTTGAAGTCCATGGAACACGATCTCAACATTTCTTTCTGTGTCTGAATAGTTCACTCATATTGGACATCAGTTTGAGATAGATAGGTCAACTGAAGTTCAGATGAGTGTTTAGAGAATGTTGTAGACATTTCTAGAACTTGTAGGTAAGTCTTGTATCACGATCAGATACAATATATAGTGGTACTCCATGTATCCTAACCACTTCTTTGATATATATCCATGCAATTTGATCTAGTGAGAAGTCATTTTGAATTATGATAAAGTTAGATGTCTCTGTAAGGTGATCCACAACAACCAATATAGCATTGTTTCCTTTGGATGTCTTTAGAAGTCCAGTGGAAAAGTCCATGGTGATGTTTTCCTATTTCTATGTTGGTGTAGGTAATGGTTTCATCATTCCATTAGATTTTTTCCTTTCAGCCTTCACTTTCTGACATACCAGGCACTTTTATGTATACTCAGTGATCTCTTTTTTCATATTATCCCACCAATAGTGCTCTCAAAGATCTTGATCCATCTTTTTTCTCCTAGGGTGAATATAGAAGGTTGATCTATGTTTATCATTAATAATCTACTTCTTTATCTCTGGATCAAATGGCACACATAGTCATGACCCAACCCTCATGAATTCATCCTCATTCATTTAGAACTATGAGGATTTCCAATTTCTAATAGCTTCCACCCTTTTCTGAATCTCCACATCATTTCTCTGGGAATCCTTTATTTTCTTTATAAGGGATGGTTGAGAAATCATTTGATAAAGGATTGATGATTTTCCCTCCTTAATTATCCCCATGTCCATCCTTTTCAGGTCTAAGAATATTAGATCCTTCTCAATTCCCATCATTGATAAAGATACATGATCCTTTCTACATAGAGTATCTATCACCTTATTTTCCCTACCATGATGGTAGTGGATTGATCAGTCATAATACTTGATGAGCTATAACCATATTCACTTGTGCATATTAAGCTCATTCTATTTGAATATATATTTTAGGCTTTCATGATCACTAAATATCTCACACTTCTCCCCGTAGAGATAATGCCTCCAGATTTTCAATGCTAAGATCACTGCTCCCAAATCTAGATCATGCGTAGGATAGTTTTTAACATTAATTTTAAACTAAATTGAGGAATAGGCTATCACATTATCATTTTTCATTTGTACAAAGCCTAATCCATTCTTTTAATTATCACTTTATATCCCAAAGAGTTCCTTATTGTTGGTAGTGTGAGTACTGGTGCAATGATAAGCCTCTTTTTCATCTCTTTTAAGTAGTCTTCATATTCAGTGTTCTATAAAAAAAATTTCCTTTTTTAGTGATCTTGGTTAGTGGGTTTTAAAATCATGATATGTTCTTCACAAATTCTCTATAATACCCATATAGACCAAGGAAAATAAAAATATCCATTAAAAATGTTGGTCTTGGCCACTCTTCAATTTCCTTTATCTTGGAAGGGTCCACATATATTCCTTTTCTAGTGATAACATTCCCCAAGAATGATAATTCCTCTATCTATAACTCACATTTACTATACTTTTCATATATTTTATTCCTTCGCAAAGTTTTTAGCATAGTATTAAAATACTCCTCATGTTCCTCATTTATCTTGGAGTATATCAAAATATCTTCAATAAAGAATACCAAAAAAATCATGGTAACCTCTCTATACACTATTCAATAAGTCCATGAAATTTTTTGGAGAATTATTGAGTCCTAAGGGCATCATTATAAACCTATAGTGTTCATATCTTGTTCAAAAGTTAGTCTTGGGAATATCTTCTTTCTTCACCTTTAATTGGTGATATCCTAAATGAAGGTCCACCTTAGAGAAATACTTGGACCCATGTAGTTTATTAGACAATTCATCTATTTGTGGAAATGATTACTTTTTATTTATTGTGATTTTATTGAGCTCATGATAATCAATGGAGAGGTTCATTGACCCTTCATTATTATTTGAAGAAGAGGACCGGTGTACCCCATGGTGAAGCACATGGTTGTATAAAATTCTTGTTTAGATTCTCTAGTAACTGCTTCATTAATTATTCCCACTCAATAGGGACCATTCTATAAGTATTCTTTGATATAGTCCGAGATCCGAGAATAAGTTCAATTGATAACTCAACCTCTCAATATAGAGGAAGACCATACAACTCTTCGGGGAACACATCAATGTAGTCCGTCAAAATGGAAATGTCTTCTAGCATGATTATCTTATTTGTATCAATAATTTGATCTATATATTCTTTCTTGTAAGAAAATAATATACACACTTGAGATAATTATTCTGAAATATATTCAACTTCCAACTTACACTTGTACATAATTGGAGGATGATTTGGGATGTGAAAAGTGATCTACCTTTCCCAACAACTGATGTTTCCTTTGTATAAAGATATCCAATCCATGTCCAATATAGCATTAAACTCAACCAAACTAAGTAATACAATATTTTCTGGTATTTTGATTCCGAAAAAATTAACCGAGGAGGATTTATAAACTTTGGATGCAATAATTTCCCAATTATTGGTTCTTATAGATAAAAAAACCTCTATATTTTGAGGTGGTGTTTGAATAGTTATACTAAACTTTCAAGATATTAAATAATTCATATAACCATAATCAAATAGTACATTTTCTATTTTTTAATTGATAACCTGTGTAACTATCACCACATTGTTATCGGGATCCACCTCAACAGTAGTGATAGAATATGCCCTTCCTTATTTCCTTTATTACTGATTGCCTATTTTAAACCTTGTCTTAGGAAAATGGTTCAAATAATTATCATATTCCTTAATATTGAAACATTTCACTATATTATGAGTTTTGATATGCACCTTCCTGTCTTCTTTTGAATTAGTGGGATTCTCCATATCACTTCGGCAGTTATTAGCTAGATGCCTCATTCTTCAACATTTGAAGCATTTCCTGATTCCCTCTAGATAGTTCCCAGGATGTGTCTTCCCACAATTTTGACATGTGGGATGTTGTTTTTTATTTCCATTATGGGATTTATCTATTTATCATACCATATTAAAATCTATTTTTTTCTTTTTATCTCCGGTCCCACGAGACCACTGAGATACTTTGATCTCTATTTCGACCTTAAGGGCACAACAGACAATCACCTCATAAATATTGAAGTCTTGAATCGCTAAAACTTTTCATAGAATCGAATTTAGTCTGTAAAATAAGTGATTCACCATGATTTTAGTGTTCATGAAAAATCTAGAGGTGAACCATACAATCCATGTAAATTTTTCATCGTATGATCCAATAGACTTGTCTTCCTTTTACATCAATATAAAGAACTCCCTTTCCATATTAAGATAGATTTTTCATAGAAAATATTTATTAAAAAATATTTTATTGAAATATTACCTTTCCATGAAATCAATTTCCCCCTTGGAATTAGTGTTCTTGGTCAGTTTCCACCACTGATCAACTTCCCCATCAAAATAATAGACTGACATCACAACTTTCACTTCTTCTGGGCACTGGAGGATAGAGAATATATTCTCAATGGAGTTAGTCTATTATTTGTAAAGGATGGGATCGAAATATCCACAATACATAGGAGGCCTTTGACACTTAAATTATTTGATGGAAACTTTCTCTCTTAGGATAAGGAGTGTGTTCCACATGATTCAATTTATTATTCATAACTTCAGCTGGTTGAGAATGTATTTTCATGAATTTTTTAAGCACCCATTCCCATCATATTTCTCATATCAATATAGAAATCATCAAATTTCATATCACATTGATTATTATCATTGGATTTTCTATTTCCATCCATTAACTAAGAAAAATAAAGTACAATTAGTGTCTTGAATACTTATCTAATAAGCATATAAAAAGAAAATTTTGAATATATTAGTATAAAATTGTAAATGAAATGTATATCATATCATTTCATTCCCTAAGTTTCAATCTAGGTTATCTATGGTGATAGAATTATGGTTCTCACTAAATTTATCTATTTGTAATATCTAAAAATAACTAGACTATGATCTGATACAATCTATAACATCCCTATCCTTTTAAACATATTATTACATGATTTTAATAATAATAAACCATGAAATACAAACCAAGGATCATAAAGTCTAATGTATTTAGAAGATTAGATACATAAAATAGAAAACATGGAAATAGAATAAAACATATTTATTTTAATCATCCATAATGAGATCATAAATTTTTTTGAGAACTTACATCTGAATAGGATAACCTAGGGAATACATGAACAAAGATATGAGTTAAAAATACCAGAAAGGGAATAAGCATAAGAATAATGCATAGAATAAGGGTTAGAAGACATAACATGATGATATAAAAAAGGAATAGAACATGAATAAACATATGGAAGCATAAAAAAGAACATAAGATCATTTATTCAAGGAATCATAATAATGTGGAAGTAACATAAAACATGACATAATCCTGAGTCGAGTATCATTATACATGTAGGGGCATAAGTCAAGGCTAACCACTAAGACTGTTACACATGAAGTCTCATGAGAAAAAAAAATTACCCAATGCATTGGAGATCTATCTGGTAACACTCGTCATAACATGTTCATGAATATTTTTTCCACATAAATAATCATACATAATGAATCAAATATAAACATAAGGGTTACCTATGGAAAGAATTGGGTATCATAATCATATTAAAAGGAATAACAAATGGAATATCATAACAGTGTCCATTAAATAATGAATTTAAATAATGCATGGACATTAATGAGGGAAAATAGTCATTGATCATGATATTTGATTTCAAATTTAAGTGAAAACATGTAATAAGTGTGTTTAAAAAACTTTTAAAATAAAATAATTTAGTGCGGTTTAAGAAAAATGTTCAATATTTATTAAAATGGAAGAGTAATTGTTTTTATAAAAACATAAATCAACCAAGATATTTTTTTATATTAAAATTATTGATTTTATAAAAATAATTGTTGATTAAAATATATTATGGAATGCAATTGAAAATGGGTAAGAAATCGAGAAGTTCCCTTTAATTGGGCTTGCTTATCGAAAATAATTGAGAAGGGAACCTTTTTAAAACATGTATATCCCCAAAAAAGAAGGATTAAATTATCTATATAAATGATTTTGGAACATATATATATAATTTATAATAATTATACAAACATAAATAAGAGTTATATTGGGATAAATATAGAGAAATCATAACCCGAAGGAAAAAATGGAGGTTTGGAAAGAATCCCTTACCTTATGTCCGAAAGTGTTCTTTACTTAATCATAATGTCCTGGATAATTAAATTAAATACATTAATTAATTACATTTTATACTTGTATTTTATTTATTATAATTTTATTATGTTCAATTGTGGCCTTTTTAGTGATTTATAAGATATGATATTATCATTATGAAGCATTCATTTCCTTGGTTTTCATGATCAGTTCATTTTTATAAGTGTATTAAAGATCATGTAGAATGTGAATAGTTTACTATAATTGAAATTATATGTCATGAATGAACTTAAATAAGTTTAATTTCTTTTATATATCATTTTTGTTATATGTTTTTAGGATTAAACATTAGATAAAACAATAGTGATAAACGTTAGTTTATTTTGGGGATTTTTTTATCATTACGAACTAATTTTTTTATTAATTAATATTATGAATATAAAATGGTTATAGAACATTAAATAAGATATAATAAATATATTTTGATCTGTTTTAACCATAAAAATTTTTTTATGACCATCCTTGAAGGTGGTAATGGAAATTGAAAACTCGTCGTGCTTGAATGTGATAAATTAACACATAACAGACAATGTTTTCAATTTTAGAAAAAAATGGGTAGGGGAAATAAATGATGATGGATTATTCCATTAACATAATAAAATTTGATTATATGTGATATATTGTAGTTAACATTCCCCTTGTATAAGAGTAAGTGAGGGGATAATAAGAAAAAAATAGGAAATAAATTAAAATAAAAGGAAATAGGTTTTTACCTCTTGAATTATTCTTCTTTATAACCTCCTTGAGAAAATTGAGTTGTTATTTTATTAATACAAAAGGCTCCTAGACATGGGTGATATAAATTGTAATAGTTTTAATAATAATTTGTGAAATATTCAAGGCTTTATAGGTGTGACAAAACGATGTGGTGAGGGGTGGTGTTTATAGTGGAGGAGAGGGGTGTTTTTTATTATTTTATTCATTATTTATTATTTTGGATCAAGAATATGAATATTTCATATTCTTATGACTAAATACAGTAAATAATGTAGGTTATTTCTAAGAAATATCCACTTAAATCATCCATTACTCAATCATGACTCAAAAATGCATGTATTTACTTATAATGTTAAATACCTTAAATTACCATATTTCATTATTCATAAAAAACTAGTTTAGAAAATTCAAAAAATGTACCCAAACTATTTTTTGACATTTAGAATTCAAATATTAACTTCATTTTATCAAAATAATTTTCTAAATATGATAAATTTAATTTTAAACTAAAATCATCATTTACTCAAAAAATACATATTTTTAAATTATAAATCATTTTATAAAACTTTGAAAAATTAATTAAGGTCTAATAACGTTATCTTATAATCATAAGACAACAAAATTTTAATTTATTAATACATTTTATGAAAATAAAGTTTCATTTAAAATTATAATATTAATTATAAAATTGTAATTAAATATTTATGAATTACAAAAATACCAAAACTTAATTTATCATTTTTAAAATAGTTATTTACATATTCCATGAAATAAATATATCATATTTTTTTATATGATGCCTAAATTTTATTTATACTATCATGGATGAGGTTACTATTCTATTGTTTAAATTTCTATTTATAAGGGTTATATTACTATTCTAAAGGTCAGGTTACTATTTCATTTGTATAGGTTCCTTAACTTTTAGAAATACCTCTCATGTCGTTCATAATTCATTTATAAAGTTTCTATTGTTTTCTTTATGTTATTTTATGTGATTTATGACATAATTATAAGAAGATAAATTTCATTGATTGGAATCTGAGTTATTATATTGGGCCTTCATCCTAATCCATTCACTTTATCATTAACCCCCCATTAAAAAAAAGAGCCTAATTGTGAACTTTATAGGTCAAGTCAAACATGATTTAGGTTGTGATATCATTATCCAATACTGTGATCATAGAGAATAAATTGATTCAATATTATCCTATTGGTTTTCTCATATTCTTTCGTATGAGATACTCCACTTGGTTTCTATATATTCCTTGACTCAATAATCTCTTCTTAGTTTCCTCATATCCCTTGATTTAAGATGTTCCTATAAATTTCCTCATTTTCTTTGAGTCAAGATTCTCCTCTTGGTTTCCTAAAGTACATTGAATCAAGATCTTCCTCCTAGTTCACAAATATACCTTGATTCAATATTCTCCTCTTGGTTTTCTCATATTCCTTAAGTCTAGGTTCTCCTCTTGGTTTCCCTAAAATACCTTGAGTTTAGATTCTCCTCTTATTTTCCTATAATTCCTTCACTTGATTTATTTGTCAACTTGAACCTGGAATGTATGCTTCATCATAAGTCCTGCACAAAACCATTTCTATGTATCTCTCACCTAGTAGTTCAGCCTGTGTGACTTTAAAATGATTGAAAGTGGTTATGGATGAAAAACCATAAAATTAACCATTATGGTCCTTGTCACATGACCTTAAAAGATATGGTGTGACTCATTAAATAGAAATAAAATACATGGGTTCTGATTCCCCTAATAGGGATACATAGGAATCCCCTTCCATTAGCCTAACCTTAACCCCACAACACTTATCACCTCCTTTTATAGGATTCTAATTCCTCCCTTTATGTTTATAAACTCTATAGTGCCTACCTATACTAGTTTAAACTATAGAGTATCCAAATACTTGGATAAAAAGAGAAAAAATATAATTCCCATGGGTATTTTAATATTAAATTCATGTTTTTAGTCAATCAATTTCATAAAAGGGTAACCACTGTTATTACTATAAAGGATTTCAAGAACATGAATTAAATCTATAAGAGAATCTCTAACTAGGTAGAAATACCACTTGTGGGGTGACAATACCTATCATCCTGTTATTTGAAAAAAAGGTGTCATTGTCACCAACCTATGTGATCAAGTAGTCGCTCTCCTTTAAAAAGTATGAGAGTCATATAAGAACTAAAAAAACTAAAATAGGTCCATGATAATAGAAGGTCATCAGAAACAATCTATTTATAGGGAACATAGGTCTGGGTCACTAAATAAATAATTTTCAACAATGGTTAAGGGGTTAATCTATGAGGGGTATTTATTTATTTTTTTATACTTTTAAATAAAAAAATAAGAGATTAATTAAACTATGGACATGTAATTTTTAAAATGATAAAGAAATTCAATCAATAAAAATTTGTACCATAAAATATTTTAAATAATCAATAAATATTTTTCTCAACTAGAATAAATTCCAAAATTATAATCCATTATTAAAAAGATTATTTTTATCTCTTAATTTAAAAAATTTGTCATCCTATGGTGTTACTAATAAATTAAGATACTAATTTAAATTTTAAATTGATTTTTTGAAATGATACAGTCTATTTCTCACAAATCCAAGTCATTTATATAAGATATAGTCAGTTAAAAATTATAATATATTTATTATCTCTTAATCAAATAATAATTAAATTGGTTAGCCTTAATTTTTTGAAAATTAATTTGACATAAATATAATTGAACAAAATAAAAATTCAGTTAAAATAAATTCAATTATAAAATTATTCATAAAAATATGTTAAAATTATGGAACATTTAACATTCTTATGACTCTACTATTATCCTAACATAAATAAATTAGTATGGTATCATGAATAAAATATGCACGAGGTACATAAAATAATACGTGATAAATATAATAATGTTCCCAAAATAACAATCATGCCATTCTACACTCCTAAAACATGAAATAAACTAACTGTCATTTATCACCAAACATGAACCTCACAAAATCCATAAAAAACTTCATAAACTCTATTACCAACCTAATTCATGTAATAATATTAACATCTATTGTAAAAAACCACCTTCAACATGAATATTATGAACACCTGTGAACTATAACCAAAATAAAAACTTCATGTGACTTCGTTCGTGTGTTATCAGTAATAGGATTCAAATAAGGGATGGTTAGAGAGTGATAGATGATTCATGGTTGGGTTTGTAGGTATAGGGATGAGTCAATTTTTCACCAATAGATGATTTAGGGGGCTTGCTATATAGGAAGATAGGGTGGTGTCTTGGGATGGTGGGAGTAGATCATTGCATACTGATAAAAGGGTGTAGGTCTAATATTAGTTGGCTAGTGGCAGTGACACTCAGTGATGGTTAATACCCACATGAGCTAGAGTTGGTGGGCCTAGTAGGTAAATGGGGTGTGGGGATCTCAAAATCAGATGAATAACCAGGGATTATGGTGAAGGGATTCCTCCATCTTATGGGGAATCAAGTATTCTGGTTTATAATAAAATGGTGGAAGCATGTTCTAAGATGTAAGTAGGGGAGAAAGGTGTAGAATTTTTTTCTGTAGATAGAGGGGAGATCTTAGGATGGTGTTCTTCATAGTCATTTGCAGAAGAGGCTATCACATAGGGGGTGATACTTGATGATGAATTGGAAGAATGGTCCTAATATGAAGGAGGATGGTTGTAGGTAATGGTAATAAATATCGGAGATATTCTCACTGCAATATAGAAAGATGTTGTTATTCTCACATCATAAAGAAATAATAATGGAGGAAGGATCCAACTTGTATTTCAACATGAATAATTATTACAAAAAAAATCATTCTATATACCTCTATCTCTCAATACGATGTTTCTCTCCCAACTCACTCTAGGAAACAAATAGCTCTTAGGCTTGAATCCGGATGTTGGAAGATCCCTAAGGCTTCCTTAAATATGTAGTGGGTATGGTTTCAAGTTTGGAATAACTCACTTATTGATACCCACCTACTCCCACCTAATCATTTACTTCTTCCATGGAATCCAAACTAATATTTTCTACACATGCAGTATCCATGGTTTAATTCCATGGATTAATAAGGGTGTCTCACCAGCCACATACCAAGTCATCTAGAAATTTCCTTAAATTCTCCCCCTCTATATGCAATCCACTAGAGGATTTTCAAATTTCCACATTCTCTCTAGCTTCCATCATTGTTTATTTATCCATATGATTCTGTTTTATTTGTATATTCACAAATTTTTTCAGTTTTTGATCCATCACCTCACATATACAATGATAGTGAATGTTGATATACTTCTTGATATCCTTATAAATCTATATCATTAATCAGAAATGGGTACTTGAATCAAGGATATATTGTTGATCAAATATTTCCAAAAGTATATCTTCAAAACTGTGAAATGTTAGGTCGGGAGGAACACTATTACTTGGATCATGTGATGGTTATACAACTTCTAATGGATAGGATTGACTCTCCCCCTTATTAATATACATTTCCACTACCTCTTGGTCTACTTTTGATGGGTATTTTGGAACCTACTCTACTTCAGTGGTAGGTGGTGCTGGAACAGGTTTTGGATCAGGAATTGATTCCTTAACACTTTATCTTTGATACATTCTAGGATTTTGAATTTCCACTATTGTCTGACTCTCATAGAACATGACATATCTACTTCTAATCAATTTATTATCCTTAAAGTCCCAAAGCTTGTATCTGAACTCTCTATCTCCATTGATAATTAAAATTCATGATCTTGATCTCTCATCTAACTTCTACATGGTCTCTTTAAATAAATTTGAAAATATTAAACATCAAAATACTCATAAATGAGAGTAAGAGGTATGTTTACAAGATATTGTGTGAAATCTCCAAATTAAGATCTAATTATGTTGATATATGTATGAGGAAGCATAAAACCTAAATATCCTCCCCCCATAATGGATTAAACTAATTAAACAAACTCATCATACTCCCAACCTTCTCTATGATGGTTCCATTCATAATTTATATAAATCCATTGTGTTGTGGTGTCTAAGGTACTATCCTCTCATTTTGGATTCCCTGAATCCTACAATAGTAATTAGAATCCCTATATGTGTACTCTGATCTATTGTTTGAATGAAGACACATTAGTTTCCTTCTAGTTTAACACTCTACAGTGACTTAAAACATCTTGAAGTGGTCTAGTAATTTTCCTTTATGCATAATAATTAAACCCACAACTTTCAAGATACAACCAAAATGTAGGTTAGAAAATATTTATTACCAACTAGTGAATCCACCTCCATATGACCACATACATCAGAAAGCACCAAATCCAGTAACTCTGATCTCCTAGATGAAGTATTAGTAAATGAGACACTAGGTTTCTTCCTATAAAAATAGTAGTCGTAAGGATCAAGTTATTCACCATTATCAATACTAATGTACTTATTCTTCACTAGGTTAAACAAACCTATTTCACTAGTATGGTTAATTCTTGCCTGATTTAGATTTGATGACACATCTCCTTTAACTATGTTGAGGTTCCCTATATACATCTTCACATTAGTTTTTTACAATGTACCACACATGAGTCCTTAGGTGATAATGATGGATCTATTCATTATCTTCCATGATCCATTACGGAAGATGTTATCATATCCATGTCTATGAAAGGATATTTTCAATAGCATGTTGATTTGAAGACATGGAAAATATTAAACATCCTCCATAGTGATTGTGTATCCAATATTCATCTTGAATTGTATATAATCCATTATAATGATATTTTATAAAATATTATTACCCATATTGACTAAACCAAATTCATTTTCTTAATAAGTTACGAAATACTCATGATGTCGAGTGATGAGGTATGATGCAACAGCATTAACCACCCATTCCTTGTCTTTTCCTAATGTGTGAAATAAATCCACTTATTTATATTTATGGAAAAGTGAAACCTCTCCAATTATCATCATGTGTGCATATTCATTTATTATATATTAGCATTTTCTTATAGATTCATTAAAAAACACATATTCATGTGTCCCTTCATGACACAATGATAGAATTTTTATGTTGGCCTATTACCATATGCATACCTTTCACTACTAATATTTTTCCTCTACTTCATACCCCTAAACAAACTCCTTGTTGTATCCCTCACTTCTTTTAAATGTGATCTTTCATCTTATTTCAACTTATATCCTTCCTCCAGGCCTCCCCATTAAACAATTCATCTTTTACTAATTACATTGTAAGTTTTCCTCTAGACATCAAGTTTCTAAGGGAGACCATCATTTTATCCCATCTATCAAGAAATGTGTATATTAGGTGGTTTACCTAACCTTTATTATTCATAGTCTTACCTAAAACCACCAATTGATTCACTAGGATCTGGAACCTTCTGTTGTTTTCAACTATAGAGTTTCCACTTTATAGTCAAATATTAATTAATTGATTTAACAAGAAAATATTATTTTGAATGGTATTTTACTAGTACATATTTTCTTATTTAATAAAAAGTTTTTATTTGAAATTATCTTAATTAACATGGTGGTAAAAAAATATGATTGATCCATTGGCGGATCTGACATATCATCTTCTTATTCAAATTCTTTCATTCAGCTTCGTTATTTGAATCAAGGTTTACTCCCTTATTCTAAATGGGCTTAAAAAAATCATTACCATTAAGGATATATTTATTTCAATACTTATATATTGATTAGTTCAATTAATTCAACATTATTATCCCTCATATGGATGGTCCCTCTATTTAATTTCAATTCAGTAATAAGTATTGAATTTTTTTTGGAAAAAACGAGGTGTAATTTTGGGTCTAGAACAATTAAAAATTGTGGAATCAACCCTCAAATCATATAAAATTGACTTTGGTTGATCATGATAAGATAAAAATGGTATTAACTAACAAAATTTAATAATGATGTGGTGATTTCATAAAGCTAATGTGACATAGTGGATCTCCTATTGAAAATTTCACCAGAAATTTCACCAACACTAAAACATTGAATTTTTATCTAATAAGGGGCACTATAATGCTCGATTTTGATCCAAAATTTGACTATCTCTACATAATTCACCTTAACATAATTTTTTATGTTGTTTGTTATTTTGTAAATTTCTCAAAATAAAATTTTAGAATATTCTTTGAAACCCCAAATCTGGGAAACCAGAATATTTCATTAACCATAAATGTAGTGAACTATTTTTTACCTTGTAAGACTTTGAAATATATTAAGAAATATTTTTAGAGTCAGGTGCTAAGATGGTATGTGATTCCAAATTCTGTTGAGCCTGGAATTGATATTATAAAAATATTAAATATATTAATATCATGTGCATGTAGTTTTTAGGAATAATGGAATAACTCATGAATGGATCCTTGGATCAGAAACCCCAGACTGCAATTGGTTTTGGGATGTGGGGTTTACCCTGGGAATAACCTAAGGTTGGTTAGTGTCATAAATCCGGTTGAGGTAGTCTTTGGTGGGTGCCTTTAATTAAAATAAATAAATAATATGTTTTTTTATTAAATTGCCTCATTAAAATCTATTATAAATACCCTCTTATCATTATTTTTCAAGGGTCGTCTGTATAACCCTGGTGAGATTTTATAGGAAGATCATATCATTCCTTGTTTTCAAATTGGAATTGGATGAGAAACGATGATTGAATTGAGGTGGGTCAAGAGGAAAAAGATGTTACAGGTCATCCCCTTCACTGGAGAACATGTTCTTCATCAATGATCGGTCCTTTTTTGAGTTGGGACTCATCAATTTTGTTTTGTTCCCTTTTTATTAAAATTTTGAGTGTGGATATTTATTTCTACTTATTGATCTGTATTTATCCTTTCATTGTATGAGCCTATTTCATTAAATTTATTTTTTAGATTAAATTATTCCTACTAGACCTTGTTATCACCCCCAAATATCCCTCTTATGAAATCAGTGGACAAGATTTATTGACCAACGATAGGTTTTATTTTTTATTGTTCTTTTACCCTCTATATCCATCTCATTCTTCACTATTATCCTATAGGGTTTTAGTTTGACATTTTCAGGGCATGGTCGAGCGAGATCGAACCCATTGATTTTTTTTGGTAGTAAAAATGACACATGAATCGATGGTTTTCATTTTTATTAAGGAATGGCATGGGATGGTGGTGATACTCCATGGATATAGTGTAATGACCCAAATAATTATAAATAAAATTTCCCATGATATTTTTATTAAATGTATTTTTATGTAATATGGTTATAGAAATCAAATTCACTCCTTTGGTTTTACTATATCCTATTGGATTAAAATGACTGTCAATCATCATTACTATTAATAATATAGTCATTGAATAGTTACCACATGATTAGTATAAATATAGAGTTTTAAAAAATCCAATTGGCATCGACAACAGAATTGATGACCTCAACTTGTATGATCACACCTTATAAATCCCATTTCTTAGAGCTTAAAATGGAGATATAATCTATATTATTTTCCCTTGACCAATCCTACACTGATATCCAACAGCTCAATCACAAAAGAAACATTTTATGAGAGAAGTTCAAGATCATCAAGACCACGGCCCAAACCATGTTCATCGAACGACCCCATGAAAGTTCTACCATCGCGCATCTTACCCTTAGGGTGTTTGCTGATGTATTAAAGGGATATGTATCAAGACCCTATAAATATGAGTATGTATATTATTTTGTATAAAATAATTAATATATTTTCATCTTACTATTTTTACTTTATAAATGATATTGATTCAATAAAAATAAAATAGTATTTTTTATTAATATTAAAATTCAATTAAGGAATTTATTTTGATGAATTAATGGGTTTTTAAAATAAATTAAATTTTAATAAAATAATTTTTTTAAATAATTTTTATCAAATATAAATGATAATATTATTTTTAATAAGTCAAATGTAATTTTTATAAGGGTTTGAAAACTTTTATTTTCAAAAACCCGTCATTTCTTAATAAATGTTGATTTTATTTTAAAAGTAAAAATTCAAATATTTATAAAATTATTTATATAAAATGAATATAATTATTTTAATTGGAACATCTAAATTATCCAATGGTGATTTTTTCATAATTTTCTGAGACGGTAAAATTTTCAAGTAAAAATTAAATAGTATATAAATATACTTTGTGTATTATAACATCATAATGACACAAAAGTGATGTAATAAATAATATAAATGGTATTCAAGACCAAATATATAATTTTACTTTAAAATAATGTGATTTTGAGTTTATTTTGATTTATTTTATAAATCCATTATGAATCCTCCAAAACCTGTAATAAATTTTAAGGTTTTAAAATCCTTTCTTTAAGAGTATGACTCACCTCCACATAAAAAAGGGTATTATTTTATTAAGTTCGGACCATAAAATTATAAAATAATGTAAACCACTCTCATTTTTCATAAACAATGTTCACAAACCATGGTATGGTTTGTGGTTTTGGTTATTTTATTATGTAGAGTCCAAAACATACATAATAAACAAATCTCCCTCTTTTCCTATATAAACCCACTCAATCTCCCATTTATCTTAACTCAAAATCCTTGGAGAACATCCATACTATAACCTACACTCTCTATAGTCCACATTATGTTCCCCAAGATCTCAAGAATCCCCTCCCAAGAATTTGGTGTCACACACTTAAGTAAGGGATTTCTCTCTTCTCATTTTCATTTTAGCACTTCATTTATATTATGTATCTTGAATTACATTTTTATATGTTGGGATATGTTATTAAATATTCCCCTTAATATCCATTTAATTTATAAATTATGAGATCCCCTCCCCCCATCACTCTCATTAATCCTCTTATGATCCTTTATGGTCACCCGTTACCATAATGAAATATAGTTAGGATTCTTTTCATTATTCAAATTTATTAATTATCTTATTCCATCTATTTCCAAATTTATTATGTTGGGATATGTAATTTTCATGTACCTATTAAATAAAATTTTATTTATATGTGATTATAGACCCATTTATTTCCCATTAACCCATTTTTATGAATATTTAAGTGACGTCGTTATGCTGCCAAAATTTTACAACGATTTTCCATGCCAAAAAAATTGTACAACGAATACCATACCCATTTCCTATCAAGGGTGTTCGTATTTTTGTACATATAATTTTTTATTGGTGACTTAAATGTATTTATTCACACTTCTCAATATTATAATAATTTATAATGATTAATTAATCCATGTTTTATGATCTATGTGGCACACTTAATCATGATAATGAAATGAATGTGATGGGTGTGCCAGAAATTATATAGTGCTCCAATACATTGGGTAATATTTTGTATCATGATATGTCCTGTTGGGATAGGGAGTGAAGATGATTTCATTATGTTACTTTTTCCACCATGATGTCTTGGTGGTTTATCCTTGGCCTATGATTATGATGTATTGTTTTAAGTTGTTAACACATTTTCCATGTTATGTTCATCATGTTATATCATGCCTTGTTGCTCATGTTTATGATTCCTAATATTTTTATGCCCCATTGATGTGCCTATTGTCTAACATGTATCACCTTATGCCATTTTTATTCCATTATGTGGATTTATAGCTCACTCATTTCTTATGTTTTTCCCCATGATATCTCATGCAGTTTTAAAAGCCATAGAATTTTAGAAGCATTTTAAGGAAATTTTTAATAATGTTTTTGTATCCCATGTTCAATAAGTTATTCTATGTACCTAATAATTCCCAAATACACTATAATTATCAATATTTTGGGTTTTATTATGGGTAATTTTATGTAATAAATCATGTATTAAAGTGTAATAAATAGAAGGTTTTTTATATTAGGTATCAAAGCCCGATTTATTTATTTTTGGGATTAGGATTAAGTAAACTCTAGAAAATGACTTAGGGATAACACTAAGTAAGCGAAAACATCCCTAAATTTTGGTAAGTATAGAGTAACTAGTTTATCAGGTAAATAAATATCTATCTGGATACTACAAGTGGATGTGGTTTTGGCGCAGATGTACCTAGGGATAATAACTCCGACAAGGTGTGTCGGTCCTAACTCGGTGTAACCTGGTACATGAAAATGAGCCTTACTGTGCACCTAGTTTTACACTCTCGGGGTATATTCAATGGTAAATTCATAATATCTTTACAAAACATTATTAAGGGAACAAAAAAAATACCCATAAGAATACATATTTGGAAATAGATCACAGATAACATAGATTGATGCTTATAAATTCATAAGTTAATGAAATAAATTTAATTTATAAGTTACCCATTAATTTCATTGGACTCCCCTTTATGTGTTTAATATTTTAAAAAAATTAATCATCCCAAATTTTTCTTTTATTCTATTCAATATACAAAAATAGAAGAATCAGGTAAATAATCAATACGGTGGGTAATGTGATGACTGCCCCAACGAGATGCCCAACCTAATGGGAGAAAGAATTGAAAACTTTGTGATGATAATATCTAAGATAACTTAGGTTATTAATAGAAAACTA
Source organism: Viscum album (assembly GCA_963277665.1). Taxonomy (NCBI): domain Eukaryota; kingdom Viridiplantae; phylum Streptophyta; class Magnoliopsida; order Santalales; family Viscaceae; genus Viscum; species Viscum album. Next base: position 876,000,450 of record OY728160.1, on the reverse strand, counting down.
GATCAGGAGAAACTTCCAAATCCCCTGAAGAGATAATAATCTACAATTGAGAGCTTTATGCAAAAAAAAGTCTATGGCTTTCAATGGATCATCTGATCCCTTAATCATAGAAAAATTAACCAACTCCATTGAGAAGATCTTCTCAATAATTCAATGGTCTGAGAAAGATAAGGTTATACTTGTTTTTTATCATATTGAGGGAGAATCTAATTAGTGGTGGACATTGATCAATAATATGAATCCTAAGGAAGAGATCAAAGAAATGAAGTGGAAGGAATTCTAGAAAACGTTTTCGATAAATAATTTATGTGCACTATCCAACATAAAATAGAAAGGTATTTCCTTACCCTAAAGTTAAAAATATGAAAATATATTAGGTTGTTTGAAGAAAACATAAAAATACTTTCATGATATATCTCCATTTTTTTTATTACCCCTAAATGAAAGGTCGGCTACTTATTTTATGGGATAAAGCCTAGTATATGAAAATACCTTGTTATACATGAATTTGATAGTTATGATGAAGTTTTTTGATGTGACCTCAAAGTTGAAATGGAGTTAGGTGAATCTCAATGGTATCACGTTTATAAGAAGTGAAAATGGAGTTTAATTCTGGTGGTCTGATGGAGAAATATAATGGTTCCAAGAAATTTCAACATCCCACTTATCAAAGGTGCAGAAAGAAGAGCCTTGGAAATTTACTAAGGTGAATGAAGAAATGATTTAGGTGTGGGAAGGAAGGAAACCTATGTAGAAATTTACGATAGGAGAAACCCACTAATGTGATGGGGGAAAGTAATGCTCCAATAAACCCTCAACATATTGTTCATTTCTACAACTGGAAGGAATCAGGGAACTTTTTAAACCAATGCACTGAGCCAAGGGTAGTTAGAGACAACCAAAACCCTCCAAGGTAGTAAGGTTGGACTTTTTCTATCACAACCACTGAGGTGGATCCTGACAATGAAGTGGTGACAGGTATGCTAGTTATTTATTCAAGGATTGTGAATGTACTATTTAATTCTAGTACTACATATTCCTTCATATCATGAAAGTTTAGTAGAACTATCCAAACACCACAAAAAATAATGGAATTAGAGTTGTTGGTAAAAATGGAAAATGGGGGGATTATTTCATCCCAAGTATATAAATCCTCCCCTATTAATTTTTTTGGGTTGAACTTACCAGAGAACCTTTTCATACTCCCTTTAGTGGAATTTGATGCAATTCTAGGCAGGGATTGGATTTTCCTATATAGATCCAACATAAATTTCCACAATGAGGAAACCAATATATGTATTGCGAATTGACCCCCTGATTATATTCAAGTTCATGGAGGAGGATGAATCTTATTAATCACTAACATCTCAAGTATGAATATTATTTCCCTAAGAGAAAGTGTATCTAGCTAAAATGATTGAGTCTAAGGAAAGAACCATCCTCAAAGACATGCCTATTTTGAAGGAATGCACTGATGTGTTTCTTGAGGAATTTTCTAGTATTCCTCCAAGACGAGAGGTTTAATTTTCAATCAATCTTATACCTAGGGTGTTTTCATTATCTAAGGATTAATATAGAATGGTTGTTCTAAAACTTGAGGATCTGAATAAACAACTACAAAAGAATCTGGAAAAAGGGACCATAAGCCCAAGTGTTTCACCATGGGGTGCACTAGTCCTCTTCATCAAGAAGAAGTATGGTTCAATTCATCTTTTCATTGATTATCGTGATATCAACAAGATCATTATAATGAATAAGTGTCTTTTTTCCTTGGATTTATGACTTGTTTGATTAGCTATGTGGATCACAATAATTCCTAAGGTGAATCTTCAGTTAGGATATTACCAATTTAGAGTGAAGAAGGAGGATATCCCCAAGATTGCTTTTCATATAAGGTAAAAGCATTATGATTTCATGGTAATTTCATTAGTACTCACTAATTCTCTATAAATCAACATGGAATTGATGAATATAGTATTTATATATTACCTTGAAAAATTTGTAGTAGACTTTATATATTATATTCTAAAATACTCTAAATCCAAGGAGGTGTACGAGGAGCAACTGAGCATTGTGCCAAAGACATTGAAAAAGGTTAAGCATTATGAAAATTACAATAAATGTAAGATATGGTTGAAGGGAGTCTCATTATTGGGGAATATCATCACAACCAATGAGATGTATATGGATCCTTTAAAGAAAGAAACAATTGAAGGATGGTTAAGGCCGAAATTCATGATAGATATCCATAGTTTCCTTGGTTAAGCTAGGTATTATCATTGATTTGTGATAAATTTATTAGGATTTTCAAACCCCATTACCAATATAACTCGGGAGGGAGTCAAATATTATTGGAACGATGAATGTTAATATAGGTTTAAGGAGTTTAAAATGATGCTTTTCACTACCCCTATACTTATACTACCCACAAGTGGAGAACTTTTTGTGGTATTTAGAGATGATTTAAAGAAGGTATTGGTTTGTGTGTTAATTCAAAATGAAAAATTCATAGCCTATGCTTCAATGTAGTTGAATTTTCATGAAAAGAACTACCTTATGCATGATTTGGAGTTAGCTATAGTAATATTCAATTTGAAAATATGGAAGCATTATCCATTTGGGGAGAAGTGTGAAATATATATGGATCACAAAAGCCTCAAATATAATTTCTTGTAGAAGGAGATGAATATGCACCAATGAATATGGTTAGAGATAATAAAGGATTATGAATTCTCAATTCACTACCATCCTAGGAAAGACGATAAAGTGGAAGATGCTCTAAGTAGAAAGGTTTTAGTAATTCTATCATTAATGGGAATTTAGAGGGATATGGCCTTCTTAGATTTAGAAAGGATAGACATGGGAATCATATAGTATGTAACATCATCAATCCTTTCACAAATGATTTCTCAACTATCCATTTTGTAGAGGTCAAAAGATACTCAAAGGGATGATGTGGGAATTCAAAATAAAGTGGAAACTATAAGAAAAGATAAATCATCATAGTTCAATGTTAATGAATATGGAGTTGTGAGATTTGGGTCAAGATTATGTGAACCATGAAATCTTGAGTTAAAGAAGTAGTTGTTGGATGATGTGCGTAGCTTAAACATCTCTATCCACCCAAGAAGCACAAAGATATATCAAGATCTCTGAGAATACTCACTACCACAAAATAGGGTTTCCGCAGTGCCACCCTTTATCAGTGCTTTTTTTAGCACTGATAAAGGGGACCCCTTTATCAGCGCTTTTGTTAGTAGCACTGATAAAGGGGGGACTTTATCAGTGCTTTTTCCTAGTACTGATAAAGTGTATATTTCAAAAAAATATGAAAAATAATATATTGATATATAAGTATATTTATATTGATATAAATATAATATATATTATTTAAATATGTTTTTTATAAGTATAAATAGACTATTACATTTAATATATAAGAAATTTAGTGAAAATGGCATTAAAATAATTTAAAAAATATTATTAATTAATAATTTTCTAATTATTATCAACTAATAATAATTTAATAACAATTTGAAGGCAAAAAAAGATCTAAAATAAGTTGAAAATGTAACTCAAACTTCAAATAGCCATAACTTTTGATCTGTGTTTCCGTTTGAGCTCTAAAACATATCAAATCTAATCATGCGATGAGATCTACATCATAATGACCTAAGGGAACCTTATATCACGTTTTTTAGGCCAAAAAATACCATAAGGCGTAAAAAACTAGGTTTTTAGTCAGGATACCCTGATTTTTTAACATTCAAATAGCTATAACTTCAGATATGCATATCCTCTAGACCTATACCACATATCATATCGAATATTGTTTCATTTTCATCGATTTGACTGGTTTTTTAGTTGAAACAGACATCTAGATTATAATCTATTAACGTTTTAACATTCTATGGCTTTTCAGATACACATATATATGTATTTATTCATAAATATATATGTGTGTGTGTCTTTTTGTGTGTCTGTGTGTGTGTGTTGTATATATGTCTGTATTTCTTTATTTATAAATACACATAAAAAACATATTTTTTAAATGTATTTAAAACAAATCTTATAAATATATATTAATACAGAAATAAATATATGGATAAAAATTTATAACTAAAGATATACATATAAATAGATATAAATATATATTAATATATGAATAAATAAATATATATATATATATATTAATATATGAATAAATATATATGTATGAATATAACTAAATATATTTATATTAATATGAATCTATTTTAATATATGAATAAATATAACTATATATATTTATATAAATAAATAGATATATCGTTAAATGGAGAAAAAACTAAATGGATTAGTGGTAAAGGTGAAGGCGTGCAAGGGGGGAGGTCACAGGTTCAAGTTCTGGTGGAAGCAGGGGTGCACGGGCAAGGGGGAGGGGGTTGTGCGACAAGTGCAGCGTGCGTTGAGAGGGAGGGGCTTCACCTAGCACTGATAAAAGGGGGGGTCAAACGCTATTAAAAGCTCCCCGCATTATAAATTCTTTTTGACTTTTTATTTCATTTTATTTTTTACTTTTATCAGTGCTAAAAAAAGTGCTGATAAAGGATGTTTTTATCAGCACTTTTTTTAGCGTTGATAAAAGTGGCCTTTATCAGCGCTTTTCTAAGCACTGATAAAAGGGACCCCCTATCTTCGCCTCGATTAGCAGTGCTTTTCTAGCACTGTTAATTCCCTTTCTAGCACTGATAAAGTCCATATTTGTAGTAGTGACTATTGGTGGGACAATATGAAGAAATAGATCAAAAATTATTCATCAAGATTTCTTGTATACCAGTAAGTGAAAGTGGAAAGGTAAAAATCCAAGTGGATGATTCAACCATTACTCATACCTACATGGAAATGGGAAAACATCACCATGGAATTTTTCACTAGTATTTGGAAGAAATAAAGAGGGGATAATGTTATATGGGTTGTGGTGGATCATCTTAAAAAAATTGTGCACTTCATTGCAATTTGAGATGATTTACCACTGGATCAACATGCATGGATATACATTAGAGAAGTGGTATGGCTGCATGAAGTACCACTATTGATTGTATCCAATCGAGATCCAAGATTCACCTATAAGTTATGGATGAGTATCTAACATGATCTAAATGTTGTTTTGAACTTTATCACAACTTATCATCCTCAAACTGATGGAGAATATGATTAGAATATTCAAACACTGAAAGATATGTTGAGAGCATATTCTATAGACTTCAAAGGAGGATGGGACCAACATATTCCTCTGGTTGAGTTCTATTTCAACAACAGTTTCCACTCGAGCATAAAAATGGATCCCTATGAATCTGTTTATGGGAAGAGGTGAAAAACTCCTTCATGATAGGATGAAGTTGGGGAAAAAAATTCTAGGTTCTAAAATGGTTGAGGAAATAGTGGAAAATGTTAAGACCATTCAGCAGAACATCAAGGATGATCAGAGTGAACAAAAGAGCTATGAATAAAATTATAAATGAGACCTAGAGTTTAATTTTTGAGACATGGCATTTCATTTAATAAACCCATTTAATAAAGTGATGAGATTTGGGAAGAATGGAAAGCTTATTCCATGGTACATTTTCCCTTTTCAAATACATGATCACATCAGAGAGGTGGCCTATCGACTTGAACTGAAATCAAACCTATATCAAGTACATGATGTATTCCTTGTATCCATCTTGATAATGTACATAGAAAAACCTTTCACATGTACTCAATCCAGAGGTAGTACCATTAGATACTGATCTTTCCTACAAATAGAATCTGGTAAAGATCTTATCTCATAGAGAAAATTTTCTAAGAAATAAGACAATGCATCTTTTCAAAGTGTTGTGGGGAAACCACAAGTTTGAATAAGAAAATTAGGAACTGGATAAGGTTCTAAAACAGAGTTACCCTCATCTATTTTATCATGCAAAAATAAAATTTTGAGGGAAAAAATTATTAAGAGGTGATATTATAACGGCCCAGATAGTTATAAATAAAATTTCCCTTAAGATTTTAATTAAATGTATTATTTTGTAATATGGTTATACAAAACACATTAACTCTTTTGGATTTATTATATACTATTGGATTTAAATGATTATTAATAATTATTATCGTTGATAATATAGTCTTTAAATAGTTTTCATAAGATTTTTATAAATATAGGGTTTTAACATATCCAATTGACACAAAAAAGGAATTTATGGCCTCAACTAGTAGGATCATACTCAAGGAAGCCCATTTATTAGAGCATCAATGGTAGATAGCATCTATGGTTTTTTCCCTTGAACAAGTTCAATCTGATATCCAATAACTTAAGCATGAGTGAAACCATTTATGGGAGAAGTTCAAGCTCATTGAGATCACAACACAAACCATGTTAGTTGAACCGCTCCATGAAAGTTCCACCATCGTGCACCTTACCCTTAGGGATTTTTCTCATGTATTAAAGAGATATGTATCATGACCAAAAAAATATGAGTATGTATATTAATTTTTATAGAATATTGAATATATTTTCATATTATTATTATTACTTTATAAATTATTTTGATTCAATAAAACACAAATAATATTTTTGTTTAATATTAAAATTCAATTAAAGAATTTATTTTAATGAATTAATGGGTTTTTGAAATAAATAATATTTTAATAAAATATTATTATTAAATATTTTTTATTAATTATAAAGGAACACATTATTTTAAAGAAGTCAATTATAATTTTTATAAGGGTTCGAAAACTGTTATTCTCAAAAACACATCATTTCTTAATAGATGCTAATTTTATTTTAAAAGTGAAAATTCATGTATTTAGTAATTTAATTATATAAAATGAATATAATTTTTGGAATTAAGATTTCAAAATTATCCAATGGATAATTTTTCATAATTTTTCAAGGTAATCAAATTTTTGGGTAAAAATTAAATACTATATAAATATACTTTGTGTATTATTACATCATAATGACCCAAAAGTGATGTAATAAATACTATAATGGGTATAAATGACCAAATATATTTTTAAATTTAAAATAATTTAATTTTAAGTTTATTTTATTTATTTTATAAATCCATTATGAATCCTCCGAAACATGTAATATATTTTAAGGTTTTAAAATACTTTCTTTAAGAGTATGGCTCACCTCCACATAAGAAAATATATTATTTTATTAAGTTCAGAACTTTGAATTATAAAATAATTAAAACTAATCCCATTTAGAAAAATTCATGTGCAAAAAAAATGGTTGATTTGTGGTTTTGGTTATTTTATTATGTAGAGTCCAAAACCTAAATAATAGAGAAATCCCCCTATTTTCCTATATAAACCCACACAAGATCCCATTTCTCATCACGAAATCTCCTTGGATCATGTACATTATGTTTCCTCCACTCTATAGAGTCCTCCCAAGGGTCCCCAAAGCTCTCAAGAATCCCCTCTCAAGTATTTGGAGTTAGAAACTCAAGTGAGATATTTCTCTCTTCTCATTTCTATTCAAGCACTTATTTTAGGTTATGTCTCTTGAATTCAATTTTATTATGTTGGGATATGTTCTTAAATATTCCGCTTAATTTAAATTTAATTTATAAATTATGAGAACCCCCCCCCCCCACTTTCACTCTAATTAATCCTCTCATGATCCATTATGTTCACCTATTACCATGTCGAAATATAGTTATGATTCTATTCTTTATTCAAGTTTCTTAATTACCTTATGCCTTCTATTTCCAAATTTATAATGTTGGGATATTTTTTCCAATGTCCCTATTACTTCACATTTTATTTATATGTGATTATATACCCCTTTATCTCCCATCAACCAATTTTTATGAATCTTTAAGTGATGTTGTTATGCTACTGAAATTTCATCATGATTTCCCATGCCAAAAAAATTGTGTGGTGAATACCATACTCATTTCCTATCAAGTGTGTTAGCCTTTATTCACATATACTTTTTTATTTGGTACTTACATGTATTTATTCCACACTCCTAAATAGTGTAATAATTTTTTATGATGAATGAATCGGTGTTGTATGATCTATGTGGCATACTTAAGCATGAGAATTAATTGAATGTGACAGGTGTTCCCTGAATTATATAGAGATCCAATGTATTGGGTAATTTTTAGTATCATGATATGTTATATTATGATAGGGAGTGAACCTGATTCCTTTATGGTACTTTTTCCACCATGATGTCTTGGCAGTTTATCCTTGACCTATGTTTATGATGCATTGTGTTAATCAGTTTCCATATTCCCTATGTTATGATTATCATGTTATATCATGCCACATTTATAATTTTTATGGTTCCTACTCTTTTTATTCCCCATTTATGTTCCTATTATCTAAAATGTATCACCTTATTCCATATTTATTCCTTTAATGGGATTTATAGATCACCCATTTCTTATGTTTTTCCCAGGATGTCCCATGCAATTTTAGAAGCCATGGAATTTTAGAATCATGTTAAGGAATTTTTCAATAATGTTGTTGTATCCCATGTTTAAGAATTTATTCTATGTACCTAATTACAAAAGACATTAGACTTATTGATATTTTATCTTTTATTATTTTTACTTTTAGGTAATAAATCATGTATTAAAGTGTAATAAATATCAGGTTTATTATATACAGGATCTAGAAGGGTGACAACATCAAGAAGTAGGCACATGGGTAACATTGTGGGCTTTGTATGGATCATTTGGTTCTGATTTACGGCCACTGAAGGGTCGAAAATGATGTTTGAAGGTGGTTACATCCAATTTTGGGTGGTCTTTAGGAATGATTCTAGGTAGAGAAGATAGATCAGAAAGCTTCATAGAAGATCATAATAATATGTGGAAAATGTTACTACACACCATGTAGTGAAGAATAATACATGATTTATTCTTTAGATTATGTAGTGAATGGGGTTTTAGACGAATTTAATGGTCACATTCCATGTGGCTAGGACCACACACCATGTGACCCTCCCCATATGCCCAAGTTGTATGCCAATTGACACATTCCTAGGAGCCCATGTGGGAGGACACTCCATGTACTCTAAGAGTACATGGGAAAGGACTACTACCTAGGAAAGGATAGGTACCCAACCAAGTACACTGGCATGTCCTGATAAACATGAGAATGGATAGGAGAACATAGGAAGGCCTTGGGTGGTTAAGACATGTCGACCAGACCCCTTAAATGTCTTGTATATCGATATATCCTCTGAGTTGTGTTTGGGGGAGGTCACGGCCAGGTTATAGAGCAGGTCCAAACATCGTGTGGACCCCATAAATGTTGTGTATCCCAATGAGAAACTTCTTCCTATTGAAACATCTTCATTTGGAATCATATTTTCGACCAGGAGTAGCAAATCCTGAGTTTTTTTCACATGGAATGCGGTGGTTTCCTTTATAGTTGAGTTTGAAATCTGATGTGAGATATTTTGAGAATGGCGATTCTTTAGGCGAAGTTCAAGGATGGAAGTGATTAAGGCAAGATCATAGGGGAGATATCAGGGTCATTACTCCCCTATCACACCCAAGCATGGGTTCCCCAAACTATTATAGATATGTAGGGGTCATTAATCACATGTATCAAGAGGAAACGGTTTCCCTATATTCTTTATATAGGTGGGTTCATTGCTTCCCTTACTACTATATGGGATGGGTTTTCTACCTATGGAATGGTCATCCACCGTCTTTGAGCTTTGATAGGGTGTGGTTCCTCCATGGGATTTTTGGATCCCTTAATTGGGGAGAACAGTTGCAAGGAGAAGACCCCTCCACACACACTCTGGTGAGGTTGCATTTGATGCTAGGTACCTATGTCGGACATTTGGTATTTCATGCTTATTCATGAACTTTGCATGAGATATGATATAGATAGCCCCTTTCTCTCTCTAATCGGTTTTTCTATGAGAATATATATATATATATATATATATATATATATCTTTGTGTGTGTGTGTGTGTATTCATTGGTTTTTTTCACTCTGTTATGGGTTGAGCATAACTTTTATGTTTCTTTCTGTTTCTCCCTCATCGATTTTTAGGGAATCCTACTAGGTTTTTATTTACTCACCCAAATATGAACTTTTCTCGCACGTGTCTTATTTTATGTAGATGAAGAATAGGTTTTTTGTGACTTTGATAAATCTTAGGAATACTTTATTTCATAGTTTTTGTATGGTGGTTAGGGTTGGAGATCAAGATATGGGGTCTCTCACATTTCTTTATTCCATTTTTTATAAAGTTGGGACTTTATTTCTAGTTGGGAATGTATATTTACCCTTTACGTTTTGGTTGTTTTTATATGTATTTTGATGTATTCCCCAAAGTTTATTGAATGCATGGTTTATCTCTAGAGGATACAATCTTTAATATATTTTTCTTTTCACTACTACATTGTGATGGTTGGGTGAATGCATACAGGTACATTATAAAAAGGCCTCCCATTATAGTTATCCCTTCTTGACACTTATCACTTACCCCTATCCTATTAGATGTGGGCTCGGGGTGGTGACAGATCGACCTTATGCTAGCCAGGTGGGCCCTGATGGGTCGATTTATTACAGATTGGTATTAGAGTTGTTCATTCCTTTGGATAGTGATCCTAGTTGTCCCCATACGAGGATTGGTTGGAAACTTAGGGGTAATGTTGTTAAAGTGTCTTGAGTGTGGATTTCAGACTAGGGAACCTAGTGTTGGTGTGGCGGCTGACGTGTTCATACACCAGGAATCTGAATACCTACTTGTCAACTCATCATAATGAGACATTGGTTACATAGATCAATAGTACATGAATCATATAAGATTGTGTATTTTATTTTCCTTCTTAAGTCATCTTCCCATATTATATATGATAATCTGACTGTGGTACATCTTGGTCACTTTCAGGATGCCTCTGTGTAGAAAGTCAATCAAGGTACGAATTCAGGATCATGAAGATAATCTGATGAGAGATGATGCCTCATTTTAGGGGAAATATCATAAGGTAATTCCTGTAAACAGGTAGATATATGTACCATCGCATGTCGAGTAGCAGTTAGTATTGGTAGTTCAGGTTGATTATGCGAGTAGTCTTAGTGCACACTATGAGTTCCAGCATCAGAGGCCACTGAGAATCTGTGGTGAGATAGAACACCAAGTGGTGGAGGATTGTCTTGAGTCATTGACCCAAGTCTCCAAGTTGGTTTGTACCCTGACCGATCTGATGGTTGCACTGGTAGCTGGTCTTTTCTATGGATAAACAAGGATTTGGTGAAGTTTGGTCACACAAACTCATGATGATATGATTCTATCATAGACCAACTTCCAACAACTTTTCTTTGAGGATTATTACCAATCGTGATTGTGCTCAATTTAGATCTAGGGGATTCATGAGCTACATCAGAGTAGTATGACAATATTTTATAATGTCATGAGGTTCATGGACATTATGTGATACTCCCTAGATATGGTTTGAAATGTCTTCTTTTGGGTGAGGAAGTTCAATAAGGGTCTCTATAGGGACATTCGACACATTGTGGTCTCCTTATGGAATCCCACTTATGCTAGAGTACTAGAGTGGTATCTGGTGACTGAGAGAATCCTAGTATAGGGATGCCGGATAGTTGGAGTCTGTAGTAGGTAGCATATGGATAAGTCATATTTAATAGGTAGTATATTTCATTAATCAAGATATCCGCAGATGAGGGATTCTCATTATCAAACTTGGACACATGAATTTTTTTATTAAGGATCACATAAAGGATACAGTCATCCTAGAGAGGGGTGATTTCATGATTTCTATATCCATGGTCACTTAGATCATGATTTATTGGCCCATGGTAAATTGTGGGATTAGAAGACTATGGATATACATCCACGGAAGTGTAAACACCAAGATTAAGGATCTTCCAGACATGGATAGGGTGGCCCACAGGGATGCAGTTCTGGAAGAGGAGCAGGAGCAGCTCCAAAGGGAGTAGAAGCTAGTGTAGGATGATGTTACAAGTTTCTACCACCACCACCACCACCATGTAGTCCACATTAGGCATGGGGAGCTAGTTTTTGGGGCTATAGGAAGTTATAGAACATGGAGTTCTATGACAAGGATGCACATGAGATGATATGAGGTACAATTTTTGTTTTTTATACTCTTTCCTTATCATTATTAGACACAAGTTCAAGTCATTCCTTCGTATACTTATTCTTGGTGTGAGAGCTGGAGATTCCAATCAAGTCCTTAGCCCATCATCTATATTTATAGGTTCCTATAAGGAATTATTCTTCAATATTACTAATCTACTAGTAGTATGAGTTATCTCTTAGAAAAGAGAGTTCCAAATGGGACCACTTGTCCATCATGATAAAACCTTATGAAATCATCATGGGTATGGATTTTTTTTTCATGGTTCGAGTCCAGATCAATTTTTATCGTAGGTAGGATAGGTACCTTCAAAAATATGTGATGATATTATCCTTTGTGTAAATCATAGATCTCACGGCTGAGTAAGTGGGTATTTCATGTAGGAGGCTTCATCCCATCACCCATCAGTTGACAAGTTTCACCCTTGGTGTAGTAAGCACTTATGGAATCTAGATTCCTTCAATAGTGGTGTAATTTATGGATGTATTCTTTGAGGATGTTCTAGGAATACCTCTGAGGTGGGATATGTAATTTTTCATTGAATTACACCATGGCACCATACCTATATCTTCTTCAACATATTGGATAAACCCTACAGATCTTTGGGAGCTAAGGGTGTAGTTGGAGGACCTTCAAGAGAAGGGTTTTATTAGACCCAGTGTATCCCCCTAATCATATTTGATTTTTTTGTGAAAAATTAATATGTGAGATTTTGAATTTTTGTTGATTATCATAACCCGAACCCTAAAATGGTAAAAACAAGTACCCCTTGTCAATTATTTATGACCTCTCTAATTAGTAGCGAGGTGCGTGTTGGTTCTCAAAGATCGGTCTCAAGTCTAGATTCCACCCATTGAGGTTTCTCAAGGTTGATATTCTGAAGCTATAATTCCACTGTTGTTATGGACACTATGAGTTCCTTGTGACTCATTTCATTGTGAAAAATTCCCCTTTTGTGTTTATGGATTTTATAAACTTGATCATCCATCCATACTTGGACCAATTTGTGGTTGTATTTATTGATGACATACTCATCTAATCTTCATTATAGGAGGAGCATGAAAAGTAATTGAGTACGGTCCTAGACTTAATTCAATAGCACCAGATTTATGTTAGGCTGTTGAAGTTCTAGTTATGGATCTGTGAGGTTCACTTTTTGGGGAATTTAATTTCTAATTATGGTTTAGCTATGGATCTGTAAAATATTGATGTAGTGTTTTCTTGGGATAAACCCAAGATAATGTCATAGGTGCAAAGTTTCCTTGTCTTGGTGTGGTACTAAAGGAGGTTTATGGAAGACTTATCCTATATTTTATCCCCTTTAACCACCCTAATATGGAAATGTAGACATTTACCTAGACTAAGTAGTTCCAGAGAGCCATCAAATAGTTGAGGATAAGGTTGAAAATTTCTCGTATACTGAGATTACCAAAGGTAGTCATGTATTACGTAGTGTATTGTGATGCCTCTAGAGTTGGGCTTGGATACATGTTAATGTAGAGGTTGATAGTGATTGCATATGGGTTGAGGAAATTGAGACCATATGAGCAGAACTACATGAATTATGACCTAGAGGTGGAAGTGGTAGTATTCAATCTAAAGATTTAGAGGTGTTATCTTCTAAGAAAACACTTTTTTGTTTACTAGACCATCAGATTCTCAGGTATATCCTAACATTGAAAGATTTAAACCTAAGATAACATAAGACAAGTGGATCATCCATGCTAGCACTCGAAGATACATCAGTGATGATCTGATACTTTTGGATATTTTTTGGATACCACTAAATGAATTATACTTTGTATCCTATCTATGAAACAATGTTACAACTAGAATGGGGTTTGATCAAGCAACATATTCATCAAAGAAAATCTCAAAACGAAAGTAATTCTATAATTAAATTAATTATAAATATAATTTTAATATATCCTATCTCTTTTTTCAAGATTATTTCATCAAATTTATTCAGTTAACATCATCATACATAAATATTATTCATTACATTCTTGTAAATTAATCATTGGATCTAGTGGAAAACATTATTGGGCATAGTCCTGACCAGCTCTTCTATTGTGCCTGAAACCTAAAGTTGCTTCATTGATACCTTCATGATGACTCACATTCCATCTATTGTGGTGAGTTGGATGTTGATGATGATGAGATATATTTTGATCAACATTTTTAGATTCATTATTAGTAGGAGAAATTGTTCCATGGGTGTGTCATTCCCATGGTTCACGTCTTATAGAGACGCAATGGCTTGGATGAGTGTATATGGGAGCATGAGTTAAATATGTGTTCCCAATATCCTAATGTTTTTTTAACTTTTCTTTGTATTTATATGATATTTATATTCTTGATTTTATTTTATTATGATTAAATTTGTTTATTTATTTTATTGTTCTTGTGTTTTGTTGGCGGTGAGATTCTTGTTTAAGTGGTATCACATGTGGTGTTTTCAGTTTGAAATTGTTTTCCTTCATTATAATTTGGGTTTTTATTATGAAATATGAGAGTCATTTTGAGAGGTATATAATGTTATGTCTTGGAGTTTCTTTGATTTTTAATATTCATTTTCCAAGAATTAGAGGCATTAGGTTAAATGGAAGATATGATAAACCTTGGCTGAAATTCTTGTAAGGGTTTTAGGTCTTCATATGATTTGTGGAATAGTTGGGTGTATGGGGTAGAGAGATTTTAGTATTTTGGTGTGCTCTTCCATGAACACTTATGTTTCAACATGAGTCTATATTTTATATTTTATAGATTAGGATTTGATTTTTTTGTGTTATCTTATTTGGAGGGGATTTTTCGGTTACATCATGATAATTTAGGTTAAGGCAGGGAGAGTCTTAGAGAGATTTTGGGTTGGTTTTCATTAGTTATATTGTGGAATGATGTATAATGTTTCTATTTAAAGCTTTATGATCATGGTGTGATTATGATACTTTGTTTTTTGTGGGTTGGTATGAATATTTCATGATTCTTTCATTTCAAGGATTGTTTCAGCATGGTTGTTGTGGTATGTGTCTAGGGTCGATCAAGTTAAAGGTGAAAGGTCAAGGATTATTCTATGATCCAAGAGGATTAAAATGTTTCATCATAATGGCTCCCACTACATTGTGACCATAATTTGTTACGAATAATTTAGATGGTTTTACTCCCCAAGATATAAGGTAGATTATGTCATGATTTCCAAATCAAACTACCATTGTGTCATGATGGATCCCATCAAGTTGTTTTTCAATGTTTTCCAAATCTAATTATAAATATTGGATTCATATTGAATTATCTTTTATTTATATGTATTATTTAAAATTTTAGGTGAACTTTGGAGTTTTTTGAGATCCCTTTGGTGGTTATTTGATCCTTAGCTCCATCTGATGGGGACCCACTAATCTGAGGTGGGATTTTATTCCCCTCACCTTGTTCTTATCCTATTATTTTCTCTTTAATATGCTATGGTGGAAATTTAAATTTTATTTGTTTCATTTTTTGGGTGAATTTAGTTCATGGTATTAATGGAGGTGAATATGTTATGGGTTTTTTAGGCTTTCCTTGGGTGTTCTTGTCTTTCTGATCATCTTTATTTCCTCTTCCTTAGGCTATATTCTCCAAAGCATTGATTAGGGTTGGGGACTCGAGACTTATTATTTATTATTATGTGTGAATTTGGAATTAAAATTATTTTTATTTCATTGTTTAGATGGTTTTAATTATCTTAATGGTTATAATAAATAAAATTTAACAATTGAAATGAAAAGATGTTTTTATAAGATTTATGCAAATTATTTATTATTGTAATTGTATTTATACCATCATTGATTGATATGTGTTGATATAATTCCTTATGTCTGTTTCTTTTGATATTCATTTAAACTTCATAATTGGATAATCATGTAAATATATTAATAAATGGGATAAATGAAAATCTAAAATTAGTATTGACATGTTTATGCCAAAGGTATTTAATGAATATGAAAGTATTATTATTGGGAGATTGTTTATTGTGGTTTGTTGATGTAAATTATGTATTTATTATTGTATTTTATTATTTTCCATTTTTATGGTTAGAGAGTTCATGGTGATAACTTTTATTGTTATAATTGGGGGTGTCGGTATGATATTTCTATTATACTGAAATTTGGGGGATATGATGTGCTTTAATTTTGGTTGGTTAATATGGTTGATGTGGAAACGAAGTGGTTAGTGTTGTATTAGTGGTGGAATTTATTTATTTTTTTGTCATTATAATGGGATTTTATAGTGGTCATTATATTGGTGGGGAGAGGTTGATGTGGTTGTGTTTTAGTGTCCTAGAAATATCGTTTGATTCCCAATTAAAAGAAATAATAAGGAATTAATTAAAATTGTAATGGGTTAATGGGTTAGTGTTGTCATACAATTTATAAATGAATTAAATGGTAAATGATATATTGTAAGGTGGGTTTTTAATAATGAAATATAAGTTTTTATATATTATTGTAATGTTGGTAAATGAATGTGACATGACTAATGTAATTCAGTAGGTAATATTAAATCGGGAAATTGATAAAAATGTGATTAAATGGTGTGTTGGTAATTGTGGTGTATATTTTTTGATGTGATTCTATAGTCAGTTTATGTTGTGAGTATTAGTGGAAATGGTCATTAGTTTGTTGTATTTGAGTGATAATATGGTTTTTTTAACCCTATAAAAATAGTTTTTCTATTTCTCTAAGAATTCAATATTCTGAAAACTAGGGTCCTGTCCCAATGTGTGTCACTCAAATACACTTCCCTTGTTGTTATTTATTAATTAAATTTAAATAATTACTAAAAAATATAAAATAATAATAATAATAATAGAGTTGGAATTGAGAAATGCATGAAAAAAAATCAAATGATGAGCACAGACGCAAGGTACATACAAAGATTAAAGGAAAAAACTCCTAGTGTTTACCTTATAAAACCTTTTCCATATATCCAAATATATATATTTTTTATTTTCAAAAATACAACATTGAAATTTAGTGGGAACTGTGGAAAATATAAGGTTGTGAAAAAATCATCACAACCAATAAAAAATGTGATAAAAGTGGAATCATGATTCATTAGATTTTGGGAAAATAAGGATTTGATGATATTTTTATCATAAATTCATGATATCAGTCATAAGGATGACTTGAATGTACTCTTCAATGATGGTGGAAATTAATATCATAAGTTCCAGATAGTCATTATAATAGAAATTTTGAGATTATAGTTTCTGAAATATAAAATCATCCTGGTATTTAAACCATACCTTAGTTTTAACTTAGAGTTCTAAAAGAAGTTTGAGCTACCCACTTTAGCTTTATCCTTGGATGAAAAGATGATAGAACTATTTATTAATTTTATATCTATTTATATGTTTATTTTAAAAAATTATTTAATGTATTATTCATCATTTTAGAGAAGATATGAGGGAATTTGAAGTACCTCATTTATTTACCAACTTGTATTTCAGAATCATCATATATTCTTAGGGGTTATGGGTTACCCATTTTAACCAACTCCTCAAACCAACCCAGATTGCATAGTTCTTAGAATTATGCCTCATTTAGTCCCTTCAAAGTATTCCTATTAACTAATAGTGATCCAATAAGAATATTATATGATCGATTCTGCATTGGTTTTGGTAGAATTTAATAGTCCATACGCCATATAATTATATTCCCTATGTAAATTGAGTAGTTTCTGAAATTAAATCCCCATTTCTTCCCTTTCTTCAATCCTGATCCAAAAAATAATAATCACTTTCCTATGCCTATTCTTAATATGTTAATGAATCTTGAGAGACTACCTGAGAGCCTTTTTGAACTTTAGTGAAATTAATAGATTCCACTGCAAACAATTCCTTAGAATCTTAGCATGGGTCTGAACATGTAGCTTGTAGGTTCTTCTACTTCATCTAGGGAACCACAAGTTTCCATCCATAATCATCCTTATCTATAAGAATTACCTTGATTATATCAAACCTATTATGGGTCTCAAAGAAATAGAGAATACCATACCCCTCCACATCAATAAATTTCTTACCTTATCCATAGTTTTTAAGGATTGAGTGATATAACTAGATTGTGTAACCTATAAACATATAGAGATTCCTAAATCAGATCATATATATAAAAAAAATTAAAATCAGAAGGATTAAAGAATGTCTAGGTTATTTTATAAATCTTTGTTACAGATCAAGTTTGATCCTCACTCCTTGAACCTCTTATAACCAGTAACCTCCATAACCTCCAGAATTATCCCTAGGAATATCAGATTAAATAGGATTATCACAACATAGGAAACCCGAGTCTATAAACACCTCATTCTGGACCTTATTGAGACATCATTTAATATATCCATCTAATTCTTTACCTTTACCAAAAATATCATCTACTATAGATGCATAAGAATACTTCACATTACTTGGTGGGTCTTTTTAAGTAGACCCATCAAGATAACTTTTTTCAATAGAATCTACCATGAATCTTATCATAATGAGTTTTTCAATATAATCTTATTATGAGGTAGAAACCTCATCTAAATTGATATTAGAAACTATTTTATCAATAGGGGAGTTGGAATATTCTATTTTAAAAGAGTTTGATAATTTAAAATCTCCATATTGGTAGACTAAATCTTGAGTATCAGTCCTAAAATTAGTAGCTTTACGCCAATAAGATTATTGATGATAACCTAGTTGATTTCATGAGGATAAAAAGTCAACCCATGACTTTAATTTGATAGTTATTTTGCACTA
Source organism: Viscum album (assembly GCA_963277665.1). Classification (NCBI taxonomy): domain Eukaryota; kingdom Viridiplantae; phylum Streptophyta; class Magnoliopsida; order Santalales; family Viscaceae; genus Viscum; species Viscum album. The sequence goes on along the minus strand of OY728160.1, from coordinate 875,981,540 downwards.
TCATTCATTTTCAATATAATTATTGAAAAAATACATAGGGGGTTTTGATATATCCACGTCCACACAAATGTAGGGAGATATCGGCTGACAAAAGGAGTGAGTCCTATTATTAAAACATAAAAAATGACATGCCAAGTTCCCATCATCCTAAGAATCGAGGGGTTATGGAAAGGAAGGAGGATACCTAGAAAGATCACCCAAATGGATGAGGTAGGTAGATCATGATTCAAATAGAACTCAAAGGACCATTGGAAGAGGGATAAGTAGAACCAGTTTAAGTAACATAGAGCACGGACCATGCTAAAACTAAATATTATTCCTTTATTAAATGAATCAAAAAGTTTTGAGGGTCTAGTAGACTAATGAAGCTATGGTTATACAAACCCCAAGAACCAAATATGTTCCTAAAAACATCAATTCAAGGGTGATTCTAACTGAAATAGGACACTAAGGTTTTCTAGAGTAAGGTATATGCATTAGTGAACTCTAAATAATAAAGGGGAAATTAAGGGAATCTAAATTCAAATAAGGTAACCTTCATGAAAAATATGATTTCTAATAAATATAAGAGAAATTTGGGGTTTATTAAATGGATAAATGGGTGAGAAAAGTCCAATAGGGTACCTTCATAGAACCCAACCCCCAATTTGGAAGGGATTGGATTATGACTCATCGCCACTTAGCCCATGGAAGATCTAGTGGGTGAGTGGGAAAGAGGGAAAGCCCTAAAATCCATAATATATCTATGAAACCTTCATGATCTCTCAAAAAAAATTCCTAATTGAACCCTATGATCACACTCCAATGTATGTATGATCATTCTTTCTACTCTATGGTGTGAAAACATAATAAAAATAGAACCCCCCCCAATGAACTATATGCAACTATCGCCTTGGTTAGGGAAAGGGAAACACCTCTCCCAAGTTTGAATCCATCACTTAACCTTAACTGGTCACAAAACTCACCCGAGTTCTTCACTCAAGAACTAGTTCTACCATCCACTCAAGTAAAGATTAAAAATGATATTAACAATAAGAAATAAAATGAAATATAACTAATATGTAAGGATTACCACAAACCCCAAATATAAATATCCCTTAAATTCCCAAAAACAATAAAATAAAAGGAAATTACATCATTTAAGACTCGAGAAAATTGGCTACCATATAGGAATAAAATATTCAGGTTACCCTATCCTAACCATGAGAGTAAGAGATAACATATAAAAAAAATAAGAAATAATAAACTATGATGAAATATAATGAATTCAATTCAAAAAACAATGAAAATATATAATTAATCCCTCACAAGGAACTGCTTGAGAACCATTGTTATAATGGATTCATTCCCCTTTAAAATACATGGATAGGGTTCTTGGGAGTTTATCTCCTTAGGTGGATGGGTTCCACAAAGACAACACAATGTCTAGTTATTCTTTCACATTGTTTTATTCCAGAACCTTTTCTTAGCTTGCTTATTCTTTTTTCCCTTGATCCTTTATTTTCAATTATCCCCCAAGATTTGGTTTCTTTTATTTAGCTAATATGAGAATATATGTAGTATCTTTTTTAATGTTTTATGATTTGTAATAACATACTAAATGATATTTTCTTTATAGTTGGAGATTCCATACTTATAAAACATGTGGAATTTGAATCATATATGTTGTCTCTATTGATCCTTCAAGAGTGTCCTTCAGGCTTCATAGTGATTCCCAAACACTGGTTTGTATGGTATCATAATTTTCATATGATTGTAAACTCATGGTCATTTTCATATTGGGTTTTTAAAATGGATATCACCACCCACATTTGAATCATAGGAAGTATCTCATGTTAATCATAGTTAGCGACTTTATTGTGGGAGTATGTTGGTGTATATAGACTCTATGTTGATGATTGACAATACATTGGGAGAACATGGCATGTGTCACTGAAGTGGAGGCTCTTGGGACACTCTTTCACAAATATAGAGTATTTATTATGTAGCCTTAAAATTTGAGAGTTTATTCTTACATGGATGTTTTGGGGAGGTGATATACGCATGGTAATTCCTTTTAATTTTTCTTATATAGTGGTATTTTACTTCTACACAGCATGTACATTAACCTAGATACTCTTACATAAAAACTTAAATTCATGGTTTAATATGACATAAGTATAAGTTATTCTAAAGTTTCATTTTAAATTTTAAATTTTATCACAGACATTTTTCTCCCCATATAGGTTACTCTTACATAATCAATTACCCATAGGATTTACTTTGATTTGAAAACTTCACCATAGGAGTTATTTCTATGTAGTACTAGCCCATATAAATTAATCTCATACATAACACTTTTTCAATATAACCTTATGTGGGTAGTATTCTAACCATGCATATAATTTAGATTTTTTCATTTACTAATTTAAAAACTCTATCGTGACCCAGTTAATGTTCTACAACCAAATTAAATAATGAAAACCTACCCAAGACAATTCTAAAAAATCAATTAATGGATTTGTCCAAAAATAATTTCAAAATGGATGAACTAATAAAAATATTGAATTTAATCCATTTTTAATTAATTACAATTATTTATATAAAACTATAAAATTTAATTAATGCCAAAATATTAACCAAGTTACATGGTATTTAACAATGAAAATGTAACACCCTATTATTCTTTTCAGGTACTCCCTTGTTCATGCTCTGTTTATCATCTTTATTTGGGTGCATTTGTGGGATTATCAGGGATAAAGAGCCTTTTATGGGGAAATGACCTAATTTTAGGGGATTTATGTTTTTTTAAATTTATGGAGTCTAGGTACAAATGTGTTAATGGATTTGAGGGGTTCTCCCCAAGTTTGGAGAATGTCTCGTGTGCTTTGGGGTTCTTCTGCTATGAAATAGCATGTTTTCTATATGTTGGATGACACTATGTAAATGGATTTCATGCCATGTAATAGTTATCAGGAAGAATCCATGAATTTGGTATTGAGTGTGAAGTTTACATGCCATGTATTTGGATTTCACATCATTTAATGGCTAAAATCGGGTTTTAATAAAAAAAAGTGATGCTTTTTTAACATTTTCAGCCTTCATGAAATTTAAGATGTGTAATGGGATTACATGCTATGTAAAAAACACAGCCTAGATTTTTAGGGCATTGTATGGGTTTTTATTATTTAATTCCACCTGCAGTAACCATCTCTCAACCCAAATATCTCCCTAGGTGATTTTGGATATATGTGACCCTTCCTGATCGTCCGTTCAGTGATCGATCATTGGGGTTATTATAGTGTGTATCTTTGGGTAAGTGTTCCATATGGTTCTTAGTTACTTTGGTCATTACACTATTTTGGCTACATTTATGGTTCATATTCATGTTTGGATAGTGTTTTCTATAGATCCTTTTAGGCTTCTTATCATTCCTTATCTTTTTTAGTCCAGTCTCTTGGTTTCCATTCACTATTGTAGAAAGCGGATAGGTTTATACCATTTTGAGGTAGGTGTTTCTATAAAATGGTTAAATTTCTTAAATTTATTATCATTCTTAATTAGTTCCTTTAGGTTGTTCATTTAATAGAATTTATTTGTGGTTTAAAAGGATTTCTTGGAAAGATAAATGTTTTTAAATGGTTTTGCTTTAAAAATGGATTTATTCTAATTTGGAAATGGGTTTTTAAATACCACATAGGATTATATTAGATTTGAAAATGTCTTATAATTTTTATCATAGTTTTCAAATTTATTTTAACAATCTTGACACTTTGGGGGCCTTGGGTTTATTGGGGAATATACATAGGCAATATTAGTGTGTGTGGCACCACTAGTTGTTGTTTTGATGATATAGACAAACTTTGGTAGGAATCGATATCGGTTGGATCCAATTTTTGTCCTGGTGTAGGATCTTTTATGTCTAATAGATATTTTCCCATATTCTAGATTCCAAATGATAGTGTTCTTGGTCATTTCTTTATTTTTATCGCATGGTGGTTTTTATGAGAGATTGTTGCTCATAGGTTTTATATGTGGTTGTATCGCATGACATCACATGATGGTATTTCTTGGATATGAGTTTTCTTTCTTACCTTAGGATATATGGATATTATTTTCTATTTTATTTCTTCTAATTTTCATATTTATATTTTTTATAATATTAAAGGATTTTATGAAAATCAAAGGTAAAATTATTTAAAAATGGATTAAAATTATGACCACTATTTGTAAAAATATTTTTGTTTTAAAATCTATAAATATAGGATTCTTGATTTTAGACCTTGTATAAAGTCTATGGTGGTATCCTATTAGAATTTTTTATCACACCCTAATTTTTCCTTTGGGAGGTTGTAGATATTGTATTATAGGATACATGTAAAGGTAAGGGCATCGTGAAGTATGTCAACTTCCCCTTTGATCTTTTCCTTTTGATTAGGGTTGGTTTAGAGGTGAATATTGGTCACATAAAGACTTATTGGTCTTGGTTTAATCATACTTTCATGTTTATCCAGTTTGCATTAGATCCTATGGATCTATTTGTATCTTTTTCTTTTGTATAGTACTCTGGTTGTATGTCTTATTTCATTATTTTCAAGACTTGTACTATTTTCTTGCTTCACCTCACCATGTGATGGTCGGTTCAGGTGTATGGTTTGGTTGACCAAAGTTGGTATGTTATAGAAAAGCTTTTAAATATTTGTAAAAATTAAAATCCTATCACTCCCCTACACTTATCTTCTGTACTTTAGGAAAAAAAATATTATTCCAAGGTTAAATCAAACTTCTCAAGGAAAATTTGGAAGAACTTGTTAACTCTCATTAATTTTGAAATATCATGCTTCTTATATAGATCTCAACTCCGTAATTCCTCAATGTTTATATAAACCCATTGAATCTTCTGTTAACATCCATTAACATTAAAGGTTTTGGGTACAATGGAAGCACTGGTCGAACCCATGCCCAAAAATAGTTTTTCATTGGATTTAACTAATAATCTATAATAACATCATGAATAATTATTTTCTATAATGAATATAACCAAATAAAATATATGAAAGGATTCCTGAAATACAATATAGGATCTTTTTCGTGTTAAATTTATAATTAATTGAATAATAATAACTGCCTAGGTTTTGATATTCCTTCTTCAATAAAGATTTTTATACTTATAAAATAATTTAATTTGTACCATTGTTGTGATAAGAGCATCCAAATTATAATCCCTCTAGTGTTGATCCACACATGGTCCACAATATCAAAAATTTCATTCATAGAAATTCAGGTGAAAGCTTAGAGGTACCGATCATTTTATGTTTCTCATCTTTGATCACAACATAATCCATTTGGTTAGAGGATTATATCTCTATTTATCTCAAAATTGAGAGGGAATAAGAAAGTGTATATATTCTCTTGGTCTTGAGAAGAAACATAGAGAATTTCTTCATTGAGATAATTCTTTAAGGAGAAGATTCATTTTATATAACACAAACGAATTCCAATAAAAGAAATCCACACTAAATAATGATATATGATGGGAATATATGGAGTTATGGTTTAATATTGACAATTACACAAAGACCCTTAATCAAATATTAAACCTAATATATTCCTCATTCCAATAATAATGAAATTTTTATTATTATATATTGTCATATTCCAACTTTCACAAATAAATATCCTTTTAATTAAATAAAAAAATATTATTTATTTACATGATATTTATATTATATCATTTCCATTACAGGGCCCTTAATTCTGATTTTCCACCTTCATTAGAATTTAGTTGCCTTTAATAATAAATATTATTCCCTTGATAAATTAATAAATATTATATTCACGGTATTTCAAATAAAAATTTATTTTAATATTCATGTAACTGAATAAATATTTATTACATAATAAATATAATTTATTACCTTGTGAATAAACCATGAGACAAATAATTATATTATTTTATGGTTCTGTAAATGTGTATTTATTTTATATTCAACTCACATATTAGTATAGTGAATAAATATTCACTATCAATAAATACTGAGTAAATATTATTCCTCTATCTAGAGATTAACACTTATTATAGTTGTTAAACACTAATAGGATTTAACTATGATCTATAGATATACAAACTGTGTGACCCTCTAGGCCTCTTCATTGGTTGAATTTGGAAATCTTGCCTAAATTTTAATATCAATATCTAGGAACACATGAAGTCACCCATAGAAAAAAAATATCATAATGAAAATTGCCACATATGAATGCTCACTATGTAATATAATCACTTTGCCTTGATATCTCATCAAACAGGATAAATACCCATGTTATAAAACTACATACTAAATATATATGTCTCTGAATCCCTTAAATAAACTCATCAATCACTATGGCCATGAAAGTTATTTTGATGGTTCAATTTCAATCAAAGGGACAAGATATCATCTTCAAATCATGGAAAGGATAAATACTTTATTGACTTATTCATTAATGCGATATCAATCATGATGAACCCAATATATCCTAATTCACCAAGAATTTAGGTCATCATGGTTTTTCTCAATATATAAAAGTAATTGAATCATGATATGCATTGAAAGAAATTACAATTTTAAGTACCAATAAACATATTCATAGAAAGAAATATCCAATGAAATGAAAATATATATAATTCTTACTTTTGGTTTTATCCTTATAATCTCTCATCTTTGAGATTACCAAGTATGAACTTCGTGAGATGAATCATTATCCACTTATGAGAATTGGATACCTGATATTATTCATCATATGTGTCCCATCAGATGATGTTATTTAACTATAGAACTTTTATTTTCTATAATATTGTCATAGCACATCAAGTTTATTATCATAACAGGTAACTATTATGACCTTTAAATGTGACAAATAGTCTAAAGAAATTATCACATTAATGTTACATGGAATAATAATCAATGTTTGATAATAAATGTTTTAATAATCAATTATTTTAATACATATGCAATCTAAAGTACAAAGTATTTGGTTCTAGGGCACCAAATCAAATTGACTCTAACTTTCACAAAATACAATTGCTAACAACTTTTAGCTAACTATATCTCATTTGATATTCATTTTTTTGTTGAGATAAAACTTTATTCAATAGATCCATCACATTTTTATAAAGAAACTCTACTTACTGTAACCCTATCTCTTTGAGAAAAATCTTCAAGAAGTGAATTTCTCAAGTTTTTACCTTTTATTACCTTGTAAAAACCCTGAAATCTTGACTAATACTATAGTCAAATATTATCATAAAAATGATAATACTCTTATTATTTATATATTCTAAAATTTGAATAGGTCATTGATAAACTTCTTCTTAAGTTTCATTAGAAGACACAATGTACTCTGTTATTATAGATATGGAAACCATATACTATAATAAGTTTGTGTTACATATTACTTTAGCCTTAATATGATCCAATATTAAAACTATCTCAAGGAATACTAGTTTTATATCCCATTAACCAATAGTATTCTTATATCTCCTTTTACCATGAACTCGTCAAATTTTACTTTCTTAAGTGCTATAGGAAAGTTCTAACTATAAGTCAATGTAATTAATTTGTTTTTGTTTTATACATTACCAGTATGATTTATTCATAATAAATATCAAACATAATACATATAATGGAATTTGAGATAGATTTATATCACTTAAGCATGTGAATTATATTCATAATCAACTCCCTTTAGGAGAGACTACATGCCATATGGAATGGGTGATAATTTGGTCTTGAATTGTCCCATCTTAATAAATTATATACTAAGAATAGATTTATCAACCCATAGATCCATGTATATGGATATTTTTCCCTAGATCATGTTTCTACTGTAAGTCATACTTGTAAAAATTCATTCATTTCATCTAATAAACTTCTTAGACTGAATATCTATTTTACATATGTTATTAAAATATCTATCTTGGAAAAAACTACCATGTTAGGTCGTAATGGAAATTACAAATACACAAGGGGTGAATTTTATTCCTATAAAAACTTAATAGAAACTAAACTTCCCTCTTGAGATTAAATCAATTTTTTCATTCTCTCTTAAAGATGAGTGAGCAGTGGAAAATAAAAGAAGAGAAGAACACAACAATGTATAGTGTTCCAAGGCACAAAGATACCCTAGTCCACTCCACTAATCATATACTCCATGATCCTGGTGATTTTAACTAGTATGTCCTCTTATCTAAATACCTCTATAACTGAGTACATGTAGTTGACACCTTACAAAAACTTTATAGGGCCTTCTGGTTCTTTTATAGGGAACCAAAAAATATCAAAAACTTAGTCTGAGAAGCTGAAACTACACCAATGACTGAGTATGAGGGGAAAATACTCTAAAAAATAATATATTAGGTTGTAGATGTTTAAATAGATTTGACACATAGTTACAGTGGAGACTGTCAGTTTTTTATGATCTTCAACAAAATACAGATGCAGCAAAATATTATTCAACATCAAGAAGGATTTATTTAGACAACAATTAATAAAAAACTAGGTAGATGATTAAACAATTATGTCTCCAAAGTGTGCCTCTAATGATTACTTTATTGAACTGTGATAAAAGATTATTAGTGATATACAGTAGCAATAGCAGTCAAACAATCAAGGATAAAAACATGTATATCTCCAACATGTATCTTTGATGTAAATGACACATTATAACATATATGTGTCTTCAGAAGAAGAATATTTATATATATATATATATAATATGAAAATGTTGGTATTTATCACGATGGTCAAACTTCTTCAGGTAAAACAACTCTAGAAACATCACATGATAAATCATGAATATTTGAATTCAAAACGTTCAAAGAGAGTTGTAAATACCCTTAGAAATAGGAATGATATAATCTATTGAACATGATCCTTTTAATTAGTCTATAAATAAATTTAAATGGATATTTAATTTTGGTGATACCATTGAAGAAAATGTGAAAATAAACCATAATTCAAAACTATATCTTTAACCAAGTCAAATGTAGGGTTTGACTATGTAGAGATAAAATTCAAAAGTATGGTTGATGGCATACGGTTGATTAAAAAACTAGGGATGATGAAATATATGTTTATTCCTAAAACATAGGGTTTCTTCCAAAAGTAGGGTTGCTAATCCATGATTTTTTCTCCAAATATAGGGTATACAAACCATACGTTCCACTTAAAACATGGGGTATGAACAGTGTTTCTAGATTACTTATAAAACACATCTAGAATATGTTTCCTTTGAGAAATAAAATATCTTTAAATGAATTAAAGATTGAATATTCATCCAAAATAAAAAAAAATTATTCTAGTAATTAATATCCTAAAATTCACTTAAAGTGACTATATTAGCAACATAAATGTAGTTGTTTGTGACTATCAAAATCAAAAAGAAATAAACAAAATTTTTAAATCAACACATTCTCAACAATCTCTCCCTTTTGATGATTACAAAACCCAGAAAATATTTTTAAAAACTAACATAAATAAGAAATAAAATTTTAAAAATATGAGTGTAAATAAATTACAAGTATATTTCTTCCCCTTTAAAAAATATTTTTTACAAATAAATTTTTACCGCATATATTTAACATCTTTTTAACATAGTGATTTCCATATATTTTTCATTTTTATTCCTAAAATTTTTATTTATAATTATAAATATTTCTCATAAATTTCTCCCCCATTTTTGACATCAAAAAGAAATTATGAAATATTTTAATGCATTTTTAATGTATAAGAAAAATAAAAATGAATTTTAAACAGAGAGAAACAAATATTTAGACCTCACAAAATTTTAGATTTAAATTTGGGCAAACTATTGAGGTAAAAAAGAATCAGGATTTTTGGAATGATTAGATTGTAACACCCCAAACTTCCATGTTATGCTTCTCTTTGAATAATACATTAGCGTGTGTTGTACGCAACTTCAAGTTCTAACACACGCCACAACCAATCAAACTAACCGTTATGAATAGTAATACCCACTCCTTGAAATTTTATAAATTTTATCTTTTAGAAAGTATTTCATTTTTGTATTTGGAATATCGAAATTAGCTTAGGGTGAATTTTTGGTATTTTTCTGAAAATATTCAATTTTTTATGAATAGTGAAAAAACACTGAGTTATAGTTTAAAACCGAATTTTTATTTAAATAATCATTTATTTTATTTATATTTAATTGAGGTAAAAATAGATATATAATACCTATATAAGTTCAATTTAATTTATTGGAGTTAGTTTAGAATAATTTTAGATATATAAAAAATTTATTGAACTTTTCACCATCTTTTACCCACCTCCTAGGAGAATTTGGAAATTCACATAAAACTTAATTTTACGGCTTCTGTGAGTGGAATTTTGAAAATATGAGAGAAATGGTTAATATTAAGGAGTAAAATTTGGTTCAATGATATGAAAATATTTTTTGGTGGATAGTAACTTTTTACTTTTATTTACCATAGTTAAAAGTAAATATGGTAATTAAGGGTAAAAATGATATTAATATTATCCTAACACATGTCCTAATTCTATTGGACAAGTTTATCCCGACCAAAAACAACCTTAGGAATAAAATATTATCATTTAGGTCCACTTGTATTAGATTAGGACATTTATTATTATTTAATTCAATGAAGAGTTAAAATAGATAAAATAAAAGTTTAATAACTAAAACAATTTTAATATAGGTTTATACATAAGATAAATTCGATTATAAATATTAATTATAAATATAAAAATATTTCCTACATAATGGTATTTCATTTATAATTTTTAGACATTAAATAATTTAATTTATTTATGACACAATGGTGATGTAGTAATTTTCTAGGTAAATAGGACATATTATGATTGGTTATTTAAATTTTTTTTGAAGTAATAATGCTGTTATAAAATTATCAAAAACAAAATACCCAATAGTGTCAAAATTGAAATAAAAGAGTTTTTAAAAAAAATATTATTTTATTAATTGATATTCTATTTCTAAAAATATAAGGATAGGCCAAAGGACTTATATACTGATAGTTGTATCATTAATGAACCACTTGGGGGTCGTTTTGAGGTATATAGTAAGTTTACTAACTATATAATATAAAAATACAAAGAGACATGGTAAATGTAAAACTATTTAACTAATAGTTAAATATAAATGATAAGGTTAATATAGTGACCCAAACCTGTCAAAAATATATTGGCTTAAAGTATTTCTACCCATATCCACCTTAAATTTTAAATAATCCTCTTTGGATCCATTAGAAACCGAATATTAATTTATAATAAAATAATATTTCTATCTTTTCCAATGGTGCCCCTCACCCCTCTTATAAAAGCTACTCCCCCATCTCTCTAATTTACACCTTCAAAGCCTTTTGTATTGGCCAAAAACTACCCAAATATTCTTTCAACTTCCCTAAATTCAACCTAAAGGCCTTAGTTTGATCATAAATTCAACCTATGGAGCCCTTTTGATCTAATCAAAAAGAAGAACCCGAAGAAGAGGTAATGTTTTCACCACCCTCTTTCAAGTTCCTTTCTTATTAAACTTTTTATTTCTTTGTTATTTCCATTATAAAATAATAACTCCAGTATATTTTATATATTTTGATGTTATTATAAATATGGTACAACCATATTTAGTATTCTATCCATCCTTTGAATAACATGTCACAATATGTGCGTACGTACGGCCTACTATCTCCACGTCGTGGTGTAATTTTTATTCAATAAATTATTATTTGTATGGGTATAATAATGATGTGTAATTCATGAAAATAATAAGTATAACATGATAATTATTCTGTATATATGATATACCATCCAATTATATATTATTTTAATATCAAAAGAATGATATTATCGCTCGTCCGTATGTACGGACTACCATCTCCACGAACGCGATGAGATTCATTCCCCATCGTATCCATACAAGTCTAATTCTCATTTTATGATTAAAAATAATGTTTAAGGACTTGATATAATTATTTATATGAATAATATACAACCTATCCATAACAAACACGACTTATGTAACAAAACATATAAAATAAAAGGAGTAAGTTAACACCCGAAACGACGATAATACTATGATATTATTAACAAAGAAATGTTAAAAGATCATATATGATATCATATTAATCAATATTATTCTTTCATAATTCAATAAAAATTATTTCACCATTATACAGGAGGCTAACCTACCCTCAACCAAGGAAAAAGTACAAAGTAAGGGGTTTCTTATCTCACTTTTAATTCCGTGAGATTTCCATTGTTCACCACTTATTTATTACATGTGGTGTGTATACTGGCCATGTTTGTATTCATTGTGTAATATAATTTAATTCATGGATATTTACATCATAATTTTATGATCCTTATTTCATGGTTGTATGTTTCATAAGTTACCAAATCAATAAGGGAATTTGAAATTTCAATTTCCACTCATTCATCTTTACCCATACTTCATTGATTATTTTACTCCAAGATTATGTGTGGAATCACTATTCATTTTCTTATGTCATAATTTCCACTCCCCTTTCTCTGGATATACTTTTGATACACATAATCACTCCATTTATAAATTCTCAAGTAATCGGTATGAACTTGATAAGAGTAATTTTTACTCAATCTCCATTTGTTGAGTTAAACATCCAATTCATTGGTGTTGTTTTTACAAGAATATGTGTGAATGTACTTTTATTTTTTTACACTGAATGTCCAATAATATTGAGTGTATTTATATTTTTCACACATAATTATGTCGTTTATTTATCTTTAACCTAATGATATGACCTTTATGATAGATTTCATCTCAATTTATATTCCATTGAGACTCCTTTTTTGTTATACACCAAATCACTTTTATATGGTGTATATAATGTACTTTGACATAATATATCATGAATCCCTTTATTCTCATGATATTAAAAATTTTGTATTACCTCAATTATTTTTATTCAAGTTTATCTCTTTTGGTTAGGAACTCTAACTAAAATATCATTTTAAAATGTTTTAAAGATTTATTATTCTAAATCTTTCTCCTTAATGTCAATGTTTTAAAAATGGTCTTAAGTATTTATTTATATGGACATTAAAGTTTTCAAATCAAAATCACTTTTAAAAGTTTCAAAGTTTTATGGGACACTTTGATTCAAAAATCTATTTTAAATGGCTTCTTGACAAATAGTGTGACTTTTACATGTTTTTAAGAAAAAGGGGGATATTTCTCTCAATAGTTTGATGATTATTTTAATCTATGTCAATATCCTTCATTATTCTCGATTGAGGTTACTCTAATACAATAAAATATTTCATATTGTATCGAATGAGTTATTTTTTACTGTGGATGTGCTATTTTTATACCATTCGTGGTTTGCGGTTAAAGTATTGACATTTCGTATCCTAGTTTTAATACGAATGTTTGTGTCATGTTTCAAACTTTTCATATGAGGAATGAATTGGAATTAATAAGTGATGGGTGGATCCCACTATAGCTCCTTGATTCATCGGTAGGTCTCTTGAGACAAACTAGTGTCTTGGCATAAGGCCTTGACAAAATATTATTTGTAGTCTTGGCACGAGGCCTTCACTATGTGGTTATGATAGTCTGGCATTATGCATTCCATCATTTTGAAAGTGGTTATTGATATTTCACGTGTTTATTCAACTAGTATAATATCTATGTGAATAATTAAATGGAATTATTTACTTTTATCTTTGCCATATTATGCTGAAGTTCAAGTTTTAAAGGCTTTTGTTTTAGTTATACATTGCCTTAAATGTTTATTCTTATTTATGAAAGTTTCTGCTATATTTTTATCCTTAATGAGCATCTGAGCTCACCCCTTTATATGTTTTATTTCTCCTAGGATGTGAAGGATTAATTTATGAATGACCTAAAGGGGTTTTATGAGGGTATATGAATACAAGATGTTGTTGTAGTTTTTTTTACTTTATGATGTAATATAAGACTTATGAATATATCTAGTTTTTCCAAGACTACTAAACTAATCGGTCTTTTGAGACTTGATATTTTGTGATCATGCCAATGTTATGTAATAATGCACCGACTCTGGGTAACTGGGGTCAGGGAGTTACAGTTGGTATCAGATGAAGTTTAGTACAAACCTTGGAAACTATATTTAGATAAACTCTGATTAGAGCACATAGCCCAGAGATAGACTTTGAGGATTAGTATAGAAGAACATCCTAGAATTTTGGTATTGTATAGATTTTTTGAGTTTTCCAAGAAATACATCCATGTCTGGATACGAGAAGGTAGAGGTGGATCTGGTATAGATGTACCTAGGGGTAAAACCCGAAAACACCACTTTTAGCTAGACTCAAATGGGAACTGGTGCACGACAACGAGCCTTGCTTCACACTTGGTTACAACACTCCTAGGGGATATGCTTAGGATAATTTACTTTTTCTTTACAAACCAATTTTAAGTATTTTAATATAAGATGAGAATAAATGACCTTGGTTAATTCTAAGGTGTTTCAAATTGATAATATGGTGTCATGATATTCTCTAAATGATTTTATGACTACTGTTACTCACACAATGATTTATGGTTTTAATTAATGGATGGAGTCCAAGGAATTCATAGTATCTTTGAGAATGATGTACAAGGTGGGAACGGTGGTGGAAATGAAAAACAAAATGGAATGTTGATAGGCGTAAAAGATATTGTGTTCATGCCAAATCAGTTTTCCAAAAATATCATCAACAATATATGTATTAACCAACTCCCAGACTAAACAAAGAAGAGAAAGGTGATGAATGATGAGAGCTCCAGTAGTGGATACCATGGAGAAAAGAATCCTAAATTTCCATCATGTAGGAAATGTGGAAGGAGACACCCAGGAAAGTGTCTCAACGGAAAAAAGAAATGCTTTACGTGTGGGAAAGAAGGACATAAAGTGAATAATTGCCGAGGAAAAATAAAGAGTACTATGGAAGAAAATAAAAATGGTCCCAAGAATCCATTTACAGTCATTTTTCGTAAATGTAGGGGACCTAGCCATTACCTGAGTGAATGCCCTATTCTATAGGATATTTTATTGGTCAAAGAAGTTATGTGGAAATAAATGGTTGGATAAATGTTTAAAAGTATTAGTGATCATTGTTTATGGGATTACTTTGGAATAATTTTCTCTTGTATTTGTAACCCCACAGTTTTCCATGTAAGAATTATATTTGAGGAAGACTTATCTTTTCACTTGTGGATATAGTTATAAATAACCATTTGGTTTTATATGATCGTTGGGTTTGAGGAAATTACAAGTTATTATATTTTGGTATGAAAATTCAAGGTATGAGATAACATTTCTGGTTAAAATTATGTTATGGTTATTTTGAGGAATTTATCTCATTTTGGTAATGTTATAAAATGTAGTTGTCAAAAAAGGACAACATGCAGACCGTGTGACAACCCGTCGCGTCAGACAAAGTTGTGGGAATCGAACCTACAACCAAAGTGTGGTTGGGATTTATTGCCTACCACTGGACTACGTGAAGTCCCTGGTTATTGTGACAAATTATTTTTAGTTAAATGATTTTATTGATCAATAATAAGTTTATTTGGGTTCTAATGTCTTATCAAATGAATACCCTTAGTATAGGAAAATGATTTGGTGATTAAGTGATAAATGTTATTTTGGAAGATGTTATCTTTGTTGGGAACACTATATAACCAAGGAAAATAGAATACTATGGGATTTCATTTGAGGAGTAATGGTGGATTTTTATCTATGTTTTTATTTTGGATTTATAGTAATTTAGGTTATTTAGGGAAATGATTAAACTATAATAGAGAATATGTGATTAGGTTAATTAATTTTAAGTATGTGACTTTAAGAGAAGTTGATGTCATTTGGAGATACAATTTAACGTGGAAGACTACATAACCAAATTCTTCTAAGTTTTGGGTTTCAATATTAGTTTTGATTATATTGAAGGATTTTAAGGACAATTGTTTATTGAATGGTATTTATTTAAATTTTGGGTATTGTTGGTTTAATTTTAGAAATTAAGATTAGTGTTTCTTTCTATAAAGGAATATCCTTTTGGGGGATCATCAGATCTTGTACTAACCGTTTTGGTTTTGATTAATCTCTAAAGACAAGGTAAATATATAGTTTATCCTTCGTGGATCATGTGATTATATAAAAGTTTATTCTATCTCTTCTAGTGTGACCAAGTCTTCTTGAATACTCATCATTTAAAAAAATGAGTTAGTGGTGGAAATTTATTAAAGAATGAAACTCTAATTAAAAATTAAGTATATCTCTTTATTTTCTTAGTCAATCTCATAAATGAATTCCTTATCTTTATGTAATGTAACTTAAAAAAATGTTGTCCGTATACTTTTCCTACTGGGAAAATAATGACCCTTTGTCCCATCACAAGTTTGTGGCTTTATTGTTTTTAAATTTCTCCTGATCATGTTTTTTTATCCCTCTCCATCAGAACTTGACACTTAGTTTATCTTCCATATCCATGTTTTCCTACATGGAATCCTAGTATGAGTTATCTTGGGTGACCTTTGTACTTATCTTTCTTTCTTTTAGGGTGATAGTTTTATTGACTCTTCTTCCGATGTGGGACTTTCAATTATATTCCCAAGACCAATTTTAAAAATTTCTAGGATGAAATTATTTGAAGGAGGGGAGAATGTAACACCCCAAGCTTCCACGGTACGCTTCTCTTTGAATAATACAGTAGCAGGTGTTGTACGCAACTTCAAATTCTAACACACACCACAACCAATCAAACTAGCCGTTATGAATAGTAATACCCACTTTTTGAAATTTTATAAATTTTATCTTTCAAAATTGACTTCATTTTTAGATTCGGAATATCAAAATTATCTTAGGGTGAATTTTTGGTATTTTTCTAAAAACATTCAATTTTTTGATGAATAGTGAAAAAACACTTAGTTATAGTTTACAACCGAATTTTTATTTAAAAATTCATTTATTTTATTCAAATTTAATTAAGGTCAAAATAGATACATAATACCTATATAAGTTCAATGTAATTCATTGGAGTTAGTTTAGAATAATTTTATATATATATATAAATTTTATTGAACTTTTCACCGTCTTTTACCCACCTCCTAAGAGAATTTGGAAATTCACATAAAACATATTTTTACCTCTTCTGTGAGTGGAATTTAGAAAATTAGAGAGACACAGTTAATATCAAGGAGTAAAATGTGGTTCAATTAGATGAAAATGATTTTTGGTGAATAGTAACTTTTTACTTTTATTTACCACGGTTAAAAGTTAATAGGGTAATCAAGGGTAAAAATGATATTAATATTACCCTAAAACATATCCTAATTCTATTGGACAAGTGTATCTCGACCAAAAACAACCTTAGGAATAAAATATTATCATTTAGGTCCACTTGGATTAGATTAGGACATTTATTATTATTTAATTCAATGAAGAGTTAAAAGAGATAAAATCAAAGTTTAATAACTACAACATTTTTAATATAGGTTTATACATAAGATAAATTCGATTATAAATATTCATTATAAAAATAAAATATTTCATACATTATTGTATTTCATTTATAATTTTTAGACGTTAAATAATTTAATTTATTTATGACACAATGGTGATGCAGTAATTACCTAATTAATGAAATATTAAAATAATTAATATTATAAATATAAAAATAAATGTAATTTGAGACTTTTTATGAATTACACTAATTTTATAGGTTAATATGATATATTAGGATTATTTATATAAATTTTTTTTGAAGTAATAATGTTGTTATGAAATTATCAAAAACAAAATACCCAATAGTGTCAAAATTTACATAAAAGAGTTTTTAAAACAAATATTATATTATTAGTTGATATTATATTCCTAAAAATATAAGGTTCGTCCAAATTACTTATATAATGATATTTGTATCATTAATGGACCACTTGGGGGGTCTATTGGAGGTATATAGTAAGTTTATTAACTATATAATATAAAAATACAAAGAGACATGGTAAATGTCAAACTATTTAACTAATAGTTAAATATAAATGATAAGGTTAATATAGTGACCCAAACCTATCTAAAATCTATTAGTTTAAAGGATTTTGACCCATACCCACATTAACCTTTAAATAATCTACTTTGGAGACATTAGAAACCAAATATAAATTTATTATAAAATAATATTTCTAGCTTTTCCAAAGGTGCCCCTCATCCCTCTTATAAAAGGTACTCCACCTTCTCTCTAATTTACACCGTCAAAGCCTTTTTGATCGGCCAAAACCTTCCAAAATATTCTCTCAACTTCCCTCAATTCAACCTAGAGGCCTTAGTTTGATCATAAATCCAACCTAAGTATCTCTTTTGATCAAATAAAAAAGGGAGAACCCGAAGAAGAGGAAATGTTTTCACCACCCTCTTTCAAGTTCCTTTCTTCTTCAACTTATTATTTAGTTGTTATTTCCATTATAAAATAATACCTACAGTATATTTTATATACTGTGATGTTATTATAAATATGGTACAACCATATTCAGTATTATATCCATCATTTGAATGACATGTCACCATACGTGCGTACGTACGGCCTACCATCTCCACATCATGGTGTAATTGTTATTCAATAAATGATTATTTGGATGGGTATAATAATGATGTGTAATTCATGTAAATAATAAGTATAGCATGATAATTATTATGTATATATTATATACCATCCAATTATATATGATTTTAATATCAAAATAATGATATTATCGCTCGTGCGTACGTACGGACTATTATCTCCACGAACGCGATGAGATTCATTCCTCATCGTATCCATACAAGTATAATTCTCATTTTATGATTAAAAATAATATTTAAGGACTTTATATCATTATTTATATTAATAATATACAACCTATCCATAACAAACATGACTTATGTAACAAAACATATAAAATAAAACGAGTAAGTTAACACCCGAAACAACAATAATACAAAGATATTATTAACAAAGCAATGTTAAAAGATTATATATGATATCATATTAATGTATATGATTCTTGTATAATTCAATAACAATTATTTCACCATTATACAGGAGGATAACCTACCCTCGACCAAGGAAAAAGTATAAAGTAAGGGGTTTCCTATCTCACTTTTAATTATGTGATATTTCTATTGTTCACCACTTATTTATTGCATGTGGTGTGTGTACTTCCCATGTTTGTATTCATTGTGTAATATAATTTAATTCATGGATATTTACATCATCATTGTATGATCCTTATTTCATTGGTGTATGTTTCTTAAGTTACCAAATCAATAAGGGAATTTTAAATTTCAATTTCCACTCATTCGGATTTATGCATACTTCATTGATTATTTTACTCCAAGATTATTTATGGAATCACTATTCATTTTCTTATGTCATAATTTCCACTCCTCTTTCTATGGATATACTTTTGATACAAATAATCACTCCATTGATAAATTCTCAAGTCATCGGTATGAACTTGATAAGAGTAATTTTTACTCAATCTCCATTTGTTGAGTTAAACATCCAATTCATTGGTGTTGTTTTTACAAGAATATGTGTGAATGTAATTTTATTTTTTTACACTGAATATCCAATAATATTGAGTGTATTTATATTTTTCACACATAATTATGTCGTTGATTTATCCTTAACCTAATGATACAACCTTTATTAGAGATTTCATCTCAATTTACATTCCATTGAGAGTCCTTTGTTGTTATACACCAAATCACTTTTATATGGTGTATATAATGTACTTTGACATAATATATCACGAATCCCTTTATTCTCATGATATTAAAAAGTTTCTATTAACTCAATTATTTGTATTCAAGTGTCTCTCTTTTGGTTAGGAACTCTAACTAAAATATCATTTTAAAATGTTTTAAAGATTTATTATTCTAAATCTTTCTCATTAATGTCCAGTTTTTAAAAATGTTTTTATGGATTTATTTATATGTACATTAAAGTTTTCAAATCAAAATCCATTTTAAAACTTTCACAGTGGTATGGGACACTTTTATTCAAAAATATATTTTAAATGTCTTCTTGACAAATAGTGTGACTTTTAAATATTTTCAAGAAAAAGGGGGATATTTCTCTCAATATTTTGATGATTATTTTAATCTATGTCAATATTCTTCCTCATTCTCGATTGAGGTTAATCTAATAAAATACGATATTCCATATTGTATCTAATGAGTTATGTTTGATTGTGGATGTGCTATTTTTATACCATTAATGGTTTGTGGTTAAAGTATTGACATTTCTTATGATAGTATTAATACGAATGTTTATGTTGGGTTTAAAACTTTTCATATGAGGAATGCATTGGACTTAGTAAGTGATGGGTGGAGCCCACTATAGCTCCTCAATGAATCGGTAGGTCTCATGAGACAAACTAGTGTCTTGGCACAAGGCCTTGACAAAATCTTATTTGTAGTCTTGGCATGAGGCCTTGACTATGTGGTTATGATGGTCTGTCATTATGCATTACATCATTATGAAAGTGGTTATTGATATTTCATGTGGTTATTCGACTAGTAGAATATTCATGTGAATAAGTATATGGCATTATTTAATTTTATCTTTTCCATATTATGTTGAAGTTTAAGTTTAAAAGGATTTTGTTTTAGTTTACATTGCCTTAAATGTTTATGATTATTTATGAAAGTTTATGCTATATTGTTATCCTTACTGAGAAACTGAGCTCACCCCTTTATATGTTTTATTTTTCCTAGGATGTGAAGAAGTAATTTATGAATGACCTACAGGGATAGTATAAGGGGATATGAAGACAAGATGTTGTTGTAGTTTTTTTTACTTTATGATGAAATGTAATACTTATGAATATATCTAGTGTTTCCAATACTACTAAACTAATCTATATTTCAAGACTTGATCTTTTTTGATCATGCCAATGTTATGTAATAATTCACCGACTCTGGGTAATTGGGGTCGGGGAGTTACATAGATTAATCTTATGCACTCTCTAAACTTTGAACCTTTTCACCTATAGTAGCTAGAAATCTTAGAAGTTGTTTAATTATCCTCTAAGTATCTATAGATCTTTGAACCAATGAAAAAGATGAGAACTGTTTAAATAACAACTCTTTTACCTCTCTATGATCTAAATTAGTAATAAATTCTCATCTGAGTAAGTTTATTTGACTTATCATTTCAACTTTAAATGCTTCAAAGACTTCTTTAGAAATTGACATTTCCTTCAATATTTAACACTTATCGAAAAACAATTTTGAAATATAATATTTGTATAGCTCTTTATATGATATTATAGAAACTTTTAGATCTTCATGAAGATGTTCTAATTATTAATTTAAAATATTAAAATAGGATAAAAACTCTTTTAGAGGCATTCCATTTTTATCTATTTGAAAAGATTGAACCTATGGTTCTTTAAAACCATGAAATTTTGTATCTTTATCAGAATATTTTTCTAAGGAATCCTTAACAATGGAAATTAACTATTCTTCAAATAGATAAGAAAAATAACTACCTCACTTTTTATTTTGAGAAAGTATTTTCTATGAGCTTGATGTTCTAGATCTCTTCATTCCACTTCCACTGGTTTTTTCAAAAGTTATTGAATTTTATATTTTAAATAACAAAGATAAAATATTTAACAGGGTTTGAGAAGAAGATTCAATGCTTTTAAAGGTTAAGAAGATACATTTCACTCTTACAATTTTTAGGAAACGCTTCAGATTCTTGAGTCAAAATATAGATTAATCATTTTAGATTTTAATTTTTTTAAAGAAAATTTTATGTAAGAAAAATATTCTAAAGGAAAACATTACATAAGTTAATAATATAAAATATAATGTTTTATAAGATGAAAGATTAAATTAGAAATTTTGTTTTTCCTAAATTTATTTTTCATCATATTAATATATTAAATTACTACATACACCCTCTGAATTATAAATTTACTTGATAATGTGTTTTTGTGAGAAATATAAAAGAAAATTTAAAAAGTTGTTAATATTTATACAATATTATTACATATCTTAATATTAAAGAGTATGTATAATTTAATCAATGTTTTAATATTTTGATGCATCACATAAAATAATAGAGTAAGAATATTCTAAATAAATGTTTATCCCCTGTATAAAATAGTCAATGCATTTAATTCGAATATTAAGATAAAAATAAAATACTTCCAGGATTAATAGTTCCAACTTTTATGAAGTTTACAAAGAAATGGAAATATCCATAATATTTAATAAGACACTCAATGATATAAAAATTAATTCCATTGGTTTATACTTGTAATATATCAAATTCAAGTTCCTTTTGGTACTCATATGGTTTTGTGTCTGGCAATGTTAGTAATTAAAGTTTTAGGTAGCCAAATTTGTTTTTTTTTAGAAGTGACTTTATAATTAAATTTAGATAATTCTTTTGAAAAATAAACATGATTAATACAAAAAAAATATGTTTTATAAAATATAATTAATTTGAATAATGTCCATTTATTCCATAGTAAAAACAATTAACAGTAGACATGATTTTTCCCATTGAACATGGAACAAAATAATTTCTATATAAATTGGTTTTTCTCCATTACTACCTATACCATGTTTTCCTTTATGAATTTTATTTTTTTCAAGAATTTGATTTAAATGATTTTCCTCTTTAATAAACATGCTAGAGGCCTATTTTAAAGTATTAACTTCTTCAAACAATACATTAATTTTATTTTCATATGAAATATAAGAACATTTATATTTTAAATAATAAATATATTTTGTTAAAAATTCACTATCAGTAGAAACAATATCATAAGATTTTATAAGTTTTTTAAAATACTTTAAAGATTCAAAAAAATGAATAATAAAACAATATTTATTAATTTTATCGTAATATTAAAAAAGTGATTCATAATTTTGAGAGAAAGAAATATGTACCTCATCACTATGATCCATACGATAAAAATTTACCTTTTTATTTTCATGACTAGCTTAAGATTTTGTAGTAGATTCATCACTTTCATTAGAAGTATCACTCCAATTATTCTTCACAAATTTTTTCCCTTTAATTTTGTAATTATATTTTCTTTTATTTTTAATCATAGGATAATTAGTCTTTATATGGCCTTTCTCCTTAAACTCATAGAATCTATGTTTTTCATCCTTTTTCTTCCTCCTGTTGTATAGTTTTTCAAATATTTTAGAAACTTCTAATAATTATTTTCTTGAATCTACATAGCTTAAATTAGACAATTCAACCATAGTAGTTTTAAGTGCATCATCTTTCTTTTTGATAGAAATATGAATTCCAACTTCATCTTGGATATCAACTTCATACATCATCAAGGTTCCAATCAGTTCTTTCATTATTAGTTCTGATACTGAATCTGGTTGTAGTATATATCCCTTTCCACTTAGATGGTAAAAAACTAATTATCTTTAATGCCTAATCTAGTTCTGGAATTAGAGTTCCCAAGGAAGTAATATCATTGATATCATCTTTCAATATCCCATTCATCTGAGTGGTGCTTTCATCTTCCTTCATCTTGAATGTGTCAAATATAAGATTAGAAGTATTATAACTTAGTTTTTGAACATTATTAGTTCCTCAATATGAAACTGCAATAGTCTTCCACATTTCATAGGTAGTATCATACTAAGTGATTTGATTAAATTCATTGATTTTTAATCCACAAACAATATAATTCATTACTTAGGAATTAAGATCATATTATTTCTCTTGATTATCATTTGGTTTTTCTAGATCATCTTTAGGAATTTCATAAGTCTTGAATACCATCAAAAAAACTCTTATTCCAAGATTTTTTTAGATAAATAATCATGTGTACTCCCATCATCTATAATTATCTTTATTAAAATATGGTTCACAGATCATCAACTTACCTTATCTAAGATCATACATTTAGGGTTAACTTCATCTCTATATTTAACTATGTATTTATAGAGCCAAAATAAATCCTCAATGTTCCAAAATAACCAAACTTCTGATACTACTTGATGGTATTAGATAGGAATAACAGAATATTCAATAATTTACAAAAATAAAAATATATACAATGAAGCCCAACCTTAGATACCACTTGTTAGGTCGGAATGGAAAATTTGAAGACACAAGAGGGTGTGAATTGAGTTCCTTCAAAAATATAATTTAAACTAAACTTATCTCTTAATATTAAAACAATTATTTACTTCTCTATTAAAGATGAGTGAGAATCAGAAAATAAAAGAAGAAAAGAACACAATGATGTATAGTGGTTTATTTCACAAAGATACCCTATTCCACTCCATAAACTCTCTATGCCTTATGCTTAGTGATTTTCACTAGTAGGTCCTCTTATCTATAGATCTCTATAACTTAGTACAGGAAGTTGACACCTTGAATGGATTTTAAAAGGCCTTTTGGTTCTTTTATAGGGAACTGAAAATATCCACATCTTAGTATGAGAAGATAAAACTCCACCAATGACTAAGTACGAGCATCCAATACTCCAAAACAAATAAGTGATTATGATGTGGATGTTTAAATAGCTTTGGAACATTGTTTCAGCAGTAACTAGTAGTTATTTATGATCTTCAACAAAACACATTAGCAATAAAATATTCTTCAACGTCAAGTAGGATTTCATTAGACAGTAGTAGAGAAAACACCAGGTATATGATTAAACATTTATGCCTCTAAATTATATCTATTATGAGTACTTTTTCGAACTGCGATAAAATATTTACTATGATATATAGCAATAGCAGTATTCAAACAATCAAGGATCAAAACAATTATATCTCCAAAGTGTATCTTTTATTGAAATGACACATTCACACATATCTATTTATTCACAAGAAAAATATTGGTATATATATTAAATTAATATCTCGATACTTATCATGGAATTCAAAATTCTTCTGGTCAAATTTCCTTAGTGATGTTACATGATAAATTGTGAATATTTTAATTCAAAACATTCAAAGAGAGTCATAACTTCCCTTAGAAATATGAAATATCTAATCTATTTAACATTCTACTTTGAATCAATCTTTAAACAACTTTAAATAGATATTTAATTTTACTGAAACCGTTGAAAAAAACACATAAATAAACCATAATTCAAAACTCTTCCTTTTACCAAGTCAAATATAGGGTTTGAATGAGTGATAAACTCCAAAATTATGGTTGAAAATGTATGGTTGATTATAAAGTATGGATAATGAACCATACATGTATTCCTAAAATATAGGGTTTCTTCCAAAAGTAGGGTTTCTAATCCTTGAATTTTACTTTAAATATAGGGTATACAAACCATATGTTCCACTTAAAACATAGGGTATCAATAGTGTTTCTAGAATACTTATAAAACACATAAAGAATAATTTTACTTTAAGAAATAAAATATATTCCAACAAATTAAAGACTAAATATTCTTCCATAATAAAAATAATTATTCTAGTAATTAATATCCTAAAATTCACTTAAAGTGACTTTATTATCAACATAAATGTGGTTTTTTGTGAGCATAAAAATAAAAAATAAATTAACAAAATTATTGAATCAATACATGCTCAACATATCACTTCCATTAATCTCTTATAGACACAGGGAAATCATTTATTACAAATGATAGTTCTATGATCACTATGCATTTTGATATTTATAAATGGATTCTTACAATCTTCATATCTTATTGGAAGACATTGGTGTCACAACAACTTTTTATTGTGTCGTATTTACATGTTTCAAAGGGTTTTTATTAAGGAAACTATCCTTAACATCCATATTACCAATAAAATGATTATATACTATTGTTATGATAAGTATAACTCCAATGAATTTGGCATGGAAATTAGTGTAAATGTTCTTTCATAGACTATGTCTACATATTGTATAAACCTTTTGATAATAAATCATGATTTATTATTACCATATTGTAAATTCCATTTCTAATTTATCTTGAATAATCACTAGTAGTATCATGTATAGAAACATTCAAAATATAGAACCCTTGAATATTGGTACATGTAATCCATTATAAAGTTCATACAAACTTTTCAATATTAGATTATTTCCATTTTCGACTTCCTTATAAGATTAATTATTCTTAAAGAATAATATATATATATATATATATATATATCACCCGCCATGAGGAACATAGAACCACTTCTTTGGTTTTAACTTCCTATGTAGTATGTGTCTCTAGAACAACTCCTCCCACTAAGTTTAGTGCATTTTGTGTTCCTATGTCATCTTATGTGCATCTTGATTTTGAACTTTATTAAAGTCTAGTCTTCACCCACTCTCTCAAAATAGATATGATTATCTATTATATATATAATCTATCTTTATTATTACCTTTCTATCTTATGAATTGAAATGTCCTAATAAATTATAAGATAATCAAATGAGATGTGCATAGTGTTTTCCTTTGATAAGTGTTTTTTGGTCTTAGAAAACATCTTACACAAAATGAACATTAATATTTAACCTAACATATCATATTGGTATGATATCCATTATTCAATATAGTTATCATATGGTTATATATTATGCTATTATTTTCGAAACTAGTCTTGAAATAAATCATGGAATATTTTCCATAAATATAAGACTCATCATTGATATTATTTTACTATCATCACATCTTTTATATTTATAAGGTATTTTTATTTGAGGAATACCTTCACATTATACTAAAATTATTGATGAATACTTGGTGAATATTCCTTCAAGAAGCGCACCTAGAGGAACTAATACCTTTTACCAAGTATATATTTTACTTCATTAATCATTCTTAAAATTACTTAATGGAATCTTATAAAGTTTATGGACTTGCCTCTCTCTTTCCCTTTGAATAGTTCACATGATCATGATAAAAAAATTATAAGGCTTTATGGTGTACCTTTATTTCTTAAGGTTTCTTTGTTTAAAACTTGATAAGTAATTTTGTTAGTATAACAAGTGTTTTAGATCAAAAGTGGCTAAATACTATTCTAGATATAATCTTTTAAAATTCTATCAATTTTATTTGAAAAATAATTATCTTACCATATATACGTAATTTTGAGTCTTTTATATTATATTCATCATTACTATCTGTTGAATATTAGTGATTCTTGTATTACTAAATTACCATATGTGTATGAAATACCATAACAATATTCATTCCAAATTTAAAAAATGTACCATTGTGTCTGAATGGATATTGAGATAAATGTTTTGGTAATAATTAATATAAACTAGAATCAATACACTTTTTAAATAAGAAGTTTTTTCCTCCTCTTGATTGAATTAGGAATCACTCTTTCTTAGTTGTTATATATTTCTCCTTATTTTTTGTAATCTTTTTGTACTTTCCTGGTTAATTTATTTGTATACGTATATGTGAAAATCACATTGTATTCAATCCTTAAAAATTATAACATAATTATTTCATGCAATGTTGAATATACCTAATGTGGAAGATTTTGATTTCTTCTTCTTAATCCATTGTAATTCCTCTTTGAGTGACCTATTTTTCAACATGTTCGGCAAATAGACTCTTTTTCATTTTCCTACGTATTAATTATTTTTCTCATTAAAAGATATTGTAAATTGACCATTTTATTTAGATTTATTATGGTATTTTTCAACTTTTTTATTTCATTTTTTTCACCATAAGGAGTGATGATCCTTGTTCCCACCAATCCTTACCTAAGTGGAAAAGCATAGAAAAATATTCCTAAGTCATTTATCCATATAGATAATCTAGTAATCCTTGATGAATTTGGAAAAAAATTGGGGTAAGTAATATAAAATAAGATTAATGGATAATTTTGTATTCAAATGGAAGTATAACATTTCTAACTAATAAATATACTCCAACATTTTGAAGGCATGGTCACTATCTAAGAACCCTTCTTCTAATTTACATTGGTACAGTGCATTGACAATCTCATTTATCTTTAGACTTTCCTTTTCATTCTCAAGTGATAGGAGATGAGATAACATGGTATTTGAATCCATGTCCTTATGTTGCATTATCATATCTCTGGACATAACTGATATCATGATGCAATGGACATAAGAAGTATCCTCCATGAATCTCGTATAGTCTTATTTTCCACATTTGATTGCTCTGTGAGGTGGGTGGTTAGGAATAGGGGAATCTGAAATATAATATATACCTTATGGTATTATTGAAGCACATAAACAACTATACTAATCTCATAAGTTTGTACTAGTATGTACTTTGTCTGAGTCCAAAAAGGATTGTAGTATTTTTTTGGTTTTTGCCTACCATTTGTCTATAATAGTTAAAGTTTATTATTAGTACTTTCTCTTCATTACCAAATTATGTGATATAAAATAAATTTATTTATCTTTTTAGTCTCCCACCATTTTATTAAGCCTCAATATCCCTTACCATTGGACTTAAAATATCATGTCTCATGGATATTCTAGTGGAAATGATCCATATTTATCTTCTCATAACACGAACTATGGACATGAAAATCATAAGAAGGTATTTAGGTAGGCAGTATTTCCAACAGCTATCTTGCATCTCCATAATCCATTGAGTGGACTCTCCAATCATGAAATCATTAATTTTACTTCCTCAACACTTGCCTTCAAATTTGTATTGAACAGACTTTGACCATTATACTCAATACAAGTTTGGTTAAGTCGACTCATCATCTTTGTTTCAACTCCCAATAATTAAAAGTACCCCTCGCTGTGTATTAATAAAAAATTTAACTATGGGTACATCTCAACTTAGAAAATGGAAGGATTTTGACTTAATATTTCCTTGAGGAATTTTTTTATTAATACATAAATTTTTTTTATTTATATGCCTTGTTAATATTATATGAATTTTATATAACTAATTAACCTTGTGTTAATAAAATAATTTTTTCATTATTAATTTATTTTATTTTATTTTGTATGTATTTTTATTTTATTTAGTTTATGTGATCATGTTTCACATCATATAAACATGAATTGCATAAAATAGATAACCATTCACTTTAAAAAATAAAATAAATAATTGTATTTTATCATGATCTTTCTGATGGTTTATTTGTTGAGTGTGATACAAATAAAACTATGAATCTAGAGGAAAAAATATTTGAGTTGAACTTGGCTCAAGTTGAAGCATTCCACCATCGGCTTTAGTATCTTCTTGGTTGGTTTTACCTCGTTCTGAGTTTTGAACCGCCTTGTCACCTTAGAGCTTCATCCTTTACATTATTTATACTCACATGCAGGTGAGGGGAACCAAGGGTATGAGATACATAAAAGAAACCATGAACACATAGGTCCTAGATTATAATGGTGGTAGGGAAGACATGCATGCCATCATATTTAATTTAATAAAACTTTATCACAAATAAAAACATATGAAATAATATTAAATTAAATAGACACTCAACACATACATTATTCGTTCAAGCTCATGATCAGTCACATAAATGAAATGACATCACATTAATACATGCTAGTATCTATTTAAAATCACTCAATTAATTAAGATAATGTTCTTTTAAATTAGTAATTAATGGACTTATTAATTAATTAATTCCTTTTCTTAATTATTAATCCAAGAAATTTTGGAGATATATAAGATTCCCATCCACTATAATTTTTAAAATAAATTAAATTAATTAATTTTATTTAAAATTACTTAAGTATATTTCATGTACTCAGAGGAAATATGGTGTGTACCCATCTGAACTACATTGTGTCCCATTCTATCATGTACTATGTATTTACACAGCAAATATCATACACAACATGTAGAATACACAGCGTTTCAGATTTTTACACAGCATGTTGTTCTGTATATCAATCCAAGTAGTATGATTAATATTTATGACACATTACATGTGTTAATATACATGGAATATATCTCTTAGAATGATCATGAAGTACATAGTGTGTATAATGAACTTACACTACATATAAATATGAAATTAATAGAAAATTTATTGGGAATTTAATATTTTTTAAAGCCATATCGCATGGTATGTATGCTAAATATATGTCATGTAGTTTAGTTTAATTATATAATTAATTTTTAGTCTATGTAATTAATTTATAAGGTGTATAGTTTTTCTTATAATGTACTCTACAAAAATGGGTTCCCATTATAGGATGTGTTAAACCTTCTACACTTCATGTACTAATTTCTATGGTCATATGTGATACTGGAAAAGTAATTTTCTTGTAATCATCATGGGATAATATTGGGTTACACAACATCATTTCTATATGCACATCATGTAATGACAGTCAGCATGTGTTCTTTGGCTACAAGTCAACACATGACATATTAATTACATGACACGTCTATTTACCATGTGACCATTGCATCATGTGTCATTACATGATGTGTATATCATTTACACACTGTATAACCCTACAAAATGTGTGCCACCCACATAGTCAATATATGATGTAATTATTATAAAATTACATATTGTGTAATGCTCTCCCACATGACCTATCACAATTATAAAAACTACATAGGTGTGTGGATGATTGAGACGACATGAAATGTAATTAGGTTACACACTATGTAATCATGTCATATAGCTATGATCTCCAATACCTCGGAATGGTATCTTCATGCATTCTTCACCTGTTATTGGCATGTTCTTGGTCATATGATAGTGAATGAAATCATTAAATCAACTTGATGTATGAGAAAAGAATTATATAAATTAAAATATAATAAAAAATCATGATATTGATCAATAAAATCAAATAATAATAAATTTTAATTTGACCACTCTAATGCCACTTGATGGTTTTGGGCACAACAGAAGTGTCGGTCAATCTCATCCCCAATTATAGTTTTTCATTATATTTAATGAATAATCCATAAGAACATTATGAATAATCATCATGAATATAAATATAACTAAATAAACTACACTAAAATAATCCTAGAATGTAAGAGATTATATTTTTCACATTAAATTTATAATTAAGTTAATAGCAAGAATTACCTCAGTCTCAAAATTATTTTTTCAATTAATATGTTAATAATTATAACCTCATTTGAGTTGTACCGTCATTTTACTTAGAGAAACCAAATTATAATCCCTATATAATTGATCCACACATGATACAAAATCCCATAATTTCACTAATGGAACTCTATGTGCTAGCACGAAGGTACCAATCATCTTTTGTTATTCACCTTCAATCACAATAAAATCCTTCAGGTTGGAGAATTTTCTCTCTGATTCTATTGATTTTGAGAGAGATAAAGGAGGTGGATAGATTCTCTCAGTTTTTAGAGTAACCCTATACATGTTCTCTATTAATAGAATTCTCTAGGGAGAATATGATTTGTGCACAACACAAATAATTTCACACAAAATAAATCCACACCAAATAATCAATATAATGGGAATATATAGAGTTAGGGTTTAATATTGATAATTTCACAAATTACCTTAATAAAATATTAAACCTTATATATTCCTCAAGCCAATAATAATAATAATATTATTATTATATAATGTAATATATCAACTTATGAAAGTAAATATCATTTTAATTAAATATATAATTTCTTATTTATTTAAATTATATTTATTATTATATCATTTTCATTACTGGGCCCTTAACTCTACCCATCCACCTTCTTTGTAATTTACCAAACATTGAATAATAAATATTATTCATTCCATAAATTAATAAATATTATATTCATGATCTTTAAAATAAATATTTATTTTAATATTCATGTAACTGAATAAATATTTATTACATAATAAATATTGTTTATTACATTGTGAATAAACTAAGTGATAAATAAATATACTATTCGATCATCTTTAAAATAAATATTTATTTATATTCAAATCATATATAAATATAGTGACTGAATATCTATGATCCGTAAATACCGAATAAATATTATTACTCAATCTATAAATTAATATTTATTCCAACTGTTAAACTCTGATATAATTTAACTGAGATTGACTGATACACTATGTGTGTGACCCTCTAGGTCTCTTCCTCAGTAGCATTAGGTAGGTTTTACTAATGTAAAATATCAATTTCTAACAACACATAATGAAACCCATAGAGGAAAAAATTAATGTTACAATGAACACAACACATAATAACTCTCACTATATAATATAATCTCATTATCTTGATATCTCATCAAGTAAGTTCAATACTCATGTCATAAACCTATATGATTGATATGTATTTATTTTATTTATTGAAATGAACCCAATAATCACCATGTACATGGAATTTAGTTTTACACCTCAATTTCAATCAAAGGGATGTGATATAATCTTTTGGTCTTGGAAGGGAAAATCCTTTATTAACTTTCTCATTAATGTCATATCACTCATGATGCACCCAAAAAATACTAATTCACAGAAAACATAGGTTTCCATAGTTTTAATAAATACATCAAAGTATGTGACCCATGATATGAATTAATAATAATCTTAAGTATATGGATCAATATACATATTCATATATAGGAATAACCATTGACATGAAAACCAATATAATTCCTACTTATGAGTTTGTCATTATAATATCTCATCTTTGAGATTACTAGGAGTACAAATTATGAGATGAGGCCTCATCCACTTATGAGAATAAGAAACCTCATGGTATTCATCATTTTTTTTCCTATCATATGACATAATTTAACCATATGACTTATATATTATAGAATATTTCAATAGTAATTCACAATTCCCACCATGGTAGGGAACTATTATGACCTTTCAATGTGAATAATAATATAAAGAAATCATCACATTAATGTTACATATAAGAATGATAAATATGTGGTAATAAATATATTAATACTATTTTTTTGAATATATAGTCAATATGAAGTTCAAAGTAGTTGGTTCTAGGGCACCGACATCAACACACATTTCATACCCACCATCCTGGAAATGTATCTCTCTTCACTTATAGCATTTTATATAGAGGTTTTATAATACATAGGATATATATATTATATAATTAGATTTCCAAGATCCTAATATCTTTACTTCCAAGATAAATTGTGCTACTCAATATGGATTTCATCAAGTTGTTATAGGGTTCAACAGTTGGTAAGTTTTTTATGTTAAAAATTCATAAGTAGAATGAGGAGGTTTTATCTCTATAGAACAATTATGATAAATTTCAACAATTGTATCACAATGAAATTATCTCACTCATCCACATCCAAAATAAACACTCCCAAAACCTTCATCCTTTATTCTTTTAGTGGGTCAAAAATATAAAAATTAATATTAATGAGAGAATCATCCTCTTATCTCCATTTTTCTTACATTTTTTCTTTTATTTTGTTTTTTTATGTATATAATTTCTTTCATTTACACATTTTTTCTTTGATAATGAGAGGGTAATAATATTTACAATGATGATTATAATTTATTATCACATTTTCTATAACCATATGTAAATTCACCTCAAACATTCCCAAACAGTGAAACTATTCCCAAGATTATTACCATGTACACACCCTCTCCCACACACTTAGAAGAAATTTTAAAATGAAATAAACTAAGATATAGGTATTAAAGGACTAATAGATTTGAAAATGGTTTACCTAATAGGTATTTCATGGACTATAAGGATTTAAGGAAGTATATTTCAACTGTTGGGTTATAATTTTGGATTTTTTTCAATTGGAAGTTGATTGAAGCTCGTGTGAAAAAGCATGAAGTATGTGGAGAAAAGGGTGAACTTTTTTTCATGTTATATAAATAGCATGATCATTATGTGACTATAAGTGTCACACCATGACTAATGTCAATGTTATAAAAATAACAAAGTCCTTTTTAATAGGGTTTTTATTAGGATCATAAGACTTTGTCAAAATTAGAGAAAAGGGTAAGATCATGCCATGAGCTAATGAATCATGCCATGGATGAAGTTAAACTCAAGAAAATGGAAAATATTGCTTTGTAAGAGTCATTAAGGGAAAATAATAGGATTCACCATTTAACATCATAAAATTCATTCACATCATGAGAGGGATGGTTGTGTTATGACTAAAGTGATGACTATAAATTCACAAAGTCCCTTCATACATAAGTTGATTTATTCAGGTATTTCATAATATATCTTTATTTTTCATATTTGGAATTTCATGTTACACATAATGACACATACATAGGTCTATAAATAATTTTAGGAATATATTATAAAGGCCAATAATTTTCATACATAGATATTACATATAAATATAAGAATATTCATTACATAACATAATAAAACCATGCCAGAACTGTATAGGTTTAGTTCCTTTGGAAACATAGAAATATAAAAAACTAATTCATAAAACATCTATACCATCTCTCGTTTATTACTTTATAACTATAACCCTTTTTGAAACATATGAATTAATATGTTTCATCATATCCTGAGAAAAAGAAACATAATAAATTGTGAGCTCAAATGCTCAATAAGGATGATCAAGGGAGATATTTTAAGCATGAGGGAATAAGAACATAAAAATAACTTTTTAAAATTATATCCTGTATATCAAGTATTGTGATATTGAGTTATGGAATAAATCATGGAAGTTCATAAGACATGAATTATAAAGAACATAATTCATGGTAGTATAATGTATGACAAGAAATTATGGAATACACATAATCATAGAAAATCATTTTCATATTAGTCAAGCTTCATTTCCAAGACCCTCATAGCAGATGAAGTCCCTTACGAAACTGAGTTCACTCCTCATTCTAGCCTTTTATTACTAAACTGTGTTTACTTCCATTCCAAACCTTTATTACTAAATTGGGTTCACATATTGTTCTAGTACTATCTATCTCATGAGATATAAATATTTACCAAATTCATTAGAGTGAGATATAGGTCTCACCAATTACATAATGAAAACCATACATATGTGTGTCATAAGAACATAAATCATTTATCATATCAGAACCCATGAAAGGAAATGGGTTTCATAAACATTTCATCATAGCATAACCCATGGAAAAGAAACAGATTTCATAAATATCATGGAATCATATTCATAAACTTAACAAAAAAATAATTAGTATAGTATTAATGAAAAATATCCCCAATAAAGCATAAGTAACATCAAATAATGTTATCTTAGATGGAAAATAATCTTGAGATATCACTTGAAATAATTCTTGATGAAAATATCCTTTCTAATAAGAAATTTTAAATGAAAATTTTTTTATTGAAAATAACCCTATAATATTGTAATGGAAATTCAATTAATTAAGGTGTAATGGAAGTATAAAAATCCATTCATGACATATAAGTTTAAAAACATTCCTTTAATACTTTTCTAGAAAATTTACAAAGAACATTTTTTGGAAAACGAAAAACAATATTCCTTTCGAACTGTTTAGAAAAAAATTAACACATTTATAAAAATGAATTGAAAAAATTATATAATAATTGTAAAAAAAAATTGGAAAAAAATTAAGAAACATGGAAATAGAATATAAATATTCCCTAATAGATACTTTCATATAAACAAACCTGAATAATAATGAGATTGTGAAATTAACCCTTACCTTAGGTATGAATTCCTTTGTACATAACTGAAAATTATGTATAATGGTTTAAAGAATGTTATTAATTTATAAAAGAACCATATTAATATTTATTTTATCATATATGATCATATTATATCATTTTATAACCCATTTTTTAATAATATTTCATTATTACCCTTATTTCAGGTGTTAATTGCTTCATTTTCCTATGCATGTTTTGTCATATAAGTATCAGTTCTTGGGAATAGGACATATTTAAGTCAAATAAATAATGATATTAAGGTAATATAAATCGTATTTATTCATTATATACATTTATATAATCATTATTTTATGGTGAACATGTAAAATGGATCTCATCACATCATGGAGACGGTAGGTCCTACGTGCGCATGAGCGATGGTATCACTCCCTTATTGGTAAAAAGGTAAGTAATTGGATGGTAAATTTATTTCAGAATCAATATCATGTTATAATTATAATATATATCTATTACTTAAATCATTATACCCATCCAGGTAAAGTAGTGATTAAAAACATATTACACCACAGCATGGAGATGGTAAGTCGAACGTATGCACACGTGGTGCTTTTGTTTTTCATAGGATGGATAAAAGGTGGAATATAGTTATTACATAATAATAATAAAATATTTTATTATAGGTGATACTGAATTTATTACTCTATAATGGAAAAAATATATTAATAGGAAGTAGAAGAAGAAATAATCTTGAAAGAGTCTATAAAGATGATTACCTCTTCTTCGGTGAACTTCCATTATATCTTCTCTTAAGGACACTAGGGTCAGTATTTTCAGAATAAAATAACATATATAATTTGTATAGGGAATTTTAGAAGATAAATTTTCATGTTATGGTTGAGATTTAATTCTCAATGTGAATTTAATAAGTGAGGTAGGATGTGCCCTTTTATAATTGAGGAAAGGGGCACTTTTAAATTTTCTCAAAATATTAATTTATAATAAATTAAATCTCAATCCAAATACATAAAAAATGTAATTTATTAGAATATAATATGATATAAGGTTTTAATATCATAATTAAATGTATTTTATATAATTTTTGGTATTATTTTAGACATTATAATTTTAATTAACCCTTAGTTATCCTATTTTAATTTTAACAATGATAAAAACTTTTTTCAATGTTGAAGGGTTGTAATTTTTTACTTATGTGAAGTCAATTTCACCATAAATTAACAATTTATAACATTTTAGACAATATTATAATTATTTTTTATTTTTAAATATGATTTATGATTTTTAAATAATTTAATAAATTATTATTTTGATAAAATATCATTAGTGTCAATTTTGACACTATTAATTGCTTTGAATTTTAAAAATAACAAGATAACTAGTTAACTTTGATAAAAAAATATTTTATTATATACCTAATAGGTCATGTTAATCTATAAAATTCTTTTATCACATTAAGTATCTCAAATTCTATTTATTTTAATATTGTTAATAATATTTATTTGATATTTCCATTAATAAAATAATTAATACATCAACATTGTATAATTATTTAATATACTTATTTGTTAACGAAAAATTAAAAATAAAATACCATGATAAATATATATATTCTAGATTTAATAATTATATTTATAGTCTAATATATATTTTTTGAAACCCTATATTGAAAATGATATATATTTAAAACATGAATGTGACATCATTGAATTTTTATTAAATAAAATATGATAAATATTATAATACAAGTGGAAAAAAATAAAAAAAAATATCATTAAAATATGTCTATTAATTTAAAATTTTACATTTAAATTCATTAATAACATACCTTTGTCCTCATGTGGACACATGAGGGATATTTAAAACAAATAAAGTGACATTTTGTGACTTTCTTTGATTTAAATATTATATAAGTCATTTTCAGGGAAACATTTCCATTAAACAACTTAATTTAAATTATTATGTGTTAAGGGTAAAATTATATTCATACAATAAAAATATTTCAGGTTTTAGGGTCATTTTATAGTCTTTATCATTTTATTTTTAACCTAAATTACCCAATTTAACCTTTACCATGGAAAAACAATTTACCAAGATTACTATTCATATTAGCCAAAACTAAAAGGGACCTATTCACTAAATTTGGGCCTTATGAATCTAAATTTGGTATAAATTTTTCAAAATTAAAACCCATAATTTTTAGAATTAAATTTAAAATAAAACCGGTAAAATGCCATGAAAAACAGTTTTTTGGAAAAATGCCCTTTTAAAACATAAAATATTTTTATAATAAATTCATGTATAAAATACTTTTCAAAAATCATAACTGGATTATTTTAAATTAAAATGAACTAATTAAAATTTAAAACTAATCCAAAACAAAATTTTACCTTGTAAATACTTTAAAAGAAAATACATTTTTCAATAAAAAACATTATTTTCATTATTCCTTAAAAAATTAAATGTTTTTAGAAAATTTAAAAAAAATTAAGATAATTTTGACATTATGAATTCAAAAATAAAATTAATTTTTTCAAATAAATCTTATAAAATTTCTAAAAATTAATATTCATTTAAAAAAATAAGATAAACTCATCTTTGAAGAAAACATATTTTTGGAGATAAAAGTGATTTTACTAAAAAAATAGGTGATCATTATCTAATAACTTACCAATAAATTTATATTAAGTTGTAAATTTATATTTATTTCATAAATTAGTTATTCATATTTACTCTCACCAATTTCAAGGAAAGGTTATAATGGTCATGTTATATTAATAGTGTCTGGCGGTTCGTTTAAACTCAGTGTTGTGTGCAACACAAGATACCAAGGAAAAAAATTATTTAAAGAAAAATATTTCATAAAAATATCCAGGTATTACATATTTCATTAGTTTTAGAGTTTATATGCTCATGCGACATAGTATATACCATACTGTGAAGGATTATTTGGTGAGTTCTGTGGTTTTAGAGATCTAGTGCTCGTGTCATGAATGAAATGTTATGCCAAAATAATTTCAATAAAAAATATGATTAACTGACTCATGTCATGATCAATTTCCATGAAAATAATATAGGTTCATGATATTAAATGCAACACCCCAATCTTCTATGGTACTCTTCCTTTTTAAATAATTTAATAGCGTGTGATGTACGCAACACCGAGTTCAAGCGCACTACGACCTATCAAACTAACCGTTTAAAATCTGTTATGAATATTATTAACCATATTTTTAATTTTATATATCCCATATAATTTTTACATTCATATTTTTTGTTTCTTAGACATAATATAAGGACAAATTCAATTTTTCAGATAAAAGAAGTATTTCTCAAAAAAATACAGTTTTTCCACCTTTTAATAACGAACCATTTTTAAATCCAATATTTTACACTTTTATATATTAAATTTGATTAAAATAAATTATTATTTATAATAGGAACATAAAAAATTAGTTTGGATCAATTTTTGGTACTTTTCTGAAAACTTTCATATTTTGATGAATAGTGAAAAAATACTAAATTTTAATTGAAAACAACTTTTTTAATCGAAATAACTTATAGAGTTTCATTATACATATGAGTGGTTTTAAATTATAAATTGATTATATTTTTATAATTTAATACATTTTAGGTCATTAGAAGTATTTTTACATTTAAATTGGACATAAACACATGTCAATATTTTGATAGTTTTTACTTCTTAAAAACTCACTTTCTAGTTTTGACAACGGGAATTAATTTTAAATTAATTTATTCCAACTATATGTTTTGAATATGGGAAAATGGATTCCATATTTGGAATCATAAGGTACGAATTGTGTATATAGTTACCATTTTTTTGACATTATGAATAGTAAATTCAGAAATTATTTTATTTACCATGGTTAAAGTGTAAATCTCATAAATAAGGGTTAAAAATAATATTATAATAATACTAAACCACCCTACCACAAATTATAATCCTATTATATGAGATATTTCTGACTATGGGCTTCCTTGTGTAGATTTTGGGACCTGATAGAGCCACTTGGGTGTGAAAATGACATTTTATAAGAATTAATTTAAAGTATAGAAAAATATAACATAAACGGGTATCTTTCACTAAAACAATTTTAATATGGGTTTATATAATTGATATCTTAGAATATAAATTTTCATTATCGAGATAAAAATATTTACTACATCATGATATTTTATTTATAATTTTTAGACATTAGATATATTTATTTATTTATGACACAGTGATGATGCAGTGATTACCTTTTTAATGAATTATTCAAATAAATGAAATTGTAAATATTAAAATAAATGTAATTTGAACATTTTGATTTCATCCACAAAATTTATGTATTAAATTTAAATATTATCGATGATATAATTCTTTTTTCTCAAATGAATCAAGTTGTTATGACTTTAACAAAAATAAATTACTAAATAGTTTCAAAATTGACATAAATGAGTTTTTAAAACAAATACTATATTATTAAATGATATAAAAATCCTAAAAATATAAAGTTCATACAAATAAATTTTATAGTAATAAAAATTTCATAAATTATCCACTTTATGTTCTCTTGGAATTTTATAGTAAAGATATTAACCATGTACAAAAGGACATGGTAAGAGTTAACTTATTCTACCGTTAAATCTAAAATATAAGGTTAATTTTATGACCTAAACACATCTAAAACCTATTGGTTGAGAGGATTTAGACCCAAAATAATATTATCCTAGAAATAAATCAATTTGTATCTATTATAAAACAAAATTAGTTTTATAATAAATTAATATTTCAAGATTTTTTCTAAAGTTCTCCTCACCACTCTTATAAAAGGGAACCTCCCTTTCTCTTTAACTCACACCTTTAAAGCATTTTGGTTCTATAAAAACCTTCCCATTTCTACTCAAAAAAATCCTAAATTCATATTATAGTCCTAAATTTGGGTATATATCCATCATAAGGATCCCTTTTGTTCAAATGAAAAGGAAATACCCAAAGAAGAGGTAATTGTTTTATACCTTCTTTCAATGTTCATTTCTTCTTCTACTTCATCTTACTAAGTTGTTACCATACTAAAATAATAACTCCAGAATATAATATATTTTGATATGCTGTTAAGATTATTTCACAACAATATTCCTCTTTTTACCCATCCTATTAAAAACAAAACCACCATGCGTGCATACATTTGTCTTACCATCTCCACGCCGTGGTGTAAGTTGTTTTTCATGTACACCTTATTTCTATGGGTATAACAATGCATATAATGGATTTAAATAATACATATGACATGATATTTCTTCTGTAAATTTCATATTTCATCAAATTACATACCATTTGACCATTAAGTAAATTATATCATCGCTCCTGTGTACGTGCGGCCTATCGTCTCCACGACGCGATGAGATTCATTCTCCACTTTAACCATCCAAGAATAATTATAAAAAATATATTATTCACAATTAATAAATATATGACCTAATAAGTATACTATAATGATATATATATATATATATATATATTAATTTACATCTATTTCATTCATTTACTTTCATTCAATACGATAAGAAAACAGAAACAACATTCATGCGTACGTACGGTCTACCATCTCCATGAACAGTGTATTCCATTTTACATACCTATCTATTATATATATTTATATTATGAATATATATGATATTTACATTATACATTCTGAAAGTAATTAAATGATGATCTAAGTAATATGATCAAGAATAACAAGTCAAAACACTTACGATATACAGAGAGATGTTACCCGAAATGTTTCATTAACTTGGAATTGTTAATAAATGGGTAATATAAAGTCATAAATGAATCATATATGATATCATAAATATTATTATGATTTTGGGATAAGTTAATAATATGTTTAAAAACATTATACAAGATTTTTGTGCACGTACGGAGAGTATTGGATCTAAGGTAAGGGTTAATTTCTTCAATCTCATTATTATCCAAGATTGTTTATGTGTAAGTATTTTATGGGAAATATTTATCATCCATGTCTGTCTTTCATAAAAATGTTTGAAAATGGAATCTTTTAAGTTTTATATAAGGGTCGGTATAACTAGATCATTATTTTAAACTTTTTAAAGATTTAATTTTTTCAAATTCTTTTTAATTAATGTCCATGTTTTCAAAAAGATTTTAAGGATTTATTTATATAGACAGGATTGTTTTAAAATACTAATTACTTTCAAAAATTTCAAAGTGATAGGATAAACTTTTATTAAAAAGTCTCTTTTAAATGACATCCGTTATAAATTGTGTGACTTTTAAATAATTTCTAGTAAAAAGGGATATTTCTCTCAAAGAGTTTTACTGATTATTTTCATCTATGTCAACATCCTTTATTTGATATTATTATTGATTTATGTTTATTTATTATAATTATATCTTCCATATTGTATTGAATGAGTTATGATATGTTTGACTGTAGATGTTCTATTTTTATACCATTAATGTTTTATGGTCAAA
Organism: Viscum album; assembly: GCA_963277665.1. Lineage (NCBI taxonomy): Eukaryota > Viridiplantae > Streptophyta > Magnoliopsida > Santalales > Viscaceae > Viscum > Viscum album. The sequence goes on along the minus strand of OY728160.1, from coordinate 875,939,465 downwards.
GTATTGACATTTCGTATTCTAGTTTTAAATATGAATGTTTATGTTATGATTCTACCTTTTCATATGAGGAATGCATTGGACTTAGTAAGTGATGGGCGGGACACGTTATATCCCCTCGATGCATTGGGAGGTCTCATGAGACAAACTAGTATCTTGGCATAAGACCTTGATATAATATTTGTGAATGGTCTTGTCATAAGGCCTTGACGTAGTAGTTATTATGTCTGACATTATGCATTCCCTCGTTATGAAATTAGTTATTACATGTGATTATTCGACTAGTAGAATATTCATGTTCATGCTTATATGGTAATGTTTGAATTATTTTTTCTATATTATGTTCAATATTATGTTTTAAAAGGATATTGTTTTTATTATACATATTTCCTTAAAAGTTTATAGCTTCTACTGAATTATTTACCCTTACATAGCATCTAAGTTCACCCCTTTCTTATGTTTTATTTTCCCAGGATGCCAAGAAGTGTATTGTGATTAATGTGTAGGGTTAATCTTGGGGAATAATGGAATTATCGAAGGATTATTTATGCTATGTTTTATGTTATAAAGTGTAATGTATCATTCATGTATGTAATCTATTTTCCAAGACTTCTAAACTGATCGGTCCTTCGGGACTTGATTCCTTGTAATCATGCCAATTTATTAAAATAATGCTCCGGCTATAGGTAACTAGGTTTGGGGTATTACAGTTGGTATAAAATGAATTTTAGAAACAACCTTGGAAATAGATTTACAAAACTTAGATTATGGATCATAAACCTAATATATACTTTGAGAATTAGTATAGAAGAACCCCCTAGAATTTTGGGAAAATATGGATTACATGGATATTACAAGAAGTTCATCCCTATCTAGATACTACATGTGGATGTGGTTCTAGAAAATATGTACGTTGGGGTGAAAACTCCGAAAAGGAGTTCCTAGCTTGACGCAGGGTAACCTGGTACGCGAAAATGGGCCCTACTGTGCACTTGGTTTGACACTCTCAGGGGATATTCTTAGGATAATTCATATTTTCTTTACAAACCATTATAAATGATTTATGAGTAAATATGTTCTCAAAGGAACCATATTTATGATTATGGATTAGATATGCATATTTTTTCAATTTATGTTAAGTATTTTACTAGTTTGGAATTATGAATTTTGATTCATAACCTAATATAGTGTATGCCATTGTTTAGAAATGGCACCTAGTGGAAGAAATGGAAATCGTATCAATGAAAAAAAATCCATGTAGGTATTTCCCTCATATGAAATATAATGATAGTGGAGCTAGTGACACAACTGGTACTGAATATATTATAACCATACTGGGATAGCTGACTCAGGTTATGAATAATAACCTCACCCATATGGAGTAGTCTGATCCACAACACAGAGGATCAATATTAGACCGCTTCATGAGACAGCAACCTCCAACATTCAATGGGACTCCATATCCTTTTGTAGCTGAGAAATGTATAAGTTCCTTAGAAAAAATATTTCTTGTTTTGGGAAGTAACAAAAGGGAAAAGGTTGTCATGTCAGCTTATCATCTCTCAGGAGATGCAGATAAATGGTGTTCATTAATTCAAAACACAAATGATGATGAAGAAGTGGTAAATATGGAATGTAGGGAGTTTAAAGAACTTTTCCTAGAGAAATACTTTCCTCATAAACAACGATCTAATATGGTAAGGCAATTTATGAGTCTTAGACAAAAAGAGGATGAGAATGTTGCAAAGTATGAGGCTAACATCATGAGGTTAGCAAGGCACACTACAGACTACATATGTAACCCAAGAAGTAAGATTTATAGATTCTTTGATGGGTTAAAACCTTTCCTATGACAGGCATTGGTCTCATAATCTTTCTCATCGTATGAAGATATAGTCTCTTGTGATATCAAGACATAAAAGGAATTCTCTAAGTCTTATGACATTAATGTAAAGAAAGAGAATAAGAGAACGGTGGAGAAACAGACAGATAAAGGTAAAAAGGGAAAGAATGGTTTTCCCTTATGTGATAAATGTGGGAAGAAACACCCTATTGTTTACCTAAAAGTAGTGGGAGTTTGTTACAAATGTGGAGAAAAAGGCCACCATGCTCGTGATTTAAAGGGGAATAAAGAGGATTTCAATGTTCAATGCTACAATTGCAAAGAAATAATATATTATGCAAATGATTTTCCAAAACATTATGGAAATATAGCTTGAAAAATGTAAATGGATCAAGGTCAGGCTTATTCTATTACAATATTTGAAGTGGAATAATTAATGTATTTGTGTTTTTGGATTCAATAATTATATTCTGGTTATAAGAATAATATGGTATATATAAGGATTATATTACAGTACTTTTTGTTTTCATTAAGGTTTTAATATGATGAAGGTAATAATATATTAATTATGTGACAATAAGATAAACATTATGTTGTTTAGGTAATATGATGTTACAATTGATTTTAGAAATTTAGAAACCTTTTAGACAAAGATTGGATAGAAGTATTTTGGATAACACTAATGGTTGGAATGGATTAAGTTGAGCTTTGGATAGTATTGTTTGAGGTTAAAACATTTCTTAAGATTATTTTTTGGAATGTTATAATACTATAGTTTTAGAAAAAGGACAACTCACAGGTCGAGTGATAACCCATCACGTCAAACTAAGCTATGGGAATTGAACCCACAACTGAAGTGCGACAAAGATTTATCACCTACCACTAGCCTACAGGAAGTCCCTAGTTGCTATAAAATATTTCTCTACATTTAAATGTTATATTTTTATATTTGGAACCTTATATGATTGAGATAAATATAATATTTTTGAGTTTTATATTTTCCAGAAAAAGATGAGTTTGTGGTAGGAATTAGTTAAAGGATGAAACTCTACATGTAAATTAAGTATGCTTACTTATGTTATTAGTCTACGAAATAAATTAATTTTGCAACACTAGGGAGAGGATCATAAAACCAAAAAGGTTTTCTTAGTACTTTCTTTCGTGATGAATCAAATGGTCCATTAGATCATTGAAAATTTATATCTTTCTGGTTGTTAACTTTCTCCTAATAATATTCTTTATCACTCTCCATTATAACTTGATGGCTTTTTTCTCTTCCATATCCATTTTTTCATACATGTAACCCAAGTATGTGTTATTTTTATTAACCTTCATACTTATCTTTCTTTTTTTTAAATAGAGGCCTCATTAATCCATTTTTTGATGTGGGATTTCAACTAAGATATTTTGAAATGTCAAAACCCTAATTTTCAATCCCAAGTTTAAATTGAGAGGATACAATTTATTAAATGAGGGGATAATGTAACACCCTAAGCTTCTATGGTATGCTTCCTTTTTAAATAATTCAATAGTGTGTGATGTACGCAACACCGAGTTCAAGCGCACCACGACCTATCAAATTAGATGTTTAAAAGAGGTTATGAATAGTATTAACCATATTTTGAATTTTATATATCCCATATAATTTTAAAATTAATCTTTTTTTTCTTAGACATAATATAAGAACAAATTCAATTTTTCAGATAACAGAAGTATTTTTCAAAGAATGCAGTTTTTCCACCTTTTAATGGTGAACCCTTTTTAAATCTAATATTTGACACATTTATATATTAAATTTAATAAAAATAAATTATTATTTATAATATGTAGATAAAAATTTATTTTTGATAAATGTTTGTTACTTTTCTAATAACTTTTATATTTTGATGAATAGTGAAAAATACTAAATTTTAATTGGCAACAAATTTTTTAATCAAAATAATTTATAGTATTGAATTATACATCTGAGTGATTTTAAAGTATAATTAGATTATATTTTTATCATTAAATATAATTTAGTTCATTAGAATTATTTTTACATTTAAATTGGACATAAACTCATGTCAATCTTTTGATAGTTTTTACTTCTTAAAAACCCACTTTCTAGTTTTGACAATGGGAATTATTTTTAAATTAATTTATTCCAACTCTATGTTTTGATTTTGGGAAAATTTATTCCATATTTGGAATCATAATTTACAAATTTTTTAAATAAGTTCATTTTATTTTTTGGCATTATGAATAGTAAATTCACTAATTATTTTATTTACCATGGTTAAAGGGTAAATCTCTTAAATAAGGGTAAAAAATAATATTATAATAATATTAAACTATTATAAAACATGTTATAATCATATTAGATGAGATATTTATGACCATGGTCTTTCTTGGGTCGATTTTGGGACTCCATGTATCCACTTAGGTGTGAAAATGATATTTTATAAGAATTAATTTAAAGTATAGAATAATATAAAATAAACATGGGTCTTTCACTAAAAAAAATTAATATGGGTTTATATAATTGATATATTCAAATATAAATAGTAGTTATAAATATAAAAGTATTTCATATATCATGATATTTTATTTATAATTTTTAGATGTTAGATAAATATATTTAATTATGACACAGTGATGATGCAATGATTACCTTATTAATGAATTATTCAAATAAATGAATTTGTAAATATTAAAATAATTTTAATTTTAACATTTTGATTCCATGAACTAATTTCATGAATTAAATTTACATATTAGTGATGATATAATTCCTTTGGTTCTAAGTAATCAAGTTTTTATAACTTTAAAAAAAATTACTAAATAGTGTCAAAATTGACATAAATGAGTTTTTAAAACAAATACTATATTATTAAATGATATAAAAATCTGAAAAATTTAAAGTTTGGACCAATAAATTTTATTGGGATAAAAATTTCATAAATTATCCACTTTAGGTTCTCTTGTAATTTTATAGTAAAGATATTAACCATGTATAAGAGGACATGGTAAGAGTTAACCTATTTTACAAAGGGTTAAATCTAAAAGATAAGGTTAATCTTCTGACCTAAACACAACTAAAACCTATTGGTTGAGAGTATTTAGACTCATCATCATAATATAATCAAAATAAATCAATTTTTATCTATTATAAACTGAAAATAATTTTATAATAAATTAATATTTCAAGATTTTTCCTAAAGTTCCCCTCACCTCTCTTATAAAAGGGAATATCCCTTTATCTTTAACTCACACCTCTAAAGCCTTTTTGTTCGGCCAAAATCTGCCCATTTCTCCTACCAAACTCCTTTACTTCATCCTAGAGGCCTAAAGTTGAGCATATATCCATTCTAAGGAGCCTTTTTGTTCAAATCAAAAGGAGATAACTGAAGAAGAGGTAATCGTTTTATCCCTTCTTTCAATGTTCATTTCTTCTTCTACTTCCTCTTACTAAGTTGTTACCATAAAAAATAATAACTCAAACATATAATATATGTTCATATGTTTTTAATATTATGGTACAACCAAATTATTCTTTTTATCCATCCTATTAAAAATAATACCACCATGCGTGCGTACATATGGCTTACTGTCTCCACGCTGTGGTGTAAATTGTTTTTCATGTGCACCTTATTTATATGGGTATAAATATGAATATAATGGATGTAAATAATACATATAACATGATATTTATTCTTTAAAATTCATATTACATCCAATTCTATACCATTTGACCATTAACTAAATGATATCGTCGCTCTTACGTACGTACGACCTACCGTCTGCACGACACGATGAGATTCATTCTCTACTTTAACCATCCAAGAATAATTATAAAAAATATATATATCTTTTATAATTATGAAATATATATCCTAATAATTATATTTTAAATATATATATATATATATATATATTAATGTACATATATTCCATTCACTTACTTTCATTCAATACGATAAGAAAACAGAAACAGCGTTCATGTGTATGTAGGGCCTACCGTCTCCATGAACGGTGTATTCCATTTTATATACCTATATATTATATATATTTATATTATGAATATATATGATATATAAATCATACTATACATTCTATAAGTAAGTAAATCATGGTCTAAGTAATATTATCAATAATAACAAGTCAAAACACTTACGATATACAAAGCGATATTACCTGAAATATTGCATTAACTTGGAATTATTAATAAATGGATAATATAAAGTCATAAAATAATAATATATGATATCATAAATATTATTATGATTCTGATATAAGTTAATAATATGTTTAAAATCAATATATAGGAGTTTTGGACACATATCGAGAGTATCAGATCAAAGGTAAGGGTTAATTTCGGAATCTCGTTATTATCCGAGATTGTTTATGTGTAAGTATTCTCTGGGAAATATTTTCCATCCATGTCTGTGTTTCAAAAAAATGTTTTAAAAATGAATCTTTTAAGTTTTATGGAAGGTAATATTTAACTAGATCATCATTTTATATGTTTTAAAGATTTATTTTTTCTAAATCTTTTTTATTAATGTCCATGTTTTCAAAAAGATTTTAAGGATTTATTTATATAGACATGATTGTTTTAAAATGTTAATTCCTTTCAAAAGTTTAAAAGTGGTATGAGACACTTTGATTCAAAAATCTCTTTTAAATGACTTACTTTACAAATTGTGTGACTTTTAAATTATTTCATGGAAAAAGGGATATTTCTCTCAAAGAATTTTACTGATTATTTTCATCTATGTCAACATCCTTTAATAGATGTTATTCTTGATTAAGGTTGATTTAGTATAATACAATCTTCCATATTTTATTGATTGAGTTATGTTATATTTGACTTTGGATGTGCTATTATTATATCATTCATGGTTTATGGTTAAAGTATTGACATTTCGTATGTGAGTTTCAAATACGAATGTTTATGTTATGTTTCAACCTTTTCATATGAGGAATGCATCGGACTTAGTAAGTGACAGGTTGGGCCCAATATATCCCATTGATGTATCGGTAGGTCTCATGAGACAAAATAGTGTCTTGGAACAAGGCCTTGAAAGAATATTTGTGAATAGTCTTGGCACAAGGCTGTGATATAGTAGTTATGCATTCCCTCATTATGAAATTAGTTATTACATGTGATTATTAGACTTGTAGAATATATATTTGCATGTTTATATGGTAATTTTTGAATTATTTTTTCCATATTATATTCAAGATTATGTTTTAAAAGGTTTTTGTTTTTATTATACATATTTCCTTAAAATTTTATAACATCAACTGAATTATTTACCCTTACTGAGCATATGAGCTCACCCCTTTCTTATGTTTTATTTTCCCAAGATGCCAAGAAGTTTATTATGATTAATATGCTGGGTTAAGCTAGGGGAATATTATCATTCTCAAATTATTATTTATGTTGTTTTCTATGTTAGAAAGTTTAATGTATCATTCATATATGTAATCTATTTTCCAATATTTCAAAACTGATTGGTCCTTCGGGACTTGATTCCTTGAAATCATGCCAATGTATTAAAATAATGCACCGGATCTAGGTAACTGAGGTCGGGGCATTACATTAAAGATTTGGGAACTTTGGAACTAGAATAATAGTACATGCCACAAAGTAGTTCCTCACGTCATGACACGTCTAGGAGTTGGTGAAAGTGAAAATGTCAAGTTATGATATTCAAATAATTAAAAAGGAGAGATAATTTGCTAAAGAATGTGGATCTGATAGTTAAACTTGGAATGCACCATGATAAATGAAATTATGTACAGACTTGGGATTTTTTGTTAAGGTACACACCTGATTGAGCTGTTTGCATAGTGAATGAGGTTTATAAAATGATTTCTAAGAGATAAAATTCATTTCATGTTTTGGGGAAGTTCATAATACTTTTTCAACTTTATGGAAAATTAAGGAGTGGTTTTGAAGACCCATTAACTGGGTTACAAGTGAAAAATTAAAGGCACGTGTTTTATATAAATGATTCCCAAATTTTAAAATTAGAAATGATGGGATAGAAAAATTTAGTTTATTTTATCAAAATATAGATAAGTTAGAAGAGGGAATACAATTGTTAGAGAGAAATATAATGATAATATATACTTAAAGAAGAAATGGAATCTCAACAACAACACCCCTAGTGGACGACTATTTTATTTGAGTTTATTCCCTATAACCAAATTATATATACTTTATGATTATTAGTATTCATTTTTTTAATATTAATAAACTCCTTATCACGTCATGATTATTCTTCTATGTGACATTGTACTTGATAATGTCTAAAGAGTAATTGTCACACTGAAAAGTTATAGTAGTTCCCTGTTATAATGAGAACCCAAGAGTCCCATGAAGTATTCTTAAATATATGTTCTATAAATGGATAATATCATTTGATAGGACATAAATGATATATTCTATTAGGGGTGGAGACTTATAGAACTTTTATGCACTTTCTAATGGTGTGCACTTTTGGTAATTTCTAATGCAAATGATTATGAGAACATGAACAGCTAGTAACAAATCAAAATTTACATGGATCATTGGATATTAAAATCTGTGGAATTGTGTATTGATACTTATACTTTAATATTATTATTAATGGATACTATTAGTCAATTACTTTGATGTATTAAAAAACTATGGTGAAATATTTTTGTGCTCAGGTAGGATATATTGGGTGTGTCACAAGTAATATTACATTAATGAATAATGAGAGAAAATACTTGTACCTTATCTTCTTTAATGGAAGTTGATATCTCACAAACTTTTATGGGAATTAAATGGCCTAAATAAATCCATGGACATGGTGTTCTGTGTACATGTTCATTTCTGGAAAGTCAAATAAAGAGACATTGAGCACATCGGTTGATGACACTATAACAAAACATTTTTTATTAAAGATATCATGATGTAGGGGTTATATTAAATATTAAGAATCTGTATGAGGTTTTATATCATTGCAACATTAACTTATTTATTTATGGGTTCCTTTTCATGTTACTAGATGCTAACATTGGACTTTGGATAGCTCCATCTAAGGCCATTGAGAAAGACACCTAAAGTGTCACACACTTGGTATATCTAGAACCTTAGACAAATAATATTATTATTTATTATTCAAAATGTTTAATAAATATTATTCATGCATTTTGTTTAATAATTATTCACATTTGTTTGATCACATATATTTTTTCACTATTTATTCAAGAGAATATTTTGAGAGAAGAATATTTAATAAATATTTATTTTTTACTTAGTGAATATAATATTTAGTTATATATCAACAAATAATGTGGTGATATTTATTTATTAGATAAATATTCATTATTCAAGGCCTAATAAATATTGTAAAGTATTGGCAGGATGATTAGGTCTAGTGAGAAATAATATATATTAAATATTATTTAAATAAATTTTAAACAATCTATTCAAGAAATAATATTTAATTAATTCACTAGTCGTGTGCATGTCTATAAATAACAATAATAATAATAATAATATTATTATTATTATTATTATTATTATTATATACATGGGGTTATGTAGGGATTAAGGAAATAATAAGGGCACATGTGAAATTGTTATTTTTTTAAGCCTATACTTATTTAAACTTAATTATATTATTTCTATCCTAAATGTTATCCATTGTGTTGGTTATGCACAACAACTCAGAAGAATCCTTTCAATCACTAGATATCACCCCTCCAAGAACACATATAAAAATAGTGAGTGATATTCATCCACCACACCTCTATATTCTAGAGAGATCAAGGATAATCCTTCTTAGAATCTTTTGTTCTAGCACTCAAAGATTCCTATGGTGATACTTAGAGGTTCATGTTGCACATGTGGATCACCAATAAAGGGAACTTACACTTGATTCCTATTTTTCAACGATGATATGACATAGATATATATGTTGTTATATTCATCAATGAAGAATGAATTAATCACAATGTAATTCTTTAACAACTTAAATTAATTATAAATCATTATGTGATGATCCTTTGTTTAGTTCCAGCATTATAATTTTAATTAATATTTTATTCAATTTTTTTTTCATAGAGTTCTTCATCAATGTACATATCATATTAATAATTGATTACAATAAAAATCCAAGTTGGACATACCCCACCAGTTCTTCCATTGTGCCCAAAACCTTCAATTGGTATTAGAGGGTCATATAATTATTTATAAATATTTAAAATTAATTGATTTATTTATGCATTTATCATTAGTTTCCAATTTTGGATTAATTTTTATTTAATTGGAATCACCAGATATTATATTTTCCTATTAATTCTCACAAATATAATCAATAAATGGATTAATTTTGAATAAATAACATTTAAAGAACTTATTTGGAGGTGCTAAGGATTCTTGTTAGTTAACATAAGAATACATGGTGTGTAGCTCATTGGTACATGTCATGTACCTATGTTTAATGCACTAAGAAAAGTTATGAATTAATTCAGAATTAATTCAGATCATGTTCATTTATTACACACAATGTTTATTTAATACACCACATTTTGACTGGGCTAGTCTGGCACATAGTTAGCTGGACAACATGGTGTGTAACTTGCATACACGATGTGTAGTCCATTAGTCAAAGAAAAGTTGTGCATTTTTTTTACATGACCTACATGACTAGTGACTACGTAAATTGAATAGCACACAACATGTGACCCATGTACACATTGTTTATTCTATTAATTTATAAGGAAATATAATATACCTAGTCCCTAGCTGTGTATTATAGATAGGTATTGAAGAATTATACATGATGTGTAATTGGATATTACACACCTTGTATATTACTTATTAACACAGAATTTAAAATTATTTTAATATACTATTTAAACCTAATAACATGTTTTCCTTGTGTTATTCAGTTGACTCGTACATTCCCTATGAAAGGTTTTATATATATCGAATGTATAAATGATTTTTACATTATATTTGGAACTACATATCATGTATAAGTCATAATATAGTGAATAATCTATGCACATTAAAACATAACAAGCTACATAAATAACATGTGTTTTGCGAGTAATTCATTTGACTCATATATTCCATGAAATTACATGATAAGATCTGTGTGCTACATATTGCATGAGTAAATAGTTTATGAATATAACACATACTGGGTAATTCAGATGGCTACTCTTCATTTTTCCCCCAAGGTGCATGTTTTGTACATAGTCAATTTTAAATAAATTTATTTAATTTGTTTAAAATTGTGATAGATGAGAATCTCAAGAAAGTTTTGATGAGAATTAAGATAAAATAATTGATTTATTAAATAAGATAATTAATTTATTTGGTTATTTTTTATCTTAAATAATAATGATTGGGAATTAATGATATTTTATTAAATTTATAATTCATTGAATGTGTGTGGATGATCACGAGGATAGACCATACTTTTTTATGTGATTTTTTTATATTTAATTTATTATTAAATTAATTTTTTATTGTGAATCATCCCTCCTATCATTATGTAAGGGAATGTGTGCACAAGGTTTCCTTTTATATAAACCCCTCAATTAATCCTTTGGTTCCCCTCACCTATGTGTGAGTAAGAGATTATGTAATAGATGAAAATCCCAAGTGAGTGGAGGTGGTTCAAGTTTGGATCCAAGGATAAACTAATATAAGAGGTTCATGGGTGGATAGGTGGAAAGCTATAACATGATTCCATTCATGGTTCAAGGTGTTTTCCACTAGGTCAATGGTTAGTTTATCATCTTCTAGATAAAATAACCATTAAAAAAATTCATGATCATACCACTCTTATTATTTTATTTTATTTAAAGTTTCATGCTTAATTTCATTATGGATGTTTTTTCAGGATCACATGAATTAATGAATTAACAATCATGCAAGATAAAACTAAAATAAAATTGTACTATGTGTAAACTTTATCTAATACATGGTTAGTCTCTTAAGTAAATCCACTTAATATGACAAGAATGTAATAAAGATAAAAGTGGGTAATTTATGAATTAATATAAAAACCCTAAATTATATATATTAAGTTACTATATAACCTTCTGTTTCTTAATTTAAAACCAAATCATAGTTCAAAGTGCTTGACTGGACAAATTCAGGGTGCATTCAATTATCAGGGAATCCTAACTTTAGATTTAGGTTTAGTTAACTTAGTTCACATCAAGGGTTGACCGATAAAGTAGGACTTATTGTAATTGGGAAAAAAGGGTTGAGGAAATCCACTTTAAGGATTTTAGGATTGAAGAGACCACTCAATAAATCAAGGAACTTGAGTTAATATAGTTGGAAATACTATTGTTAACTAAAACCCTTTCAATAAATTTTCAGGATAAATTTTGGGTTGTGAGAAGGGGAATATGGGTCCTTTCCACTAGAATTTCTAAGAAACAGGATGTTTTGAAGCTAATGTTGAGGGATATTTGATTTTGGTAACATAGTGAGATATTAATAAATTTAAATATTTATTATATAATTTTATAAATCAGATAAAGTATTAAGATTATGATATTATTAATTGTATAAATGGAATTTCACATAAATTAAAACATATCTTTTTGGTATATTTGTGAGAAGGTTAAAATTCTCATTGTCATTAATTCCCAAGAATAGAAATGGTGCTTGCACATTATTCTATGTTATAAAAGGAAATTATATGTTCTTGAAACCCCAATTACTAAAGTTCCTAGATAAGAGGGTAGTAAGGAATAATTTAATCACTATGAGAAACATTTATATGGTGCCAAAAATGTCCAATGTTTCATGTTATCATCCATGTCCAATGTGATTTTAAAGAAATATTAGGATATGGTTGCATATTGCATGATGTATCACCTTCATGGTATCTATCAAGAGAAAGAGATAAAAGAGATATATGATATCTCCAATGAATTTTTCGCATCAATATTATTGATTTAGATCTAGATTGTCCACATGTGGTCAACATTATTAGCTACATAGAGACCTTATAAATATTTTTCATTAAATTCTCTGATGAACTGTACATAGATCTCATCATTTTCTCAGTAAATAAATTCTTCTCCATATTTATTGTGGATTATAAGATGATCAATAGTGATAATAATCTTTTGGAACTTCGTACTCTTACTTTCTAAGTTAAAAAGGACATGGTGTGTGAAAAAATTATATTCCTTATGGTGAATAAGAAAATTAAGAAAAAGGAAAAAGGGCCCAAGACTCAGTCCAAGTCTAAATCTCCCAAGAACCATCCATATAAGAAGAATAATATCCAAATGAAAAAAATGAAAAGGAAGCAGAATATTTTTCATATGGAAAGCTAATCCACTGAAAGAGTAATTTTACCCAAAAGAAAGGGGAAGCTAAAGTTTCATTCATTATAAAGTGTAATCTTTCTATATATATACATTGGGAATTAGATTTATCTTGTGGTGATCACATATATATATCTAAATAAGAGAAATAATTAAATTTTGAAATATTTTCAAAGGATAGGTGGATCTTTGAGTTGCCAATGGGGAAAGACTTACTACCTTGGCTATAGAAGACTACCACATTTTGTTTCAAACCAAAATGATTTTGGTTTTATAGAAAAAGTTTTTCTATGACAAGCATTACTGAGAACATAATCTCAATTTATTTCATTAACATAGATAGATTTATTTTTAAATTTAGAAATAAATAATGCTTCTTTTACAAAGATGTCATTCTTTATGGTAGGGAACAACTAAATAATGGTCTATATGTATTAAATTATAAAAACCATGTATTGAAAATAGATAACAAATAATGTTTGCATGAATCATATAACACTTAGTTGTAGCTTCACCATATTGGTCACATAAATGAAAAAAATTTAAAAATCTCACTCAAGATAGTTATTTAAACTCTTCCAAGTTAATATCACTGGAAATATTTCATGCTTTTTTACAAGGAAAAATGATCAAACCACCATTTGGTGGATTTTTTTAAATGGCCACGAATCTTATAGGATTGGTACACACTGATGTGTATGGACCTTTCCTAGTGGAAGTTATAGGTTAATATTCTTAATTCATAACTTTTACTAATGACATGAGTAAATAGATTTACGTCTACTTGATAAGGTATAAGTCTAAGTCCTTTGAAAAATTCAAATAATTTAAGAATGAAGTAGGGAATCATCTTGGTAACTAGATAAAGAATATTTGATATGATTAGGGTGGTGAATATCTTAACCAATAGTTTATTAAATTTATATGGGATTTTGGGATTCTATCTTAACTCATTACACTTAAAACACTATAGTGGAATGGTGTTAGTGAATAAAGAAACCATACCTTTCTAGATATAGTAATTTCTATGATGATTCATGAAAATCTTAAATTATCCTTCTAGGAATATGCATTACAAATTGTGGCATACACACTAAACTTAATACCAAATAAAGCTTAAAAAAGTGATATTTATAGCCACTAAAATAAGAAAGTGATATTATCTATATAACTCATAAAATAATAAAGTGATTTTCATAAGACAATTAGTTTTCTTAATAGGGAGCACATCCTTAAGAAGGATAGTTGGATAAATATTGATTTTGATGAAGTTGATACTCAATATACACAAGAGTTGGTATAGGAACATATTCCAAAGGTCTCTTTGTAAGAAGTTTTTCCCGAAACACAAATACTTCATCGGATCATCAGAGAGGTAAGAGAACCAAAAATATATGGTGTTCTAGACACTAAAGATGATGCCTCATTATTGGTTGGAAATAATAAACCTCTTTGCTACAAAGATGTAGTAGATATATTAGAAGCTAAAATATGCTAATAATCCATGAATTCTGATATAGATTCCATGTATCAAAACCAAGTCTAGGTTCTGGTCAATCCATCAATTGATACAAAGCCTATTGGGTGCAAATGTGTATTCAAGAGAAAATTGGATATAAAAGGTAAAGTACCTAAAAATCAAGGTTAATGGCTAAAGGGTTTAAAGAACATCAATTCATTAACTACGATGAAAACTTTTCTCCAGTTTCCTTGTTAAAACCCATACAAATTATACTTTATTTAGTAGCTTACCATGATTGTGAAATTTTACAAATGGATTTGAAAACACTTTTCCTTAACATTAACCTTCAAGAAGATATCTATATGACACAACTAAAAGGTTTTGTAACTCTATAAAATGCTAAAAATATATGAAATTTGTATAGATCCATTTTTGTATTGAATTAAAAATCTAGTTCATGGAATATTCAGTTTGATGAAGCTATAAAAGAATTTGGTTTAATTAATAATGAATCTGAGCCATTTATTTTTAAGAGATTTACTAGGAGTTTATTTTTTATCCTAGTAGTATAAGTCAATTACATATTACTTATTGGAAATGACATACTAGTATTATAGTCAGTTAAGTACTGGTTAAACAAGTTCTTCTCTATGAAGGATTTAGGTGAAGTATTCTATATTCTATGGATCAATATCATTAATGATAGATCCAAGAGGTTTTTTGGACTAAGTCAAGGTATATAAATTGGACAGAAACTAAATAGATTTAATATGGAGTAATCCAAGAGAGGATTGGTTCCAATGTAATGTGGTATACATCTTTCTAAGAAATGTCTCCTTAGACACAAGAGGATAAAGTGATAATGAGTAGGATCTCATACACTTATACGATATGATCAATCATGTATTCCATGTCATGTATTAGGCTTAATGATTCCTACTCCTTGATCATGGTAGGCAGATATCAAGTTAATCCAGGTGAAAACATTAGTTTTCTATTAAGGTTGTCCTTAAGTATCTAAGAAGGACTAAGGATATGTTCTTTTTGTATGGAGGATACAATGATCTTGTCATCAGGGGTTATACTGATGCAAGCTTTAAGATAGATTATAATGATCTAAAGTTGCAGCCATGGTATGTTTTTTAGCCTAAGTAGAGGAGTTGTCAGCGGGAAGAGTTCAAAGAATCCAGATTTCATTAATTATACAAGGGACTATGAGTATATAGAGGCTTTTGATGCATAAAAATAATCCCTTTAGATATGAAAATTTGTCTAGGATATTTATGTGGTTCCTAGAATTAAAGTACTTATCAAATTATATTGTGATAATATTATAGTGGTGTCTCTAAAAAAGAGTTATGGTCACACCAACAGACAAATCACATACTCTGTAATTACCACCTCTTAACAGATTTTTCTCAGAGGGGTAAATTTTAGTAAGCAGAGTTTCCATAGAATAAAACATAGTGGTCCCCTTGAATAAATAATAATCTTAACATAAGTATGAGTATCATTTGAGAGATACCATACTAAAGATTATTACTCATTGGCTCAAGTGAAGGTGGGATACTATTGATATCGGTTCCCTAGAACCAACTTCTATATACTTTATGATTACCAATATTCATTATTTTGAATATTAATAAACTTATTATCACATCATGATTTTTTTTATCTTTGATATAGTATGTGATCATTTCTAAAGATTATTTGTTACAATAAAAGGTCATATAATTTTCTTGCAATGATGAGAACCCATAACTTCCATTAAAATATTTTAAAATATATTTTTTATAGCTGGAAAATATCATTTTATGGGACACAAATGATATAGTCTATCAAGGGTAGATACTCATAATAATTTGAGGTTATTTATTATGGTATACACCCTTATTAATTTCCAATTAAGAATATTATGATAACATGAAAGATTGGTAGGAAATTCACATTTACATGTTCCATTGGATATTTCTATCTGTAGACATATTTATAGTGACCCATACTTTTCATACATAAATATTACATATTATTAGATGAATATTCATCACATAACATTATGAACCATGTCATGACCATAAAGGTTTAGTGTCTTTGGAAACTTGGATACATAAACAGATGGTTCATAAAATATCTACATCATCCCCAACTTAGTTCCTTATAGCTATCACCTTTCTTAGACACATCAATCTTAAAAATTTTCTTCAAATCCTAGGGAAGAGAAAACATAATTAAGGGTGAGTTCAGATGCTTAGTAAGGGTAAAAAATAGAGATATAAATAATCACTTCAACATAACATGAGAATAAATAGTATTATAACATGAGATTAAACTTTAAAAATCATACCCATCAATTCTTAGATCATAAACATGAGTCATGGAATAAATCTTGTTAGTTTATAAGACATGAATATTAAAGGGATCAAAGAACATGATCCCTGAGAATATAACATTAGCATAATATCATGTCATAAAAGAGTGGAATAAAGTTTGGCATAATCATAATCATGAAAATTTTATTTCAATTCTAATCACTAATACATTCATAACATGTTATCCTTGGACTAACCACCCATGTTACTGCTTCGGGATTAGGAAAATCTCTCATGTATCCTTTTTAGAGCTATGGATAACCTTCTGTGTACCCAATTTTTTAAGGATTGGGATAAACTTATATTTACACTTTGAGATCATGGAACCTTAATATTTATCTAATTAATTGGAGGTCTATATAATTTTGATCCCACCCGTCACATAATCATAAATCTACTCATATTTATTCCAAAATATCATAAAAACATTCATCATAACTTAACATGTGGAAAATAAAATAGGTTTCATCAATATTTCATCATCATAACCATAAACCAATCAGAGAAATGAAAAATATGACATCATTGAATCATATCCCCATTAAATATTGAGTAACATCAAAGGATGTTATCATAGATTAAAATTTCCTTTAAATGGTCATTATAATATTTCTTGAGGAAAATACCCTTTTTATTTTTAAATCACATATTTAAAATCTAAAAATTTCCCAAATAGTAAAGAAAAAATTTTATTTAAAAATAACCATATAAACATGTAAATTAACCTTCAAACAATTGAGTGGTCATGATAGTAGGAAATTTATTTCAAGTTATGTATGTGAAAACAAATATTCCTTTTACGCTTTCAGTAAAAATTCAAAAGTGACTCATTCAAAAAACAACAAGAAGATTACTTTTATACCATTTTTTAAAAATTAAATAATGGTTAAAAACGAATTTAAACAATAATATAATAATATAAAAACATTTTTTACAACATTTTTATAAAAAATTGATATGGAAGAAAAAGGATTTTCAACTAAATAGAGGAGTAAAGTCATTTTTCCCTAAAAATATTCTTTCAGTATCTTGAGCACTTAAAGTGAGAAAAATGAAAGGAAAACACATATACTAAATAAATAACTAGAGTAAAATAAAATGAAATGGATTTATTAGGAAAGTATCATATAATTTCCTTTAATGTAAATTTAATCATAAACAATCGTGATTAAAATGAGATTGAAACATAAATCCCTTACCACTTTCGTGACTTTAAAATAAAAACCTAATGAAATGTAAAACCTTATATAAATATTTATATTCCCATAATTTCATGATAAAATTTATAAAATATATTCATGGTTATTATATACACCACATAAAATAAATCACTGGTGAATATGTCATGTGTCTCATAGAAGTAATAGTGATATGAAAATCCATTACCTCAAGTTTGTCTTGATTTAAAATTACTTTAACCTAATTTATAAGTAATTTAAATTTATTATAATTCTATAAAATAGTAATTTAAATACTTATAAAATCATATATTATCCACTTATAACATTTCAATGCCTATTTATTAATAATTCTTTATTAAAATTGTCATTCCCGGGTGTTAACGGTTTTATTTTTCATGAGAATTTCAATTCTTTAATTTTAATAATTGTACTTTGATTATGGTTATGTCATATAAATAATTTTAAAAAACATATAAATATAATATATATTCATTATATATATATATATATTTAAATTCATTCATAAAAGGTATAGATAGAAAAATGAATTACACTGTTCATGAAGATGGTAGGTTGTATGTACGCATGAACGTTATTTTCACTTTTCAACATATGGAATGAAATAAAGTTAAATAATAATTTAACTTTAAAGAATAATTATTATGTCATATATATCATATATATTCATTAACTATATCCTTATTACCATTCATGTAAATTGTAAATTAAAAACAAATCACATCACTTCGTAGAGGTGGTAGTCCACACATACGCACAAGCGACATTATCGTTTTCCAAAAGATGGAAAGGTAAGAATGAAGATATGATATTATAATTCCATAATTATAATTATTTCATAAATATCATTTATAAATATTAAACCCATCATAATAAACATCCATAAAATGATTATGGAAAATGAATTGTATCGCTATGTGGAGACGGTAGTCCACATATACGCACGAGCGATACTTTTACTTCCCATTTGATTGAAAAGAGGATGTATATTTGTCGTTACATAGTAATAATAAAATTTAAGTATATTTAGGTTACTTAAGTTTTTATTTTATTATTAATACCACATATTTAGAGTATTTATAAGAATAAATAAATTGAAAGAGGTCGAGTAAATTTATTAACACTTCTTCAGTAGGCCTCTTTTATATCTTTTCTTAAGGACCCTTGTAATGTTCTTATAAGAAGAAAATAAAATTTAATTAGTTTCTATAAAATCTTATAATAGAATTTGGTAGGGTTTTTTCCAGATATATTTCTCAAAGTGGTGTAAATAAAATATAGGGGTGTCCTTTTATAAGGGAGGGAAAAGACACACTAGGAATTACAAAAAAGATTAAAATATAATTAATTCATTATCAATAAAAATTCTTCCAAATATTCATAGATTCAAAGAAAAAGTCTATAGGTTATAAATATCATCATAAAATGAAATTTTTATAGGTTTTGTTATCATTTTATACATTATATTTTGGTTTAACCCCTTGGTTAATTAATTTTAATCTTAACCATGGTAATGAATATTTTAATATTAAAGGGTTATAATTTTACTTATAAGGTAAAAATTATCTCATAAATGAAAATTTTATGTCATTTAATACCATTTATAATCCAAATTTTCATATTTAAATATTTTTATAATTTTTAAATAATTTAATAAAATATTTTTATCATAAAATACTATTAATGTCATTTTAAGAACTATTCACAAAATTTGAATTTGAAAACAACATGATATAAATGGAATTATAATATAAAACTTTAAAATATCTCTAATATTTAATATTAATATATAAAATTATTGGGGTACTATAACTCACCCAAAAAATATTACCTTTAGAGTTTTTTAGAACATTTTTATGATTTTTATACAGTTTACAAAACCATTGTGTCGGTGTTGTGTAAGTATTTAAGGTAAATATTTCATTACTAAAAATTAAAAATAAATTATAATTATAAACAAAATAATTTATATTTCCCATAAATATATATAAATTATCTTGTACTCTTTTTACCCTTATGTAAAAAATTTGGATACATTAAATTAAAGATATTGACATTTTGGAATTTTCTTTACATAAAATAATATAAATTTCATTATCGAGGTAAAATAAAAAAAATCATATATTTTAATTTTGGATGTATATGGTCAAATTATTTCCATAAAATTAAATGATGGAAAGTTTTTGGTTGATATTGAGAACTTGTCTCTTGGTTTTAACCCTATTTTACCCATTTTACTCTTACTAATTTGATAAATATTTATCATTATTAATATTAATAATGAAAAAAAGAGCCTTATTTAACAAATTTTATCCTATAAATTATAAATATTGTATCCATTTTTCAATATTAAATATTTATAAGTTTCATAAATCAATTTTAATTTAAATATGTAAAATGAAAATAAAAACACTTTTTAGAAAAATGTGTTTTTAAGCATAAAAATTAAATTATATCAAAATATTGAATATTTATGATTAAAATGGAATTAATTAGATTATTGTGAATAAAATTTATCATATTTAAATTTAATACCAAATATAAAATATAATTTTACTTCTTAATTACTTTATTTAATGAAAATAAATGACAGTATATGAAAAATCGGTATTTTTCACTATTAACTAAAAAATCAATCATTTCATAAAAATAAAAAAAATCACCCTAAGTGAATTATGATATGATTTTTTTAAAAAAAATTATTTTATAACATATAATTTATAAAATTGGTAGAAATTAATTATAATTTCCATGCACAAAATGAAATAATTTTTTTTGAATAAAATAGCTTTTTGAAGCATAAAATGACTTTACTAAAAATTGGGTGCTTATTTGATAAGAATTAATTAATAAATTTATATTTATTAGGACCATTATAAATATATTTAATAATAAGGTTACTCGTATTCATATCTGAAAATTCAATGGCTTTTTTATAATGGTCACATTTAAATAATGGTATTTTTATAATATATCTTAATTCTCTTAAATCTCGGTGTTTCCTATTAAGAAATTTATAGATATTATTATTCTTTTAAAATAAATTTTTAGGGTATTAAATCCCCCCAAAATTAATTTCAACCTCAAAATTTTACCTATATTATCAATGATTCAATATTTTAAAATACCTTTATTCAAAACCCACACCATACAGAGGGATAATAAAACATCTTTTAAAAAGGGAAAGTAAAAACATAAAGGTTTCCTGAATTAGCACATATTTTTGTTTCTAGATAAGGATAACATTGGTGGGTAGTAAAATTATAGACATGGAGGAGAAAAATATCATCCAAGGACTAATATAGAGTGATATATAACATGGTCAAGAGAAAGTTAACAACCAAAAATCCATAAATCAGTGAGGGATGAAAAGACCATTGATTCATCATAAAAAAAGGTAAAAGGATAATTTTTTTATTTCAAGATCATTTTCCTAAAGTTGATGGATTATTTTATTATCATGATAAATAGAATGATAAAATGTACTTACTTTATTTCTTCCCATTTCCTAAGCATAATTTCATCCTTTGGTTATTTTTTGATCAATTTCCACTTCATCTATTACTCTATAAAATGAATTTTCAAGATGAATTTTTCATACATAAAGTACTAAAATCAACTTTTAATGGATCACAATATCTATAAAATAATTAATATTCATTTCTTATTTCTATAAATATTTACTAAAACCAAAAAATGTTATCACAATTTATCCGATATGGATAAATATAAAACATTATTTTCTAAAACCTTAATAATAACACCTTAAGTTAGTCTCAATACACTCCATAAATAATCAACCATAAGAATAATCCAAAATATGTTTTAATAAGTTTAAAACCCATAAATCCAAAATATTTTATCATGTATTTTTTTTTAAAGATAAACTCTAACATTTCTCCCCATAAAACATAAAGTTTCTCATAATTTCACACATAAAACATGTTAATACCTTAATTCTATTAACTCATGCTAATAACTTTAATAACTATAAAACCTCAATGAAAATATATATGATTCAAAAAATTAACACTTTCCTTATTCCTCAAATAAAATCATAGACTATTGAATATATTCTATAAATCCAAAAATGTAATAAACTTCATCAAAGATGACCTAAATCACTTGGTCATAAAATTACTAACCAATTTCAAGGTCACTAATAAAATTACATTTACTTCATCAATTTAAATAATATTTTTATCCCAACTAAACATTATTAACTCAACATCAGTAACATGTTAATATTTATCTTCACTTTAATCATGTGTTCTCTAAAAATATCACTTTACCACTAAATCACTTTTCTTGGTTATCAATACCAGTCAAAATATATTTTTCAATCCTTAAATAAAAACTATTTTGGAACAATACTTATATGATTAATGATTATTATAACCAATATATAATTTATATAACACTTTTACAACTTAAGTATTAAATCATAATAGATACAAACTTCAATCCTTTCACTTCAATGATGGGCATAGCATAGGCCCTTACTTGGTATAGGAGTTAACCCTTGGATTAAGTCATTAACTAAGACAATTCCCAAGTTACCCACACATAATAAATTGAATTCATCATCAATTATTTTTTCTATAAACTTAATTTCCACCTGGAAAACATCTTATTATTCCTTTGAAACATTATTCTGGGTCTTCCTTCCAATATTATGAACATGAAGAAAATTGAACTTTATTTCCTTTATGGTAAATACCACATGAGATTTCATAAAAGTACATCTTCCTATTATTTTATGCATTATAAAACTCACCATCCATCCAAATATAAATTTTTATTAAAAATCCACTTTAAAGACAAGTGGGAAACCATCGTTCGGAAAACCAAAGCCACTACGTGCTAAAGGAGCTCACAAAATTGTTAAACACCAGACTAAGGTTTTTTAAATCAACCAATCTATATAATTCCCAGTGCAAAGTGATAACTTGTGTGTTTGGATCCTCCCTGATAAGTTCTTCAAGATTTGAGATCATCCTGTCCATTTTCTGGATGAATTCTTCCAGAGATATTTTACCTTGAGTGAAACCTCGAGCAATTATTCTATCTTGATTGTCGATCCATACTTCCTGCTCATTAGTAGCCTCAACTTGTAACCTTATTTCATAAATTCTAGCAATTTCCTCATTCAATGCATTGGGCCTCATGTATTTCTCAATCATTTCTTACTTAGAGTGTAAAATCAGCTTCAAGCATTCCCCTACCTCTTCATCTATTACCTTTGGTTCTCTGCTTTGACCACTGTTATCTCTGTCTTGCAGGGCCTTTCTTCCCTTGCTCCCACCATTCTTGGCCGACCTGATTTCCATTGGTTTTGGTAGGTAAGAATAGTCTTTACGTCCCTTTGGTTTTTTCCCCTGAACCATAATGAATTTTCTGGAATCGCGCTTTCCTTTGTGTCCCTTCTTCCTTCTAGGGTTGTGCGGACCTTTCCCATGGAAACACTCCCAACTGTCTGCTGATAATTGGATGAAGCTATCAGCACTTGAATCATCCTTATCATGCATCATTACTTGAACTTGATCCACCAGAAAATCAAATCGGTTCCTTAGCTCTACCCTCGGGACTTCAGAGGGGTCCTTCAGTCCAACCTTCTTGCTCATCTCAGAGGGGAGCCGCTTGTTTTCCCCTGTAGATTTATCCTTTAGAGAGGATGGGGGTTGGAGAATGTTTATATACAAGGGACCCAACACACTCCCATCCTCCCGACTCCCTAAAATATGCACTGCATCAGCAACTTTTGACACCATCGGTATCCTCAGAGTCTCTGCCACCCTGCCCTCCTCAGGACTCCCTTTATCAGGAGAGGGCACCTCGGTATACAACAGGGGAACCTCCTTTGAATTCCCAGAAGGTTCGGCCTCCTTTCCAGCCTCTACTGCAGCACATTCATGCTCATTTTGAGTGATTTTCTTCATCTCCAGTGTAGCCCTGGTAGCAGATGACTGCTCAGAGCCAGTGCGGTCATGTTGTTCCTCATTAGCTCCCGGCTCCTGCAACTGTAAACCCTGGTTCTGTTTTAGCCAAGAAAATATATCATCCACCTTTGGATTTTCATTCGATCTCTTTCCTTTACTCTTTAAGGGTGAAATAGGATCAGTGGTCCCCTAATACTCCCTAATAACAGAGTAAACCGATTTTTTCTTGGAAATAGAGGGATCCATGATTTGTCCATTCACATGAGGCGCTCCTGTATTCTCTAAAATGGTGACTGCAACTGGACACCTTCTTTTCATCCTATGAAACCTTTGGTTTAAACTAGGTTATCCATGATCATAATTTATTAAAATCCTTCAAAATGGTTTTTAAATAAAATTTGAATTAACCCAATCATATCCATCGGGAGTGTCAAACTAGGTGCGTAGTAAGTTTACACTCACCTTTCACTATAATGATGGTTAGTATATACTCAACCAACTCTTTTCAAGGTTATAACCCCTAGATAAATCTGTGCTAAACCCACATCCCCTTGTAGTATCTAGATTAGGATGTATTTCTAGGAAAACCACATAATTTTTATCTTACCAAAACTTCATGATGTTATCCCATGCTTAGAATTATCATTTGGGTTTTCACTAAAGTTCTCTAATCCTAATCTCCAATGATTGACTGAACCCCAATCTGATACCAGCTATAGAAACCCATACTTTTCAAACATAAATATTACATCTCATTAAATGAATATTCAATACATAACATTATCATCCACACCATAACCATAAATGTTTAGTGTCTTTAGAAACTTGGATTCATAAACAACTAGTTCATAAAATATCTACATCATTACACACTTAGTTCGTTACAACTAACACCATTCTTAAACATATAATAATTCAAACTTTTCATCATATTCTGGGAAAAAAGAAAACATAATAAATGGTGATATCAAATAATTGTAAAGGGTAAACAAGGGAGATATAAATGATAATTTAAACATAACATGAGCATAAAGTGTATTAGAACGTGATCTTAACCTTTTAAAATCATACCCAGTGATTCTTAGATCATAAACATGAGTCGTTGCATAAATCTTGGTAGTTTATACGACATGAATCATAAAGGGGTCAAATAACATGGGACATGATAATATAACATTATCATAAGATCATGTTATAAAAGAGTGGAATAAAGTGTGGCATAATTATAGAAATATTATGTCAAGTATTCCCACCAATACATTCACAAAATATTTGGATTGGGATAATTTCATGTTTTTCTGCTTTTAGATTGGTATAACCTCATGTTTTCCCTCTTTCTAGATTGGGATAACCTCCCATATACCCTATTTTTTCAGGATTGGTATAACCTTCTGTGTACCCTTTGATCTCATAGAACATTAATCTTTATTTAATGCACTAAAGGGATATATAATTCTATCCACACATGTCACATAATCATAAATCCATTCATATGTATGTCACAACATCATAAAAATATTAATCATAACTTAAATCATTGAAAAGAAAATGGGTTTCAATAATATTTTATCATAAAAATCATAAACCATCCATAGAAAGAATAAAAATGATATGATTGGATCACATCTCTAGTAATCCCTAAGAAAAATTAAAGGATGTTATTTATAACACATCTAGTTTTTATAGACCTTTTTTCTTGAATAAATTAAATTTTCATTGATATATTTCATTGCACTAAGACAAACATTCCTTTAATATGGAACTAACTTAGTGTATGTTACATGAAAAACTGAGTTTCTATTAATTATATTTTTTTGTTATAATTATTTAAATGAGATAATTATAACCTATTCATTAAACTTAGTAATATGAACAGTAATAACTACTTCTAAAATATTTTATATAATGGTTTTATATAAATAAAATATATTTATAATGAAACATATAGTTTTTTGGTAAAGTTGTTGTATGTCTAAAAATACAATTTTCTCAAATGAACTGATTTTCATGTATTTTTGTGAAAAACAATAAAATTAATTTTCTCAAATGAATTGATTTTCATTTTTGGATGAATAATGAAAAATACTGAATTTTTTATTCAAAACTAATTTTTAATATAATTTATTTATAAGTTTAAATTATATTAATTTTTTATCAATTAATACAATATTGGCCATTGGAAACAATTTCACATTGAAATTGGATATAAAAACATAGCAAACTTTAGATCATTTTTACTTTAAAACCCTGCAGTGTTATCCCTTCAGCGGGATTAAAGTTAAATTAATTTCTGTAACTTCTGTTATTAGAATTTGGAAAAATGGCTTTCATATTAGGAATAATAATAATTTATAATCTCTAACAATTTCAGCATATTATTTTATCAAAAATATTAGTGAAACAAATTAAAATTAATTACAATGATTAAGGTAAAATTAAGCTTAACAAAGGAATAAACCTTAAACTTAAAGTCCCAAGATGACCTAGACACTTGTACAACACCCATTCTTTGGAAATTATTATGCCATTAAACTTAAATTATTGATTTTTTTTGTTTTTTATGACTTTATTTCGGTAAACACATGGGTACACCAAACTTGTTTTCAAAATTACCAAGTGAGTCCTTTTCCTCCCTAATAAAAGGCCACCACCTATCCCACTTCCTCACACTGCTAAAACCACTTATGTTAATCCAATATATTCCCAATAAACTTCCCAACATCCCTAACATCCTTTTTGAAACCTCTATTTTTTCATAAAGCAATCCAAGTAATCCCTTTGGTGAAAACCAAAAGGAGTTACTCAAAGAAGAGGTAACATCCTTTCTCAAGCACCTTTATTTTATTTTCTTTCTCCACCCCCTCAACTATCCTTATTACATTATTATAAAAAACAAAAGAATAATAAATATACTGATATTTTTTTATGATAAAATTTTTACCTACACTTACACACACTTCTATATAATGGGTAACGGACATACTGTTAACATGTACGGTGAACTATCACCTCACGAAATGATGATTGTTCATTTTTCCATTCCCACATCTAATGGTGGGAATTATGATTCAAACTGTGTTTATATATGATATATATATATATATATGATAAATACTATGTATTTAATCTTCTGTAATTATTTTATAGAACATATATTTATACTTTCCATTTTGTGTAAATATGATAATTTTTTTGAGAAAGTGTGGACTACCGCCCCTCAAAACGATGTGATTCATTCACACACTACATGAAATGTATTAAGGATGGGTTTAGTAAAATTATATGATGTATATATATATTACATGATAATTCTAATATAATTATATTATATAAATATATATCATTTTCTTTCTTCCTTTTAATATGATAATAAAAATAGAAACAACGTTCATGTATACGCACGGCCTACCATCTCCATGAATGGTGTATTCCATTTCATACTTATATATTATATGGATTATTATAATAAAAATATAATAAATATAAATTTTATTTATATCATGGTTTACATTCTTTAAATCATGATATAAGTATAAGGACCATATATATAACAAATTAAGACACATGTGAAGAACAAAGAGGATATTACCTGAAGTGAAACTTTAACATAGAATTGTTAACAAGAGGATAATATAAAGTAATAATAAAAAAAATATGGTATTATATATAATAATATTCTCCTGTAAAATATGTATAATAAACTTATATTTATTATACATGAATCTTGTATGAGTACAAACAGAGTTAATACATAAGGTAAGAGAATCTCATCTCGCTTTTTATTTCCGTGAGATACATGGCTTATTCACCACTCACTTATTTTATGTGGTGTATATACTGAACATGAATATATTTTATTTATATTATTACTCAATTTATTGGTATTTATATATCAATTCTATGGTCTTTATTTCATGGGTTTTATGTTTCAATAATTACCAAATCAGTATGATAGTTTTGTCTCAAATTGCCTTCATTGAGACACATGTTTTGTAATGCACCTACATTATTTTTCAAGGTGTATTTGACATGTTATATCATGAATATCATTATTTTCATTATATTTTAATCTTAATTTATTTTATTTTTCTTACATGGAGTGTATTAACCCAAGTTACCAAGTGGTAAGAGTTTGTTGAAACAATCTCATCTCTTTTTGAGGTTGTTAATGATTATGATTCCTTTGATGAAATATTATGATCCATCTCTTAATAACTATCATGAATTTTATTATCCTTTATTTATTAAAGATATATCTATGTATTAGTACCATTTTCCCACTCTTTGGTACTTAATATAATTAATAAAATGTTTTTAAGAAAAATTTGATTGTATTTCTCTCTTCAGTGGGAAATGTGTTTTATTTCAAAAACCATGTTTTAAAAATGTTTTAAAAAATGTTTTAAAATAATCCTTGAAGATAATTTTAAATGTAAAATTATTTTAAAAACATTTATGGTTTTAAAATATTTCGTTATAATTTTTTAAAGCAATTTTTGAAGAAAATTGTTTTCAAAAAAAAATTATGTTTTAAAGTGTTTTTCAATGGAGAAAGAATATTTTTCTAAATAAATGTTTTTAAAGGATATATAAAAATTATTTCCCATATAATATGACATCCATTGGTGTTACTGATGAAATTATAGTAAAATTATTCAATTTTTCCATTAATATTATTTCACTGAATGGTTTATTTTTTGATGGAATGATGTTTCTGAAACTTTTTTATCTTTCATAGGTTATATGATTTTGAAACCCACTTCTTTTAAAGGGTTATGCTTTTATGAAATAATTATGAAACCTATATCTTTTTACATGGGTCATGATGTGATTACATGATTATTGTACCCATTTCATTACATGGGTTATTATATAATTATTTATTATTTTTTGGCACATGTTTGTATGATTTCATTATGAGATGGGTGGGACATATATCTTCCTCTAATGAATTGGGTAAAGATTTATGTCTAATGATATAGAATAATATGATCTTGGTAGTGAACCTTGAACACTAATATGGCCATGGGAGTGGACCATAACTATTAAGATGGTATGAGTAGTGAACTCATGATACTAAGATGCCCATGGGAGTGAACCCTGACTACCAATACGTTATGGGGAGTAAATCCATACTACCAAGATGGCCTTGGAAGTAATGCCTTGACTACTATAGAAATCATATTATATGCTTATGTGTTTTCCAAAATTCCATGTTTTAAACCTATGTTATGCTTTCATGTGTTATATTCTTTATTTCCTTATGATTCATTTCTTATGAACTGCCAATACTTATTCCATGATACATTTATGTGATCATTAATATGTAGGGTATTATCTTCTATTTTCATGATCATGTTCTCATACCGTTATTTTCCTGATTATGCTTATATATCTCTCTTGTTTACCATTACTAATCATATTATATCACCCCTTTTTATGTTTCTTTCCCCAGGTTATAAAGATATGTATTATGTTTCATATGTTTAAGAAGGGTTCTTGTCCAGAAGAACCTACTGGGAGATAATGTAGCTCACTTATGTACTAGTGTTTATGTTTACATGTTTCCAAAGTCACTAAACTAATACGGTCTTAGGGAATCTTTTTGTATATTTGTTTAATTATTCCATAAAAGTTATGTAGTGTTAATGTATGAAAAGTGAGGGTCTCTATAGTTGTTATCATAGAAAAATTTTAGTTAACCTTTATAATCTAGGATAAGAAAACATTTTTGTGAACCCTAAGGACATTTCTAAGGATAAGTCTAGGAATAAAAAAAGTGTAGTAAAATTTCTTGGAATTATCGTAAGGGATAGAGTGAGTGGTTTCCTAGAAATATATCCATGTATGGATACTACAAGTGGATATAGCTCTGGGACAGATGTACCAAGGAGTAACAACTCTTACATGGTGTGTTGGGTCTAACTCATCCTAACCTAGTAGTCAACAATGGGTCTTGTTGTATGCCTAGTTTGACACTCCTAGGGGATATGCTTTGGGAATTTAAAAACTCTTCATGAACCATCATGAAATATTTAAATATAATTTTTCTATGAATAACCTAGGATAAACCTAAGGTTTCATAGATTAAAGAAGGTGTCATAAGATAGAAATCATATAATTGAATTTTCATGATTATTTGTTTCCTCATTATGAAAACTATTTCTTAATCTATAATGATGGTTTTAGTCAATGGCTGGAACCCAAAGGAACCATGTTAATGGTGATTTCAATAGAAAATGAAATGATTTTCCTCCGGATAAACTAAATTATATGGGATGTAGAATTCAAAATCTTATTGTTATTCTCACTCAAATCTCTCAAGCTATGAATCATGGTGGACATCCAAAAGTGCAAAGGAGTGAAAACATTATTTTGAGTCCTTTATGAGGAAACATTCACCTTATTTCAGTGGGTATTCTTATACTCTTGTTGTTGAAAAATGGATCGGTACTAAAAAAAGATATTCACTATTATCTAGTGTTTAGAGCATGAGAAATTCATTCTATTTTTTATTGGTTAGAAGGATAAGCATACCAATGGTGGGCACTAATCAAGAATATGAATCATCAAGATGAGATTGAATCCCTAGATTGGGATGAGTTCAAGAACATATTTTTTAATAAGTACTTTCCCTGGATTCTTTATACCAAGATTTAGAAAGAGTTCCTTGAGTCAAAGAAAATTGATGATGAATATTTTGGTACCTATAAGGATAATTTCAAAATAATTGATTGGTATACTACAAGAATTATCATCCAAATAAAAAAGTAAAGTTGATAGGTTCTTTAGTGTCTTAAATACAAGCCTCATATGGGCATTGGTCATAATATATTTTAGTAGCTATGAAGAGATTGTGTGTTGTGAAATAAAATTTGAAATAGAGGTTGAAGTCACATATCAATCTTATGGTTTTGAAAAGAAAAGAATTATGGAGTTAAAAAGAAAATATAAAAACTATGAAGAAAAGAATATAATCTTTACTTTATTCTCTAAGTGTGGGAAGAAGCATAGGGGAAATTTCCTTAAGGGGTCTAATAAATGTTTTATGTGTGGGAGTGAAGGACATCGAGCATTTAATTTCCAAAGAGATGGGAAGAAATTAGTTAAAGGTGTTAATATAGAAAAAGTAGTACATAATACACCTCCCATGATTCAGTGCTACAAGTTTAAGAAGAATGGTAATTATTCTAACCACTGGGAAAACCCAAGGGTTGGTGATGATGAACGACGTCATCAACCTCTTAAGCCAAGGGATAAGGGGAAATCTCATGCAATCGCTATTTCTAATGAACAGTGTGATAAAAATGTGCTGAAAGGTACACTTAACTTCCACTCTAGGACTTATAATGTCTTATTTGATTCTAGATCTACCCACTCTTTCATATCTAAATAATTTTATAAGGGTGTTGAGATTCCACCAAAATGATTAGATGTGGAATTAGCAGTTAAAAACCCTAATGGTATGATGATCTCATCCCAAGTCTATGATTCCTCTCCAATTGATGCTTTTGGGAATGTGCTTCCTACAAATCTTTTCATTCTTCCTTTGGTTGAATTTGATGTCATCTTAGGCATGGATTGGCTTACTCTGCATAAATACCACATCAATTTTTGAGGAAGGGAAATTATGTTTGATAATTCAAGCCCTCCTATGATCATCCATCAATATGATGATATGCATGAACTTCCTATAAATATTACATCTAGTGTATGGGTATTAATTCTCATTCATAAGGGTTGTTTATCTCTAATGGTTGGGGGGAAAAGCGACATCGATGATATGCCTATTTTTCAAGAATTTATGGATGTATTTTCATAAGAGTTTCCTAGCCTTCCACTAAAACGAAAATTTGAGTTCTCAATAAAACTCATACTTGGTTCCACACCAATTTTTAAGACTCCCTATAGAATTTCCCTGATTGAGTTGTAGGAATTGAAGAAGAAAATACAAGAAAACATTGATAAGGGATTCTTTCGACCAAGTGGGTCACCTTAGGGTGAAACAATTCTTTTTGTGAAAAATAAAGATGGATCAATGAGACTCTGCATTGATTATCGGGATTTGAACAAGATCCCAATCAAGAAAAAGTATCCTCTCAACTGTATTGATGACTTTTTTGATCAAATACTTGGATATCAATACTTTTACAAGATTAAACTTCATTCTGGATATCAAAAATTTAGGTTCAAGAAGAATGATATACCCAAGATAGGATTTTGTACAAGTTATAGACACTATAAATATATAGTGATACCTTTTGGTATTACTAATTCCCCTACTATCTTCATGTATTTAATGAATATAGTCTTTTTAGATTACCTCAATTAGTTTTTGATAGTCTTTATATATGATATTCTTATCTATTCAAAGATAAAGGAAGATCATGAAAACCACTTGAGAATTTTACTAAATACCTAAGGAAGGAGAAACTATATGAAAATTTATAAAGTATTAATATTGGCTGCAACAGGTTTCATTTTTGGGTTACATAATCTCAAGAGATGATATAGTAGTTTATCCATCAAAGATGAAGGCTATTGAATGTTGTCCTAGACCAACTACAGTGACTAAGATTCATATATTTCTTGGTTTAGCTAGATATTATCAATGGTTTATGGATAATTTATCATGACTATCTAGTACTATTAAAAGGTTAACTCGTAAGGGTGTTATGTTCCTCTGGATATATGAATGTGAGGAAATTTTCAAGGAACTAAAGAGAAGGTTAGTCAGTGAACTTGTGCTTAAATTACCTTGTAATGGAGAAGGGTTTGTAATCTATAGTGATACATACAAGAAGGGATTTGTATGTCTTCTTATACATAATAACATGGTTATCACTTATGCCTCAATTACAGTTATAGATTCATGAGAAAAATTACCCAAATCATGATTTGGAGTTAGCAGTGGTAATTTTTTCATTAACAATATGGATGAATTATATTTATGTAGAAAATTGTGATATATATACCAATCATAAAAGTATGAAATATATATTCACACAGAAGGAGTTGAACATGTTCCATAGAATATGGTTAGATTTGATAAAGGATTATGACTGCTCAATACATTACCACCCTGGCAAAGTGAACAATGTGGTTGAAGCTTTGAGTCAAAAGGATCATTCTATCTTACCCATGATAAGGATCACAAAAGATCTAATATTTCTGGATTTGAAAAGTATGGAGCTAAAAATCCTGAAGGAAGGGGGAAAATATTATCTTTCTCAAATGAATGTTCAACCCTCTAACCAAGTGATGATTAAGGAGTCACAGAAGGAAGATATAGAGCTAAAGAGAAAGTTATAAATGTTTATGAGTTTAACCATTATCAATATAGAATGATCGGGTTCAAGAACCATGTATGCATTCCTTCCATACGAGATTTGAATAAGGATCTATTAGAGGAATCTCATAGTTATTCATTCTCTATTCACCCTGGAAGTATAAATATGTATAAGGACTTGAAAGAATACTTTTAGTGGGATGGAATAAAGGGATATATCATAGAGTTTGTATCTCAATGCTTGGTATGACAACAAGTTAAGTCTGAAAGATAAAAGTAAAAGGGGATGTTTCATCCATTACCTATAGCAGAATAGAAATGGGAGAACTTCACTATAGATTTTGTCATTGGACTACCCAAACCCTTTAAAGGGTTTAATGATATATGGGTGGTATTCTATCACCTTATAAAGTCAGAACACTTCATAACTATAAGAGAATACTTCTCTATGGACCAGATTTAAAGGATATACATTAAGGAAGTGGTAAGGTTGCATGGATTACCATATTATATTATATCAGATCAGGATTTGAAGTTTACTTTGAGGTTCTGGCGAAGTCTTCATCAAGCACTTTATATGGAATTGAGTTTTAACACTACTTATCATCCTCAGATAGATGGTCAGTCTGAAAGAAAAATTCAAACCCTATAGTATATGTTGAGATCTTATTCTCTATAATTAAAATGTTTTTAGGATCAACACCTGATTAGACACTAAATGAGGCTAATATTCATTGTTAATATACATAATATTCATGTTCTTTATTATTCATAAACACAATTTTAGTGCATTTTACACTTTGAACATCATTTCACATTATGATTGTAATACCTTCTTAAAATGCACTATTATGTGGTACATTTTTTAACATCATTTGAAGTACCCAATGATTCATCTGATTATACATATTTTATTTTCATATTTTTGTAAATTTATCTATACTCCAATATGAACATGTTTCATTCAGGGATCAATGGATAATTCATGGAAGAAGATGGGGATATTTTGCGATGAAAGGAAGCAATTCTAGAGAAGGCATATTGGACACCAGCCCACTGATAAGACGGTGGGGCCAAACATACAGGCCCAATCAATCCCAAATTTCGTGGGATGCTAGAAGAAATGTATAGGAACAAATAAATCTTCATGATACAATGCTAATTCGGCCTCCATGGTGTCCATTTAGGTGGCCCAAGTTAGAGATAAAAATATGGTCCAGATTCTGCGGCCCAGAAAAACATCCCACCAATTAAACCATATCTCGAAAACCATAACTCCTTTTGGGATGAGATTTTACAGGATTTTATGGGACATCCAAATATTAATTTAAGTCTTATATGGCCCACCCAAATTCGGCCATCTAGAAGGTGTTTCAAGCGTTTCTGTTCGGTGCATGAAAGCTGGATGCCTTTTCGGGTCAAGGGTGGAAAGTCTTCTTTCCACAAACTTTCCACCACACTAGACCTATCATACTCAAGTGGGATGACTTTTAATGTTTGAGGATCGACCCAAGGGCTCAAAAATTCCTATTTAAGGTAGTGGTGTTTGATGATTTGAAAATATTTGGTGCTTGGTTTTATTGTAGTGTTATGCTTCCACTTTGTGTTTGTAATCGCATTTCTTTCTCATGTAAGTTGTTTAATTCACCTTAGTTTCTTAATAAAAGTTCTTCAATTACTCTTATTCTGTTCTTCTACTTATCACGTTGATACTGTTGGTTCAAGGTGTGAATTTATTCACACCATACTTTGTGATATTTATCACACAACGGAGGAGTGGTCGATTTTTGTTGTTGTTTTTACTTCTTCAATTCCACCCTTTTAAGTCTATTTCCCGCTTTCGTTGAAGACATGTCATCAATGGAGGGATAACTCTTTTATGGTTTGATCCAAGGGAGTAGAAAGGGTCTATATTGGATGTTATTTATCACTCCATTAATGGCTAATAACTTCATTTAAATGAGATTTTTATTTGATGATTTTAAAACATCTTCATCCTTATTGAATTTAAGGTCACACATTTCAAGTGCTAATACGAACATCTACCTTGGAGTGATCAAAACTTTGATCCTTCAAGTGTATAGGTGATTATTATTAGGGTGTGTAGGAATTAAACCAGTAAGTGATGATTTCATTTGATCTTCTTAAATTAATCAATCTCAATTATAAGAAATTGAAATCATTAAAAAATGAATTCATCCAATCCACCCCGAGCGATAACCTAGGATCAACTCATTCTTTTAAATTGAATTCACTTAAATCTGTTAGTTATCCTTTAAACCCATATAAAATCAACCCAATTTGGCCACTTCATAGCCAAAAATAGTCCATATAATGTATGTGTCTATAGGTTTCTTCTTAGGTCTCTGAGGATACGATAACCCAAGCTAAACTACAAGGACCGTTCTACCTTCATCTCTTGGTTAAATTTGAGCGTGAATCAAATTTTTTTGTTGTTGAAGAGGACCCAATTAAGTCATCTAAACACCCATTATATTATCCCCCATTTCTTATTTTCTCATCCAAGTTCTCTTATCTTGTCCCTTTCTCATTTTTTTTTTCTTTTGGCGCATGTCCGCCTACACCCGTGATCAATCAAACCATCTAGTTAGGGTGGATAGTCCTGGGGTTGGGGAGTCAAGTACACCAAGGGAAATCATTCCATTAGATCCAAATTTTCCTAACACCCCCGAGTCAAAAATAGGTCCCATTTCAATGGAAGGTATTCAAAGAAACCAACTCATAAACCCGGGTGGGAACCAAAATGGAAACCCAAATGAGGCAGCCCCAAACTTGGGGAATGCGGTCGATCAAACCTTGAATGAATACCTCATACCTTCTTGGACCAATGCCCCCTCATGAATTAGACAAAATTCCCTAGTAGATGACAAATACATATTTAAACCTCGTTTCCTAAGTCATCTTCCCATATTCCATGGAATGGAGTCCGAGATGCCCTACCTTCACATTAAGGAGTTCAATGACATTGTAGAAACCATGTGTCCCCCACATCAACTAGAATCAGCTAAGATGAGGCTATTTCCTTTTTCTTTAAAGGATCAATCTAAAAATTGGCTAAACAATTTGATACCATCATCCATAAATTCTTTGGACCAACTACAAAGAGAATTCTACAAAAAATACTTTCCTCACCATAAAACAATTGCACTTAAAAAGAGTATCCAAAACTTTTTTGAAAAAGAGGGAGAGTCATTATATAAAACATGGTAGAGGTTAAAAGACACTCTAAACATGGTTCCACACCATGGTTTCTCTATTCCTGAACAAGTGAGAATATTCTTTGAAGGGTTGGGTCCGGGGAACAAACAATTCATTGACATGATGTGTAATGGAACCTTTAAAAACAAAGCCCCAAATGATGCTTATGAGTATCTAGAAAGCCTTTCTGAACAAAACCAAACATGGGGAACTTCACCTTATTATTAAAAGCCACAAAAAACTACTGGAATTCATACACTTAGAGAAGAGTAAAGCCTTAGGGCTAAACTCACAGCACTCTCTAGGAAGGTTGAAGAGACAAACCTTAGGAAAGTCCAAGAAATCCAAACTGTTGACCCTGTTTACACAATTTGTGACAAACATGACCATAAGACAGACAACTGCCCAACCATTCCATCCATCAAGGATGTTCTCTTAGGAGGACCCCCAACAGAAGTAAATTCTTTGAACTTTCAAAAGCCTCAATACCAAAACACCTTCAACCCAAGGTATAATGACCACCCAGGCTTCCGCTGGAAAGATAACCAACAACCTAGCCAACCACAGGGTAAAAATCCTTACCCCCATCAAAACTACCAATCCCATAACCAATTCCAAACCCAACCTATCCAATACCAACAGCCACTGGTCCATTTTCAACAAACCATCCCACCTCCAAAATATCCCCCTGGGATAAACCAATCTTCTCAAGCGCCAACCCAAACTGTTCCACAAAGCCTACTAGAACAACTATGCAAACAAATGGAGAGGATGAACTCAGAGGTATCTTCCCTAAAACATGAACTTCAAACCATCAAAACTGGAAATGCATCCATGCCTACTCAGGCGGTGTCATCCTCAACTTCAAGGGGAGAGTCAAGTTGTGCTCAAAAAACTCATGAACAACTAAAGGCTGTGACTATTTTAAGAAGTGTGAAATCAATTGAGAAACCTGAACAACTAATTCATAACCCACCTGAAGATTTAAAATTGGATGAAAATTCAAATGAACCACAAGATCAAACTGAGGAAACTGATAACATTGTCAAGGAAACAACTCTTCAACAAACAACCCCACAACCTGCACCATTTCCTCAACGCATGAGGGGGAAACCCAAGCCTGAACTGAGTGAAACATTGAGGGAAATCATTTCACAAGTCAAGTTGAACATACCCCTTCTCGATGCAATCCAAACCATACCTGCCTACTCAAAGTACCTTAAGGACTTGTGCACTTTTAAAAGAAAATTTTCACATAAAAACCAAGTCCTTTTGGGTGCTAATGTGAGTACCACCATTCAAGGGACCATTCCTCCTAAGTTGAAAGACCCGGGTTTCCCTTACATTAATGTTGAACTAAGAGAGAGCGAAGTTTTCAAGGCCTTCTGTGACCTAGGTACTAGTGTCAATCTCATCCCTTATGATGTGTACTTACAGTTAGGACTAGAAGAACTCCAACCCACATCTGTCACACTTCAACTTGTTGATCGTAGCATTAGGGTTCCAAAGGGTATTTTAAAGGATGTTCTGGTAAAGGGTGAAAACTTCATCTACCCAGCTGACTTCATTGTCCTTGACAACCATCCAAACTTAGGAAATAAGGAACAAACCCCAATCATCCTTGGTCGTCCATTCCTTGCAAAAATAAACTATGTTATCCGAGTCCGAAATGGGAACATAACCATCACCTTTGGGAACATGAGTCTAGAATTGAACATCTATAATGAAAGCTCACAAATAGGGGATGACGAGGACATTCATGAAGTAAACATGATAGGAAGCATTGATAATGAATCCATGGAACATCAAGGAATATTTGATGAATGTTTAAGTCAGGATGAGATTGATTTCCTTTGTTCATATGAAGGAAGTTTATCTCCTTGGCTTGAATCATTTTCAAATTTCTCTTGTGATGATGTTTTAGGTCCAAAAATCAGTGAAACCTTTCAAGAAACCACTTTCATGGAGACCACTCCAACTTCCTTCCCTAAATATGATCAACCCAATCTTGTAGCTGAAACTTATACATGTGGGGAATCAATCATATCTGAAACTCTAAAAAAAGAAATTGAA
Source organism: Viscum album (assembly GCA_963277665.1). Classification (NCBI taxonomy): domain Eukaryota; kingdom Viridiplantae; phylum Streptophyta; class Magnoliopsida; order Santalales; family Viscaceae; genus Viscum; species Viscum album. The sequence continues at coordinate 875,900,750 of OY728160.1, read as the reverse complement.
CTTGATCCAATGTCCCAATCTTCTACTGAAATTATGAACCAACCTGATCTTGAATTGAAGGAACTTCCCGCTACACTCAAGTATGCTTTCCTAGGGGACAATAAAACACATCCTATTTTCATTTATTCTTCTCTTGAAGCCAATCATGAGAGGATGCTTCTAGATGTCCTTAGGAAACATAAGAAAGCCATTGGTTGGACCCTGTCTGATATTCCAGGGATTATCCCACTTATCGGGACTCATAGGATTGTTCTGGAATCTGATTCAAAGCCATGTCATCAACCTCAATGACGACTCAATCCTAATATCATGGAGGTAGTAAGGAAAGAACTTCTGAAACTGTTAAAAGCTGGTATCATCTATCCCATAGCTAAGAGTGAGTGGGTGAGCCCAATTCAGGTGGTTCCAAAAAAGGCTGGAATCACAGTGATAACAAATGAGGATGGAGAGATTCTTCCAACAAGGGTGAGTAGTGGATGGAGGGTCTACATTGACTATAGGAAGCTAAACTCATTCACCAAGAAGTATCATTTCCCCTTACCATTCATTGACCAAGTCCTTGAGAGAGTGACATGTCATGCCTTCTACTATTTATTTGATGGGTACTTAGGGTACAATCAAATTGAGGTCTCCATAGAGGATCAAGGGAAGACTACATTCACATGTCCTTTCAGAACCTTTGCCTTCAAACGCATGCCCTTTGGTTTATGCAATGCTCCTGCAACCTTCCAACGGTGCATGATGGGAATCTTCTCAGACATGGTAGGGGATTTTATAGAGGTATTCATGGATAACTTCTCTGTGTTTGGGGATACTTTTGAGGGATGTCTATGTAATGTAGAAAGAGTCTTGTCAAGATGTGAAGAAAAGAATCTAGTCCTAAAATGGGAAAAATGTCATTTCATGGTTAAAGAGGGACTAGTTCTAGTCCATCTGGTCTCAGGTAGGGGGATTGAAGTTGATAAAGCCAAGGTTGACGTCATTCATCACCTTCCATTACCCAAAACTGTCAAGGAAGTGAGGTCTTTCTTAGGACATGCTGGTTTCTATAGAAGATTCATCAAGCACTTTAGTTCAATCTCCCATTACCTTTGTGATATTCTAGTAAAGGATGCTCCATTTGTTTGGACCGAAAGCTGTGAGGGTTCATTCTCAACCCTCAAATCCTCTCTCACCACTCCTCCCATTATGAAATCTCCAAATTGGAACCTTCCTTTCGAACTTATGTGTGATGCCAGTGATTTTTCTGTAGGAGCTATGTTAGGAAAATGTTGTGATAAAAATCCTTATGTCATTCCTTATGCAAGCAAATCCTTAAATGATGCCCAAATCAACTACACCACCACTGAAAATGAGTTACTTGCTATTGTGTTTTCCTTAGAGGATTTTAGGTCCTACCTCTTAGGATCACCCATCACTGTGTTCACTGACCATTCTGCGCTAAAATACCTCTTCCAAAAACAAGATTCTAAGGCTAGAATGATTAGGTGGGTCATTCTATTGCAATAATTTGACCTCACAATCAAGGATAAAAAGGGCGTTGAAAATGTTGTAGCTGATCACCTATCTAGGATGGAATTCAAAGACAAATCAAATCACCTTTCTGTGTTTGATTCATTTCCTGATGAACACTTATACTCTATGAGTGACTGCCCTTGGTATGTCGACATAGCCAATTTCTTAGTTACAGGAGTCATTCCAAAATTCTTAGGGACTCAAGCTCGAAGAAAATTCCTTTCTGATGTTAGACACTATGTGTTTGATGATCCATACCTCTATAAGTTCTGCTCTGACCAAGTCATTAGGAGGTGTGTTCCAGAATCTGAACAAGAGTTCATCTTTAAATTCTGTCATAGTGAGGCATGTGGAGGTCACCTTTCCTCTAAAAAACATCTGCTAAGATTCTTCAATGTGGTCTTTTCTGGCCCACCCTCTCAAGGGACTCCTACAAATTTTTTCAAAGTTGTCCTAGGTGTCAAAAAGTAGGGTCCATCATAAAAAGGAATCAAATTCCACTCACTCCCATCTTAGTGGTTGAAATCTTTGACTGTTGGGGAATTTATTTCATGTGTACCTTCCCAAACTCTAGGGGATACCTCTATATACTCTTATCAGTTGATTATGTCTCAAAATGGGTTGATTCCATTCCCACTAAGTCCAATGATCATAAAGTTGTGATTCGATTTTTGAAAGAGAACATATTTTCTCGATTTGGAATTCCTAGGGCTATAATCAGTGATCGAGGAACCCATTTCTAAAACCACCCATTCTCTTCACTCATGTCTAAGTATGGTATTTCTCATAAAGTTTCCACTTCATACCATCCTCAAACCAATGGTCAAGCTGAGTTAGTGAATAGGGAGATTAAACAAATTCTTGAGAAAGCTGTCAATCCTTCTAGGAAAGATTGGTCTGAGAAACTCTTAGATGCTCTTTGGTCATATCGTAAAGCATACAATACCATCCTAGGAATGTCACCATATAGGTTGGTTTATGGAAAAGCATGCCATTTACCTGTTGAAATTAAGCATAAGGCCTTTTGGGAAATTAAGAAAATGGATTATGACCTCTCATTGGCTGGAACAAAAAGGGAATTAGATCTCAATGAACTGGAGGAATTACGGATGGAGGCTTATGAAAATTCAAGGATTAATAAAGCTAGAGTTAAAGCCTACCAATCTAGGAATATCAAGGTCAAACATTTTGAACTGGGAAAACGTGTGCTCTTGTATAGTTCAAAACTTCATTTACACCCGGGAAAGTTAAGGTCTAGATGGTCAGGACCTTTCATAGTGCATCATGTGTACCCCCATGGGGCAGTAGAGATTCAAGATCCCACAAGTGGTTACATTTTCAAAGTCAATGGTAAAAGGTTAAAACCATTCATTGAATCATGTAATAAACAGGAAATAGAGGTTGAGTTAACTGAGCCAACCTATGAACAAGGAAAAAATTGATAGATTTTGGGTCCATGTTGGGCTAACGATGTTAAACAAAGCGCTGCATGGGAGGCAACCCATGGTTTTCATGTTTCCTATCATTTTGTTGTTTTAATAAACTTTATATTTTAAATAGGATTAATTAATCATTTTTATATTTAAAAAAAGACTATTGACATGTTCTTCTATTATGAGTATGGATGGGTATGAAAGGGGAGCACCGTATTCATCCGTGTCACACAGTGTGATCCCTGAGTAATACCTTACCCAGAAAATTAAAAGAAGACAATGTATCATTAGTTTGATTTAAAAAAACAACAATAGAAAAATAGGAAAAACCATAAAAATGATGATACTTGGAATTAAATAAGTCGTTGTTTTTGTTTGTTTTGTCTGGTTTGTTCTTCTTTTTATGGTTCATGTACTATTTTGGGTGATACATGTTCAATCAAGGAGGTTCCTACATCCCCCAAGAGATCAAAGGACTAATTTGGAGCAGCAAGAACTTCAACTTCAACCACCAGGTGATTTCATTCCATGATCCTCAGTTTCAATTTCTTTTTTGAACTTCCATTATCTTCCTCTACTCCTTCTAAATTTTCATTTCTTTAAACACTGGGGACAGTGTTATTTTAATTTGGGGGGAGATAAAATAAAAAATTATTTCATGTCAAAAAAAATTGAATGATTTGGAAAATAAAAATGTGTAAATGGAAGGAAAAATTCCTTTAACTTTGAACATGGTAATACACATTGAACACTTTGAAACTAAATATCAAATAATTTAGCATGCCCTGATTCTGATTTTAATCCTTGTATAATTTCATGAGCATAGATTTTGGAAAGTGTGGCTGTCCAATGTGATATTTCATTTTTTATATTTTCATCCAAATAAAAAAGATCATAATGCACGTCCTTTGGATAGTGGGGCATTAGTTTGAGTTCATGAGGTCCCCTAAATAAATAGCATAGGTTTGGTGATCATTTTAGTTTAATATGAGTATTCAAAAAAAATTGCGCGTAGAGCAATGAAATGACCTAATGTGTGGCTTTCGGCAGTTGGGGATCGTGACTCCATAGTTGTCTGGCCCAGAGTTAGTAATTTTATCTCTATTTTTGGTAATTTGAATTTTTTTTTTTACTAAGTTAACTCAAGATGATTCCTGAGTATGTGGGCTTCACTTGGTGCCCTAAGGTCATTGAGCCTGGGAGTCATCGGCAAAGTCTTGCTACAGGGGTTGACTCTTTTGAGTGTAATTTCAATTACCATGGAAAAATTAGAAAAAAACAAAAAAAAAATTATACAAAAAATAAATAAATACTCATCTTAATATTGAAATTTGATTCCACCTAGCGCTTCCATAATTTCCCCCCTTGAATAAAGATGAACCCCCATGTCTATTATGATGCACAACACATCCTCATACTTAATTGATATTGGATGAAATATGGAAATGAATTTGAACAAAGGAATGGGCTTGGTATTGGGATATACTTATGAAACTATCTTGTATTAAAATATTTTGATGGGTTTCATGATTGTTTGGTATATGGGTTTCTGATGATCATTGTGTATTAAAATGTTTTTGGAAAAGAGAATTCGAATTTCATATTGTTGAGATATATTTTGCTCGGGACTAGCAAAACTCAAGTTGGGGGGTGTGATTAGCCACTAAATGAGGCTAATATTAATTGTTAATATACATAATATTCATGTTCTTTATTATTCATAAACACCATTTTAGTGCATTTTACACTTTGAACATCATTTCACATTATGATTGTAATACCTTCTTAAAATGCACTATTATGTGGTACATTTTTGAACATCATTTGAAGTACCCAATGATTCATCTGATTATACATATTTTATTTTGATATTTTTTTAAATTTATCTACACTCCAATATTAACATGTTTCATTCAGGGATCAATGGATAATTCATGGAAGAAGATGGGGATATTTTGTGATGAAAGGAAGCAATTCTAGAGAAGGCATATTGGACACCAGCCCATTGATGAGACTGTGGGGCCCAACATACAGTCCTAATGAATCCAAAATGTCGTGTAATTCTATAATAAATGTATAGTAACAAATAACTATTCAGGATACAATGCTAATTCGGCCTTCATGGTGTCCATTTAGGCTGCCCAAGTTAGAGATAAAATTATGGGCCAGATTCTGCGGCCCAGAAAAACAGCCCACCAATTAAACCATATCTCAAAAACCATAACTCCTTTTGGGATGATATTTTATAGGATGTTAGGGGCAATCAGGAGCTTAGTTTAAGTACACTATGTCCCACCCAAATTCTGCCATATAAAAGGTGTTTCAAGCACGTCTGTTCGGTGAATGAAAGCTGGATGCATTTTCGGGTCAAGGGTGGAAAGTCTTCTTTCCACAAACTTTCCACCACCCTAGACCTACCATACTCAAGTGGGATGAATTGTACTATTGGAGGCTCGACCCAAGGGCTCAAAAATACCTATTTAAGGCAGTGGTTTTTGAGGATTTGAAAATATTTGGTGCTTGGTTTCATTGTAGTGTTATGCTGCCGCTTTGTGTTTGTAATCGCATTTCTTTCTCATGTAAGTTGTTTAATTCACCTTAGTTTCTTAATAAAAGTTCTTCAATTACTCTTATTCTGTTCTTCTACTTATCACGTTGATACCATTGGTTCAAGGTGTGAATTTATTCACACCATACTTTGTGATATTTATCACACAATGGAGGAGTGATCGATTTTTGTTTTTGTTTTTACTTCTTCAATTCCACCCTTTTAAGTCTACTTCCCGCTTCTGTTGAAGACATGTCATCAATGGAGGGATAACTCTTTTATGGGTTGATACAAGGGAGTAGAAAGGGGCTGTATTGTATGTTATTTATCACTCCATTAATGGATAATCACTTCTTTTAAATGAGATTTTTATTTGATTATTTTAAAACATCTTCATCCTTATTGAATTTAAGGTCACACATCTCAAGTGCTAATACGAACCTCTACCTTGGAGTGATCAAAACTTTGATCCTTAAAGTGTATAGTTGATTAGTATTAGGTTTTTTGTGCATTAAACTAGTAAGTTATGATTTAATTTTATCTTATTAAATGAATCCATCTCAATTATAATAAATTGAAATCATTAAAAAAGGAATTCATCCAATCCACCCCGAGTGATAACCTATGATCAACTCATTCTTTTAAATTAAATTCACTTAAATATGTTAGTTATCCTTTAAACCCATATAAAATCAACCCAATTTGGCCACTTCATATCCAAAAATAGTCCATATAATTTATGTGTCTATAGGTTTCTTCTTAGGTATCTGAGGATATGATAACCCAAGATAAACTACAAGGACCGTTCTACCTTCATCTCTTGGGTAAATTTGAGCGTGAATCAACACCTTCCTTATGTTCATTTTTCTTACAATAATATATTTGACTCAATAATTTGGATGGTACCTTATAAATACCTCTGTATGAAGAAATGTAGAGCTTCAACATGATGGAATAAAGTTGGAGAAAGAAATATATTGGGATCTGAGATCACTAAATAAATGGTATAGAAGGTTATAACCATTCAACAGCATATCAAGGCATCTCAAAGTTAACTAAAAAGTTATGTAGATAACAAATGGTGTGATCTATAATTTGAAGTTTTTGAGAAGGTTTTTCTATGAATCTATCCTTAGAAGAAGGTTATGAGATTCAAAAAGCAAGTAAAACTAATCCCTAGGTATATCAGTCCCTTTGAAATTATTGAACATATCAGGATGGTAGCCTTTTTCTTGGAACTTCATTCAAATATCTCTCAAGTCCATGATGTGTTCCATGTATCTCTCCTGAGTAAGTACATACCTGAACTTTCACATGTACTGAATATAGAGGTCATTCCATTGGAGTAGAATATTTCTTATGAGGAACAACCAGTTAAAATTATATAACATTCAAAGAAAGTTCTATGAAAAAAGACCACTCGCCTGGGTTTTTTTTTTGAGAAATCACCTGTTATAGGAAGCTACATGGGAACTTGAGGATATTATGAAGAAGAATTGTCCTCGTTTTTTACTTAAATAATGAATTTTGAGGGAGAAATTCATTTTAAAAGGGGTAGAATGTAACACCCTTAATTTTTATTGATATATTGTATTGAAATAAGTCAAACATTCCTTTTACAAGGCACTAACTTGGATTACATTACACACAACACTGATTTTCTATAAAATGTATTTTTTTTTTGTTATTACTATTTAAATGAGATAATTATAACTTAATCCTTAAAATTAGTAATATAAATAGTAATAAATAATTTTCAAATACTATTTATAATTGTTTTATATAAATAAAACATATTGATAATGAAAGATATAATTTTTGGTAAATTCCTTTTATGTTTAAAAATAATATTTTCTCAAATGAACTATTTTTATGTCCTTATGTAAAAAATAATAAAATTAATTTTAGACGCGATTAGAAATTTAATTTTATAAAATAAACTTATTTTTTAATTTATAATGTTGAAATTATCTTAGGATTAATTTTTGGTATTTTTCTAAGAAACTTCATTTTTTGATGAATAATGAAAAATACTGAATTTTAATTCAAAACTGCGTTTTCATCTAATTTATTTATAAAGTTAAATTATATTTTTAAACTATTTTAAATTTTAATTATATTAATTTTTTATAAATTAATCTAATATAGTTCATTGGAACCAATTTTACATTGAAATTTTATATAAAAACTTAGCAACATTTTGATCATTTTTACTTAAAAAACCTGTAGTGTTGTCCCATCAATAGTATTAAATTTAAATTAATTTCTACCAATTATGTGATAATAATTTAGAAAAATAGATTCCATATTTGGAATCAAAATATTTTATAATTTCTAATAATTTCAACTTAGTTTTTGACCAAAAATATTAGTGAAAGTAATTAAAATTAATTAGAAAAATTAAGGTAAAATTAAGCTTAACAAAGGAAAAACCTTAAACTTAAGGGCCCAAAATGACCTATCCACTTTTCAAACACCCATTTTATGGAAATTATTTTTCAAGTAATATTCTATTCTTTTTTGGTCTTTTGTTACTTTTTTAGGTAAAACCATGGGTACACCTAACTTGTTTTCAAAAATACCAAGTGATTCCTTTTCCTCTCTTATAAAAGGCCACCACCTCCCCCCCCCTCCCACACCTCTAAAACCACTAATATTTGCAAAAGGTATGCCAAATACACTTAAAAGATCCATCCCTTACTTATTTAATCCTCCCTTTGTTTATAAATCAATCCTAGGAACCCCTTTGGTGAAAACCAAAAGGAGTTACCCAAAGAAGAGGTAACACCCTCCCTCAAGATCTTTTCTTTTATTTTCTTTATCCACCCCCTCAACTATCCATATTTCATTATTATACAAAAAAACAGTATAATAAATATATTGAGATTTTTTATGCTAATGGTTTGACTTATACTTACACACACTTCCATCTAATGTGTAACAATTATATTGTTTACATGTACGGCGAACTACCTCCTCACGAAATAATGATTGTTCATTTTTATTTTACCACCTCTGGTGGTGGTAATTATGATAGAAACTATGTTTATATATAATAAATATATATGATAAATATTTTGTATTTTATATTCTTTCATTATTTTACAACACATATCTTTATACATTCCATTTTATGTAAATATAATAATTCTGTTTGAGGAAGTGTGGACTACCGCCCCCTCAAAGCGATGTGATTCATTTCCAAACTACATGGAATGTATTAAGGATGGATTTATTGAACTTATATTATATATATAACATGATAATGATATATTAATTATATTAAATATACATATTTCATTTTATTTCTTTCTTTCAATACAACAATAAAAAAAGAAACAATATTCATACGTATACATGTCCTACCGTCTCCATGAATGGTGTATTCTATTTCATACTTATATATTATATGGATTATGATAATACACCTATAATGAATATAAATTTTGTTTATATCATGTTTTAGAATCTGTAAAACATGATATAAGTATAAGGACAAAAGATATAACAAATTAAGTTACATGCGAAGAACAAAGCGGATATTACCCAATGTGAAACCTTAACATTGAATTGTTAACAAGATAGTAATAGAAAGTAATAATAAAAACATATATGGTACTAAATATAATAATATTATTATTTAAAATATTTATAATAAAATTACATTTATTATACAGGAATATTGTATGAGTATGAAGAGAGTCAAGACATAATGTAAGGGGATTTCATCTCACTTTTTATTTCTGTGAGATACATGCCTTATTCACCACTAACTTCTTTTGTGTAGTGTATATACTACCCATGAATGTATTAAATATATCTTATACTAATATTTATGGGTATTTACATATCCATTGTATGTTCTTTATTTCATGGTGTTAATGTTTCAATAATTACCAAATCGGTAAGATAGTTTTTTTCTCAATTTACCTTCTTTGAGACAAATGTTCTGTTATGAACATACATTAATTTTCAAGGTGTATTTGAAATTTTATATCCTGAATATCCTTATTTTCATGATATTTTAATGTTAGTGTAATTTTTTTTCTTACATGGAGAGTATGATCTCATGTTACCAAGTGTTAAGAGTTTATTAAAACAATCTCATCACTTTTCGAGATTGTTAATGATTATGCTTCATTTGATGAAATACTATGATCCATATCTTAAGAACTCTAATGAATTTTCTTATCCTATGGTTATTCAAGATATCTCCATGTATTAGTACCATTTTCCACTATTTATCACTTAATATAATTAAGAAAATGTTTTGAAGAAAAATCTGACTGTATTTCTCTCTTTGATCGGAAATCCATTTTATTTTAAAAACCATGTTTTCGAAAATGTTTTTGAACTTTTTATCAGATGATCCTTGAAGATAATTTTCAAGTAAAAATAATTTTAAAATTTTTTATTGTTTTTAAATATTTATTTATATTTTTTTTAAAGATATGTTCAAATAAAAAGGTTTCCAAAAATTTTTAATGTTTTAAAAATAAATTTTCAATGAAAAAAGGATATTTTACTCAAGAAATGTTTTAAAAAGATAACTCAAAATTATTTCCCATTGATGATAAAATCCATTGGTTTTATTCATACCTTTCTAGTTAAATGATTCAATTCTTTCATTAAAAATATTTCAATGAATGGTTTATGTTTTAATGGCATGATATTTATGAAACTTGTTTCTCTTTCACGACTTATATGCTTTTGAAACCCTCTTCTTTTTGCGAGTTATTATTTTTATGAAATGATTATGAAATCTGTATCTTTTTAAAAAGTTAATCATATGATTAAATTTGTATTATACCCATTTCATTCCATGGGTTATGATATAATTATTTATTATTTTGTGGCACATGTCTGTATGATTTCATTATAAGATGGGTGGGACTTGTATCTCCCTCCAATACATTGGGTAAAGATTTATATCTCATGAGATAGACTAAGATGATCTTGGGAGTGAAACTTGACTACTAATATGAACATGGCAGTGAACCATGACTACCAATATGGTTGGAGCAGTGAACTCATGCTACTAATATGGGCATGGGATTGAACCATGACAACCAAGATGGTATGGGGAGTGAACTCATACGACCAAGATGGCCTTGGTAGTGATTCCTTGACTGTTATGGAAATAATATTATATTATTATGTGTTTTCCACAATTCCATATTTATTACTATGATATGATTTCATGGATTGTGCTCTTTATTTCCTCATGATTCATGTCTTATGAACTACCCATTCTTATTAAATGATGCACGTATGTGATCTTTTATATGTAGGTTATGATATTTTATTTTAATGATCACATTATCATACCCCTATGTACATGATTATGCGTGCATATATCCCTTGTTTACCCTTATTGATCATCCAATCTCACCCCTTTTTATGTTTCTTTCCCTATATTGTGAAGATATTTGTTATATTTGATATGTCTAAGAAGGGTTCTGGTCAATAAGAACCTAGTGGGAGATAATGTAGCTCACTTATGTATCAGTGTTTATGTTTCCATGTTTCCAAAGGCACTAGAATAATATATTCCCTAGTAATTTGTTTGTATATTGTTTTAAGTATTCCACAAAATTTATGTAATGTTAATGTATTAAAATCAAGGGTTACTATATCATCATAGATGAAAATTTATTTTAAAATATCATTGGAATATTTCTTATGGAAAATTCCCCTTTCATTTTTAAATCAAATTTTTAAAATTTAAAAAAATTACAAATATTAAGGAAAAACTTTTCTTTTAAAATAACCTTAAATTTTTTTAAAGGAATATTTAAATCATTTATTGTTCATGATGGTGGGAAATTTTGATCATGTTGAGTGCATTAAAATAAATATTTCATTCACATTTTCCATAAAAATTTAAAAGTACCTCGTTCATAAAATGAAAATAATATTATATTTAAACCATTTTTTAAAATTTAAATCAAGGGAAAAAAATTAAACAATCATAAAATAATATAAAACCTTTTTTAAATCAATTTTAGAAAACATGGATATGGAAGAAAAAGGATTTTCAACATAAGAGAGAAATAAAGTTTTTTTCCTTAAAAATATTCATTTAGTCTCTTAAGTACTTAAAGTGAGGAAAATTAAATTAAAGTATGTTTTCTAAAGAAATAAAAATAGGATAAGAAAATTAAATAGATTTATTCATAAAGTATCATATAATTTTCTTTAATGGAAATTCAATCATAAACAATCCCAAATAAAATGAGATTGAAATATAAATACATTACCACTTTAGTAAATTTTGAATCAAAACCTAATGAAATAGATAAACTTTTATGGATATGTATATCACCATAGTTTTTATTAGAATCATCAAAAAATTTATTCATGTTTTTTCTATATACCACGTAAAAGAAATAATTGGTGAATATGGCATGTGTCTCATAGAAGTAATGGTGTGATGAAAATCCATTGCCTCGAGTTTCACTTGATTAAAAAATGATTTAAATCATTTATAATAAATTTAAATTTATTATAATTATATAAAAGATTCATTTAAATACTTTTAATATCATATATGATCCACTTATAACATTTCAACACCCATTTATTAATAATTCTTTATTAAGACCATCATTCTCGGCTGTTAACTGTTTGTTTTTCATGAGAATTTTAGTTTGGAAATTTTAGTCCTTATAATTTGATCATTGCTAAATAATATAAATAATTTGAAACATGATATAAATTTAATATATATTCATTATATATATTTATATTCACCCATAAAATTTATATATAGAAAAATGAATTATAGTGTTCATGGAGACAGTAGGTCGTACGTACACATAAACCTTGTTTTCAATTTTCGACGAATGGAATAAAAGAAAGGTAAATAATAATTAACCTTTAAAAATAATTATTATGTCACATATATTGTATAAATTTATTAAATCTATCCTTATTATGATACATTTAAATCGAAAATGAAAAATGAATCACATCGTTATGTGGAGGTGGTAGTCCACACATACGCACGAGCGAATTTTTCATTTTATGATAGATAGAAAGGTAAGAAGGAATATATGATATTATAATTAAAAAATATTGATAATTTAATAAATATAATATATAAGAATTAAACCCATCATAATAAGCATCCATGAAATATGTTTATGTAAAATGAATTGTATCACTATGTGGAGGTGGTAGTCCACACGTACGCACAAGCGATACTTTCACTTCCCATTTATTGAAAGAGGCAGTGGATATTTGTGGTTACATAATAATAATAAAATTTTAGTATATTTATTGTACTTAATTTATTATTTTATGATTAATTACATATATTTATATGATGTATAAGAAGAAATAATTTGAAATAGGTCGGGTAAGATGATTACCTCTTCTTCGGAAAGCCTCCTTTAGATCCTTTCATAAGTACCCTTGGAATGGTATTTTACTAATAGAATAACCTATAATTCATGTATATATAAGTTTATAAGAGAATTTTATAGATTTTTGTTCATCTCTATGGCTAAAATTGGTGTAAAGAAAAGAGAGGTGTGTCCTTTTATGGGGGGAGACACACTTGGAATTACAAAAAATGATTAAAATATAATTAATTAATTTGTTATAAAAAAGATTAAAAATTGATATTTATTAGAATAAAAATAGTATAAGTTTAAAATATATCCATATAATTAAATTTAGGTAGGTTTTGGTATCATTTTAAACCTTCTCTTTTGGTTTAACCCCTTAGTTAACAAATTTTAATCTTAGCCGTAGTAATGACTTTTTTAATGTTAAAGGGTTATAATTTTACTTATAAGGTAAAAATTGGATCATAAATGAACAAGGGATTAAATTTTAGACCATTTAAAATCCTAATTGTCCTATTTAAATTTTTTTATTATTTTTAAATAATTTAATAAAATGTTTTTTTCATAAAATACTATTAATGTCATTTTAATAAATATTCACATAATCTGACTTTGAAAACAAAATATAAAGAATTTAATTAGAATATAAAACCTTAAAATATCTATAATATGTTATATTAACATATAAAAGTCTTTTATAACTATAAATCACCCAAACGATATTACTTTTATATTTATTTTTAAACATTTACATGATTTTTCTATTGCTTGCACAAGCTGTGTGTTGGTGTTGTGTAAGCATTTAAGGTAAATATTTCATCACTAAAAATTAAAAATAAATTATCATGATAAAAAAAATTATATTTCAAATAAATATTTATAACTTAAATTTTTCTCTTTATATTCTTATTTAAAAAATTTATAGTTATTAAATTCGAGTGATATTTTTGAGTTTTCTTTACGTAAACTAATATAAATTTAATTATCAAGGAGAAATGGAATAAAAATAACATATATTCAAATTTTGGATTTATATGGTGTAATATATTCCATAAAATGAAATAATTTCAAGTTTTTGGTTGATTTTGAGACCTTATCTCATGGTTTTATCCCTGTTTTACCCATTTTACTCTTACCGAGGTGATAAATATTTATCCTTATTACTATTCATAATAAACAAAAAATAAAAGGGTCTTATTTACAAAATTTGAACCTAATGATTCAAAATATGGTATCCATTTTTCATTATTCAATCTCTAGAAGTGGTAGAAATTAATTTTAATATAAATGTGTAAAATGTAAGGAGAAACAGTTTTTAGAAAAAAATTATTTTAAGCATAAAAATTAACTTATATCAAAATAATGAATATTTTTTGTTAAAATGGAATTAATTATATTATTCTTATTAAAATTGATCATATTTAACTTTAATACCAAATCCATAATATAATGGTACATTTAAATTACTTGATTTACTGAAAATAAATAACAATTTTTGAAAAATCAGTATTTTTCAGTATTCACTGAAAAATCAATATTTTTCAGTACTCACTGAAAAATCAGTCATTTCAGGAAAATCTAAAAACTTTACCCTTATTAAATTATGATATTATGATTTAAAAAATTATTTTTATTTTATAAAATACAATTTCATTATTATAATTTCCATAAACAAAATGAAATTAAAATCACTTTTTAATAAAATGAAATTTTGTAGCATAAAATAACTTTACTAAAAATTAAGTACTTATTTACTAAGAATTAATAATTAAATTTTTATTGAGTTGAGATATTATACATATATTTTATAATTTGGTTAATCATATTCATACCCACCAATTAAGTACTTATTTACTAAGAATTAATAATTAAATCAATAGTTATGGTGTTCTATGGGAAGGTTTATTTCTGGAAAGTTAGAGAAATAGACATCAAGTACATAGGTCGATGACACCAACATGCAACCAAACTGATTAGAGATATTATTATAAGGGGATCATATTACATAGTAATCATTCTTATGAGGTTTTATATCATTACGACATAACTTATTTCACTATGGGTGCCTTAGTATGTTGATAGACTCTAACCTTGGACTTTGGGCAGTACTATCGAATGCACTAAGATACATGCTTAGAGGGCCACACACTAAGTGTATCCATAACTTTATTTAAATAATAATTTTATTTATTATTTAACATATTGAATAAATATTATTTATATACATAATTTAATAATTATTCATGTTTTTTTGATCACATATATTCTATCACTAGTTATTTGAGAGAATATTTTATGAGTGGAATATTTAATAAATATTTATTTTTTATTTAGTGAATATAATATTTATTTATTAATTGGTGAATAATGCAGTGATATTTATTTATTAAATAAATATCCATTATTTAAGGCCTGAAAAATATTGTGTAGGAATTGATGACTGGGTTTAAAGGTCATGTGAGAAATAATATATATTAAATATTATTTGAATAAATTTTAAACAATTTATTCAAGAAATAATATTTAATTAATTCATTGGTTTTGTGCATTTCAAGAAATAATAATAATATTAATATAATTATATACATGGGTTTTTGTGGGGATTAAGTAAATAATAAGGGTGCATGTGAAATTATTATTTTCTAACCCAACCACTATTTAAACCAAATTATATTATTTCCAACTTGAACATTATCCATTGTATTGGTTATAAACAACAACTCTAAAGAATACTCTCAATCCCTAGAGAGAACCTATCCAATAATTCTCATAAGAATGGTAAGCGATCCTCCTCTACTAAACCTCTTGATTCTAGAGAGATTAAGGAGAATCTTTCTTGGAAGTAATTTTCATGGCAATTAAGGATGAATAACACAAGCATTAGGATCCTATAGGATATAATATAGAGATTCCTACGGTGATTCTTAGAGGTTCATGGTGCATATATAGATCACCACTAGAGGGAATATATACTTGATTACTCCGATTAAACAATGGTAAAATGTAGAGACATAAAATTAATTAACGAAGAAATAATCCATATCAAGGTAATTATTTAAATATTTAAAAATAATTATAATCATTATGTGATGTTCTTGCATTTGTTTTTGTAGTCCTTATGTCAATTAATATTTGATTCAATTCTATTGGACATGAAATTCTTAATCAATTTACATCTTGGATTAATCATTGAATATGAAAAAAAAATCTGAGTTTGACATGGCCCATCGGTGATTCCACTACACCCAAAACCTTTATGTTTAAATTTTATTGAGAATAATTATGATTGATCATCATATCATATCTCTATTGTAAGCATTATCTCAAAGTAGTTCATAAATATATAAGAATAGGTAGTTCCCTTAGATCGATATTGAATCCTTCTAAAATAATTGTAATATCTACTGTGTGAAGTGTTAATCCTTGGTACATTGACACACCATCAACATATACTCCTTGGACTAGCCCTTAGTAGTGAAACAAGTAAAACCTATGTGTCCCTGAATTTAATTTATGTATCTATAAGTTATGTGTTCTTGAAATATTTAAATGTTCGATTTGTTCTTACTAACACAAGAATAAGATCTAGTAAAGAAAAGAAGAATTAAACACCCTAATTACCCCCCACTTAAGGTGTATTAGTATTGTGGGTGAAATAAGTGGTATTAGATCCATTAGGTTATTTCATGATGAATCTATCTCTAAGAAGTTTTCTGATATGGAGAATATGGTTAATGAAAAAGGGGTTCCTTTGTTTGAGGGGTATAATTTCTATATATGGAAGAACTATATGAGATATCGCTTAAGATATTTTGAATTGGTGTTTTCATTGTTACATTTCATATAATATAGTTCAGTGGTCCTATAGTAATGTTAGTGATTTAAGCCTACAAGAAAAAATTTTATGCTGATGAGAAGGATTAAAATTCTTTATTTGAGGCCTTGTTAAACCAGATCTATATGAAAGTGATGGAATGTACATTAGTAAAATCTATATGGGAAAAATTGTAAAATATTTATGAAGGGTATGGTAAGGTAAAGGAATCAAAATTACAAGTATTACATAATAAGTTTTATTATTTAAAGATAAACCCCAATAAAAATATTAATGTCTTATTTAATCATCTCACTGAAGTTATGGGATCCATCTTTGGACTTTATGATCGTATGAAGGATGTTGATATTATGAAAAATATTCTCAAAATATTATTAGAATTATATAATGATAAGTTGTTGAATCTTGAAGAACAAGATCTCATATATATGAATCTTGATGATTATCATAGTAAGTTGTTAGCTTATGAGATGCATGTGAAACCATAAGGAACATATAGTCAATCGTCAAAAATATATTTCTTTCAAGAAAATGGAAAATATTGAGATACATGAAGCTAGAAGCAATGATAAATTTTTCATTGATGAATTTCATTCATTTTTAGTAATAACATTCAAGTGAGGAAAAGGAAGGTATGAAGGAAAAATTCTATTCAATTATTTCAATTGTATAAAGTTTGGGTATATTATAACAATATGAATAATTAATTCATGAAATGGAGTCTAAGATAGTGTGGAATCAACATATTAAAGAATTTTTCCTACAATATTAAACTTTAAATCTAGGATTTCAACTAGAAAAAGGTTCCAACAGAAAAAATAATTAAGAAAAGAATAATCTAACGCTGAAAGGATCCTTTAAGATAATGTAGTTGAGTTTATTTTAATTGTGGAAGATGTTATAATGGTGAAAGTTTATGGAAACAAGTCAGAAGAAGAAAAATAAGTTCGACCTAAAGGAGTAGTTAACTTGAAAATTGAACTAAAAGTATCTATTGAAGATTTATACATTCAACATAAGAAAAACTTAAATGTAGGTGGTTTGATTAAAGAATTAGTAGTATATACAGATCAAATTGAATCCAAAATTACTCTATTGGATAAGTTAGTGGAAGAGCTCGAGGCTTCTTAAGCTGTATCTAATGAAGTTATCAATTTTAAGTTATCAATCGAAGATAAATCTTAAATTATTCATATATCAATACCCAGTTAGAATAAAGTAGGAATAGGGTTGGATCACTTGAATAAAAAGTTGTGTCTTTAAGAAAGAAGATCAAATATTAAAAAAATGATGGTGATAAGAAAAAGTTACAATCTAGGAATTTATTTGACACGGAGTTGACATAATGAGAAAGAATAAGTATGAGGACTATTGAGAATATCATAAATGAACATAGTCTTGGGTCTATGGGAAAGGTTGGTATTAGATGTAAATTTGAGATGTCAAAAACTAGTGGAGTTATAGTATAGAATAAGGGGAAATATGAATCTGGTGAAAGCTCTCAAACACCAATATTACCACAATAGTTAAGAAACAACTCCAAAGTTAAAAATATATAGATATTAAGTGATAAAAAGGTCTTTACTTTTATGAAATTCCAATTGTGTGGTTTTCATAGACATAAAATTACCTCATTAATGGAAGAAAAAATCTATTTGAAAGGTGAATCTCCCAAGATTTGACAATGAAGTATGATAACATATCCTACATCCCAAAAAAATTATTTTCTATTAATTACTATAAATAATATAAATTTGGTTAAAAGGTGATAAATTATAGGAAATAGATAAGTTTATTTACTATGGTGGGATCCAATAGAGAACGTTATTTGGATACACTTATGAAATTTCCTTAAAAAATAGTTTATATCCTTTTTAACATTAAAAATCAAGGGAAGTGGAAAGAAAAGTATGACTGGATATGGAAAATAATAATACAAAAATTCTCTATACGGAAAACCTTCAATATGTTATTCCTAGTAGGAGTTAACTTTGTGACTCTAGACTTGACGTAAAATTATATCAGAAGAGATATTTTATCAAATATTAAATTAGATACTCATTGGAGAATGAATGGATAATAAATGGAAATTTTTATCAAGTATATTTCATGGAAAAAAAACACTTTTTCCTTACTATGTAGAAAGAAAATAATCATTTCCATTGAAGTCATGGACAAACCATCAAAAACGTATGGAAATTTTTTTCAAACTAAAAGTTGAAACTGATATTATGAATATGAAAATATATTGAGAGAAGGCCTGTAATTCCAAAGTTATAGGAAAATTGGTGATAAATCCCTATCAACAGAATAAGAAAATTTCCTTGGATCTACTTGATATTATCCACATCGATGTGTGTGGCCCCATAAAGGTTCTAAAACATACTATGATAATTACTTAATTTTATTTTATGGTTTTTATAGTATAATGGGTTTTACCATGTTTATGTAGTCCAAGATATAAGTTATTGATTAGGTTAAATGGTTTTAGAGTAATTATAAAAATAAAACTAGGAGAAAAAACAAGATTCTTTGATATGAAAAAGTCACAAATTACACTTCTTATGAGGTGGAAAATTACATGGAAAACTTGGGATTAATTATGAAGTTTCTTGGTAATAACACTATAATAAAATGGTGTAGTGGAAAGGAAAGACCTAATAGTGAACAGCATATATAAAAAATTTCTCATCAAAATTTTCATGTCTTATCATTATTGAAAGGAAGTTGTTCAAGTATTGTTGTACAAAAAATCAGTCTTCGTTTATCCCTAAAGATAATATGTCCTTATATGAGATGTGAAATGAAATAAAAATAACATTTAATAACTTTATAGTGTTTGGGAGTAGATGTAATATTCAGGACAAAGAATAAAACCAAGTAAAATAAATAAATTATGTAGATGAAGAGTTATTTTTATGCCACTCCTTCAAGAGTAGGCATCTCAACAAAATATTGAATAATATTATAGAGAGAAATGACATTAAAATTATTGAATAAAAAGATAATAACATATCTATAATCCTAGATATGATTATGTTCAGTGATTTATAAGAAGGACTAGATAAATATCATACCAGTGTTCATAAGCTTACATTTAAGGTGTATCCAAAGGCTAAGTCACTGGAATAAGAATATGTTGAAAGGAGTCAATCAGTGAATCCACATAGAAGAATATGAGCTAAGTTTGATGAGTCAAATATCATCAATGATAAAACTAACAAAATATAGACTATATGGATGAGAACTATAGATCACAATTCTCTACTATCTCAAGTGGAATCGACATCATTTTAAGAAGAATAAAAGTATAAGTTATGGGTTAAGGAAATTAATGAGAAGTTAGATTAAATTTTGAGAAATTTGATTTGGGAACTTGTGGATAGTAACATAGATCAAAATATCATAAGAGTAAAATTATTATTTATAAATAAACACAATGATCATAGAAAAGTGATATGAAACAAGACAATATTGGTGTGAAAGGCATACTCAAAAGTTATAGGAGTTGATGTAGAAGAAACCTTTTCACCTGTAGTAATACTTGAGTCAATAATATTGTTTCTCATTGTGGTTGTCTACAGAAAATATTGAATGTGCCAAAGGTATTTCAAAATATCATTTCTAAATAGGATTATAAAATAATAATTTTACATTAAACAACTAGTGATATTTGTTTTCAATGACAACAAATCAAAGGTGTGTATATTGAAGAAGTCCTTATATGGATTGAAACAATAATGTCAATCCCAATATAATTAGATAGATATGATCTTAAGAAATATTGAATTCAAAATAGGATGATCCAATCACAATCCTTATGTTCACACAACTGGTATATGGTCTTGTTGTTATAATATACAGCATGCTTGCAATCATTCTCTGATAAAGAGTGGGATCAATAACTTTTTCTACCTCATATTTTCCAAGTTTGAAATTTATATGATCGGAGAGAACAAATTTTTCCATTGAATGCATGTTATCTATAAATGGAGTTATAAATTTTATATATTAGATTAAATATTTGAATAATATGTTGAATAAGTTTGATATTCATGATATTGATCAAATTTTTACATGAATTATGGTTAGAACCAATCTTGGAAAATATGAGAGAGGAAAAGTTATTGATCCCACTCTTTATCAGAGAATGATTGGAAGCATGTTGTATCATACAACAACAATACCATATATATTTTTAATAACATTATTAGATTTACAATGCAAACGTTTCCCAGAGTAGGAGAATCTATTGGTTGTAAATAGGATTATGAGGTACATTTAGGGAACACTTGATTATTTTATGGTATATTGTGAAGGTAGTGAAAAATAATTGTATGCCTACGTGGATGTATATTGGGATGGATATATTTTAGATAAAAATTTATAAGTGGAGGAACCATTTTCATTTGAAGCAAGTGTATTGGGTGGATCAATAAGAATCATGATAGAATCTCTCTTACTATAGGTGAAATAGAATACATTTTTGAAAAAAAATCTTGCACACAACTGGCATGGATGAATCAAAAATTATAGGATCACATAGAAGAGGTGAAGCTACCCAAGGTAGTTCATTTTTATGACCAAATTATGATTGAGCTAACAAAAAATAAGGTATATCATTCCCAAAAAAGCATATTGAGATCCAGAACCACTTTTTTAAAGAGAATTTTTAACAAGGAATTGTAAAACTAAAGCACGTGGGCATAAATCAATATGTGGTGGACATATTTACAAAACCTTTGGACACACCAACATTTGAAAATAATCAGTTGAACCTTGGAGTTCGACCACCTCCCTCGACTTGTGGATGCTTGGAAGATTACCCTATCCCCATTATATATAATGTTATACTTGGAAATTTTTTGTTATTATAGGAATATATCTTGTATTTGGGGTAGAAAATAATGTGAGATACAATCCATGGGGTGATACCATCCATAGGGAAAGAAAAAATAGAATCATAGCAGCAAATAGATCTGGAATTATGGAAATAAAGGTAGAAATTTTAATGTTCTCTTGTTTCCTACAATAATATTTAACTCATGTAGGATTAGAGAATTTATTGATGAATTTTTTTCATCAAAGTAATATAATGTAATTTATTTAACAAATATGGAATATGATAACCCTTTTAATTTTTTTATAAAAGGGGGAGAAATCTTGGAGAGGTTAAGGAGGAAATTGCAGACATGTGGGGAGATCTAGATCATGGCTTGATTTGAATAACTCTCTATGGATAAATAAGGATTTAAAAATATGAAGGGGGATTTGTAACCATTAGGGTTTAATGTTGAATTTTTTTCAATTGTAATTTTATTAAATATCATATAAATAAGCTTTAAGTATATGTAGATGATAGGTAAATATTTTATAAATTATGGAAATATTATGATCACTTCATGACTACAAGGATTATGTTACGACTAGATTCAAAGTTATAAAAATTAAAAAATTCCTTCTTCATCAAGCCTTTATTAGGATTATAAGACTTTTAAAAAATCAATCAAAGAGTATTGTTATGTCATAATATCATGCATCAGGTCATGATGTAGTTAAACTTAATAAAATGGAAAGTATTCCTTTTTAATATTTACTAAGGTAAAATTGAAAGATTCATCAGGGAACATCATAAGATTCATTAACACTATAAGATGGATGGTCACATAATGATTAAAGTGATGGATTAAAAGTCACAAAGTCCCTTCATACATAAGATGATCTATTTAGGTAGTGCGTAATATATCTTACTTTTCATATTTAGAGTTTTACATTACATTTCATGACACAACGGTCATGATTCAAAGAATATAAGGGATATTTCATTGGTTCTAGAGTGGATAATCTCATGTTATAAAGTATATATCACATTATAAAGGATTCTTGGTGATTTTTGTGGTTCTGGAGATTTGGTTTTCACATCATGAATGAAAATTTTTTTCACGACAGGTTTGATTAAAAAAAATATGATGGAAGTATTTTCATCATGAATGCCTTCTATAGAAAAAATGCATAGCCATGATTTTAGATATTTGGGCTATTAAACACTTGAATAAGAGTACATATCCAAATAAAAACCTCATGTTATGATACATATGAAAGTTTAATAAATTATAAATATCAATCTTAAATATTTATAGTATTAAAAATGAGAGATATTCAACCTAATAAATTGGATCTGGTGGTTAAACTTGGAACACACTATGATAAATTATATCACTCCATGGCCTGAGAGTTTTTTATAAGGGGTATTTTATAATTAAGGTATTCATGCTATGAATATAGTTTATATAATCATTTCTAGGAGATAAAATTCATTCCAAATTTTATAATTTCAAAATATGTGTTAAACATTATGGGAGGATAATGGATGGTTTTCAAGACCAATTAAGTGGGTTACAGGTGGAAAATTAAAGGTGAACTTTTTGGAGAAATGATTCCCTAATTTAAATAAGAGAGTCAATGGGAGGGAAAAAAGAGAGTTTATATTTTAAAAATATGGATAATTTGAATGAGGGAAGACTATTTTGGGGAGAAATCTATTAACAATATTGACTTAAATAAGAAATATAATCTCAATGATAAAACCCAAGCTAGAATAGTGTTTTACATTTCTTGAGTCATTATAAGAAATCATCATATCACATATATAATGTAATCTTTATCTCAAATAAGTGTGAAAGAATCTAAGAAGATATAATTCCCATGGATCAATAGTGTGTCCTTCTAAAGCGATTGTAACATCTACAGTGTGTAGTGTTAATCCAAGGTATATCGACATAAATTCAAAGTATGATCCTTTGAATATTTAAAGGTTATAGTCCATCATTAAATTTACTACAGGGATACACAAATTTAATAATTTATAAAACTCAGAAAAAATACTAAAAATATAGTATATGAAAAGTTTTAGTATCAAACCCACAAGGAAAATTCATATATTCGAAATTAATTAAAGAAATTAAAATTGTAATTGTTTTATTTGTTTGGAGAAAGGGAAAAATGAAGGAAATATTGGGTTTGAAATTAGGAGAGAAGTTTTCCATGTTCAGTGATTTCAGGTTCATGTGCTATGGATTAAATTGATATGGGTTTATTCAGGTTTGGTGTCAAAATTGGGTCAGTAGGGATCCTTGGTCTAGGTACCCTTCACTAATCCTATGATTTCACCATTGGAATGGTCATATACTAAATGCAGTCATAAAACTAGGAAACCCATAACCCTGTTTAAACATAACTAAAATACATCACATAATGAACATACACAATACAAGGAAATTAATTAATGAAATGAAATGATAATCCTCATAATGCAGCATTGGTCATGAAATATGAAAATAAGATGGATTGGATTTGATAAAAGGTGTTGAAATAATCCAAAAAAAGAATAAGAAATAGAAATAATCCCTAATTAGCACACTCTCCTATAATCACATCACTTGGCATAGATAAAATTACTCACTCATTCTAAGCATGATGATCATAAGAAACATGGGTACCTGAGGAAGAAAGTCGATGATGAACTATGGCATAACAAGGATCCTGGTCATCACTATGTGCATGTGAGTCACTCTAGAAGTCATTCATATGATCCCTCTATCCCTGGATGCTTCAATTGTGTAGACTAGGGGTTATTTTATATGTTATTCCATCAAAACCCTAATCCACATATCATTATTTTTTATGAATTCTGACTATGTCGCAATGTGTAAATTTTACATGTCGTGTAATATTTTAATTTTCATTCCATGAGAAGGCATCGGGAACATTGGAATAAATATTCCAAAAACTTATCATGGAAAAACTCACATCGTGTAAATGGAATATACAATCTTTAAATGTCATTCTCTATTTTTCCAACTCCACTATATCCTCAAAAATTCAGTGTTTCGCTCCAATATTTTTCTCTTTTATCTTCTTTTCCAAAGATAAGCTATATCCTACCATAAAATAGAAAACAAGTTAATCCATTCCAAAATTGGAAAGTTTAATCATTTAAATATAGAAATTAATTTATTAAAAATACCATAAAATACATGCATGAAATAAAGATATCAAGTATCCACTATGAGTAAACCTAGTAAAACCTAAAAGCCCCTATATTTTATTTATACATATGAATGTTATGTTTTATTGAAATATTGATAGGTTCAAGAAGTTCTTACTAACACAAGAACAAGTTATGGTGAAGAAAAGAATAATTGAACACCCTAATACCCCCCCCCCCCCATAAGGTGTGTTGGTCCTATATGTAATAACCCATGTCATTATGGGTTGTAAATTCCTAAGGGAATTTGAATTTTTTGGTGAGGGGTTCATTTTGAGAATTGGGACACATATTAGAATCCTAAGTATTTAGATGTCCTTAAGTGGTGATTTTGGACAATGTTTTAGGATAATTGGTTACCATAGGTGTTCGGGTGGATGTTAGAGAAGGATCGGGTGGTAAGGCTTCTGAAATTTTACAACAAGCCATTCACAGTGTGAATGAGTCATCCACATCATGAATGAATTTTATATAGTGGGTTCGCATGCTATAAATAGGTTTCCATAGGGTTAGGAAACCCCATGAAATTCATTCCTTTCATGAACCTTGCTTCACACCATGAATGGGGATGGCCAAGGGAAGGTTCCCTTTACCTTGATAATTTCATGTCATGAGCCAAGGTTCATGTCATAAAATGTGTGGGTGATAGTTCATTCACATTTCAAACCCACTATTCACAATTTGAATAGTGTATGAGTGGATCTTTCTTAAGTGGGGGTAACTATGCCTTCTTTAGGTCAAGGTGTTTCATGATTTAGGGGGTTTGGAGTTTCAAGAGAGTCCATTTTCAACTAATTCTCCCCTCTCATGTCCCTCCTATGAAACCCCCTAATAAGGGATGGTTTTTGGTGTGTTTTGATGGTGACTCAAGGTAAGATATTCTATTTTGAATTCCATTTTTGTATCCCTTCATATCCCACTGGTTTCATGTGATTTAGAACTACAATTTTGATGAAAATTTCACCAGATAATGGTGAAATTGTCCAATTTTGATGGCGCTTTCATTTTTGGTGGATATAGGAGGACCCTAGAGGATGAACACATAGGGTTTCAAGAATTTTTTGTAAAACAATGATGCTCAATGAATTTTTTGGTGAATACACCTTTGTATTTATTTTTAAATAATTAAGTATAATTGTTTATAGTTAATTATTATGAAATTATGGTGTGATATGGGTGTCTATAGTGATTTTGGATCTTATACAAGCTTGACCAAGGTGATTTGGAGTGTGTCTTGGGTGGTAACTCCTTGATATATGTAAGTAGTCCCTTTAATACAAAGTCATATTCTTATTATACATAATTTTCTATTTCATGCATGTTTTATGAGGCCATTTTAGGCCTCAATATGACTGGGATAGTGTTGGTGGTACTGCCATGAGTGATATGGAGTCCCTAACATGGTAATGATGGTGCGAGATCATATTATGGAACTTCCATGAGTGATATGCAGTCTAGGTTGAGATTTGACGATGGATTGGATGTGGGACTATCATGACTGATATGGGGTTTGAATTGTGATGTGACTCGAGATTGTATGGATGGTCCCTATAATGAGTGAGATTTTAGTGGTTGAGCATTGGACATGGGACTACCTTGAGTTAGAATAGGATTTTGGATCAAGAACATGGGACCCTACCCTACCCCTTTGGGTAGTAGTAAAGACATGGATGATTCCCTACCCTGATCCCTCAGGTACGGGTTAGGTTACATGGGTGATGGTATGAGGTGATGATGAAATTATATCATGGAGCTAAATTTGGTATGATCTGGTGTCATAGTGTCCTTACTATCACACTATGACCCAATGTGAAGGGAGTCTTAGTGGCATTGTTTTCTCATGATGTATGGGACACTTATGTGACATGTTTATTTATTTCCTAGTGCATACACATATATGATGGCGTATACTGGGGGGATTGGTGATACCCTATTGAGATGTATTTCTCACACCCTATATGGGCACCCTAATTAATGTGAGAACCTTATTTCTAATTTAATTCCAGAGTACATGACGTACAGTGGATCGGGATGGGGCTGCTCGATGATTATTGTAAATGGGGTGTGTGAGGTCTAACAATGGTAGTAGTTTCAGTGTTCATGTGTTTTATTTTTGGTTTATTTTTTATATTTTATTAGAATAATGGGTGATCATTTAATGTATAATAACATGATTTTGGGTCTATATAAAAACATTACATTTTGATATAGCATTGTGTTTTATTTTATTATGTTTACTTTGGTGTTTATGTTATAGATGTTTGGTTATTTCTATTATTTTTTTCCAATTTGTGGGAATAGACTCCCCATTTTATAGATCAATCCACCACTTCTAGTCATCATCCTCTGGAAAATTAGGATGTGAGTTTGAGCCCACATAGAATTCCAACATAGACGGTTATTCTAGGATGGCGCATCATGAATTGGTATAAAATATTTTTTTTGTCTTACTATTTGTGGAGATGGTATACATGTGATTTAGGAATGTGATGGTACTTTTGATGACCTAATATTTATGATTAATGAACACATTTTTTATGGAAGGTCATGGTTACCAGGGGTATAATATTTTTGTTCTTGGTTTGAGCTATTATGGTTGAGATGCTTATTGAATGTGATGTGTTAATAGAGATAGTATTTCACTAGTTTTCCTCTTGGATAATTGGAAAGAGGCATTTCACGCATCATGGTAGGCACATAGTATTCACATGATATACATGTGCTTGTATGTTTTTGGATTTTCCTGATGATAGGTTCAGTTTTCTAAAGTGTCAATAAATTATAAGGTTTTTTCCCATATAACTTGATTATGGAATTATTATCAACTAAACCAAATATTGTTTCTTCAGATGATAAGTCATGTGTATCTTATAGTGGGAGGTTCTCCAATGATAAATGTGTAGTCTATTCATAAAGGGATTTATAACTACCCTTGGTGGGTCATTGTAGGCATCGAACGCCTGAGTAATGATCTATAGATGGGAACAAGTTTCCCTAAGGACTAGAACCTCAATGGGTTATACATGGATTTGGTTACCTAAAGTGGTAGAAACACCCTATATGATTTTTTTCCCATATATATTCTTGGTGACAATCTACTTAACCAAACCATGTGTATTTGTGAGAGCCTTGAGTGGGTTATATAAAGGCATGAGCTATATTCCTTAGGTTGTGATGTAAAGAATAGGAGGTTCACTTACTATCAAGGTTTGGTTTCTAGAGGGTGGGATTAGTTGAATGTCTATACCTTTGGTTTCTATATGTGCTTTTTAGTATCGTAGTGGGAGTATTGGTGGACACTCGGGGTTTTTTAATGATTTATAAAGTGATTGTGTGGTTATCCTTGGAATGAGTGAGATCCCTTAGGCTATGGGATAATCCTTACATGCATAAATAGTATGGTTAGTGGGTTAGGTGCATGAGCCGGGGTGAGATGGTACACGGCTCATGGAAGTATGAATCTAGTTGTGTGATTGGTTTGTAGGAGAGAGTGAAACCATTAGTTTTGGGTGAGATCAGGTAGGATCATGGGTGGGTAACTATGATGAATTTCTCAGTGGATCATTCTATCTTTATAGGAGAGTGAGCGTTAGTGTGAATTTTCGAAAAAAATATCAATGTTCAAGGGTAGATACATGTAGGTTATTTGTAGTGATTGGTTGATTTTTGAATTAGTTAAACAAATCGTGTGTAGGTCTATTGAGATTTTTTTAGTGTAGATAAACCCTTACGGTGTTGTAGTGGTAGTATGATGGTGGGATACTCAAGTGAGTGGAATTATGGGGTTTTGATACTTAATAGGGGTGTTTTCAGGGAGGCATACTGATGGGTCCTATTTGGGTCAAGGCTTGAGGAGTGGTGTAAGGTAACCCATATAGTGAGGAGTGCACCATTTGTGATTGATGTTTCATATTAGTGATCAGGTGAGATTGGTTTAATAATAAAATGAGGCTTCGGCCCCAACCTTTAAAAAAAATTATTGGTGGTTCATCAGTTCTCATGGAAAGAGAATGATGTCTAGTGAGATGGTTGGTGATCCAACCATGGAATTGCACTGAGATTCAGGTTTAAACTCTAGTGTGGGAATTTGGATGGTCTTGTGATTCCTTTGGTCATTGACGTATTGTGATTGGGTAACTTAGTGACATGTTTTTGGGTGAAACCAAGCATTTCTACAAAAAAACAGTCATAGGCGGTCTGACTAGTTTTTTTTATGATTTTGGATGTGATGAGGTGGATTCCACATTAAAGGAGTTGTTGGAATTCTAGAAGAGCATTTTCCAAAGTTGATTCCAATGATGGGGAGAGCCATGGTTCAGAATCAACCTTGGTGAATATAGCCTTATAGTGGGGAAACCATAAGCTTTGATATGAATCATTTGATGACATCATAGTGTTTCGAGGTAGACATGTGTGGGTGAGTGTCGTCTTAGTGTTATCATTGTTGGCAAGCACATAGCTTGGCTTCTGATGAATAGTGAACCTTTGTGTTGGAGTTTCAAAGAAAAATCACATTTGGAATTTAGATATGGAATGTGGAGATTTCTCAGTGAATTGATTACCATAAAACGTTAGGAGAGGTGGTTTAAGGACTACCATGAATTTTTAAGGATGAGAATCCCTATGGTGGGAAGTTTGTAATGACCCGCATCATTACGAGTTGTGAATTCCTAAGGGAATTTGAATTTTTGTTTTGTTGAGGGCTTAGTTTTGATAACTAGGGCTCATATTGGTATTATAAGTGTTTATACATCCTTAAATTGTGATTTTGGATATAGTTTGAGACTCTATGGATTCCTTGGGTGTTCGGGTGTATTTTGGAGAAGGGTTGAGTAGTTGGGCTACTGAAATTTTTCAACAGAAGGTTGTTCACAACATTAATGAGTCATTCACACCATGAATGATGTTTATGTAGGGGAGTTCATTCCATGAATGAGGTTTTATAGGGTCAGGACACCTCATGAAATCCATTCACAATATGAACCATGGTTCTCACCATGAATAGGGTTGGTTGAGGGAAGGGTAACTCAACCTCAATAATTTCAGGCTGTGAACTAAGGTTTGAGTCATTAAATGTGTGGGTGATAGGGGATTCATTCCATGAACCCTCTTCTCATGTTGTGAATGGTGCCCAGGTAGAGATTCCTTGAGTAGGGGAAATTATGTCATTTTAGAGTTGGAGTGTTTCATGATTTAGGGGCTTTGGGGTGTTAGGAGAGGCCATTTTTGGCCAATTCTCCCCTCCTACATCTCTCCTATGATCCCTCCTAAGAGGGGATGTTTTTTTCATGTTTTGATAGTGACTCAAGTTAAGATCATCTATTTTGGCTTCCATTTGTGTTTCTCTTCATAGACCACTAATTTCATGTGATTTGGAGCTAGGGTTTTTTGTGAATATTTCACTAGAGAATGGTGAAATAATAAATTTTTGATGGGGATTTTGTTCATGGTTTCTATATTAGGATTGTAACTCCCTGAGATTTTAAAATAACACTATGTTTGATAGTGTATACAACATGAAACACTGAACTTTAACAAACCATGAATTATTATTATTTTATGACCATTATAACATAGCCATTGAATTGGTAGGTATTAATAGAATTAAATTAATTTTTAAAAATATATAAATTTCATAATCAATTAAAATGTATTGATAAATTCCTGGTAAATAAGAACTCAATTTTGAATAAAATCATTTTATTCTTCAAAATATGTTTCATTGAAAAATGGTTTTTATTGATTTTGGTGAGAGAATATTATAATTAGTTTTTTAAAATTTAAAAAAAATATAAAAATAATATCATTTTTGAAATCATAATATCAAAATTATTTTATATTTATTTTTTGGGATTTTTCTAAAAATATTGATTTTCTAGTGAATACTGAAAAATACTGATTTTTATTGAAAACTGTATTTTTATTTCATGAATTTACAAAGTTAATTCTTACTTAAAATGTTTTAAAATTTAAATTAGTTATATTATAATATTAATAATCCAATTAATTTCATTGGT
Source organism: Viscum album (assembly GCA_963277665.1). Classification (NCBI taxonomy): domain Eukaryota; kingdom Viridiplantae; phylum Streptophyta; class Magnoliopsida; order Santalales; family Viscaceae; genus Viscum; species Viscum album. The sequence goes on along the minus strand of OY728160.1, from coordinate 875,870,003 downwards.
ATTAATTTTATGGATGAATATGGTATTAAAAAGTCTATAACTAAAAGACATTTTTTTGAAAAAAAATTATTGAATTTTGATTTTTTATATTAAATTAATTTATAAAACTTATAAAAATTTAATATTTAAAAATTTATTCCATATTTGGAATCAAAAGTTACAAATTTGGTGAACATTTCACTTTTATTTTTGGTCAATATAAATAGTAACCATAGTAAATTTTTGGTACCGTAGTAAAAGTAAAATTGGTTAATTAGGGTTAAAACTAATGTGATAAGGCTTAAATATAATTAAAAAAATTCCTTTATTCCATTTTATTGGTATATTTCATCCATAATCATCCAAAATTTTAAAATATGATCTTTTTTCTATTTAAATTTTATTTTTACCTTTATAATATTTAAGTAAAATATAAAGATAAAAACATCACTTTCTTTCTTCTAATATATATAATATTTTATGGTACGGATAAAAACAACTTATGTTAGTTTACAAATAGTTATTTTAAATATTAATTAATTTTTTATATCATGTTGATTTATTTTTACTTTTTATTGATGAAATAGTTACCTTAAATTCTTACATAATGCTAACACAGTGTTTGTGCAAGTAGTAGAAAAATCAAGTAAATTATTTTAAAAAATCTAAAAGTAATAATTTTTGGGTAAGTTATAGTGTTAAAAAAAATTATAGATAAATATAACATATTATTAATATGTTAAATTTTTATTTTAAATTAATTTATTATCATTTTTTTTGAAAGTCAAATTAATTGAATAGTGTCAAAAATGACATTAATGATATTTTATAAAAAAATAATATTTAATTAAATTGTTTAAAAATAATAAAATAGTGAAAGAGTAAAATTATGGTTATAAATAGTTTAATATGTCATCCATTTTCCATTTATTAACCAATATTTACCTTATAAGTAAAATTATAAACCTTTATTGTTAAAAAAATCATTACCATGATTAAGGTTAAAATTGGTTAACCAATGCGTTAAACCAAAAGATAAGGTTTAAAATGATATATTGACCTATATTAATTTACTTGGATGATTTTATTTTAACTATAAACTCTTTCTATTTGAATTAATGTCTACTTTTAATCATTATACTTGAGAAATACATTAATTATATTTAAATATTTTAAGTAAGTCCAATTGTGACATTTACCTCCCTTATAAAAGGACACCCCTTATATCTTTTCTTTACACATACTTGAGCCATATATATTGAAAAAACTCTTAACATTTACATTCCAAACTCCCCAATACACAACTTAGAGTTACTTTTATTCTTAAAAGTCCCTTCCAATGGTCCTAAAGAAAGGATCTATAGGAGGTCTGTTGAAGAAGAGGTAATCCTCCTACCCAACCACTTTCAATTTATTTCTTCTTATATATTCTATAAAAATATGGTATTCATCATAAAATAATAAATTTATTGTCTTAAAAATACTTAAATTTTATTATGATTGTGTAACCACCTGAATTTGTCCTTTTTACATAAAAATGGAGTATCACTCGTGCGTATATGTGGACTACCGCCTCTATTAAGCGTTACAATTAATTTTCTATCACCATATTTAATGGATGGTTATTATGATGGTTTTAATGGTTATATATTATTTTTATAATAAAAGTATTATTTTAAAATTATAATATCATATATACCTTATTACCTTCTCATCTATTGTAAAATGATAGTGTTGCTCATGCATATGTGTGGACTACCACCTCCACAAAGTGATGTGATTCGTTTTTCATTTTAGTTTTAAATGTATGGTATGAGGGTAGATTTAATGAATATATAAGATTTATATGATATAATAATTACCTTTAAATTTTAATTAGTATTTACCTTTTTTTCATTCCATCCCTTGAAAAATGAAACCAACATTCATGCATAACGTACAACCTACCTTCTCCATAAACATTATAATTAATTTTTCTATATCTATCCCTTATATATAACTCTAAATATAGATATATATAATGAATATATATGATATTTATATCATTATTAACATTTTATTAAGGATGTAACCATGATCAAAGTATAAGGACTGAAACTACCGAACAGAACCTCTCATGAAAGATGAAACAGTTAACACCCATAAAAGATTATTTTAATAAATAATTATTAATAAATGGGTGTTATAATGCTATTAGTGGATAATATATGATATTATAAGTATGTAAATTAATCTGGTATATAATTATAATAATTTTAAATTTATTATAATTTAGTTTATATCACTTTCAAATCAATTTAAACTCGAGGTAATGTTTGTATGTTACAATCTCATTGTTTGTTGGGGATATTTATGATTAAGTTTATGATGATGAAATTTTATGACATGACTCTAAAGAAACTCATTAATTTTATTCTAATATGGTTATTTATATATATTACATTTTTCCTTTAATTTTCCTCTTTTTATGTATTTAAGATACCAAAAGAATATTTTTAACGAATATGACTTTATTTATATCTTCAGTTGAAAATAATATTTCTTCCATATCCATATATTCTAAAAAATACTTTCAATAATACTTTTAATATCCACCTATGATTTTTTAAATTCATTTTTACCCATTATTATATTTTTTAAAAATGGTTTAAAATTAATCTTCTTTTTTTTTCAAACAATGTATTTTTTACTTTTTACCAAAAATGTGAATGAAATCATTATTTTAACATACAAGACATAGATAGAATTTTATGTTTTTATGAATAATTAATTATTTGAAGCGTACTTTATAATTTTAAATGTTTATTTTCAAAATAAAATTGTTTCCATAATATTTTAGAATTTTTTTTCATTTTAAATAATTGATTTCAAAATAAAAAGTGAATTTTCCTCAAAAATATATTACAGAGGTCATTTAAATGAATTTTCATCTAACATAACATCCTTTGATGTTACATATGTTCTAATATGGATTTTATCCAACGATTACACCCTTATTATTTATCTGGATGGTTTATGATTATGATTATGATATTTTTAATAAAATAATTTTATTTTCCATGGATTATGTTATGATGAATTTTTGAATTGTTTATGAAACATGTTTTTTTCATGTGTTATACTTTAATGAATTATTAAAAATTTTATGAAACCCATTTTTTCCATAGGTTATTCTATGATGAATTGTTGAAAATATTTATAAAAACCAATTATTTTTCACATGTTGTGATATACAATGAATGTTTTATGATCCTATGGTACACATATGAATGGATTATGATTATGTTACTGGTGATTTAGAATTATATAACCCTATAATGTAACAACCCAAACTTTAATTAATGTAAATTCCTCTTGATCTAATTAAATGTCTTATTATGGTTATATAAAATGTGACCTTCATTGGTTTTATGTTTCTGGATTTTAAAATACCGTTATGAATTTTGGATATTACTAATATATTAATTGAACAGTGATCACATGATTAGTATAAATATAGGGCTTTAAAAATCCAATTTAATCAGAAAAAGGAAGCGATGGCCTCATCCAGTAGACGTTCCCCATACGAAGCCCATTTTTCAGAGCTCGGAAAGGAGGTGGAATCATTGGGCTTCACTCTTGACCAATCTTAAGTCGATCTTGAACACATTAAGCTTGAGCAGAAGTGACTACGGGAAAAGTGGAAGTTAATAGAGATTACCACTCGAGCGATGTTATCTGAGCCACCCCAAGAGAGTGTCACCATTGTACACCTTACCTTTTGGTCTTATGAGGGTGTTATAAGGGGGTATGTAACAATACCCTAGAACTATGACTATGTACATTATTTTTTTATAAATAATGTTCATTCATTTTATTATTGTTACTTTGTAAATAGTTTTTAAAGAACAAATAGTATTTTTAGTTAATATTCAACAAAGAAATCTATTTTGATGAATAAATGGATTTTTGAATTAAATAATATTTTAATAAAATGTTATTATTATTATTAAATTACTTTTTATTAATTATAAATGATCATATAATTTTATGAATGCAATTGTAATTTTTATTAAGGTTTGAAAGCTGTTTTTGTCAAAACCCATGAATTTTCGATAAAAGTCGGTTTTTATTTTAAAAGTAAAAAATTCACATATTTATAAAAAAAATTAAATAAAATTAATATTATTTTTGGAATCAGGATTTCAAAATTATCCAACAGTTAATTTTTCATAATTTTCTGAGACAGTCGAATTTTTGGGTAAAAATTAAATATCGTTTAAATATATAATGTGTTTTATGACATCATAATGACCCAATAGTGATGTAATAAAATAATATAAACATTATGTTCGGCCAATATATTTTTTTACCATTAAAATAATGTGATTTTGGGTTTGTTTGATTTATTTTACAAGGCTTTAGTGGACCCTTCAAGGCTTATAAAATATTTTGTCTTTTTTAATTGTTTTCCTTGAGAGTGTGACACACCTCCACATAAGCAAATCTATTATTTTAAGAAGTTCTTCCATTGGCCTTAAAAAATATTGTTTTCCACTCCCCTTTTCAAAAACCATGGGAAAAAACCATGGGATGGTTTGTGTTATTGATTATTTTAATGTGTGGTGACCCAAACCTAAATAATAAATAATTTCCTCTCCTTTCTTATATAAACCCACCCAAGCTCCCACTTCCTCTTCACTAAAATCCTTTTGAGTTCGTCCAAAAAATTCCCTCCTCTCTCCAAAATCCTCCCAAGGTTCCCCAATCTCCCAATAATCCTCTCTCAAGCCTCTCCCAAGCTTTTGGGATCGCACTTTCAAGTAAGGGATTTCTTCCTTTCTCATTTTTGTCCAATTTTCTTTAAGTTGTTATGCCCTTTTGTTTTCAATTAAAAATGTTGGGGTATGATTTCTCAACTTCCCCATACTTCTATTTTTATTTTTGGATGATTTTATACCAATTTCTCTCTCATTAATTCCTCCCATGTACACCCGTTACCATGCCAAAATTCCGTGAGGGATTTCTCTCTCCTCTTTTACATCCAAGTAATTCTTTTGAATTATGCATTTAAATTCCATTAAGTTTATTGAGACATGTATCTATATGACCCCCTTACTGTCCATTTCATTTAAATATGATGATACACCCCTTTCTCTCTTATCAACCATTTTTTATGAGTTCTTATTTAATATCGTTATACTGCCGAAATTGCACTACAATTTTCCAATCCAATGTCATTGTGTAGTGAATATCATGCCCATTTCTCTATCAAGGGTATTCACCTTTATGAACATTTACTTATTGATTATAAAGATTCATGTATGTATTCCACATCCCTTTATCAGGGAATAAATGATGATGAATGATTCCATGTCATATGATCTATATGGCACACTTATGCATGAAATGAAATGTTTAAGAAGGGTGCGCCCCGATAGCGCTCCAATGCATTGAGTAAAGTATAGTATCATGATACGTTATGTGAAATGGGTGTTGACTCATGATAATTTAATTGAAATGATGTTTTACTCATTATTCATGTGCAATGAGAGTTTACTCATGCTCCATATGCAATGAGCCTTGGCTCATGCTAATTCCACATTAAGTGTTGTTTCCACATTTCCATGTTATGATTATCTTGCTTTATCATGCCTTTATGTTCATGTTTCTATTTTGATCCATTGATATGACTATTGTCTAACATGTATTTTATTCCTCATATTATTCCATGTTTATTCCCTTACTGAGCTTTATAGCTCACCCTTTTCTTATGCATGTCCTCAGGTTATCCCATGCAATGTTAAGTATGAGGGAATGTAGTGGCCATGTAAAGGAAGTTTTTAATATGATGTTGTGTTCTATTTTTTAAGTTGTTATGTAATGTTCCTAATCCCCAAAGACACTAGACCTCTCAATATTCAATGTTGTATCAAGTGAATGCTTTATGTAATAAATCATGTTTAAGTATGAAATAAAGAGCAGGGTTGTTATATATAATGCATTAGGTAAATATGGATAACTCATGACATAATAAAGACTAGAATAGGGACTGAACCCAATTTAGTAAGAGACCCTTCCCACTATTATAGTCTTGGTAGTGAACCTTGACTAAGGATAATATAGAATGGGGGTGAACCCAATCCACAATGATAGTTTGGGCAGTGATCTTGACTAAGGAAATGATTTTCTATGATTATTTGTATGCCAAAAACTTATGTATTATGCCAATTTTATTCTCACATGTATCGTGTTCCTTAATTCCTTTATGATTCATGTCTTATGAACTATCAATAATTATTTCATGACTCAAGATTTTGATCTATGATATACAGGGTGTGGTTTCAAAATGTTAAAAAATATCTTAATACCCTTATCCTCATGATTATGCCTAAGTGATCTTTGGTATCTCCCTTTTTTACTCTTACTAAGCATCTAATCTCACCCTTTCTTATGTTTCATTTCCCCAGGTTATAAATAAAGTATTTAAGTATGGTATGTCCAAGAAAAGTACTATGTGGGAAGATCTTTATGGGATATTTTTAAGATATTTCATAAAATAAGAATATTGTGTTCTAAAGACACTAAACCTTTATGGTTTTGGCATGGATCGTAATGTTATGTATTGAATATTTTTATAAAAAGATATAATATTTATTTTTGAAAGTTTAGGATGCTATAGTTGGTATCAAAGCAGGTTTTATTCAATATTTGGAGATTATGATTAGAGAAATTTGGCGAAAACCTTGCGGATAAACCTAAGTATAGGATAACATCATAAAGTTATGGTAAGATATAGATAATATTGTTTTACTATTAATGCATAATTTTTTGGAAACTATAAGTGGGTTTGGTTTTGGAAGATATGTGTCTATGAGTAATAATCCTGAAAATAGTTGGTCAAAGTATATCTTGGATATCATTCTAGTGAAAATTGAATGTTCCCTTACTGAACACCTGGTTTGACACTTTTTTGGAATATTCTTAGTTTAACTTGCATTTTCCTTACGAACCATTATTAAGGATTTGAATATATGATAATAAAGGATTACCTAGGTTAAACCTAAGGTGTTATATAATGAAACTATGGTGTCATTATTTAGACATCCTATGGATTATTTTTCATAATTATATTATTCCTCACTATGAATATTGTTTCTCACGCTATACTTTTTTGTTTTTAGAAAATGGATACAACTAAGAGGATTAGTGTTAACGCAAAATGTGACAGATAATAGAATGATAATTCCCATGAGAAACCAAATGAAATCATATGTGGAATTAAAAACCTTATTATTATTCCTAATAATCTTTCCCATTATATTATTAACAACCTTAACTTGGGATAGTTTCATGAAACACATAATAAAAGAAAGATGGGGTTTCATGAAGTCCATAGAGGAAAGAATATCCAGCTTCCTACATGTCAATAATATGGGAAGAAGCACTCAAGGGAATGTCTCAAAGGAACGAGAAGATGTTTTATATATGGAAATGAAGAGAAGATAACAATTAATTACCAAGGAAAAATAAATACTTCAATGGAGTGATATGAATTTCTTTATAAGGTACCATTTATATTTCAATACCTTATGTGTGGGGAATATGGGCATTATTTGATCCAATTACCTAATATAAGTGTTAAATCATAGACCAAGGAAAGAACTGTGTTATACCAATCATTGAAGTGAAAGGATTGAAGTTTTTATATATTGGGATTTGATAATTATATTTTTTTTGTGTTACATCAATAATATTTTGGTTATAATAATCATGAAATGTCTAAGGATTGTTTTGTATAAGTTTTACATTAAGGATTTACAAGAATATATTTAATGTTACTCATAACCATGAAAATTGATATAATTATAATATGATATTTTTTGAGAACACATAATTGAGGGATAAATAACACTTATTATATGCCTGATGCTGAGATAAAAATGTTTACAGATAATTGATATTGATAAAGTAAATTTTATAGTATTGATGGATTTATAATTGATTAGTTATTTGATAAAAAAGTGATTTATATTATATTTAGTGATGTTTATTGAATTTTTTGATTTATTTAATATATTCAATAGTCTTTGATTTTATTTAAGTAATAATGATTGATTTAATTTTTGGAAGTAGTAATGTCTTCATATGATTTAAACTTAAGAGTTATGGATTCCATCATGGGTTTATAAGTTTAAGGTTTATCCTAAGTTAAAAGGAATAAATACCCCCTTTTTGGTTTTAAGTGATGATATGTTGAGGTGATTTTAAACTTTTACTAGGTTTTATAAATAATTATCTATTGATTTTTAAATAACCATTTGGGTTAGTATATGATTTAATGTTAAGTTAATTATGTTCTATTGGAAATTAGGATATAGATAATCTTTATAATTGAAAATTGATTCATTAATAAGGAGATATTTTTGGAGATATTTATAGCCAAGATAAGGATTACCTTTAATATTAGTATATAAATTTGATTCATGATATTTTGGTGAAGTTCAATACATTATAAGATTATATAATGATTTATCATAGTGATTAACGATATTTTGGGAGATGATTAATTGGGTTTAGATATTTGTAACATTTAGGTTTAACATGTTATTTAACATGAAAGATTATTTGGGAAGAATGAAATTAAATTTTTGGGGATATAAGTTGAAAGTTATGATATCACCTTTGAGGTTAAAACATTATTTAATTTTGAGGTTATTGAGGTTAATTATTATGTGGGGTTATTTATTTTTGGAATAATATAAGTTGAACCTTAAGATTTATTATGGAAATTTTGAAGTAAAATGTATTATTTATTAATATGAAGGTTTATAAATTTTGGATATTATCTTACCTTGTGCTAAACATTTCATTTTTAGTTAATATTTAAAGTTGGGGGGTATACTATTATCCTTTTTTGGATTATGTGATCCATTAGAAGTTTATTTTAGTGCTTTAGCCATGAAAAAAATATCTTAAATACTCATTGTTTGGAGAAAAAGATGAGACTATGGTGGAAATTGATTAAAGGGTGAAATTATTATTGTCAAGTAAGTATAGTTCATTATGTTCTTATTCTAGATGGTAAAGTAATTCCTTAACTCTAGTAAAATTATCTTGAAACAAAATATTTTTGATATTACATTCATTTTTGATGAATCGATGGTCATTTTCACACCTTATTGATTTATGTTTTGTGTTCATTAACTTTCTCATGATCATTTTCTTTCTTGTGATCAATGTTCTTTGTCACTATCCATCATTATTTGGATATTAATTTTTACTCCATATCCATATTTTCACTTCCAACTAATGTTCTCTTATTTGGAAAATAATTTATGTGTTATTATATATGAACTTTATATTTCACTTTCCCACTTTTTAAGAGGAATTTTTATTAAACATTTTTACAATGTGGGTTTTTAACATAGGAATTTTCAAATATTAAACCCTTTATTTCCAAGAAAAAGTTAAAATTTTTAGGATACAATTTATTAAAGGGGGGAATGTAACACCTTGATATTTTAAAATAACACTATGTTTGATAGTGTATACAACACACAACACCAAGATTTAATGAAGCATGAAATATTATTATTTTATGACTGTTATAACATAGTCATTGAATTGGTAGGTATGAATAGAAGTAACAAAATTATGAAATATATATACATGTCATAATTAATGTAATAACTCTAGTATTACTGGAATTTTCCTTTGAATATTTTCATATATATATATATATGGATTTATCCCCAGAGTCGGCATAGTTTTTGGTTTTCATGAGACCATAAAATTAATAGATTATAAATATTAATATATTTTAATGCATGTATGAGCATTGTTTCAGTGTTTCTTATTTTATTTCTAGTCAGGACATAGAATAGAAAATCTATTAAAAAAATTGATTCCAAAACATTGGATTTACCCTAGGTGTGGCCTAATGTTAGTCAGTGTCACACGTTTTGAGAAAAGTAGTTGTTGGTGGCTGCATTTAATTAAAATAAATATTTTTTTTGTTTTATTTTAAATTCCCATGACCTAAATTTCTTTTTAAATAAAATTTTATAAAAAATCCAAAAAGTTATACAAATAAACGTGAGAGTATTTGAGAGGAGGATCGGGTATTCTTTATTGGCGGATTGGATTAGATAACAATGAACGATTGGATCAAGGTGGATTGAGAGGCAGCAAGAACAGAAGGTATTCTTCATCACTGGAGAATGTATTCTTCACCAATAATCGATCCAAAATTGAGATAGTACTCATAATTTTTAGTTTTATCCATTTTCACTAAAATATTGAGCATGAATTCTTATTTTATTTTATTTCTCTATGATTTCACACCCTTATCATGAGACCGTCTGGATAAATTGAGTTATTTAAATCAATTTATATTTGTTATTCCTTGATAAAACCCATGGTTTCTTTGATTATGTGATCATTTTCTGAGAATTATTTTTCCAATGATGGTTATACAATTTTTATTTGAATTTCTACCCATTGTTCTTTGTGTTCTTCACCATTGGGCCATGGGGTTGTCATTCAAAATTGTTGAGTGGGTTTGAGCATGATAGAAACCTTGGATTCATGGTGGATTGGAGAATGAATATTTGTTTGGTAGTTTTTGGATGGATTGGGATGTTTTTCAGTGATAATTCATGAATCTGGGAGCCAGAGTGGCAATGTAAGAGGTGTGGCATGATGAGTGAAGTCGTGCAGGGTTCAGGTGGTCATAATCCAACCACTAACGATGGATTTGGCATGGATGGCCTCATATCCAAGACCCACAGTGTGATTCATGGCTGAAATGGTGGTGGAAGTGGAATGATGGATATGCATGAATATTCCCATGGTTTCTATGGAAAACCTAACAGAAACACATGCCATGTAGTCCCCTATCTATGGAAACTGGGGTTTTAGGGAATATAATTATAACATGTCATGTATGACCCATACATGTTGTGTAACCCTATGATGGAAGCTTGGCGTGTACTCTGGGAGTACACAGGAATGAGCACAGCCATGCTCATGGGCATGGACAGTGCACAGGGGCATGGGTCGAGGTGCATAGGCATAGGCTAAACAAACATATCCAAGCCCCAAGAAATGAGTACACATTGTATACCCCCCCCCCTATATAAAGGACCCATCTAGGTGATCAAGAATGGTTAAACACCATGTGACCCCTAGTACATGTCATATACTTTTATCGGGAGTTCCCAACTTGTGTATATCCTCCTTACAGACTCATATTTTGGCTTATGAATAGCATATCCGGAACAGTTTTCTATGTATAATGTTATGGTAGTCATTATATTATATTTCAAGATATGACATGAGGTGTTATGATCATGATGATTCTTTATTAAACACTTGGATGATAGAGTTGATTAGTCAGGATCATTTGAGAGATGTCGTGTTGGAAACCCCCATGCCGCACTAGGGCACAAGCCCCCCATATTCCTCTCTATCTACTAAGTGGTACCCCCTATCACACTAGGGCATGGGTGTTCTATTTACTAATTGGTACCCCCTAACAGACTAGGGTGTGCGTCCTCTACCAACTGAGTGGCACCCCCTATCATACTAGGGAATGGGTCATTCGTTCATTGAGTGGCACCCTTATCACACCAAGGTATCAGTCATCTATCTATCTATCTACTAAGTGGTACCCCTCTATCATTCTAGGGTGCAGGTCCTTTGTTCACTGAGTGGTACCCCCCCCCCCCCATCACACTAGGGCATGTGTCCTCTATCTATTGAGTGTCACCCCCTTATCATAATAAGTTGTGATCCCTCTATTGGAGATCATTCCCCCTTATGTTATAGAATAGTGAAGAGGTGTGGGTCCTCTATATGGTTTCTTATACAAACAAATGATATATTGGTCATTATTGATGGACCTTTGGAGCTGCAGGTAGACTCATCATCCTAGACTAGGTTGTGGAGATAGAGATCCCCTTTCTCTCCCATTTGGGTTTCTTTTTTATTATATATCTTTAATGGGTTTCATTTCCCTCTTGTTATGGGTTGAGATAAACTTTGTTGTACCTTTATATTTCTCTCTCTTTGGTTTTCATGGTGTCCTATTGGGTATGTATATACTCACCCCTGCATGGGATTTACCCGCACGTGTCAAGTCTTATACAAATGATGGATAGTTTGGCGATAACATCGGTGGTGTATAGTGATACATGGGGTTCATTGAGAACATACAGTGATATAACTTGGATATCATGAGTCAATATCTCTCAGTTCTTTCTTATTCTAGTTTTTTTCATATTGGGACTTCATTTTTGGTTGGGTGTGTATTTTTTTCTTTTACTCTTTGGCTTAATTTTTCATACTCTATCATATTCCATAGAGTTTATCTAATGCATGGTTTACTCTAGATGTTACTATATTTTATTATTCATATACATTGTTTCATGGATAAGTTTAGGTGTGTGTGTACAAGTATATTAGGGAAAGACCTACCACTTCATCTATGCCTTATTGGCACTTATCGTCAGTCCACAGCCTATTGAAGGTGGGCTTGGGGTTGTGACGGCTCGGATTGCCTCCATCTAGGTGGGTCTCACTGGTTTGGTTTGTTATAATTAATAAAAATGTATTGATAAATTCTAAGGAAATAATCACTTTATTTTTAGTAAAGTTTTTTTATTCTTCAAAATATGTTTTCTTAAAAAATGATTTCTATTTATTTTTGTGAGTGAATATTATAATTAATTTCTATAACTATTAAAAAAATATTTGATAAAAATAATTTCATTTTTTAAATAAAAATATCCAAATTTTATTGGGTTAATTTTTTTTATTTTTCTGAAAAGGTTGATTTTCTAATGAATAGTGAAAAATACTGATTCTTATTAAAAAAACATTTTTTTACTACAAGAATTAAAAATTTTAAATTTTGTTTTAAAATGGTTTCAAATTGGAATTAGTTCTATTATATTAGGAATAATTTAATTAAGATCATTAGAATCAATTTTATTGATGAATTTGGCATAAAAACAATTTTATACTTAAAAAGGTATTTTTATGAAAAATTATTTTTCATTGTGTTTCGAATTTTTATCTTAAATTAATTTATACCACTTATAGATATTTATACTCGAAAAATATATTCAATATTTTTAATCAGGTGGTACAAATTTGGTAAATATTTCCCTTTTATTTTTTGTCAATATGAATAGTAACCATGGTAAATTTTTCTACCATAGTAAAAGTAAAATTGGTTAATTAGGGTTAAAACTAATGGGATAAGGCATAATATTCATCCAAAAACTTGAATTTATTTCATTAGATTAGTCTATTTCATCCATAATTACCCAAATTTAAAAATATGACCGTTTTTATCTTTATAATATTAAAGTAAAAGATAAAGTCAAAAATGTAACTTTCTTGCTTTTAATATCAATAATATTTTGTGACAGGGATAAGAATAAATTATTTTCAATTAAAAATGGATATTTCAAAGATAAGTTAATTTTTTAATAATTATAATTTATTTTTAATTTTTATTTATGAAATAATTATCTTAAATGTTTATGAAACGTTGACACAATGCTTGTGCAAGCAGAAGAAAAATCATGTAAATTAATTTAAACAATATAAAAGCAATAATTTTTGGGTAAGTTATAGTGTTCCATAAATTATATAGATAAATATAACATGTTATTAATATTTTAATTTTTTATATTTGATTTCATTTGATTTAATTTTTTTTAAAGTCAAATTAAGTAAATAGTGTCGAAATGACATTAAAGATATTTTATAAAAAAAATATTTTATTAAATTATATAAATAACCTAAAAAACTTGAAAGAGGAAAATTATGATTATAAATAGTTTAAAATTTAATACATTTTCTATTTATTAACCAATTTTTACCTTAAAAGTAAAATTATAACCCTTTAATATTAAAAAATAAATTACCTTGATTAAGGTTAAAATTGGTTAACCAAGGGGTTAAATGAAAAGAAAGGTTTAAAATGACATCTAAACCTGTCTAAATTTCATTTTCTAATTATATTTTGACCATATAATCTTTTTATTTGAATTAGTGGATATTTTTAATCATTATACTTGATAAATACATTAATTATATTTAAATATTTTAAGTAATTCCAAGTGTGTCATTTCCCTCCATTATAAAAGGACACTCCTCTCTTTTATTTACACATCCTTGAGCCATATAGATCAACCAAAATCTACCCATTAATATTCTTAACTACTCTATCACTAAATTAGAGTTTCTAGTCTTATTAAAATACAATTCTAAGGGTCCTCAAGAAAGGATCTAAAGGAGGTCTACCAAAGAAGAGTTAATCATCAAACTTGACCTATTTCAATTTATTTCTTCTTCTATATCCTCTAAACTAGTACCCAACCCAATAATTTTCACATAATAATTAATTAATTAAAAATTCAAATATATACACTCATAATTTAAAGTTTATACACTTTCAATATGGAAAGATAAAAAAACTCTAGAATAAATAATGGTTGATATATAAAAAAAGTGAATTTCAATTAAATAGTTGAACATAGGAATTAAAATTTGATAGGTTTATTCAATTTTTATTTCCATTCTGCACTAATGTTCATTGAACTTATTTTTAAGATCATATGATGTTTAACCATATATGTTACATACATTGGTGTCTTCATCTCCTATATCAAATATTTCTTGATCGAATTCATGTTCCAATTGTCTCTGCAAATAATATGTTAAGTAAAATTTGAGACAAAGTTAAGAAAATAAAAGAAGATAAAGTTATAATAGTTTCAAATTCATTAGTCATATCTATCAATAAAATAAATAATTTAATGTCATTTTAATTTTAAATTACATAAATTCAACTTTTATTTCAATATATTTCAAAATTTAGGCATTTGATAGGGGAGAGTGCTGAAACAAATCCATATTTCAATGTTCAATGTATGGTGGTTGTGAAATAAAACCACCTCCATGTGTGATTATTCTTTGTTTTGTAATACCATATCTCGTCCTATCTATACTTTTTTTTATAATACCATATCTAGGCCTATCAAGTAATTAATCATATGCATTCTTGAGTTAATATTCCAGTGAATTAGTTGTTGCATTATCTCCTCCTCCATGACATAACACTCTTTTAGTTATAGATTCATTTAATCATCTACAGCTAACTTTGTGTCCTATAATATACACTCATTATGTGATTCAATCTTTCATAATCATTAAAAGTAGAGTTTTACTTATGTACATGTTGATTAATTTGATGTACACTCACTTAATGGTGTGACAAACTCAATTGCATTGAGATTAAATATATTTTGGTAGAGACAACTCCAAAAGTATTCTTTATTATTAAATTTCTTATCTAAGTATCTCTACCTCTTTTATTATCCCAAAATTCACCACACAAACTTTCTATAATTTATTATCAATAATAAGTAGAACACTTCTGCCTGTTGGTTCTATAATTCCTCTATTTGGTCCAACAAAAAAACCAATGATATCCTTGGTTACAACATGTAACAACTATCCGTTCCAATCTTAAATAGTATTTACACTGTGTGTTTTTATTTGGTTAGGGAGTGATTAACCCATCTACATCAATCAGTGGTATTTCCCTTTCATCACAAATCTTAAAAAATTTATCTTCAATTTTTTTCTTTCTAACATCATCAGCATCATCAATATATTCCAAAGGTCGGCATTAACAAATGAAACACAACATAAACAAAGTATCAAGATACACATAAAACTATTCATAAAATTTTCATATAAATAAGGAAAAATGAATTAATAATTATGATAGTAATATCTTGTATTCTACATAACACAATCCATTATAATAACACATAAAATAGAAAAACTCTTGTGAAAATTTTTTAAGTACTTAAATGTTATAAGTTATTAAAAACTGAAATCAAATACAATATTGAAGTAAATAATCGGTTTTTCCCTATTGAGAAACTTTCAATACAAATAAAACCTATGAAACTAACTCTAAATCTGTGAGAATAAAATATAGAAATTCATACTACCAATCATCTCACATACACATGGATTAAAAAAATCAAATAGTAGAATCAAGAGTATTGTCAAAAATGGTTATGGAAAATTTTACTTCTAAATCTAATAAGGATATTTGTCTAAAATAAAACATAATTTAAAAAATAGTTTTCAACTATTACAAAAAATATGTTTTTTATTTGAAAAAAAAAGAGAAAAAATCATGCAATGTCCAATTGAAAGGTGGAGAATCTAGTTTGAGGTGTATCATAATTGTGAAATTCTCACAGTATTTGAACTAGGTAGAAAAATAAAAAATATTGTTAGTAGATGAAACATAATATGATTATATATTTAATGATGTACAATAAAATAATCTAACTCAAATTTTTTCTGATGAAAAGGTAACTTTTAGTATAATACTAATCGAAACTGTAAAAAAAAGTTATGAAAATTTTATGATATACAAATTTTACCTCATGGAAAGGCAACTTGAATTTGGTTAATAAATAAAATTATAGGAAAAAAACATGAAAATGGATATTGAAAAATCACATACTATTGAAAAAAATATGTAAAAAATCCATTGAATATGCATTACTTCCAATACATAATGATAACTAAGGTTTTTTTGAACCTGGAGTTCAATATAATTGAACCAAAAAAGAATAATATACAGAAGATGTAATGATATAATAAATTCATTAAAACTGTGTAATTGCTTAATGAGTTTGTACATCAAATATATTCAAAAATTTATGAATCTATACATGAAAATATGAGACTCTATTATCCCACAGTAGTAATGCACATTATGTTAACTGCTTAACATAATTCGTGCCTTCCACTCCACATTATGTTAACTTCTTAACATAACATCGAGTGGTTCTCTCGACATTACATTATCGTATAATGTAATTTTGAGGGGGGGAAATATTGTTAGGATTCATAAAACTTATTCTTCATTTAATAGAAAAAGAAACACATTGATTCGATAAGGAATACATCTCGAATACCATTGATGGGTTTTAGGGGTACATCATATGAACAAAAGGAAATAAAATAAGACCCATATATATGCTTGACCTATCCTTTATAGAATCAAAAAATAATTTGAATTAAGAACATAAATAATTCATACCTTAAGTAATGTGTGATCCATCCTTGAATCTTCATTTTATGCCTAATAAATACCACCTTATCTACAAATCAAAGTCTCCTACATGCACCTAAAGTCATCCATAACTGGAAGATGCATGAACTTATCCTAAAATGTTGGTTTAGTGTCTTCTATCATATGAATCATATACATATGTTTTTAGTGATTAAAAAAACTATATATAGTGGGTTCAATATACTAATAGTGAATAAAAATTACTAATAGTGAATGGAAACATATATACAGTTAAAACACATATACAATGGATTCAACATACTAATAGTGAATGGAAACACATATGTAGTAGAAACAAAACATATTAACAATGATCATACTAACAGTGAATATAGTATAATGAAAGTTAATAAAAACACATATATAGTGGATTCAATATGCAGTGAATACAACATATTAATAGTAAACACAACATACTAATAATGGACACAATATTCCAACTGTGAACAAATAGTGAACATAACATACTAGCTAGAAACATGTATACATCATATTTAATATATTAATAGTTTAAAATATACTAATAGTGAATGGAAAAAAATATACAATGAAAAAAATCATATTAAAGTGAACAAAATACATTATAAACACATAAATAGTGATGATAAAGAATGATAAAATCCCCATAAACATGTTCATGGGATACCTGATACATAATCAGTGATATAAATAATGTTAAAATATGAATGTTAAAAAGTATTTCAGATACATAATCATGTTCTTAGAATGATTTATCAACAAACTCTTGGGTTTCTTTGTCTTGTGAGTCAGCACCATGAAGCATGGATTAAGGTAAAAGGAGATTGTAAAATTATAAAATAAGCAGATAAGGAAGGAATATAAAAATATAAAGGAAATATGAGAAGGGTAATGGTAGGTGTTCCCTATATATCACAATATATTTAATCCATGTTAGGTGATAAGAAAAATTTCGACAGCACCGACACATACATATCTCATTGGGAAACCTGGAGGCAGCCTCTAAGGGAAAAAGTAACATAAGGATTTTAGATAAAATGACATTTATAATATTTATTCTTATTAGGACATCATTGGGAAAGATTAAGGAAACCTTGAATGGTAACCTATGAAACTGAAGTGACCTAGGAGGTTCATGAGCTCTATATCGACCCATTATCAAGGAATGAATAGAAAAATAAAAGTTTGGTCAAGGGATTTTCATGGAGGTGAGACAATATCTTTCTCACAATTGAAAAAATCAGGGTTTAAATTAGGTTAATATTGATGATATGAAACTAAGAGGTGGGTTGGGGTTGAAAAAAAATTATTTTAAAATCATAAAGGAGTTGTAGAACAATTTTAAGATGGGAAGATCTCAAGGTGGAGGGGGAGGAAGGTGAGGCATAGGTAGTTATTTGCAATTTTATTACTCAACATGTTTTGCTACATTATAACAAAACAACCATTACTAAATAATAGAACATAAAAATTAAAACACAATCAAAATTTTAGTAAAAATAGTGTAAAATAAATAATATTTTGAATGCCAAATATGAAATATATGATGTGATTTTATTATAAAAGTGAAAATAATAGTAGATTAATCTATATGCATTACTTGGATGGAAAAGTGAGTCAATCTATCTTCTCAGACTTCATTTTCCTTGAAATGGAGGAAGATTAAACTTGAAATTGAACATCATTATTTTGTGAGCTCCGGTAATCCAAATTTGTTCCATCACTTCTTCTTCCAGATTTGTCTAAATGTGAAAAATATTTTAGCATATTATTCTATACATATATTGTGTATTATCTTTAGGGAATTGAATTATAATATGTGTGTATAATATATATTTTTATGTTCAAATAAAGGAATCATACATTCCAAATTTAGTGAATTTTTAGAAACTGGAAATTTGAAGAGATATTAGAAGATTTTACCAAAGTTATAGCCCTGGAGGGAGACATATGAAAATTTTCATATTGTTCATTTCTGATCCTTGAAAAATCAATGTGGTCTACATCCTGAAAAAAAATATTGAAAGAATATAATCAGTGAATATTTAATTTTCTATTTTATTTAAATATTGTATCAAGAAAAGTGTAAAACATTTATTCTATGGACTTTATATTTTTCTATGATTTTTTAATCTGTAAAATTTTAACATTTTTATTTGAAATGGAAAAAAATTGTATTTCTATGAATAAAAGTTGAATTTGTACCTCATTTTCTTATGTGGGGATATATTGAAGTTTAATCTTGTTTACATAAGACATTATCAATAAAATTCACATATAATTTAAATATCCTAATTCAATAATTTATCAAAAAAATATATTGCTCTAAATATTTAGTTACTTCAACCTAGATAGATGCACAAGAAAGGATGAAACTATTGGGCTAAAGTGGAGAAATTTTAAATAAGTTACCTTTTTATCATATTCCTTTCACTCGTTAGTGAATACTTCAAGTCTTCCTATAGTCAATGTCCTTCAAAGACAATAAAGTTCACAAAATAATTTATAATGATTAAAAGTAATTTATAAAAAATGAAAGTAATAACAATGAAAGACTACTAATTATTGAGAAGTTAGAACAATAAAATGTAGAACGTTCACCTCTAACTACCCTTGGGAATTTGATTTAAAATGAAAATAAATATTCTAATCTATCACTACCATATGAAATTGTGAACTTAATTGATAATGAAAGACTGTGAGAAAGCTAATATCCTGCCTTTCGCTCTATCCAGTATAGTTATTCAAATCATGAATATTAAATATTTCACATGCACTAAAAAATGTTTAAAATTTTTAATATAATATTAAAATAAAATATAGATAGATGATTTAAATTATTTTTAATTATGATACCAACATTTTCACCATGTATATATGCATATTAAAAATACATTCAAGTACTTCCAATTATGCCAAACCTTACCCATGCCCTTATATAACTCACCATCATCACATTTTGTATTCAAAAAACTTATAATTTATCGATGTAACATCAACATATACACCCAAAACCGTATAATAATAATCATTTCCACTAAAATAATGTAATCATGATTTATTACCAATTTTTTAATGAGTTCTTGGAGATTTATTTCAATAATAATTTTTACAGTAGCTCTTTTTCATATATCATTCATAGACACAACCTAAAAACATAAATAATAAAAAGAGATAATTAGAGATAAACCATATATGATTAAAGGAATAAATATTATTGAATAGTTTATTTGGTAAAAATTTATCATCAGTGGTAGTAATATGAAAGTGATGTAAAATGTAGCATAAAACATCATGAGTAATTGATTTATACTTATCCAGTCATCAGCTGGTGTTCATTGTTTGAATTTTTATTTCCTTGAAAAGGTCATGTAAGATAATTACTCAAGTAATAATTTTAAAACATTTTATAACAACATAATAAAAAAATGTTAAAATTAATTTCAGAGGTATTTTTCAATTCATATCTCAATGTTAATGAATATCATCTTAAAATTTATGAGTATAATTAATAAACTATGAAATACATAATGAAAACTAATTAATATAAGAAAATATATGCAATATATTTCATTGCATATCATTTTTAGAATTTATAGTAATCAAAAATGATATGGAAACAAAATTAAACGATAATAGAGAGGAATCAAAATTAAATAACAGAAAACTAATAAAATGACATGTTAAATGATAAATCATGACTAATTGTTTTTTCCATAAGAATTAATTCCACATGTTTTCTAATAATTTTGAAGACTTAGTGAACCACATGTGAAAAAATTTAACCTATATCTTCAAAGTCTCAACATAATCAATGTTTATGTCGTGATGTTGAATAAAATACCATGTAATTTCTGCAAAACTTCAAATAAATAATGAAATAAAAATTAATGATCTTACTATATGGAGGAATATTACATAATAATTTAAAGATGATGAATAAGTGATTAGTATAACATGTTTTCATTCTTAAATGTTAGTTATAATTTTATAACTAGAGTTGGTTAAGGAAATTTTCTTTGTAAATAATATCATTTGTGCATGTGGATTGTATTTATCCAATATATATTTTAGTTTTTCTAAACATATAAATAAAATAAACAAAAAAAATAAATATGATTTTAAAACCACATTACCTCAATTCAATTCATTAATATCACTGGTAATCTCTATTTTCATATTTTAATAGTCCTTTAATAATATATATATCTAGTTTCATAATATCAATTTACCATTTCAATATGAACCAACTTTTTTTGTCACATAATCATAACATAAAAAATAATAACTAACCTACAATGCACCGGTATTATCACATAGCATTAACTTTAGATGTTGATTTTTATGAATTCTATAAGTCCTAAGTTCAATCATTCATATGAGAAAGATGAACTCATTCCCCAAATTAAACCACATGATAACTGAATATTTTTAGTATTTTGGTGTGTAACAACCCCACCCTAAATCGCGCTGGAGAAGATAAAGGGAGATGATAAACCTTTCACAAAATTATATCTTTACATTGTAGAATATGAACCCTTTATAAAATTATATATTTGTGGAAAAGAAAACATGGGATGCTTGAAAACATACCTAAAATCACTACAAGCCCGACTGAAACCCTCTCTTTGGTATTAAGTTGAGATCAAGGGGTTGATGAAACCCTATATGGGGATATAGATATGGATCTGAGGGGGTGGATGATGGGAAATTGGAGGGAGTGGGAGAATGATGTGGAGGTGACATGAAAGATGTGGGGAGGTAAATTTGTAGGTGGGGATGTGGAGTTAGAGGTGTAAAGTTAATGAGGGGAAGGTGTGGCAAAAACGGGGATGCATGGTGGCAAGGTGGGGATGTGTGGTTGAAGTGGGGATGCATGGTAATGAGGTGGCTGGACAGGGATGCGTGGTGGAGAAGGGGATTCATGGTAGATAAGGGTATTCATGTAGGCAAGGAGGGGAGAGGTATGGAGGATAGGCAGATCTAGGGATGATTAACTCAGGGAGGCGATGTGGAGAATGGATTGGGGGAGAAGATTCAAGAGTGTGGGGGAGGAATTCAGGAGGAGAGTCTAGGGTGTAGGGGAGAAAAAATTAAGGATAGGGAGACACTTAAGGGAGGATTTATATATAGGGGACACGTGGAAGAGATATTACAATCTATATTATATATAATAGATATAATGAATAACATGATTAAGAGTATAGTAAGATTACGGGCTCAACAAAATTATGAAATTCAAAATTGTTAACAAATAAAACGGTAGGAAAAAAGAAAGCGGTACATGAAATTGAATATGATTATAAAAAAATCATAGAATTTCTTTAATTTTTTCAGAATTAAAAGATAATGGTATATAGTCTTGAAATATTATATGGGTAACAATTAAAAGGTAAAAAAATTCAGAGATTTATTGGTAACATGTATGTACATGATATGAAATATTATTCATATAAAAGATATGCATGGTGCATATATTGAATAAATGAAATATACATAAACCAAATATATAGTATGCATTAGGTACATGTATATATGGTTTTCTAAGATGAAATGTTGTATATCGGTATAAGTAAGAAAAGGGAACGCACCTATAGCCTAAAGAATACTATGTTTCTGAAATTATTGGAAAAAAGATAGAAGTAGGCATAATGTTCTACGGTTATAAAAGATAAAAAATTTAGAAATAAACACGATATTCATAAACCAAATATATATTATGAATTAGGTATATGTATATATATTTTTCTAAGATGCAATACCATATATTGGTATAATTAATAAAATGGAATGCACATATAGCCTGCAGAATAATATGTTGCTGAAATTAATGTAAAAAAGATGTAAGTAGTCATAAAGTTCCATGGTTAGAAAATCTAGAATTGTAGAAGATAAAAAATGCATGAACCCATGAACCAAATATTTATTACTTCATAGAAATAATTTAATTATAGGAAAATACTCTTACGGTTTCAAAAAATCAGTGGTTTCAATATCCTAAAAAACATAACACAATCTAATGGTAAACCTGGAATAGTGTGAATTTTTTTAAAATTTTATTATAGCATAAATTAAAAAGTTGAATCCATGATGATTGAATAGTTCCACATCAAGAAATAAAATGGTGCTATTGTTACTCACCTATATCACTCATGGAAGAAATTTCCTATATGGTATGTAGAATAGGAAATAGAAATCATAGGATCCCAAGATATAGTGATGAACATGGATACCCTGGTGTATGAATGTCGGTCTCGATGGATGAACGTTCCATATTTCAATTCATTACTTTTTGAAGAGAGATAGTAAGATATGACATCTAGTAAATTATCCAAATCATATAAAAAAATAAAATCTTCCGATTTGACAGTTGTCCAGTAGAGAAACCAAACCTAACCCATGCCCTCCTCAATCCTTCTTCTTATCTTTTAGCTCATTGGGTATCTTTCTCAAAACCTTTGCATCAAACTTATAATATTGTCTCTTAAACTCCACCATCTCTTTCTACACATATGAATACACCTTATCCTTATATCACTCATAAAGAACTGGAATCATTTTAAGGACCATAAAAGTTTTATAGAACAATGTTATGAAATTGCAACTGCTCGCCAGAATGGAAAGAATCCACATGCCAGTAATCAAAGTGAGGAAAACACAAGTAATGGACTGAGATATCTAATTCTAAAGAGAGACATGGTTACAAAGATAAGTGGTCGACTATGAATTTTGATACATATTTGGATTATGGAGGTATCACATATGCATAGTTGTAGAGAGACACGAATGACTATGAACTTGGATCCATGGTTAGATTATGGATGTATCGCAGTTTCAGGGAGGTGGGGAGGAGGAAGCGAGGACATGGGGAGTTGGAGAGGAAGTTCCTTGGAGTCTGGAGTCATATATGGGTATATGGGGTCAGATAGAGATGGCGATATGGGAGTGATTTTTGTATTAATGAAGAAAATTGAGGCTTGGGGAAGAGAACTAGTTTCAAGGGAGGACACCTTCGATATAGAGTCAGACCCAGTTTATGGGGAGGATAACGAAGAGGAAGATACGATAGGATAATAGAACATTTTTTAGGCATATTAAGATCTGGTTTCTATGGAGAATTATTAATAGGAAGATTTTAGGGTTTTAGGAGAGGCTGAGAGGTGGGTATATGACGTGTGGGTTTCGAGAGAGGTGGAGGTGGAGGCAGAGGTGGGAAGGAGGATGGGATGAAGGGGATAATGTGAGAGGGATTGGGAGGATGTTATAGGGATAGAGAAGAGAATGTATTGGGTAAATAGAGTCTTGTGCGGGGTAGGAGTGTATATCATGGAGGGAGAGTGGAGTTGAAGGGGAGGCAGATACATAGGTGAGAAAAAATGTGGACGCGACACGTATACTTGTATGCACACCCTATGGTATATATAATATATTGGTGGTATTCATCATGAAATAATAAATTTTTATCCTTAAAATACTAAAAAAATTATGATTATGGAACCACTAGTATTCATCCACTTTTCTATCAAATGGGAAGTGAAAGTTTTGCTCGTGCATTCATGTGGACAACCACCTCCACGTTGCGATACAATTCATTTTACAGAACCATACTCCATGGATGATTATTATGATGGATTTAATATTTATCGAATGAGGAACTTTTTACTTTTTACCAAAAATGTGAAAGGAATATTTGTTTTAATGTACACAACATGGACAAAATTTCCCACCATCATGACTACTCAATACTTTAAATATTCCTTTAAAAAATTTCATGTTTATTTTCAAATAAAATTTCTTCCATAATAATTTAGAATTTTTTTGATTTTAATTAATTTATCTCAAAATGAAAAATTTATTTTCCTCCTGAAATATTTAAGATATATTTTAAAGGTATTTTTATCTAAGATAACATCCTTTAATGTTACATATGTTTTACTGGGGATGTGATCCAATGATACTCTCCTTATTCTTTAACTAGATGGTTTATGATTATGATGATGATATTTTTATGAATCCCATTTTATTTTCCATGATTTAGGCACTAATGAATTATTAAAATGATTATTAAACCCATTTAATTTTCCATGGGTTATGTTATGATGAATTATTGAAATTTTTATGAAAACTATTTTCTTTTACATAGATTATGCTATGATGAATTGTTTAAATGTTTATGAAACTAATTTATTTTCCATGGGTTATGATATATAATGAATTTTTTATGATCTTGTGGCACACATATGAATGGATTATTATTATGTGATGGGTGGGTCCAGAATTTTACAGCCCTATAATGAATTAGGAAAAATGGAAATCTCATGATATAATAAGGACTGGAATAGGGAGTGAACCTAGTTCAGTATGGGAATCTATCAACTATTATAGGCTTGGTAGTTAACCATTATTAAGGATAAGATGGAATGGGGAGTGAACCAAATACACCATGATAGTCTTAGAATTTAGACTTGGCTAAGTAGAAGATTTTCTATGATTATGTGTATGCCAAAAACTTATGTCTTATGCCAATGTTATGCTCTCATGGATCATGTTATTTTATTCCTTTGTGATTAATGTCTTATTAACTATAAATATTTATTCCATGACTCAATATTTTGATCTATAATATATTGAGTTGTTTTTTAAATGTTAAAATCATGTCCTCATACCCTTATACTCATGATTATGCTTAATTGATAATATATATCTCACTTTTTTGAACTTACTAAGCATATTAGCTAACCATTTCTTATGTTTCCTTTCCCCATGTTATGAATAATTTTTTTAAGTGGGGTATTTCCAAGAAAATTTCTATGTGAGAATATCTTTATAGATATTAAAGATCTTTCATGAAATAGTAAGATTTTTTACTTAGTCTCTAAAGACACTAAAACTTTATGGATCTGGTGTGGATAATAATTTTATGTATTGGATATTCATCTAAAAAGATTTAATATTTATGTTTGAAATATTGGGTCACTATCAGGACCTTTAAGGATGGATGCCTAGGGTTTCAGGCGGTTTTAGTGTGACGGTGATTCCCAATGAGTTTTTCGGTGAATACACTTGTGGATTTATTTTAAATAATTAGTTATAATAGTTTATAGTTAATTTTTATGGTATTATAGAATGATTAAGGTTCCTAGGGTGATTTTGGATATTATACGATCTTGATATAGGTGATGTTGAGTGTGGATTATGTGGTAACTCCTTGATGGAGGTAGGTGGTCCCTTTAATGAAAAATTATAGACTTTTTATGCATGATTACCTACTAAATTAATGTTTCATGGGACCAATTTGGGCCTCTCTATAAGTGAGATAGAATAATTAGGACTATCCTGAGTGAGATAGAGTCCCTATAATGGGTTTGATGGTGTAATATTGGATGATGGGGATAACATGAGTGAGATTGAGTCTAATATGAGATATGATTCTAGATTGGATGTAGGACTTACATGAGTGATATGGGGTCTAGATTCGAATGAAAATCAAGATTAGATAGATGGACCCTACCACGAGTCAGATGGTAGAGGTTGATAATTGGATGTGGGATACCTTGAGTGATAAGGTGAGTCTGAAGCTTAGACATAGGACCCTACCCTCCTCCTCCAGGTGGAAATCAAGACTTAGATGATGCCCAGCCCTGAGTCCTCAGATACAGGCTGGGGTATGTGAGTAATGGAATGAGTCAATGATGGGATCTCGACATGGAACTGAATAAAGTATGATCAGTTTTCATGGTGTCCTATTTAGAACATGGTGACCTGATGCATAGGTAGTCATGGTGGTCTGGTTAGCACATGATTTATGAGGCTCTTATGCGACATGTTTATTTATTTCAGCATGTATACACATATATGATGGAATATACTATGGGAAATCAATGAGACCCTTCAGATATATATTTATCAAACCCTTCATGGACACCCTAGTGCACATTAGACCTCATGCCTGCATTCAAGTTTGAGCACAGGACATGTAGTGGATCAGGTTGAGAAAGCCCGCCGGTTATTAGAGACGTGATGTGTGAGTTCCAATGATGGTAGTAGGGCCAGTGTGTGTGTATTTTATTTTATTTTTATTTTGTATATGTGATTAAACCAATGGAATATTAGTTGATGTATGATATCATGATCTTGGGTCTTTATAAAAACATTTCATTTTGATATAGTATTGTGTTTTATTTGATTATGCATACTCTGGTGTTCATATTATAGATGTTTGGTTATTTCCATTGTGTGTTTGGATATGATTTTAGGGAATAGTTTCCCCATTATATGGATTAGGCCCTAATCACTATTAAATGGCCTCTGAAATATAGTAAGGTTTTCTTGAGTCCATGTGGCATTCTAGCTCGGATTTTGGTTCTGGGGAAGGGTGTCACATTTTTTGTGAAACTATGTCAAATGTAAAGGTAGACATTAAAATAGATTTTATAGGGGATTTTACAATGAATGGTGACCTTAATCATACTCAGAACACTTGAATATTATATATTTGAACAAGAATTAAGGAAGGTTTTTGTTTCACACAAGTCTTAAGACTCTCAAAAAAAGGATGTAAGATGTTGTCAAAAATGTTTAAAAACCTATCGATTTAGTAAGATCAATATTGAATAGCACTTGTGAACATGGGTTTCACATTTTATCAAGTTAATTAATTGTTTAAATTGGATATTGAGAAATAAAATCCACAAAAATAGTAATTTAAATCCTTAAATTCTCAAATCGATTAAATTTACTAAAAATTTCATGATGATTTGAATTTTCCAAGGTATTAGGTTAAGGCTCAAAGACTCTTTGAAAACACCTAAAAATAAAAAATGAAAACAAAACATGAAAAAATACAATAGGATGGAACCATTTTCTCCACACTTATCAATTCAGTACCCTCTATTCAGTTCGAATATGATTATGGAAATGTGAACTTGGAATTTGTAGTTCAGAAGAAAATAAAATAATGAAATTGAGTGATACGACTTGATGGTTATTATTGGGTTTGAAAAAAACTCAAATTCTACCTTTAAATTTATGTTTCAACCACTACCATTCTCAAAACTTACTAAAAATAATAAGAAAAGGTAAAAAAATAAGAATAAAAGTAAAAAAATAAATTAATTAAAGCATGTAAACATGGTTTCACCCTCCTAAGAAGGGACTACATTTTTATTATCCATCTTGATAATACCAGTGAATTACCCCCAATCTGTAGGGGTGGGGTTTCCTTAGTAGGTACCACTACATTCTCTTCATCTAAATTCCCTATAAATTAAGGGTGAATAGATACAGTGACATATTCTTCTTTCTCTTATCATTGAGTCCCTCTTCAATAAGGTAATAAATGTCCTTCACCTTAATGGGATTCTCCATGTAGTAATGGAATAGTGGGGACTTCAATGTGGGTGCATCAACTATCGATTCTTATTCTCCCATTAAAATATTTTCAATAACATCTCAGAGTTCCATGTACTTCTCAATAAGTTCTTCTTATTCATTTTTGGGGTCCCCTAAGAGCATCCAAATACTAGAAAATTCTTTCAAGTGATCAAGAAAAAAGTAAGTTCTCAATTCATTTTCTAAAAATTAAAATAAAAATAATTCAAAAATAGACTCTCTCTCTCTATAATGGATCATATTGCCTCAATTTTTTATAGTGCTTTCAAGAGTAAGAAGTCCATGAATATAAATTATTAACATTTAAATCCATAATTGGAATTATAGGTTTTTTAGGTTTATATATATATATATATTTGTTTTTTAAACAACAGGAACAAATGAGAACATGTGATACTCCCCAAAAGTGATTCCAAATTTTATAAGAGGTTTTTCAGGACCCACTATAATAAGTTTTTCTATTTCTACTAGAATTTAGTACAATAAAACCCAGGGTTATCTCCCAATGGGTGTCACTCAAATACACTACCTGTGTTGTTATTTATTAATTAAATTAAAAATAATTACTAAAAATAAAAAAATAAAAGCAAAAGTAGATACAAGTAGTAATTAGAAATTCATTAAAATGAAAATTAAGAGAACAAACACAATCCACATACATAAAATAAAGGATACTACTCCTAGGATTTACCTTATGAAACCTTCACTGTCTCTTAAAATCCTTCTTGATAAAATCATATGATCACACTAAAACATATGCATGATCATACTCACTACTTGATGGTGTGAACATGTAGTTTTACTAGATTCCTATAATGTAATTCATTCCACTCTCTTTTATGATTAGAATGGAAAAAAATCATACCTCAAGTGTGAATCCATCACTTAACATTCACTAGTTAGAAATCACACCACAGTTCTTTACTCAAGCACATATTACACCATGCACTTGAGTAAAGGGGGAGACAAATTATATTCAAAATAAGAAAAAAATGAGATATAACCAAGATATAAGTAACTTTAACCAACCAAAATCCTAATATCCCTTTAATTCCCAAAATTTTTAAAAGGAAAATAAAGGAATTATAGTGAAAAATACTCAAGAAACCCAACTACCTCCTGGGAATAAAATCCTCACGTTAGCCTCTCAAAACCATGAGAGTAGAATATCACATACAAGAGAGAGTAGAAACACTGAAATGTGATTAAAAAAATGAATTCAGTTTATAAATCAAGTAAAATCTACAATTAACCCCTCATAGGGTATTTCTTAGAAACCCTTATTACAGTGGCTCTGTTCCCCTTAAAAATACATGGTTGCGATTCTCGGGGGTTTCTATCCTTGGTTGGATGGGTTCTACATGGAAAATGAATTTTCTAGTGATTCTTCCATGTGATTTTATTCAAGAACATTCCCTAGGAAACTTATTATTATTTTTCCATAGTACTTTGTTTATAATTCTCCCTCATTATCATTGTTTACTATTTTTCTAAGATAAAAACATGTGGAGTGGTATTTTGAATATTTATTGATTTGGTATAATATTTTGAATGTGATTTTTTTTATGGTAGAATATTCCTTTTATGTCGAACATGTCGCATATGATCACATCCACTATATTTATTAATCCTTCAAGAGTGTTCTTGAGTTTTCATAGTGATTCCCAAAAACTAGTTTGAATGGTAGCAAGATTCTCATATGATTGGAAACTATTAGCAATGCATAAATTGATATGTAAAAATGAATATAACTACCCATGTTTGAATCATAAGAAATATTTTGTGATAATAATATGAATTTACTTGATTGTGGAAGTAAATTGGGGTAAACCAACACTACATTTATATCCAACACTAAGTTATAATAACATAGATCGTGTCACTAAAGTGGAAGCTCATAGGGTTACTCCTCCGCAATTGTCGAATATTTCTTACATAGACTTTATGGATAAGATTTTATTCTTTCATATATAGTTTAGATAGGTTATATGCATATGATACACCCTTTTAATTTTTCTTACATAGTGGTATTTTAATCCTATGTAATGTGTGCATCAGCTTAGCTATGCTTACATAATAATTGAAATCATTGGTTTAATCTGACATAGGAATAAGTTGTTCTAACATAACCTTTGAAATATCTAAATCTTATATAGTTGTCTCCATACATAATTAACTCTTATATAATCACTCTCCTATTAGGTTTACTCTAATTTGGTGACTTTTCTATAGGAGTTATTCATACGTAGCACTATCCCATGAAAATTAATATCACACAACACCTTTTTTAATCTAATATTATGTGGTTGATAGTTTAATCACATGAAGCCTTCATATTTGTTCCATTTACTTATAAAAAATTATATCATGACCTAGTTAATGTTCCATAGACTAATTAAATCACAAAAAAACTACTCAAAAAATTCTACTGGCAAACATTCAAAAAAAATAGGTATGTTTCTAAATTTTTCTATAAGTAAATCGAACAAATATGAAGGCTTAATTTGATTTAATTCCAATTACTTATCTAAAATTAAAAAATGTGATTAATTCCCAAATATTAACTAAATTACAGAGGTACTTAAAATAGAAAAACAATGATATGTTTTAAAAATTTAAGCTCTTATCATTAGGATGATATGGTTATAGAAGAATGTGCGGATAAATGCATTGTGTTATGAGTTGAACATTATGTTGGGTTGTGTAGTCTACTATATTTATTTTATTTTATTATTATTTTTAATGCACCACTACCTAATTAAGGTAACCTTATTTATTCCCATGAGGTTTGGGTTCTGAGTGTTTTCTCCAAAATCCGGGTTGTAGAGGAAATGGATGGTCAACTACCCCCTCTTCCCTAGATCTCCATTCAAACGTTGTATGAGATATGATGGATTGGGGTTTATATACATATATATGGGCCATAATGAATGAAAATTATAGTATATATATACTATATTATGTGTATTTTTAGGTTTTATGTGGATGAATAGTGGACAATGTGCATGGTAAGAGGGAACTACTATGATGAGGATGTGATGTGCAGTGGTGATATAGTGATATGGAATGTGGAAGTATTTTTTGTGATGTGGTTGTGGTATGTGGTATGTGTTTATGGATATATTATTATGGATATGATGTCATATGTGTTTATGTGAATATGAATATGTGGAATGGATTTAAGCATAGGATATAAGTCATTGGGGTGTGAGAGTGACCATATCTATGGGGAAGTGGTTGTGGGGTAGATTCATCATATATTCTTTTCATATTATGTTTCTAATCTTGGATAAAATATTGGGGGAGTGATCATTAGTGAGGATTATTGGTAGTTGAATCAATATAGGTGACGATTTGGTTTGACTATTTATTCGTTGAGGTATTGGTATGATTCTTCCACAAGCATAAGATGTTTTGGGGAAAATCCTATTGAGTATACTTATATTCTCTCTCACACACACACATAGAGATATATGTGTGTTTGTGTGTGTTCTTAAAAGTTTCTAGGATGGAATTGGTAATCAGTCTATACCATATTAGTTCATGGATTTCATGATCTATGTTGGATTCACTATCATAGTAGTTGATTTTATGTATTTATTTTATTTGGAATTTACATGCTTTGTGGATTGAGATTTTTTATTTTATAGAGTTGATTGGTGGTTTTATTTTATGTCCCTTAGTTTTATGAGGGTAATGTATCCCATGTGTGTGTTTCTATACCCTTGATGATAGTCTTCAAATCATAGGCTATTGGGGGTGGGCATTTGGGGTAACTCTCATATCATTTTTTTGCCTAAGATGGATTTAAGTGGGGTCGGTTTGAGAGTCATAAAACCTTTACTCTCAGGTCCAGTGATAAAAACACATACATTACATAATCAATTTGATACCAAGTGAGATTATTCATGCTAAACTTTCATATATTTCACATTTTTTTCACGATTTGAATATTACATCTCATAAATAATCACACATCCCCAGAACCCAAAGGTTTAGTGTCTTTAGATATTAGCTACATAGAAATTTCATTTCACATAATTGTGAACATTTATCCATAATCACACCATACTATAACTCATTATCTACATAATAAATGGTATGCTTATCTTTATAACATAGGTAATGGAAAATAAAATAATGGTTGAGATCAATTACTTAGTAAGGGGAAAACATATATAATCAATTCATAATGATTTAGATCATAAACATGTGAGAAACATGATCATGAGAGAACTATCTGATTAAAAATATCATAGATTCATAAGAGTTGCCCATAATACGTGATATAGGGATATATAACCTCAAATTATCAAACATATACCATGGTGTAATAGTGTGGAATCATGAGATAATAATCATGAGACATGGAACATAACATAGGGATATAACATAGAAATTTGATATAAGAATGTGGAACATGCATATGTATAAAAAATAATTTATTATATTGAGAATCACTTCTAAGACCATCATCTCATAGTGGACGAAGTCCCATAGTGGATTGGTTTCACTCCTCATTCACATATATGCAATCTCATAAGATATAAAGCTTTACCCACTGCATTATATGGCTATATAATTTTGGTCACAACTATCACATAATGAAAAACCATATATATGTGTGTTACATAAAATCAATTATATAATGAATAACTCATGGAAATAAAATGGGTTTTGTATCCTTTCAAATGGTATCACATAAAATGACATCAAGAATTTTGATTGGTTTATACCAAAATTCAATCACCTAGAAGTATTTCATAAGGTAATTTAAAAGGTGATTCAAAAAACATAACTCCATATGAGATAGGATACAAAACCCATTTTATCGAAATGTAAAAAGAGTTCTTAGAAAACATTTCTTACCATTTTATTAAAAGTTTAAGTTATGAGTCACTGTCAATGTTCCAAAGGCAGAATCTAATAGAATGTATGCTAGATTATTGCAAGTTGACCTTAATGAAGAGAAATATAAGTGGATCATCAAGAAAGATTGAATTTTGGCTTGTGGAATCAATGAGAATAAAATAAACCTGGATGAATACATTCAGACTTGGGATAGGATGGCCAACCACGTCGAGGATCTCATCAAAACAACTCAGATGCAAAGGTAACATCTATATCATGGAGCGTGCATAGGGTGTTTAATTCAAAACATTTAAAGTTTTTTTGGAATATTTTGGTAACCTCTTATGAGGATTGAAATGAGGCTGGTTGTAATCTATTTGGTTTTATCACTTTACCTCAAAGTGATCTCTTTTTTAAAAATTTAAATTGGAAGGAAAGAGTCACTTTCAAAAAGATCATTTTTGATCAGTTGACATTAAGACTTTTTAAAACATTATTTAGAAATAAATACCAATAGTGTATCCTTGAAAAATAAATAAAGGTTATCCAAATTAAATGTTTAGTGGTTGATAAAATGTATGATCATGAAAGAGATAAACCTTTTTAATATTTTAGAATATATTTATTGAAACCCACATCATAAAAAGTATAATAAAACTCCATTTTGAAAATAATTAAAGAGAAATAATAAGATCACAAGAAATTATTAATATTTATATTTCAAAATAATAACATAAAATGTTTTTGTAAAGAAGGAATATAGACATGGACGTGAAACAACCATTAAATAATATGAGGATTATTCTTAAAAACATTTCATTTTTATGAAGAAAGAAATATGTCAAATAATAATAATTGATGTAAAAATCCATCAAAAACGAGTCCATTATAAATAATTATAAATCCAAAAAAAAATTATGTACAATATAATAGATTAATGATTCAGGGGAGGATTTGATCAGAATTTTAGAAAGAGAGGTCTGGAATGATGTCAAAAAGGAACAAAAGTCCTAGGTTGACCAACAAGATAGAATTTTGGCACGAGGCTTCAATGAAGGGAGGATAGACGCGAAGGAGTACATCCAGAAATGGGATAAATTGATTGACCATATTGAAGATTTAATCAATAAGGATCTGCATATGAAGGTTAAGACACTTAAGTGGGAGCTATACTGGGTAAGTGAATCCAATAATCTTAGCCTCGTTTTCAATGATTTTGTGATTTCTTACTGCGCTCATTGATTCTAGATGTAGAACATGTGTGGTTTCACACTCTTCCTTAAAAGTTCTTTTGAAATAAAAAATAATAATTTTCAGGTCAAGTATGTATAATATAATAAAAACATAGGGTACAGGATGAAACATAGAATAATGAATCTCAAAAAAATCATTATAACTCAAATAAAAGAGATTGAGTTATGAAAACCCCTTACAACTTTGATAACATTAAAATAAAACCCCCTTGAAAGAGATAACTTGAAATGAGACTTTAAATACCATTAATAAAGAGAGAATAATAATATAATATATAAAATAGGTAGTATATACAACATATAAATTAAAATACATTTATAATATGAAACATGTCACAAAGAAGGAAATTTCTAAATGATAAACCCTTACAGCATCATATTTTTGAAGTAAGAATCATTTGAAATGGATTTTATCAAAAATAATTTTAAATACCTAGAAACATAATATTAATTAAAATATAATTAAATCAGAACATGGAATGTACCCAACTTATAAGAATAAATTACAAAAACAATGATCATAACTCAATTAATAGAAACTAAGTTAACAAAAAACTCTTACATTGGATTCATGCTTATTTGGATGCACTCTAATATCCTGTATAAAAAATAATAATCTTTAATCATATATTTAATAACCGTATTAATATTTAATAACTTTTATATTAATCATTTATATTCATTTATTACTTATTTATTACTTATTTTTAGTGAATATTGATCATTTGTGTTAGTAGTTTTAACCTATTTTTTTGTGTAATGGTTTTAATTACCATTACTTGTTAATGAATTCAAATTTTAATAATTTTAAAGGTACTAGAATAGAAGTTTTATAATGATTTATAAATTTCTAATTTCATTCCATTAGAGTTTTAGTTGTGATGTGTGAAGATGAAATCAATGACAATCTTGTTTCGGTGATTTTTAATAAACAAAAGGTGGTATCTTAATAATCAGTTAAATAATAATATTATTAGAATTATAGAACTGAAAAAAACATTATTTACATATTAATATAATATTCATTAATTAAATACTTTTTTAGAACCATCCATTTATGTGAGTGATGAAAAATGAAATATGGCGTTCAAGGAGGTGGTAGTTTACACATAACACGGGCGACATTTTTATTTTCCAATAGATGTGAGAAAGGTAAAAAATATTAAATTAACAAAATAAAATTATAGTATAATAAAAATATTAATTTAATTATTTTAGAATGGTTTTACTTTATTTTAAGGAGGTGGAAGAAGAAATAAAGGAATGATAATAAAAGAGTGATTGGGAGTTTTTACCTACTCCTCGGAACAACTCCTTGAACATTCTTATATTGGTATTTTGGTGATACCAAAACCTCTATAACATAATAAAGAGAGATTATAATGGGTTTCTTTATATTTTAGTTATGCTAATAGGATTTAGTTGTGTGGATAAATGAGGTGGTGAAGAGATCCTTTTATAAGTGAGAGGGGTGACATTTTTGTAAATACTCATTACTTTATATTAAAATCATGCCACTTTCAGAGTCAAGTGGATAAAAAGTGGAAAATAATGGATATGGGACGATTCTTGTTAAATCAACTTTTATTCCACGCAAATAAGGGATAAATTTTGAGATATTTTAGGTCTTTTCCCCTTAATTTAACTTTTCACCATGATTTATTTTTACCACTGTAACTCATTTTTTTACCTCAATAACTTTTTTTTATAACTAAAAATAAAATTTTCATTATTAAAAAAAAATTATGTTCTGATTCAAAATATTAAAACCATTTTATAAAATTAAATTTATAAAAGTGATAAAAATTAACCCCAAAATAATAAATATATAATGCATAAAAACAATTTTTAGAAAAAATATAACTTAGGTTCCAAAATATCAAACATATGTTTATAGATTAAACTTAATATTTCTAAATGTATAGTTTTAATTATTAAGCACATATTTTTTCACGTAAAAGGTTTTATCAATTTTTAAGTAACATTTATATCATGATGATGACTTAAAAGTTACAATATTTGTAAATACTACATTTTGTGTTATTTACCTAAAAATCAATCTTTCTAGAAAAATCCAAAAAATTCACCCTAAGATAATATTTTAATGTTGAATAAAAAATGAAATAATTTTTTTAAATTAAAATTCTAAATTTTATGAATTTAACTTTTAAATTGAAATATAAAATATAATCAAAAAAACATTTTTTATAGGAAAATGATTTTTTTAAAATATTAACTATTTTTATTATTATTTCCTATCAATTACTAGTTAAATTAGTGTTAATATATTATTCATTTTATAAATATATTTTATAATCATTTAAACATAATATTTTTTTTCTTAAAATAAAAATGTATAAAAATTAATTTTTAGAAAAATATATTTTTGAGCTTAAAATGATCTTATTAGTATCAATGAATTGATATTAAAAATGACCTTTTTTCTTTAAAATTAAAAATTAAAACATGTTTAGAATAAATTTAATATATAAATAATTTATTAAATTTACAATTAAAAGTTTATATCATCATAACTTCTACTTACAAAACCCCTCAATATCATCAAGTAAGACCTAAGGATCAGATAAGTAGTGGTGGTCATCGCAAGTGGTGATTTATCTAGCATGGATCTCATAGTGATTTCTATGAGTTTAAAATTCTACCAAAATTTATTTCTTTCAATCTATGCTTATTTGTGTTCATCTTAGGTTTGGTCTAAGGAAAACCTTGGAGAATCTTCCTCCCTTCCAAGTTAGGATAAATGAGTTTTATGAGGAATACTTTGACTGCTTGATGTAATTACTTCTCCTTTCTGTATGAATTTAATAATATGGTTACTTTTATTTATACCCATAAATACAAAAACTATTTTATAATTGTCACATTTAATAATAATATGTTTTGTTTTGTTTTAGTTTGATGTTTCATGTGAAACAAGTTGTAACGACCTAAACATTTATAAATGAAATTTTCCTTGAGAATTTAATTAAATGTCTTATTATGTAATATGGTTATAGAAAGAACATGCACTCATTTGGTTTTATTATATCCTATTGGATTTAAATTAATGTTAATAATCATTATTGTTGATAATATAGTCATTGAATAGTGATCACATGATTAGTATAAATATATGGTTTTAACAAATCTAATTGACACAGACAAAGGAAGTGATGGCCTCAACTAGTAGGATCGTGCCCTATGAATCCCATTTATTGGAGCTTCCAAAGTAGGTATCATCTCTAGTATTTGACATTTACCAATCCCAAGCTGAGATACAATAACTTAATCATGATTGAAACCATTTACGAGAGAAGTTCAAGCTCATTGAGATCACGACCCAAACCATGTTCGCCAAACCGCCACATGAAAGTTCCACCATTGTAACACCGCAATATTTTATGAGAATTATTATTTTTAATTTATTTGATATATTTTTTTGTACACTTCACCAAGATTAGCTTGTTCTATAAGCAACACTGTATTATCTTGTAGTATACGCAACACTATTCTTGGCTTGTGATGCACACAATTTCAAGTTCTTTCGAATAAAATTCATTTTACACAACATCAAGTATAGATTTTGATAAATGTATAACTGAACTATATTTTGAGTATGTTATATTCAATACCAAAGGAAGCTTTCCCTACACGCACCCCTGACTTGGCTTGCATTACACGCAAGAGTGACCTTCCTCAATAGCGTGTATTGTACGCAATACCGAGTTTCACTAAACAATGATATATTATTATAACATTATGAATTAGCCATTATGAATAGTATTAACCAAATTTTGAATTTTATAACATTCTAATTCATCATACACATTTTCTAGAATGATATATGAAAACAAAATCAATTTTTCGATAAAAGAAGTATTTTTTCAAAAAATGCAGTTTTACCGCCTTTTGATGGCGCACCCACTTTAAATCTAATTTTTGACAAGTTTATAAGTTAAATTTTACAAAATAAACTTCTTTTAAATCAATATATAAAAATTTACATTGGATAAAGTTTTGATATTTTTCTGACAACATTCTTATTTTGATGAATAGTAAAAACACGCTAAATTTTAATTAAAAATAACTTTTTTCATCAAGATAATTTATATGGTTAAATTATAATATTTAATGGTTTTAAAGTATAAATAGAATATATTTTTACCATTTAATATAATGAAATTAATTTCCATTAATTTTACATTGAATTCATAGGTAAAAACATTTCAATCTTTGACAATGTTTTAACTTCTAAAACCTGTTTTCTTAACAATGGGATTAATTTTAAATTAATTACTGAAACTCATGTGTTTTGAATTTTGAAAAATTTATTCCATATTTGGATTCAGTGGGTCTAAATTATGTTAATAGGTTACTTTTATTTTTTTGATATTATGAATATTAACTACGGTAATTTTTATTTACTACAGTTAAAGGTAAATTGGGTAATTAAGGGTAACAATAAGATTATAAAATTACCCTAATACCTAAAAAATTATATTGGATGAATCAAAATCGACCCATATTACCTAAGGGTCGGAATAGATTCATTTCATGGACTTTTGACCATGAAAATTATATAATTATTATTAAAACCAAAGAAAGTGACAACATGTCACTCTCTTCTATCTTATAAGTGTAATAATTTTCATTTAGTGATAAAATTCATAAAACATAGAATATTAATATTCTACAGAAATATAATAAAATTATATACATCATGTAAATTTATTTATAATTTTTATGGGTTAAATAATTATCATTAATTATGACACAATAGTGATGTTGAAATTATTTTATTGATTGAAATATCAAATAAATGGTCTTAAAAATATTAAAATAAATATAATATGAACTAATTAATGTTATCCAAGAATTTTATAGATAAATATTACAAGTTATGAATCTTTTAAATCTTTTATTTCAAACATATCTTCTGTTTGGATTTTATTTAAATTCATATAAATGAATAGTGTCAAAATTGACACTATTGTTATTTTATAAAAATAACATATTATAAATTTGTTTAAAAATCACAAAAAATAATTAAAAATTATAAATTGAAATTTATATGGTCTAAAATTTTATAAAGTATAAAATTATGGAAAATTCACAACACATAGGTAATTATTTATAACAATTTAAAATTTAGAATATTATTACCACAAATAAAATTAAATAGATTAGATAAGGATAAATCAAGTTGATAAGGTTTAAAATAATTTCCCAACATGTCTAAATTTTATTTGTTGATGAGATTACAACCCTATATCATCTAATATTTAGATTTGAGTCATTTTTGGAGGTTTTTAAGTGGGGTTTGAATTTATTATAAATTAATATTTCTTATGTTTCCAAAGGTGCCCCTCTCCTCCCTTATAAAAGGGCACCTCCTCCCTATCCTCCTCACACCATTTTGAGCCTTAAATCTCAGCCAAACCCTACCAATTTCTCTTCTCCACTTTCCTAGAAACATACTAGAGTTCATGTTCTTCTTCAAAGACCTACTTTAGTGCCCTAAGAGGAGGTTTAGAAGAGGTGTGTCGAAGAAGAGGTAGTATCCTTTACTGATTCTTTCAAGTTCATTTCTTCTTATAATTCATCTTCTTTTG
The DNA here is from genome assembly GCA_963277665.1 of Viscum album. NCBI lineage: Eukaryota > Viridiplantae > Streptophyta > Magnoliopsida > Santalales > Viscaceae > Viscum > Viscum album. The sequence goes on along the minus strand of OY728160.1, from coordinate 875,829,777 downwards.
TTGTTTCATAATAAAGTAATAAAATAAGCATCACTAATATACTGATATGTTATTATAAATATAAACCAAACCTATTTCACCTTCTATCCATCCTACGGAAAACTAAATCACCGCGCGTACGTACGTAGGGAATACCGTCTCCACGCCGTGGTGTAATCTGTTTTTCCACCACCAACTTACTTGGATGGGTATAATGGTGTAAATAATAAATATATATGGTTATTATAACAAGATACTAATTCTGAGATATTATATCATCCACTCTAATTCCATTCAATAATTATGGAAACGATATCATCACTCGTGCGTACGTACGGATTACCGTCTCCACGATGCGATGAGATTCATTCTCCATGATTAACCATTCAAGTATGATTATAAAGTATATATAATAAATAATCATGAATGATATGACATAATAATGATACTGTATTTATGCACATATATTTTTCATTTACTTAATTCCATTCAATTCAATAAGGAAAGGAAAACAGTGTTCATGCGTACGTACGGCCTACCGTCTCCATGAATGGTGTATTTCATTCCATTTATCGATCTGTCATATATATTTATATGCTGAATATATATTATATATAAATCATGTTTTAAATTTTGGAATTAAGTAAATCAGCATATAATTAATAATATCAAGAACAACAAGTTGAAACACGTACAATAAATGAAACAATTTTACCCAAGATGCTGCTTTAACATGGAATTGACAAAAGAACGGGTAATATAAAGTCCTAAGTGAATCGTATATGATATCATAAATATTATTATGGTTCTCTTACAAGTTAATAATATGTTTAAACCTACTATACAGGAGTTTCAGACACGTACGGAAGAAATTGTACCTAAGGTAAGGGATAATTATTCCAATCTCGTTCTTATCCAAGATTGTTTATTCGTAAGTATTTACTGGGGTTATATTTTTCATTCATGTTCATAAAAATGTTTTTCATAAAGTGTTTAATATTCTTCCATGTATGTTTAAATTCATGTTTACCCCTATTTTACTTTTACATTGTGTTATGGAAGGAATCTTTCTTTGGTTTACCATACGAGGAACTTTTTGACTTTTCCAGCAAAAGTACTAGGAGAATGTGTTTTTTTAACTTATACGGCATGAATGGATTTTTATGGTTTTATAACTCCATATTTTCATGAAGCTTCCTGTACGATATTTCATGATTATTTTCAAAAAAATAATTTTCTTTTAAAATTGCATGTCATTTTGAGAAAAGAAAATGATTTTGAAGAAGAAATGATATTTTCCTCAAGAATTCATTTCAAGTGTTTTATCGAGATTATTTTCCATCTAAGATGACATTATTTAATATGGTCTTGTTTCAAGTATAATGTCTCTATTATTACATGGTTTGATTTTTCTTATGATCAAATGATATCCAATTGTTTTATATGGATTATGTTATGATGGGATGATGTTTATGAAACCCATATTATTCTTTGGGTTATGATGAATGATTTATGTTTATTTCATGGCACATAAAAGAATGATTTCATTATGAGATGGGTGGGACCTATATCTCCCTCCAATGCATTGGGTAATGATTTATATCTCATGATATAGACATGGTTGGAATAGCAAGTGAATCTGGTTCAGTAATACAGGGTCGGAATGGAAAGTAAACCCGGTTCAGTAATGGACTTTGTCCACTATGATGGTCATGGTAACAATGCCTTGGCTACTATGGAAATCATAACATGTGATTAAATGTTTCCAAAATTACATGTTTTATTCCCATGCTATTTTATCATGATTAATGTTCCTTTATGATCTATTCCTTATGTACTGCCAATATTTATGTCATTACTCATGATTTTGATGTTTTATGTTCATGTTTTTACATTCAAATGTTTATGTATTATTTTTAAGTTCTCAATGTTTACCCTTACTGAGAATTTGAGATCACCCTTTTTATATTTTCTTTTCCCCAGGATATAAAGAAAAGTTTTAGGTAAGAAAAAAAGGGGGAAGATCTTTATGGGTGATGTTGAAGATCTTTCACTATGAGTAGAAGATTATGTTCCGAGTTTCCAAAGACACTAAACTAATACGGTCTTTGGGCGTTTGTTTTTTTCATGTATTAAGTATTCCACAAAAGTAATTTAATGTCTATGTACGTCAAGTTTGGGTCTCTATATTTTTTATTAGAGAAAAGGTTTAGTTAACCTTTGGAAACTTTAATGTGATGACTACCCCAACAAAATTCCCAGCCCGATGGGAGCAGGAATCCTGAACTTTGTGATGATACTCTCTCAGCTAACATAACTTCTGAATAGAAACCTGGGTCATGAGGAACATTCAAATACCCTTAAGAGAGAACAAGATACTATTGAGAGATTTATGCGACAAAAGGTATCCAACTTTCAATGGATCATATGATTCCTTAATCGCAGAACAATGGATCAACTCCATTGAGAAGATATTATTCTTCCTTCAATGCTTTAAGCAAGATAAGGTTCTGCTTACTATTTATCGTATAGAGGGATAATCTAATCAGTGGTGGACATTGATCAAGAATATGAAACCTGAGTAAGAGATCGAAGCAATGGAGTGGAAGTAATTTCAGGAAAAAAATTGATAAATATTTTCCTCACACTCTCCAACTTAAAATAGAAAGGGGTTTCCTTTCCCTCAAGAAAAAATACAATGAATCTATCATTGTGTATGAGGAAAACTTTACAATAATTGCATGATACACCTTTGTCTTTGTCGTTACCCATGAATGAAAGGTTGACCACTTCTTTGGTGGGATAAAGCATAGTCTACAAAAAACCCTAGAGATCTATGACTTTGATAGCTATGAGGAAATTGTCTGATGTTCCCTCAAAGTTGAAATGGATTTCAGTGAATATCAAGGTTATCATGGGGATAAGAATTGGAGAGTGGAGTTTAATTTTGGTGGTATGATGGAGAAATATAATGGTGCCAAGAAATTTACACATCCCACTTATCAAAGGTGCAGAAAGAAGCACCCCAAAAATTGGCTAAGGGGAAGGAAGAAATGATTTAGGTGTGGGAAGGAAGGAAAAATAGTTAGCAATTACTGACAGGAGAAACCTACTAATATTATAGAGGAAAGTAATGATCTAATCGACCCTCATCACATTATTCATTACTCTAATTATAAGAAACCAGGGCACTTTTCAAACCAATGCACTGATCCAATGGTTTTTGGAGACAACCAAAAACCTCCAAGGTAGAAAGGGTGGGTTTTTTCGTCACAACCACTAAGGTGGATCCCAACAACGAAGTGGTGAAAGGTACGCTAGTTAGTCATTCAAGGATAGGGAATGTACTTTTTGATTCTATTTCTACACATTCTTTCATATCATTAAAATTTAGTATAACTATCCAAACACCACCACAAATCATGGAAGTAGATTTTTCAGTGAAAACAGCAAATTGGGAAATTATTGCATCCCAAGTATATAAATCCTCCCTTATCAAATTTTGTGGGATTAACTTCCTAGTGAACCTTGTCATACTTTATTTAAGGGAATTTGATTCAATTTTTGGCATGGATTGGATTTCCCTATACAGATCCAATATAAATTTCCATTAGAATGAAATCACTCTCCATATTGCGAATCGACCCCTGATTTTGTACAAGGGTGAGGAGGAGGATGAATCTTATTTAGAACCAACATATCAAGCATGGATATTATTTCCCTACTAGAAATCCTATATAGCTAAAACGATTGAGTCTAAGGAAAGAAACATCCTTGAATACATGCCTTTTATGATGGAATACGATGATGTGTTTCCTGAGGAATTCTCTGGTCTTCCTCCTAGATGAGAGGTTGAATTTTCAATTGAGCTTATACCTGGGGAATTTCCATTATTCAAGAATTTGTATATAATAGCTATTGTAGAACTTGAGGAGATAAATAAACAACTATAGTAGAATCTAGAAAAAGTGTTCATATTCCAAAGTGATTGACCATGGGGTGTTCTAGTCCTCTTCTTCAAGAAGAAGTATGGGTCAATGAGACTTTTCATTGATTATCATGGGCTCAATAAGATCATGATAAAGAATAATTATCCTCTACCACATATTGATGACTTGTTTAATCAACTATGTGGAGAAAAATACTTCTCCAAGGTAGATATATGATTGGGATATTACCAAGTTAGGGTGAAGAAGGAGGATATCCCCAAGACTTCTTTTCATACAAGGCATGGGCACTATGAGTTCATAGTAATTCCATTCGGACTCAATATTGCTCCAAGAATCTTCATAGACTAAATATATAGAGTCTTTAGATATTACCTTGACAAATTTATGGTAGTATTTATAAATGAAATTCTAATATACTTAAAAACCAAGTAGGATCATGAAGATCATCTCATCACTATGCTAAAATCCTTTCAAAAGGATAAGTTTTATGAAAAATACAACAAATGTGAGTTCCGGTTGAAGGAAGTCTCATTCTTAGGGAATATCATCACAAGTAATGGGATATTTGTGGATCCTTCAAAGATAGAAACAAGTTAAGGATGTATGATTCCAACATCCATCATAGATATCTATAGTTTCCTTGGGTTAGCTGGGTATTATTGTTTATTTGTGAGAAATTTCTCATGATTTTCAAAACCTCTTACCAAGATAACTCAAAAGAGTGTAAAGTTTTCATAGAATGATGAATGTGAAGAGAGATTCAAGGAAATGAAAATTAGGGTTTTCACTGCCACTGTACTCACACTACCCATAAGTGGAGAATATTGGACTCCTCATGTGTTAATCATGTTTTAATGATCACAAATCTCATTACTGTTAATTAATCTCGATATTCATTGCACATCTTGCTAATTCTCTTCAATCTCAATAATAGATACACATCATGTTTTTATGATAACAAATCTTATGATGATTAATTACTCTCTTTATTATTTACAAGTCTCATGCATGATCACAATTCTCACATATTTTATCACACCTTTATATTTATGATTCACATTCTCTTACTCTCTAATGATTAACCTTAATCCATATTCTGCATATCACTGTCTTAGTCCAAATATAGATATTTTTTTAAGTATGGAGACACCGTGAAGGACTCACCGTGACCAGACACCGTGACCCAGACACCGTGACCAGACACCGTGACCAGACACCGTGACCCACACACCGTGACCAGACACCGTGACCTAGACACCGTGACCAGACACCGTGACCCAGACACCGTGACCACTCACCGTGACCAGACATCGTGAAGGACACACCATGAAGCTCATATCGTGAACCAGATACCATGAAGAAGACACCGTTTCCATAATCACTGTGACACCGTTTCTTAAGATTTTGTCAATATTATTTTAAATAATGCTAATGGTCATATTTGTTGTTTTTAATGAAATTAATGTTATTTAATGATAGTTGTTGGCATGTCAGGAAACTGTATCTCGAACCTATGAAAAGGGAATCATTCCTACTGCCAGAACTCATGGAATATAAGAAAGACTGAGATGCAGTACACATGTAACTCAACAAGCAACAATGAAACAAGAAGAGAAGCGGTGTGCAAGTGTGAATATACAACACGAAGAACTTACATATACCCGAGTGCACTGTGCTGAACAAGAAGAAAAATCCTGAACAAGAAGGAGATTTCAAGACCTTCAAATAAAACATGAAGAATCAAGAGATCTTTCTCACTCCTGAAGAAGACAAGCTGAACTAAGACACTCTGTTTTTCAACAGAAAACCCAGAGAAGAACTCAGAAGCATTCCTACTGAATCCAATGAGTCCAGAGATACATTGATAATCACTAGAGCTTTCTAAACTCTCATCTATCTTCTCTACATGATTTATTTATTAAATTTCGAGCAGTGCGGTGTACTCTGTATATCTTTACACACACTTTCTCCTGCACTGAACTGGAGGATATCAAAATCCTCACTCAAATTCTCTTAACTTCTATTTACCCACGTCAACTGTGGAAGAGGTCCTTGTGTGACCTGGTCTTTGTTTTGTTTCCCACGAAGAACAGTGGTAGAGGTCCCTGCGTGGCCTGGACAGTTTTGTAAAACTATTTTTAACCCCAATCCAGGGTGTGGATCAAATTTATATATATATTTGAGAGGACTAATTCTCGGCTTGAGACTGAACCTCTTTTTATATCTGATGTGCATCTTTTATTTAAGTTTAAAGTATACTACATATATCTTATTTATTCCGCTGCTATTACTTTGAAATACAAAACTATTTTGAAGCTACTTTGATAGTTAAATTAGCATGTTTTTACACTTATTGTAAATCAATAGGTTAGCTTCAAAAGTTAGTTTGACCTTGTGGTTAAATTAACTAAGACTTAATCAATCTTTGAGAAGCTAAGTGAACATTTACAATCTGTATAAATTCACTACAGTTTAACTTATTTTATAAATCGGGGGATTTTAACTAGACAATATTTTAACAGAAATTTTAATTGGAACTCAATTCACCCCCCCCCCCCCCTCTTGAGTGTCCACTCCGACCAACAGAGAACTTCTCATGGTATGTAGTGATGTTTCGAAGAAGGGATTGGGTTGTGTGTCAATATAGAATGACAAATTCATAGACTGTGCTTCAAGGTAGTTGAAAGTTCATGAATAGAACTACCTAAAACATGATCTGGAGCTTGATATAGTAATATTCACTTTAAAAATATGGAGTAATTATCTCTTTGAGGAGAAGTGTGAAATATATACGGATCATAAAAGTCTCAAATATATATTCACACAGAAAGAGATGAATATACAATAACGAAGATGGTTAGAGCTGTTCAAGGATTATGACTTCTCAATTCACTACCATCTAGGGAAAGCGAACAAAGTGGAGGATAATCTAAGTATAAAGAATCTAGTAATTATATCATTAATAAGAATTTAGAGGGATCTAATATTCTTATATTTAGTAAGTATGGACATGGGAATCCTAAAGGAAAGAACATCATCAATCCTTTTACAAATGATTGCTCAGTCATCCCTTATGAAGAGGTTAAAAAATGATCAAAGGGATAATGTGGGAATTCATAAGAAAGTGGAAACTATAATAAAATGGAAATCATTGGATTTCAATATTAATTAAGGAGTTGTGAGATTTGGGTCAAGACTATGTGTACCATCAAATCCTGAGTTTAAGAAGGATCGGTTGGATGATGAACATAGCTCAACCTTCTTCATCCACCAAGGAAGAAAAAAGATTTATCAAGATCTATGATAACACTATTGGTGGGATAATATGAATAAGGAGATCAAAAATTATACAACAATATGTCTTTTATTCCATAAAGTGAAATCAGAAAGGAAAAATCCAGGGGGATGATGCAATCATTACCCATACCTACATGGAAATGGGAAAATTGTTGGGACCACTTTGTGTATAAGGTTGTATTTGTTGTCAATAGTTGTAAATGAAGATCAAAATGAAGGATATCAATAAGTACTCCAATTAAATGGAGGAATGGAAATTTAGATGATTATTGTACTAATCATAAGTTCAAAGAACATGTGTCAAAGGTGACACATTGTTTACAATAGTGAAGAATGGTGTGATATAATCCATCTGAGGATGATTAAAGAAGAATGGGGATTTGATAAAGACCATGCAATTCCTCATGATTGCATGAGAACCATGCAAGAGACTTATTGAAGAATTGAATCATATGTTTTTTATAAAGTAGAGAATGACGATTGAAGAAGAAGACAATGTGTGAGGGATTGGAATTTTGAGATGCAAATGCACTTCACATTGTATCAAAATATGATGATGCTAAAGTTGATCTATCAAAGGATATATATCATGATAGTGGAGTTTGTGTTGAAAGTAGAAGAGTTGTTGAAGGATACAAATCACCTAAAATAAGTGTTTTTGAGGTGATCGTGTTTGTTGAAAAAGCAAACAAATGACATAAAAATTTGTTGACAAAGGAGATTCCATGGTGGAATGTCGAGTTCAAGGGTTGTGGTTAACGATCCATGTTTTATTCAAGAATATCGACAAAGAAATGGATGATCTGGAGGCGGTACAAAAAGAGAATATACAAGGTAGCGTCGTTTTCTAGTGTTTGCCAAATTTTTTGGCCTGAAAATTGACAAATATAGAAAATTGGTTTGGGAAAAGAGACTTGTGCATTGTGTACTTGAAGAAAAGGTAACCTGCACACCTACTATTTTTCAAGATCAGAACATGGAAAAATGGAAAAGGAAAGAGGGTCGTGCAAGTATTGGGTTGGTCGCGCAAGTGACCTGTGCGCTGTAAAGAGACTTGCGCGCCGGTGCTTAGGAGGATTGGAAACTTGCACGCCTATTGTTCAAGATCAGAACTTCAAAATATGGAAAAGGAAAGAAGTTTGTGAAAGTATTGGTGTGTTCGCACAAGTGAGTAGCGTGACAGAGGCTAGGACGGATGATCTGCGCGCCGAGGGAAGACTTGCGCGCCACCACGTAGGGTATCCAAATGCCTATAAATATAGGAGCACCCCTCCTCATTCTGTATGAATTTCAAGACTTAGAGATTGTTCAAGTTCTCTTCATGTAGGTGGTTGAGCCACGCAAGTGGTAGTTGGGTCGTGCAAGTAGAGGTTGCATGCTGGTTGTTGCCTACACGCCCAAGGCGGTTTGGGAGAGAAAGGAAGTGAGTCGCGCAGGTTTGAAGTTTAAGGATTCGGTGTCGTGCATGAAGTTTGGTAATACCTGCGCACCAGTTTGGACTTGTGCACCGAAGACTTCTGGGTTGTATTGAGACTTGCGTGATGGGCTTGGAGAAGAGCTCCAGGTGCTGTGGGAGTACGCCCGTCTCTTTGGAGCTGCACAAAAGCTGAAAGATTGCTCGATACCTTCAGTTCAACAGATGATATATTCATTTGCGAAGACAGAAGAACAGTGAACAATTTGGTTTTATGAACAGAAGTGGTACCACACACACATGACTAGTGTTTAACATCCTCGTTGTGCTTTGCGAAGATAATAAGAACAGTTCACGAAACTAAACTCATATCTACAAAGAAATAGGGGAATATAACAATACACTCAGGTGTTAGTATTGGGAATCAAAGAAAGAGAAGAAAAAGATTTAGTGCATTTAGTTATTTCACTAAAGAAGAAGATTGAATACAAAATAGCATCAACTCAGTACTCTGATGCAAGCATTGTCTCATGCTGAACAGGAGGCAAAGACTTCAATGCAAATCTATTGAAGAGACCTTCATGTCTATAAACTGATTGGGACTTCACCAAAGGCAGTGAGCTAGGGGGATTCAATGGGAGTGACCCGAGGGAAGCAGTGAGCTATACCTGAACCTTTGTAAAGGCAGTGAGCCTGGGACAAAGTGACTATGCCCGAACCTTTGTAATCCAAAACAAGTAAGGTATAGTGGAATTAGGTACGACCGGCAAATTGTCGGCGTATGCTCCTTGGGCGTAGCCCTTAGTGGTGAACTAAGTAAAAATTGTTGTGTCATCTCTTTGCATGTGAATGTTTCATTGCTGATCATATCCATCATACAGGTTTAACTAGTTCCTACCAACTTGGGAACAAGATCCACAACTTTAAAAAAAATTGACACCCTGATTCACCCCTCCCCTCTGATGGTGTCCCAGGGTCCTACAAGTGGTATCAGATCGAAAGGATCACGTATGTTGGAAACTTGACAGTAATTCTATTCAGAAGAGGATTTGAGTTTCTTTCCCAAAGTCAACAATGAAGAGCATTCTGGATAATGACTTTTTCATTTTTGAGAAGAATCCAACATCCTGCAAGACCATGACAAATAGGAAAAAGAAAGAGAATAAGCAGTTGAAGAAGTCACTGATATCCAAAGAAGATGCAGTATCTGGTTCTCTATGCCCTTCCAATAATGAAGAAATATCAGGCTTGGAAAGTGTCAAGCTAGTGGCTCGTGATTCTACCACAGGAATGGAAGATACTTCTATTGCAAGTGATCAGGAGAAATTAATAAGCTATCTGCATGATATTCCTAAAGAAAGAGTTGATCCTGTTTTTAGAATATTTCAATGCATAAAGGCTGAGATAAATCGATTAGAAAGAGAAGATGATAATTTGGAAAAGGTATTGGAAGGAAAAATTCTTGACTGTTTAAAGCTCACCAAACAGATTAAAGTCTTTGAAGAAAAAGAGGAAGTCAATAAGACTCTAAAATAAAAGATCTATTCACTTGAAGCTGAGCTAAAGAAGAGCAATGAAGTCAAGAGTTTTTGTTTGGAAGAAACTTCCAAGATATTCAAGGAACTTGACTCCTTGTTACAAAACAAAGTTAAGATGCATGAAGATGAGGTTGAAATATTGAAGAAGACTTGTGAATAGAAGATGATCATGATTGAAGATCAAAAGATCATCCTCAATATTGAAAGTCAAAAATTTTAAGCCTAATTGATAGATCTTCACAAAAGAGAAGGAACCTACCACCATGGCTATGGTATATGGGAAGAAAAAGGAGGAAGTTGGTTCCTCAAATAGAGAACAAAAAATTAAGAAGAAGGACCAACAACCTCATAAAGAAGATACAAAAAGGAAAATATTTGTGGGTCAATGTTGGTGCTACAACAGATTTGGGCATTGTGCACTGGATTGTTGGTACAATCCCTTTCATGAAAAAGCACAAAGAAATCATGTATCGAAGGGAAGAAATCCAGAGAATAAAAAGCAACATCATCAAGTCCAGAAGTATCTATTTATAGCAAACAGATTTGGAATTCTTGATAACATTTGTGATGTATACAACGGCAGTGGTCACATGGTAGGTACATGCCTATCTAAACATGCACTCTGTGTTGATAAGAATAGAATACCTCTGATGTCTTCTAAGTCTGAAGCAAGTACATTGGGAAGAAATCATAAGAATAGTTTGAACACACATTTTCCCAAGAAGATCTCAAATAGGTAAGCTGAGAAGACCCAGGATTTTTGATACATGAAATTGAAGGGTCATTCATCCAAAAGAAAAACTATGTGGGATGAAACTCAGATGAATCCATGTGGAAGATCCAAACCTGCTGCAAGAATTCCAAATGACATATTGGTCATCTGGCCAGAATATTTGAAAAGAATGAGGAAACTTGAAGATGAAAAGGCCAAGGATGGTGATATAAGGAAAAGGAAAATTTTCATGTGATGAAGACAAAAGGCATGAGAGATTGCAAACCAAGAGAAACATATGTGTCAAAGAAGTTCTATGTGAGAGATGCATGAAATATGGTCATGTTGCAAAAGGTTGTCTAACCTTAATAGTAGAGCAAGAATAATTCCTTAAGAGGAGTAAGAATGTATCATATATGATGGATATTAATCAGAACAATTATCCACACAAAGAGGAAGAGAATGTGAAGGGAGCCATGCCACATCAACATATATCAGAACATATGTTCAAATGTGCAGGCATGAAGACGGGAGTGAACAGAGGAACTTGGTTTAGAAAAGAACCTCAACCATGCAGCTCATTTTGATGAAGCAAGGAGGAACCACCTTATTCCCTTAATCATTTATGTATTGTATTTTTGCTAATAATGCAGGGAATTGAAGGTGAAGCATGCTCTCAGGGGGAGAACCTGAGAAGTAGTGAATGGTGTCAACTCTTGATAGCTAAGCTGAAGAATTTCCCATCCTTGGAAGATTTTTAAATTGATATTCAAATATTAATATGATGAAGGATCACTCTTGATGAAGATTATGAGGAGTGTTTACCTTGAGGGGGAGAAAAATGAAGAAGATTCCAAAATCATTGTTTCAATCAGTATCAACTCCAGCTGGTATTAAATGCAATTAATCTATAAATTTCTTAAAGATCATGTCATTGGAGAAGGTATGTCATTTTCCCAATCTCTCAACCTTGGTTACTCAGAACATAGGTATTTCTACAAAGGGTGAGTAACTGAATTGATTAGTGACATAAGAAGAATGGAAGTTCCTCAAGGCCACCTATCCTGCCAATTGCACTTGAATGTTTTTGATTTGTTTGCTGATGTGAGTGTAGGAGTTTTAGGTTGATTATTATCTATCACATTTTATTTATTTTTCCTGAAATGAAAGTGGTAAACCCTTGAAGACAAAATACATGAGTTCTCATCTCATGTTGGTATCAGGATTTGTGAATAATGGACACACTTGTTGTCTAAATAAAATCCCCTTGTTTTCTACATCGAGCATTTCTCAAGTATACTTAGAGAGAAATGATTAATGAAACATTGCTTAAGTATAGATTGATACCCTCCCTACCATGAGCTTTTTATTTCTTGTCAATAAGGGGGAGAGAAAGTGAAATGAACTTTTAAAAAGAAAAGTTGATTGAAGATAAGATTCTCATTTTGACATTAACGAATTCATTTCATAAGATATGTAAGGTATTGACAACAAAATACAAAGGGGGAGATTATTGGGACCACATTGTGTATAAGGTTGTATTTTTTGTCAATAGTTGTCAATAAAGATAAAAATGAAGGAGATCAAGAAGTACTCCAATGAAATGGAGGAATGGAAATTCAGATGATTGTTGTACTGATCATAAGTTCAAAGAACCTATGTCAAAGGTGACACATTGTTTACAATAGTGAACAATGGTGATATATAATCCATCTGAGGATGATTAAAGAAGAATGGGGATTTTATGAAGACCATGCAATTCCTCATGATTTCATGAGAACCATACAAGATACTTCTTGAAGAATTGAATCGTATGTTTTTTATGAAGTAGAGAATGACGGTTGAAGAAGAATACAATGTGCGAGGGATTGGAATTCTGAGATGTCCATGCACTTCACATTGTATAAAAATATGATGATGATAAAGTTGATCTATCAAAGGATATATATCGTGATAGTGGAGTTTTTGTTGAAAGAATAAGAGTTGTTGAAGGATACAAATAACCGAAAAGAAGTGTTTTTGAGGTGATCGTGCTTGTTGAAAAAGCAAACAAACGACATAAAAATTTGTTGAAAAAGGAGATTCCATGGTGGCATGTCGAGTTCAAGGGTTGTGGTTAACGATCCATGTTTGATTCAAGAACGTCGACAAAATAATGGATGATCTGAAGGGGGTACAAAAAGGGCAGATACAAGGTGGCACCGTTTTCCGATGTTTTCCAAAATTTTGGGCCTTAAAATCGACAAATAGAGAAAAGCAGTTTTGGAAAAGAGACTTGCGCACTGTGTACTTGAAGAAAAGGTAACCTTTGCACCTACTGTTTTTCAAGATCATACCATGTAAAAATGGAAAAGTAAAGAGGGTCGTGCAAGAATTGGGTTGGTCGCGCAAGTGACATGCGCGCCATGAAGAGACTTGCGCGTCGGTGCCTCAGAGGATTGGAAACTTGCGCACCTATTATTTTTCAAGATCATAACTTCAAAATATGGAAAAGGAAATAAGGTCATGCAAGTATTGTTGTGGTCATGCAAGTGAGTAGCGCGACAGATGCTAGGGTGGATGAGTTGCGCGCCGGAACCTGCGTGCCGAGGGAAGACTTGCGCACCACCGCGTAGGGTATCTGAATGCCTATAAATAGAGGAGAACCCCTACTCATTCTGTACGAAGTTCAACACTTAGATATTGTTTGAGCTCTCGTCGTATATGTGGTTGATCCGCGCAAGTGGTATTTGGGTCACGCAAGTAGAGGTTGCGCACCGGTTGTTGCCTGCGCGCCCAAGGCGGTTTGTGAGAGAAATGAAGTGAGTTGTGCAGGTTTGAAGTTGAAGGAGGCGGTGTCGCACAGGTAGTTTGGTAATACCTGCGCGCCAGTTTGGACTTGCGCGCCAAAGACTTGCGCGCCGTATTGGGACTTGCGCACCGTGCTTTGAGAAGAGTTCCAAGTGCTGATGGAGTACACCCATCTTTTTGGAGCTGCATGAAAGCTGAAAGATTTCTCGATACCTTCAGTGCAATAGATGATGTATTCATTTGCGAAGACAGAAGAACAGTGAACAATTTGGTTTTATGAAGAGAATTGGTACCGCACACACATGACTGGTGTTTAACATCCTTGTTGTGCTTTGCGAAGAGAAGAAGAATGGTTCGTGCAACTAAACTCAGATCTCCACAAAAATATGGGAATATATCAATACACTCAGGTGTTAGTATTGGGAATCAAAGGAAGAGAATAAGAAGATTTAGTGCATTCAGTTATTTCACTAAATAATAAGATTGAATACAAAAGGGAAACAACTCAGTACTCTGATGCAAGCATTGTCTCATGCTGAACAGGAGACAAAGACTTCAATCCAAATCTATTTAAGAGACCTTCACGTCTATAAACTGAGTGGTACTTCACCAAAGGCAATGATCCAGGGGGAGTCAACGGGTGTGACCTGAGGGAAGCAGTGAGCTATCCCTGAACCTTTGTAAAGGCAGTGAGCCTGGGATAGAGTGACTATTCCCGAACCTTTGTAATCCACAGTAAGTGAAGTATAGTGGAATTAGGTATGACTGGAAACTTTTCGGCGTATGCTCATTGGACGTAGCCCTTAGTGGTGAACCAAGTAAAAATTGTTGTGTCATCTATTTTCATGTGAATGTTTCATTGCTGATAATATCCATCATACAGGTTTAACTAGTTCCTACCAATGTGGGAATAAGATCCACAACTTTAAAAAGAAAAATTTGGCACCCTGATTCACCCCTCCCCTCTCAGGGTGTCCCAGGGTCCTAAAAAAACATCATCATGGACTTTTTCACTAGTCTTATGAATACATAAAGAGGGAATAATGTTATATGGGTTGTGGTGTATCATATTACAAATACTACGCACTTCATTATGATTCTAGAGGATTTCTCACTCGATAAACTTGCATGAATATACATCACATAAGTCTTAAGGCTTCATGGAGTACCACTATCAATTGTATCTGATCGAGATCCAAAATTCACCTCTAAGTTTTGGAATCTTTTACAACACACTCAGAATATTGGGTTGAACTTCAACATGGATTATCATCCTCAAACTAATGGCCAATATGAGAAAACTATTCAGACATTTGAATACATGTTGAGAGCATGTTCTATATAATTCAAAGGAGGATGGGACCAACATATTCCTCTGGTCGAGTTCTCTTACAGTAATAGTTTCTTCTTGATCATCCAAATGGTTCCCTATGAATCTCTTTATGGGAATAGGTGAATAACACTTTCATGCTGAGATGAAGTTTGGGAACAAAAACTACTAGGTCTTGAAATGGTCAAGGAAATAGTGGAAAACATTAAGACCATTCAATAGCACATCAAGGCTACTCAGAGTCGACATAAAAGCTATGCTGACAATCATCGATGAGATCTAGAGTTTGATGTTGGAGACATGGTATTCCTCTACATATCCCCATGGAAGAAAATGATGATATTTGGTATGAAGTTAAATATTATTCCAAGTTACGTCATCCCTTTTGAGATCTTTGATCACATCAGAGCAGTGGCCTATTCACTAGCACTCCCATCGAAACTATCTCAAGTACATGATGCATTCAATGTATCCCTCTTAAGAAATTACATACCATACCCCTCACATGTACTCAATACATAGGTGGTACCATTGTATAATGATCTTTCCTATGAAAAGCAGTCGATGAAGATCTTAGATCGTAGAGAAAAGGTTCTATAAAATAAGAAAATGCACCTTGTCAAAGTGTTGTAGAGAAAACACAAGTTTGAAGAAGAAACATGGGAATCAGAGGAGGTGATGAAATAGAGTTACCCTCATCTGTTTTATCATAGGAAAAGAAAGTTTCAAGGGTAAAATTTCTTAATGGTGGAATATTATGACAACCCAAATAGTTATAAATAAAATTTCCCTTGAGATTTTAATTAAATGTCTTATTATGTAATATACTTATTGAAAGAACATGGACTCCTTTGGTTTTATTATATCCTATTGGATTTAAATTACTGTTAAGAATCATTATCATTGATAATATATTCATTGAACATTGATCACATGATTATTTTAAATATATGGTTTTAACAAATCCAATTGACACAGACAAAGGAAGTGATAGCCTCAACCTATAGGATCGTACCCTATGAAGCCCATTTATCAGAGCTTCTAATGGAGATAGAACCTCTAGGATTTACCCTTGACCAATCCCAAGTTTATATCCAACAAATTAAGCATGAGATAAACTATTTATGAGAGAATTTCAATCTCATCGAGATCATGACTCAAAGCATGTTCGTCGCACCGCCCCATGAAAGTTACACCATCGTGCACCTTACCCTTATGGATTTTGGTGGTGTATTAAAGGGATATCTATCAAGACCCTAGAAATATTATTATGTATATTATTTTTTATATAATAATGAATGTATTTTTACCTTATTATTGTTACTTTATAAATGATTTTGATTCAATAAAACACAAATAGTATTTTTGATTAATATTCAAATTCAATTAAGGAATTTATTTTAATTAATTAATGGGTTTTTTAAATAAACAATATTTTAATAAAATATTATTATTAAATGATGTTTTCTAAATTTAAATGACCATATTATTTTTAATAAGTCAAATGTAATTTTTATAAGTGTTCAAAAACTATTATTTTCAAAAACCCAACATTTATTAATAAATGTTGATTTTATTTTAAAAGTGAAAATTCAAATATTTAGAAAATTATTTAGATAAAATGAATATAATTTTTTGAATCATAACATCAAAATTATCCAATGGTAAATTTTTCATAATTTTCTGACAGAGTCAAATTTTCAGGTAAAAATTAAATACCATATAAATATACATTGTGTATTATGACATAATAATGACCCAAAAGTGATGTAATAAATACTATAAATGGTATCCAAGACCAAATATATGTTTTTAATTTAAAATAATTTGATTTTAATTTTATTTTATTTTATTTATAAATCTATTATGAATCCTCCAAAACATGTAATATATTTTAAGGTTTAAAAACCATTTTTAAGAGTATGACTTGCCTTCACATAATCAAGGGTATTATTTTATTAATTTCTGCCCCTTGACTTATAAAATAATGAAAACCAGTATCATTTGGTAGAAACCATGGGCAAAAACCATGGGATGGTTTGTGTTTTTGGTTATTTTATTATGTAGATTCCAAAACCTAAATAATAAATAAATCCCCCTCTTTTCCTATATAAACTCACACAAGATCACATTTATCTTCACTAAAACTACTTAAATCATTTCCATAATCTTTCCTCAACTATCTAGAGTTCTCAAAAGGTTCTCAAAATCTCTCAAGAATCCCCTCCAAATCATTTGGAGTCACGCACCCAAGTAAGGGATTTCTCTCTTCACATTTCCATTCAAGCACTTATTTTATGTTATGTCTCTTGAATTCCATTTTCTTATGTTGGGATATGTTATTAAATATTCACATTAATTTCCATTTAATTTATATATGATTATATCCCCCCACATTATCAATCTCATTGATCCTCCCATGATTCTTTATGTTCACCTATTACCAAGCTAAAATATAGTTAGGATTATTTTTTGTATTCAAGTTTCTTAATTACCTTATGCCTTCTATTTCCAAATTTATAATGTTGGAATATGTTTTCCATGTCCATAATAACACCCATTTTATTTCTATGTGATGATATACCCCTTTATCTCCCATCAACCTGATTTTATGAATCTTTAAGTGACGTCGTTATGTTGCCGAAATTCCACCGTGATTTTCTACGCCAAAACAATTGTGTAGTGAATACTATACTCATTTACTATCAAGGGTGTTCACCTTTATGAACATATATTTTTTTATTGGGGACTTAAATGTATTTATTCCACACTCCTTGATCATGGAATAAATTATGATGATGAATGAATCGATGTTGAAGAAGTCCCTGATATCCAAAGAAGATGCAGTATCTGGTTCTCCATGCCCTTCCAATAATGACGAAATATCAGGCTTGGAAAGTATCGAGCTGGTGGCTCGTGATTCTACCACAGGAATGGAAGACACTTCTATCGCAAGTGATTAGGAGAAATTAATAAGCTATCTGCATGATATTCCTGAAGAAATAGTTGATCCTATTTTTAAAATATTTCAATGCATACAGGCTGAGATCAATAGATTGGAAAGAGAAGATGATAATTTGGAAAAGGGCTTGGAAGGAAAAATTATTGAATGTAAAAGCTCACCAAACTGATTAAAGTATTTGAAGAAAAAGAGGAATTCAATAAGACTCTAAAAGAAAAGATCCATCCACTTGAAGCTGAGCTGAATAAGAGCAATGAAGTCAAGAGTTTTTGTTTGGAAAAAACTTCCAAGAGATTCAAGGAACTTGACTCTTTGTTACAAAACAAAGTTAAGATGCATTAATATGAGGTTGAAATATTGAAGAAGACTTGTGAAGAGAAGATGATCAAGATTGATGATCAGAAGATCATCCTCAATATTGAAAGTCAAAAATTGGAATCCCAATTGACAGATCTTGAGAAGGCCCATATTGAGACTTCACAAAAGAATGAAACAGGAGATGCTAGTACTCAATTTTCATTAGAGGATACTAAAGCTAAAATACCTCCAACATGTGACAAGAAGATTATGAAAACTCTTGATTATTCATTTCAAGAAACAATATTTTTGCCATTAAATGCACACTGGAGGATGCTAAAGCCAAAATACCTCCAACATGTGATAAGAAGATCATGAATTCACTCATTGATCTATCACAAGAAACTGAGAAAGTGAAGGTACCATACAAACCATCTTGTACTCATGTTTCTAAATACGTTCCCACAATCAGTGCAGTCTGGAAGAAAAATTCTAAACAAGTATGGATGAGGAAAGGTGAAGAGAAGAAACCTACCACCATGGATAGGGTAGATGGGAAGAAAAATGAGGAAGTCAATTCCTCAAATAGAGCACAAAAAATTAAGAAGAAGGCCCAACAAACTCATACAGAAGATACAAAAAGGAAAATATTTTTGGGTCAATGTTGGTGTTGCAACATATTTGGGAATTATACACTGGATTGTTGGTACAATCCCTTTCATGAAAAAGCACAAAGAAAGCCTGTATCAAAGGGAAGAAATCCAGAGAATAAAAAGCAACATCTTCAGGTCCAGAAGCATCTGTTTACAACAAATAGATTTGGAATGCTTGATAACATCTATGATGTATGCAATGGCGGTGGTCACATGGTAGGTACATGCCTATCTAAACATGCACTCTATGTTGATAAGAATAGAATACCTCTGATGTCGTCTAATTATGAATCAAGTACCTTGGGAAGAAATCATAATAATAGTGTGAACACACATTTTACCAAGAAGATCTCAAATAGGGAAGCTGAGAAGACCCAGGATTTTAGATCCATGAAATTGAAGGGTCATTCATCCAAAAGAAAAACTATGTGGAATGAAACTCAGATGAACCCATGTGGAAGATCCAAACCTGCTGCAACAATTCCAAATGACATATTGGTCATCTGGGCAGAAGATTTGAAAAGAATGAGGAAACTTGAAGATGAAAAGGCCAAGGCTGGTGACAAAGGAAAAGGAAAAATTTCACGTGATGAAGACAAAAAATCATGAGATATTGGAAACCAAGAGAAACACATGTGTCAAAGAAGTTCTATGTGAGAGATGCATGAAATCTGGTCACGTTGCCGAAGGTTGTCTAACCTTAATAGCAGAGTAAGAAGTTGTCCTTAAGAGGAGTAAGAATGTATCATATATGATGGATATTAATAAGAACAATTCTCCACACAAAGAGGAAGAGAATGTGAAGAGCCAAGACACATCAACACATATTAGAACATATGTTCAAATGTGTAGGCATGAAGACTGGAGTGAACAGAGGAACTTGGTTTAGAAAAGAACCTCAACCATGCAGCTCATGTTGATGAAGCAAGGAGGAACCACCTTATTCCCTTAATCATTTATGTATTGTATTTTTTCTAATAATTCAGAGAATTGAAGGTAAAGCATGCTCTCAGGGGGAGAACCTGAGAATTAGTGAATGTTGTCAACTCTTGATAGCTAAGCTGAAGAAATTCCCATCCTTGGAAGATTATTAAATTGATATTCAAAGATTAAGATGATGAAGGATCACTCTTGATGAGGATGATGAGGAGTGTTTCCCTTGAGGGGGAGAAAAATGGAGAAGATTCCAAAATCATTGTTTCAATCAGTATCAACTCTAGTTGTTATTAAATGCAATTACTCTATAAATTTCTTGAAGATCATGTCATTGGAGAAGGTATGTCATTTTCCCAATCTCTCAACCTTGGTTACTTAGAACATAGGTATTTCTACAAAGGGGGAGTAACTGAATTGATTAGTGACATAAGAATAATTGAAGTGCCTCAAGGCCACTTATCCTACCGATTGCACTTGAATGTTTTTGATCTGTTTGATGATGTGGGTCCAAGAGTTTCAGGTTGATTATTCCCTATCACATTTGATTTCTTTTTCCTGAAATGAAAGTGTTAAACCCTTGAAGACAAAATACATAAGTTCTCATCTCATGTTCGTATCATGATCTATGAATAATGGATAGCCTTGTTGTCTAAATCAAATACTCTTGTTTTTTACATCGAGCATTGCTCAAGTAGACTTAAAGAGAAATTTTTAATGAAACATTGCTTAAGTATATATTGATACCCTCTATATCATTATATTTTTATTTCTTGTCAACAAGGGGGAGAGAAAGTGAAATGAATGTTTGAAAAGAAAAGTTGATTGAAGAGAAGATTCTCATTTTGACATTAACGAATTCATTTCATAAGATATGTAAGGTATTGAAAAAAAATACAAAGGGGGATATTTTTGGGACCACTTTGTGTATAAGGTTGTATTTGTTGTCAATAGTTGTCAATGAAGATCAAAATAAAGTAGATCAAGAATTACTCCAATGAAATTGAGGAATGGAAAATCAGATGATTTTTGTAATGATCATAAGTTCAAAGAACATGTGTCAAGGGTGACACATTGTTTACAACAGCGAATAATGGTGAGATATAATCCATCTGAGGATGATTAAAGAAGATTTGGGATTTGATAAAGACCATGCAATTCCTCATGATTGCATGAGAACCATGCAAGAGACTTATTGAAGAATTGAATCATATGTTTTTCATAAAGTAGAGAATGATGATTGAAGAAGAAGACAATGTGAGAGGGATTGGAATTATGATATTTCCATGCACTTCACATTGTATCAAAATATGATGATGCTAAAGCTGATCTATCAAAGGATATATATCGTGATAGTGGAGTTTGTGTTGAAAGAAGAAGAGTTGTTGAAGGATAAAAATCACCGAAAAGAAGTGTTTTTGAGGTGATCATGCTTGTTTACAAAGCAAACAAACGACATACAGATTTGTTGAAAAAGGAGATTCCATGGTGGCATGTCGATTTCAAGGGATGTGGTTAATGATCCATGTTTGATTCAAGAACGTCGAAAAAGGAATAGATGATCTGAAGGGGGTACAAAAAGATCAGATACAAGGTGGCACCATTTTCCAGTGTTTGCCAAATTTTTGGGCCTGAAAATAGACAAATAGAGAAAAGTGGTTTTGGAAAAGAGACTTGCGTGTTTTGTACTTGAATAAAGGGAACCTGCATGACTACTGTTTTTCAAGATTAGAACATGGAAAAATGGCGAAGGAAAGAGGGTCGCGCAATAATTGGGTTGGTCGCGCAAGTGACCTGTGCGCCGTGAAGAGACTTGCGCGCCAGTTCTTAGGATGATTGGAAACTTGCTCGCCTATTTTTTTTCAAGATCAGAACTTCAAAATATGGAAAAGGAAATAAGGTCACGCAAGTATTGGTGTGGTCGCGCAAGTGAGTAGCGCGACAGAGGCTAGGGTGGATGAGCTGCGCGCCGAGGGAAGACTTGCTCATCGCCGCGTAGGGTATCTGAATGCCTATAAATAGAGGAGAACCCCTCCTCGTTCTGTATGAAGTTCAAGACTTAGATATTGTTCGATCTCTCGTCATGCAGGTGGTTGAGTCGCGCAATTGGTAGTTGGGTCGCACAAGTAGAGACTGCGCACCAGTTGTTGCCTGCGCGCCCAAGGCGGTTTGGGAGAGAAAGGAAGTGAGTCACGCAGGTTTGAATTTGAAGGAGGCGGTATCACGCAGGTAGTTTGGTAATACCTGCATGCTAGTTTGGACTTGCGCGCCAAAGACTTGTGCGTTGTTTTGGGACTTGTGCACTGGGCTTGGACAAGAGCACCAGGTGCTGTTGGAGTATGCCCGTCTTTTTGGAGCTGCACGAAAGCTGAAAGATTTCTCAATACCTTTAGTGCAACAGATGATGTATTCATTTGCGAAGATGGAAGAACAGTGAAAAATTTGGTTTTATGAATAGAAGTGGTACCGCACACACATGACTGGTGTTTAACATCCTCATTGTGCTTTGTGAAGATAAGAAGAACGGTTCGTGCAACTAAACTCAGATCTGCACAGAAAGAGGGGAATATATCAATACCCTTAGGTGTTAGTATTGGGAATCAAAGGAAGATAATAAGAAGATTCAGTGCATTCAGTTATTTCACTAAATAAGAAGATTGAATACAAAAGATCAACAACTCAGTACTCTGATGCAAGAATTGTCTCATGCTGAACAGGAGAAAAAGACTTCAATACAAATCTATTGAAGAGACCTTCACGTCTATAAACTGAGTGGGACTTCACCAAAGGCAATGAGCTAGGGGGAGTCAACGGAAGTGACCTGAGGGAAGTAGTGTGCTATCCCTGAACCTTTGTAAAGGCAGTGAGCCTGGGATAGAGTGACTGTGCTCAAACCTTTGTAATCCACAACAAGTGAAGTATAGTGGAATTAGGTACGACCGGAAACTTGTCGGCGTATGCTCATTGGACGTAGCCCTTAGTGGTGAACCAAGTAAAAATTGTTGTGTTATCTATTTGCATGTGAATGTTTCATTGCTAATCATATCCATAATAGAGGTTTAACTAGTTCCTGCAAATGTGGGAACAAGACCCACAACTTTAAAAAGAATAAGTTGACACCCTGATTCACCCCTCCCCTCTCAGGGTGTCCCGGGGTCCTACAAAAACATCATCATGGACTTTTTCATTGGTCTTATGAATACATAAAGAGGGAATAATGTTATATGGGTTGTGGTGTATCATCTTACAAATACTACGCACTTAATTGTGATTCTAGAGTATTTCTCACTGGATAAACTTGCACGAATATACATCACAGAAGTCTTAAGGCTTCATGGAGTACCACTATCAATTGTATCCGATCGAGATCCAAAATTCACCTCTAAGTTTTGGAAGCTTTTACAACACACTCAGAATATTGTTTTGAACTTCAACATGGATTATCATCCTCAAACTAATGGCCAATATGAGCAGACTATTCAGACATTGGAATACATGTTGAGAGCATGTTCAATAGAATTCAAAGGAGGATGGGACCAACATATTACTCTGGTCGAGTTCTCTTACAACAATAGTTTCTTCTTGATCATCCAAATGGTTCCCTATGAATCTCTTTATGGGAATACGTGAATAACACTTTCATGTTAAGATGAAGTTTGGGAACAAAAACTAAGAGGTCCTAAAATAGTCAAGGAAATAGTGGAAAATGTTAAGACCATTCAACAGCACATCAAGGCTACTCAGAGTCGACATAAAATCTATGCTAACAATCATCGATGAGATCTAGAGTTTTATGTTGGAGACATGGTATTCCTCTGTATATCACCATGGAAAAAAGTGATGAGATTTGGGATAAAGTTAAATATTATTCCAAGGTACGTCATCCCTTTTGAGATCTTTGATCACATCAGAGTTGTGGCCTATGGACTAGCACTCCCACCGAACATATCTCAAGTACATGATGTATTCAATGTATCCCTCTTGAGAAATTACATACCATACCCCTCACATGTACTCAATCCATAGGTGGTACCATTGTAGAATGATATTTCCTATGAAGATCAGTCGATGAAGATCTTAGATCTTAGAGAAAAGGTTCTATGAAATAAGAAAATGCATCTTGTCAAAGTGTTGTAGAGAAACCACAAGTTTAAAGAAGCAACATGGGAATCAGTGGAGGTGATGAAATAGAGTTACCCTCATCTGTTTTATCATGGGAAAAGAAAATTTCAAGGGTAAAATTTCTTAATGGGGGAATATTATGGCGACCCAAACAGTTATAAATAAAATTTCCCTTGAGATTTTAATTAAATGTCTTATTATGTAATATGCTTATTGAAAGAACATGAACTCATTTGGTTTTATTATATCCTATTGGATTTAAATTACTGTTAAGAATCATTATCATTGATAATATATTCATTGAACATTGATCACGTGATTATTTTAAATATATGGTTTTAACTAATCCAATTGACACAGACAAAAGAAGTGATAGCCTCAACCTATAGGATCGTACCCTATGAAGCCCATTTATCAGAGCTTCTAATGGAGATAGAACCTCTAGGATTTACCCTTGACCAATCCCAAGTTTATATCCAACAAATTAAGCATGAGATAAACTATTTTTGAGAGAAGTTTAATCTCATCGAGATCATGACTCAAAGCATGTCAGTCGCACCGCCCCATGAAATTTACACCATCATGCACCTTACCCTTATGGATTTTGGTGGTGTATTAAGCATGAGATAAACTATTTACTAGTGTTTTTATTCCCCATTTATGTCCCTATTGTCTAACATGCATCACCTTATTCCATTTTAATTCACTTATTGGGCTTTATATCTCACCCATTTCTTATGTTTTCCCCATTATATACCATGTAGTTTTAAAATCCATGGAATTTTAGATACATGTTAAATAATTTTTTGATAATATTGTTGTATCCCATGTTCAAGAAGTTATGTTATGTACCTAATTCATAAATACACTATAATTATAGATCTTTTGGGTTGTATTATGTGTACTTTTATGTAATAAATCATGTATTAAAGTGTAATAAATAGAAGGGTTGTTATAAAAGCTATTCAACATTGTATTTATTTAATGGAAAATTATACTAAAATCTCAAGGTGTTATACGGGTTGTGATAATTATTTTATTGTATTGGTCAGTTAGGAAATTTTATTAAATTGAATGATTTTTTATGGATTCCTATTTTTATTCATTTAATGCATTTCATATTGTTGTATATATTTTTGATTTTATTATATTTAAGTGTATAATATCAACTTTGACCTCTGTGAATATTTATTTTTATGTACATGTTGTATTTTGGACATGTTAGTCACATAGATGAGTCATACCAAATTTTTTGTAGAAATATGATAGGAACTTTTAGATGGGTGTAAAGAGGGAAATCCCCCCACCATGATGTGTATGAACCCTGAATGTTGTTTTTTGGTGTTCAACGACTGGGGAAACATTTGATACGAGTGGAATGTCAGTTCAAGATCTAGGTTATCTTGGATTGGGGGTTATAATTGTTGTTTACATTGAGAATATGTATTTAATTTTAGAAATACATGTATTGTCATTTTATATTATTAATATTACTCAATTTTATGTTTTTTGGAACATACACTTATAGTTACATCTATTATTAGTAGTTTGCAGTTTATTTTTAAGAGAATGTCTCTCATTCAGGAAATTATGTTATTCACTGATAGAAATATCACTTTTAGTGATAGCAAAATGTAACATCATGTTACATTATTTTATATATTCATTGACACTTTTTTTATATCCATTAGGTAAGATCTTTTTTGGGGTTTTTTTAGGAGAATTTAGAAAATTTTGGAAGCTCAAGGGGTTGTACACAGTTGGCACACGGTTAAGGAAAATTGTGCGGTTTGGCCCAGAAAACTATGAGCCCTATTTTGAGCCATTAAAAAGGGAACATGGTTTTTAAAAACTATGAAAACAGCCCATACAAACCCTGAAAATTCAAATAGTGAGTATTTTTATGGTTGGCACACAGTTTGAAAAATTGTGCACCCTCATAGGAGAAAGTATGCGACCCTACCCAGCAAAATGTGCGCGTGGATTTTAATTCCCCTAAAAAAATTATTAAAATCTTGAAACCCTACAATTTATCCCCTAATCACCCTATTTTTACCCTAAATCGAATCCTTTGTCTTTTAAGTCTCCCAAGAGGTGATTTTGACTCATCCAAACCCTTTTCTTGGTGGATCGAAGCATCGTTGATATCGTTCGATCTCCTCCAGGTAAGTGGATCTACTATTATGTGATTTAATCTAATATCTATTTCTATCCTCATTATAGAGTGATGGAGAATCATGTTTTTTATGGATCTAAACTCAGTTTTTTTGTATCTTTATTTTAGGTTGTGTTTCTCGATCTCCTTCACCTCATTCTTCATTGGTGATTCCATTGTGGGTGTTTTCATTGACTGTGTGATTAAAGGTGAGTGGTTCTATGATTCTTTGACCTATTATCAAAACCTTAAATTTATTGATTGAATTAAAATGAGTTTTTAATTGATTTAAAAGCCCTAATTTGAAAGGATTTGCTGTATGATTTGAAATGGCAAGGAAATTGTGAAAAAAACCCCAATTTTAATGGAATTGAAATGTGGGGTGGATTTTTGGGAAGATGATGAATTAATTTTGAAATTTATTTGATCAATTTATTTGTTGATGAATCTTGATAAAAATTAATTAAAGTGAAATATGATTTGAAATGGCATGAAATGATGAAAACCTCTATTTGAGTTTTGAAATGCGAAAGGCATGTTCAAAACTGAAAACTGGGCAATTGTTATTTGAATTGATTTGAAATTTTTTATTTTCCCATGTTTGATTTATTGATTTATTGAAGAACATGTCAGCCTAGGTTGTTAGTGGTAATTGGGACAAGTACTATAGGACCTTGACTCCCTAGAAATAGATTGAAAATTGCATGAACTCCTGATAGGGTTCCCCTTTGTGGTGTGGATGGCCCATGAGGGTTCCCCACTTGGAGGTGCACAACTAGATATTGTGGTATTTGTGATGGCTAATTTGCAATGGACTGTTGTCGCAAAAGGCCATTTGTGACGAGAGCCCATCACAAATGCTCTGTTGCAATAAATGGCATCATAGATGAAGGTATTTGTGATGGGCCATCGCAAATAAAAACTAATCATGGTGTGATAGGCACCCATCACAAATGGTATATGTATGTGTTTTAAAAAATGAAATTGTGATGGACCTTCACAATTAATTCTATTTACGATGTACAATTAATCTGTCACAAATACTATTATCTTTTAAAAAAATAAAATACATAGAATTAAAATAATTAAAAATAGTTAAATATAATTAAAAAATTAATATAATTAAAAAAATAAATATAATTAAAAAATTATTAAAATTTAAAAAAAATACAAATAGGAAAAAATATTAAAAAATACAAATAATTAAAATAATTAAAACAATTAAAACAAACATAAAAGTAATAAATCATTTCAAACATAATATGTTTTTTATCCCAAATTAAAAAATGGTCATAAAACTTCACATGTCATAAATTAACATCAGGTAGAGGAGGATCACTCAAAGGATTGGTGGAGGAAACACTATACCAACGTAATGAAAAAGTCATCTCATATAATCCAACATCTTCTCATATCTCTAACATTGTTGTTCGTGCTTTTCCTCCCTCTCTTTCTACATCCATTTTATTATCTCATCCTAAGTGCCCAACCTCTCCTCATATTGTGCATCAGATGATGACATCGAAGAAGACTCTCCATGAGCTCCCTTTGAGCTCATTGATGACATCACAGAAGTATTATAATAACTTGTAGGTGTCAATCAGGAACCAATACCAATCACTTGACCTTTATCAACACCATGAAAAGTTGCTTGTATCTAGGCCCCCTCATCAAAACCCGAATCACCAGTGGTGTCTTTTTCACTCCTATCATGACTCTCCTATGAATGATAATTCATAGCCACATATGTTTCCTTCAAGTATAATAAAAAATTAGAATAACAATAAAATTAATATTTGGGAAATTTTTAAATAAATTACTAACTACAATATGGTGTTGTTAGTCACCTAAAACTTATCATGTATTAGTATACATCATCTTATAAACTTAAAACACTATAATATATGGGTTAGTAGTGGCCTGTATAAAATAAAAAACATGTTACAGTTGAAGTATATATACATTAATAAATAATATAACTTACCATATGTCGTCAATGTATTCCAAATGTATGACTACCAACCCTATGTGTGACCTCTTTCCTCCCTTGGATATGATGTCCAAATGATGAACTCCTCCTAAAAGTCTCTATTAACCAGTAAGAGCACAATCCATCCCATACCTAAGTTGAGATATACTCAGGTCGATGGGAGACACAAGACTGGTCAAAAATAATAGCAGAACCTTTATCCATGGCTCGCTTTATAAGGTTGTGTAGAAACTGACGAATGCACTCAAGTATATAAATCCCCCATGCCTCTCAAATGGGATCTATCAGGATATCAAGAATAGGAGAAAATAAATTTTTCAAGATAATTAAAAACAATATATTAGTAATTAAATATATTTTAATATATATATATATATATATATATTATTTAATAATGTATAATCTAATGGTAGAACATCTAGTGATGCATTATAATGGGAATTGGGTCTCATGACACCCATGGATCAGAAAAATAATTTCTTATAATCACACCAGCCTACCCAATAGTTAAATGTGAAAAATTAGGAAAATAAAAAAAAGTATTACCAAAATTAATACACAAAATAAATATTAAATAATTAAACATACCTCTATTTATGAGGATAAAATTGGGATCATTAGAAGGTAGTCCAACATCAGTGAGAGAATGAAATAGATCGTCAAGAGTATCTCCATCCATATAAAAAAAATTTACCTGTAAGAAATTTTTAATACAAATATCAAATATAAAAAACAAATAAATACAAGAATATAATAATATTACCTATAACAAATTGTTAATAAAAATATTAAATATAAAAAATAATAAATATTAGAATACAGTAATTACCTGTAAATAAATACCTGAATATAATACATCAATCACCATCTTCTTCTTCATTTTCATTGAGAACAATGTTTTAATCCTCATCTTCATCATCATAAACTTTCATATGACTTCCAGTTTCATCATTCATCATTACTTCATCAATATTATCTATATCATCAGCCCTTTACTAAGGGGTTTCATCGTCGATATTTATATCTCATTAGGTAAGATATATATTTGTTGATGTTTCCTGAAAAAATTCAATACCTTACATTTCCACAGAAGCATTTTCATTTTCAATAAATTGATTTCCACGTGATTTCATTTTTATCACACTCCAACAGTCATACAAATCTCTCAAAACATCACATTAATTTTCATAATAAACATGATGTGCTTGATGTTCCAACATAAATGTTTCATTTGATGTAAGAAGACTATTATATTTAATGTCAAAAACTCCATTTCATGGATAAACTCATAAACCTTGATTAGTATCAAACCAATGGCATTTAATCACTATTACATAATGTGGTTCTAGATTATATAACTCAATTATTTCATCCATCATATCATAAAAGTAAACTTCACTTTCTTTATAATGATATACTTTCAAACAAACACCCATATTCATTGATTTCTTTGAGTTTCCATATATTCATGTATGGAATTGAAATCCATTAACTATATACCCATTATAATATTTTACCAATTTTGATGGAGGTTTTTTGAGCATGCATAATCAATTATCAATTTTATTTTCATGTTTTGTTGTCTAAAAACAATAAAAATTATTAATCATAGATATCATTACAAAATTGATTTATTATTCCATTTAAAGCAACTTAACTTACTAGTATTCAAAACCAATATTCAAAAAAATGATGATGTTCTTTAAGAGAAATAGATGTAATTTGTAAAAAAATGATATGGCCATCATATAGTCTATAAAAAAATAATGTAAATAAAGGTATAGTTTATAAATATTTAACAAAATAATAAAAAATTATTACTTACTTCACAAATCATTTTATTTCTTCACAATTCATAAGAACATATGTATGAGCTCTGTGGAGTTCTTCATCTGAAATCCATTATTCACGATAACCACCAATATCAAGCTCTGGCTGATTAAAAACTAACAATTGATGGTCTCTGGCATCATTAACAATTATCTCATTACTACCCAACTATTTATTTTTTGAAAGATATTCCGATTGAAAATAATAAGAGAAAAAAATTGAAATTCCCTCCTACAAGTACGCTTCTACAATTGAACCTTCAACTGATGCTTTATTACATACTTTTTTCTTTAACTATTTCATACATATATCAAATGGGTAAATCCATCAAAATTTTACTAGTCCTCCACATTTAGATTCATATAGAAAATGTAATATTAAATTTTTTATTGAGTTAAAGAAGCCTGGAGGGAATATTTTCTCCAATTTACATAAAATTAAACAAAATCCTTTTATAGAATACTCAATGCATCATAATCCAATGTTTATACACAAATATCTCAGAATAAATATGATATTTTGGTCAACATATCCCAAATTCAAGAATTCAATAGCCCTCTAAGACCAACAGACAGTAATATTTCCATTATAACATGGAAGTCATGACTTTTTAAACCAGTATTATTCCCATTTTTTATACAGTGAGAAAAATTAGAAGCATAACCATCGGGTAACCACAAATCTTGAATCCATTAACAAAATAATAAACAAATTTATTTAAAAAGTTCATAAACTTATTTCGTATTCATTAAATTGTGTGATCTTTCATCTTCAAATAATTAAAGTTCAGGACGAAAAAAAATATGGGCAAGATCTAACTATGCCTTTACATTATCTTTGGTCTTACTAGGTGTGTCTAACACAGTATAAATTATGATATAAAAAAAATATTCTCAATATGAATTACATCTAACATGTGACGAACCTACATATTAGAGAAATATGGAAGGTCCTAAAAAATACTCTACTTTATCCAATTATGATATTTTCAAAAAACATTTATTTTTTGTTCAATTATGGTTAGTCCAAAAGTAATAGGAGGTAATGAAGAGATAATAGATTTTACCTGAATACTTGAGAGCACTACTGGAGGTTCATCTCTTTCAATTTGACTTTTTTTAAAATTATTTCTATTCCTTTGAAAAGGGTGACCCGCATGAAGAAATCTCTGATGGAAAACAAAATAATTATATTTTCTCCCATTACCAATCATAAATGATTTCTTCTCATACATGTAGTACAGACATGATTTTAGACCATGTGTTCTCTATCCAGATAACATACCATGCGCCAGAAATTCATTGATCATTCATATTAATGCAACCTTCAGTGTAAAATTCTGATCTACAGCTATATCAAATGTATTCTCATCATTATTTCATAATGAAATTAAATCATAAATTAGTGAATTCAAATAAACATCAATATCCTTATTTGGATGTCCTAGAATTAAGAGCACCAAATATATATATGGATACTTCATTAGAATCTAAGGAGATAAGTCATATAGAGTAATTAAAATAGGCCAAAAATAATATTGACTACCATAAGAACCAAATGGACAAAAACTATCAGTAGAAATACCCAACTATATGTTACAAGGTTTTGAAGAAAAAGAAGGTTTCATATGATCAAAGTGTTTCTATGAATCACCATCCCATGGATTATTTAAGCTATTATTAAGGGAAATATTTGATTTATGCCATTTCATCAATGCATCTGTATTGCGAGACAAAAATAAACGTTGTAAACAAGGTGTAATTGGAAAATACCTCAACTATTTGATGGGAAATATCAACTTTCCTTTTTGTGACTTTTACACCTTGATTATATGCATGTTGGAAAATTAACCAAGGATTCATAATCACTATAATATAATATGCAGTCATTTGAACACGTATGAATCTTTTGATAACTAATACCCAAATTATGGACTAACCTCTTACTTTCATAGAAACTTATAGGTAATGTATTTCTATCAGACAACAACAATTTAACTAATAATAATATCTAATCGAAAAAACTATTTGACATTCCAAAATCTAATTTAATAGTCATAAATTTTATAAAATATTTAAGTTTTCTCATATGGAATCCTGGATGTAAGGCCTCATTAGTAGATTTCAACAAATTGTAAAAATGAGAAGGTTCTAATTCAGGATTTGTAATATCATTATGAGTTCTTGTTTACTGAATAGATATACTAGCAGCCTCGTGTACAAAATTCTGAAATGATGGATCTGAAACAAAAAAAACATTATATTTTCTACTAAATTATGTTCAACATGTTGATACCAAAAAATACAATCTTTCTAAAAACAAAAACTCAATAGATGATGTTCAACATTATCAAATGTTTCCTAAGATAACATTTCTGACATGGACATTTAATTGTTCCTTCAAAAACAAAATATGAATTTGATGATGCAAATGATATGAATATTTCAACACCTTCAATTTAGAAAGGATTTATACCAGATATGTTGGGATTTTTGTGATGATTTATCCAATCAAGATCGCGTAATAGAAATAGGTGTCTACTTCCTAAGTCCATAGTTATCTAAAAAACAAAAGAAATAAGAATAATTATTACTCATCATTTTGACTAATTGAAAATTATTATTATATTTTAACACCTTGAAATATTATATGAAATATGATCAGAGTGAGGCGTTGGGTTAGCACTGGATTATGGGGCTCGTAGAGACTCTGTGTAGATAGAATAAAAATATTAAATATATTATAACAGACACATTCTATTGTTTGAAAATAATAGAATATCTCCAAAATGTTGTCTTATATGAGAAATTTGAGACTATCATTAGGTCTAGGATTTGGGGTTTACCCTATGTGCGATATAACATTGGTGCGTGTTGAGAGTTTAGTAACATCACACACGATGATAACTCCATTTAATATTTTTATTATATTTTCTTACAAAAAAATGATGTATCTTCGTAACGGGGTATCATATCAGAAATATAAGACCACCATTAGATCAAGGATGTTGGGTTTACCCTAGGCGCGACATAACATTTATGTGTGTCTGGTTTTTGGTTACATTTCACATGAGTGTAATTCATTTAATATTTTTATTCTAATTTTTTACAAAAAACTGATGTATCCCTATAACGGCGTAACATATCACAAATATAATACCACCATTAGATCAGGGTTATTGGGTTTACCCTAGGCACAACATAAAATTTGTGAGCGTTGGGTGTTTGGTAACATCTCACACGAGGGTATCATTTTTAATCTTTTATTAATATTATTTATATATATGTATATATTACAACATTTATATAAATTATTAATATGAATTATTGTGAATTTATAATATTTATGATTTTTTATATTTTTGTGCAAGTTTTTGATAAAAACAATAGTATATATCAAAAAAATTAATCAATATAAATACATCAAATATATTTTATCTATTTTTAAAACAAATATATACATATATCTAATTTATATAAATATATATATATATATAATAAACCTTACAAGTTTTTTTGAAATGTTTATATATACATATTCATATGCTAATAGATACATATATATATATATATATAATTTATAAATAGTTTTACTTATAATTAATTTGGATTATATAATTTTTTGATTATATAGAATTAATAATTTATATAAATAATTTATAAATAATTTTTAGTTAATATTTTTAATTTAATATATATTTTGAATTGATATTTATTTTGAATTAATAATTTTAAATTAATAATTATTTTTGAATTAATAATTTAGAATTAGTAATTATTTAGAATTAATAATGTGAACCTAATTTTGGTGAGATGAAAGATAATGATTAATTAAAATAAAAATTATTGTTTATAAAATTGGCATCATATAAAAATTTTAAAAAAACCATTGTTAATATAATTTTCAAAATTAAATTCCTATATAATTAACATGATAAAAAAATGAAAAAAAAAATATTGCTAATATATTTTTCAAAATTAAATGTCTATATAATTGGCATGATATAAACATAAAATATGAAATTTAAATTTATAATATTTTTATTTGGAATAATTGAGTATTGGAACACTATAGTTTTTTAAAATAATACCCAAAACCATCCAGATTAATAATCAGGAAATAATTTCAAATTTAATTTTGTTATATATATATAATTATAAATATATTTATATATATAATTATATAAACATATTTATTTATATTTATTAATTTATTTATTTATTTATTTAAATATTTTTTAAAAATTTATATGTGTGTATTTATAATTAAATTTCTATATATAAATATATTTTTACATATATTTTTAATATATTAAAAATATATATTTATATAACTACAAATTTATTTTATAAATATATATATTTATGAACACATATTTATATAATTATATATAAATAAATATATTTATAAATATGTATATATATATATATATGCAAATAGGTTACACACATATATATATCCAAATCAATTTAAATAACTTGTGCGGATCCGATTAATATGAAAATAGGGGATAATAAAATTTGTAGCAATCTTAAATACCAAATACAATATAAAAATCAGATACACACATATATATATCCAAATGAAACAATGAGAAAAATACCTAATAATCAATCGAAATAACTCATGCGGACCCAATTAATATGTAAGCATGGGAAAATAAATTTGTACCAATCCTAAATATCTAATACAATATCAAAATCAAATAAATTTGTAAACCTAGGGTTTGGAAAACTAATTCATGTAATAAAATGAAAAAAAAACATAAAAGGAATCTATACCAAGCTGATTCTAAGGAGGATCTGTCAAAAATCAGCTTCAACATGGTAGATTTGATGAGGGTTGAATATGGTGGTGCGCACAGCCATTTAGGAGGAGGAGAGGGATATGAGAAGAGTAGGAAGAAGAGGGTGGTACACTGTTAAAACCGAATATTTATTGCAACATACTATTTGCGAAGGAATTAATTTCATCACAAATAGTCATTCCATCAAAAGTATTTGTGATAGGAAATAATGACCATAGAAAATACTTCTAATCTAAGAACTATTTGCGACATAAATATCATTCCATTCCTAAAGCTTTTCACGGTAGGCAGCGGGAAGTCCTACCAAAAGTATTTGTGATGGATGGTTTATTCTGTCGCAAATGATGACTATTTACAATGGAATAAACCATCTATCGCAAATAGTTTCCTATTAGAAATTATTTGTGATGGGTTAATTGCCTGTCGAAATTACCCCATCGCAAATACCCTTTATTATAGTGGTGGTGGTGGATGTTCTTGATCCTTGGGACTATGGAGTGGTGATTGAGATCGGTGGAGTTATTATCCACCTGTTATATAATAGTTTTTAATACTTTTTTATGGTTGATGTTTTTGTTTCCTTTGGTATGTTTATCTATCTATTTGGGTATTTTTTACCTATTTGTTTCTAGTATTGTCTCCCTTTGGGATTGTTGCTCATGTTGAAATGTATCTTATATATTTCTTTGTTTTATGTAAAAATAATTCCCTCTTTGATCTTGTATGATTTTAGGTGTTGGTCACCAACCTGTGGAGATCAAGAATGCCCTTCAGTCCATGTCA
Organism: Viscum album; assembly: GCA_963277665.1. NCBI lineage: Eukaryota > Viridiplantae > Streptophyta > Magnoliopsida > Santalales > Viscaceae > Viscum > Viscum album. The sequence goes on along the minus strand of OY728160.1, from coordinate 875,794,235 downwards.
GAGTTGGATTGGGTATTAGTGTACTAGGGTATCTGGTCTGGTTCGTGATAAAGTTTTATCAGAGGTGTAGGTTAAGAATATATCCTTGATGTCAATATGTGATTTGGGATGTCTTGATGGGACTTAGGTGGTAGTTGTTAGCGATTACCTGTACAGATCTCACTATAAAAATCCTTAAGTCACCATGGGTGTTTAGAAAAAGTGTATGAGGAATATGTTGATCTTATTCTAGTCATTTCCCTACCTTTGATCTAAGTATATTGAAATCTAAATCTTAAATTTCTGATTGATGGAATTGATATTCCTATATCTTTATTCGGTGTATCCTTTTTTATTTCTTCAGTGTTGTTTATTTTTGTTGTGTAGCATCATGCCTTTGATAAGACATGTGAATAGGCCCTGGGAGGAAGCTGTCGATGAACCACAGGGAGAAAATACCCCAGTGGACTAGAATCTTGTTGAGATAGTGGTGTGGGCTGCCCAATCTCTAGGAAAAATACCTGCACTCATTCTCATTCAGGCTCTGATATTGTAACCTTATAGGGATGAATCTTGTGATCATGCTCAATATTTTCTTCACCAGAAGCCACATAATTTCCAAGTCTTTAATGATACTCAAGAGGCTTAGGATTGGTTGCAAAAGATAGATCTTATTTTTGAGTTCTTGGAAATTACTCAAGCTATTAAGGTCAAATATGATACCTTTAAGCTGTAAGGGCCTAGCAGGAGATGGTGGGATTCAATGGTGACAAAAAAAATCGTAAGGGTTTGGAATGGAAGTACTTTCAAGTTATTTTCACTAATCATTTCTATACATAATCTACGATCTTAGAGAAATCCATGGTATTTCTAAAACTTCAACAAGGTGATACAACAATGACTCAGTACACAAAACACTTTACTGAGCTTGTTTAGTTTTATCCTAAGGTATAGAATAATGAGAAGATTAAGGCATGAATATTTGAGATGGGTTTTTGATCTGACATCTGATCTTAGGTTTTCTTACTGAAGTTATCTTCTTATGCTGATGTGTTGGATTGGGTGTTGATGGTTGAGCTGGACATGGATAGTAAGTTAGGGTTGATGGGGGTTCATTTTTATCCCAATTATAGTTCTATGAGTTACTTTAAAGGAAAGAGGAAGCATAATGATTATCATGATGGTTATATATAGCAGGAATCTTCCAAACCTCCATAAGTGCCTAGAAGAGGCCCATTGACTTGCTTTTAGTGCAGTAAGGTTGGGCATTCGAACCGTGTGTGTACTGATAATCTAAAGATATGTAGTTCCTATGGTCGCTTGGGATATTTACAAAAGTTCATCCACTTCTTTTCTACTTTGAATAGTGGTACAGGCTCATCATCTCCAAAAAGTACTGTGGTGAAATCAGATGCTTCAATATCTAAGGGGTTCTAACCATAGGCATCCAGAATGAAGATTTTTCATACAGTGGAAGAGTCTTCGGAGGAAGCTAATATGGGTCTAATGACTGTGAGAGGTACCATCACTATAGCTTCATCTTTAGTGACTACTATATTTTATATTGGTGAATCTCACTTGTTTATATCGATTTGTATTGTGAACCTGCTAAATCTTACTATATATATTTTTTCCTATGTGATGGATATTTCTACGGCCCTCAGAATGAAGAGAGAGAAGGGTATTTATTATCCTACTTATGTTTTCTCTTTATCAGAAATTGATCTTACTAGGGATTTTTTGTTTCTCGACATGAAACCTCTTGAAATCATCCTTAGGATGGATTTGTTGATTGAAAATATGGCTTGAATTGATTTTTATCTTTGATGGGTCTCCTTTACTGTACCTGATGGGGTGTGTCATGACTTTCAGGAAGAATGAGACTCGAGGTCAAGTAGAGATAGACCATCTTTTCTAGAGATTGGAAGGGTAATATTGGTGTTTGATTTTAACATGGAGATAGAATCTTGGGGTGATGGTCTCCCTCTAGTCATCATCGAGTTTCATAACATGTTTCTTTCTTATTTGTCTAGTCTGACACTGATAAGATAGGTAGAGTTCTCTATTTATTTAGTACCTGGTACTCAACTGGTATCTATTTATTCTTACTATTTGGAACTATTATAGTTGAAATAGTTTAAGTCTCAGTTGGAAAATATATTAGATAAAGGATTTATATACTTGAGTGTGTCACCTTGAGCGGTACATGTTCTCTTTTTGAAGAAATATGATAGAACACTTTTCATCTGTGTTGATTATCAAAAACTCAATCAAGTTATAGTAAAGAAAAATTATTTTTTATCATGGATTGATGATCTATTTAACTAGTTGAATGGGGAAAAGTGGTTCTCAAAAACTGGTCTTCAATTTGGTTATCACCAGTTTAGAATAAAATAATATAACATTTAAAATACTACCTTAAGGAGTAGGTATGTACATTATGAGTATCTTGTCATTACATTTTCTCTAACCAATGTTCTTATAGTTTTTATGTCTTAATGAATAGGATTTCCCACCAGTACCTTGACTCATTCATATTATTCTTTATGGATGACATTTTGGTTTACTCCAAAATAAAGGATCATGTGTGCCATCTAAGAGCAGTCCTATAAATATTTAGAAATCATAAACCGTACACAAAGATTTTGAAATGTAATTTTTGGATCCAAGGAGTGAAATTCTTGGGACAAGTGTTGTTCAGACATGGAAACTTAGTAGATCCTGAGAAGGTGAAGGTTTTTATAACATGAGAGCAACCTCATAATGTTTTTGATATATGGAACTTCTTGGGCTTGGAGGGGTATTACCACAGGTTTGTGAAATATTTATTAAAGTTGGATTCTCTGATGATTGATATCACTTGGAAGGTAATGAAGTTCTTTTAGAATGAAAAATTTTCTAGTTATTTTGTTGAGCTAAAACATATTTTTACTTATATACTAGTTTTGACTCTTCTAATGACTAGTTATGACTATTATGTCTTTTGTGACACATCAGGTTTGGTTTTGGGTTGTGTTCTTATGTAGGGTGATCACATGGTAGCTTATGGCTCCAAAAAATTTAGGCTACATGAGAAGAATTATCCGACCCATGATATCAAAATCATAGTTGTGATTCATGCTCTTAATAGTTGGAAATATTACTTTTTTGTAGAAAGTTTTACCATTTATTCTAACCAAAAAATCTTGAGTTATATATTATCTCGAAAATATTTGAACCTCTATCAAAGGCATTAGGTAGAGTACCTGCAGTCTTTTGACATTGAAATTGCCTATACCCTAGGAAAGGGAAATTTCATTGATGATGCTTTGAGTAGGAAACTATTGACCTAGGTCATGAAATAATCATCTTAAGAGTGGAACTTGGTGTCTCTTTTTTCACATTTTCATCTGTTATTCCAGGAGGAAGAGGCTGAGGTTTTCTTTGAAAGTGCTTAGTTGACCTCCTCTCTTCTTGTGATGATTCTTTAGAAGTAGTAGCTTGATGATGAATTTTATAATATTAGGGACTCTCTTTATGGTGGGGATACTGTTGTTGAGTGGATGTTCTCTTCTAGGGGGATTATATGTTTTTATAATTGGTTAATGGGGGCATTCATAATTCTCAGTGGGTGGTGAACCCTAGAACCATGAATATGTTTTATGATATGTGGAGATGATTCTGGTGTCTAATTATGAGATAAGAAATTGATGAATTTGTTTCTCATTGTTATACCTATCGATAGGTCATATCCAAGCACTAGATACCTTTTAGTTTTTGTCAACCACTTCCAATGCTGACTCAAAATTGGTAAAATATCTCTATGGACTTCATGGTTGGGTTTCTGCATGCCCCTTAGGGAAATAATGTGATATGGGTTTTGATTGATTGGATGACCAAATCTTATCACTTCTTAGCCATTCATGATAAAACCAAATTTTAGGAATTGGTACATCTATATTTGTAGTATATTGTCGTATTGAATGGAGTCACTTCTGTTATAGTCTTGGATAGTGATCCCTATTTTGCTTCTCGCTTTTTTAGAGGCCTCTAGGATGAATTAGGATATCAGGTACATTTAAGCATGGTATATCATCCATAGATGGATGGCCAGATAAAATAAGATATACAGATTATTTAGGACATTATTTTTATTTAAATTCTTGACTTTTTTAGAGCTTGAGATTCCTATTTGGGATTATTTTATTTCACCTACAACAATAGTTACTAGTCCACTATCAAAATGGGTCCTTTTGAGGCCTTATATGGGCAGCCTTGTAAATCTCTATTGTGTTGGTTGGATATTGGTGAAGATTATTTGGTTGGACTGAGTTTTTTCTAATATATAACGAAAAAATATTTAGTTGATTCATTATATAATGGTTACAATATAGAGATAGTAAAAATCTTATTTTGACTCTCATAGATGGCCTTTGGAGTTTTCATTAGTGAATAGGTGTTTTTGATATTTTCACCTCATTTGGTTCATGATGGCTTGGGAAATAGAGGAAGCTTTCACCATGGTATGTGGAACCTTTTGAGGTTGTTAATAATGGGTGGAAAGTGGATTACCATTTAGCACTTCCACCATAGTCGACATTAATACATAGTGTGTTCCATGTATCATAGCTTTATAATTATCTTTCTGACCCATCTCATGTCTTGATTTGGGATGATCTTAATGTTTATCCAAATTTATATGTGACTAAGCATCCAGTTAGGATTATTGATTCTGAGAAAAAGGTACTTCATGGGAGGATTATAACTTTGGTATGTGTTCTATGGTAGCATGGTTTTGATTCATATGAGAATTGGGAGCGTGAGGCATTGATGATAGAGCAGTGCACTCCTCTCTTTGACATAGAATATTCTTAACAGACTTTTTAGGGACAAAAAGTATTTATAGTGGGGTGGTTGTAACATCCTATTATCTTCTTTTATGTATCCATTGACCCTTTTTTTATCTCCTTTAGGTTAGGTCTTGTTTTGGGGTCATTCTGGGAGAATTTGAAAAAAGATTGGAAGCCCAATGGGCTATGCAAGGTTGGCGTATGGTTAGGGAAAACCATGTGATTTGTTCCAGCAAACCATAAACTCTATTGTGAGCCACTGGGAGGGGATACATAGTTGTTCCAACCATGAAACCTCAAATAGTGATGGTTTTCATATTTGGTATATGGTTTTGAAAACCGTTCATCCTCCTAAGAGAAACCTTATACCCTACCAATAGGGGCGCATGTTTAGGGCACATTGTTTATCAAACCGTGCAGCCCTACACAATAAACCATTCATGAGGGTTTTAATTCCATCAAAAAAATTTATTAAAATCATGAAACCCTATGGATTAACCTCTAATCACCCTATTTAGACCTTAAATCAAATCCTTGGTCTTTAAAGACTACAAAGAAGTTATTTTTACTCCTCTAAACCCTTTTCTTAATGGATTGAAGTGTTGTTGATATCGTTTGATCTCCTCCGGGTAAGTGGATCTCCCTTCATGTGGTTTATTCCAATATTTATTTCTATAATCCTTATATAGTGATAGATCATAATTTTTTTTATTGATCTAAACTTTGTTTTTTTGTATCTTGATTCTAGGTTGTGTTTCTTGATCTTCTTTTCCCTATTCTTCATTGGAAATATTATTGCTGGTGTTGTTGTTGACTGTTTGATTAAAGGTAGGTGGTTTCATGATGATTTTCCCTATGATTTAAACCTTGAACTTCTTGATTTAATTGAAATGATTTTTTAATTGATTTAAAAACCTTGATTTGAATGTATTTTATGTTTGATTTTAAATGGCATGGAAATTTTGAAAAACTACAGTTTTAATGGAATTGAAATGTGGGCAGTTTTGTGGGAAACTTATGGATTGATTTTGAAATTAATTTGATCAATTTATTTATTAATAAACCTTGAAAAATTGATTAAATTTAAAGATGATGTGAAATTTCATGAAATTATGAAAACCATTGTTTGGGTTTTGAAATGTGAAAGGCATGTTGAAAACCAAAAACTAGAAAATTGTAATTTGAATTGATTTGAAATGTTTGATTTTACCATGTTTGATTGATTTATTTTTTTTTAAGAACATGTTATCTTGAGTAATAAGTGGTAACTGGTACAAGCACTCTAGGACCTTGAATCCAAAGCAATGTATTGACGATGAAAGTTATAACTAAAAAACTGTGGCATGAATGCCCAAGAGGTTTCCCCTTCAAGGGGTGTAGATGGCCCATGAGGGTTCCCTATTTAGGGTGTAGATTGTTTTTTGTGTACGCACCTATCTTGAGTTTAGGTAATTATTAAGATGTGTGAGGATCTTATTACCTGAAATAACATACTACAGGAGTTTTTTACATGGTGTTATGATTTATTAACTTGATTATACATTTCATTGATTATTGAACTTTTTTATGCATGTCAACTACTTTATATAATTGTTTTATATAAAATTCTCATTTAATCTAGTTTTTATATATCTACCATCTATTTTAAATGTGAAATCATGTTTTGGTTTAAAATATTTGAATCATATACCATCTATTGTTTAATTAATAAGAAGCTTACTTGGTTTAATTATTATGGAATTGATTTTGGAACTCTTAGTGAGACCCTACTGGGCTTTATAGTTAACACCCTACCTTCACCTTTGAGAATTTGTGGATTTTCTTATGATAGGTCTGAGAAAAGGGAAAGTTGCACTTGGATGTGGTCGATGTTTTTTATCCTTAGGACCATGGAGTGGTGATAGTGATTGATGGATTTATTGTCCACTTTTTACATAGAAGTTTTTAAATCTTTTGTCTGGTTTATTTTTTTTTTTTTACTTTGGGATGTTTATCTATTTGTTCAAATATTGTTTTACCTATTTGTTTCTTTTATTATATCCCTTTGTTATTGTTGAGAATGTTGACTTGAATCTTTTATCTTTTGTTGTTTTGTGGTAAAAAATCATTCCTTCTTTGATCTCGTATGATGTCAGGTGTTAGTCGCCTACCCGTGGGGATCTGGAATGCCCTTCGGGCCATGTTAGAGCTAGATCGGGTATCAGTGTACCAGGGTATCCAGGTTGGTTCATGAAAAAGTGGTTTTTATTTCCTAGTAGTGACTGCACAACGATTGCCAAATGATGAATGCTTTTAGAACATTGTTATTTCCTATAGATACTGTCATTTTCCATACACTATAGATAATTTATTTATAAAAAAATTATAGACGAATTAAAAAACCATGAAAACTACCATCATTCAAATGTTCAATAAATTTATCCATGATATATAAAATCACAGGCTCATAAATAACTTTTCTAATCATCTTCTATGCTCCGTGACCATCATCTAATATAACTGAATATAAAAAAAAATTAAAAAAATATTACTGTAGTAAAAAAATTTAAAAGAAATATAATAATTGAAATGCGATAGAATATTTCAATTAAAAGTTAGTACAATAATTCAAGTTCATTTTATTTTGAATGCATTAATAGTTTCTAGTCATTTTTTAAATTCAAAACATATTATTCAATCATTTCGGGCACATTGCACATCCAATTGATGTTACATCTACTCATACATGTCAAAAATAGTAAAAATATAGTTTTCCTATGATTTTACCTCATTCTGATATAGTTTTCTATGGATTTGACCATTAAACACATGCTTTAGTGTTTTAAAAAAGTAAAAGTAAATTTTTAGTCATATCAGGAAATTGACACCTTGAATTGATGTTCTATCTCATCCACCATTTTTCAATTCATTTTAACATTGTATTTATACAATTTCACTCATTTGGAGGTTATTAGATTGGTTTTTACCCCCTAACGCATGTTTATAAAGGACGTCAAACCTTTAAAACTGCTTATTGATCATTTCATGAACATAGAAAATCTTATTGATATTTCATCTACTCATACACATCAAAAATAAAAATGATATAGTTTTCTTATGATTTCACGTCATTTTGAGGGTATTTTCTCTATATTTTACCATTTAATGCACATTTTAGTGTTTTAAAATAATAAAAGTGTGTTTGTGATCATCTTAGGAAAACAACACCTCATATTGACATTTTTTCTACTCCATCATTTCAAAAAAACACTATATGATTATAGGCGTCTTATTTCATGACATTCTGATGTCATTTGGTTGGTTTTAACCCACGATGCACATTTTTAAAGGACGTTAAACCTTTAAAAACTAGTTATTCAGTCTTTTCATGTATATTTCATGTTTGATTGATCTGTTTTATACTCATACATATAAAAAATAATAAAAAGATGGTTCTCCTATGATTTTACATTGTTTTTCGGTCTTTTTTCATGGATCTGATCATTAAACATGTGTTTTAGTGTTTTAAAATAATAAAAGTGTGTTTCTAGTCATATTAAGTAAAAGACACCTCATGTTGATGTTTATTCTACTCAAAAATTTAAAAAAAAATATTATTTGATCATATGTGTTTAATTTCATGATATTCAAGGTCATTTGGTTGGTTTTGACTCATTGACACATATTCTTAAAGGACATCAAACCTTTAAAAACTTATTATTCAGTTGTTTTTAGAAAACTAAATGTTCAATTGACATGTTTTCTACTCATACACATCAAAAATAATACAAATATGGTTGTATTATGATTTCACATCATTCCAAGGTTGTTTTCTATGGATTTGATTGTTAAACTCGCGTTTTAGAGTTTTGAAATAATAAAAGCATTTTTCTGGTCATCCCAAGAAAATGGCACCTTAAATTGATTTTTCTTCAGCTACAACATTTTATAAATCAATTTACATTTCTTTTTATCTGATTTTATGACATTTGGAGGTTGTTCAACTGGTTTTGACCCCTCAGCGTAAATTTTTAAAGGACATCAAACTTTTAAAAACTACTTATTCTATCATTTTAGGTACATTGTATGTCTGATTGATATGTATTATACTCATAAAATTTATAAATAATAAAAATATATTTTTTCATATGATTTTACATCATTTTTAGTTTGTTTGTTATGGATATGGCTGCTAAATGCATGTTTTGGGGTTTTAAAATAATAAAAATGTGTTTTTGGTCATCCTGGGAAAACTGCACCTCATATTGGAATTTCATCAGACCTATCATTTCATAAATCACTATATAATTTTTTTATAATTTAACAGGATTTAGAAGTCATTCAGTTGTTTTGACCCCCTGAAATGGGTTTATAAAGAAGGTTAAGCCATTTAAAACTATTTATTCAGTCATTTCGAGCACACTACATTTACAATTGATATGTTTTCTAATTTTACACATCAAAAATAATTCAATTAAGGTTTTCCTATGATTTCACATCATTCTGGGTATTTTTTCTGTAGATTTTACCATTAAATGCACGTTTTAGTGTTTTAAAACAATAAAAGTGTGTTTTCATCCATCTCGGGAAAATGACACCTCAAATTGAAATTATGTATACTTAACCATTTCAGAAGTCATTGTACAATTATATGTGTATAAATTAATATCATTCTAAGGTCATTTGGTTGGTTTTTACCCCTTGATGCATGTTTGTAAAGGACATCAAACCTTTAAAAACTGCTTATTTGTTTATTTTAGGAAAACTGCACATCTGATTGATGTGACATGTACTCATACATATTAAAAATAATAAAAATATAGTTTTCCTATGATTTCACATCATTACAAGGTATTTTTTTCTAAATATCACAGTTAAATGTACATTTTAGTTCTTTAAAATATTAAAAGTGAATTTTCAGTTATCTTGGGAAAATGACACCTCAGATTGATGTTCCATCTACTCTACAATTTTACAAATCACTTTGTGTTTTCTTTCTTATTATTTTATGTAATTTAGAAGTAATTTTTTTGGTTTTTATCCCTTCTTCAATGTTTTTTAAGGTCATAAAACCACATAAAACTTCTTATTTGGTCAGTTCTAGTAAACTGCATATCTGATTGATGTTATGTTAGCTCATACATTTCAAAAATAATATAAAGATTCTCATCCTATTATTTCACATCTGTCACACCCTGACCTATGCATTTATTTTATTTTATTATTTATGTGGCCTTAAATAATTGTTGATGGTGTATGGTGTGATCCCCAAACTAAATTTCTGAGTCTTTGATAAAAAGTGTGTGTCTTGGGTTCAACGTCATCGGATGCACGAGCAGAGAACGACGTCGCGCGGCTTCGCGCAAGAAACTGTGTGGCCTTTTCATCTTTGAAAGATTAAAATAGGTAAATAAATGTTAATTTATTGCATCATTTAAAATTTTTATGGTTATTAAGAATTTTAATATTTTTATTTTAAATAAAATCTAAAATTGTTAATTTTATTATTATTAAAATAATACGAATTCATTTATTATATTTATTTTATTATTAAGGTTATTATTATTTTTATTAATATTATTATGATTATTATTAGTATTATTATTATTATTATTACATTTTAATTAGTTTTTTTATTTATTTTTATTTTTTTAGGGTTTTGAATACCCCTATCTCGCTCTGCCTTCCACCCTAACCTCTCCTGCTTAGCGGCGTGACTTCCTCCAGTGTAGCGCCTACTCCCCTCCTGATTTCCTGCTACCCATCACCTAGCCTTTCTCCTCGCAGCACACGCCCCTCCCTCCTGGCCGCCTCCTTCCCTTCGCGCAACAGCCAGTGCTGGCCTCCTCTCCTCTTGTAGCTCGCGCAGCCCACTGGAAGGCCTCCTCTTTCCTGCATGCGCCGCATCCAGCCAGCGCAAGACACCCCCCTTGGCTCGACGTGAACTAGCTTCTTCTCCCTTGCAGTGCATGGCCACAGCACCCGCCCCGCTCCTCCGGTCTAGACCCTGCACGTCGTCGCTGCCCATCGACCTCGCACAACAGCCTGTCGGTCTCCCTCCTTCAGCGCAGCAGCCTGACACGCAGCCCTCCTCTCCTTTCTGCAGTAACCCAGCACGCCCCAACAGCCATCATATCTGGCTTTCTCATACCTCCCAGACGCGGCCTTCTCTCCTCCTCTCTAGTCCGGTGCAACCCCTCCCCAATCCCTTTCTCCGGTTGCGCCAGCCAACCCTGACCCCCCTATTCCTCCTTATAGTGTCGCCCCCTCTTTCCCGGCACACCCACCACTGCCCACCACTGCCCTGATCACCTGCACCCTGCCCACTGGCTGCGTCGCACCGCCGCTATCCGTCATCCCTCACCTGCAGCCCCGGTCGGACAGCATCCAGCTACGCGGACCCCCTCTGCTGGTCTGGTGCGGTGCTCTTCAGCGGCTGCAACTTCTCTGGACTTCCTCCGGCCAATCTACACTGCTGGCGTTGCCCCAACCAGCCCACATTTTTCCGACGTCACCTCTACCAGTGTGTTTCACCCTTTTCGGCATGTTTTCCCCTTCCTTCGGAATACCCTCTTTCCTTTTTCTAATATATATATATGTATATATATCTGTGTGTGTGTGTTTGTGTTACCTTGGGTTGATTAGGGGTTTTGTTAATTAAATATTTTTTTGGGTAGATTTGACTTTTTAGGACCCGCACGGGGCATTTCTGAGTGAGTGTTGTCATCGCACTTTGACCTCGAGGTAGGTTCCCCTTTTCACTTTCCTTTTTAATTAAATATTCATTCATTTCATGATTTTTTCACCTCTTTTGATAAATAAATATTGATGTATGATCCTTGGTTTCACTTCTTGGTGTGAAAAGTGGTGTTTTATACCTTTTTATATGATAAATAGGATTTTCTTGTTATATATTACACACCTTGTGTTTGATGAAATGCCTGGTTGGCTCTTATGGTTTATTTGGAAAAAAAATAAAATGTTTTCATTTGGTTTTATAAAAATATTCGCAGCTTGTGATGTAATATTTTAGGGATCTTCAAATGGTTTCAAACTGGTTTTGGTTCTTCTTTTTTTAAATTGGTGATTGTAGAATGTGTTTAATGCTCATTTGGCACTTTAAATAAAATGATGAAATTTTTTTGATGAAAAACCTCTTAGGATAACTCTCCTACCTTGGTTGCGACTGCTTGTTTGGGAGGCCCACGATTAGAGGCTCTCGGGTTCTCGTGTAGTTTAAAGGTAAGAGGTTGTTCCATGGAGTGGCTCAGGGTGATTTCATGTTGTGCCTTATTATATGTGTGTGTGTGTGTGTGTTTGTGTGTGTGTGTGTGTGTGTGATTGGATGCTCGGATGGCATCGGTTGGATCACACCCTTTTTTTAAATACTTGAGACATGGGAACCTGGCATATTGAGAGAATATTCTGAGAATGAGTACTGCACTGGTAGGTTATGGTACTGATTAGTGGCCCATAGTAGGTGGATATATTGGGTTTATTACTATGGGACTTTTCCCGCGGCCTTCCTGATAAAGGATGGTCGAGCGTTTGAGCGTTTTGATTTCATCATGTGTGACATGTCAACAGGGATGATATCTCATGTATTGGTGTCTTCTAGTTCATTCTTGATCTCCTAGGTTCACCCATGTCTATTGAATTTCAGTTACTTGCAGTGATGATTTAGTACTTGTATGTATTTCTACATTGCCCTTGTTGTGTACTTTTGTTCATTTTTGTATATTTTTTTCCTTGGAAAGTGATAAATTGGTTTTGACTTGGTTTCTAGAAATGGTTTTCAAATGAAAGTGTTCAATACTCTTTGTACAAATTTGAAAATATAAACATCACTTTCCCTTTCTAAAAATCCATTGACACTAATGAAATGAAACTATATTTGAAAATGGTTCAGGGAAATGGTTTGTACTTTGCTTTTGAGTAAAATATTTAGAAAAACATACTTTTATAAATTTTAGTTCAAACTTTAAATGGTGTTTCTTTTATTTTAAAGTTAGTGCATTGGGAATAGATATCGGGCTAGCCTACTGAGTTTTAATACTCATTCCTATAGTTCTTTTCTATTTTTAGTATTTGTGCAGGCTCCATCTTGAGTGTGCTCAAATTGGGTGATGCTTGATCATTGAGTCAGAGAGTGACCTGTGGGGTCACATGGAGTTAGTTTCGGACGTCGAGTTTGGTTAGTTTTATTTTCTTTCATTCTTGTTTAGTCACTTTACCTGGTTTATTTATTCGGTGATGCTCTATATTATTTTTACTGCTTTATTTATTTATATTGGCCGAAATCATTCCCACAGCCTCTGTTGATGCCCTGGCATTTGTCACCAACCCAGGAGGATCGGGAATGCCTCTCGAGCCATACCGCGGACCGGCTCGGGTGACCGGTTCAGGGTTGAACCAGGTTGGTTTGTGAAAAAATGGTATCATAGAAGGTCATATCTTAGTGGACCTCACTTTTCAGAGCTCCCTTTGTTATTTGGGATGTCAAGGTAGATGGAGTAGGATTTTCGGGACTCGAGGGGTAGGTGCGAGAAAAGCGTCGCGAACTCTTGCTCGTTTTGACCCTCGGGTTTCCATGGGAAGTTCGGTTTAATTTTTCTATTTGTGTTTTTGTGGAAATGTTTTGTGATTGGGATACGAAAAAGGGAGTTGGTATAATAGTCCTCATAAGCCACATGATCTGGTAAGCCATGTGGAGCTAGGGGCATGGTCCAAAAAGGATCTCCGTGTCGGTGATGTGTTTGGCATATGGCCGCCAACCATATGGTCAGGTCACCCACTGACACTAGTTCCCTGTTTGAGTTTTTTTGGGTTTCCTTTAATTTTTGAAAGTGGTTTGAATCGGGAAAGTTGGTTTTGAAAATGGTTGTTTGAAATGACATGTTTAATTCGAGGATTGTTTTAAAGGAAAGGGAATGAATGATTTGTTTTTGGAAAATAAAGTTGCTTTGTTTTTTCCTTGGTGTTCCGATGAGTTCTCACATGCATAATGGTATGTTGGAATGTGAATGGATTTTTGGTATGGTGTATGGATGCTCGGGGTGGTACGGATAGATGCATGTGAGTGAGACTCTAAATAATACCAATGGTGGGGGTTTAACCCACAAATCTTGTTTTAAATTAAAGATATTTTAAATAGAAATGTTTTGATTTTATGATGGCTCATTTTCTTGTATTTAGAGATTGTTATATATGCAGTTTTTGTTTTTGAGGATTTTTATTTATTGAGTTGGTCTTGATTGGGTTCTTGACTCTTCTTGTCCAGCAGTTATTTCCTTGAAGCTTCGATGGGTGATCATAGTACGGTTGATCAACCTAAGGTTTTATGCTTGAGTTTCGGAAGCTATATCCACCTCTATTTTATGGTCAAGCAGACCCTTCCATAGTGGATGGGTGGATGTGAAAGATTTAAAGGGAATTTAACCTCGTTGAGTTTCCTGAGTCATTGAAGGTCAAGTTTGCAACCTTCATGCTTGAAGGTTCACTGTGGATGTGGTGGAAGTCAGTGTCTCAGAACAAGCCTCGTCAAGAACTTACATGGGAGTTCTTCAAGGCTTTGTTCATTCGTCAGTATTTATCTTAAGAAGAAATGGTGAGAAAGGGGATGTAGATGTGTTGTCTGCAGTAGGGCGACAAATCCATGTTGGAATATTTCCAGCTCCTTGTAGATCTAGTTCCTTATGATTCAGGTTATGCCACAGATGACCCCATGAAGGCTCGACACTTCGAGGTGGGTCTCCACCCTGATCTATAGTCAAAGGTGTCAGAGTCTAACCTAACTTCTTTTGTTGAGGTGGCGAGACAATCTTTTCATGTCGAAGCTACGATGGTAGGAGTGCTCGAAGTGGTCCTCCCTCCTTCGATCCCTATGAGCAGTGGCGAAGATTCTGGAAAGGAGATGAGTAAGCAATTGAAAGTGGATGGAGCAGTTCATATAATCAAAAGGCCTATGGATCTTTCATCAACCACTTTGGAGCGAGAGATCCTCATGTGTTATTAGTGTGGAAAGCTAGGTCATAAGACTTCGTCATGTCCAACTGCTCTGAAACCCTGCTAGGCATGTGGATGCTTGGGTCACTTGCGACAATTTTGTTGGGGCGTTGCTAGAAAGTGTCATGGAGGAAGTTCTCAGAAGTGATGTGTTGTTGGGTTTTTGTTTAAAGTTTCTTGTGTAGGTTTCCTTTCAGTGTAATGGATCTCTTAGTGTTGCAGTGTACTGATGGTGTTTTGGGTTTTGACTTGTATGGGTTGTCATGGGTCTTTTGATGAACTCCAGTTTTCAATGCCAGTATTATTTTTATTTTAAAATATTTTCCTTTATTTTTTCAAATAAAAAGATGTATGTTTCTTATTGGGATTATCATAACCTTAATGCGAGGTAGGAGATTCTTCATCCATCAGAGCTCCATCCAAAAGGCCTCAGAGTGAAGCCGACACATAGTTAGGAACCCCATGGGATTTTAAGGAGTATTGTTAAGGTCGTGCCTCTATCATCACGGTGAGACAATTTTATCATTTCTGTTGTGGTTTCTCTATCATTTTAAATTCTCTCTCATTACAAAAAGGGTGTGATAAACTTATCCCTCATGCAATGTCAGTAATGGTGCATTTTTTATGCAAGTTTTTGATTAGTGACCTTGCGTGGACCACCCATGTGAAACAGTTGCATCTTTGGTTTGTGTCCATCCCGAAGTGAAGATTCGTGAGTAGTTTTCCGTTGTAGTTTCATTTATCCAATCCTTTAGCCCTCACTCCCCACCCATGGGGTTAGGGTTTATAGTTCATACGGAGTTTTCATTTAAGCTCATATCCCTTTCAGATGGGAGTGAGTGGTTTGAATGTTCTTGTTGTTCTTATTTTGGCTTGAGTAAGGCCCGGTGCAGGTCTAAGTAAGATTTCTATTTGGTCGCTTGTAGGTTGGTTCTTTATGGTGGGGAGACCCACCGTCTCTTTGAGTCTTCTCTTAAGTTGTTATTGGGTACCATTTGAGTCCTTATGGTGGGGAGTCTCAGACTCCCCTCTACTGGTGATCTGTTTCGGGAAATGAGGTTGAGTCTTGCAGATGATCAATGGAATGTCCTTGGGTTAAGAGATTGGATCATGCTTGTGTGGAATTCTTAAGCATTGATTGACTGGCTGGATAGTGTTGTGGCTTTTTGGGGGTGGAAAGCGTTATGGTGGAGAGAATTGTCACACCTCGACCTATGCATTTATTTTATTTTATTATTTATGTGGCCTTAAATAATTTTTGTTGGGGTCCGGGGTGAGCCCCAGACTAAATTTCTGAGTCTTTGATAAAAGGTGTGTGTCTTGGGTTCAATGTCATCGGACGCACGAGCAGAGCACGATGTAGCGTGGCTTCATGCAAGAAATTGTGTGGCCTTTTCATCTTTAAAGAATTAAAATAGATAAATAAATGTTAATTTAATTCAACATTTAAAATTTTATTGTTATTAAGAATTTTAATATTTTTTTTTTAATGAAATCTAAAATTGTTAATTTTATTATTATTAAAATAATAAAAATTTATATATTATATTTATTTTATTATTAAGGTTGTTATTGTTTTTATTAATATTATTATGATTATTATTAGTATTATTATTATTGTTATTATTTTTTTTACATTTTAATTAGTTTTTTTTATTTATTTTAAAAAAATTTAGGGTTTCAGATACCCCTATCCCGCTCTGCCTTCCCCCCTAACCTCCCCTACTTGGTGGCGGGACTTCCCTTAGTGCAGCACCTAATCCCTTCCTGCTTTCCTGTTACCCATCGCCCAGCCTTGATTCTCGCAATTCATGCCCCTCCCTCTTGGCCATCTCCTTCCCCTCGCGTAGCATCCAGCGTTGGCCTCCTCTCCTCCTGTAGCCCGCGCAGCCCACCGGAAGCCCTCCTCTCCCCTGCATGCACTATATCCAGCCAGTGCAGGACACCACCCCCCTTGGCTCGGCACGACCTAGCTCCTTCTCCCTTGCAGCGAACGGCCACAGCACCCGCCCCACTCCTCCGGTCTAGACCCTGCATGCCACCGTTGCTCATTGACCTCGCACAACAGCTCGCCGGTCTCCCTCCTTCAGCGCAACAGCCCACCGCGGAGCCCTCCTCTCCTTGCCGCAGCGATCTAATATGCCCCAACAGCCCTCGGATCTGGCTTCCTCCTGCCTCCTGGATGCATCATGCTCTCCTCCTCTCCAGTCTAGTGTGACCCCTCCCAGATCCCTTGCTCTGGTCAGGCCAGCCGACACCGACCCCCCTCTACCTCCTTACAACACTGCCCCCTCTTTCTCGGCACACCCACCATTACCTGCCGCTGCCCAGCTCACCTCCACCTTGTCCACTAGCCGCCTCGCACCACCACTGTCCGGAAACCCTCACCCGCAGCCCTGGTTGGATCGCATCCAGCCACGCGGACCCCCACCGCTGGTCTGGCATGGTGATCTTCAGCGGTCGCAGCTTCTTTGGCCTTCCTTCGACCAATTCACACTGTCGGTGTTGCCCCGACCAGCCCGCATTTTCCCAACGTCACCTCTTCCAGTGTGTCACACCCTTTCCGGTGTGTTTTTTCCCTTCCTCTAGTATACCCTCTTTCCTTTTTCTAACTGATATATATATATATATATATATATATATATATATATTTCCTTGGATTGATTAGGGGTTTTGTTAATTAAATATTTTTTGGGTCGGTTTGACTTTTTAGGACCCATGCAAGGCATTATCAAGTGAGCGTTGTCATCGCGCTTTGACTTCAAGGTAGGTTCCCCTTTGCACTTTCCTTTTTAATTAAAGATTCATTCATTTCATTCTTTTTGCACCTCTTTTGATTAATAAATATTGATGTATGATCCTTGGTTTCACTTTTTTGTGTGAAAAGTGGTGTTTTATACCTTGTTATATGATAAATAGCATTTTCTTATTATATATTACACACATCGTGTTTGATGAAATTCCTGGTTGGCTCTTATGGTTTATTTGGAAAAAATAAAATGTTTTGGTTTGGTTTTATAAAAATATTGGCAGCTTGTGAAGTAATATTTTGGGGCTCTTCAAATGGTTTCAAACTAGTTTTGGTTATTTTTTTTAAAGTGGTGATTGTGAAATGTGTTTAATGCCCATTTGGCACTTTATAGAAAATGATGAAATTGTTTTGATGAAAACCCTCCTAGGATAACTCTCCTGCCATAGTTGAGACTGATTGTTTGGGAGGCCCACGCTTAGAGGCTCATGGGTGCTCTTTTAGTTTAAAGGAAAGAGTTTGTTCCATGGAGTGGCTCGAGGTGATTGCATGTTGTGCCTTATTATTATATATATGTATGTATGTGATTGGATGTTCGAATGGCATCGGTTGTCTCACCCCATTTCTTTTAAATACTTGAGACATGGGAACCTGGCATATTGAGAGAATATTCTGAGAATGAGTGTTGCACTGGTAGGTTATGGTACTGATTAGTGGCCCATAGTAGGTGGATATATTGGTTTTATTACTATGGGACACTTCCCTTAGCCTTCCTGAGAAAGGATGGCCGAGAGTTTGAGAATTTTGATTTCACCGTGTGTGACATGTCAAAGGGGATGATATCTCATGTATTGGTGTCTTCTGGTTTATTCTTGATCTCCTAGGTTCACCCTTGTCTATTGAATTTTAGTTACTTGCAGTGATGATTTGGTACTTGTATGTATTTCAACATTTCCCTTGTTGTGTACTTACTTTTGTTCATTTTTGTATATTGTTTTCCTTGGAAAGTGATAAATTGGTTTTGACTTGGTTTTTAGAAATGGTTTTCAAATTAAAGTGTTCAATCCTCTGTACAAATTTGAAAATATAAACATCAATTTCCCTTTCTAAAAATCCATTGACACAAATGAAATGAAACTATATTCAAAAATGTTTAAGGGAAATGGTTTGTACTTTTCTTTTGAGTAAAATATTTAGAAAAACATACTTTTATAAATTTTAGTTCAAACTTGAAATGTTGTTTCTTTATTTTAAAGGTAGTGCATTGGGAATAGATATCAGACTAACCTACTGAGTTTTAATACTCATGCCTATATTTCTTTTCTATTTTTAGTCTTTGTGCAGGCTCCATCTTGAGTGTGCTCGCCTTGGGCGATGCTTGATCGTTGAGTTGGAGAGTGGCCTGTGGGGTCACATGGAGTTAGTTCGGATGTCGAGTTTGGTTAGTTTTATTTTCCTTCATTCTTTTTTAGTCACATTACATGGTTTATTTATTCTTTGATGCTCTGTATAATTTTTGCTGCTTTATTTATTTTTATTGGGCTAAATCGTTCCCATAGCCTCTGTTGATTCCATGGCGCTTGTCGCCAGCCCGGGAGGATCAGGAACGCCTCTCAGGCCATGTTGTGGACCGTATCAGGTGACTGGTTCAGGGTCAACCCAGGTTGGTTCGTGACAACATCATTCTAAGTTAATTTTCTATTGTTTTTACCATTACATGTACGTTTTAGTGTTTTATGGAACTAAAAGTGTGTTTTTGGTTATCTCGAGAAAACAAAGCCTTCGATTGATGTTCTATCGGTTAAAACATTTCAAAAATAACTTTAATATTATTATTGTGTTATTATATGGCACATAACTACTGAAACTTATCATCCATACTATGTTTAATATTCTCTATGGTAGCATATACTTCAGCTAGTGTTCACATCCCTACATCTCTCCATTCACCCATCACCTCCACTTTAAAAACAGAACTATCACAACCCACCTTCACCAAGATGAGGGAAGGGACAGTGGATTTCCAGACCCTTCCTCAAGTTGAAGAAGAGATAATGACCCCCTAAACCCACCTTCAATAGGTCCTGGAGTGGCGACTACCACCAAGGGTATAGAATCACACACAAAATGGAAGTCATTGCCCTTTTTATTTAGTAGGATCGGGAGATAAGATAGTAAATCCCAAACAACACCAAAACTGGAGGTAAAAGTAAAGACAAAACAAACCATTCCCATATGCATGTTCTAAAAGTATGTGCTACAAAGTACAAGAAAACTCCAAAGTAAAGTACCAAAGAAAATAAAATTAGCAACAACAACTATCCCAATGTCTGAACTAGTAGGGTCTGGAACGGTCCTCGAAGTCCTCCTGGAAACCTGAAAGTAGTTTTATATATGTACAGTGAGTATATAGGTATACTCATTAGGTAAAACCAAAATCTCTCCTACACAAGTGGGGAGGCATTCTAATTCCCTGTGAGAAAAGGATATAACCAAAGAACCTAGAAAGGAAACTATCCACCCAAACCTCCCCAAGGCACACTCCCCAAATAACACAAGTCAAGTAAAGTAATAGTAATAATACATCGATGTTTGGGTACCATGCGCCACTTTCCCTCTGGTTATTGAAGACATCCTATGCATCAAACCTATCCTTCCACTACTACAAAAATGTTCAAGGGAAGCGCCACCTTATATTAGTGCTAAGAAAAAACTGCTGATAAAGACACCCTTTATTAGCGCTAAAATGTTAGCGCTGATACAGGAAGGATTTATCAGCGTTTTTTTAGCACTGATAAAGAGGACCATTATCAGTGCTAAAAAAATGCGGATAAAACCATAGTCCATTTTTTTATAAATTCGGTCACACAGTGCCCTCGTTTTATCACGACCTAAAGATCTCGCGGTACTGGAATCCTATGACTCCCCTCTACCGCCTGCTGAGTTAGAGTTGTCGGACCTCCGCTTCCCTCGATCTTCTCATTGCCAGACCTCCGCTGCCCGCTGTGCTTCGCGTTTCTGGACCTCCGCCGCCCGCTGAGCTTTGCCTTTTCGGACCTCCCTTTAAGGCATGTTTTCCAAATCATTTTTTAATATTGTTCTCCTCTCCCATCACACATAACCATGTGTTGATTTTTCATGATAGATTTAATGGATATTTGAGATTGTGATGGTTGTAGGCTACATGATTCATCCTTTTCTTCTTCATGTTTGTCACTAGGGTAATTCCCCCTTTCGAAGCTCGAGTGTGGTCCAACTTCTTCTAATGGTTCTAGAACTATTATTCTATAAATCATATCACACTATTAAAACATTGTTAATTGGAGTTTTTGTATGTGAGGATTTCCCATCAATGGTGTTCTAGTGGATTTTTTGTTGAATTATTTCATCCCTAGGTTTCATTTCCTCTGGTGGTGATGATTCTGCTTCATCGTAGATTCATGAGTGTTCTTCCTACATATTGTGATGGGGTTCTTGGGGGTGATCATCCAATATATTTCTATTAATCCTAAGGTATAACCTTTTTTCTAATGACTACGGTGGGTTTTTAGGTGATTTGGTATTTGTTTATTCTAGATCCTAGAAACCATTCAATTTGATGGTGGTATGGCTGGATATGTTATATAAATTCTTCCAACAATCACCTTTATGAGATGGTGTGGTTTGAATTATAGAATATATATGATTTGATTTAATTATATTATTAGGTTATGTTGGGTTGGAAATGGGTGATGAGGTTCCTAAGGTGATGAATTCTAGTTTGTTATCTTGTTAGTGAAGTTGTTGATGACGATGTTGATTAGGCGCATCACGGTGCAGGTATCAAGGCGCGAGTATCATCATGATTTGAGGCATGATTCAATAGCATATTTTTTTTTGAAATTTGAATTTAGTGGTGTTTTATGGGGTATTTTTTATAATTTCACATACTATTTGAACATATGTGGCTATGACATATTTATTTTTTCTTATATCATTACTCCATTATTCTAGGATTTTCTATTAGTATAGTTTTTTTACTGTAAATCAAAATGTGGAATCTTTGGGGAATGTTTGACATGGGTTGATTTTCTTTAAAAGGGATGGTTTATTCATGTAAAATATCTCTTGAGAAACCTAGTATTGGTGGAAAGATTGATATGCTCATCATCAATGGTGATCAATGAGTTTACACTATCAGAGTGAAGTTTATGAAAAATTTAGGGTCCTTCCCACTTGGATTCCAGTTTCACTAGATTCCTCCTAGGTATCATTGATTCCCTTAGATCCAACACCATGTCACCATAAAGTAAGGAATGAAGGATAAACTTTTTCTTTAAGGACAACACCACCCATTTCTGATGCATTTCTAGGTCATCCAATGCTTGAACCCTATTTTCTTCGAGGGGTTCCCCCATTCTTTCCTTCATGATATCTAAGTGACTTTGTCTGGAAGTACACTTGTATGGAATGATTCCCAGACCACCAAGCTTTCTAGCCTTGCCACCCCTACCTCCATCTCTGTCCTTCTCCCTCGTTGAGGTTACTGACTACTTCTCTATAGTGGACAGACCCCTTCCTAGCAGTGTTTGTTCTATCTCCCTTGGCTCTAAGCCTGTCATCCAGCTCCAAATACTTATTGATCCAGAGAGAACTACCTCACCAGCCCCCAAGTTTCATTATCCATCCTTCCCCTGCCCCTTTAGATCCTCATCTCCCACTCATATGAATCTTACCAACCAGAATGGATTATGAACATGTTCAAAATCAAGGGACCTCAATGAGAGATCATCCTCCCACTTTAATAAGGCTACTAGCTCTAGATCCAATGCCAGAGCCCTTTCCTACCCATCATTATTATCTTCATATGTAATTCTCATGTTCTTATTTCCCATGTTAAATTGTACTTCCTCACTATATAAATCAAAAATCATAATTTCATTTTTTTTGTTGTCAAATAACACAAAAAACCCTATAATAATCATAGAATTCTCCTAGAAGATTAAGTTGCATGGATTTCTACACTATGAACCCTCCAACAGACACAAATGGGTATTTTGGAACAATAAATATGTTGTTGAGACTGTTCAATATTGCAATCAATTTATCACTACGAAGGTGTCCAACGGTGACACCTCCTTCCTTGTGACTTTTGTTTTTGGAAGCTATGACTCTCTTCATAGGAAATCTCTATGGAGTGAACAAAATACCTTCGATCTCGGACACCATCCATTGTTTTTTGGGGGTGACTTTAATGTAATTTCCAACCCAATGTAAAGGAAAGGTAGAATCCCATTCCAAAGGAAGGACATCATGTCTAAACTTACATCATGTCTATGTTGGGAAAAATGTTGAGTTCCAAGTTTGGAGGGAATGCCATGTATCACCCGATTATGTGAATGACGAGAAGACTTGGTCTATATTAAATGTATTAAGTTAATAAAGATATGAAAAATTAGAGTCATTTATTGATTAAAAGTTAAAAATATTACATTCATTTCCTCACTCAGACAAAACGTAACCAAATCCTACCACTGTACAAGAAGAATTCCTGGAGTGACTCGTTGTACAATGTCTAAAACACATAAAAATGGTTCCCATTGATCTCTATTCAATATCCTCTTACAATCCTTAAATAACTTTCATCATTTAGAAATGTATATTTCCCAAAACTCATCTATATGGGATGTAAAATTATCCTACTAAAAAGAATATTTTCAGTGGCTATGATAATAATAAACAAAATTTCATGAAAAATTAAATAGTAAATTTATTTGAACCTCCCTCCATAATTTTTCAATCATATCCTGGGGGAATGAAGTTCAATCATGAGTCATCAAAGATAATATATGTGGGTATCATATCATATTCCCCAAATAAAGAATAAATATACTTTCACCCTCTCTAACTGATGAAATGTGTCATTAAATTACACATATAATCAAGCTTCGAAGTTCCAGGGTTGAACCCATCTACCAAGACCCTTGCATTTATTGGAAGACGCACCAAATCCTGCTAAACAAAAATTCATAATGTATTTATCCATAAAAAAATATTTAAAAATTAGAAATAGATAAGGGAAATTAATTATATAAATTTACAATAAATTAATTCTAAAAAATAAAAACATACATACCAAAAACATCAAGTGAACCACTCTAACCATCTTATGACACAACTACAATCACTATAGAAAAAACATCATATAGAGGTGGGGTTTTTTGTGTTTTGAGAGGGTTTTCTAAAAACACCATTAAATGGTGTGTCGTGGAACATTTAATAATGGTTTAATTTTTACACAACATTTTCATTTTGTGCTGATGAAATTTATATTTAGTGGTGGTTTTTTTATTAGTGGCAATTTTTCACAGTACAAAATATAGTACCGGTTTTTTTAATAGTGGAATATTTTTGGGGAAAATATTTTGAAGGTGGTTAAATATATTAAATTTCCATATTTAATGGTATTTTTAAGCATTACTATTTTATTCATGATGGTTAAAACCATCACTAGTAATGAAGTTTTAGAAAAGGACAATTTTGTTGGCCTCTTAATACACCAAAAACCAATACATAAAAAATATATAAAAAATTAGGTAGCCAATACAGTATAATATAAATAATAACATACATATATCAAAAAACAGTACATAACATATTATAAAATATTGAATTACATCATAGTGTACAAAAATTTCATGCTTCACAAAATTTCAACACACACATTAGTCATGGATACTCTATCAAGATGCATGCCCCTTGTAATGACCTCTACCCTAGTAGCTCAGAGCTGGTGCATTACTTTACTACATTGTTATGATTATAAGGAATTCATATCCCGAAGGAATGAATAGTTAAGTAGTTTTGGAAAACCAGACACAAGCATAAGTTTTACATTACAACTTTGAAAGGAAAAATAATATAAAGATTTCATTAGAAACATCTAAAACTCCTAGATTATCCCTACAAGTAATTCATAATATTCATATTCGCATCCTGGGGAAAAGTAAAACATAATAAAGGGGTGATCTCAGATGCTCAGTAAGGGTAATTAATACAACAAAAACATAAATATAAATCATGGTGAATAACTTTAAGTACACATCTCATTAAAACATAATCTTAAGCATAAAATGGAAGGAATTAAAAGTTTATTAAATAATTATATAATAAAACATAACCATGTATATTCTACTAGTATGATAATCAAATGGACAATAAATTAATAGTTTTATAATTATTGAATGCATAATTCCATATATCATAAACATATTGTCAAGGTCTTGTCTAGGACACCATACATAATGGGTAAAAACCCAGTTTAGTTTGTCTCGAGAGACCTACTGATGCATCGAGGGGATATAGAAGGCCCCAACCATCACTTAATAAGTCCAATTCATTCCTAATATGAATTTTTATAAACATAGACAATATATAAATATTAAATTTAAATAACTTTCCCCAATCTATAAACATAATCACTAACCATTCTGAGTAGTGTGGTGAATGGTATCAAGATTGCACATCCACAATCAAATTGATCATAAAATATTTAATAAAATATGGTGGATAGTAAAAATAAGAGATAAACTTCAATAAATAATAAAATTTAATAGAGGTTATGAATTATATGAAAATAATATAATAAAATCATTGAGGAATTCTTGAGAGAAATACTATTTTTTTCTTTGCAAAGAAGAGTTCTTTTGGAAAAATCATTTGTATTTTTCATGATTGTTTATATGAAACCAGAAATGAAAAAATATAGTTTTCATGAAAAAAATAGTGATTTTATAAAAATAAAGGTGTCTGAAAATAGATTATGGATGGTACTTGAAAATGGGTAAGAAATCAAGATGTTCCCTTTAATCGGGCTTGCGTATTATGAAGAAATGAGAAGGGAATCTTGTAAAACATGTATTTACACAAAAATATAGATGAAACTATCTATATATATGAGTTTGGAATATATAAATATAATATAGATGAATTAAAAAAAATAAAGAAGAATTAAATTGGGGTAAATATAGTGGAAGAATAACCTGAAGGAAAAATGAAGGTTTGGGTAGAATCTCTTACCTTATGTCTGAATGTGTTATGCACTTGACATTAACTTACTGGATAATCAAATTAAATCCATTAATTAATTAATTAAGAAGATTATAAAAATTTATTTTATTTATTATAATTTTATTCAGTTCATTTATGGAATTTTTGATGAGTTGTAAGATACAATTTTATTGCTCGGGAGCGTTCATTTCCTTGGTGTTCATGATCGGTATACTTGTATATGAGTATGGAAGTTCATGTGGAATGGGTATAATTATCTATAATTGAATTTATATGATATTAATGAACATAAATAATATTAAATGGTTATGTAATTCATTTTTTTATATGGTATAAGGATTATTCATTAGATAAAACATTAGTTATATTCATTTAGATTATTTTGACAATTTTTCAAACATTACGAACTAGTTTTATAGTATGAATTAATATTATGTATATCTACTGGTTATATAACATTAAATAGGTTTTAATACATATATTATATTCTTTTTTAACCATAAAAATGGTTTCTTTACTATCCTTTAAGGATAAGTTGAAGAATGAAAATCTGTTGTCCATAAAAGTTATAAATCGACACTTCACGGACGATGATTTCATTTTTAAAATAAAAGATAGAGAGAGAGAGAAAGGAGTTTTAGTAAGGATATTACATTAATATGATATAATTCTAGTATATAGATTATAATATATTTATCATGATCATTTGGACACAGGAGGTGATTAGAGAATAATAAAAGAAAAGAACTTGAAAAAAAATAAAAGGAAAAGGAAGAGGATTTTACCTCTTGAATACTCCTCCTTGAGAACCTCCTTAATGGGATTGGTTTTGGTCTTTTTTTAATACCAAGAGCTCCTATACGTGGGGGAGAGTATTGGGGAGATTATTGGGTAGAAATTTGATAAGATTCAAAGCTTAGATGTGTGAGGAAAAGTGGTAGTGAGTGGTGGTATTTATAGTGGAGGAGAGGGGTGATTTCTCATTATTTTATTATTTTGCTCAAGATAAGAAACAATGTTGATTATTGTGACTAAATATAGTAATAAGTGAATGTGAGTTTGAACCAATGGTTCTTACATCATCTAAACATCACCTATGACTCAATAAATCATGTATTTATCATTTATCGTAAATTATCATATTTTACTATTCACCAAAAATTCAAGTATTTTAGAAAAATCCAAAAACATCACCCTAAAAAATTTTCAATGTGTAAAATTAAAAAATTAACTCCATTTTAAGAAAATAATTTTATAAATATGATAAATTTAATTTTTAATTAAATCAATCATTTACTCAAAAAATACATATTTTAAATCTATAACTGATTTTATAACACTTTCAAAAATTAACTAAGATCTCCTAAAATTATCATAAAATCATAATACAACAAAATGTTAATTTATAAATACATTTTATATAAATAAATTTTATATTAAATCATTTTACTAATTATGAAATTTTGATTAAATATTTATGACTTAGAAAAATACCAACACTTAATTTAACCATTTTTAAAAATATTCATTTACTTATACTATGATATATTTATATGATACTTTCATTTATAAGGTTCCTAAATTTTATTTATAATTTCATGGGTGATGTTACTATTAATTAGTCTAGTTTACTATTCATAAGGGTCATATTATTATTCCTAAGGTCAAGTTAAAATTTCATCGGTATAGGTTCCTTAACTTCTAAAAATACTTCTTATTTAATTTATTCTTCATTTATGATGTTTGTATTGTGTTATATAAGTGACTTTATATGATCTATACTATATAAAAATAAGAAGGTAAATTTCATTGGTAGAGTTATGGGTTGTTTCATTCTCTCCTCCTATAAAAAATTTCATCCTCAAAATTTCTAGATTGTCACCCCACTAAAAGATTTGGGTAGTTCTTCATCATAAGCACCTTAGGCTCCCACATCGCCTCTTCAATTTTATGATTTTTACAAAGTACATTTACTAGATGAGTTGTCTGATTCCTCAAAACTTATTATTTAGTGTCCAGAATCCGGATAGGATCTTTATAGTGAGATAAGTCAGGTTCTAATTCTATTTTTTCAGAAGTGAGTACTTGTGTTGGGTCTGGCATGTACTTACTTAAAAAGGAGACATGGAACACATTGTGTACATTAGAAATTATAGGTGTCATTTCCAAACGATAATCCACAACTTCAATTCTCTCTATAATTTCAAATGGTCCAATGTATCTGGGGCTCAGTTTCCCTTTCTTCCCAAATCTTATAACACCCTTCCATGTAGATACTTTTAAGAAAACTTGATCTCCAACATGAAATTAAAAATCCTTCTTTCTATTATCAGTATAGATATTTTTTCTAATTTTAGATGATTTGATATGAGTTTGAATAGCCTTTACCTTTTCTGTTATTTCCTTCACAAGATCTAGGCCCACAAGCTTCCTTTCACCAACTTCATCCCAACAAGTTGGTGTATGAAATAGTTTTCCATATAATGATTCATATGGTGCCATTTGAATACTATAATGGAAACTATTGTTGTAGGAAAACTTTACCAAAGGTAAATACTAGTCCCATATACCTTTAAAGTCAAGTGAGTATGATCTCAACATGTCTTCTAGAGTTTGGATCTTCCTTTCTGACTACTCATCAGTTTGAGGGTGATAAGCAGTACTCAAATTAAACTTAGTGTCCAATTATTTCTAAATAATTTTCCATAATTTAGATGAAAATCATAGACCATGATCAGACACAATTGAGAGAGGTGATCCGTGAAGCCTTACAACTTCATTAATATAGAGTTGTGTAAGGCCCTCCAATGGAAAATCC
Source organism: Viscum album (assembly GCA_963277665.1). Lineage (NCBI taxonomy): Eukaryota > Viridiplantae > Streptophyta > Magnoliopsida > Santalales > Viscaceae > Viscum > Viscum album. Next base: position 875,765,827 of record OY728160.1, on the reverse strand, counting down.
TCTCTTATAGTGAGGAAATGTGTAGATTTGGTAAGTTGATCAACAATCACCCATATTTCATCATTATTTCTTGAGGTTTTTGGTAATCTAGTGAAAAAAATCCATAGTGATGTTATCCCATTTCCATATAGGAATAGGTAGAGTTTTCATGACTCCTTTAGGATATTATCTTTCAACCTTCACTTATTGACAGACTAAACATCTTGATACATAATCAGAAATTTCACACTTCATGTTATCCCACCAGAAATTTTCCTTCAAATATCTATACATATTAGTTCTACAAAGGTGTATAGAGAAATTTGAACTATGGGCATCATTCAATAAATCTCTTTTTAGCTCGGGTATAGAGGGAACACATAGCCTCCTCCAAAATTTCAGAATTCCATCCTCACACATGAAGTCATGAAACTTCCCATCATTCATAGCTTTAATTTTCTTTTGAAGATTCTCATCATCACACTAAGAACTTTTAATTATTTTCAATAAATATGTTTGGGAAACTAGTTGAAAAGGTAATTATGTTTCACCTTCCTTTATAATTTCCATATCCATATTTTCTAGATCTATGTACACAGGATCTTTGTCAATCCTTATTTTTTTCATAACTCATGACCCTTCCTACTCAAAGAATATTCTACCTTATTTTCCTTCCTTGGGTGGTAGTTTATTGAAAAATCACAATCCTTGAGTAGCTCGATCCATCTCATTTTCCTCATGTTTATTTCTTTCTGTGAGAAGCTATATTTAAATCTATTATGATCTATATTTATCTCACATCTTTCTCCATAGAGATAGTGCCTCCATATCATTAGAGAAAAGATTATAACTACTAACTCAAGATCATTAATTGGATAGTTATATTCATGAGTTTTTAACTATATTGATGCATAGACAATAACTCTATAATTTTTCATAAGGACACATCCAAGTCCTTTCTTTGATGCATCACTATAAATCACAAATCCACCATTTACCGATGGTAGAGTCAAGATTGGAGAATTAACTAATATCCTCTTCAATTATTCAAAAAATTATTCACACTATTTTGTCTATATTAACTTAACCCCTTTACAACTAAGCTTGGTTAAAGGGTTAGCCAGTCGGGAAAATTTCTGAATGAAACACTAATAATAACCTATTAAACCAATAAAACTACGTACCTCGGTTATTTTCACTAGTGTAGGCCATTCCTGAACCGCCTTTGTCTTTGTAGGATCAAATAATATTCCATCTTTAGAGAAAATATGGCTAAGAAAAGAAACTATTTGAAGCTAGAAATCACACTTTCTAAATTTTTTATATAACTCATTTCTTCTAAGAGTATTTAGAAAAATGTGTAAGTGATTCTCATGATATTTATAGATTTTTTAGCATATCAATATATCATCAATAAATACCATAATAAATTTATCAAGATATTCCTTGAAAACTTTTTTTATTATATCCATGAAAATATAGAGTTTATTATTCAGTCCAAATGGAATTTTTATAAACTTGTAATTTCCATACCTGGTTAGAAATGCTATATTTGGAATATCTTCCTTCCTCATACACAACTGATGATATCCAGATTAAAGTTCAATCTTTGAAAAGTATTTATCTCCATGAAGTTGATCAAATAAATCATTGATTCTAGGAAGGGGACACTTGTTCTTTATTTTAATAGCATTGATTTCTCTGTAATAAATGCACAACCTCATGGATCAATTCTATAAGGAGTCTTTAATATAGGCCTTTCACTAGGAATTAAATCAATATAAAACTCAATTTCACACTTTGGAGGATGTCTAGGTAAATCCTCTGGAAATACGTCAATGTATTCTTGAATAATAGGTACATCCTCAATTTTAATATTTCTTTCCTCACCCATAGATATTTCATTCTCTTTCCCACCCCCAATAATTGAATTCATTAGAGCTACAAATGGTGGATCTAGATAAGAATTATATGGTGAGGTTTTTGCTCTAAAGATAAGAGACTCTACATCATTCTCAAAAATTGTAACTTCCTTCTTCTTGTAATAGATTTTGTATCATAATTTGAAAGCCAATTCATACTAAGTATTATATCAAAATCAATCATGGATATGATGATAATTTTAGCAACTAAATCACATTTATGTGTCATAAAAGGGACAAATCAACACATCCTTATTGCAATGATACTTCCCTTGGGAGTTTTGACTGACAACTCCTTTATTAAATCAAAATTGAAATGTCTAATTTTCTTGGAAATTTGGGAAGATATAAAAGAATGCGATGATCTAGAGTCAAATAAATAATTGTATAATTTTGTGGAAATGATTAAATTACCTACCACCACATCATTAGTAACTTCAACCTCATTAGTTGTGACCACATAAGCTTAGTCTTTCTCCCTTGGCCTTCTTTGGGGAAATTTTCCTTTGCACTTAGGATGATCATTTTCATAATGTCCCATATCTTTGAAATTTTAGCATTGAACATTGGTAGAATATTTATTTTCCATGAATTTTAGGATTGGTAACATTTTTCTCCATACTTGTAACAAACACCCATACCCTTCAGGTAAGTATCAGGGTATTTCTTCCCACAATTATCATAGGATGGAAAATCAACTCTTCCCTTCTTCTCATTTTCCTTATTTCCTTTTTCAGAGTGTTTAGTAGCCATATTCTTCTCTTTCTTTACTTTGAATTCATATGACTTAGAGAATTATTTTTCTATCTTGATATCACATGAGATTATATCTTCGTATGATGAGAAATTTTAGGAGACTAGTTCCATTCATAGGAATGGTTTTAAACCATCAAAGAATCAATCAATCTTGATCCTTGGATTACATATATAGTTCACATCATGGATTTCTAAACTTGTAATGTTGGATTCATAATTGGAAACATTTACATCCTCCTTTTTCCTCAGATTTAAAAATTTCCATTCCATATCCTCTCATTGTTCATGAGGAAAATATTTTTCTAGGAAATTTTCCTTAAAATACCTCTATTGCATATTTTTAATTTCTTCCTCCTCCTTTGTGTTTTGAATTAGTGACCACCATTTATCAACATCTCTCAATAAGCGATAAACTACCATGAAAACTTTCTCCCTTTTGTTACTTCCCAAAATTAGAAATATCTTCTCTAAGAAACTTATCCACTACTCAGCTGCAAATGGGTTTTTAGTAGCATTGAATGATGGTGGTTGTTTTCAAATAAAGTGGTCTAACGTTGTTCCTCCAAGTTGTGGATCAGGATGCTTTATACAAGTAAGTTTATTATTTATAACCTGAGTCAACTATCCCAATATAGTTATAAGTTTCTCAACACCAGTCGTAGCTCCAATATCGACATCATTATCTTGAATATGATGGAAATCCCTACAAAGGATAAATGTATTGATACGGTTTCCATTCCTTACACTAGATTCCATTTCTAAATAATTTCATACACTAGATTAGGTTATGAATCGTAATGTATCATCTCAAACTAACAAAACACTTAAAATAAATTGAAGTTTTATGCATAGATAATATCATAATCATAAACATTGTTTCTTTGGGTATATATATACTTTTAAATCCTTCATAATGGTTTGTAAAGAAAATTTGAATTATCCTAAGAAAATCCCTCAGGAATGTCAAATTAGGTGTATAGTAAGACCCGTTTTCAGGTACCAAGTTACCCTAAATCAAGCCCGGGACACCTTTTCAGAGTTGTTACCCATATGTACATCTGTTCTAGAACCACATCCACTTGTAAATATCTAGACAGGGATATATTTCTAAGAAGATCCACATAATCTCTACCTTACCAAAATTATTGGGTGTTCTTCCATTCTTATCCTCAAATTCTATCTTAGGTATGTGTTCTATAATCTATGTTTTCTAAATCTAGTTTCCAAGGTTTATACTAAACATCCTCAGATACCAAATGTAAAGACCTTGACCCCAATAGCCTAGATTCAATGCCTTACTTTATTACATTGTTATGATTACAATGAATTTGTATCCCAAAGGACCGAATAGTTTAGTAGTTTTGGAAAACCATTCACAAACATAGGTTTTACATTACAACTTTGAAGGGAAAAACAATATATAGATTTCATTGGAAACATCCATAACTCCTAGATTATCCCTATAAGTCATTCATAATATTCATATTATCATCCTGGGGGAAGATAAAACATAATAAAGGGGTGATCTTAGATGCTTGGTAATGGTAATTAATATAGCGAAATCATAAATATAAATCATGGTGAATAACTAAAAGTACAGATTCCATTAAAACATAATCTTGAGCATAAAATGGAAGGAATTAAAATCTTATTAAATAATTCCATAACAAAACATAACCATGGATATTATACTAGTAGAATAATCATATGTACATTAAATTTCTAGTTTCATAATGGTGGAATGCATAATGTCGGACATCATAAACATATTGTCAAGACCTCAACCAAGACACCATACATAATAGGTAAAAACCCAATCTAGTTTGTCTCATTAGACCTACTGATGTATCAAGGGGCTATAGCAAGACCCACCCATCACTTGATAAGTCCAATTCATTATTTATATTAATGGGGATAAACATAAACAACATATACATATTAAATTTAAATAAATTTCTCCAATCTATAAACATAATTACTAACTATTATAAGTAGTATGATGAATGGTATAAAGATAGCACATCCATGGTCAAACTGATCATAAACCATTTAATAAAATATAGTGGATGAAAAACATAATAGATAAACCTCAATAAAGAATAAAATTAAGTATATGTGTTGAAATAGATGAAAATAATATAATAAAATCGTCAATGAATTCTTGAGAGAAATGCCCTTTTTACATTGCAAAGAACAGTTCTTTTGGAAAATCATTTGTATTTGTCATGATTGTTTGTATAAAACCAGAAATGAACAAATATAATTTTTCATAAAAAATTTATTGATTTTATAAAAATAAAGGTGTCTTAAAACTGGTTATGGATGTTACTTGAAAATGGGTAAGAAATTGAGACGTTCCCTTTAATCGGGCTTGCGTATCGGGAAGAAATGAGAAGGGAGCCTTAGAAAATATGTATTTCCCCATAAAAGATAGATGAACTGATCTGGATATATGAGTTTGTAATATATAAATAGAATATAGAATAATTAAACAAAAATAAATAGGTATTACATTGGGGTAAATGTAGTGGAAGAATAACTCGAAGGAAAAAAATGAAGGTTCGGGTAGAATCCCTTACTTTATGTCTGAATGTGTTCTGCACTTGACCTTAATGTCTTGGAAAATCTAATTAAATCCATTAATTAATTAATTTATAACCGTATACACATGAATTTAATTTATTATAATTTTATTATGTTTATTTATGGCCTTTTTGATGATTTATAAGATACAATTTTATTGCTCGGGAGTGTTTGTTTCCTTGGTTTTCATGATCAGTATACTTGTATATGAGTATGGAAGTTCATGTGGAATGGGTATAATTCTCCAAAATTGAATTTATATAATATTAAATAGCATCCATAATATTAAATGGTTATATAATTCATTTTTTATATGGTATAATTATGATTTATTAGATAAAACATATGAGGCTTGATTCACCTTCTGTGGCGGTTTGGGTTAGTTTTCCAAATCTCCCTTTACCATTTCAAAATCCATCGATTGTTAAAATTCTTGGGAACCTACTAGGGAGATATCTTTGCTTTGATAGTCGGACCATTGTTTTCTATCATCTGGTTAACCCTCGAGTGTGTGTGGAGGTGGATACCTCAAGGGCTCCTTTGGACTTCGTTTGGATCACCGTCGGTGAAGAGTTCCAGTGTAAACAGTCGGTTGTCTATGAATCATGGGTCCATTATTGTTCTGCTTGCAAATGGCTAGGCCATTCACTGGAGAAATGAAGGTGGGGGCAAGGGATACTGGCTTCCAGAGGAATGTGAGCAATGGTGATCATAGCATTTCTAAGAATAACATGGTGGTGAATTCGTTGGTGGAAGAACCTGGTGGAGAACCCTGCAATAGATCCCCTGAAGGAATTGATTTACCAGGCATTGCTTGGGTTGTCCATAATGATGGTGTGGTCCAGGATGAACAAGATGCGGGTGTTAATTCAGTTGGCTCGGGTCCACAGATCGTAGGTGCTGGAAATCAGGTGAGGCTGGTGCAGCCACTTGCTCTGCCTCCTGGGTTGAAAGTCCATGATGTCTTTTTTAGATTGTTAAGTGACCTCAATAGAGTGAGCAGGGCATACATTGTTTCGATTGGTAATGCAACTGGCAGGTCCAGACAAGATAGACTTGCAGGTGTTTCTCAATCGGATCTCAATGAGGAAGGTCCTATGGTGCAAGATGATTGTGCAACCCATGAGGTGACTTTAGAGGACACTAATAGACAGCCTCAGTTCATGGGGAATGGCTTCTTACGGGCCAGCCATTCTGAGGTAGCTAGATGAATATCACTTGCTGGGGAGGCTGGCTTGGGTACACCTAATAACCATTCAGGTGGCAGTGGTTCTACACCTGGAAGGGAGTTACAAATGGTGGGAGAGAGAAGGGGTCCAGGCTTGATTCGTACCTCAGTTCCCCTGTGTAATAGATTCGAAGGTCTATCAGAGGATAATGTGAATTTGGAACACATTACACCAGGTGAGGGAGACAGGGTTGGCATGAAGGAATCTAATAAGTGTGAACTGGACCATTCAGCTGAAGAGGTCTCAATTCCAAAGAACATCATTAGTTTCAAAAAGAAGAAGGGGAAGAAGGACTACTCCTCATTACCCCCACCTTTGGAGACCTTCTCCGCAAAGAAGTTGAATGACAAGAAGATAGACATGGAGTCTTCGCACCATCATGGGATAGGAGAAAAGGAGGAAGACTTGATTCTCCTATTTAGCTCCGAAGAAGAAGTGATTGAGTGGGTCTTGATGCTCAACGCATCGGAGGAGGAGGCGGCCAAAATGATGGGGAGGACGCTAGATGTGTATCTCAATGAGGAACAATTATCATGGATTGACAGTCAAGACTCAATTTTGGTTGGGGGTTTTAACAGAGGGGAAATCAGTGTTGAGGAGTACATTCAGACATGGGATTAACTTGCTTCTGAGTTGGAGAAGAGAATGCTGGAGGTTTCCGACCTTCAAGTTTCATATTTATCCTGGAAACTTTTTAGGGAGAGGAATTCAGGTAATATTAAGTTTCTCTTTAATGATTCGGTTTAAGCTGGTTCTCTTGATCAGGTGGTTTGAGAGGTTTTCTTGTGCACGTTGTGTTGTCTTTTGGTTTTTCATGTTGTCTGCCTTTGTTTGGAGGCTTGGTGCTTATTTCCAGTTCTCTACTTGGACCTGATCCAGAAAGGGATCGAAGCGTAAAGTCTTCACCAGTGTGGGCCTTTTGGATTAGGAGGCTTGAGAGGGTATGGTTTGACCATCGGTAAAGTGCCCATGCATTCTACGGGGACTGCTTGCCGAAGGGACCTTTGTTGGTGAAGGCTTCGTGTCATGGCATATTGGCTGGGGTGGGGAAGGTCTGGTAGTTGGTTCTGGTTCTTTTCTTCTTGTGTTGTTCTCTTTTGTTTAGAATGTTTTTTTGGTTTCTCACTTTTTCCTTAAAAGTGTTTTGATAATAAAAAAGTAATTTTCAGTCAGTCAGTATTATTTTGATCAAGACAATAAATAATGTTGATTATTATGACTAAATATAGTAATAAGTACATGTGAGTTCTAACCAAGTGTTATTACATTATCCAAACATCACCTATGACTCAATAAATCATGTATTTATCATTTACCATAAATTGTCGTATTTTACTATTCACCAAAAATTCAAATATTTTAGAAAAATACCAAAAATTCACCTTAAATATTTTTCGATGTGTAGAATTTAAAAATTGACAATATTTTATGAAAATAATTTTCTAAATATAAAAATTCAATTTTTAATTAAAACCATCATTTACTCGAAAAATACATATTTTAAATCTATAACAGATTTTATAACACTTTCAAAAATTAACTAAGGTCTCATAAAATTATCCTAAAATCATAAGACAAAAAAAATTAATTTATGAATACATTTTATATAAATAAATTTTATTTTAAATTATTTTATTAATTATAAAATTTTAATTAAATATTTATGACTTACAAAAATATCAACACTTAATTTAACAATTTTTAAAATATTCATTTACTTATACTATGATATAATTATATGAGAATTTCATTTATAAGGTGCCTAAATTTTATTTATACATTCATGGGTGATTTTACTATTCATTAGTCCTATTTAATATTCATAAGGTTCATATTAATATTCCTAAGGTCAAGTTACTATTTTATCGGTATAGGTTCCTTAACTTCTAAAAATACTTCTTATTTCATTCATTCTTCATTTATGATGTTTTTATTATGTTATATAAGTGATTTTATATGATCTATACTATATAAACATAAGAAGGGAAATTTCATTGATAGAGTTATGGGTCATTACACCTCTCACCCTCCATTGCTCAGTCATGTTGCTACCCATCACCTCATTCCCCACTTCCACCCTCTAATGTATGTATTTAAAGTAGTTAACCACACATCAGTAATAAGAATATTTAATGAATAATAAACGAATTTTAATTAAAATGATATATGATTTGATCTAAAAAAATTAATTAATGGAACAATAATGAATAATTGGTAGGCATCCACATGCCCAAAAAATCTGATGAGCCACTTTATGATGCATGAGACTCACTACTCAATTCAACCCATCACATGCCTCTAACATTTAGATCTTGAATTAGTTTATCTCATATTTAATATTTCAACTCTAAAAACTAAATCAACCATAACTAGGACCATCCTTACTATGATATCCTCTCAATGAGATACTCTAAAATTCAAATGGGAGAACTTCACCATCCCATTGTGAAATTCCATTATATTAAGAAAAGAATAAGCTATATTTACATACATGAATATATCTAATGAATTTCAATTTATATATTTTAATTTTAATTCCATAGTTGAATCTGAAATTATAAATAATAATGGATTTGACTAAACCTTTAAAAACCTATTATTATGGACATTAGAGTTGTGCATTAAGAAACTTTTTCAATATTTATTGAATAAAATGTAACTATTAAAATGAAGAATATAAGTATAAATTTATGAAATTTACCTCTCCTTCACCCCCGATGAGTGTTTCTATTTCTTCAGGAATAATTCTGGTTATCTTCTAAAATTCAATAGCCAAAACACTCTTTAATGCTGAGACCTGATCATTTTGTGTATTAATAAGTGATTCCTGATCTTTTGTAGTATTTTTCATTCTATATATTTACTTTTGTACACCAAGATCACCAAAACCTATAAACCCTCTCCTATTGACATCTTTGATGAAGATGTATATTCCCTAATGAACACCCTCAATGGATATGGCATGCAACCCATCCCCCTAACATGACCAGGATTCTCTTTTCCAAGACCTCGATCCATGGATTCTTCTGATGATACTAAAACTGAAAAGGTAGGGTTGTTTTCCCATACTTCTTTGAGTTTATGAAACAAATTGAATAATATTATATTATAAAGTAATTTAGTAAAATCAAGTAATAATTAAAATTGTATAACCCTATGTTTTCTATAGGTTCATTGACATAACTTCTATCTTTTTTGTGAACATAAAACCATAACTTTGTCCTTCCAACAGAATGACTTGCCACCTTTTCCTATTTAAAAAAAAGTACACAACCAATATTTTGAAAAATTAAATTATTTGAAGTGTTATAAATATCTATTGTAATAAATTAAATGGAACATTTCCATGTTGTTTCCTAGAGAAACTCATTGATCCATAAGTTAGGAGAATTATTTGCTTCTCTCGAATGAAAGAATTTCTCAAACAAATTAGATGAATAAATTATACATCAATAAAACATGAAATGTTATTAAATCACTATTATTAATATATTTACATTTAATAAAACACATTATGTGTTTCTTCATGATTATTTCCAATGAATGTTTTCCATTGGTCTCTAGTAATGCATTTTAGGGCCTTCTCATACATCTATAACATTGATAGATATGTGTCATTTAATTTATGTCATAATCGCCACTTGAAATCTTTCCATTTTTTGCTTAAATTTTCTAAGGTCCATAGATGTAAAATTGCATCAGTCATGTAAAAATGGAAGTTCATATACAAATAATTACATAAAATGCATTAAATTATTAACACAATAAGTAACAATGTTTAATTTAATCATATATGAATACATAATAATGATAGTGCATTTATTTGAGAATCAAACAACTCATTTTTTCAGGATAATGGAAGGTGACTATAATATATATAATAAATAGGTAGGGATGTCACTTAACATACTAAATGACCTAGGAACTTCCCAAAAAAATTTGTTTCATCCTAAGTGGGTACCCCATATTCATCAAAAGGAACAATTAACATTATATTTCTGAAATTCCAAACATATTGATTATTGTTGTTTTTCTCCATTATATTATTATTTTATTATATTTAACATATAAATTAAACAATTAGTATCAATATTTAATAAAATAATTTTGTCACATTAAATTACATACTGATGATTATGACCTACCAATAACCTCTTTATGGAAACTAAATATCGTCCGGATTGCCAAAAGGATCCATCATAGGTGTCCTATATGATTTCTTAACATCATCAGTAGAATTAATTACTATGGATGAAATCATATTAGGATAAGATGAAATGGTATCAAAAAAAATGTGCAAGGTGTGTAATGAAGTGTACCATGTATCGTGAGAATCTTGTGACATAGAGTGGGTATTGTCACTAAACCTCTTCTGGTATAACATACTTTCAAAAAAACATTAATTTCATTTTTTTAATATCGAAAAAAATTCCTTTCATTAATTAATATAAAAAATATTCCTTTCATTTATTAATATAATAAAACAAGTTAAAAATTCTATTTATGGTTGGTCATGTTTTTATCAGGTTTTATTATTAACATTATTTCTTCTTCTTTTTTCTTATTCTTCACTCTCCCTCACAAGATCAAAATTTTCAATATCATCAAGTAAAAATTATTGTTGTTGATTATGGGGTTCATTGTCACAAATTACTTCACTATCATCACTCATATCATACATGTCTCTCAATTTCATGTGGATAACAACACTCCTCCCATAATCCACTATATTATTAGCATAATATACCATTTTTTCTTGGGAATCCAAAATATATGGATCATATTCTTCCCACTCGCAAGTATTTATCAACTGAGATAAATTTACACAAGAAAATTGTAATGAATCTTTATTTATACCCCTACTAAAATTTACCTAGTTACATTTAAATAAGAAAACTAAAAATTTACCATGGAAATTTAACTTAATAATATCAACCAATTTTCCATAGTTACATTGATTTGAAACTATGAATTTTCCATTGTTTTTTTCTTTCAAAACTTCCTCATGGTCAACAGTACAAAACTTGAAACCACTAATTTGTAGGAATTGAATCTCCTAGAATGATTTAAAGGACCTCGAGCTAAAAACATAAAATATTTATATAGTTCATATCGATTATCCAATTCATTGGGATTTAATGTCTTCTCAAAAATATGTCTAAAGAATTTTTAAAAGTTGATTAGAACATAGTTTATTTTGTTAGGTAAAAAAATATTCATTTCCAAAGGTAGAAACCACTCCATCAACACATATGAATCATGAATTTTCAATCCATCTATCTTATGGAGATTCAAATCAACACATATTGAAATATTATTAGAATATATAGAAAAAAATTTCACATTTTATAATATTCAAAGGAAAATATATTTCTAATAATTTTTCATTATGAAAATATTCTTTTATACTTATCGTTCTCATTTTTACATAGATCACATTTGATATTAATTATTTCTAAGTCCTTATAAGAATTTAAATGATATTTTGATTTTCCCTGCTCATTAATCAATGTAAATAGAAAATTATCAAATACATTCATCTCACTATGCATAACATCAATATTATGATGTAAAAATTTAAATTCTCAATATGGAATTTTGAAAAATATGATATTTTATTCCATTTTTTGCTCTAGTTATAACTGATGGTGTTCTAACTCTTTTTCAAATTTCATTCAGCTAAAAATATTTTCCAAAATCTATAGAAACATTTGACAATTTTTTCAAGATCTGTGATCCCAATAATAATTTTAGTAGAAACCTCAAATCATATTTTCCTTTAAAATGTGACTTGTTAAGCTAAAATAAATGAGATGTATCGAGGAAGTGACGATGACACATGAAACACAACTTTTTGTTATAAGGTATCCATTGAGACTCAAAATCAAAGTTACAAAATGGATAAGACAAAGCAGTGTATATGTTCCAACCAAATAAATTTCCTAGTCTAGGAAAGCCACTAATTATCCACATAGGGGCATCATGCATTTTTAACATTTGTGTAGTAGATTCATCGTATTTTTCTACACCATCATTCTATAAATCATATAATTCATGAATAAGAGGCTGAAGGTAGACATCAATGTAATTTCTAGGAATTTTATTTCTAGAAATAGTCATCAATATGATGAATGAATTATGGTGTATACACATACAAGGAAGTATATTATAAGGGATCAAAAAAACTCTCCAAATGTTGTAACTACTACTTAAAGTTCCAAAAGGATTGAACCCATCAGATTCTAATCCTAAGTGTACATTTCTAAGATCATAACAGAAATATGTATGTAATGAATCAAATTCATTCCATGCTTTTGAATCTCTTGTCTATTTTATTAAGTCATCGTTATTATTATGAAAAGCATGCTACTACATATTGTTAGTAGTTTTAGATAACATAAATTTTTTTTGAAACTTTGATTTTAATGTAAAGAAACGTAAAACCTTTAGATTTTTTTTCTTTTTTTTTCTTTTTGTTGGTATGTAGATTCAAGCTCAGGTCATTATTTATTGATTTCCATCTAGAAATACAACATCTTTTTCACATTTCTCGGTTTGGATATTCTTTCCAATAAAACATAAAATCATTGAGACATGCATGTATCTTTGTATATTTGAGTCCAATATTGATAATAATATTTTTCATCTCATAAAATGATACCGAGATCTTATCTTTGTAAAATGAATCATAGAATAATTCCAATATCATTAAAATTACTTTATTTTAATTCCACATAAACACCTGATGTGTTACAAATTTAGCAAAAAAAAACAATTTTGAATATTTAGTACATCCTCCATACAATCCCTAACTTCCATTTGCAACTAATTTAGAAAAATCAGTTGTTTGCTCGATTAAGTTTTCCCTTGTATTAGTCTCCTCATCAACGTCTATTAATATGTTATAATCATGATCAGGTTTTCTAGAATCATTAATATCTAAAACATCAACAATTGAATCAATAGATGTGTTATAATTTTGATGGTGTTTCCCTACTATATTTAAAGCATCATTTATCAAGTTTTGAATTTCATTATCCACTATCATGGAATTAACTTTTTCATTTTTGACTGTAGATATAATTGATCTAATTTTCTATAATGTTTGATTCTCCATGAAAAATACAACACACATAATGAGGAGGAAATTATTTTAATATGAGGTGCTCGAATACTTCATCTCTCTTCAATCATCATCTGAATTTTCATTTAGGACATGGAAATTTTATTCTTCTATCCACATATCAATTTTCAATTGCAAAATACAAAAACATGTTCAAACTCATAACATACTGAGATGTGTCCTGAGTTAAGGTAATCTAACTTTTATCCATGTGTACTTGATTTCCTACACTATCAAATATAAAATATAATTATATTATTATATATAGAAATAAAATAAATTTAAGTTAAAAAAGGAAGATAATTTCAATTTTTAAAATTAGGGTAAACATATAAGACACATAATTTAGTCATTTATATGAAATTTTATTTATAAATTTATATTAAAATATTATAACCAATGGAACATGAAATAAATACATTTTTAGAATTCATACACACAATTTATACCCAAACACTCATTTTATGATTTATTTCATCATTTATGATAATACAATACACTGCAACATAACCAAATAGCACTAAAAATAGTTCAATCACACATAAATTTATTATTAATTCTTCAAATAATGTTATCATAAATTTCATGAATTATTTAACCATTTACCCAATTAAAAAAAATACATGTAATTTCTCTTTTCTTTCCTTAAAAGGATTTAATATATAATGTTTATCGCTTATCAATTCATGTAAAATCATTCTCAATAAATTAAACTCAATCCTAAAATTATTAAGTTCACACTAAAAAATGAAACTTAAGAACGGTTATCATTTTGTATAAAATCATTGAAATAAATATCATAGTGTCCAAGAGGGTTCCTATCTAAAACTATACAAACAATCAATGCCAAGAATGGATCCCAAAATACCCCTCAAACACCAATAATTCATATATAAACTAAATTACAAGAATATAAGGATAATTGGAATAGAGAATTTACTAAACCAAGCTTTATTACACAATTTTTCCCTGAAATAAAGCACAAAATTAATTACACATAATTAGGGTGAAACGAAACTGAAATGGGATAGAGAGGTGTTGAGATCATCATAAATCATGGAAAGGGTCTGGATATGTTGAGGCCAAGATGGAATTGAAGAGGGGGGGTCTAGATTTGAGATCAGGAGAGGAGACAGCATCGAGAGTGTAGCTGGAATTTAGGGGAGGGTATCAGAGTGGGTTCAGTATTGAGTGATAGATAGGTTTCGAGTGGGGGGTCAGGTCTGAGGTATTTTTTTAAAATATAGAAACAATTTTAATTAAATTTCCATGAAATACTTATTAAAATTATTTATAAGTGGGTTTTAAACAAAACATCCGCTAAATATAAATATTACCAACACTTTACAAAAATGTTGTTAAAAAGGGGGCTGAAATACTTTTTAAGTATTTAGCGGTGGTTTCTAAAACCACTGCTAAAAAATTACCACAATTTACTATAATTATTGTAGTTATTTATAAAAAATGTAATTAAATCATGCAATTTTTATAAATATAATTCATAAATATTTTTACAAATGTTAACTGGAAAAAAAGTACAATAAATATTTCATTGATTATGAAAGTATATCATATCTCATTCAACTATTTCCCTGACCCATTGTATATATTATTCTCATATAAGTATAATGGTTTGGTTAGGTTTTTTACCAAGAATGGTAGTAATATCTAGTTCCTCTTAGTCAATCATAAAACCCCTTCTTCTATATATTGTCACCACAACTTTCCAATTTGAATCAATTTTGATAAAGTAAACTTACCCTATCTATGATGTTAGTATAAATGGATCATTTCTTAATCAGTCATCTTTATATAGAATATTGTTAAATTTTATTTACATAAATTGGAAATGGTCAACTTTCATTCCATGAACCGGATTGACCCAATCACACCTTGATAATATATTCTTTAATCCATGACCATAAAATAACCTAAATGATATCCTTTAGCAATCCATAATAATCACATGTTTCAACAGATAGATAACCAACACCACTATTCTATACTGCTCAGTTCACGTCGACATCGCTAATACAGAATTGAGATATGTTATCATCTAAATACTTGTAGCAATGAGCTATAATAAATGAACCATCAACTAGTTGGATGAGTTCTTCGCTCACAATATGATCACTTAATTCACATGTCTTATGAATCTATTAATTTTAAATAAGTTTATGGATGGATGGTTGTGAAAATATACCTTATTTTCATTATAAAAATATTAAATCAATTATTTATGTGTACTTGAGTCTTGAACCACTCATAAAATGTGTTGAAATGAAGTTTTTGGAACTGATGGTCAGTTTTATAGAGCCTTTACCATTTTAACTCAGTAATATGTGTCCTAAATTACAACACAATAAAAGGTAATTAAAAAATTAAATATAGAAACACAAGGAATAATATATCAACTACTCAACTTATTTTATTAATGGAATAACTAATAGAGTGTTGAACAACACGTATTGATGATCTTGAACCAACTTGTAATTATGCATATCAAACATTGTCCCTTATCCAATTAAACCTTCATCAATCTTGGAGGGTTTATCTAACTTTGTTTCAACAACATCAATATATGAAGCACAAAAATGGGTGCACTCATCCATAAAATATCCCTTGGAAATTGAATCTTTTTAATGGGTTTCATTATGCACATGTCGTTTAAAAATGTTTACTGAGTTTTAGTTCATTTCTCAAGCTTCAATTTTACTGGTCTTTGAGCTGAAATGGATTTATAGATCAAAATTTATGGTCGTCGAAAGTTGGACTTATCTAAGTTTTGGTATATACAACTCATTTCAAAGAAAACATGAGAAACATAAACTAAAAATTATAGAAAAAAATGAAAAAAAAATATAAATGTAAATATTTCAACTAATTTAAATGCTTTTAGAAAATTTCCTTCAAACTGATATGTTTTTTATCGCCATTTATCTTCTTTTTAGTGAAGAACTCATGAAAAAATGAAAATGGTGATTGGTAAGGAATTTTTTAACTTGGTTAGTAAATATCATGTGGATGTTTTATCTTTATAACTCGATGGTAATAAGACTAAATCTTTATAAGAAAAACTTTTAAGATGTTTAGCAATGAAGGAAAACAATGATAAATAAATTAAATGATTAGAAAAGATACCATGTTTAAATCGTCGATTGAAGACGTGTTGAAATTTTGATTGGATCAAAGAGGTAAAAAATGTTGAAATAAAGAGGATATAGATTTATATATAGTAAAATAAAATATTTTTAGTGGCGTTGTATTAAATTTTAGACAGTATTTTAAAATTGAAATGTGTGTTGTGAAAAAAATTGAAATATTGATCCCACGTATTTGAAATTTTACTTTTAACATCGGGTAAATATATAACAGAAGTTAAAAACTTTCATGTATTGGTATTTTAAGATTTTTTTTATAAAACCGATGATAAAGGATCCCCACATCATTTTTAATGTCAGTTCATAAAAACTTGAAGTTATAAATCCTCATAGAAGACTTTTAACATCGGTTTTCTTCAGGAACTGACATTAAAAGTAACTTTTGATGTCGGTTTTTCAAGAAAACATTGTTAAAAATGTTTACCAAGTTTTATTTAATTTCAAAATATTCTATTTTACCAGTCTTGGATCTCAAATAGGGTTACGGATCAAAATTTATGGTCATAAAAAGTTGGACGTCTCTAAGACTTCTCTTAGAGAAGTTCAACTTCTGACATCCATAATTTTTGATCTGTAAGTCTACTTTAGCTCCACGACTAGTAAAATCAAAACTTGGGAAATGAACTAAAAATTGGTAAACATTTTTTATGTTAGTTTTTTAAAAAACATAAGTCAAAGGTGAATTTTATCATCAATTCTTAAAAAACCAATGTTAAAAGTCTTCAATGAGGACTTTTAACGTCGGTTTTTCTAGAACTGAAATTAAAAGTGGGATTTTAATGTTAGTTACTAAATAAATGGTTTTAAAATTTCTCATGAAATATTTTTAATGTTGATCTTAAAGAACCAAAATTAAAATTATTATGTTAAAGACCATTTTTCTACTAGTTAAAATCTTATACTATATCTTTTTCAAATCACTTATGCAATGATTCCTTGATATATTTGTCTGAAAAAATTAGAAACTTCAATAAAAGGGTCAAAAAAATGGGTATTCAAACAATCATAAATTGTAATTGAGATTAATTTTTTAAGAAAAATATGATTATCATGACTTTTTAACCCCTTTAATGACATGCTCGTCACATTGACATCCTTGGAAATATTAGAGCAATAACCATCAAGCACCTTGATAGTCTTCAGAATTGATAAAAATGTTTCTTTATCTTTTTTAATCATTGTATACTGCATAGTAGGTATGTATGTCCTATTACCCTCACCCAACTATAAATTTAAATTTTTTCACAATCCCATTTCTTGTAAATCACGTTGAGTGTCAACACTGTCTTTTGATTTCCCCTTGATGCCTAAAATGGTGAAAAATATATTATCACACTTTTTTTAATGTGAATATGTAATGGCCCGGACCCCCCCCCCCCCCATTCTATTCCTTTGTTAAATTATATTGTTTGAGGTTTTCTAGGAGGCAATGGTGACTCGTTTCAAGAGTCTGTCAAAAAATCCAGTTTTATTAATGGTAGCTCATCTGGTGGTGAGTTATCCACTAGTAGGTGGTGATGGTAGGTTATCCCAACAGTGATTCACATTGGTGACTTACATTGATGAGTCACAATGGTGAGTCTCATCAGTGACTCACAACTATTATTCATGTTGGTGACTTTCAATGGTGATTCGTGTTGGTGACTCGCAATGGTGAGTCGAGTCAGTGAGTCGAGTCGGTGACTCGCAATGGTGAGTTGTATCGATGACTCGCAATGGTGGGTCACATCGGTAACTCGCAACGGTGAGTCTCATCTATGACTCGCAATGGTGACTCACTAATTGTGAGATATGTCAGTGAGTTGCGTCGGTGAATCACTAACAGTGATTCTATGATGGTGGGTAGTGACAGTGAGTCGTGACAGTGAATCACTGAACGGTGACTCGCCATTGGTATCTCATCACTAGTAGCTCGCACCGGTGACACATCCAGTGGTGAGTCATCCACCAGTGACTCACCCACCAGTGAATCATAATGGTGACTCACCTAATGATGATTCATTTCGACAGTTTGTCAAAAAATTTAGTTTTTTCAGATTCGCCCCTTTAATGTTTTATTTGACGCAAATGAGTTTAAAACCATGTTTAAGTGTTATTGAATCTATTTCAAAGGAATTAAAATATATCTTTAAATTCCTAACACTCGGGAGGCCATTAGATATTCAAAATTCTGGGTCTTGGTCATGATTCGACTTTAATGGATTTTGAAACTGTTTCTTCCATTGATATAGGATTTGGCCTTTCTAAATCCATGACCCTTTATTACTTGTATGTTTCCCTTTACTCTTGCTACCGAGCATCCCTAGAACCTTTCTTCCTTGAGGATCTATGTGTTTTTGTTGTACCCTTGGATCGTGTTTCCCTAGAGCCTCACGCACCCCCTATTTGGTGTAAGGAGGAGGTGATGATATTCTATTTCTCGAGGTAGGGATCCCTTCGTGCCTCTTATTTGTGTATCATGTGGGTTGGGTGTATGAATTTTTCCCATGTTAAGGTAGTTGAATCAAAATTTAATAAATATAATCAAATCATCTTTAAAATAATAAACAGGGGCTGGTAAAAAGGGGTGCATGCTTCTATTTTATTGTTTATTGATATTGTGAGTTGTATGGGTCATATGCCTACTAAAAATCATGTCCATTGGTGGTATTTATTTGAGCACTCCCAATGACTTATGATGGATTTTTGTTGATCATGTTTTTAATGGTTTTATATATGAAATTTATTAACCATGTATACCTGGTTAAATGAATGTATGCCTTATGATCGAACTTGCTCTATGATAACCCCTAAATTATAAAAGTGGAATTAAAGAATGAGTGTTTTCTAAATTTGAATACACCCTGCCTTGTTTGGTGTGGATGTGTGATGTGTGTGGTTTTGTTCTATATTTTGCCTTTTGTGGTTGTTTGGTGCTAGGGTTGAGAGCACAACTATAAGGTGGGGTGGTATGGGTGGTGTAATAGAATCTTAGGTTGAGAGATTAACGGATTGTGGAATGGATGGGTAGTGTTTGATCAGTGGGGTTGTAGGTTCGGGTTGTGCTATGTTTATGTTACTAGATGTGATGGGTGTGGTGTTGTTATACAGCGGGGCTATTTGGTTTGGTTTTGATGAGATGTCTTGCTTATTTTGATTGTGAGTTGGGGTTTTCTCATTGAGAGGATGGATTGGGCGGAATGACTTTGAAGAATGATGATGGAAGTGGGTTAGTTTACTGTGGTTCTTTTTTCTATGAGTGGTTTATGTCATGTGGCTTGTTCTGTATTGTGGTTGGTATTTTCTTAGGTAGGTATGGAATGAATAAATGGGTTTTCTTAATAAAGAATTATTTTTGGTTAAATGAGTTGGCTGGAGTTATGAATTGAATTGTGGCTTGTTGAGTATTTGTGCATTTATAGGTAGCAGTAAAGGAGATTTTATGGGATGGTTATTTATTTGGGAAGAACCCATAGGTTGGGCTTGAGTTTTTGATACTAAATATATACCTTTATTTTTTCTTGTGTTTCTATACGCACCCCACCCTAGTTGATCACTATGTGTCAAACACCCCCATTATCATGGGGGAGGGTGACTTTTCCCTACATCTTGATGGGAGGATGGATGGATGGTTATTGTCTCTTCCCTAGTCCATCTTCTAGGCATTGGTATCCCAAGATTCTTCAGGCAAGTTGTGGTATGGTTGTGATTCCTAGGTGTTTGTGGGCGAGGTGTTCTTTCCCAGGTGTTTATGGGATGAGATTTTGTGTGTTTTCCTAGGTATCTTCATGATGAGGTAATGGTTGTGGCCCAGGTGTTTGTGGGTGGGATGAGGTATGGTTGTGTCCCAGGTGTGTTTGGTCAGGTTGTAACGTAGGGCTTGTGTAAGAGTGTGGAAGTGATAAGACATTTGTTGTTAGGGTATGAGCAGTTAACCAGTGGAAAGTGGTGTGGGGTACCCAAACATCGGTGTGCTTATTATATTACTTTACTTTACTTGCGTTTTTTTTGTGAGTGTGACTTGGTGAGGTTGGGATGGCTAGTATTCCTTTCTATGTGTTGTTAGTTTCTTCTGTTTTCTCACGGGGCATTAGTATGCTTCTTCCACTTGTGCACAAGAGAGTTTGGTTTTTCCCAACTGAGTATATGCAGCACCCTCAGTTAGAGGTATGTAGCATTTTTTATGCCTTTTTATGTGTTTAATGTGCTTGGGGTTATTTGGGAAGAGGTTGGGAGAGTTTGTGAGGGTTTTGGAAAGTTTTGGAAACCTTTTTAAGGCTTCACAGTTTGAGCACGGTTAGGGGAAACCGTGTGAGATGAAACTGTGCGGGTAGTGGGGTTACGCATGGCTTTCACATGGTTTGTCTAACCGTGCAAGGAGCCCATGCAATATGCCCCTTTGAGGAATAAGCAGGCACATGGTTAGCGCACGGTTTGTCTAACCTTGCGATCTAACCGTGTGGCCCGTAAAAATGGGTTTTTTCAAAATATGGGATTAGTCAGGATTTCCCTAAAGACACCCAAACTTTCTCCCATTCAAGCCTCACTTAGGATTTTCTCTTCTCAAGGGTTAGGGGTGATCTCCCACTCATTTTGGAAGCAAATCAAAGGGTTTTCTTAGTGTGGTTGAGCCGATTATTCTAAATTAAGTCTCCTCGCTTAGTTCATTGTGGTTTTCGCTAGATCTACTCTTCCATATCTCTCAGTTTTCTAGATCTACACCCATTGTGTATAGATCTAGGTTTTTTCCTTGGGTGTTGATTTTAAGTATTGTTGATGGTAGGGATGGAGATCTAGAGTGGTTTTGGTGGAGCGTTTGTCCGGATTGGGGTGTGGTAGCTTGTGGGTCGAATTCCCCAGAACCTTAAAGGTAGGTGGCTTCTCTCTCAACTCCACTTGGTTAGAACTAGTGGTTTTGGTTACAATTAATCTGTCTTCTTGAAATTAATTTTTATAATTATGTGTGAATCTTGTTGGAAATCCATTTGGTGATGATTTGGGGGATTATGGGAAAAATGTGTTATTGTTTCAAAAAGGGGCTTGTTGTGTGATTTTAAAATGTTTATTTTAAAATCATTTGTGATTGATTATGAAAAAAAATGTTTTTTGAAAGATGGTTTTCAATAAATATGTTGTTTATTGAAATGGGGTTGGGCATGGAAAGTGGTTAAAGGATGTTTTCAATAAATGGGAGATTTATTTAAGTGAATTGTCATGTGTTGGAAATGATGGTGTGCTTATTGTGTGGCCTGGGTTCTTTGTGCTTGTTGGTTGATTAAGTGTCCTGGCTTGTGTGGCTTGTGTGGAAGTGGGTGGAAAGTCTCACTATAAAAGGTGATGGATAGTGGAGAGAAGAGACACCATTGTGGATAGTGGTTAGGAAGCACCACTAGTTAGAAATGTAATGAACAGGTTGGATGGAAGCTCCACCATTTTGGTTGCCTTGTTGTGTGTTTCTCTATGAGATGGAATTTATTGTGCCTATGTGAAATGGTGAAATGGATTATGGCATGGTTGTTTGGATTTCCCTTGGGTTGCACGGTTTGGGTAAAGGTGGCTTGGTAAGGGTGTGTTTGGATTATTGGTAGTTGTTTAACTACTTAATGTTTTATATAAACCGCTTTATATAAATGTGATAATGGTTTTATCCTAGTGGCATGTGTAAGGAAGTCATTTGGGGAAATCCTACTTAGTGTTATTACTCACCCCTACTTTGGAACTTGGGTGATTTTTCAGATGTTGTATTCTGGGACATAGGTAAGGGTAAAGCATCTCATTTTTCTAGCAGTTCGACATGATGATTTGGTGATGTTGTGGTGTTGGGAGTATGGAGCTTGGTGTGGAGCTATGGATAGTGTCCTAGTTCCTTGGGGTCTTGTTGTGTAGTCTTCTGCTTGGTACTCTGATATTTGGATTGGTTTTATTTGGCATGTGGGATTGTTATGGAATAGTTTGGTTGCCTTTTGGTAATGTATGGGTTTGGTTTTTTTGTTGACATGCATCATGTAGTTTTTTGATAGTGGATTGTTTGGTTGGTTGATTTTATCCTAAGGGAAAATTGTTCCTTAATGTATTCTCGAAGACCTCTATATTTATTGCCAGCCTTTGGCACCTTGGGAATGTCACGTAAGGCCAAGTAACATTCCTCCGCCATCTCAATCCAATGGGATGGGGTGGTATGTTACAAGTGATATTAGTTTGACTGGTCCTTGGATTTTAAGTGAGAGCAGTTGTTCAGTCCTTTGACGTTGACTGTTGGTCTTGGTGTTGATATTCTTTCTTGGTCTATTCCTTGAGTCGGGATGGCAGCAAGGCGTAGGATTTTCAAAACTTGAAATTTATAGCATAAAAGGATGTAGTTAACCCTTTTATGTTGAACTTCAAGTTATCGGGGAGTTGGGTACATAAGTGTTTGGAGACACTTATAGGCATTGGATACCTCATTGTTGTGGGTGTAGCCAATACGATGAGCATGGAATGCATGGTAAAAATGACTTCCCACAAGGATGCATATTTCATTGGGGTATAATGATCTATGGTGTGATATAAATTCGGGAATTTTGAAAAGTATGATTTGGGTTTCAAAACAGAAGGATTTGAAACATGGAAACTAGTGGTATTTTGAAAATGGGTTGATTTTCAAAACATGGTGTATTTTTTCAGAATAGTGCAACATGGGAAATGTGAAATTGTGGAAAGCCTGGTTGTGATAGTTGTTATGAAATTGAATTTGAAATTTTTATGAATTTCCTTGTTAAGGGAGTGGGACTTATGGTTGTTCTTGTGTTGATAGAAATGGCACCAGGTAGGCATCGTAGAGACCAATCGGGGGAAGCTGCTGAAAATGTGGTTGCACCTGAGCCTCAGGTGAACTAGTAGCTAGTGAAGAACATAGTGCAATATTTCCAAGCTATGGAAAGTGGGAATAAAGCAGATGAACTAAAGCATTTGGATCATGCAGTTCAGTTTCAAAGGCAGAATCTACCCATGTTTAGGGGTGATTCAGAGCCAGAAAGGGCTGAAGCATGGCTGAATAGAATGAATGGGATGTTTGACTTTTTGGGAACACCGACAGAGTCGAAAGTGAAATTAGCCACGTACATGTTGGAAGATCTTTCCCTTAAGTGGTGGGATCTGGTGGTTCAAGCTGGGATGGACCAAGGTGTGACATGGGAGGGGTTTGAGGAATTTTTTAACAAACAAGTCTACCCTCATGTGTTCAAAATTCAGCGTATAATGGATTTATTCAGTTTGAATCAAGGGAATATAGAGGTAATGGAATATGCGACTAAAATTATGAAATTAGTTCGGTTTTCACCCAAGGTGGTGGGTAGTACATCATTGAAGGCATAAATTTTTGAAGCTAGGTTGACGTAGGAAATTCATTCCAAGATAGCAGTGCTATGTATAAATGATTACATAGAAATGGTGAATAGATCTACAGTGGATGATAGGGATATTTTTGGGGCTACATGTGGGGGAAGTATGTTGGTACCCATGGGGAATGGTGGGAACTCAAATGTTGGGTTCAAGTGGAGGAGGGACACTTATTTCCAGGGTAAGAGTACGGATCAGAATCCGATGGCATGATCGATTAATATTCCTCTGAAGCCTTAGAGTAAGTCGGGATGTTTTTAGTATGTCTCTATGAGCCACATCAAGTGGGATTTTATGGAACAACCTTGATCATGTCATAATTATAAGAATATGGGGCATCTGTAGTGTTATTATCGGAATGCTCTGAGGTCGGGTGTCTGTGACACTCCTTAGGGCTCGCAGGGATCTTATACCTTAACAGGATGGGGACAACAGTATACCCCTCGGAAGTAGAGTAAAGTTGATCATGGTGATTCTATCAATACCATGACGCCTTAGTAGGGTAATAAAGAGCATATTATGGCAAGCAAGTAGTTTTTTGGGGCTGAATGGGCTATGATGGATGATCAGTTGGGACCATCCACGGTATGAGGTATAGTTCTTTTAAATTCAACATTGATGAAAGATTTGTTTGATAATAGTGCTTCCCATTCTTTTCTTTCTTATAGAATCTTTGATTTATTGGGTTTACATGTGGAAATGATGCCTTCTTTTTTGAAACTACAAACTCCTCTGGGTAAAAGAGAGTGTCGAGTCTTCCTATGTAGAGCGTGTTTCTTAGTTGTGGATGGCATTGAATTGATGTGGGATTTCTCAGTACCTAAGATAGATGCTCATGATATAATCCTGGGAATGGATTGGTTGTTTATTTTTAAGGCCCACAACAATTTCTATGCACAAACGATTAGTTTTGTGATGGAGGATGGAATTATACATCTCCTTAGGGGGAAGAAGAGTGAGAATCAGGGTGCAACATGCTTGTTGGAACCAACGGTTGGAACGATATTGTATCAGTTAGTGGCTTGGTCATTGAAATCAATGGGAGGTGTTGAATAGAGTGTTCTTTCAGCAGTTTTGGATCAGTTTATAGACATATTTCTTGAAGAATTCTCAGGGTTTCCACATGTGATAGAAGTGGAGTTTACGATTGATATCCTCCTGAGGACCAACTCGACATCACTTCCATATTACCATATGGAACTAGCAGAATTGCGAGAATTAAAGGTGAAGTTGGAAGAGTTAGAAAAAAAGGGTTCATCTGGCCTAGCATGTCTCTGTGGGCAGTGCCAATTTTGTTTTTTTAAAAGGCAGATGGAACTATGTGGCTCTGTGTTGATTATCATAGACTTAATCAGGTTACGATAAAGAACTAATATCCACTTCCATGCATTGATAATTTGTTTGAATAGTTTATGGGATCTCAGTGGTTCTCTAATATTAAATTGAGGTCAGGATATCATCAATTAGGGGTGAGGAAGGAGTATATTCCGAAAACAGCATTCAGAAGTAGATATGGCCATTACGAGTATGTGGTTATTCCCTTTGGTCTAATGAATGCACCAATGGTGTTCATATCATTGATGAATCGGATATTTCATAGATATCTGGATTCTTTTGTGGTGGTATTTATTGATGATATACTGGTGTATTCGAGTACAAGGGTAGATCATGAGTAGTACTTGGCAATAGTGTTGGGAATCTTGAGGGATCATTGGTTGTATGATAAATTTTCAAAGTGTGACTTTTGGATACAGGAGGTTTGTTTTCTTTGCCATGTTATTTCTAAAAGAGGTGTTTCAGTTGATCCAGAAAATATAGATGCGGTTATCTCATGGAAACCTCCAAGGAATGTTTTCAAGATATGGAGTTTCCTTGGTCTAGTTGGCTATTATCAACGATTTGTTCGTGATTTCTCACGATTGGATTCACCGATGACATCTTTGACAAGGAATAATATCCCATTTCAATGGGATGAGCAGTGTCAGAAATGTTTTGAAGAACTAAAGGTTCTCCTTACATCAGCACCAATATTGGTTTTTCCAAAACCAGGGAAAGGGTACATGGTGTATTGTGGAAGATCAGGATCTGGGTTGGGGTGTGTTCTCATGCAGGGGGATCATGTGGTTGTATATGGATCACAAAATTTAAGGTTGCATGATAAGAACTACCCAACAAATGATTTGGAGTTGTAAATAGTGGTTCATGCTTTGAAAATGTGGCATCATTATATCTTTGGTGAGAAATTTACAGTGTTTACCAATCATAAGAGATTAAAGCATATTTTCTCACAGAGAGATTTGAATTTGAGGAAAAGAATATGGATGGAATATCCCTAGATGTTTTATTTTGACTTAATGTATACACTAGGTAAGGGAAATTCGGTGGAGGATGCATTAAGTAGGAAATCATATACTCAGGTGGTGAAACAGGCATCAGATCAGTGGCAGTTGATGTCGGTCATAGCCGACATGTGGTTGGAATGTGAGGACTGGGGAGATATAGTAGTATTATTTATAGTTTCATTGGTTCCTGACTTGGATGGTTTGGTTAAAGAGGCATAGGAATCTGATTCCAAGTGTATGGTGATGAGTTTGAAACTCAATGGTGGGGATCCCATTGAGGGCTAGGAAATGAATGGAAATTCATTCTTGTGTTTTCGGAATCAGATGGTGGTACCAGTGTATTTTTAAGAGTAACTTATCAAATCTTATCATCATTCTAGGTGGGTTTTCCATCCTGCAATTCAGAAAATGTATAAGTCATTGAAAGTGCAGTTTTGGTAGGTCGGTATGAAAAGAAAAGTGGCGGAGTTTGTTTCGAGATACTTGACTTGTCAACAGGTCAAGGTAGAGCATCAATGGCTAGTAGTAATGTTGCAGTCCTTACCTATCCCAATGTGGAAATGGGAGCAGATAACAATGGATTTTGTGATGGGTCTCCCAAGAATGGTTAAGAAACACAATGTCATATGGGTGATTGTAGATCTACTCACAAAGTTGGCCCATTTCATCCTGATTCTTAAATCTCATACGGTGGAGAATCTGTCCAAAATCTATATCCAGGAAGTGGTAAAGAGGAATGTTGTTCCAGTTTTGATTGTATCAGATAGAGATACATGGTTTACATCTCGTTTTTGGAAATCCTTGCAGCAAGCCCTTGGGACATATTTGACGATGAGCATGGCATATCATCCTTAGACTGATATCCAATCCAAAAGGACGATACAAACTTTGGAGGATATGTTAAGGTCTTGTGTGATGGATTTTGGTGGTTCATGGGAGGATCACTTACCATTGGTGGAGTTCTCCTATAATAATAGTTATCAGGCTTCAATACATATGGCTCCATTTAAGGCATTTTATGGGTGTCTGTGTCATTCTCCACTATATTGGGTGGAAACGGGTGAGACTTCGATGATTGGACTGAGCCTTGTTCAAAAGACTATAGAGAATATTAGGGTGATCAGAAAGAGGATGGAGATGGCTCAAAGACATCAGAAATCATATGTGGACCATCATCGATGACTGTTGTTGTTCGAGGTGGGTGATCATGTGTTTTTTAGAATATATCCTATGTTAGGACATTGTCGATTTGTAAAGTAGGGTAAGTTATCTCCAAGGTATATTGGGCCTTTTTAGATACTTGAGAGGATTATAGAGGTGGATTATCAGTTGTCTTGTCCACCATGGTTTAGTACGGTGCATAATCTGTTTCATGTGTCGCAATTGAAAAAGTATCAGCTCGATCGTAACCATGTGATTCGTTGGGATCATGTTGAGCTAGAATCGGATGCTTCGTTGGTGAAAGTTCTAGTGTGGATTGTGGATAGAAAAGATAAAGTATTGAATGGTAAAATCATCGGTTTAGTTTGGGTTTTTTGGTATCATGGTCAGATTTAGGAGGAGACTTGGGAGCGAGAGAAAGTGATGGTCGAGCAATGGCCCGAGCTCTTTCAGTAAAGCGATGCTTCTCTACTTTTTGAGTATGGAAATTCTAATGGTGGGGAGAATTTATCACCCCATTTCTTGAGTTATTTAGGCTTTGTTTATTCCTTTTTATATATTTAATGTTATTGGGATGATTTGGGAAGAGGTTGGGAGAGTTTGGGAGGGTTTTGGAAAGTTTTGGAAGCCTTTTTAAGGCTGCATGGTTAGGGGAAACCGTGCGAGATGAAACCATGTGGGAAGTGGTGTTACACATGTCTTGTGCACAGTTTTTCTAACCATGTGAGGAGTCCATGCAAGATTCCCCTTTGAGGCAGCATCAGGCATACGGTTAGCACACAGTTTGTCTAACTATGCAAGATAACTGTGCAGCACGTAAAAATGGGTTTTTTTTAATCCGTGATTAGTTGGGATTGCCCTAAAGACAACCAAAAATTCTTACATTCAAGCCTCACTTAGTATTTTCTCTTCTTAAGGGTTAAGGGTTCTCTCCCACTCATTTTGAAAGAAAGTCAAAGGGTTTTCTTGGTGTGGCTGAGACGATTCTTCTTCGGTAAGTCTCCTCGCTTAGTTATTTTTAGTTTTCACTAGATCTACTCTTCCCTCTCTCTCGGTTTTCTATATCTACACCTGTTGTGTGTATATATAGGGTTTTTGTTTCCTTGGGTCTTTATTTTAAGGCTTGTTAATGATAGGTAAGGAGATCTAGAGTGGTTTTGGTGGAGTGTTTTTCAGATTAGGGTTTGGTTTCTTGTGGGTCGAATTCACTGGAACCCTAAAGGTAGGTGGATTCTCTCTCGACTCCACTTGGTTAGAACTAGTGGTTTTGGTTACAATTAATCTGTATTCTTGAAATTAATTGTGATAATGATGTGAGAATCTTGTTGGAAATCCATTTGGTGATTATTTTAGGTATTATGGTAAAATGGGTTCTTGTTGCAAAAAGGGGTTTGTTGTGTGATTTTAAAATGTTGATTTTAAAGTCATTAGTGGTTGATTATAAAAAAATGTTTTTTAAAATATTGTTTTCAATAAAGATTTTGTTTATTGAAATGGGGTTGGGCATGTAAATTGGTTAAAGGGTGTTTTCAATAAATTTGTGATTTATTGAAGTGAATTTTCATGTGTTGGAAATGACGGTGTACTTATTGTGTGGCCTAGGTGCTTTGTGCTTGTTGTTTGATTAAGTGTTATGGATTTTGTGGATTTTTTGGAAGTGGGTGGGAATTCTCACTATAAAAGGTGATTTATAGTGGATGGAAGAGCCACTATTATGGATAGTGGTCGGAAAGCACCACTAGTTGGAAATGTAGTGAACGGATTGGATGAAAGCTCCACCATTTTGGTTGCCTTGTTGTGTGTTTATTTATGAGATGGAATTTTTTATGCCTATGTGAAATAGTGAAATGTCTTATGGCATGGTTATTTGGATTTCCCTTAGGTTGCACGGTTTGGGTAAAAGTGGTTTGGTAAGGGTGTGTTTGGATTATTGGTAGTTGTTTAACTACTTAATGTTTTATATAAAATACTTTATATAAATGTGCTAACGGTTTTATCCTAGTGGAATGTGTAGGGAAGTCATTTGGGGAAATCCTACTGAGTATTATTACTCACCCCTACTTTGGAACTTGGGTGATTTTGAATATTTTGTATTCTGGGACACAAGTAAGGGTAAAGAATCTCATTTTTCTAGCAGTTAGACATGATGTTTTGATGATGTTGTGGTTCTGGGAGCATGGAGCTTGGTGTGAAGATTTGGATGGTTTCCTAGTTCCTTGGGGTCTTATTGTGTTGTCTTCTTCTTGGTACTCTGATAT
Organism: Viscum album; assembly: GCA_963277665.1. Lineage (NCBI taxonomy): Eukaryota > Viridiplantae > Streptophyta > Magnoliopsida > Santalales > Viscaceae > Viscum > Viscum album. Next base: position 875,735,957 of record OY728160.1, on the reverse strand, counting down.
TTGTCTTGGTTGTATTTGGCATGTGGTATTGTTATGGAATAGTTTGGTTTCCTTTTGGTAATGTATGGGTTTGGTTATTTTGTTGACATGAATCATGTAGTTTGTTGATAGTGGATTGTTTGGTTGGTTGATTTTATCCTAAGGGAAAATTGTTCCCCAATATATTCTGGAAGCCCTTGGAATTTATTGTCAGCCTTTGGTGCCTTGGGAATGGCGCTTAAGTCCAAGTAACATTCCTCCTCCCTCTCAATCAAATGGTATGGGGAGGGATGTTACAACATACTTATATTATCACCCTACATATATAAAACCACTTTCAGGTTTCCAAGATAACTATTTGAAGCGTTCTAGGCATTTCTAGCTCAGACTTGGGGATAGTTGTTGTGTCGTTTCTCAGCCTTGTTTTTGGTATTTACTTTGGAGACTTTTGTTTTGTAGCATTTATATTTTAAACATGCATGTGGGATGGTTTTGGCTTTCTTTGATATATATATATCTATGTGTGTGTGTGTGTCTTGGAGTTTTTTTGGGATGAACCATCTTTTCTATCAATCTTTTTTTCTTATAAAAAGGGTAATGCCTCCCATTTCATGAGATTCAATACCCTTGGTGTTGTTTTCCACCCCAAGGCCTACTAGATTCGGGACTCAAGGGTCATTATCTCTCTTCCTTCATTACCAGCTCAGGAGGGGCATCTTAGGAGGAAGGGGGTCATGACATAATGGTATCAGAGCTAATGGTTGAGAGATAGGATGGATTTTAGAGTTAGGAACGGTGAGGATTGCATGGGTTGGTATGGAAATAGTGTTAGGTGACCTTGGTATGTGATATTTGTTAGGGAAGACTGGCTAGGAAATGGGATTTTAGGGCCCCCTGTGATCTGATGCAAGGACTCTGAACCTACCGAACGACCAAGTGAGGCTACACTATTTGCAGGGTAGAGACCCCTAGGAAAAGTACATTCATCATAATGACATGTGTTCCTATTTAAATTTGGGAATTTTGGGAAATTTTAAATGGATAACAAAATGAGTTAAATTAATTTAAATTAATCTTAATTAAAATTTTATATTACTCAGGCTTAGGAATTCCTTGTTTATCTTTTCAGCTATGGCACACGGTCATCATCTGCATGTAGTGCATACAGTGGAGGTTCAGCAGGCTAACCCGATCGATCGACAGAGGGTTGATTGAGTAGAGGAGGATGATCAGTGGGATAAGAAATTATGTGATTTCCTATGATGGGATCTGGTAAAGTATGAGGGTAGAGTTTCGGATATGGAGACGAAGAGCTGGCTCGAGGAGCTTGTGATCGCCTTTAGTTTAATCTGGGATCTGACGAAGTATTGAGTTCCTTTGGTAGTGTATCAGATGTAGGTAGTTACACATAAATGATGGAAACTATACTAGAGAGAGGGGAAATATGATGATGTTTTATGGTCTAACTACGAGAAGGAGTTCCTAGCAGAGTTCCTTTCATCCACCATGAAGGATGAGAAAAGATGGGAGCTACTCTCCCTCTAGTAGGGGAGTATATTGGTATTATATTTGTTGATCAAGTTCAAGGATATCCTTAAGTTTACTCTAGATCTCTTCTTAAATGAGGAGTATCATGTGAGATGCTCAGAGGAGGCACTTCTTCCTTCTCTTCAGTACGCGGTTACTCCCTTTACCTTACTGATGTACTTGGAAGTCCAGAAGAAGGAAGAGGTAGTTGAGCTGATGCACTCACAAGTAATCCTACTATGAGAGGGGATCCAATAGGGTTCTTCTAAGGAAAATGCTACCAGTAGTAGGTCTCAAGCACCAGGTCCTTCTAGGTTTCAACCAGCAGGGAGTCGACCTCAGTAGTTCTCGTTTCAACCTTTAGGTCCACATGCATTTCCTGTGAACTTGGTACTGATTTTTTTCGCTTGTGGAGCCTGTGGCCATCTTCAGATTCAGTTCCCAATGGTCACTAGAGCTTAGTATGGTGAAGATAGGTAGTTCCAATACCCACCTCCTCAACAGTTGTCGGTAGGGTGGTTCCAATAGCAGGGACAACAGCCTCACGCTCCACCGAGGGGAGACGGAGCAGGTAGAGTCCGGACTTAGGGTGTTCTTTAGGGACCTTGACTTGGGCATGGTTGAGGGGGTGGTCATTATCATAGGGGTATAGGATCTGAGCATGGTCAGTTACATGTTTTAGAGGCAGCAGTTCCAATAGGGCCAGAGATCATTCGAGGTTTGATATTTTTGTTCAGTACTCTTGTTTTTACTTTGTTTGATTCAGGAGATTTTCACTCCTTTTTTGCACCCGGTCTAGCCCGTGCTTTGGGAATATATGTATAGAGGATTCTTGTTCCCCTAGTGTTGAGCATGCCAGTCAGAGGTTAGACCAGATTTTTTGATGTTTTCCAAGGATGTAGACTGATGATGGGGCCACATCAGTCCCGTGGGGATCTCTTCTTTCTATAGATACACCCATACGATATCATCCTTGGTATTAATTGTTTGTATTCTGTGTGTGTTGTCATTGATTTCTTTCATATAAGAGTCATGTTTTTAAACATGGATGGCCAGCGTGTAGATTTCATTGGCGAGCGGGGTTGCAAAGTAGGTAGTCAGTGTGTGGAGCCTCTTCTTTCCTTATTGGACGAGATGTTAGTATAATCGGTAAATGATGATATGGGGGAGGTTCCCGGTGTTTTTGGGGAGTTATTGGATTTCTTCACTGAGGAGGTTGTGACTCTACCCCCTTGATGTGATGTTGAGTTTGGGATAGACTTTCAGCTCAGTGATTCTCCAATTTCGATGGCTCCTTATCGAATGGAACATTTAGAGCTGCAGGAGTTGAGGATTCAGATAGATGATATGATGAATAAAGGATTTATCTGGCCCAGTGTGTCGTCATGGGGTGCTCTAGTCTTACTTTTAAAAAAGGAGGATGTTGGTATGAGGTTGTTCATAGACTACCAGAGGTTGAATTAGGTGGCGTTCAAGAACTGTTACCCTCTCCCGAGGATAGATGATCTTTTTGACCAACTGATGGGAGAAAGTTGGTTCTCTAAGATCAATCTATGGTTTGGATATCACCAGATGAGGGTGAAGAAGGGTGATATCCCAAAGACTACTTTTAGGTGAAGATATGGGAACTTTGATTTTGTGGTTATGTCTTTTAGTGTTAATAATGTACTAGTTGTGTTCATGGGTCTCATGAACTCTGTTTTCTATGAGTTCTTGGACCAGTTCATCATTGTATTCATCGATGACATCCTAATCTACTCAAAGTCAAAGGAGAAGCATATTGAGCATCTCAGTACTATCTTGGTGGCTCTTTAATTCCACTGTATATGCAAAAAGTTGCCCAAGTGTAAGTTCTAGATGCAAGATGTTCATTTCCTTGGACATGTGGTGTTGTATTAGGGTGTAGAAGTGGACCCTTCAAAGGTCGAGGTAGTTTTTTCTTGGGAATCACCCAATAATTTTGAAGAGGTTTGTAGTTTTCTTGGTCTAGTGGGCTATTACCAGAGTTTCTTACCTGATTTCTCTTGATTTTCAACCCTGTTGACATCTCTGACTAGAAAAGATCAAGATTTTGTGTAGAGTGAGCATTTCCAGGCAGAATTTGGCTATCTGAAGGGAAAGTTGGCCAATGCTTTAGTGCTACGATTTCTAGAGGAAGGGGTGATGTTTTAGGTGTTTTGTGATGCTTCCCATATGTTATTGGGATGTGTGCTAATGCAATAATATGTAGTGATATCTTATGGGTCTAGTAAATTACATCCCCATTAATGTAATTATGCCACCCATGATCTGAAGCTAGTGGAGGTTGTGTTTGTGCTAAATTTTTGGCGGTATTACCTCATTGGGGAATGCTTTGTGGTCTTCAAATATCATAAGATCTTGAGGTATATCTTTTCCCGATGAGATATGAACTTGCAACAATGGAGGTGGATGGAGTTTATCCATGACTACAACTTTGAAATCTCTTACACCTCAAGAAAGGAAAATGTCATGGAAAATTCTTTGAGTAGGAAGTCACAAAAGGAGGTAGTTTAGGAGTCTATGGATGCTTGGAAGGCGATGGAGGAGTTGTTTTCATTTCACTTAGATATAAGAATGGATTGTGGTAGTGGATTTATGTTTCATAAGATGGTGCAGTCTACTATGATGTAGCAGGTGGAGGAGTCTCGATGGGGAGACTCAGAGGCATAGGTGATGCGTGATCATGTTGACCAGGGTGATGCTCTGGAGGTTAGATGGAGGATGGTCAGAATCAGATGATATTCCATGGAAGGATGTTTGTTTTAGTGTTGATGTGTGAGGGATTCCTCCATGAGTTTCATAGCTTACCCTTAGCAGTACATATAGAAGTTTCCAAGATGTATTGCAGCTTGAGAGATCAGTTTTAGTGGCCCGAGATGAAGTGGGCAGTAGCGGAGTTTATGGAGAAGTTCTTAGTGTTCCAGTAGGTGAAGTCTAAGCACCGTGTACCCAGTGGTTTTTTACATCCCTTAGATGTCCCCGAGTGGAAGTGAGATGGAATATATATGGATTTCATCACAGGATTACCCAGGGATCAAGGAGGCTATGATGAAATCTGGGTAGTAGTGGATCGGCTAACAAAATCGGCTCACTTATTAGCGATTAAGGAGTCGGGGCAGTGAATGCCTTGGACAGGAGGTATGTGGATGATGTGGTACGGATGCATGGAGTTATGATGTCCATTGTTTTGGATCAGGATACACGTTTTACCTCACGATTCTGGAGGGGATTTCAGCATTCTTTTGGAACTCAGTTACTCTGTAGCACTACTTTCCACCCTCAGACAAATGGGCAGACAGAGAGGACCATCTAGACATTGGAGGAAATGTTGTGAGCATGCGTCTTGGGTTTTGGTGGATCTTGGGTATGACACTTTCCCATGGAAGAGTTTTCCTATAATAATGGATATCACTCTTCCATTGGCATGGCTCCATTTGAAGATTTTTATGGAAGACCATGTCATTCACCTTTGTGTTGGACAGAGGTTGGGGAGACAACTTCTCTTGGTCTTGAGGTCATGCAAAGCATGACAGAGAAGGTTCATCTTGTCCATGAGAGGTTTATAGCAGCACAAGACTGGTATAAGTCATGTTCTGATCACAGGAGGAGGCCCTTGGAGTTCGAGGTTGGGGACCACGTGTTCTTGAAGGTTTCCCCTCGATGTGGGTAGTGTGGATTTGGTAGAGGGATCAAGATTTCTCCTAGTTTCATTAGACCCTTTGAGGTGTTGGGACGAGTTTGTGAGGTGGCATACCAGTTGGCACTACCACCGCAGTTGGAGAAGGTCCATGACGTCTTTCACGTCTCTCAGCTTTGTCAATATCTTCATGATGAATCTCATGTAATTGGGGAGATTTGGATGTTGAATAAGACATGACGTTCATGGAGTGTCCAGTAGAGATCCAGGATCGATGGGAGAAGTCATTGCGCAAATAGACCATTCCCTTGGTTCATGTGTTATGGAGGTATGGTGGACTGGAGGAGAGTACTTGGTAAAGGGAGACACAAATGCATGCCCGGATCCCAGAGTTGTTCTGAGTTTTGCCTTATTTTGTTTTCCTTTGTAATGTAATGCTTGAACCTTATTGGTTATGATATGATTTGTTTCATTGATTTGTGATGTGTGATAAAGTATTGACATTTGGAAAGGGTAATAGAAGATTATTAATTAAGACGTATTAATTGAGATGTGATTAAACCTATGTAGGTGATTTAGTGCCGCCCAGAATGGATAGTATCTTGACATAAAGGAAGGAATTCCTTGATTTATATGTTCGGACAATGTGGATTGGGGTGCTTGTGTGGTGTGTATTTTGGTCGGTCAAGTTAGAAAATATTGGAGGCAGTGTTCTTGGATATTAAGGTTTTACTCCATCTTTTGAACAACACAAAGTGGTTTATCATTTAACTTTGATGTCAGTAGTAGTGTTTCAAGTGTAGCAAGATCCTTGATAGGTATCTCACAGGGTGGTTGTTCGAACCCCTCTTTCTTTTGGGTTGATTTTAAATTCTCGAGGGTGAGAATAGTTTAAGAGGTATCTGATGTGATGGTTCGGACCCCCCCCCCCCTCCTCGGTCTATTCCTTTGTGAAATTATAGTGTTTGATATGTTCTGGGAGGCAAAGGTGACTCATTTCAAGAGTTTTTTAAAAATAAATTTTTTCTAATGGTATCTCATCTGATAGTGATTTATCCACTGGAAGGTGGCAATGATAGTTCATCCCAATGGTGAGTCATGTCGGTGACTTTCAACAGTGAGTCATGTCGGTGACTCGCAACAGTGAGTCGTGTTGGTGACTCGCAACAGTGAACCACATCGGTGACTCGTAATGGTGAGTCATTTCGGTAACTCGCAATAGTGACTCACATCGGTGAATCGCAATGGTGAGTCGCATTGGTGACTCGCAATGGTGAGTTGTGTAAGTGAATCTCAATGGTGATTTGTTTCAGTGACTCTCAATGGTGAGTCGTGTCGGTGACTCACAATGGTGAGTCGCGTCGGTGACTCACAATGGTGAGTCGCGTCGGTGACTCACAACGGTGAGTCGCGTCGGTGACTCACAATGGTGAGTCGTATCAATGACTCGCAATGGTGAGTCATGTCAGTGACTCCCAATGGTGACTCTCTAATGTTGAGATGCATCGGTGAGCATGTCGGGGACTCACTGATGGTGAGTTGCTGATGGTGGGTTACGATGGTGACTCACCAAATGGTGACTCTCCATCGGTATCTCGTCACCGATAGCTCGCACCGGTGACTCTTCCAATGGTGATTCATCCACCGATGAATTATCTACCAGTGAATTGTGATGGTGACTCACCTAATGGTGAGTCATTTCAATGGTTTTTCAAAATTTCCAGTTTTTCCAAATTCTCCCCTTTGATGTTTTATTTGATGTAAAATGAGTTTAAACCCATGTTTAAGTGTTTTTGAATCTGTTTCAAAGGAAGTAAAATATATATTTAAATTCATAATGCTCGGGAGGCCATCAGATAGTCAAAACTCATGGTCTTGATCATTATCTGACATTAATGGATTTTGAAACTGTTTCTTCTGTTGATATAGAATCTGACCTTTCTAAAGTCAAGACCCTTTCTTCCTTATACGTTTCCATTTACTCTTGATACCAAGCATCCCCGGAACCTTTCTTCCCTAAGGAGTTGTGTGTCTATGTTTCACCCTTGTATTTTTTTTCCCTGGAGCCTCACACACCCCCTATTTGGCGTAAGGATGAGGTGATGATCGTCTTTTTCTCTAGGTAGGGATCCCTTTGTACCTATTATTTGTGTATTATGTGGGGTTGGTGTATGAATGTTTCCCATGTGAAGGCAATTGAATCCAGATTTAATAAAGATAATCAAATCGTATTTAAACCAATAAACATGGACTGGGAAAAAGTGATGCATGCTTCTATTTTATTTTTTATTAATATTGTGAGTTGTATGGGTTGTATGCCTACTGAAAATCATGCTCGTTGGTGGTCTTTTTTTGAGCACTCCTGATGAATTTGTATGGATTGTTATTGGCCATGTGTTTAACGGATGTATATATACAATTTATTAACCATATATACTCGATTAAATGAATGGATGCCTCAGGATCAAAAGTGTTATGTGATAACCCCTGAATTATCAAAGTGGAATTAAAGAACAAGTGTTTGATAAATCTGAATACACTTTGCCTTGTTTGGTGTGGTTGTGTGCATTGTGTGTTTTTATTCTGTATTGTGCCTTGTGTGGGTGTGTGGTGTTGGGTTGATAGAATGTTTTTAAGTCAGGGTGGTATGGGTGGTGTAATGGAATCTCAAGTTGAGAGATTGACCAATTGTGAAATGGATGGGCAGTGTTTGAGTAGTGTGGCTGCAAGTTTGAGTTATTCTATGTTTATGTTACTGGGTTTGATGGGTGTGGTGTTGTTATACAGCGAGGCTATTGGTTTTGGTTTTGATGAGATGTGTTTCTTAGTTTGACTACGATTTGGGGGTTTTTCATATTGAGATGATGGATTGGGTGGAATGAATTTGAAGAATGGTAGTGGTGGTGGGTTAGTTTATTGTGGTTATTTTTCCTCTGATTGGTTTATGATGTGTGGATTGTTGCATGCTATGTTTGGTAGTTTCATGGGTAGTTATGGAATGAATAAATGGGTTTTCTTAATAAAGAATTATTTTTGGTTAAATTACTTGGATGGGGTTATGAATTTAATTGTGTCTTGTTGTGTAGTTTTTCATTTAGAGGTAACAGTAAAGGCGGTTTTGTGGGCGGGTTGTTTGTTTGGGAAGAACCCATAGGTTGGTCTTGAGTGTTTGATACAAAATATATATACATGTATTTTTTCTTATTTTTTCTATATTCACCCCTCCCTAATTGAGAACCATGTTCTGAACACCCCCATTATCACAGGGGAGGGTGAATTTTCCCAACATCCTGGTGGGAGGATGGATGGCTGGTTATTGGATCTTCCCTAATCCCTCTTCTAGGCATTGGATAGCAAAGACTCTTTGGGAAAGTTTCGGTATGGTTGTGAGGACCAGGTGTATGCGGGCAAGATGTGATTTCCCAGGTGTCTATGGGATGAGATGTGGTTTTCTTTCTCAGGTGTCTTCAGGATGAGGTATTGGTTTTGGCTTAGGTGTTTGTGGATAGGATGAGGTATGGTTGTGGCCCATGTGTGTGCAAGTGGGATGTGGTATGGTTGTGGCCTAGGTGTGTGTGAGCGGTATGTGGTGAGCTTCATATTCCCAGGTTTTAGACTAGCTATGAGGCCCAGGTGTGTGTGAGCGGGTTGTAATTTGGAACTTGTGGAAGAGTGTGGAAGTTCTAGGACATTTTCCATTAGGGTATAAGCAGTTAACTAGTGGGAAGTGGTGTGGGGTACCCAAAAAATCGATGTGCTTATTATATTACTTTAATTGACTTGAATTTTTTTTGTGAGCATGCCTTGGTGAGGTTGGGATAGCTAATATTTCTTGCTAGGTGTTATTGGTTTCTTCTATTTTCTCACAGGGGAATTAGCATGCTTCTTACACTTGTGCATGAGAGACTTTGGGTTTTCCCTAATAATTATACTTATATTCTCACCCTACATATATAAAACTACTTTCAGGTTTCTAGAAGAACTATGTGGACTATGTTGGGCAATACTAGCTCAGACTTGCAGATAGTTGTTGTGTCGCTGTTTAGCCTTGTTTTTGGTATTTACTTTGGAGGCTTTTGTTTTGTAGTGGTTATATTTTAAACATTCATGTGAGATGGTTTTGGATTTCTTTTACATATTTTTTTTTGTGTGTGTGTGTCTTGGAGTTTTTTTGGGGATGAACCATCTTATCTTCCGATTTTTTTTCTTATAAAAATGATAATGCCTCCCATTTCGTGAGATTTTATACCCTTGGTGATGGTTGCCACCCCAAGGCCTACTAAAGGTGGGAATCATGGGTCATTATCTCTATTTATTCATTACTAGCTCAGAATTGGAATCTTTGAGGGAGGGGGTCATGATATTATCACATAAAAATTATGTCTTAAAATATTATCTTTCTAATATGTAAATTCAAAGAAAATATTATGCTTCTTTCAATTATGACTATGCTATCTATTTGCAGTAGGAACGGATGGAAATGTAGGATCTAATAAATCTTGAAAACCATACACTATGAAAAATTTTTATTGATCAATTTGTGCTATAATTTGAACCTCATACATTATTTTTTGTGTTGGTTCATTCTCTCTATTTGTAACACCCTGAGATTTTGTGAATTATTTTTTTCGAATTAATTTAATCTTTTTGATATTTTTCATCTCATACAACAGTGGATAAATATTTTGTTATATCAAAGCACTAAGTTTGTCTTGCATTATATGAAAAAACAAGTTAATCTTGTGCTACACGCAACAATTACATTAACTTTTGGTATATGCAACATTGTGTTTGTCTTGTGTTACACATAATGTTGAGTTCCTTTGATAGCTTGCGTAACACTCAAGGCTGAGTTTTACCAAACTACAATATACTATTAATATTATTATTAAAATATTATTATAGCTACCACCTAGTTGTTGGAATAAAATTTATGAATAATATTAACTAAATTGTGAAAATATTATTTACATATGTAAATAAAATTAATTATTTGGTTATCAATTAGTATAAGTGAATGTAATAACTATTTGAAAATAAAGAAACTACTTTTCTAAAAAACTATTTTTCTATGTACAAACACAATTTTATCTCAATAAATTAAAAAACCACATGTGATTAACAAAATTTATATATTATATATTCAATCAATATTTTTATACTCATACAATAGATTTGATAGGTATAAGATAAGAATAAATCCAATTTTATGAATAAAAAGATGTATTTTTCTAAAAGGTAATTTTACTACCTTTTAATGGTGATCCCATTTTAAATATGATTTTTGAAACTTTTATAATTTTTATTTGAAAAAATAAACTTCATTTTTAAAATAGGAATATCAAAATTTACTTTGGGTTAATTTTTTTATTTTTCTAAGAAGTTTCATTTTTTGATGAATAGTCAAAATGCTAAATTTTAATTCAAACTGATTTTCCATCTAATTTGTTTATATAGTTAAATTATGTTTTAATTTGGTTTTAAATTTTAATTAGATAAATTATACAAAAATTAATTCAATTTATGTCATTGTAATCAATTTCACAATAAAATTGGATATAATAACATGTCAAAATTTTGGACCTTTTCACTTTAAAAACTCACATTGTCGTTTGGTCTACGGGATTAATTTTAAATTAATTTATGACACTTATATGATTAAAATTTAGAAAAATGGATTTCATATTTTTAATCTTCATAATTTATAATTTATAATAAGTTCAACTTAGTTTTTGACCAAAAATATTTGTGAAAGTGATTAAAATTAATTACAGCGGTTGAGAGAAAAAATAGCTTAACAAAGGACTAAACCTTAAACTTAAGAACCAAAATGACCTATAAAATTGTCTAAAATTCATTTTATATTCATATTTATACACTATACTCCCTATTATCTAATTTTTACCATTATTTTATCCACTTTACATGGTAAAAATGTTGTTGGAATTACCTTTTCAAAAATTTAAAAGAATGTCACTCCTCTGCTATAAAAAGGCACTCACCCCTCCCACTTATTCATACCTATAAATCCCTTTGGATCACCCAAAATCTGATAAAATAATCTACCAATTTCCCCCCCTACATCATATAATCCTCAATTTGGGAATAAATATAACCAAGAAATCCCTTTGGTGCAAACCAAGAGGAGTTACCCAAAGAATGGGTAACATCCTTCCTCAAGATCTTTTGTTTTATTTTCATTCTACACCCACTCAAATATTATTATTCCATGATTATATAATAAAATTAGTGTCCTAAATATACTAATATTTTTTTTCTTATAACATTTCAACCTAAACTTACACACACTTCCACATAATGGGTAACGAACTTACTGTTCTTGTGTACGGTGAACTACCCCCTCACAAAACGATGTTGTTTGTTTTTCCTTTACCACCTATCATGGTTGGGAATTATTATGGGAACAATGTTTTTATATTATATTTATAATATTTATGATTTATTTATGCTTCTATAATTATTATATAACACATACCATCATGCTTTCCATTTTGTGTAAATATGATAACTTCGTTTGTGGACGTGTGGACTAATGCATACTCAAAGCGATGTGATTCGTTCACACTTTACATGGAATGTATTATGGATGGGTTTAGTGAAATTATATGATATATATGACATAATAATGAAACTTTAATGATATTATATATATACATATATATAATTTACTTTATTTCTTTCAACAGGACAATAAAACAAAAACAACATTCATGCATACATACGACCTACCATCTCCAAGAACGGTGTATTCCATTTCATATTTATATATTATATATCTTATTATAAATTCATATATAATGAACATATATGATATTTATACCATTTTTACATTATTAAAATGATTAAATCATTATCTAAGTAACAGAATCAAGAATAGAAAGCCAAAACATATACGAAAAACAAAGCGGATATTACCCAAAACGTAACATTAACATGGAGTTGTTAATAAAAAAGCAATATAAAGTCATAAAAAATAATATATGGTATTATATATAATAATATTTTTTTTTATTATATTTATAATAAACATATATTTATTATACAAGTGTTTTGAACCTGTGCGAAAAAAGTCAAGACTTAAGGTAAGGGTTTTCTAATCTCACTTTTATTTTTGTAAGATTTATACCTTATTCACCACTCATTTATTTTATGTGGGGTATATATTTACCATTAATATATTATATGAGTATTATACTTGAATTTATGGTTATTTAAATATCTATTTTGTGATCTCTCTTTCATGGGTTTTATGTTTCAAAAGTTACCAAATCGGTAAAGTAATTTTGTCTCAATTTTCCTTCTTTGAGACACATGTCATGATATGCACCTATATTCTTCTACAAGGTGTATACACTACCCTTTTACATGTTATATCAGTAATATACTTCCTTTCATGATATTTTAATCTTCATTTAATGTTATTTTTTTCATGTGGATTATGATTTAAAGTTACCAAAGTGGTAAGATTTTAGTGCTACAATCTCATCATTTATCGGGATTATTTATGATTTGTATTCCATTGATGAAATATTATAATCCATATCTTAAAAAAAATCTCATGATTTTTATTATACTCTATTTATTCATTTTATATCCAATTATTGGTACCATTTTTTCACTCTTTGGTACTTAATATAATTAAGAAAAAAATTATGAAAATACAATTTTTTCTCCTTTCAGTCAGAAATATGTGTTATTTCAATAATATGTTTTCTAAAAATGTTTTCAAAAATATTTTACTATTACCCTATGACGTTTAAAGAACATTTTTACCCATGTTTTTTCTTTTTAAAAATTATTTTTAAAAGTAATATTCTTATCATTTTCTAATCAAGGCATTTTTCTAAACATTTTATGGGGAAAAAGGAATGTTCGATATGTACGGACTTACCAACCATCATGACCATCATTTCCTTGAATATTCATTTATAAGTTTACAAGTTTATTTTTAAAGAAATTATTTTCCTAATATCCTAGAATTTTTTTTATTTTAAAGTGGTTTTCAAATAAAAAGTTTTTCAAAATATTTTCGATCTTCCTTTATAAGTTTCAAAGATATTTTAAAAGAAAAATGTTTTCAAAATGATTTATGTTTTAAAAAAGAATTTTTCATAGAGGAAAATATATTTCCTCAATAAATGTTTTAAATTAAATTATAAATATTTATTTATAAAAAAAATATTTTTTAAATCGTTTTATGAAAAATATTTTCAAATAAAGGCTATTTTCTTTAAGAAATGTTCCATGTGATATTTCAAAATCTTTCTCCATCTAAGATGAAATAATTTATTATAGTTTATGATTTATTGGGGATATGTTTCAATAATACCATTCATATTCTTCCTTGAATGGTTTATGTTTTGATGGAATGATGTTTATGACGCACATTTCTCTTCCATGTGTTATATGCTTTTGAAACCCGCTTCTTTTTACAAATTATTCTTTGATAAAATGATTATGAGACATTTTATTTTCCATAGGTAATGATATGATGAAATTTTTATGATACCCATTTTATTTCATGGTTTGTGATATGATGTTTATAAAACCCATATCTCTGTATGGGTCATGATATGATGAAAGTTTTATTATCTTGTGGAAAATTTGTGTATGATTTTATTATGTGATGGTTGAGACCTATATCTCCATATAATGAATTGGGTAAAGATTTATATCTCATGATTATGATATAGATGTAATAAGGAGTGAACTCAGTTCAGTATGAAAAGGATAGAATGAGGAGTGAACTCAGTTTAGTATTAAAGGGTTAGAATGAGAAGTGAACTCAGTTCAGTATGACGGGGCTGGAGTGAGGAGTGAACTTGGTTCAGTAATACAGGGCTAGAATGGGAGGTGAACCTAGTTCAGAAATGAAGGGCTAGAATGGGGAGTGAACTTGGTTCGGTAAAGGAATTTTTCCACTAATATGGTCTTGGGGGTGAACCTTAACTACAAAGATGGTTTGGGGAGTGAACCCATTCCACTAAGATGGCCTTGGCATTAAGACTTGACTACCATGGAAATCATTTTATATGTTTATGTGTCTATTGAAATCACATGTCATGCGCTTATGTTATGATCTCATGAATTATGCTCTTGATTTCCTTATGTTTTATGTATTATGAAATACCAATATTTATGAAATTATTCTTGATTATGATCTTTGATATAAAGGGTGAGATATTCTAATGTTAATATCATATTCTCATAATATTATGCTCATTTTATTCTTAAATATCTCCCTTATTTTCCCTTACTGAGCATCTGAGCTCACCTCTTTCTTATTTTCCTTTCCTCGAGTTATGAAGAAAGGTTTTAAGTAGGAGTAATAAAGGGGGATATCTTTAAGGGATGTGTTGAATATCTTTCACCAAGTTATAATATTATGTTTCCAAGTTTCCAAAGACACTAAACTATTATGGTCCTTGGGCGTGTATTTTTTTAATGTGCTGAATATTCATATAAAATGATGTAATATCCATGTATGTTAAGATCAGGTCTCTATATTAATCCCATAAAACAACAGACAATATTTTCTAAACCAATTCAGTGGAAGAAGAAATATTATGTGAGAAAGGTATTCCCACTTTCTCTGGTGCTTGATCCATATATATTTCTTACTTTTATTAGAATTAGGGTAGGTGGATTCTTCTTTTTTGATCTAAACCAGTATGTTATCATATGCTATAAATTCATTAATTTTCCATAACAAAGAGGACAAAGTCTAAAAATTTCATCAATTTCATAGTAAAAATTCATTACGCCATCTACCCAAAATTCTTACATCCTGTCAATCAATGGTTTCATATAAACATAAATATTATCTTCAGGTCCTCTTGGTCCATCAACTAGATTTTAAAGTAACAAAAATGGTTTATTTATACATAAACACTGGGGAAGATTGTATGGAACCATCAACAGTGGTGATATGTAATGTGTTGCACCAATCATGGACCTAAATGGGTTGAAATAATCTGATGTCAAACCCAATCGAACATTATGACCATCCTAGGATCAGTCTGGGTTTCTTTGATCAAACTTCTTTCATGCCAAAGAATTATCAGCCTTTTTATTTCTCTTTGAATTCTAAGTCATCAATTTAGTAATTTTATCTAACATAAAAAATATCTCCAACCTCAATTTTAGTGAGAAATAATGCATCTACTTAGTAGCAACCATTTTCCCTCAATTCAAGACCCTATTAGGAAGAATTTTTCTACCTTTATTAATCTTGTTGTACTTCCACTTTAATGAGTAGAAAATAGTACAAGTAT
Source organism: Viscum album (assembly GCA_963277665.1). Classification (NCBI taxonomy): domain Eukaryota; kingdom Viridiplantae; phylum Streptophyta; class Magnoliopsida; order Santalales; family Viscaceae; genus Viscum; species Viscum album. The sequence continues at coordinate 875,720,498 of OY728160.1, read as the reverse complement.
TGAGTTGTACATTATCTTTTATGAATAATATACATTTATTGAGGAAGACATCAATGGTCTCATGTGTGAAACCAATTTCATCAGTTAACTTGAGAGCTTGATAGTATGGATCTAGAATCTTTACTCCAACATGGAGTTCCTTATTCAATAGTACCAACAACATGTCAAAAGAGGTGTATTTTTACTGATTCAAGGTCTTCAAGTGTAATGGTTCGGTGATGAATGAAAATTTACTGAATTTAAAACATCCAAAATATAATTCAATATGTGCATCATCAATAATTTCAATGCTTCTCTATATATATAAGAGCAGCGATTATTCGCTCCAATGTCATCATTTATGACATTATTATCTTCAAGTTGAAACTGATATATCATGTCATTGAGAATTATTTTCATCAGATCAACTTTACTCAAGTCAAAATTCATGTGATTACTTTTTTATTGGTGATATGTAATAAACTATTCACAATGAAATGTATATGTCTTATAGTTTTTCAAAAACCCATTCAGAAAAAGATGTTCCCTAATAGTATCTTGTTTGAAGAGATGTCTGTTGGTACAAAATCTGTATTGAAAACTAAACAAATCTCTTTTAAAATAACTTATGAAATCAATAAATTAATTAATACTCTTATAATATTTAGTATAAAACCTATATATCATATCAATTTGACTCTTATCCCTATATGTATTTAATAGAAAACAAATAATTAAAATATATAAACAATATTTTAACAAAAACTAAAAAATCCCTACATATATATAATAAACATATTAATATGAAAACAATATACTACACATTTTAAATATATTAATAATTTAATATAATTAATTTTAAAACACATTAATTCATTTCATAATTTAAATAAAAATAACAATAATAAGAAATTAAACCTTTATAAACAATTATTTTTTTTAAAAACCAAATAACTTATTAACATATTCTACTCCATTCAAATCAATCAAGATTTAAAACATATTTATTATAATAAATTTTAATAATAAAATTATCATAAAATTTTATATAACCAAATATTATTAAAAAATCATATAAAATTACAAATCATATTACTCTATAAAATTTTGCATAATTATTCCTACAATATGAAAGTTCATAGTTAAATAAAATAAAGTAAAAAATTATCTTTTCACAAATATGATAAATTAATACATATATAATAATAGAAATTTTCATAAACAAATTTTTGCATAAATATGTCCACAGTAGATGAGTTCATAATTAAAAAATATTTCATAAAACTATGTTTATACAAATATTATCAATTTTACCATGTATTTATGAAAGTGGTGATTTTAAACATTTTATGTTAAAAAAATAATTTTATCAAACATATTTCTAGTGAATAAAATATTCCAAATCTCTATTATAAAAAAAATGTGTTATTGTAAGCATAATACATTTATCCATTGACAAATTACATGAATTACTATAATAGATAATATGTTTAAAAGAGAAAATCCATTAATATAATAGATATAAATTTTTTATTTTTTAGGTCTGTTGGTTGGAGTGAGTATCTCAAGAGGGGGGTGAATTGAGTACCCAATAAAATTTTTTGATAAAAATTGATTATTTTAAAATCCCCCAAATGTTTAAATATAGTAAATTTTACCAAAATAAGTAGTATGATATAGATCTTAATCTTTCTAAATATTTCTCTAAAGATTTATTAGTTCTCATATGAATAATATATAATATTATTGAATCATTTCAAATAAATTTACTTGATCAAAATTCTATATGAATACAAATTAAGATAAACTATCAAAGTATGAATTTTTTTTATAGGTAAAAACAGTTCTCAGTTTTAAAGCGGAAATAAAGAAAAACAAAATTAAAACACATAGAAAAAAAGATTGAATACAAGAGGTTTAGTCTCAAGTCAAAACTTAGTCCTCTCCACTTGGTGATCACCTACCACCAAGTAGTTTATATGACATAAACACAATGATCCACAACATATATCGGGTTTTACAATATTTAACACTATTCAGGTCACACATGAACTATTCCATAGTTATTCATGTGAGTAAAAAGAAACAACCCACACAATAACCACTACCACTTTCATCTGTGGGAGAAACAAATAATAAAAGGGTTTGAGAATATATCAAGTATCTTTCATTTTAGTTCAGGAGATAGTGTGCATATATAAAATAGAGTAAAGAACACACTCCTCAAAAGGTAATAAATATAAACAAAAAAATCAATCTAGGAGTGTAGATTTTAGAGATGTTCAGTCTATTGCAATGCAGCTTGTGACTCTTGATTTTAATTAATAATGAATCTTGAATTGGGTTCTTTCAAAATATTCATGAAAAAAAAGTGTCGCAACTCTTATTTTTTGAATAGAGAAAAGCACCGGATGAGATGATCTTTTTTTTCCTCGGTCGAATGAACACAGCAGGTGAACTCTTCATGTTTTCAATCAGGTTCATATCTTTATCTCTCCAATACTTAGTGAATCATGAGATCCTTCTATCTACATGTTTTTATTATTCAGCACATTGTTCTTTATATGACTTTGTGTCTATTTTTTACGAGGGGGTATGCTCCACTTTTATCAGCAGCATCGGGGACATTTGAATCAGTTATTTCCTTGTACTTATCATTCAAGCATGATTTCTATAAAACATTTAAGAAACAGTCATTAAAATATTAAATGGCATTAAATTCGATAAATATAGTCATTAGGGTAATGTAATTCAAAAATAAGTAAAGTAATAAAAATAGTGACGGTGTCTTAGGATCTAGTGGTGTCAAGCTCTAGTGGTGTGTTGCTCTGATGGTGTAACACCAGTAGTGTGCCACTGGAGGTGTGAAGCTTTGGAGGTATCAATATCTAGCAGTACGTTGTTAGCGGTGTCTTAAACTAAGCCAAATTTTCAGTATGTTGGCAGTGTCTCAGAAAATGGTGTATGGTTCGGTGGTGTATTCTCTAATGGTGTCTCAGACTTAGGAAATTTTTTAGTGTTGGCGGTATGAGTCTGACGGTGTGATATTTATGGTGCTTCTTCTGGCGGTATCTCATACTTTTCCACATTTTTGTTCTAATGGAATGACATCCTGGCGGTATGTCGATCAACAGTGTATCATACTTTGTTAAATCTTCAATCTAGAGATATGACAGTCTGATTGTGTGATGTCCTGATGGTATCTTAGACTTAGTGATTTTTAAACTCGTGGTGTGTCATGGACAATGGTGTCTATCTCAATGGTGTCTTATACTTAGAATAATTTATCACTTGTTCTCAGAAAACAAATTGCTTATAGGAAAACATGAAATTAATCAGTATTGTTAGAATCATGATTTTGTGATCATTAAAACTAGGAGGTCAAAAATCTCACCCTTCTTGATAATCAAAAATCATGGCATCGAAATAATATTAGAAAAGTAAAAAATAGGTCATCAAAGGTATTACACAGGTAGAAAATATGATATCCAAGGTAAGATCCAAATATATGTCAAGACTTATCAATCATAGTATGTGTAGATGGTTCAAGGAAAATAATAATAAAATAGAAATTATCAAAGGGAGGTATCATAAAGAAATAGTGTCAAAGATAATAAGGTTATAAAACATATAAACATAAAAATTTATTAGAAACATATATTCCATAAAAATTCTCCCTCTTTTAGGATTATCAAAAAGGTAAATAATATAAAAAACATAAATAATGATCTGAAAAGTAGTATATATATTGATAAGATTGTCCAGGTACATCCCCATCAAAAAAGAAAAAAAACTAAGTCTAGGGCTTCTCAATGGTAGGATCTAGATATTCTTTCCCTTTATCAGAGGTGTTGGGAGTAGATGTTGAAGGCTTAGGGATAGTTGTCGGTATTGTAGTAGGAACTGATGTAGAGGAGGAAGGTAATTCTCTGTAAATAACTAGCCTCAAATTTTTTAGTGTCACAGTAGGGGTCGGGAGAAAAGGTTTAAATCTAGGAGGTAAAGGTGAAAATGGATTGGTTATAAAGGTAGAACAATATTGTGGATGAGGAGAATGGTACACAAGTCCATCATTAAGTCTAGTAGTAGTTAAAGGAATAGTAAAGGCATCCAAAGCTACAACTTAAGTGTTATGAACATGTAGATAAGGATTCAATAGATTGATAAAATCTATAATGATATGGCCAACCCTTTCCATGGAACTAAAAAAATCACCCTTCTCTTCCATAAACTTGTTCAGCACTGGGGTCATCTCCTTAATTTGTATGACTTTCTCTTTTAAATCTTGAGACACATGAGGGATTCGAATATTCTCAACCAATAATTTGAAATTTTCTTCCATAACATTCTTAGTATAGATTCGAGAGAGATAATGCTTAATGTATTTAGTAATAGTATATATTTCATCATGAATATCTTTGGCATAGTTGGAAACCAACTTGAGAACATAGTCAGAACTATACCGAATTATGCTCAAGTTTTCTTGGGGATGATCTGTGACCCTACCAGAAGCACTGGCAGATGCATCTCTAAGCTCATATCTCACAACTGATCTCAAATTATCAACATCAAGCATGGGAGTAGGAATAGTACCATCAGAAGAATATGAGGAATTATCCCCAATAATTTTAAGGATACCATCCAAGGAAGCTTTAAACTCAGATTACATCTCAGCAAGCAAAGACTTGATAGAATCCAACTCATGTCCAATTCATTTATTTTCGATTTCCATATCCTGTAAGTGATGCATCATTTTTGGTTGAATATGCATAATAACCAACTCAAAGAGATAAATATCATCCTCTTCAATGATCTTTGACAAAATAGGGGTCTGATTTCTTACACACTTGTGAAACTCAAACATTGGCCTTTCACCAAAAAACTTTTAAGTCAGCTTGAGTGAATGTATCTATTAGAAAAACTAGAGGAGATGGAGAAGGTTTAGGTACAAGAGGTCTCACAGAACGAAACTTTTCAAGAAAACCTTCAAGATCAACCAAGGCTATTAAATATCCCGTAGGATCACCTTCAATACTATATTTAGGTTTATCATTCTTTAGAGATATTCTCACAAAAATAGAAAACTTTACCCATTACTCATCCATAGGGTCCATCCAACAGTCTGAAACAAATACTGAGGCAGGAAGTACCACACTAGCAGAAACAACTGAAACTTCGAGATTTCCCTGACCTTATGAACTTGGAGCATCCAATATGTGATAAACATTGTCATGTTCAGCTTCCAACTGTGTATTAACATTGGGTTTGTTTTTCATCTCATAATCCTTTGAAAAATATTAGTGGATTCTATTTGCATATTTTGATTGATATGATACTTATAAACATATAGAACAACTAACTACTCACTTCCAAATTCTTCCTCAATTAGATCCTTTTTTCTCTTATTCAGCAACATGCTATTCCACAATAGTTATAACTCTCAACTATTAGGCCATAGTAGATTCTAAAACTTCTTGACCAGTAGCAATTGAATTGTCCTCAACATCATCAATAGATGGAGATTCATGAAAAAACTCCACTGATGGGGAAAGAACCCCCTCAAAAAATTCATCCTTAAGCTCCGGAGGAATTTCCACATCCTTCTTCTTGATTCGTCCACTATCATTATCAGATTCAGGATCACTTATGTAACGACCCAAATCCAGATCCCTTCCACTGGTTCCCCATACCCGGTTCGCCACATGACCTCAAGCGCATTTCCCCAAACGCCAAAGGCTGCCGACTAGCAGCAAGGGACTTGGTAAGTTATTGGGGAAACTATGCCCTCATTTGGTAAGGTATACAAGGCAAGAAAAACAACAGTCAATAGCGGAAGCAGTAAGCAGCATACAAACACTGAAACTAAACAGCGGAAGTAATGAACATATAATGATAATGATAATGATAATGATGCAGCAGGTACAAGTATCTAAGGAAAGCATCAAACACAACAACGTGTTGAAATACAACTGACAACAAAATACGAAAGTAAACAGCAACTCCAGCAGCATCGCAAGCCTAAGCTCGGTCCTATGCTCTCCAGCTCCAACCAGCAATCATATACCTCAAGTAGAAGGGCCACAATCCCTGTCCACACCTACAACCATATAACCTCTTTGGGCCGAAAAGCAGGACCCAAACAGGGTGTGAGACTAACCCCAGTAGGCAATCACCACGAGATCTGTGCCCTACTGTCAGTGAGTAATATAGAAAAGTAAAGGAAATAAATGCAGTAGAGAAGCAGATGTACACTAAAGTAAGAAATCCTACCAAACTCCATTCACAGTTATTTATTTGTTCAGTACAATCATTTAGCTATCAACCATGGAACCTAGCAACAGCTCTATACTCCCAAGGCAATCAATTAATCACAACAGGTAACTCAGCGGTCTACTTAAACAGCAAGCAGTACAAACCCAAGCTTGTTCTTTGTCTTGGTGGACTCGTCACAACCAACCAAAAAATAAAGCACTGACTCTCTGGGTGGCTCCTACTAGCAACCCCTCTATTCAAGTAGACTTACAAAGGCACAGACACTCTGGGAAGCTCTCACCGTCAATTCCCCTGTGGTCTTACAACGAAATATATAGACTCTCTGAGGAAGCACTTATGTCTAATTCCCCCTATAGTCTCACTACGTAACTAAGGACACTCTGAGGAAGCACAAAGTCTCATTCCCTTAGGTCCTGCGATCAATACTAACTATAAAATACTCTCTAGGGAAGCCCTAATCGTCAATTCCCCCTTTAGTCTACCACACCAGGTTCACTCAGCCCTGAGCAGTTTAGTCATGCGTAATCGACTGATAAAAGCCTAAGTAAGTTCAGAAACTACTTGGCTAATAGAGACAATGCATCCACAAGCATATAAACAGTAGTCAAAACATGCAATCAAGTCAACAGGCATACTAGCTATTTGCAATAGGGTTGCCTCGTATGCAAACTGTGCCAAACGGCAATCAACAACCAAAACAAGGGGAAACACCCATGGGGTGATCCTCATACATGCTAACAAGAAATTTTTAATCATCTAATAACCTCAATCATACAAGAAATCTAAGGCAAATAATGATACAGGATCAAAATCCTAACCTGAGATACCCGATACATGGGTATCCAGCACTTTTGCACCAAAACTCAAAGAAATTCTACGTAGGGCAACAAACCACCTACCTCAATCCTAGGAGATTGATATTCTTGAACCTCGGCCTATGAATCAGCCTAGAATGGAGTAAATCTTCAAAAATTTCTAAAGCGTTCAACCTAATATAACTCTCACAAGAGGAGGAATCAGAAAACATGGCCAAAGAAGAACCGAGAACTCACCGCTGCGATTCTATTACACCCGAAGGCATTCGATTCAGACAACCAGTGAAGGATCGGTGGCTCGGAGAAGAATCATCCCTCTAGGTTGCTCTGGACGCAATTAGGTGGAGAAAAAGATGAAAATAGGGATTAGATGCGACCCCAGTCCGATTAATGAAATAAAAAGAAAATTACACGGTGTGTACTTCTTGAGTACACGGCGTGTACTCACCTTTTATGTACTCTGTATTAATAAGACTCCACCTCATCACTACACCCCTTGTGAATAGCCCGGACACGTCCAGCACACAGCCTCGAGCAGAGGAAAAGTACATGGCGTTTACTTGTAAACTATATGGCGTGTACTTACAAAATTTCCATATTCTCCTCTTTTTCTCAAAAACGGCCAGAAAAGGAAAACGTACCTGAAAAAGAAGGTCTGGGTTCTTACAAACTTCCCTCCTTAAAGAAATTCATCCTTGAATTTCCCTATCAAGGTGGTGAAGAAGAAACCTCAAACAAATCTGGCCACTGTGATCGCATATCGGCCTCCCTCTCCCAAGTCTCGTCCTGCACACGGCCATGCTGCCATAGCACTCGTACCAGAGGAACAAACCAGCCATGGAGTACTTTTGCGCTATGATCAAAAATCCTAATAGGATGCTCCTCGAACAATGCATCCTGATCCAGCTCAACCTCCTCGGGTCGAAAAACATGAGACGGGTCTGAGAAATAGCGTCGAAGCTGAGAAACATGGAAGACATCGTGCATAGCCTGATATCTCTGAGGTAACTGCAACCTATAAGTAACCATCCCGACTCTCTCCAGAATCTCGAACAGCTCGACGTATCTTGGTGAAAGCTTACCCTATCTCCTGATCCTCTTGTGTCCCAACCTCGGGGTAACATGTAGGAAAACCCGTTCTCTGATCCCGAACTGCAGAGGTCACCTCCGCTGGTCAGCATAAGATTTCTGATGAGATTGTGCAGTAGTAATCATCTTTCGAATCAACTCTATCTGCTCTAAGGTCTCCTGGACGAGACGAGGTCCCAGCAAAGCTGCCTCTCCTACCTCCATCCAACACAAAGGTGATCATCATGGCCTACCGTACAAAGCCTCGTAAGGTTACATCTGAATAGTTGCTTGGAAACTATTGTTATAGGCAAACTCCAAGAGAGTTATATGCTTTTCCCAAGAACCACCAAAGTCTAGAATGCAAGATCAGAGCATATCCTCAAGCACCTGGATCGTGCTCTCTGATTGACCATCTGTCTGAGGATGATAAGTTGTACTCAGAAGCACCTGTGTACCCAAATCTTTCTGTAGACCCTGCCAGAAATACGAAGTAAAGCAGGCATCCCTATTTGAAATGATAGTACTCAGAACCCCATGAGAGCGCACAATCTCAGGGACGTACAACCGTCCAAGCTCATCGACACCTAAGGTCTCCTTTATCAGAAAGAAGTAAGAAACATTCATAAGCCTGTCAATGATAACCCACACAGCATTGTTTCCTCTCAACGATCTCAGTAACCATGTCACGAAGCCCATCGTGAAATCGTTCCACTTCCACTTTGGAATGGGTAGCTACTGTAAAATCCCTGCTGGTCGCTGGTGGTCCACCTTCACCTGCTGACAGGTGGAACATCTCATGAAAAAACCAGCCACATCTCTCTTCATACCTGTCCACCAGTACTGGCGGTGTAAATCACAGTACATCTTGGTGACGCTAGGATGAACTGCCCAAACTGAGGAATGGAAGTCTCGCATCAGCTCCTCGTGTATATCTGCTGGCACCCATACGTGTTCCTAGAAACGCAAGATCTCATCCTCACCAACGGTCCACCTGGGAAGAGGGTCCTCTCCTAACATGCTCTCTCGTAGGGCTAGCCCTTCTGAATCTGCCAGCTTCCTCATTCGAACTTGGTCTAGAAGTGCAGAGGTAATAGCCATAGAAGATAGGAAAGTCTGCCCCTACCTGTCGTGCACCTCCAAATTCATCTCCGAGAACAGAGCCATCAGTTGCCACTCAATGTTAGCCTCCTGAACTGCTTGTATCTGAGTTCTTTTACTCAGTACATCAGCCACTGCATTGCCTTTCCCAGGCATATAGGCAAGCTCGAAATCGAAGGACTGAAGATACTCAACCCACCTTCGCTATCTCAGATTCAGGTCACGCTGCGTAAAGATGTACTTGAGACTCTTGTGTTCAGTGTATACCACAAAATGTTCTCCCATAAGGTAGTGTCTCCAACAACGTAAAGCATGAACAACCGCGGCCAACTCCAGGTAGTGCGTAGGATAATTCCTCTCATGAGGCCTCAGCTGTTGAGATCCATACGCAACCACTCGATCCTCCTGCATAAGCACTGCTCCAAGCCCGATGCTAGATGCATCACAGAAAACTGTATAGCTCTTTCTCGGCTTCGTCAAAACTAGGATCGGTGCTGAAGTCAATCTCCCCTTCAATTCCTGGAAGGATGAGTCATAGGATTCTGACCAAACAAACTTCACCCCCTTCTTATTCAAGCCTATCAGCGGTTCTTCTAGGCGTGAGAAGTCCTGTATAAACCGTTTGTAGTAACCATACATCCCCAAGAATCTTCGTACCTCGAAGACGTTCTTCGGCTGCTCCCAGGTAACTACTACTCTCACCTTCTATGGGTCTACTGATACTCCTACCTCTGAAATGACATGACCCAGGAAGTGAATCTCATCCATCCAAAAGTGGCACTTTGAGAGTTTAGCATAAAGCCGATGCTCCCTAAGTGTACTCAAAATGGTCTCAAGATGGGTTGCATGGTCGTGTCGAGTGTGAGAGTACACCAAGATATCATCCACGAATACCACAACGAAGGAATACAAGTAAGGATGGAACACTCGGTTCATCAATACCATGAAAACTGTTGGCGCATTCGTAAGACTGAACGGCATAACTGTATACTCCTAGAGGCCATACCTACTCCTGAAGGCTGTCAGAGGTATATCTGAAGGTATAACGTGCAGCTGATGATAACCAGACCTCAAATAGATCTTCAAGAACACCTGAGCTCCTCAAATCTGATCGAAGAGATCATCAATACTCGTCAAGGGATATCAGTTCGTGACCGTCAACTGGTTCAACTTCCGATAATCCACGTAAATCCGAAGGGTACTGTCTGCCTTCTTCGCAAATAGGACAGGCGAACCCCAATGAGAAGTATTGGGTCGAATGAAACTCTTTGCCTACAACTCCTCCAACTACTTCTTGAGCTCCTGAAACTCAAGTGTAGTCATACTATAAGGAGGAATGGATACCGGTGCTACTCCTGGCACGAGCTCAATCAAGAAGTCTACCTCATGCTCTGGAGGAAAACCTGAAAATTCTTCTGGAAAGACATCTAGAAAGCGATCAACCACTGGAGGAAAATCTAACTGTGAAGTCCCCTGGTCATCCAGATAAAGACTAGAAATCTGGGTCATAAATCCTCCTAGCCCATGATGCTCGAGTCCGGCTCAACTTGCCTGAACATCCCACTCGCCCTTATGAAGGAAAGATTCAACCTCTGGTGAAATGAAACTCACCCTGTGGCGATAGCAATCGATGACTGCCTGGAAGGGAACCAATCAGTCCATACCAAGAATGATGTCATAGCCCGTCATCTTCAGGACATAGAGTTCCCATAAGAAATGATACCCTTCAACCTCGAGAGGGCACTCCTTTCACTGACATACGCTAGATGTCCTCGTTCCCAAGGGTGTGTCGAGAGTCAACATGTCAGCAGACGAAAAGACATAGAGCTCAAGGCTTCCCACGATAGCAACAGAGATAAAGCTATGTGAAGCACCAGTATCGAAAAGGGATGAAGATAAAACTGAGGCTACTAAGATCATACCTCGAACTGTAGAGGGTCCGGGATCCTGCTCCTGATGAATCTACTCTACAGCAAAAGTCTGGCCTATACCGCGGCCCTGTGTAGCAGCCTGAAAACCCTGAGCTACTCCTCCCTGAGCCTGACCACTATGTCCACAGCCTCTACCCTAACCTGAATATCCTTTAGAAACCTAGCCCCCAGTTTGCTGCGGATTTGGTAATCCAACTCCTGTACACGGGGTCGAAATTGATCCTCCTTCACTAGCTGCAGGAAGGGGAACCTTGCAGAAACGCTGCAGGTGACCCATCTTACCGCAGGATCGGCACTCCACTGGGTCCCTCGGACACTGGGGATTCTTATTCCCGCTCCTCCCACACTGATAACACACCACTTGGGTGCCAGAAGGGGCATCTCGTCTACTAGAAGGAATACCTCGCTTCCTCGGGTTGCCTCGGGTAGACTCTCGGTGGCGCTTCCTGCTGTCTGTCTGGAGAGAATCAGCCTTGGATACTGTACCTCCCTAGACCATAGCTCCAGTATCCCTTAGGTTCCTCTCCGTGATGAGTTCCTAGTTGGCTATAAAAGTAATAGAAGTCAACTGAAAGATATTCACCAGTGATCTGATCTCCGGTCTGAGGCCTTCCTCAAACTTCCTCGCTAGAAACAGCTCGTCATTCCCCAGGACGGGAGTGAATCGTTGTAACTCAGTGAAGCGGGAGGAATACTCCATAACTGAGAGAGTACCCTGCTACAAGCTCATGAACTCCCTGGCTCTGTCAGCCCTCAGCGTTGCTGGGTAGAAGTATTCATAAAACATACGCTGAAACTCCTCCCAAGCCATAGCCTCCTAGCGCCCCGTCTGAGAGACTATGTCCCACCATCTCTTGCTGGAATCTCACAGCATATACATCACGAGCTTAACCCTCCTCTCTGGAGGCATCACTAGATGCTCTAAGATGGACAGCATGGCTTCCAGCCATGATTCTTCAACCTGAGGTCCTCCATCCCCTATGAAAGTGGGAGGATGTTGCTGCTGGAAGACCCGCGTCAGCTCTGCCATAGTCGGGGTAGGATGTTGAACTCCCTGGAAGGTCTGCATGAATCTCATGAAACCCTCTCTGAACTGAGTGTCGGCACCAGTGTCTGGAATCACTGTAGGTTCCATGTCCAGAATGATGGGCAAAACTACTAGCAGTCCCTAATCGGTCGTATCAGGCGTATGATCGCTGCCTGGTTCCTGGCATGAAATAGGAGGACGTCTCGGTGCCATAGATCTGAAAGACCAAAACACTCATTCATTAAATATGAAAACAGTTGTAACATAGGAGAGTAAAATGGAACAAGAGGGAAAAATCTTTAAATCTAAAAAAAACATGACTACACGGCGTGTAGTACCACTACACGACGTGTTTCTTAAAAGTTTACCCAGGGTGTGTATATTGGCCATACCTGGCTGTGTAAACTACCCAGCTACATGGAATGTTCTTAAAATACACGGTGTGTACTGACCCTTTTCTCCCTGCTCGGTTACTCCTACACGACTAAGTCACACTGACTATCCCAGCGAAGACTACATGGTGTTTTTGAGGCAGACACGGCGTGTACTGGACATGCCTTACCTGGACCGTGTTGTTAGCGATACGGCTTGACACACGGTTGACACTACACGGCGTGTTCCTAAGAGACACGGCGTGTACTTGAAAGGAAACCTCAGACCGTGTTGTTCGTGACACGGTCGGGTACTCGTCTGATCCTTACACGGCGTGTTCTGAACAGACATGGCGTGTATAAGAGAAGATAACACCAACCAGTGTTTTTTAAGACACGGCCGGGTACCTGGGAAAGGATACACGGGGTGTTCATACCGAACACGGTATGTACTAAACATGCATTAACTGGACCGTGTTGTTAGTTACATGGTCGGCTCCTAGTTAACCTCTACATGGCGTGTACCTACCATACACGGCGTGTTCCTGAAAACCATTTACAGCTCCGTGTCCCTATCCACACAGTCAGTGACACGGCCAAAAACTACATGGTGTGTATCTATAAAGTACACGCCGTGTATTCTGGGTTTTTCCAGACAGTAGCCTCAGAACTGCATCGGAGCCTAGAAAACACAGAAAAACAAGGGTTAAAGTGCCAAATTCCAATCCGTGGGGGGCCATACTCCCTGCGAATTAAATCTTGGCATCATAAAGATACATAGAACAAGCCACAGTATAAGAACTCATGACCCACCAAATTCTGATCCTTGAGGGCCCATAACACCTTTAAGATAAAAGTTTGGTGTCCGTGATAAGAAAGCTCCAAACAACAATACCCTATCAACATAGAAGGTATTCTATCACAATAGCTATCACAGCAGCATGCATTGTCTATCACAAATCCTATCACAACAGCATGCAATCTCTAATGAAACCTAGATGGCATGGAAAAATGCATGGCATGTGATCTTCTAACATGTGTCGATATGATGCATGAGATGGAATACCCTCGTCTCATCGGGTTGCAACAAAATAGAGCCGCAATCATATAAACAGTAACAGCACAAAACAAGTGCATCACCCAACGGTGAAATCAATTAAACTGTAACATTCTCAAAAACTCAAAATTTGCAATATTCGAGGTAGTCTGGATTTTTCCCTATACATGGATTCTAGAAAGCCTAGGCACAGCTATTTACCATTTACCTATTCTGTCCTATCCATGTCTAATGTCGCAAAACAGTAAGTCAATAGAAAAAGGAAAGAACACCTCTGATACCACTTTGTAACGACCCGAATCCGGAGCCCTTCCACTAGTGCCCCGTACCTGGTTCGCCACATGACCTCAAGCGCATTTACCCAAACACCAGAGGCTACCGACTAGTAGCGAGGGCCTTGGTAAGTTATTGGGGAAACTATGCCCTCATTTGGTAAGGTATACAAGGCAAGAAAAACAACAGTCAATAGCAGAAGCAGTAAACAGCATACAAACACTGAAACTAAACAGCGGAAGCAATGGACATATAATGATAGTGAAAATGATGTAGCAGGTACAAGTATCTAAGGAAAGCATCAAACACAACAATGTGCTGAAATACAACTAAGAACAAAGTATGAAATTAAACAGCAACTCCAGCAGCATCGCAATCCTAAGCTCGGTCCTATGATCTCCAGCTCCAACCAGCAATCATGTACCCGAAGTAGAAGGGCCACAATCCCTATCCACACCTGCAACCATATAACCTGTTTGGTCTGAAAGGAATGACCCAAACAGGGTGTGAGACTAATCCCAGTAGTCAATCACCACGAGATACAATCCCTACTTTCAGTGAGTAATATAGCAAAGTAAAGGAAATAAATGCAGCAGAGAAGCAGATGTACACTAAAGTAAGAAATCCTACCAAACTCCATGCATAGTTATTTATTAGTTCAGTACAATCATTTAGCTATCAACCATGGAACCTAGAAAAGGCTCTATACTCCCAAGGAAAGCAAGTAATCACAATAGGTAACTCAGCAGTCTACCTAAACAGCAAGCAGTACAAACCCAAGCTTGTTCTTTGGTTTGGTGGACTCGTCACAACCAACCAACAAATAAAGCACTGACTCTCTGGGTGGCTCCTACTAGCAACCCCTCTAGTCAAGTAGACGTACAAAGGCATAGACACTCTGGGAAGCTCTCACCGTCAATTCCCCTATGGTCTTACAATGAAAGATATAGACTCTCTGAGGAAGCACTTATGTCTAATTCCCCCTATATTCTCGCTACGTAACTAAGGAAACTCTGAGGAAGAACAAAGTCTCATTCCCTTAGGTCCTGCGATCGATACTAACTATAAAAGACTCTCTAGGGAAGCCCTAATCGTCAATTCCCCCTTTATTCTACCACACCAGGTTCACTCAGCCCTGAGCAGTTTAGTCGTGCGTAATCGACTGATAGAAGCCTAAGTAAGTTTCGCAACTACTTGGAAAATAGTGACAATGCATCCACAAGCATATAAACAGCAGGCAAAACATGCAATCAAGTCAACAGGAATACTAGCAATGTGCAATAGGGTTGCCTCGTAGGCAAATCATGCCAAACGGTAATCAACAGCCAAAACAAGGGGAAACACCCATGGGTTGATCCTCAAACATGCTAATAAGCAATTATTAATCATCTAATAACCTCAATCATGCAAGCAATCTAAGGCAGATAATGATATAGGATCAAAATCCTAACCCGAGATACCCGATACATGGGTATTCGGCACTTTTGCACCAAAACTCAAAGACATTCTACGTAGGGAAACAAACCACCTACCTCAATCCTAGGAGATTTATATTCTTGAAACTCGGCCTGTGAATCGTCCTAGAATGGAGTAAATCTGCAAAAACTTCTAAAACATTCAACCTCAGATAACTCTCACGAGAGTAGGAATCAGGAAACATGGCCAAAGAAGAACTGGGAACTCACCGTTGCGATTCTATTTCACCCGACAGCGTTCGATTCGTACAACTGATGAAGGATCAGTGGCTCGGAGAAGAATCATCCCTCTAGGTTGCTCTAGACGTAATTAGGCGGAGAAGAAGATGAAAATGGGGATTAGGCGCGACCCCGATCTGATTAATGAAATAAAAAAGAAGTACACGGCGTGTACGTCTTGAGTACACGGCGTTTACTCACCTTTTCCGTACTCCATATTAATCGGACTCCACCTCATCGCTACACCCCATGTGACTGTCCTGGACACGGCCTCGAGCGGAGGAAAAGTACACGGCGTGTACTTGTAAAGTACACAGCGTGTACTTACAAAATTTCCAAATTCTCCTCTTTTTCTCAAAAACGGCCAGAAAAGGAAAACATACTTGAAAAAGAAGGTTTGGGTTCTTACAACTTCCATAATTTACAGCATCTTATTCATCCTTTTCTTTTTCTTCTTCATCATCATCACCTTCAGTAGATTTGTAACTTTTATATTGATCCTCCCCAAAGACCTCGGTCTCTTCTTCATCACTCTTCACTAACTTCTTTCTTTTTTTCAACCTCCTAGGTGGACTAGGAGCTCCATAGGTGATGGGAGAGGCTTTTGTAGAAAGGTCAGGTTTACTCCCTACATCAACAAATTGTTCCTTTTACACTTACTCGTAAATAGATTCTTCCTTATCTGAGTATTCCACAACTTCATCAGGCTTCAAACTAGGATCAACTTCATGCTTAGGTTTGGAAGGATGGTCAATTGGATTATATTCAACATTTAAATTTTCACTATCACCAACCCATTGTTTCTTCCATGGGTTCCAACTTATCTTTATTCTTGAAAATGTGGCACTGGTTATGCAAAAACCACTACAGTTAATCACAAAGTCTTCATCATCCCAAACTATTCCCTTTTCCTTTAACATGGTAGAAATCATATTTGGGTAGATCAATGAATTAGATCTGGAGGAAGGTTTTATCATCTCGCATATATGTACCACTAGATATCTACAGAGATTAATCTTGTGTCCTTTTGTCATAATAAATAAAAGATAAAAAAAATTCTACCTTAGGTTTTCAGAATCTATTTTTCTTAGACATAACATATGATGCAAGAACTTAAACAGAAGCCTATATTCACCATACAACTCTGAGGCAACAGGCCTTTTGGTTGAACCATCTCTTATTAGCATAGCAAGGTCATCCTTAAAAATGAACATATCACTAGATTCTAGAATACTTCCTTTATAATAATCAAAGACTTAATCATGAGGTATGTTTAAACACTTAATCCATTTTCTTGAAGAAAAACAAAACACCTATCATTTGTCACGGCTTTTAATCCAATTTTCACCATCTTTATTAAACATAAACTCTTTGTTCTGATAAAACTCATAAAATATCTTCAGTTAGAAATGTATTTTATTTGAAGAAACCCATTCCAACCATCCTTTTTTTGGAAAACCTTAAGTACCAAATACTTACTTGATAATAACCACTTTGAGTCTACTTCCTTTTCTACAATAACAACTCAGCTAGCAAGCTCGGGGTTAACTAAGGAAACTGGAGGAGGAACACTCAATTCCTTCTTTTACTTCTTTGAAGATCTAAACTTAAATGAAGAAGACACTAAATTTCACTTCATTCTTGGAATTTAGATCATCTTGATAATATCGGTCGAAGTTAAGGAGATAGTTTGAAATGAAGGAGGCAAAGGGTTGCTCTGGGATCGAGAGAGAGATACATGAGTATCATGTGGGGATCAAGGTATGTCAGGAATATTAGTATGCCACTTTAATATAATTTATGATATTGGGTATTCTAAAATCAAAATTATACTTGAAATAAAAATCAAAATCGAAATAAAAACACACATCGAGTTTCAGTAAATAAAATAAACCGGGAAATAAAATGGAAGTTCAAAAAATCAAAAAATATAAAAATTTCACAAATTCATAGAATCAAAGGTATGAAAACCCAACGGTATGGAAAACCAATGGTATGAAAAACCAAGGGTATGAAAAACCAATTTTATGATAAACCAACGATATCACAATCCAATGGTGTGGCAAACCAATGGTATGACAAACCAACGGTATGATAAAGAGAATTAAAATTAACTAAAATTTATCATTCCTAACTCATGTTTGATATAATTTATTCTCTCATAATTCAAAGGCTTGGTGAATATATCAGCTAACTGATGTTTTTTAGCAATAAATTCAAGAGTGATATCTCCATTTTGAAAATGATCTCTCAAAAAGTGATGTCTTATATCAATGTGCTTTATCCTAGAATGAGAAACATGATTCTTAGAAAAGTTAATAAAACTTTTATTGTCACGGTTTATGGGGACATATTGGAATTGATATCCATAGTCTAGTAAAGTGTGTTTCATCCACAAAATTTATGCACATCAACTATCTGCAGCTATGTATTCAGCTTCAGTAGTATAAAATGCAATAGAATTTTGTTTTTTTTACGACACCATGAAACTAGAGACTTGCCTAAAAAATGACATGTTCTAGAGGTTATTTTTCTATCTAGATTTTATCCACCAAAATCAGCATCATAATAACTTAATAAATCAAATGTATGTCCTCTAGTGTAAAAAAATCCTCAATTAGGTGTATATTTGAGGTATTTGAAAATTATTTTAATAGTAAGTAAGTGTGACTCCTTTGGGTTTGCTTGAAAATGAGCACACATACACACACTAAACATAATATCTAATCGAAAAATAGTCAAATATTGAAGACTTCCAATCATACCTATGTAACTAGTTTCTCGGTTTCATCAAGATCAAATTTACAAGTGGTAATCATAGGAGTATCACTATATTTAGTGTTATCCAACTTAAAATGTTTTAAAATATATTTTGTATATTTACTTTGGTTAAAAATAGTTCCTTATTTTTTTTGAAAAATTTGAAATCCAAGAAATAATTTGAGTTCACCCATTAAACTCAATTCAAATTCATTATGCATTATTTTAGAAAAATTTGTACAAAGATAATTTTTTAAAGATACAAAAATAATATCATCAACATAGATTTGTAATATTAATACATATTTTGAAAAAAAAATTATAAAAAGGGTGGGATCAGATATTCCTTTTGAAAAACCTTTTGAAATTATAAAAATAGGGTCTTTTTTCACAAAAACATCCTTAATTATAAATCCATTTAAGAATTCACTCTTGACATCCATTTGATAAAGATTGAAATCTAGATGGGATGCATAAGTAAGCAGGATTCTTATAGACTCAAGTTTGTTCATAGGTGCAAAGGTTTCCTCATATTCAATCCCTTCTTTATGACTATAAACTTTTGTAACAAGTCTAGCCTTATTTCTAACTATATTGAATGACTCGTCAAATTTACCCCTAAATTCCCATTTAGTTCCAATAGTCCTGGTTTCCTTGGGTATATCTATAAGTTCTCGCACTTTGTTCATTTCAAACTGATTTAACTCTTCTTTCATGGTTATTTCCCAGAATTCATCATTAATAGATTCATTGATGTTCTTAGGTTCGATATGAGATATGACAGATTGATGTTCAACCTGGTTTATAACAGAATATCTAGTTTGAGTTCCTCTATTTATATCACCTACAATGACATCTAAATAATGGTACTTAACAATTCTAATAGCTCTAGAGAATAAGGGACTAGTTACTTTTGTATTTTCAAGTTCAGGTTCTGAAAGTTCTGGAAATTCTTCAGAACTGGATGATTTTTCTGATTGTTTTACAGCAGAATCTAAAGGTTTAGGATTTAATTTTAGAGATGATAAATCATCCTCAAGGTTTTATAATGAGTTATTAGGCACATGTGGATCCGTTTTATGAAATTCTACATGAAGTGATTCTTCCATAGTTTTGGTCTTCTTATTGAAAACTCTATAGGATTTATTAGAAATTGAATAACCATGGAAAATTTCTTCATCACTTTTGGATGAAAATTTGTCCAAATTATCCTTAGTTTTAAGAATAAATATTTTTTAACCAAAAACTCTAAAGTAGTTTACCTTAGGTTTCTTATTATTCCAAAAATCATAAGGGGTCCTCTTAAGGATAGGTCTAATTAAGAATCTATTGATAATATAGCAGGTTGTATTAACAGCTTCTGTCCAAAAATAGATTGGAAGGTCATACTCATTCAACATGGTCTAAGTTATCTCTTTCAAGGTTCTATTTATTCTTTCAATAAATCCATTCTGATGGGGTGTCTGAGGACTATAAAATTTATGATTATAGTCATTTTTTGAGTAGGATGATTCAAAATCTTTATTTTCATACTCACAGCCATGGTCACTCCTTAAAGTTTTAATCTTAAGTCCATTGAGATTTTCTATAGACTTAGCATACTTGGTATAGTAAGATCAAGCTTCACTTTTGTGAGCTATAAAATATACCCAAGTGTACCTAGAATAGTCACCTACTAGAACATAAACATAGTTCTTTCCATTAAGACTAGAAATTATTGAAGGTCCAAACAAATTCATATGAACCAACTCGAGAGTTTGATAAGTTGACACTTATTTCTTTAATTTAAAAGAAAATTTATGTGTTTTCATTTTTGATAGGGGTTACAGACTTTATCTATTGATAACTCAATATTAGGTAGATCCCTAACTAACCCTTTCCTAGTTAGCTTTCTAAGTGAGTGAATGTTGTAATGGCTTAGTCTCATATTCCAAAGCCAATATTCCTTATAAAATTCACTTAATCATGAAACATTTTGAAAAACTAAGTAATTTAAATCACTAGAATAAGCATTTTCATTTCATAAAGAAGTAAAAATTAAAGCATTTTTATAATCAAAAACATTGAAATCATTATTCCCAAACTTAACATAAAAACCATCATCACACAACTGAGAAAGGCTAAGAAGATTATATTTTAAACCATCAACATATAAAACTTTAGAAATTAAAAATGAATTTTTGTTACCAATCTGAATTAGGCTGATGATTTTTCCTTTTTCATTGTCAACAAAGGTGAAATTACAACCATAAACCTTTATAATCCTCTTAAAGTATGAATAATATCCCATAATATGCCTTGAAAAACCACTTTCCAAGTACCATAGACTTCTATTAGAGGTCCTCAAGCAATTTTCCTACAAAAAAAAATTTAACAGTTAATGATTTTGATATGAAAAAATGTTTGGGTCCAAAAATGTTAGTGATAAGAGATTTGGGAACCCACATTTTCTTTATAGGTTTCCTATAAACATATTAAAAACTCTTATAAATAAAAACTTTATTGGGTCCTTTTGAAAAATGTTTCGCAATAGAGGTTTTGGGTTTGGATTTAAGAACAAAATTATTCTTAATTTATTCTCCTATGTCCAAGTTCATATCTTATCCCGGTAACATATTTTGGAGAAACTTACTTTCCTAAGATTTGTGCCAATGTTTATCTACCATTTTTAAATTTTTCAAGGTCTTTCTTTAATTTCTCATTAGACAGTTTGAGTTTATTGTTCTCCTTGAGAAGTTGAACATTTTTTTATTTTTCTATAAACAGTTCTGACTTTGTATTTATAGTTAAAGCATTCTATCTTTTTAGACTCTTGTACTTATCCTTTAATTCATTAAAGTTATCCTCTATCATGTTTCAATATTATAATAATTCATTATTTTACAAATTATCATCATGTTTTTCATTGTCATAATTATCAGACATATGTACAGAAAAAATATCAGAAACAGTGGGTAAAGTAGATACCTCACTAACTTTAGTCATAAAGCACATATTTTCTCCATCCAGATTTTCTTTAGGTGAAAAATATGAGTCACTTGAACTTTATTCACATTCACTCCAAGTGGATTTCATAGACTTCTTATATCTTTTGTCCTTGTCTTCATATCTCTTTTTTTATTTTAGCTTAGGATGGTCATACTTTATTTGTCCTTTTCTTTTGCATTTATAGCAGACAACTTCCTCTGAATCATCATCCTTTTTCTTCCAATTACCTATGTTATCATATTTTCCTTTATAGTTTGGTTTTCTAAAAAAAATATTTCTATAAAATTTCTTAAACCTTCTAGATAGATGAGCCACTTCCTCATCAGTGTCAGAAGAAGATTCACTATCACTGGAACTGTCAATTTATACCTTCTATTTTTATTTTTCCTTTTGTTGTCTAGATACAATAGTCTTGAAAGCTGACGACTTTCTCTTAGTCTCCTCGTATTCATCATGGTTTACTTTTAGTTCTTCTTTGTACATCATAAACTTACCTAT
The DNA here is from genome assembly GCA_963277665.1 of Viscum album. NCBI lineage: Eukaryota > Viridiplantae > Streptophyta > Magnoliopsida > Santalales > Viscaceae > Viscum > Viscum album. The sequence goes on along the minus strand of OY728160.1, from coordinate 875,698,663 downwards.
CAGCTCCTTGACTGATAATTTACTGATATTACAAGATTCTATGATTGACACTAAGTTTCTCTCCATTTTTCAGGTATATATCACAGCAATCTCATTATTCAGTCCTTATCAGATACAGGATTTCCCAGAGAGCTCATGGTATTTACAATATCATTAAACCTGAGGTACATATCATAAATGGATTCATCGGGTTTTATCTTAAAATTGTCATATTTTATAGTATAGGTATTAAGCCTCATCTCTTTAACATTTTAAGTTCCTTTATGTGAGACACATAGAGTATCCCATATCTCATAGGCAGTTGTACATGCAGAAATCCTATTAAATTCTTCATCTCCTAAGGCACAATATAAAGAATTCATGTCTTTACAAATATTATTATAAGTGGACTTAGTTGGATCGTCCCAAGTATTTCTAGAAGCATTAGGAATTTTATATTCATCTACTATAGAAGACCATATTTCAAAACCCATACTTTTAATATTCATTTTAATTTTTATTTTCCATTGGGAATAATTAGTCCCATTGAAATATGAAAGTCTGTTAGTATCATCACCTTCCTATTTTTTATCCATATTAAAATACTAATAAATAAATATAAAGAACTAAAAATTTAGAATTGATAGAAATTTCAAGATCGTTAATGCAAAACTATAATCACAGTTAAAAAAGATTTGAAAATATTTTAATGCCTCTGATACCAAATGTTGGTCAGAGTGAGTATCTCAAGAGAGGGTAAATTGAGTACCCAATAAAAATTTCTATTAAAAATGGATTATTTTGAAATCCACCAAATGTTTAAATATAGGCAAGTTTACCAAAATAAGTAGTATGATGTAGATCTTAATCTTGATAAAGATTTACCTAAAGATTGATTAGTTCTTGGATAAATAATAAATAATATTATTTAATCCTTTGAAATCAATTTACTTGATCAAAATTTTATTTGAAAACAAATTAAGATAAACTATAAAAGTATGAATTTTATTTACAAGTAAAAACAATTCTTAGTTTTAAAGTGTAAATAAAGTAGAACAAAATTAAAACATACAGTAGAAAGATTGAATACAAGAGGTTCAGTCTCAAGTCAAGACTTAGTCCTCTCCACTTGGTGATCACCTGCCACCAAGCAGATTATATGAAATAAACTCAATGATCTACAACTTGGATCAGGTTTTACAATAGTTAGCATTTTCTAGGTCACACACGACCTATTCCACAATTATTCATGGGATTAAAAAAGAAACAGTCCACATAAGGACCTCTACCACTCTTATCCATGGTAGAAAAAAATAAGAAAAGATTTTGAGAATATATAAAGTATCTTCCAATTTAGCGCAGGAGACAGTGTGCGTATATAAAATAGAGTAAAGCACACACTACTCAAAATGTAATAAATATAAACATAAAAGAGAAATCTAGGAGTGTAGAGTTTAGAGATGCTCGGTCTTTTGCAATGCACTTGTGTCTCTTGATTTGAATCAGAAATAAATCTTGAGCCGGGTTCTTTCAAAATCTTTAAGAAAACAGAGCGTCGCAACTCTTATTTTATGAATGGAGAAAAACCCCGGATGAGGTGAGCTTTTTCTTCCTCATAAGAATGAACACAATAAGTGGGCTCTTTGTGTTTTCAATTAGGTTCAGCTCTTTAGCTCTCTAATATTTAGCGAATCACAAGCTACTTCTATATATGTGTTTTTTCTATTCATCATGTTGTTCCCTATATGACTCTATGTCTGTTTTGCATGAGGGAGTGTGATTCACTTTTATTAGCAGTAGTGGGTACATCTGAATCAGCTGCTTCCTCATACTACTTGTTTTTACATGCTTTCTATAGAACATTTAATAAATAATCATTAAAATAGTAAGTAGTTTTAAATTATATAAATATAGTCATTAGAGTAATGTAATTCAAAAAAAATTAAAGCAATAAAAATAGTGATGGTGTCTTAGGATCTGGTGGTGTCAATATCTAGCGGTGTGTTGCTCTGACGGTGTGACACTAGCAATGTAAAGCTCTGGAGGTATCAAGCTCTGGCAGTATGTTGTTGGCAGTGTCTTAGACTAATCCAAATTTTCAGTATATTGGCAGTGTCTCAACTAATGGTGTATGGTTCAGTAGTGTATGCTCTGATGGTGTCTTAGACTTAGGAAATTTTTTAGTATTGGTGGTATGAGTCTAATGGTGTGATATTGATAGTGCCTCTTCTGGTGATATCTTATAATTTTCTATATTTTCATTTTAATGGCATGACATCTTGGCGGTATGTCGATCAATGGTGTCTCATACTTTGTGAAATCTTTAGTCCAACGGTATGACAGTTTGACAGTGTGATGTCATGACCATATCTTGGACTTAGGGATTTTTATGCTGGTAGTGTGTCATGGACAATAGTGTCTGTCTCAATAGTGTCTTATACTTAAATGAATTTATTACATATTCTTAGAAAATAGATTTCTTATAGGAAAACATGAAATTCATCAGTATTGTTAGAATCACGATTTTGTGATAATTAAAACTAGGAGGTCAACAAGATCCATGACATTTAGAAATAGGCACAATGATATTCATTTCTGACATAACATTTATTTTCATAAACTATTTAAATTGTGATATCTGCAAAAAAATCACTAATAAATCAAAATTCTTTAGAGTCATAAAATAATTAGTTGTACATAACATTTCAACATGCAACAATTATTCATTGACAGAGGAAAAATATATTACTGGAACATATATCATGCTCATCAGAAATAATTTATCACCTAGAGAAAATGAATTAAAAATTTATTCACAGGCATAAAAAATTATAAACACAATGTAATGAGTATTTAAAATTTTTCAATGATAAAAGTGCTTCATGTTTGGATTTTATCCAAAACCCTATTTCCTTAAATTGTATACCATAAATCTATAAATTCCTAATTACCTACAAAACCCTATTTCAAAAAAATTATTCAATCCAAACAATGAAAATCATACCTATGCAATTAATAAGGGGCCCCTGTTGTTTTGGAGAGTAGGGGATGTTGAGGGGGGTGTGAGTTGTGAGTAGAGGGGCGGGGGTCAGTGCGCAGAAGAGGAATCGAGGGTAGGGAGTAGGGGGTGCCGGAAGAGGAATACCACCTCACGGGGAGAGGATTCAGGGGAAGGGTCAGTGTCCAGGGAGATCGACGACGGGAGAGGGTTAGTGGTATGTAGTAGGCTCCATAGTGGGGAGGGTCAGTGGCACAGGGGGCTTAATGGGGTGAGATGGGGGCTCGATGGTGGGGGGTTCATCGATGACATGCAGCTATGGAGGGGTTTGGCAACAACCGTAGGTGGGGTAGTGCAGAGGTGGCATGGCATGGAGGTGTGGGGGTCAACATAGGAGTGGTAAAAACTTAGTGATTTCCATTTGGGGTCGATAATGGTGTCAATAGAGATCGACAAATAGTAGTTTTCCAAATCCCTCCTCGAAAGGTCAAAATTCTAGTAATGGTTGGTGCTAGTCATGAACCCTTGACATATTGACGACGGGTTTAGAGACACCAACCCAATATCTTTGATGACCCAATGTCAATTATCATTATAATATTTCAAATAAAACATAAAAAAATTATAGAAAAACACAACAAACAAATTAATTCAAAATAAAAAATCGCAACGAAAAAAACAAACTCAAAAAAAATCTAAATAATCAATCAATAAATACAAATGACTTGAAAATCACTAAAAAATAATCAACATGAAAATAACCAAATAAAAAAAGGAGCTTTAAATAGATGAGTCACGTAGTAATACAATCCAAAAACTATTAAAAATCAATACATACAAGTTACAAATAACTCGTAATAACTACAATTCGCTAACAAATGCAACAATCAATAAAATAAATTATAAATTAATAAAATATTGTAAAAAACATTTTCATGGTGATCCTTTGAATAATAATTACTTATAGAACTTGAAAAACCAAAATTTATAATATAAAAACACAACCATAACCATTAAATGTATTTTCATTAAATATAATAAAGAAATCAATAATAAGCCTACATTAATCCTAGTTTTGAATTAATTGATTAAAAAATGATTAATTGGACCTTTAAATAATAAATATATTATAAATAAATTAAAATAATGGAATTTTCAATAAATTCTTAGTTTATTTTAATTTTGTGACTTGATTAAAAATATTTTGAGTAAAATTAAAATTTCATATTATTATTTTAATTATCCAAGTAAAAAGAGTTTTTTGAATGAGTTTATTTTTTTTAAGGGGTGGAGTTTTCAGTATTTAAAAAAAAGGGTATGGAAAAGCATGAACCTCATTTACACTTCCTTGGCGTGGTGGAGGAATATTAAACCTTATTCATGCTTCCTTTGATATTTTTACAAAGGTGGCATGAATGGGGTCCATTCATCCTAGTGGCCAAAAACTATAAATGGAGGTTCCTCCCCCCTCCATTTGTAATTGTTATACTCTGTATTTTACTACAAAGCCCTGCTAGATTTTTTTTCTCAACATATATTTCCATCTTTTGAGAAGGTAAATTTTTTATTTAAAAATTTTAATTATTTAATTTTTTTATTTATTTTGTTTGTATAATTTATTTATTTAATATGTATGGATGTATGTATTTATAGATATATATATATGTATCAATGTATAAATTATTGTTCATTGTATGATTTAATTTTTGAATGAGTTATCGGTGTAATTTAATTTAAATTAAATTATTTGAAAATTTTATATATGGTGTTTATATAATTGAAATTTTAAATATAAAATATTATTTATATTTAGGTAATTAATATTTTTTAAAAAATATTTTTTTTTAATTTAATTGTTGAGTAATTTGATTTTAATAGATTTATATGTATATGATATATTTTATATTTAAAGTAACATAAATTTAAATTATAATATTTCATACACATAGGTAAATAAAGTGAATCTAGCTAAATATTATATAAAAATTATATTATGAATAATTATTTATAAAAAATACTAGTTATGTTAAGTATCATTTTTAAATTTATTTAAATATATATATATATAATTTTTTTTTGTTAATGGTATAAAAAAATTTACTATAAATAATAATTTTAAATTATATTAAGTATAAATAATTATTATTCCAAGTAATAATGTATAAAATATAATTACTTAAATTTTAGAAATTATAAATACTACAAAAAATTATATATATACATATGTAATTTTATAAAATTGAAAATAACATAAGTTTACAATATTTTAATGGTATTATGTAAGTGTAAATTATATTAATTTTATTAATTAAATTTAATAAAATTTATTATTATTAATATTTTTAGTATTTATGTATAAATTAATAATACTTATATTTATAAAACTATAGTTGTTTATAAAAGTATATGTAATTATATTTTAAAATATTAATAAATAAAGTTGAATATATTTAAATTTGTATATATTTAGGTTATATTATTTAAATATATTTATATTCATTTATTATTGTATATTATATCTAAAGTAAAATAAATTTAAATTATAATATTCGATACACATGATTAAATAAAGTGAATTTATCTAAATATATATATACACACACACATTGAAAAGTTTAAATTTTGGGAAGCAGGTGATATAAATATATGGATACATATGTCAATATTTATTATATATTAGATATAGTTATAGGTAAAGTTATAATATGTATAAAATAATAAGTATCCCAAAAAACATGTTAAGAGTATTATGTGATGATCGATCTTGAGATAACTGACCAATGCATAATTGAAATTGCATGTCTTTTTTTATGTATGTGATTATGTAATTTATAATAATTGCATTTTCTTTTCTCCATTAATGGCCTGTGTGTCATCCCTATCTCTAAGTATGTAAGGATCAGCATGTACACATAAAAAAAATTATGTATCTCAAACCCCTATACCCCCTCACTTGCATGTGAGTAACATTGAAATAAAAACACGTTCAGCAAGAGACGTGGTTTTTTAAAAGGAGATTGATGGTTGTTGAAATTTTTGATAATATATGCTCTGAGAGTTCACCCCTAGGTTTTGGTTGGCTATCAAATAATGATAAACTAATCCATATAAAAAGTTTCAAGATCAATTCATATTTATTTATTCATAACTAATTAAAATACGTTAAACATTTTATGATTTGGTATAAATATCTACAATATTTTATTAAATTTTATTTTCTAATCATGTCACAGTCAATATACTTTAACAGTGAGGTTATTTATATCAATCAAGGTATTAGTTATAGTTTGATACCTTCAAGAGTGATAAATCTTCATGAAATTCTGAATATAAATAGATGTGTGTGTATATATATATTATTTATTAAATATAGTTATAGGTAAAGTTACAAGATGTAGAACATAATAACTATCTCAAAAAACATGTTAACAATCTTGTATGATGATTGATCTTTAGATGACCATCTAATGTATGATTGGAATTGCATGTTTTATTTTTTTTATATCTAATTATTTAATTTGTGATAATTGAATTATCTTGAGATGATTGACCAATGTATGATTGAAATTTCATGTCATGTTCTTTTTTCGATTATATAATTTGTAATAATTGCATTTTATTTTCCTCGTTGATGACCCGCATGTCATCCCTCTCTCTAAGTATGTAAGGATCTATGTGTCCACATAAAAAATGTTATGTATCTCAAACCCTTATACCACCTCACTTACATGTGAGTAACATTGTAATAAAAGGCCATTCATTAAGAAGTGTTGCTATTTGAAGCTGGATTTTTACACCATGCTTGAAAGGAGACTGATGGTTGCTTAAATCTGAGACAATAGAGGTGCTATAAGTCCACCTAGTTTTTGGATGGTTTATCAAATAATGATAAACCAATCCATATAAAAAGTTTCAAGATCAAGTCACAATTATTTAATCATAACCAATTTAAACATTCTAAACATTTCATGATGTAGTATATAACATTTTATTAATTATTTTTTCTAGGTGATCATGTCTATGAAAATATACTACAACAGTGAGGTAATTTATACTGACCATGGTTTTATCTATAGTTTCCCACCTACAAGAGTGTAAAATATTCATGAATGTGTGACATTAGATGAATTTTATAAAAATCTTCATAGTCAGTTAAAACTGAGGGTTGATCAATCAATTACTTCAATTACATATTAACATCTTCAATATATTGAACGTCTATGACACACTGATTATCCTCTGGTTGATGATGGGTATTGTAGTTATGCATCATTTTTGTTTAGTAAATAGTGCAGTGATAGTCTAATGGAATTATATGTAGTGATTTATGATATTGATGAGGTGTAACCTACCACTACAGAACCATGTTATGTGAGATTTGTAGAAGTTGATCCTTCACAACACTATCATTCATTGTATACTCATATGATGTAGATAATAGAAACAAATTATGAAGAAGATGATTAGTATTTGGAAGAAATTGTAGGGGACATCCCTATGTATAATCTTGATTTACTAAATGACACTTTATCTAATGAGAAAGTATCTAGTGATACATCAAGAGATGATGTGGATGAGGGTGATATGGGGAATGAACCTTTTGAGTTTCCTTTGATAGATTTCTAGCCACCAGTTAGTGGTAATCATCCTACATTATTGACTTCCTTGGTCAAAGGAATATCACGTGCACAACATTTTGATTGGGATTTCATTACACCGGCTACTAAATTCCCTAGAAATATAGGTAATAGATCTACATCGACTGATAACACCATTTATGTTGGGTAGAAGTTTGAAATCAAAGATACCTTCATAAATATGATAAAACAATAACACATAAATTGACATTTTTCATTTGTGTTTGATGAGTATAAGAAGGAAAAATATCTCATTATATGTGACAAATACGGGGCAGAATGTGAACTTCAAATAAGGGAAATATATGATATTTTTTTTTCATGTTGGAAGATAACCAAATTAGAAAGCCCACACACTTGTGTACATCCAAGATTGTCACGGGATCACTCTTCACTTGATGTAGAGTTTATATAAATTGTTATTATTGATATTATATGAACATGTCGAGATATTCCTATGTCCCTTGTTCAGGAACAAATACAACATTTTTTTAAATATAAGATATCCTACAGAAAAACTTGGAATGAAAAACAGGGCAATTATGAAAGTTTATGGTGATTAGGATGAACCATATGCAATGTTTTCGTAACCTATGAGATTACTGTCTCTCAACAATCAGGTTATTTATCATTTGGACATTGTTGAGTATATCTCCCCAGATCACCAAGTTGATCAAATAAAGGTGAAGTTCTATAGGATATTTTGGGCATTCGGGCCATGTATCATTGCTTTCCCATATTGTAAACAATTCATTCAATTCAATGACACTTTTCTTTATGGAAAGTATACAAGTTTTCTACTTATTATTGTCACATGATATTTTAATCATTCTCCTCTACCGCTTGCATTTTTTCATTATTTAAAATGATAATTTTGAATCTTGGAGTTGGTTTTTGGCATGTATATGCATTGTCTGATATTTGATCATCATTGAGCGATTATAGAGGTCATTAATAGTGATGGGGTTTCATGGAGAGAACCAAATTATTACCATAGATATTGAATTAGATATATTTCCAGTAATGTGCATAATAATTTTAGAGATGAGGCAATAGAGAAGGTGATCATCAAATTGGGTATGCTTTTTAAACTTATTTTTTTGGAAAAAAATTAATATCCTTTTAAATACATTATTCTCTTATGGTTTTAGCATATGAACCCCAATAAGAAAATTTTAATCAATGTATTGAATAAATTTGAAGGGATAATCAAGATTTATATGATTATATGATGCAGATTTCAAAGTACATATGGTCATTAACATAAGATGGTGGTAGGAGATATGGCTATATGACCACTAATGTTGTGGAGTGTGCAATGGGATCTTCAAGGGTGTGTGAAAACTGCCGATCACAAGGTTAGTACATGAGACATTTTATAAATGTGTGAACTACTTTGTTGAACAGTCCTAATAAGCCTATCAGAGGATGTAAAAATGGAATGTGTTTTGATCGACATTTCCAAAGTGTCATTGATCAGATACTACATGATGCATCATTGTTGTGTGGTCAAACCTTTGACTGGGTACAAAGACACTTTCAGGTAAGAGAGTGGCACAACCCACTCACAAGAAAAAATGGTCAAGTTGTAACGGCCCAAACTTTTGAATAATACTTGTTTCCTAAATTTGTGTGTTATTTTATTTTATACTCCACAAAACTATATCCTTTAATTAATGAAGTGATTATAATTAAAATAATATTTTTGGGTTTTGACTATTATATGATCGTTGGTCGATATGACCATTGGAAACTAAACTCTTAATGTTACGATTATTGTTTATAAATACTAGTGATCTTGGTTAATTAATATAGAAAGAAGATTTGATGGCATCATCCAGTAGACTCAGGTCGTATGAAGCCCATATGTTGGAGCTTGGGAAGGAGGTTGCATCACTGGTATTTTCTCTGGACCAAGCCCAAGCCAAACTCTAACATGTGAAGCTTGAAGGGAATCACCTACGGGATAAGTTCATGCTGATAGAAATCACCACTCGGGCAATGTTGTCTAAGTCGTCCCAAGATTCTATCACCATAGCACACCTTACAGTTGGGTCCTATGTAGGTGTTATAAGGGGCTATGTAACGAGACCTTAGTTACTTTGTGTAATCCTTTTTTATAAATAAAATTTTTATTTCATCATTCTTGTTTTTTGGAATATATTTTCTTAATAAAGTATATGTTTAATTAAGATAAATTTGATAAATTTATTTTAGAAGTAAAAAATTGTACTTTTCAAAGATTTCTCAAACATAGAGAATTATTATGGTAAAATAAACATCATTTTTGGATTTCAAATGTCAAAATTAACCTAGGCTGAATTTTTAGAAATTTTATAAGAAGTTTCAATTTGATGAATAGTGTTTATTAATAGTGTATTTTTTATGAATATTATTTTATGAATAGTGATTTTTGATGAATAGTATAAAAATATTTTATTATTAAATTACTTTTTCTGTGAAATGATTTTCAAAAATCCGTCATACATGGTTGTAATCAGGGTAAAAATGTGATTAAATAAGATCAAAATAATTTTTTGGTGAATAGTAACATACCCTTATGAATAGTAATGAATAGTAATGAATATTAAATCGACCAAAAAATATAAATTTCACCCATGAATGTATAAATACAATTTATACATCTTAAAAGTGAAAAATGATCATAGTATAAATTTTGGTATTTTTGTATGTCATAAATATTTTATTTACAATTTTATAATTAATTTAATAATTTAAAATGGAAATTTATTTTCATAAAATGTAATCATAAATTTTTACTTTATTTTATTATGGTTATATGATAATTTTATGGGACCTTGGTTATTTTTTCAAGGTATTTCAAAACAAGTTATAGTTTTAGAGTTGTTTTTTTAATAAATAATGATTTTATTTAAAAATTAAATTAAAAATATTTAGAAAATTATTTTCATAAAATGGAGTTCATTTTTGAATTCATATCATCGATATTAGGTTAAGGTGAATTTATTAGATTTTTATAAAATGTTTTGTTTTTCGATGAATAGTGAAATTACAGTTTTGAGTTTCAGTGTGTTTAATGACATCATTAATGAGGTAATAATGATGTAATAATTCTAGTAAACTTGTGAATATTAAGATATGTTATTATTTGTCCCAAGTATCCAATACCATGGGAAAATACCATGGTCAAGCTCATGGTTTTTCAAATACCACCGATGAGGTGTCCCTTGGAAATTAATAAAATATTCTCTCAGTTTTGCTATAAATACCAACTCATTTCTTCATTTATTTCATTCAAAATTCATCATCAACGAATCTATGGTCTTTTAACTCCCAATTATTCCTCCAAATGTTCCCTCAAGCCCACCAATGTCCCAACCTTTAAGATTTCTAAGTTACTCTTTAAGTTAAAGGAACATTTCACCCTCCTCTTTTAAGTCATGACTTCTTTTATGTTATGTCTTCTAGTTTCCATATTATTATGTTGGGGTATGTTCTTATATATACTTATTACTGTCCATTTCATTTCCAAATTATGATATACCCTCTCCACTCTCATCAATTGATTTTCTGAATTTTTAAGTGGTGTCGTTAGGCTGTCAAATTTTCGTAAAAGAAATCACATTTTCTCTTTTCTTTCAAGTTTCCTTTTTATGTGGTATGTCATTCAAATATCCACATAATGATATTATTTCTTTTTTATTATATCCCTATACTATAAAATTATTCATTTATGGATGGGAGACCCTTTTCCCCTCTCTTTTTATTGTTTTCTAAAACCATGTAATATAGTCGTTATGCAGCAGAAATTTCTTCTCAAAATTTCTCTCTTTCTCTCAAGTAATTCTCTTATTTTATTTATGTGAATACCCAAACCTATTTTATTTCTATGGTTATTAATAATGACAAAAAAATAGTATATTTGGTTCTGGTTTTTATATACATAAAACCCTCATACCTTTTCCATGGGTTATAAATGACATAACGATCAAGTTTTTAAGCACTTTTGAAAAGTCACGATTTTGAAATGAAACCCATTTATTTTATTCTATATAAATTATTTATGAAATGTTTTATTATGATATATGTGTATCACATGAAAATAAATACATATTAAGGGTGAACCCTGATATTTCTCCAATGCATTGGGTAAAGAATTTAATCTCTATAGATGACAAGTTTTATGATACCTTGGTGAATAACCTTGGTAATTTTTATGACACCTTGGGGATATACCTTGGTGATATATTCATGAATGTATAAATTAAATTTTGTATCCATATGTTAAAGTTATGATTCATGTTATTTTTTATTATGATATTCCTCTTTTTTCATTGCTCGTGTCTTTATGTAAATCATTAAGTTCTTATTGATATCACAAGTAAATTATTACCCTTGTTTACCCTTACTAGGCCTTCTAATCACCCTTTCCTTTGATGTATGTCTCCAGGTTATGAGATGCAATAATTTTACATAGGATGAACTTATGATTAATCCCTACAAGTGGATTAGAATAATGTTTTATGTTTGTAACGTCCCGGTTCCGGAATCCACCCAGAGGCGCCCCGTACCCGGTTGGTCACATGGCCTCAAGCACATTTCCCCGAACACCAGAGGTTGTTGACTAGCAGAGAGGGACTTGGGTGTGATAGTGGGAAAACTATGCCCTCATCGGCAGAGTTCACAGTGGAAGAGAAAAGAATAAACAATAGTGGAAGCAGTAAACAATCCATACACAAGTAACAGCAGAAGACTAAATATGATAAACAACAGGAGCACACACACATATATATATATATATGAAATGATGCATGATACATATGTCTAGGAAAGCAGCCAAACAAGTCACAATGCTGAATACAAAACTAAATTACAAAATAAAATAGAAAAACAACTCCTCATCATTGCAAACCTCAGCTTGGTCTCATGCTCTCCAACTCCAATGAAATCAAGTACCTGAAGTAGAAGGGAGATTTCCCTTGTCTATACCTGCAACAATATAATCTGTTTGGGCCCAAAAGCATAACCCAAATAGGGTGTGAGACTAAATCCCAATAGGAAACCACCTGAAGATCTATTCCTAACAGTCAGTGAGTATATGGTAGGTAACAATACATTAATCAGTAAAAAGTAGGCAGTAACAGGATAATACACAGTAGTAAACAATTCACAAGTCAACAAGCAACAGTGAAGCAAATAGCTAACCACAAACAAAAATTCCCTCCGGGAAGTACTCATAGCCATCCCCTCAGATCTTATCCAAGAATTACCAACAACCTTCTGGGAAATACACTCATCCTAACCCCTCTAGTTTGTTCATACGAAATTATAAGACTCTCTGAGGAAGCATGCTCAGTCAATTCCCCTTATAGTTGAAGGTAGTTAGGGACTCTCTGAGGAAGATCATGCGGTCTAATCCCCTTATAGCCCCAAGGTCTAGAGACTCTCTGAGTAATATCACTTGGTCAATTCCTCCTATATCCTTAGGTCTATCATAGAATCTCTGAGGAATCTCACTCAGTCAATTCCTCCTATATCCTAGAGTGGTTTAAGGAAATTCAAACAAAACAAAGAATCTCTGAGGAAGCTCACTCGGTCTATCCTCCTGTAGTCTATAATATCCAAGACTCTCTAGGATTCTCACTCAGTCAATCCTCTATAGTTTATAATACCCAAGACTCCCTGGGAAGCTCACTCGGTCTATCCCCTATAGTCTATAATATTCAAGACTCTCTGAGGAAGCTCACTCGGTCTATTCCCTTATAGTCTATAGCACAAGTTCTCTTGGCCTCGTGCCAGTCAGTGAATAATAATTCTATAAGGCCAAAGTAAACCTACAGAGATACTTGGCTAACCATTCTACAGCATAACAAGCATGTCAAGGAACAACACTCCATCCTAAGGTCACAAGGCATGGAAAAAAGGCATAACGTCCAAAGGCTGAACAAAACCAAAAGGTCGTAAACAAAAAAAAGGCATGGGAAAAACATCCAAGCATATAAATTATCCTTATACATAACCAAATTACCTCTACACAAGCATACAAGCAAGGTAGGAAAACAACAGGGGCAAAATGGTAAACACGCAATACCCCGTTCACGGGTATTGGTTGAAATTGCACATAAAACTCAAAGACTTTGAACGGAAAGGAACAAACCACCTACCTTGATGCTAGGAGATCGATATACTTGAACCAAGAGGCTTTAATATCCTTAGAACGTCGTAGATCTTTGAAAACGCACAAAACCTTCAACCCACAATAACTTGAAAAGGAGGAGGAATTGGAAAATGAAGCTCTAGGAGAAGGAAGATCTTACTGATTCAGTTCCAATGCAATCGACGGTGGTCGATTCAGAGAAAGGACGGAGGCTTGGGGGCTCGGAGGAGATTCATAACTATATGGGACACTCTCGGTCGAATAAGCTGGAGAAGAAGACAGTTCTGGGGTTAAGATGCGACCCTGATCCATTTAATGAAAAAAAAGAAAGTACACAGCATGTACTTTTGGAGTACACGGCGTGTACTAGGATTTTTCGTACTCTTCTTTAAGAGGCCTCCACATCACCCCTATATGGTCGTGTGTGTGGCCATGACACAACCAGCACACGGCCTCTAGCAGCATCAAAGTACATGGTGTGTACTTATAAAGTACAAGGCGTGTACTTCAAAAATTTCCAGAAACTCCTCTTTTCTCAAAAACTCTAGAAAAGGGAAAAACATACCTGAAAGAAGGTACGAGTTCTTCCAGACTTCCCCCCTTAAAAAAATTCATCCCCAAATTTCCCTAGAGAGGCGTAGAAGAAGAAACTCCAAAAAACTCCGGCCACTGTGATCGTACATCAGCCTCCCTCTCCCAAGTCTCGTCTTGTACTTTCCCGTGCTGCCATAGCACCTGTACCAGAGGAACAAACCAGCCACTGAGAACCTTTGTACTGCCATCGACAATCCGGATAGGATGCTCCTCAAACGATTCATCTGCTTCGAGCTCAACCTCCTCAGGTTGAAGGAAATGAGACGGGTCTGAAAAGTAACATCGGAGATGAGAAACATGGAAGACTTCGTGCATAGCCTGGTACCTCTGAGGTAAATGCAACCTATAGGCAATCGAACCAACTCTCTCCAACACCTCAAACGGCCTGAAGAACCGTGGTGAAAGCTTACCTTGTCTCTGAATCCTATTGTTTCCCAACCTCAGTGCGACGTGCAGAAAAATCTGATCCCCGACCTCAAACTCCAGAGGTCATCTCCGCTGATCATCATAAGACTTCTGTCGAGACTGTGTCGTAGCCATCCTCTTTCGAATCAACTCTATCTACTCTGTGGTCTCCTGAATAAGACGAGGTCCCAGAAAAGCTGCCTCTCCTACCTCCAGCCAGCATAAAGGTGATCAGCATGGCCTACCATACAAATCCTCATAAGGTGTCATCTGAATAGTCACCTGAAAACTATTGTTGTAGGTGAACTCCAAAAGAGGTATATGTTTTTTCCAAGAACCTCTAAAGTCTATAATGCAAGCTCTGAGCATATCCTCAAGCACCTGAATCGTACGCTCGGACTGGCCATCTGTCTGGGGATGGTATGATATACTCAAAAGTACTTGTATACCCAAAGCCTTATGAATCACCTTCTAGAACCGTGAAGTAAAACACACATCTCTGTTTGAAAAAATGGAGCGTGGAACTCCATGTAGACATACAATCTCTCGGATGTACAACCGTCCCATATCATCAACGCTGAAGGTCTCCTTGATCAGAAATAAGTGAGCAACCTTTGTGAGTCTGTCAATGACAACCCATACTGCATCATTCCATCGAGGAGACCTCGGAAACCCTGTCATGAAATCCATCGCGACATCGTTCCACTTCCACTCCGGGATGGGTAACTGCTGCAAAAGACCTGATGGTCACTGATGATCCACTTTCACCTGCTGACAAGTGGAACACCTCATGAAAAAACCAGAAACATCTCTCTTCATACCTGGCCACCAATACTAGCAGTATAGATCACGATACATCTTGGTGACACCAGGATGAACTGCCCAAACTGAGGAATGAAAGTCTTGGATCAACTCCTCGCGTATGTCTGCTGGCACCCATACGCATCCCTGGAAATGCAAGATCTCATCCTCGCGTACTATCCATCCAGGAGGAGGGTCCTCTCCTGACACACTTTCCCGCAGGACTAGGCCTTCAGAGTCTGATAATTTCCTTATTCTAACTCGGTCAAGAAGCGTGGAGGTAATAGCTATATAAGATAGAAAAGTATTCCCATGTCTGTCATTCACCTCCAAATGAATCTTAGAGAACAGAGCCATAAGCTTCCACTCACTGCTGGCCTCCTGAACTGCATGTATCTGAGTTTTCCTACTCAGTGAATCAGCCACAACATTGTCTTTCCTAGGTGTATAGGCAAGCTCAAAGTCAAAGGACTGAAGATACTCGACCCACCTATGCTGTCTCAAATTTAGATCACGCTGAGTAAAGATGTATTTGAGACTTTTGTGGTTGGTGAAAACCATAAATTTCTCACCCAGAAGGTAATGTCTCCAACAGCGTAAGGCATGAACAACATCTGCCAACTCGAGATCGTGCTTTGGGTAGTTCCTCTCATGTGGACTCAACTGCTGAGACCCGTACGCAACAACTTCATCTCCCTGCATAAGCACAGCTCCCAACCCGATACCTAAAGAATCACAGTAAATAGTGTAGCTCTTTCTCGGCTCTGGAAAGACTAGTATCGGTGCGGAAGTCAACCTCCATTTTAGATCCTGAAAGGCTAACTCACAGGAATCTGACCATAAGAACTTTTCCCCTTTCTTGGTCAGACCTGTCAGTGGTGATGCTAGGTGTGAAAAGTCCTGTATGAAACACATGTAGTATCCATCCAGCCCTAGAAAACTATGCACCTCAAAGACGTTCTTCGGCCGCTCCCAGGAAACTACTTCTCTCACTTTATTTGGGTCTATAGATACTCCTATCTCTGAGATAACATGACTGAAAAAGTAAATTTGATCCATCCAAAAGTGGCATTTCAAGAGATTAGCATATAACTGATACTCTCTTAGTGTACTTAGAATGATCTCAAGATGGGTATCATGGTCGTGTCGAGTGTGAGAGTACACTAAGATGTCGTCCATGAAAACCACCATGAAGGAATCCAAGTATGGATGGAACACTCGGTTCATCAGTGCCATGAAAACTGCAGGCGCGTTCGTGAGACCGAATGACATAACCATATACTCGTATAGACTATACCTGGTCCAAAAAGTTGTAAGAGGTATATCAGATGGTCTAACGTGCAACTGATGATAACCAGATCTCAAGTCAATCTTCAAGAACACTCGGGCTCCTCTAAGCTGATCAAAGAGATCATTTATCCTCAGCAAGGGATATCGGTTCTTAACCATCAACTAGTTTAGCTTCCGATAATCCACACAGAGCCTGAGGGTACCGTCTGCCTTCTTCACAAACAGAACAGGCGAACCCCAAGGAGAAGTACTGGGTTAGATAAAACCCTTTGCCTCCAACTCCTCTAACTTCTTTTTGAGATTCTACAACTCAGGTGTAGCCATCCTATAAGGAGGAATAGACATCAGTGCCTCTCCTGGCACGAGCTTAATAGAAAATTCTACCTTACGCTCCGGAGGAAAACTTGAAAAGTCCTCTGGAAAGATATCTCTGAAATGATCCACCACTGGAGGAAAGTCTAACTGTGAAGTCCCTTGGTCATCCAGATATAGACTAGAAATCTGGGTTGTAACTCCTCCTAGCCCATAATGCTCTGGGCCCGCTCTGCTCGCCTGGACATCCCATTTGCCTCTATAAAGAAAGAATCCACCCTCTGGTGATACGAAACTCATCATGCGGTGATAATAGTCGACGACTTCCTAGAAGGGGACTGACCAGTCCATCCTGAGAATGAAATCATAGCTCGTCATCTCTAGGACATAGAGGTCCCATAAGAAGTGACACCCTACAACCTAAAGAGGGCACTCTTTGCACTGACGTATTCCAACTGTTCTAGTCCCCAACGGTGTGTCTAGAGTCAAATTATCGGCAGAGGAAAAGATAAAAAGCCCAAGGCTCTCCACAACAGCAACAGAGATAAAGCTATGTGTAGCACCAATATCAAAAAGATCTGAAGATAAAACTGAGACTACTAAGATCATACCTCAAACTATAGAAGGGTCAGGATCCTGCTCCTGATGGGTCTGCTCCACTGCAAAATTCATGCATGTACCATGGCCCTGCGACCCTACCTGACCACTCTGAGCTGATCCACTCTGCTGTCGTTGGTATCCTGGTGATTGACCACCATGGCCGCGACCTCCACCTCGGCCCGAACGGCCAGAAGAACTCCAGTTCCCGGACTGGTGAGAAACTAGTGATGCATCTCTTATACGCGGGGTCATAGAAGAACCCCTACCACCAGCTGTAGGTGAGAAGATATGGAAAAAAATACTGAAGATGACCCATCTTTCCATAAGAGCGGCACTCCATCGGGTCTCTCTGGCACTGAGGCCTAGTATGCCCGCTCCTCCCGCACTGGTAGCATACTACCTGGCTGCCAGAAGATACATTCTGCCTACTCTGATATCCTCGAGCAGACTCCCTGTGGTGCTTCCTGCTATTAATAAGAGGAACACTGACTCTGGATGTCGAACCGCCCTGGATCACTGCTCCAGAATCCCTTAGATTGCACTCAGTGATCAGCGCTTGGTTGACGATAGAGGATATCGAATTCAACCTGAAGATGTTCACCTGCAAGCGGATGTCGTGCCTCAGACCATCCTAGAACTTCTGCACAAGGAACAACTCATCACCTGCTTGAATCGGCGTGAAATGCTACAGATCGGTAAAGAGAGACGAGTAATCCATAACAGAAAGAGTACCCTGCTATAGACTTATAAAATCCTGGGCTCGATCATCCCTCAAGGTCTCCGGGTAGAAGTAATCGTAGAAGATGCACCAAAACTCATCCCAAGTCATACCCTGTTGGCGTCCTAACTATGAGATCACCTCCCACCACCCCTTGGCGGAGTCTCGGAGCATATAGGTAGAGAGCTTCACCCACTTCTCTGGAGGCATCTCTAGATGCTTGAGAATTGTGAGTGTGGCCTCTATCCATGACTCTGCAGCCTGAGGTCCTCCTTCCTCTGTGAAGGTGGGAGGATGCTACTATTGAAAAACCTGCGTCAACTCTGCCATCGATGGGGTAGGAGGCGGCGCTCCCTGGAAGGTCTGCATCATCCTCAGAAAGCCTTCCCTAAACTGCGCATCGGCTCCTGCGACTGGTATAACCGCTGGTGCCAAGGTTGGCACAGCAGGAGGATCTGCAGGAGGTCCCTGATCGGCCATATCTGGTGTCTGATCACCATCTAGAAACTGACGTACAACAGGAGTAAGTCTTGGTGGCATAACTCTGAAAGGTCAGAAGCACACCTTAGATCAGGATTATCAAAGACTAAGAACACAAGAGTACAAGAGGGGAACAGGAGAAAGAAACATTCAAGTTTTACAAAACATGACTACACGACATGTATAAAAACTACACGGCGTGTTCTTCTAATCCATTCACATGGGTGTGTATCTCTACCATAACTGGTCGTGTAACACCCCAAACACACGGTGTGTTGTCCCTACACACAGTGTGTACTTGAACTCTATTCCCCTGACTAAGTCACCTTACATGGCTAACCCACATGGTCCTCTTAATCCTAGACTACAAAGCATGTTCAGGAAGGATACAACGTGTATTAGACAAGGTTTCAATGACCCATGTTGTTAGTTACATGGTCGGCTACACGAATCACTCTACATGGCAATCTCCCTTAGAACACGGCATGTACTTGAAGGTTTTCCCCAACCCATGTTTTTTGTGACACAGCCGGGTACTTAGGTTACATGGCATGGCATGTGAAAACAGGACACGACGTATATAGTAAAAGTTTCATCCATCCATGTCGTTATCCACACGGGTAGACACACGGTCACTAAAACACGGTGTGTATGTACCGTACACGGCGTGTTTCTAAAGATTTTTCACAACCCCGTGTTTCTACCCACACAGTCAGTGACACAGTTTAAAAACTACACGGCGTGTATTCATAAAGTACACGCCGTGTATTATGGGTTTCTCCAGGCAGTAGCTTAGAAACTGCTCTAAAGCCTAGAAAACACAGAAAACAGGTGTTAAGGTGCCAAATTCCGATCCTTGAGGGCCCATACTCCCCACGAATCAAATTTTGGCATCTCATACATATCATATACAAGGGAAACAAGTCAATGATCCACCAAGTTCTGATTCATGTGGGCCCATAACACCTCAAGAATCAAAATTTGGCATTCATTCTAGTAAATATCTACACAAAAAATTCTCTATCAAACAGAAGAGATTCTATCAAGGCATCTATCACAACAACATGCATAATCTACACAATGTCTATCACAATAACATGCAATCACTAATGCATCCTAGATGACATGGCAAGAATGCATGGCATGTGATCTCTAACAAGTGTCTATATGATGCATGAGATGGCATACCCTCATCTCATCTGGTTGTGACAGAAATAGAACCGCAATAACAATAACGGTAACAGCACAAAGTATGTGAGTCGCTCAAGGTGAAACCAAATCAACTGTAAAATTGCAAACCAGTAAAACTGCAATAAATGAGGTAGTATGGATTTTCCATGTACGTGGGTTATCTACTCCCGGGCATAGCATATTACCAAGTACCTATTCCATCATATCCCTGTATATAGGCTCCAAACAGTAAGTCAAGAGAAAAGAATTCCTCTGATACCACTTTATAACATCTCGGTTCTAGAAGCCACCCACGGGCGCCCCGTACCCGGTTGGTCACATGGCCTCATGTGCATTTCCTTGAATGCTAGAGGCTTCTGACTAGCAGTGATGGCCTTGGGTGTGATAGTGGGGAAACTATGCCCTCATCGGCAGAGTACACAGTGGAAGAGAAAAAAATAAACAATAGCGGAAGCAGTGAACAATCCATACACAAGTAACAGTGGAAGACTAAATATGATAAACAGTAGGAGCACACACACACACATATATATATATATATGAAATGATGCATGATACATATGTCTAGGAAAGTAGCCAAATAAGTCATAGTGATGAATACATAACTAAACCAAAGTACAAAAGAAAACAGAAAAGCAACTTCTCAGCATCGCAAGCCTCGGCTTGGTCCCATGCTCTCCAACTCCAATGTAATCAAGTACCTGAAGTAGAAGGGAACTTTCCCTTGTCTATACCTGCAATAATATAATCTATTTGGGCCCAAAAGCATGACCCAAACAGGGTGTGAGACTAAATCCTAGTAGGAAACCACCTGAAGATCTGTTCCTAATAGTCAGTGACTATATGGAAGGTAATAGTACAGTAAGTAGTAAGCAGTTGGAAGTAACATGATAATACACAGCAGTAAACAATTCACAAGTCAACAAGTAGCAGTGAAGCAAACAGCTAACCACAAACAAGAATTCCTTCCAGGAATTACTCACAGCCATCCCCTCTGATCCTATCCAAGAAGTACCAATAACCCTCTGGGCAGTACACTCAGCCCAACCCCTCTGGTTTGGTCATATGAAATTATAAGACTCTCTGGGGAAGCACACTCAGTCAATTCCCCTTATAGTCTATGGTAGTCAGGGACTCTCTGAGGAAGATCAATTCCCTTATAGCCCCAAGGTCTAGAGACTCTCTGAGGAAGCTCACTCGGTCAATTCCTCCTATAGCCCCAGGTCTATCATAGACTCTCTGAGGAATCTCACTCGGTCAATTCCTTCTATAGCCTAGAGTGGTTTAAGTAAATTCAAACAAAACAAAGACTCTATAAGGAAGCTCACTCAATCTATCCTTCTGTAGTCTATAATATCCAAGACTCTCTGGGATGCTCACTCAGTCAATCACCTATAGTCTATAATACCCAAGACTCCCTAGGAAGCTCACCCGGTCTATCCCCTATAGTCTATAATATTAAAGACTCTATGAGGAAGCTCACTCGGTCTATCCCCTTATATTCTATAGCACCAGTTTCTCTCAGCCCCATTTCAGTTAGTGCATAATAATGCTATAAGGCCAAAGTAAACCTACAAAGCTACTTGGCTAACCAGTCTACAGTATAACAAGCATGTCAGGGAATAGAACTCCATCCTAAGGTCACAAGGCATGGAAAATAGGCATAACGGCTAAAGGCTGAACAAGACCAAAAGTTTGTAAATAGAACAAGTCATGGGAAAAACATCCAAGCATATCAATTTTTCTTATACATAACTAAATTACCTCTACACAAGCATACAAGCAAGGCAGAAAAATAACAGGGGAAAAATAGTAAACACGCAATACCCCGTTCATGGGTATTGGTGGAAATTGCACATAAAACTCAAAGACTTCGAACGGAAAGGCACAAACCACCTACCTTGATGCTAGGAGATCGATATACTTGAACCACGAGGCTTGAATATTCTTAGAACGTTGTAGATCTATGAAAACGCACAAAAAATTCAACCCACTATAACATGAAAAATAGAAGGAATTAGAAAATGAAGCTCTAGGAGAAGGAAGAGCTTACCTTTGAAGTTCCAATGCAATCTAAGGTGGTCGATTCGGAGAATGGATGGAGGCTCGGGGGCTCGAAGGAGATTCGCAGCCGTACAGGATGCTCTCGGTCAAAGAAGCTGGAGAAGAAGATGGTTCTGGGGTTAAGATGCGACCCTGGTCCATTTAATGAAAAAAAAAGAAAGTACACGGCAAGTACTTTTGGAGTACACAGTGTGTACTAGGCTTTTCCGTACTCCGCTTTAAGTGGCCTCCACATCACCCCTGCATGGTCGTGTGTGTGGCCATGACACGGCCAGCACACGGCCTCAAGCGGCATCAAAGTACATGGCGTGTACTTATAAATTACACGGCATGTACTTCAAAAAAATTTATAAACTCTTCTTTTCTCAAAAACTTTAGAAAAAGAAAAAACATGCCTGAAAGAATGTCCGGGTTTTTACAGTTTTCATGTTTTATGTTCCTGATTTCCAAGACACTAGACTTTAAAGATCATCTGTTTGTAAAATTTAATGAAAAGTTATGTAATAAAAAGGTGGGATTCTGTAGTTGGTATCAAAGGATAGTTTAGTTATTTATGGAAATTATTCTATGAACACTTTAGGAATAACCTGATAGAAAAGTTTAAATATAGGAAAAATTCCTGGTATTTTGATGAAATATTAAGTAAGTGGTTTCCAAAAAAATAAATCCTTTTCTGGATACAAACAAGTGGATGTGGCTCTGGCACAGATGTACCTAGGAGTGAAAACTCTAACAAGGAGTTTTGGGCTTGATTTGGGGTATCCTAGTACACGACAACGTGCCTTGCTGCACTTCTGGTTTGACACTCCTAGGGGATATGTTTGGTTAATCATATGTTTTTTATAAATCATTATAAAGGATTTATAGATAAATGTAATCGTTTAAGCATGAAGTTTTAAGACATAAAATAATTTATAGTTAAAAGATTCATAAATGAAATAATCTTCTCACTAAGGTTTTATTATTTTATAAAATGTAAATCAATAGGAGGAACCATGAAAATGGTGACCGCAATGGACCATGCACTGACAACCCTTCGATGGAAGCTAGAATGGAAACTTTCATGAAAATTATGAACCAACTGACTCAAGTTATGGTAAATAACTTGAATCAAGATGAGAGACCAATCTCGCCACTAAGGTAACAATATTATGTTGAGTCCTTTATGCATCAATGACCACCAACCTTCAGTGGATCTACCGACCCATTGATTTCTAAACAGTGGATCAGCACTATCGAGCAGATCTTTTCTGTGCTCCACTGTTCGGAACAAGAGAAGGTCACCCTGGATGTTTACCGCTTAGAGGGAGAAGCTGGTCAGTAGTGGGAACTGATTAAAAACACGAGGCCAAGAGTGGAGGTTGAAGCTATATAGTGGGAAGAGTTCAGAGGGATCTTCTTTAGTAATTATTTCCCTCATTCCATGAGAACAAGAATGGAGAAGAAGTTTATCAAGCCAAAGTAAAAGGAGAATGAATCTATGGGAATCTACAAGATGAACTTCACAAGGATTTCACATTACACCTCTAGCTTTTTCATGGATCCAAATGGTAAGGTTGATAGATTCTTCGGTGGACTGAGACCTCGTCTATAGAAGAATCTAGCCAACTGAGACTATGATAGCTATGAGGAGATCGTGCGAAGTGCGATAAAAGTTGAACTGGAGTTTGGTGAGATGTAAGGGTCTCATAAATCCAATGAAAATAAAAGATCAATGGAGCCAAGCTTAGGGTATAATTTTGATCAGGTAAGAGGAGGAAAGCAAGTGCAACATCCCATGTGTAATAAATGTGGGAATAACAATTTGGGGAACTGCCTACTTGGGAGCAGGAAGTGTTACAAGTGTGGAAGAGATGGCTATATTGCACGGAATTATCATAGTGAGGTGAAGCCACAACTTCCCAAAACTAAAGACAAGGGGAATATGGTTCAATCCCTACATGATTTCCAATGTTATAATTGTGAAAAACTTGGGCACTTTTCCAATCACTGTCCAAATCCAAGGAAAGTGGAGGGGAATCACCATCAGCCTCAACAACGGCCAAGGGAACAAGGTCATACTTTTGCAATCACTACAGCTGAAGTTGAAGTTCCAAATTATGTAGTGGTAGGTACTCTTTTTGTTCTCTCAAATCTAGAAAGTACTTTGTTTGATTCTGGTTCTACGCATTCTTTTATTTCCTTCAAGTTTGCAAAGAATTTAGAATCAAACCCTGATTTGCTAAAAGTAGAGTTATTAGCTAAGACTCCTGGTGGGATTATCCAAGCATCGTCAGTGTTTAGAAACTCTAGTATTTACTTTAGTGAGCAAAATCTTATCGTAAATTTAGTAGTCATTCCCATGCTGGAATTTGACATTATACTAGGGATAGACTGGCTCTCAAAGTATAATGCTAAGATCAAATGAAGAAGCAAGGAAATATCAGTAGTCTTGAATGGGAAACCAATATTTATCTTCTAAGGAGAGATATCTCAACCTGATATTTTTCTAGAAGAACCTCTTATATCCATCTTTATGGAGTTTATTGGTGAATAAGAAGAAGGAAATGAGAGTTTAAGGATAGAAAATGTCTCCATCATCCAAGAATACATTGACGTATTTCCTGAGGAGTTACCCAAACCTCCCCTAGAAAGAGAGGTATAGTTATCTATTGAACTCGTACCTGGATCCCATATGATATCAAATACCCCGTATAGGATGGAAAATGTGGAGCTGGAGAAATTAAAGAAACAACTCCAAGATCTTTTGGATAAGGGTTTTATCTGACCGAGTGTGTCTCTTTGGGGAGAACATGTTCTCTTTGTGAAGAAGAATGATAGATCAATGCGGCTATGCATTGATTATAGAGAACTGAATGGGATCATAGTGAAGAAAAAATAACCTCTTCCAAGAATTGATGACTTATTTGACCAACTTCGTGGGGCTCAATTCTTCTCTAAGATTGATCTTTGTTTTGGTTATCATCAATTGAGGGTGAAGAAAGAATATATTCTAAAAATGGTCTTCCGATAAAGATATGGAAATTATGATTTTGTTTTTATTCCCTCTTTTAGTGACTCAGGTTTTGCCCCTGTCAGCCTTTGGAATATTTCTATGAATAATTCCAGAGCTGGGCACGAAGACGGCGTGCGATTCCGAGGCCCGGTGTGCCCGGAATTAATTTTATAAAAATATTAAGTATTTTTATACTATGTATGTGTAGGGGGTGTATTATCTACTAAACGGTAGCTTAGAATGGTAATCTAAGGGCACGGTTGCGTTTGTAATGTGTCGTTTACCCTAGGCAGTGATTCTCGCTCAAATTTACCCAAGAGATGAAGGTAGAACGGTCCTTGTAGTTTAGTTTGGGTTGTCGAATCCTCAGAGACCTAAGAAGTAACCTATGGACACGTACATTCTATGGACTGTTTTAGCTATTAAGTGGCCAAATTTGGGTTGATTTTAGATGGGTTTAAGTTAACACTAAAAGTCTTAAGTGAATTCAAATTATGAGAAGGGTTGATCCTAGGTTATTACAAGGGGTGGATTAGACGTATTTCCTTTTCAATGATTTCAATTTCTTAAATTTGAGATGGGTTCATTTAAGAAGATAAAACAACATCATCACTTACTGGTTTAATGAATACACCCTTTAATACAAATCATATATACACTTTAAGGATCAAAGTTTTGAGCACTTCAAGGTAAAGGTTCGTATTAGCACATGAAGTGTGTGACATTAAATTCAACAAGGATGATGGAGTTTAAAAATCATCAAATAAAAATCTCAATTAAAGAAGTGATTATACATTAATGGGGTGATAAATAACATCCAATACATCCCCTTGATACTCCCTTGGATCAACCCATAAAATATTTAGCCCTCCATTGATTATATGGTTTCAATGGAAGTGGAAAGTAGACTCATGAGGGAGGAAATGGAGAAGTAAAGAAAACAATAAAAAAGAAAATGATCACTCCACCATTGTGTGAATAATTTCACAAGGTTTGGTGTGAATAAATTCACACCTTGAACCAACGGTATCAAATTGATATTAATAAAAACAAAATAAGAGTATAAGAAGAACTTTTATTAAGAAACTAGGATGAATTAAAACAACTTACATGTGAAGGAAGAACGTTACAAAGAGAAATTGGCAGCATAACATTAAGATGAAAACAAAGCTCAAAGATTCTTCAATCCTCCAACACCACTGCCTTAAATAGGAATTTTTGAGCCCTTGGGTCAATTCTCCAATATTCCAAGTCTCCTAAATTAATTTTGGTAGGCCATAGATGGGTGGAAAGTAAGGGGAGAGTTGATTTTTCCACCCTTGACCCGAGGTGGCATCCAGCTTTCCTTCACCGAACAGACGCTCTTGGAAGACCTTCTAGATGGCCGAATAAGAGTGGGCCATAGAAGAAGAAAATATATCTCAAGATGTCTTATAACCTCCTGTAAAATTTGGGCCCATTTGGAGTTTTGGATTCCGAGATATTATCATATTAGTGTGCTGTTTTTCTGGGACACAGAATCTGGACCAGAATTTTATCTCTAACTTGGGGCGCCTAAATGAACACCATGGAGGAAGATTTAGCATTGTATCCCGAAGATTTATTTGTTCCTATACATGTATTATAGAATCCCACGAAATTTGGGATTCATTAGGTTTCTAATGTGGGTCCCACATTCTCATCAGTGGGATGGTGTCCAATCTGCCTTCTCTAGAATTGCTTCCTTTCATCACAAAATATTCTCATCTTCTTCCATGAATTCTCCATTGATCCCTGAATGAAACATGATCATATTGAAGTGCAGATCAATTTACCAAAATATAAAATTAAAATATGGATAATTGAATTCCTTAAAATCAGATGAATCATTGGGTACTTCAAATGATGTTCAAAAATGTACTCCACATAATAGTGCATTTTAAGAAGGTATTACAATCATAATGTGAAATGATGTTCAAAGTGTAAAATGAACTAAAATGGTGTTTATGAATAATAAAGAACATGAATATTATATATATTAACAATGAATATTATCCTCATTTAGTGGCTAATCACACCCCCCAACTTGAGTTTTGCTAGTCCAGAGAAAAATATATCTCAACAATATGAAATTTGAATTCCCTTTTCCAAAAACATTTTAATACACAATGATCACCAGAAACCCTTATACCAAACAATCTTGAAACCCATCAAAATATTTTAATACAAGATAGTTTCATAAGCAAATCCCAATCTCAAGCTCATTCCTTTGTTCAAATTCATTGCCATATTTCATCCAATATCAATTAAGTATGAGGATGTGTTGTGCATCACGATAGACATGGGGGTTCATTTTTATTCAAGGGTGAATGATGGAAGTGCTAAGTGGAATCACATTTCAATATTAAGATGAGTATTCATTTTTTTATTATTATATTATTTTTTTTGTTTTTTTTTTGTTTTTTTTTTTTTTTTGCAATTATGCCATGGTAATTGAAGTTGCACTCAAAAGAGTCAACCTCTGTAGTGAGACTTTACCGATGACTCCTAGACTCAAAGACCTTAGGGAACCAAGTGAACCCACATACTCGGGCATCATCTAGAGTTAACTTAGTCAAAAAAAAATCAAATTACCAAAAATAGAGATAAAATTACTAACTCTGGGCCCGACAACTATGGAGTCACGATCCACAAGTGTCGAAAGCCACGCATTAGGTCATTTCATTGCTCTGCGCACAAAAAAAAATTAATTTTTTTTTGAATACTCATATTAAACTAAAATGATTACTAAACCTATGATATTTATTTAGGGGACCCCATGAACTTAAACTAATACCCAACTATCCAAAGAACGTGCATTGTGATTTTTTTTATTTGGATGAAAATATAAACGATGAAATATCACATTAGACAGTCACACTTTCCAAAATCTATACTCATGAAATTATACAAGGATTAAAATTAGAATCAGGGTATGCTAAATTATTTGATATTCAGTTTCAAATTGTGCAATGTGTATTACCATGTTCAAAGTTAAAGGAATTTTTCCTTCTATTTACACTTTTTTCAAATCATTCTTTTTTTTTACACAAAAGTATTTTTTTATTTTATCTCCCCCCCAACTTAAAACAACACTGTCCCCAGTGTTTAAAGAAATGAAAATTTAGAAGGAGTAGAGGCAGATGATGGAAGTTCAAAAAGGAAATTGAAACTGAGGATCATGGAATGAAATCACCTGGTGGTTGAAGTTGAAGTTCTTGCTGCTCCAAATTAGTCCTTTGATCTCTTGGGGGATGTAGGCACCTCCTTGATTGAACATGTATCACCCAAAATAGTACCTGAACCAAAAGAAGAACAAACCAGACAAAACAAACAACACAATGACTTATTTAATTCCAAGTATCATCATTTTTATGGTTTTCCCTGTTTTTTTGTTTTTTTTAAATCAAACTAATGATACATTGTCTTCTTTTAAATTTATGGGTAAGGCATTACTCAAGGATCACACCACGTGACACGGATGAATATGGTGCTCCCCTTTCATACCCATCCATACTCATAATAGAAGAACAGGTCAATAGTATATTTTTTTATTTATCAAAATGATTCATTAATCCTATTTAAAAAAATGATTTGCAAAGATAAAAACCACGGGTTGCCTCCCGTGCAGTGCTTTGTTTAAGGTCGTTAGCTTGACTTGAACCCACCAACTTACCCAATACCAACTTTCATTATTTTAAGGAACACATGTTTCACCAATTCTACTAGGTTGGGATTGATTCTATGTTTATAATTTGTTTCATTCACAATCCTATGTTCTAAAATGAGTGGGTAAATCCAATGAATTTCTGAAATGGTGGATCTAGTTTCTTCTCTAGTATTTCCTAAGACATCAATGATCATTACTACATTATTAGTTTTAAGAGAATAATTAATTCCATAATAAAGGTCATGGTTATACGCTATGAAGGGATACTTGAGCGAGGAAGGAAGAATACTAATTTTGAGCTCGGTTTGGATAGGAAATTCAGACATCAGTTGGCACTTTGAATTAAACTCAATTTCATTTTCAAAATTTCTCAACAGAATTGGTTCCTTTGGAAAAGAATATTCATCCACCAAACTGGACATATCAGTTTTAGGAATGGATTTGGACTCAATGTTTGCAATTTCTCTCAATGGTTCAATGGTTGGTGTTTTTGAAAATTCATCAATGGAGTTATACTTTGGAGACTCAATCCATGATGTCAAATTCTCCTCTTTTGAATCCAAAAATTCAATTTCCTCCTGATTCAAACACCCATAAATAATTTAATGATCCTCTTCATCTTCCCTAAATCCAAAGGTTTTCTCTTCAGTAAATTCATGAGAGGTTTGTGGGAAACTGGACACTTCACATAAGGTTATGGAAGGGATAGTTTGTGTAGGGATGGGTTCCTCACAAGTTTTAATGCTTTGTAGTTATAACCCTAATGATGAAACCTCAAAATTCATTATCTCCATTTGTTGACATAGTTTTTCAAGTAATGGATGTGGATTAGTATGGATAAGGGGTTGATCTGAATGGTCTATTCTAGGTGGATAATTAAGTTATTGGAATTGCATAGGAGGGTGTTCAGATTGGCTTTGTGGGGATTGAAACTCATTATATGTTGAGATGTTTTGTGGATCATATGGGTAAAAACAATGTGGTTCATTAGGTTGTTGATGATCCCACATGTAGAAATTAGGATGGTCATTGTACATCACACATGGGGTTGAGTGATCAAAGTGGGGATAGGTTTCCCATGTTTGGACTTGTTCAAAATTGACTTCTATAGGAGTGAGGGGTGAGAAAAGAGAAGAGGGATGAAGAAAAACAATGATAATTTCTAAGATAACTTACTTAGGTCCCCGGTAACGGCGCCAAAATTTGATTCTCGCTCAAATTTACCCAAGAGATGAAGGTAGAACGGTCCTTGTAGTTTAGCTTGGGTTGTCGAATCCTTAGAGACCTAAGAAGTAACCTATGGACACACACATTATATGGACTGTTTTTGGCTATTAAGTGGACAACTTTGGGTTGATTTTAGATGGGTTTAAGTTAACACTAAAATTCTTAAGTGAATTCAAATTATGAGAAGTGTTGATCCTAGGTAATTACAAGGGGTGGATTGGACGTATTTCCTTTTCAATGATTTCAATTTCTTAAATTTGAGATGGGTTCATTTAAGAAGATAAAACAACATCATCACTTACTGGTTTAATGAATACACCCTTTAATACTAATCACCTATACACTTGAAGGATCAAAGTTTTGAGCACTTCAAGGTAAAGGTTCGTATTATCACATGAAGTGTGTGACATTAAATTCAACAAGGACGATGGAGTTTAAAAATCATCAAATAAAAATCTCAATTAAAGAAGTGATTATACATTAATGGGGTGATAAATAACATCCAATACAGCCCCTTGCTACTCCCTTGGATCAACCCATAAAATATTTATCCCTCCATTGATTATATGGTTTCAATGGAAGTAGAAAGTAGACTCATGAGGGAGGAAATGGAGAAGTAAAGAAAACAATAAAAAGAAAATGATCACTCCACCGTTGTGTGAATAATTTCACAAGGTTTGGTGTGAATAAATTCACACCTTGAACCAACAGTATCAAATTGATATTAATAACAACAAAATAAGAGTAGAATAAGAACTTTTATTAAGAAACTAGGATGAATTAAAACAACTTACATGTGAAGGAAGAATGTTACAAAGAGAAATTGGCAGCATAACATTAACATGAAAAGAAAGCTCAAAGATTCTTCAATCATCCAACACCACTGCCTTAAATAGGAATTTTTGAGCCCTTGGGTTGAGCCTCCAATAGTCCAAGTCTCCTCAATTAATTGTGGTAGGCCATAGGTGGGTGGAAAGTAAGGGAGAGTTGATTTTTCCACCCTTGACCAGAGGTGGCAGCTAGCTTTCCTTCACCGAACAGATGCACTTGTAAGAC
Organism: Viscum album; assembly: GCA_963277665.1. Classification (NCBI taxonomy): domain Eukaryota; kingdom Viridiplantae; phylum Streptophyta; class Magnoliopsida; order Santalales; family Viscaceae; genus Viscum; species Viscum album. The sequence continues at coordinate 875,667,489 of OY728160.1, read as the reverse complement.
CTTCTAGATGGCCGAATCAGAGTGGTTCATATAGGAATAAAATGGATATACCGATGTATTCTAAACGCATGTAAAATTTGGGCACATTTGGAGTTGTGGATTCCGAGATATGATCATATTAGTGTGATGTTTTTCTGGGCCGTAGAATCCGGCCTAGAATTTTATCTCTAACTTGGGCCGCCTAAATGAACACCATGGAGGCAGAATTAGCATTGGATCATGAAGAGTGATTTGTTCCTATACATTTCTTATAGCATCCCACAAAAATTTGGGATTCATTGGGTTTGTAATGTGGGTCCCACATTCTCATCAATGGGATGGTGTCCAATATGCCTTCTCTAGAATTGCTTCCTTTCATCGCAAAATATCCCCATCTTCTTCCATGAATTATCCATTTATCCCTGAATGAAACATGATCATATTGAAGTATAGATAAATTTACCAAAATATAAAATTAAAATATGGATAATTACACTCCTTAAAATCAGATGAATCATTGGGTACTTCAAATGATGTTCAAAAATGTACCACATAATAGTGCATTTTAAGAAGGTATTACAATCATAATGTGAAATGATGTTCAAAGTGTAAAATGCACTAAAATGGTGTTTATGAATAATAAAGAACATGAATATTATATATATTAACAATGAATATTGGCCTCATTTAGTGTCCCGCTGGCTGGGGCGGGCCGGCGGCGGCGGTGGGTCGGGCCAACGGTGGCGGCGGGTTGGGCCGGTGGCGGCGGCGACCAGGTCAGCCGGCGCGGGCCGGCCGAGGCCGGCCAATTCAGGCCGGTCCAACCCTCTTTTAATACACGGGGGTTTTAAAACCCCCGTATCTTGCTCCCTAAAAGTTCGTTTCGCATTCCGTCTATGGAGACATGACCCTGGCGACGAGGAAAACCCTTTTGTGTGGGTTTGGGAGTTTTATGTTTCGAGATCGTGGCCCGAGAGCTTGAAACGTCGAATAAGATAATAATATTTTATTTTTATTCGACTTCGGGTCGTTGTATCTTCTACCCAGAGCGTTTGATTGACGTGTCGTCAGTGGAGTTGATACCCTAATGATATGGCGGAATTTTCTTGATGGTTTCTGGGTGTTGGGACCGAGTTTGGGGTGCGGGCCCCATGAGGCCGGGTTTAGGCGTTTTCGGAGAAACGCAATTTTCTCACTAGGAGTCCGATTTTGGCAGATGAATAGTCAATCCTGTGTGTTTTTTCGAGAGGATCACAATGGTGTGATCCATTCGATAAGTTTTGGGATCGAGGCATGGGCCTTACCCAAGCTGGCTTCGGTGAATAGTGTCTTTTTCACCGGAGGTCTGTTTGGGACGAACGAGTAGTGGATCCCATGTGTTTTTCTGAGGGGATCGTAGTGGTATGATCTAGTTTATGGGTTTCGGGATCGTTGTGTGGGCCCCGCACGGGCTAGCTATGGTGAATAGTTCCTTTTTCACCGGTTGTCCGTTTCGGGCGAGTAAACAGCCTATCCTGCATGTTTTTTTACGTGAATCGCGATGGTGGCCTCGGTATCGACCTTGGAGGTGCACAGGGTGGCGTTGTGGCAGGTCACTCGGGTTAGTAACGTTTGGACCAGCAGTGGTTGAGGGTACTCCCTTGGTTCGTTCCTACGAGGGTTCACGCGGCATCACAACCCTAGTACAGGTTTCTGATCCTCTCGATGGGATGTTTAATCTGTTAGAGTTGTGTCATCCCTCCGGTGGGCCCAGAGCAGGATCCTCTAGCATCGTTTCCCCTAGATTGGGTTCTTGGTATCGTTGTGACGGCTTATCCACGGGCAGCAATCCCCTATCTAGCAGGTTAACCCTGTAGGGTTTGTGACACCATTGAGAATATGACCCCCTATGCAGTGGGCCGTGCTCAGTAGGGTTGTGGCATCGTCGGGTGTACGATCCCCTACTCAGCATGAGGATTATAGTAGGGTTTTGGTATCGTTGGTTATACGATCCCCTACTCATCATGTGGTTTTTGTAGGGTTGCGGCATCGTCAGTTCGATCCCCTACATCGCGATTTATACCAGATAGGGTTCTGGTATCATCATGACCACCTTTACGCGGGCGACAATCCTCTATCTGAGTGATGTGTTTCTAACGAGTGCCAGATCGGGTTGTGGTATCCCCCAGCGGATCCTGGGAGTGATCCCCTATCTGTGAGATCTACAAATGTTAGATCAGGTTATGATATCCCCCAGTGGACCCTGGGAGTGATCCCCTATCTGTTAGATCTTCGTATACCGGTGTGGGTTCTGGTATCCCCTAGCGGACCCTAGGAACGATCCCCTATCTGAGGATTTTGGTGTTTATGTTGTTTTAGTGAGGTTTTCTCAGTGACGTTCTCTGACGAGCGTGATCTCTCGGGTGAGCGTCTGATATGTTTGTGTGGGATCCGATGGAGTGTATCTCTCGGACGAGTTTCACCTGGGATGACAGTGATCATGGAGTGTGCTCTTCTGGTTGTGAACCATTGCTGGTGGTGAGGTTGGTACCTCATGTGGCTTGGTGCGTGAGCTGAGTATATTTGGATTGCTCATGGTGTATGTATGGGCATACACCCAAGTTGAGATGACTAGTTGTGTTTAGCCGAGGATGGTCACGAGATGGAGTTTCTCTCTCATCTGGGTTCCCTCTGGCTGGGATGAGTGGACTGTTGCCTTTCAGTTGCTCTCTTTTGTTTTGGGTTTTTGGGGTGCCTATTGAGTATTGTTATACTCACCCCTGCACAGGCTTTTCTTACACATGTTTGTGTCTTGTGCAGACCACAGGCCTTTCTATGGTGTCCCAGGAGGACCCGAAGCAGGCAGAGCTGAGTGAGCGGGACTGACCGTGGAGTCTTACCAAATCTGTGCCGAGGAGTTTTCCAGTGGTGATTTTGGTAGCGTACCCCTTCTTCTGAGTAGGTTGGACGCTTTTGTAGTTTTCCTTTGGTGGGCCCTATTTTTCCCTTTTGTACTTTTGTTTCACTCTGGTTGTGGGTTAGATGTATGCATGCATTTTTTTCAGTTTTATATATCTCTGCACTGTTGCATGGAGGTGTATGTGGGTGTGTGTGTGTATAGGTGCTTTATGTTAATGCCTTCCTTGTGTGTGATAGCCTACTTGGCGCTAGTTTCCAACCCCTGTCCTATTGGAGGTGGGCTTGGGGAGTCACGGATCAAGCCCCATTGGGTCGGGTCGTGACACCTCTGGACTGACTAATGCACCTGCTATTTTTATGGATTTGATGAATAGAGTCTTTAAGGACTAACTTGATAACTTTGTGGTAGTTTTTATTGATGATATTCTGATATATTCCAAAAGTCATGAGGAGCATGAGGATCATCTAAGGGTTATTTTGAGAACTCTACATAAGGAGAGGCCTTTTGGAAAGTTCATAAAATGTGAATTTTGGTTACAAAAAAGTTTCTTTCTTGGGGCACATTGTTACCAATGAAGGAATCATAGTAGACCCTGTAAAGACAAAATTTGTAGAGAATTGGCCTCAGCCTACAACAATAACTGAGATTCGTAGTTTCCTTGGATTAGCGGGATATTATAGGAGGTTTGTGAAAAAAAATTCACAACTTTCTAATCCATTAACCAAGTTAACTCAAAAAGGGGTCAAGTTCATCTGGACAAAGGAATGTGAGGAAAGTTTCCAAGAGCTAAAGAAGAGATTGGTTACCGCACCCGTGCTAACTATGCCATCAAGTGGAGAAGGATTCGTTATTTTTAGTGATGCATCTCTAAAAGGGCTTGGGTGAGTCCTCATGCAAAATGAAAAATTCATTTCTTATGCATCGTGATAGTTGAAGACTCATGAGAAAAACTATCATACGCATGATTCAGAGCTGGTTGTGTTCGTTTTTACTTTGAATATATGGAGGAACTATCTTTATGGGGAGAAATGTGATATATACATAGACCATCAAAGTTTGAAGTATATTTTTACACAAAAGAAATTGAACATGAGATAGAGGAGATGGTTGGAAATTCTCAAAGACTATGATTTTTTCAATTCATTATCATCTCAGAAGAGCAAAAAAAGTCACTGATGCATTAAGCAAAAAGACCCAGTTGTTCTTTCAATGATGAGGATTCAAAGAGATCCTTTGATCAATGACCTAGTAAAGTTGTACATGGGAATTATAAGGGAAGGGAAATCATCAACCCTAACCCAAATTATTTCTCAACCGTTATTACTAGATAAGATTAAGAAAGCTAAAAAAGAAGATCATTTATTATAGAAGAATTTTGAGGCTATGAAGGATGGTAAGTTTCCTGAGTTCAATATTGATCAAGAAGGTGTATTGAAATTTTGTACAAGACTATGTGTTCCATCTATTCTGAAAATAAAGAAGGATTCGATGTATGAAGCTCATATATCTACGTTCTCTATACATCTTGGGAGTACAAAAATGTATAGAGACCTTCGTGATCATTATTGGTGGGATAATATGAAAAATGGAGATTTTTTACTACACTACAAGGTTCTTGGTATGTTAGCAAGTGAAGACAAAGCGACAACTTCCAAAAGGGGTGTCACAACCACTACCCATACTAGCATGGAAGTGGGAAAATATCACAATGGACTTTGTCACTGGTCTCCTAATAACTTCCAAAGGAAACAATGCGATATGGGTTATTGTGGACCATCTTGCCAAGACAGCCCAATTTATCTCTATTTAGTAAGATTTCTCTCTTGATCAACTTTCCAGGATTTACATGAAAGAAGTGGTATGGATGCATGGAGTTCCACATTCTATCATATATGATCATGATCCAAGGTTCACATCAAAATTCTGGAGAAGTCTTCAACATGCTCTGATCACTGAATTGAATTTCAGTACGGCCTATCACCCCCAAACTGATGACCAATCTGAAAGGACTATTCAAACACTTGAGGACATGCTGAGAACATGCTCAATGGAATTTAAAGGTGGATGGGATCAACATCTCCATTTAGTTGAGTTCTCTTACAACAACAGCTTCCACTTGAGCATTCAAATGGAACCATATGAAGCTCTATATGGGAAGCGGTGTAGAAATCCTACTTGTTGGGATGAAGCTGGTGAGAGAAAGCTTCTTGGGCATGATCTTGTTCAATAGATGATAGAAAAAGTCTATGCTACCCAGCAACGCATTAAGTCTACTCAGATTCGAAAAAAGAGATATACCAACAACCATCGAAGGCACTTGGAGTTCGATATTGGTGAAAAGGTCTTTCTTTGAATTTCACCTTGGAAGAGAGTCATGAGGTTTTTAAAGGAAGGGAATCTTAGACCTAGGTACTTTCACGAACCAACCCAGGTCGACCCTGAACCGGTCACCCGAGTCGGTCCGTGACATGGCCCAAAGGGCGTTCCCGATCCCCACGGGTTAGCAACCAGTTTCAGGCATCAAAATTTACTATTGGGAATGATTTGGACCATGAACAAAAGATAAAAAGATAAAAAAATTGATGATAAAAATGAAAACTAGTAGCACAAAGAAAATAAAACCAAACATACCTCCATGTGAGCTTCTAGGTCACCACCCAACTCAGACTCAAACCTGCTCCAAGACTGAGCAGTTGAACCAGGTACTTGAACAAGAACTGAACCTGCAACTGAAATAATATGATAGGCATGAGCACTAAGATGCTCAGTAGGGATGCCAAAGATAACCACAGAATCCAAGTATTCCCTTTACCAAAACAATCCAATGACACAGGTTAGAAATACAAATATAAAAGTAGGGTTTTTACATTTTAAAATAAAAAGCATGTTTTTTCCATTTAAAAACCCAACATATTCTACGTACCATTTTTAAAATCATTTATCATTTTATAAATAAAATCCAAAATAGAATATACTAAAACTAGGCTAGAGTAAAACATGTAAAAAGATAAAACTGAAAATAAACCAGTGCAACAGAAAGTAAACAAGCAATGAAAACAATCCAGTAACCATGGGTGATCTTAAACATCCCTAGAAGACCCATGGACATACACAGTTCAGAACCACATGTTGTCATATAGTGAAGCCCCTAAGTCTATAACCAACTGAACACCCTACAACTGACCAATCCAGTGGAAAACACCGCATGGCCTAACAACCAATCCAGGGGGTAACAACCTGTCTAATCAGGGTTGATCAGCAACTGTCACTCAATCATTTAAAAGATACCCAGGAAACCATGGTGGTTATAATAATACCATGTAAGTAAGAAGGCCCTCGCATGCATAACTCATCTCACCGCACTTTCCTTCCCCAAACACGGACGCTTCATGTGCGTTCATCCATAAAGGGTTACCCTAGACAGGAGCCACAACTAGAAAATTAACCTACGACCACCATTTGGAACTATAGTCATAGGCCCGAAAATCGTGGAAATAGCATATGGCCACGGTTTCGGAAAACTGTGGCCGCTATCACCATGGTATTAGGGGCCTATAACCATGGTTTTAACCATGGCTGTATGGCCCTAGTGCCACGGTTCAACCGTGGAATTAAGTGGCCTCTTACCATAGTTGAAAATATTGTAGTAGGGGCCTACTACCACGGTTAAAACCGTTGTAAGATCTGTCACACCCATCATTTATAATTTTTTAATTTTATTAATTTTCTGGGAATCAGGTAATTTGAGTCGAGGCCTGATATAAAATTTCTGAGTTCTTATTTAAAAACATGTGTTCTGACCTTGACTGCATTCATCGTGCCGCTGTCGAAGTCGTGCGGCCTCGCTCGGTTCTCCGCTCGCCATCCCGATGTTCAACTAATTAAATAAAGGAGTTATTAATAAAGAAATAAAATTTAAAAGAGGGATAAAATGAAAAGGTAATAACAAAATAAAATTAAGTGAATAATAAAGTTGAAATAAAAATAAAATAAGAGAAATATAATTAACTTAATGAATTGTTTTAACGGAAAGAATAATAATAATATTTGGGGATATTAGTAATTATTATTGGGTATTATTATTATTATTATTTATATTAGTGAAGATAATTAAGTTATTTTATTTATTACTACTTTTATTATTAGTTATAAGCTTTATTATTATTAGTTTTGTATTTCAATTTTAGTTTTTTTAGGGTTAGGGTTTGGTCGTCGCCTCCCCCCCCCCCTTCTTTCTCTTCTCCCGGCCGAACACCCCCCCTTCCCCCTTTTTTTTCTTCCCCCATCAAAGGCCTTCCCTCCCTTCCCTCCAGCCAGTCACATCGGGTAGCTAGCTCCCCACCTTCGTGTTGCTCCCTCTCCCAACTCAGACCCATCGCACCCCCCCTCGAAATCCCTTCCCACCGCACCGCCCCTACTGGACATCGTCCGCACGCGCCATCCTTCCCCGGACACTCACTGTCGCCATGCTCTTCAGCCATCCCTCGGACCACTGACTCCTCCCTCACCTTCGGCGACCGCCTTGCACAGCCGCACCCTCCTCTCCCTGTGTGATCCTCTCTGGCAGCCCCTCTGGGTAAAACCCTCTTCCGATTTGGGGTTTTAATTTTTTCCAGTGGGTTTGGGATCCGATTTTAGGGTTTGAACTTAAATTTTGTTTGTTTGATTTCATGATTTAAGGTTCACCTTTGGTTCGTTTATGGTTTTCATTAGGTGCGATTGAATAATTCAACCAATTTTGGGTTAATTCTTGATGTTTTGGTTTAATTGTTTGATTTAGGGTCAATTTGGATTTTTTTGAGTTGTGGTTGGTGGGTGACGATCCTTGCGCACCATATTTGTGAGGTCTGCTACACCGAGGTAGGTGGTTCCGTGTTTAAACATTATTTAATGAATTAATTTGCTAGCTTAGTTAATTTATGATGTTCTTTGATTAATTATTTTGGGTTCGAATTTGGTTTTCTTGAAGTTTCTCATGTGTTAAAATTTGTTTGGTAGTTTTTTTATATGGGTGGGTGCATTCATTGGCTGAAATCTTATTTTTAGTCAATTGTTAGTGTTTTATGGTATGTCCAGTTAGATTTTCATTTGTGAAAGTGGTGTTAATTGAATTTTTGACATAGCGTTGTATGTGCTTGGTCATAAGTGTGAAGGTGTCGTGTTGGTTGAGTAGGTTGTTTCTGTGAAAACCATTATTGAGTTATCTCCTAGTGTTTAATAAATTTTGCGTTTGTTTTTGTGAAAATGCGCAAAGTGTATAGTTTATGTTCTGGTGTAGAATTCATATGTGTTTTGTTCAAAAAGGGAATTTGATTGCGTCTTTGGTTTTTAGAGTCATGTCACATCTTCTGGAATTGTGTAATAAGTTTTTTTAGTGTTTTGTTTAATCGGGAAAATGGTCTTTTAACCATGCGATTGGCTTGTTAATTGATACAATAAGTGCAGGTTGTGTTCTTCATGTGGCGTCAGGTATGTTTGGTTAGGGTGGAGGGTTGAGTTGTTTCTTTTTTTCTAGTCGTGTTATGTTTCTTTTTAAATAATTTGTTGACAAAGAATTTAATATGTTTTAATAAAGAATCATTAGTAATGCAAAAATTGTTTTAATTGAGTTGGGTAAAGTCTCTTGGTGTGCATACTTTGTCAAATGGTTTTTTGTGTGTGTGGAAGTGTCACGTTGGGTTTATATTATACCCTGTTTATTTTATTGGTCTGAGTTTGATATGAAATGTGAAATTTGAACATCTTGAGCACAAAAGGGGAAGACTGGGTACTAGGTGGGTGGACTAGATCTAGCATGCTAGTGATTCAGAAGTGGCTCTGGCCCGGTTTCACTTAGCTGGTTTGACGATTACAACACTAACTAAACATTGGATGATGACTAGAGACCACTAGGTTATGGATGTGTTTCCTTACTAGTGGCTCGTGCATGAAAACGTATTTTGTTGTGGTTCTTATACTACTGTTCACCGAGACGCGATGTTCTAAGGTCTCATTCCTTTTTCTGGTACCTTATAGGGCCTCTCCCACTTTTAATGCTCTTAGATTACTATACACTCACTGTCGGCATGCAGAGTAGAATTTGGGTTCTCTTGAAGGTTTGAGTTTTCTTAACTGTAAGGGTGTTTTATTTTTATTTAAGTTGTTTTCTTTAAAAGTATTTTCTTTATAGAAATTGTTTCTTTAAAATTGTTTAAGCTTTGGTTTCCTTTCATTTATTTAGCCTGAAAATGTATTTGTCATTTAATGTTTATATGTGGAACCTTTTTATTGGGTGACATCCTACTGGGATTTTGGCTCATAGCCTACATACACCTTTGGGTGTATGTAGACTTTGTTTCTTGTGTATTCTAGGTTGTTAAATTGTGCTCAGCAATGGTGGTTCTGTTCGTTGATGGTCTTCTCGTGCAGGTTGGTGTTGTGGCGTGTGGATGGTGTGCCTCTCTTTTTTCTTGGAGGTTTGAGTGAGAGTTTTAGTTTCTTTTGTTGTCATTTATTTTGATGTTGGTTCAAGTTGTAAACCTTTGATTTTTTTTTTATTTTAAGGCCTTTTTTGGTTGTCTTTTTTTTAGTTTCATTTTATTTATCTTATCAGTTGTTTTGTGTTTACTATTTTGGGTAAATCGTTCCCATGTGTTAGTTTTGATACTCGGGCACTTGTGCCAGCACATGGGGATCGGGAATGCCCTTTGGTCCATGTCGCAGACCGAGTCGGGCATCGGGTCGGATGGAGACCCAGCCTAGTTCGTGACAAGATCCCCCCCGATGCCAAGGTTCAACCATGACAATAGGGCCCTATGGCCATAATTAAAATTGTGGCGATATAATTCATATGGTATAAAAAAATCAGTCCCCCAACTGGACAGCCCCTTGCACCCCCTGGACATCCCCCATGCACCCCCTTGAACACCCCCTACACCCCCATGCCCCCCTTAACTTCCCCTTTTCACCCCCTTGAACACCCCTCTGTACCCCCATTCCCCCCCCCCCGGACAGCCCCCTTGCACCCCCCTACACCCCCATGCCCCCATGCCCCCTGGACAACCCCCTTGCACCCTCTTGAACACCCCCATGCCCCCTGGGCAACCCCCTTGCACCCTCTTGAACACCCCCATACCCCCCTGGACTGCCCCCTTGCCCCCCCACCCCACACCCCCATGCCCCCCTGGACAACCCCCTTGCACCCTCTTGAACACCCCCATGCCCCCCTAGACAAACCTCGTACACCCCCCTGGACCCCCCCCCCCCCGCACCCCCATGCCCCCTGCCCCTCTGGACAGACCCCGTGCACCCCTTGGACACCCCCCTGCTCCCCCATGCCCTCCCTGGACAGCCCCCTTGCACCCCCCCTGAACACCCCCCCATCCCCCTACAGAAATAGCTTGTATAATAATTAAATGAAATTTCATTTTTATTGATATAAACTTCACTTTCGGTATATAAAACCAGCATGCTATTCACCCAACAAGATCAAAATAACACATGAAAGCAGTGACAAATAAACTCAACATGCATTATGAATTTAAGCGAAAAGAAGATAGAAGAAAAGTAAATGAGGTAGAATACTCCCATGAGTGATAGCTTCTAATCCCAAGACTCTTTACTCTTTATCTTTGTTAAATAAATATGGTATAAAAATTGAATCACCTGTAAACTATGAAATAGTAGCCTATTAGAATCTTATTCCCATATATGCAATAGTTGAAACCAGCAACTAACTCAAGATTTAGAAATTATAATTCAACTTGATAGTGCACATGAATATAAGTAATTAAAATTAAAATCGAATTTCAATAAACAAAACATGTAATGTGTCCATCACAACTTGAAAATGATATCAACATGGCATAAAGCATGCACATTCACAGAATTCCATAACATTAATTCCAAAAAAAGATAATATCTACAAGTTAAGCATAGAGATAAGTAAACATTATTAGGGAGTTGCAAATACCAAACATAATATACAATTTGATCATCATTCAATATTCCATTTCACATTTTCCAGTCCCCCTGCCCCTGCCCCACCCCCCTTGAACCCCACCCCTTGCACCCCCACCCCTTGAACCCCCCTAGATAGCCCCCTTGCACCCCCCTAGACACCCACCCCCCACACCCTCATTCCCCCCACGGACCGCCCCCTTGCACCCCCTAAACACCCCCCCCCCCCCCCCGCACCCCACTCCCCCTGCACCCCCACACCCCCTCCCCCCTGCCCCCTTCACCCCCACTACCCCCTGCACATTACCCCCCCTAGATAGCCCCCTTTCACCCCACACCCCCATGCCCCCCCTCCCTGCCCCTTGCACACTGCCCCCTTCCCCCTTCACCCCCACTACCCCCCCCCCCCCGACCCCCCCTTGCACCCCCTAGAGAGAAAATTTTGATTTATTTTAGATAAAAAATATAAACATACATCTTCATCCACTATAGTAGCGGACAACTTAAGAAAAAAATAAGGGTGACAAAGCCCATTATCAAAAAAAATCCCGTAAAGCAAAAAGATTCAAACTTAGTTGCAGTATGCTATAAACACACAACCTATAGTAAAAGAATATGGAAACAAATAATCAAAATAACACATGAAAGCAGTGACAAATAAACTCAGCATGCATTATGAATTTAAGAGGAAAGAAGAGACAGCAGAAAAGTAAACGAGGTAGAATACTCCCCTGAGTGACAACTTCCAATACCAAGACTCTTTCCTCTTTATCTTTGTTGAACAAATCTGGTATAAAAATTGAATCACCTGTAAACCAGGAAATAGCAGCCTATTAGAATCTTATTCCCATATATACAATAGTTGAAACCAACAGAAAACTCAGGATTTAGAAATTATAATTCATCTTGATAGTGCACATGAATATAACTAATTAAAATTCAAATCAAAATTCAACAAACAAAACATGGAATGTGTCCATCACAACTTGAAAATGATATCAACATGGCATAAATCATGCACATTCCTAAAATACCATAACATTAATTCCAAACAAATATTATATCTACAAGTTAAGAATGGAGAATAGGGAGTTTCAAATACCAAACATAATATAAAATTTGATCATCATTCAATATTCCATTTCACATTTTCTAGTCCCCCCCCCTTCCCCTTCCAGTCCCCCCTTCCCCTTCAAGTCCCCCACCCCCCAGCCCCTACCCCTACCAGTCCCCCACCCCCCTCCTCCTTCTAGTCCCCCCCCCTCGCCCCTGCCAGTCCCTCCCCCCCCATTTATATGGTATAAAAAATAAATTCAATCCCCCCCAGTTTCCCACCCCCACTACCAGTTTCCCCTCCCCCCTGCACCCCCACCCCCTGCCAGTTCCCCCCACCCCTTGCACCCCCTACCCCTTCCAGTCCCCCCTGCCCTCCCCTTACAGCCCCTCCCCCTTCCAGTCCCCCCCCCCCCCCCCCGCCCCTGCCCCACCCCCCTTTCACCCCCACCCCTTGCACCCCCACCCCCCTTCCTGCCAATCCCCCATGCCCCCTACCAGTCCCCCTGCCCCCACCAGTTCCCCCCCCCCCCCCCTCGCCCCCTGCCAGTCCCCCCTGCCCCCTGCCAGTCCCCCCCCCCACCCCCTGCCAGTCCCCCTCCCCACCCCTTGTACCCCCTCCCCTGCCAGTCCCCCCTACCCCTGCCAGTCTCCCCCCCCCCCCACCTTGCCCTCCCCCTTTCACCCCTCCCCCTGCCAATCCCCCCTGCCCCTGCCAGTCCCCCACCCCTACCCCTACCCCCACCCCCCTTGCACCCCCTCCCCCTGCCAGTCCCCCCCACCCTTTCCCCACCCCCCTTGTACCCCCCCCCCCCCCTCCCACATGTCGGTCCCCCTAGTTCCCCACCCCCACTGAGCCAACATCTTATAAAAAGAAAACCAGTATTGTTAATAGGAAGGATTGCATGAATATTTTTTTAAAAACCCCAAGGCTCGAAATTTCTTCTTGATCAAGAGCATCATGTCTCATAATCAAGACAATATACCAATTTTTAACATGGGGAGACATGTTAAAATAAAGAATATCACAATGCACCAAGAACTACAAACAGAAGAATTTTTCTTTCATCGTAACTAGCATGGAATCAAAAAAATTAAATACAATATCTACCTTTGATGATTGGATATTAGCAAGGTGCACATTATTCCCTAATTGGCAGGCTACTATCCCATATCTACCATCACCTTAGAGAGTCTCCTACGCAGCTCTCAAAAACATCAGATTCAGGTGAAGTTCCATCAAACTACAAGGAAAACAGTAGCATAAATACCTAAAAATCGTCATTGAAAAATGAAAAATGAGATTTGAGGGTGAGCATACTTTGCTCTGGTGTACCAGCAAGGCTGGTCTCCCTGTGGTAAATGCCAGCCTATAGAAACAGATAATATAATAAGGTAAGACACATACAACCCTAGAAATCACCTATCAAAGTCAATTATAAACCTCAAACTACTGAAGTCAATTCTTTCTATATTCTATATTTTTCTTGCTGAATAAAATCTCAATTGCATTTCCATATTCATCGTCAACCCACAGAAATTTATTCTTGTGCTTTTGGAGCTTACTGAAGTATTATTTTTCTTTTTTATATGTGCTTGTACCCAACCCCCTATACATAGAGAATAAATTTCAAAAAAAAATTAGAAATGTGGCTTGATTGTGTTATTATAGAAATGAATATCGATTATATAACATTTATGTGAATTGAATCCAAAGCCCTCCCCCTTTCACCCCCACCCCCTTCCCCTTACAGTCCCCCCTACCCCTATCAGTCCCCCCTACCCCTGCCAGTCCCCCCCCCCCCTCACCCCCCTACTCGCCCCCCCACCCCCTGCTAGTACCCCCCTCCCCCTGCACAAACCTGCAGTATACAAATACACCATACACATACACCTACAACGAATTCCAAAAACCATTGCAGCATCTCATTTCCACATAAATAAAAAAACAACTAATACATATAAAATTGAAATTTTATAAACAATGAAAACAAAATGATAGATACAAAAACTATCAATAATGTTGCTCCAAAATGTCATCTGAATCCTCCTCATCCTCAGCACCGATATCAATAGCATCAATGCGTGTACCACCATCAGCAGCATCATCATTACCATCAGCAACATCTTCAACCTCTCCACCATCAGCAACATCTTCAGCCTCTCCACCATCAACAGCATATTCAACCTCTCCACTAGCATCTTCAACTACACATTCATCGTCATCCTCATACATCGAGCGCAATCTCTATAAACATCCATCCACTGTTGCTGCACCCTCTGGTAGAAGTGAAGATCATATAACTGATATCAATTTGAACAATTGTTCATTTTCTTTTTTCTGCATCTTTTGAGACTTTTTTCTAACTTCTTTCTTTGATGTATCAATGAAAGTATGTAATTTTTCTTTATTAACCATTATTGCAATATTTCTAGAAGATTCAATACCTGATGACCAATATTTAGATGGCACAATTTTCTTTCCGGGTTTACAACAAACTCTACCACTGTGCTTGTTGCCAAGAACCTGATGTAAATAATCATTTGGTCCAAATTTTTCTGGTTACTTTGCCATTAAATCTTGAATAGAATCATATAAAAGAGTGTTACCATTTTAATAGATAATCAAAAAATAATAATTGCAACTATATGTCCATTGAAATGATCATACGTGTTATCAGTAAAATGTCTATAACCTCCTTTTTTGATGAAATCTAGACTAAAAAATAAGTACTATATGTCATTTTATATTATTTATACAACTTTTAAGAGTTGGTATAACTTATATAAGTATCTTGGGATGATTTTTGGGTTTATATATATATTATTAGTGGTTATGGACCTATTTGAGAGTCTAAACCTTATCAAGAATTGAATGGATTTCAGGTGACCTTTTTAAACCTTATCAAGAATTGATCTTATTAAATTATCATTAGGAATACTAAAGAGAGTGTTAGATAATGTATTGTCCTATATAATACCATAGGAATAAGTGATATAATTGACTCAAGCATTCTCATTCCCTATGAGGAAAACACAACTAATATAATTTTCAGTGAATGAAACTGCATACTAAAAGCTAAAAATTTAAAAACATTCTTACAATTTTTCCCTACGTTGCTTGATTCACAACAGTTCCATATTTTTTTTCCTACTAGAACAAAACAATAATGATCGTGGAACACATCCTTTGAGATTTAATGCATGATTCTACATGAAAATTTAACATAAATCAATGAAAAAATAAATGTATATTCAATGTTAAATCATATATTACCTGTGACAGTTCATGATCTGGCAGCGTAGTTCTCCCCAGAGTATGATTATATATCATGGTGCCCTTATTTCTTATGTTTCTTTCAGATGAATCCTATTAGTAAAAAAATAAACTAGCCTTTCAACAAGTCAAGAGGGATAAAAAAATCATCATTTCAAGTTAACAATTCAATGAGTTCAAGACATAACTGAAATAACCAAGTCTGAAAAATAAAACTGAGCACAATCACATCTAATAAAATCATACACTATAGAAAACTAAGATTAATGAAAAAAATAAATTTATGAAAAACATTAAGATTTTAAATTACCTTGAAATAGGAACAAATCCAATATAAAATTAATTATTTGTATTGTAAAATTGGGCATTCATTGAAGAACAATTCATTTTCAAGAGGAGTACCTCTTCTTTTTTTCCATCCAACATGTAGGTTATGCTTGTAGGCCTACCACATCTCTCCCAATTCCATTAACCTATCTCTATTAGTATGGAGACCATATGGGAAGTTATAGCAAAGCTGAATATTCAAACAAATTTATCAATAATACTTTATAAAGAAATTGCAAAGTAAATTTAAAAAATATATTACCCAAATTTCTGCCCAAGCCTTGTCTTTTATTTCTTGTACAACTTTCCTCCACTTGATTGGTTGAACTGAAACAATATTTCTATGTATGTTGAGTGTCCCCATGAAACTCCACAATTATTTACCATTTTCTTCAATAATTTTCATTTCCTTGTTATAATGAACCATAATTTGCGTGTGTCTATTCCACACTTTATGCATCTTTGTACAACCACGTCTTTTAGTGGAAGATGATCCTAAAAAAAGAAATAAATACTTTACACATATATAACTTAAATTTAATAAAAAATTATTAATTTCATTACTTTTTAAACATTTACCAGTAGCACTATTTTTTGTTGCTCGATCATGCACACTATGCTAAGGGGCAGCGACTGGAGAAGTGTCCTCCATAGTAGACTATGAATGTTGAGGTTGGGTAGGAGGGTACGGGTATACAAGGGGCATAACCAATGGAGGTGTAACCTCCATAGTAGACTGTGGATACTAAGGTTGGGTAGGAGGGTATGGGTATACAGGGGGCCTAACCAATGTAGGTGTACCCTGTAAAGATGAAGGTGGATAAGGGTAAAAAGGCTGAGGTATAGAAGGAGATGGACTACCCTACACGGTAGGAGGAGGAAATGGATAAAAAGGATGACCTCCCATGTATGGATAAGGAATATAAGTGGGGACATGATGGGAGGAAACCATCCTGGTGACTGCAGAGCCATGGACTGTGAGGCGGTACATGTAGGGGGCTACATGTAGGGCTGGTCCTATACTCTGGAGTGCCTGAACCATCTTTAGTGAACTCAAGTTTCCTCCTAGATGATTCCTATTCATATTAAATATGATTTGTGGAAAGTTAATACATAATCAATAAATAAATAAGGGACTCACCAAAACAATCATATTTGTTAGGCCAGCTTCTCTAAGTCGGTGATCATTTTCCTCCATTTTTTCTCTAAACCTCCTCGTAAGACATAATAATCTATAATTGAAAAAAGTGGTGTGAAAATTTTAAAAATATAACAAAGAATTAAATAACTATAAATATTCTAAGAAAATTCATATTATTTTTCAAAACTTTACATATTCCATTAAGTTTTTTTCATTATGTTGTTTACTCACTAAATGAAAACATTACAAAACAAAAGAATCTGCTACTTTAAAAGTTTAAAAAAACATACACCAGGTCAAAATAATATAATATGAATACTTTGAAACATGTAACTCTAGGCATTCTATGTTATAATTTCAAGTTCACAATCCATTCTCACAATTGAATCACTTGTATCATCGAATGATATATTTGACTGAATACCGACTGGTTCATCCAAAACATCACCATCATCCAATCCTTCATCAAAAATGTGTCTGGATAACATCAAAAATAACACCAAATTGTGGTTTTAAAGGGTCATTTACATAAAATACTTGTCTATCTTGTGATGCGAGAATATAAGGCTCATCTGTTCGCATCCAACGTTTCATATCAATCACTCTAAAACTGCAATTATCTATATACCAGCCTTGTCATGTCATTGAATCAAACCACTTATCTATATACCAGCCTTGTCATGTCATTGAATCAAACCACTTGCATTTCATCATAGCGACATGACCATGTGCATAGTAATCTAATAAAAATATTCTCTCAACAAGCCCATAATACGACATATTTTCTGATCGAGGTTGTATGTCTGATGCACTAGCATAACAATCCATTGTAGCACTTATCATGACACCATCATGATGTGTTACCATCTTTGTTTCACAACTATTTATAATGAATTTAAAACCATTGATAACCATTTCTTTACAATCATGAACTACATTGTTCAAACCAAATGACAATGCCATTATTTCACCAGATACATAATCCATCAGTAAACTTTAGACCTGAAATATATCGACAATGAATATTGAACAACTAACAACAATTTAGTAATGTAAAAAAAAGAATTTGTTACCATTGACTTCAACCAAGCAGGAAATTCTTTGTTGTGTAATTGCTCCCACCTCTTAATAGATAAAGAGCGATGTGATATTTTTATAATTTCACTATGTTCTCTGCAAATATAAAAATTTAATGATATCAAGAACTATGAAAAAAATACACAACAAAAATATATATATTTATAATTTTACTTACTTGATGTAATCGTAAACCATGCCACAGTTAAATAATATCGTACGATGATCCATTTCCCACTCATCCCTATTCAAATTACACAACTTGTATGATCCAAATATCCCTCCCATTTGGGGAAATGACAGAAATGTTGGCTCAATGGGATCATATTTCTCATCTTCAGTTCTCATGGTTTGATTAGATCTAGTGGTGACATTAGGAAAATACATTGAACAAAAATCCATGCATTCTTATGCTAAATAACCTTTCACAGTAGATCCTTTAGGATGATTCTTATTTCTCACATAAGATTTCAATGTAAACATCATTTTTTCTATTGGATACATCCAGTGACTAGAAACAGGACCACCAAAAATAACTTTTTTTGGAATATTCATGGTCAGATGTAACATACATGTAAAAAATGATGGGGGAAATATTTTCTACAAGTCACAAAGAATGATCGGTGCATCTTTTTTTAGTTTTTTCACGACACTTTTTTCAATATTTTAGCACAAAGATCTCGATAAAAGTGACATAATCTAATCATAGCGGCCCTGACATTATGTGATAGTAAATTTTGAATGGAAATAGGAATCAATTCATGAAACAGGACATGGTAGTTATGGGTTTTGAGGGATTTTAGTTTCACATCTCGTGTATTCACTCGTTTCAAAATGTTACTCGATTAACCATTTGGAACCTATAAACTTTCCAAGACTTGAAAAAAAATTCTCTGCATTTTTCATCTAAAAACAAGCAAAAGGTACTTTCCATTGATTCTGACTAATTAACTCAGGATGAAGTCTTGGTTTTATACCTCAATCCATTAAATCACGAAATGAGTGAAAATCATCTTTTGTATTTCCCTTTACATTTAAAAGTGTTTCAAGTAACATTTCACACACATTTTTCTAAATATTCATTACATCCAAGCAGTGATGCAAAAAATTTGATAACCAATATGGCAACTCATAGAATATACTTTTCTTTCTCCAATTATTGTTGGAATTCAAAGGAACATTCTTCCACTTGTTGGAATTTAACTGACCCTTTCCAAGAACAAAATTCAAACTATAAAGTTCTTTAAGGATATGACCCCCTGAAATTCGTAGAGGTATTTCATCTGTCTCTATGGAATTATCAAACTATCTTCGATTTTTTTCTGCATGGATGATCCATTTGTAGAAATTGGCAATGCCCTATGAAGCTGAAAGTTCGTCGAAACTTTAATCTCCTGGAATGTGTATTTTTAATACATATAGGGCAAAATAATATCCCCTTGGTACTCCAACCAAACATAATTCCATATTTAGGGAAATCATTTATTGTCCATAATAATGATGCATGACATATAAAGTAATCCTTTCTAAATGCATCATATGTCTGCACCCCAACAGTCCAAAGCTCCTTCAACTCATCTATTAATGGTTGCAAATATATGTCGATATCATTTCCAGGATTATTGGGTCCAGAAATCAATATACTCATGATAGTAACTGGATTTTTCATACATATCCATGATAGAAAATTATAAATATGAATGAAAATAGGCCAAGTACTATGTGTAGTATGCATCTGCTTAAATGGGTTGAAACCATCACATGATAATACAAATCTAACATTCTGTGGGTCGGCTGCAAAATCAGGATGTAACCTATCAAATTTTTTCCATGATAACCTATCGGTAGGATAAACTATATCATCATTGTCCTTATTTCTGTCATCTTTATGTCATCTCATATTCTTAGCCATATATTCTGACATAAAAAGTTTCTGAAGTCTGGGAATCAATGGAAAGTGCCACATCACTTTCTCTAGTACATGTGATTGAGTTCCATATTTATTAGTCTTCCATATCGATGTACCACATTGGTTTCACTCATTTAAATCAACATTATCCTTCCAAAATAGACAACAATCTTTAGGGAATGTGTGGATTTTCGTACTTGAAAATCCAAATTTTTCAACCAACTTTGATGCCATATAATCATTTTTAGGAATACATGCATCATCAGGTAGAAATTCCTTAAAAATAGTGAGTAGATAGTCAATAGTAGTATTACTAAATCCATACAATGTTTTCCCATGATACAGTCGCATTAAAAACTCTAGTTTGGTCATTTTTCCACATGATTGGTAAATTGGGGTATTCGTATCTTCTAACAACTTTCTAACATGCTCAACATCATCATTCTAATCATTAGATGAAAACTATGTTCATGTATTCATTTCCTCTTCCACTGCTCTACATGAAGTGTTGGATTGAGAAGAAAATGGAAACCCATTGGAAATCAAATTTTCCATTTCGATCCTTTCAGCTGAATCAATGTCATTCTCCATTTGAACTTTTTCTCCATTGTGATACCAAACATGATATACTTTTTGAAAACCTTTTTTAGTGATGTGGTAACTTACTTCCTCATGTGTTAACCATAGTCTTCCAATGCAATCAAATCATGGGCATCAAATCATGGGCATCAAATCATGGGCATCAAATCAATACACTATCTGAACCATTATTGAATGCAAAATACAAAAAATATTCCAACTCCTTCTGAAACTCATTAGTGATCCGATCAACATTATACATCCAGTTTCTATTCATTCTAGTATGAATAAAAAAATAATTAGTAAAATTTTTGATTGTAAATAACAACATTTAAACTCATTCATGCTTAATAAAATTAGTATATGGACTCGTTCATAGGCTTCTATTCTTTACATGCTTCTTGAGAAACATAAGTAAATGTTCTGGCTTAATGCATCAACTATAACATTATCATTTACTAAAGTATATGAGATCTCTAAATCATAATCATATAAGAACTATACCTATATCCACTAATTAATATTTATGTCATGTTAAGAGAATACATAATGAAATCTCTTACTATCAATTATTACACCATGACAGGTCAACCTTGGGTTGCTAGAAAGTTCCTAGATTTCTAGATATTGGTAAATATTCTAAATGAATAAATCATAATCATCGGTGATTTACATTATCTAAAAATAAGGTACTAAAATACATGAGATACTAAAATACATGAGATACAAGGGGAGGTAACATTTTATATCCTAATGAAAATATAATAATATGTACAAATTATATATATCATTCTTAGATACTTATATAGTGGGAAATGATTCAAATGTTGGATTCGTGTGCAATGCATCATATTATAATAACACAATTAGAGTGGACCATGGGGTTTATATATTAAGTATGTTTTTTCTAAGAATATTGGGTTGTAATACGTGTACAAGAGAGGGGATGGTGTGCAAAGAGGGGGAGGGGCTGGGCAGGAAGGGTGGGGGAGGGTGGGGGAGGGTGGGGTTAGGCAGGGGGAGGGGGGGCTGGGCAGGGGGAGGGGGTTGGTGGGGGGGAGGGGGAGGGGAGGGGGGGACGGGGACGGGGATGGGCTAGGTAGGTGGGTTGGTGGGGGGAGGGGGGGTTCCATCGCGAAAGAGGCAGGGAAAGGGGAAGGGGTTCGATCGTGACAGAGGCAGGGAAAGGGGAAGGCAGAATGGGTTCGATCGTGAGAGGCAGGTTTTGATCGCGAGAGAGGAGAAAAGTAGATTTGAAGTGTTTGGAGATGAGTTGAGGTGAATTGAATAAGTTCTATGTTTTATTAAAGATATCTATAAATTATATTTGGAAGATAAAAGTTGGATAAGTCTTGAAATTTTCAGGACTACTTATGGGAATCTCATAAAACTTATAGAGTTTTTGTAAGTCTTGTTTTGATTTCATAAACTATGGCAGTAGATGTGTGGCAGTAGGAGAACCAGATCAAATACATTTAGTTGTAGTCTGTTCTTTCAATAAATTCATGGAGCTAGGACATATAGGTAGAAACTAACAAAATATTTACCCAAGAAATGCATGGAGCTATCAACCCCTACACACTGCCCCCCCCCCCAGCCCCCTTCACCCCTGCCCCCATGCCCCCTTTACCCCACTGCCCCCCCCACCCTTCACCCAAACTCCCCCCACTTTCACCACCACTGCCCCCTGCACACCCCCCCACCACTTTCCCCCCCATTGCCCACCCCCCCCCCCCACATGCCCCCCACCTGCACACCCCCCCACCCCCACCCCCACTGTCCCCCCCCCCCCACCAGCACACTGCCCCCCCCCCCACCACCTGCACACTGCCCCCCCCCCCCACCTGCACAATGCCCCCCCCTCACGCCCACTGCCCACCCACCCCCCACTTTCACACTTCACCCCCACCCTTCATCCCAACTCCTTTGACCTCCCCCTTCACACCCACTTCCCCCACCCCAACTCCTTTGATATTATTACATATAGTTATCAGGTGGTTATGAAGATATAAAGTGGGAAATTCTAGATCCAGTAATTCAGGGTTATTTGAATCCAAAATATTCATTTGGTTTAGTGACTGGTGAAAAAGAATAAATTAGTGCTACTATATTTGATATATATTCATGGAGTTTGAAATAGAGACATATGAAAGTTTGAAACTGTTATTCAAGATATAATAATTTATATAAACTATGTAAATGAGTGATAAGACCCAAAACAAATGGTTATAAATATATTGAGTGGGAAATTATAGATCCATTAATTCAGGGAGATTTGAATCCAAATTATTCATGTGGTTTAGTGAATGCTAAAAAAGAAGAAATTTGTGCTGATATATTTGATATATATCCAAGCAGTTCTAAATATAGACAAGTGTAAGATTTCCGGTATTATTCAAGAGAGAAGAATTTATATACACTATTTAAAATAGTGATAAGACCCAACATAGTTTCGATTCTGAAGAACCACTATGTGTCAAAGTTAAAAATAAGAGGAAGATCTAGTGCTCTTTGTGTTGAAAAAAAGAAGATAAAAAAGTGGGAAGAGGTAGAAGAATAAGCAACCAAGTAGTTCATGAATTTTATAAGAAGAAGAGATATGTTCCCCTAGTTCACACATGAAATAAGGGGAGAGATGAAGAGTTATGTGTATTTCAGTTTATACAGGAAGGAATATAAAGAATAAGTTATAGAATATCAGTTTGATACTATGAAGAATAAGAGTTTTTATATAGTGATATGTATAAAAATAAAATAAGTGACGTGCCATTGTGAAATAGAAGAAGAATAAGAAAGGATTAGTACATGAACAATAAGGAAGTATTCTAAATTGGTGTTACAATATCTTGTTGTTACCCCTATATTTATTGTAAAGGTATGAGATGTACCTGAGTGTGGAAAACACCAAATAATTGTGTAGTATACACACTCTATACTGTCAGGAGACTATATTTTAAAGCTCAGAGGTATTTACTAATGGGTTGTGTGACCTTAGGTGTTACCAAATCACACTAAGTACTAGACTTATCATACTGAGAGGTGGACCTTAGAAATTAATATGCCACTTGTGTGTGTGTGTTCGGTTATGATAGAAGAAATAATAGAGTAAAGAGATAATAAAATAACCACTCACCTAATAGTGATAGAGGTAAAAAGAAAAGGGATAAAAATTTAAAAGTAAAAAAAGGTAATTAAAAGTCACCAAAATTAATTCAACCCCACTCAATGTGGTTCATATCTCAACCAGTACCCCTTAGTTGGTATTAGAGACAAATTCACCTCTGATTGGATTCTCTAGATTTGAAGTTGTTCTATTTTAAATATTGGAAGGTTTTATTACTAATCTATAAAGAATTTCAATTTTAGTAAAGATTTATCTATCTTAGATTTGAATTCTATTTCTACCAAGACTAAATTTCTATATTTGGAGCTTGAAAGCATCTAGAAAAAATAATCACTCTACTTTGGTAATCCAAGTGTGATTCATTTGGCCTAGAAGTTAGTGTTTTATGTGAGGATGAATCACATCAACCTAAAGTTCCATTATATCTTAATATTACTTGAATATAGAGTGTTAGTGTTATAGAATATAGTTTGATGGTGGAATATTGAATATATGTTCACAAAAACATTATTCCATGAGAGAATGTGACAATATTATGCCTTAATTGGGCATGGGTGAATAGATTAAAGAATGAACAAGAGCATTAAATATAGTAGAAGTATAGTTGGTGATGTTTTCCAATGTTTTTTAGGATACAATGAATCCATTGAAGTAGTCTTTAGGTTGAAGATTATTAGGATTTGTAAATAATGTTCTCAAAATATACAAATTTACCCTAAAGGATAAATTTCTAAGGACTCTTCGGTTTTACTAGAGCAATGGATGTAGGATTCGTCTGGGTGGTAGTGAGGTTTCTAAAATATTGTGAAATTTTTATGGATGTCAGCTTAGTGGTAATATCTTTTTCCAATTTTCTAAAACAGGGTAATATATTACCTATAATTTCCTTTTTCACTTCATCATTATCCTGATACATAGAATTTTCAAATTTTTCTAGACATTTTTAGATCTTCTAAAACACTTCAAAATATTCTGGAATGTGTTCAAAACTTCTTCACATAGATATAATGATCTTCATCATTATAACTCTATGTAACTAAATCCTTAGAAAAAATTCAAATCTACTCATATAAAACACCATAACAATCAAATGACACGCATTACCAGTGTGCAGACTATATACAAAAATTTATTAAAATGCCCAAGCATCAAATAAATTACTTCGGAAAGGAAAACCAAGGAAACACCTACCTCAAACCAAGAGCGGACACAGCAACGCTTTAGCGGAAGGTAAAATAATCCCCCATGGACCAAACTCAACTCGCAACTCAATCATGACGATGTAACTCACATCACGCTTGCACATAAGTACCCATGAGCCGATGACTATTGCATCACAGGTTTACCTCACCAACACGTTACAACAAACGCAAAGTATCTAAAAACACAGAAACACTAGCTTCAAATAATCCAATGAATAAATGACAAAAAACTCGCCTCGACACTGGTGCAGGTGAAACGGTGCGAATCCAAACCGTTCGCCTTCGGAGGCTGGCATTTGTCACGCGCCTAGTTGAAAACAAGGCGTGTGTGTGGCTGGTCGCACGAACGAAGATGGAACGGGAGCCGACGGGCCTGGTCGTTCCACCTCGGAAGGACGGCGAGGAGTTGCGGGGCACCAGAAAAGTCACTGGAAGGGGGGATGCGCAACCGGGAAGGGCGTGCGGCCAGTCGGAGGGCATGCTATGAGTCAGGAGGTGCAAGGTGAGGGCAGGCCGATGCTGGGGAGTCCAGAACGTGGTAGGGGGTACGGGGTCTGCTGGAGCTGGTGCAGGGTGGTAGCTCGGGGTGACGGGTCGCACTGCAGGCTGGGGGTGGAGCTGCTAGGATGGGAGGTCGGCTGGGTTGCTGGGCGAGCCGGAGGGGGCGAGTAGGGAGGCGGTTCGGCGCAAGGCGGAAGGAGGGCCTGGGTGTGCCAGGATCGCGTAGGGAGGGGAGTCCGAGAGGAGGCGACTCGCGCAGGGAGCGCCGCTGCGCAGAGGGAAAAGGGGGGGGGGACGGGATTGGGTAGCTAGGGTTAGAATTTTTTTCATTTTAATAAAATAGCTATAATTATAATAATAAAACTAATAATAATAATAATATAAATAACAACAATAATAGTATTACAAATAATAATAATAATATATAAACAATAATAATATCATAGAAAAATTAATTTTCTTAATAATAATCATAATAATAATAAAAATAACAACATAATATTATTATTATTATCGAACATTCTTTTCTTTAAAATTCTAATCTATTTATTTAACTTATTCTGAAAACAGGGTCACCGAGTGCTCGTCACATGGCTTAATAAACCGCACGCAAGTTGCGCACCTCATTCCAAACCACTTGGGTACCTGCACAAGCACCGAGGCGACCGCACGGTTACTGCTAACCGTGCAGTGCCCGTGCACCAGTCTGAAACCCACCAAAAACATCAAACATCAAAAAAAAAATGGGACTCAACCCAAACCTCGACACGAGAACCCAAAACTAAGAAATAATAAAATAAAATAAACATAAAAGTTGGGGTGTGGAAATTCTCCCCACCACAAACACTTTCTGCCCCCAAAAAGTCACCCAACCGAACAGACAAGACAAGAAACCATGCCCGAAAGAAACTAAAAGAGACCACAACACAAGAGAATGGGAGAACACGAGAGGGTTCTCCCCACCTAGGGGTGTAATTTCGGCCCGGGTCAGGCCTGTCATGCAAAGAGTCGGGCCACTGACCACTATTCGGGTCGGGCCGGGCCGACCCGAACAACCCCATGAGGCGGCCCGAGCCCGATCTTGGGTCGGCCCAAACCATCGGTTCGGGCCGGGATTTTTTGGGCTGGACCGGGCTTTTTCGAGTCGGGCCATGGTAGGCTTTTATTATTTTCAAAATAATTGTCTCTTTTAAATTTTTTTTATTTAAACATTTTTTTAACATTTATTTAAAACATTTCTTTACATTTATTTTTAAATGCATGTTTTTTGTAAAAATGTTTATTTTATTTTTTATTAACATTTTACAGTGGGTGGATATGTTTTTTTGTCTAAATAGATTTATATATTGTGAATATATATATATATATATATATATATATTCTTTGCAAATTGTAAAAAAAAAAATAATGATGGGTGCGCAGCTGCCATGGGTGAGTTTAAAGCCTTATTATTTAAAAGTTTTTCTAACATTTATTTAAAACATTTTTTACATTTATTTTTTTTAACTTATTTATAATTTTTTAAGCGTTTGTTAATATTTTTTATTTAAACATTTTTATTTAAACTGCTTTTAACATCTGTTTAAAACGTTTTTTTACATTTATTCTTAAATGATTAATTTAAAACATTTTTGAATTTTTTTAAACGCATGCTTTTTACAAGTATTTTTTAAAAACATTTAACTTTTTTTCATATTTTAATATAAAAATTATTTTTTAAGTGTTTGTTTTAAAAAAAAATTAATTTAAAAGTTTATTTTAAAAACTTACTTAAACATTTTTATTTAAACCATTTTTTAGCACTTGTTTAAAACGTTTTTTTACATTTATTTTTAGACGTTTAATTTAAAATGTTTTTTTGAATGCATATTTTTTACATGTATTTTTTTAAACATTTAACACGTTTTATGTAAAAACATTTTACAGTGGGTTGATATGTTATTTTTTTCCTAAGTAGATTTATACATGTCTGTGAATTTATATATATTATGCACAAATTAAAAAAAACTAATGAGTTATTGGGGGGTGCGCTGCAGTCGATGGTGGATTTAAAGTGTTGTTATTTAAATGTTTTTTTATCATTTATTTAAAAATATTTTTTACATTTATTTTTTTAACTTATTTATGAAAAGTATTTTTAAGCGTTTGTTTAATTTAAATCGTTTTTTAAACGTTTTTTATTTTTTTGTAGGGCAGGCCCAACCCAGCCTTGTGTGAACTAAAATTACACCCTTGGCAGGTGCGCAGGAGTGGGTGAGTTAATTTTTTTCTAAATAGATTTATATATTTATATATAGTATATATAATATATGCAAGTTTTATCATATTTTAAAAAAATTAATGAGGTTGCTGGTGTGCGAATATCATTTGGTGAGTAGTTATTTTTTGTTAATATATAATAAGTTATTATATATATATAATATGAGAAAATTGTAAAAAAATAATCAGGGGTTGGGGAGTGTGTTGCAGTGGGCGGGTTACTTTTTTTAAAATAAATTTATATATAATATGCAAGTTTCATCATATTTAAAAAAAAAATAGTGAGGTTGGGGTGTGCGTGAATATCATTGGGCGAGTGCGTTATTTTTTTATTAATATATAATAAGTTATTTTATATATATATATATATATAATGTTAAATGATTGATATATATATATATAATATGAGAAAATTATAAAAATAATAATCAGGGGTTGGGGGGTGCGTCGCAGTGGGTGAGTTAAATTTTTTTCTAAATAGATTTATATATGTGTAGTATATATAATATATGTGTGTTGCAACATACTTTAAAAAAATAATGAAGTTGAGGGACTTGCACGAACATCATTAGGTGAGTGTGTTAGTTTTTTATTAATATACAACAAGTTATTATATATATATAATATTAAATCATTGATATATATATTAAGAGCTTTGTTTATATATATATTATATTAAATCATATACATATACATATACATATACATATATATTATTAATGGATTTTTAAAAACCACACTTAATTGATATATATTATTAATGACTTTTTTTATATATATACACTATTACATATATACACTATTATATATATAATTATATATCATTATATATATATATATATTTATACACACATTATAATTATATATAATAATAATTATATGTATATATATAATATTATTTTTTATTAATATATAATGATATATGCACATATATATAGAAATATATGCGCGCGCGCACACACACACACATATATATAGATACATATATAAATAAATATATATGTATGCATATACATGTATATATAGATATATAGGTATATATATATATATGTATGTATATATGTATATATACAGATATATGTATAGATACAGATATATATATATATATCTATATATATACAGCCTGGGGATTATTTTATAGGTGCAGCCTTAGGAGCTCGTGGTAGGGGGATCGAATCCCCTGACCCGCAGTTTCCCCGTTTAATTTTTTACAGTGGGATGGGCTTTGCGTGGGCCAGCAGGTTGGGCTTTTTCGGCCCGGCCCGTGGGCCTTCTTGGAAAGGCCCAAGCCCGACCCGTTGAACCTCCCGAGGCGGGCTTTGTCGGGCCGCTCGGGATTTCGGGTCGGGCCAAAATTACACCCTTATCCCCACCACAAGAACTCATCTAGTACGAAGATTTAACACGCAAACATATCACCCCGGGAAGGGGGTCGATGTGGGAACTCCCAACCGATCCAAACTAACTTTATAGCACAAGCGGACAACGCCTCCACTAAAACTTGAAACTCTCAACTCATACCAAATAAATATCAAACACTAGAGAAAAACTCCCGATCAAAACTTAACCTAAGCAGTGAACTCGAGCATAACCACAACATCAATCCTTCCATAAGCCCTTACATATCCAAACGAACACAACCAAACCGAGATTAACCCACACAAGGTTCAAACACACTTTAAGAAAAACCCACGATTGGGAAAACCATAATCAGACAAACAAAACTGTTTGGATTACAATAGAACATGTCCATCATAACTACACGACGAAACAATGAACTTACAACAACATCAAAACTGTAACAGCATAAAAACAAGAACAAAATGTATTTAAATGTTCCACCGCCAACATGGAACACAAAATCCGAACTGAGGCTTCACACACCTGGTAACTCCTAACTGCACACGAGTTTTACCCCAAGACCTGTGGTCGAGGTTCTGATGGCTGGAGCATCTTCTGCCTCACAGTCAGGCACTGGAATTCCTCTGGTCACAGCATCTTCTTTGGGCGATACTTCCTGCAAAACTTCTCCAAGTGACCCAGACAGCTGCAACTATGGCACATCTTTGAAGGTATGCGACATGATGGCTTCACGTGCCCAAACTGGCCACACTGGTGGCACACCACTAAACGGTCTGATGAACTAGAAGCCAGAACCACTGCAAACGAATCTTTAGAAACAAGTCCCTCTAACACACTTTTCTTGCCAGATGGAGAACCTTCATGAGCAACTAGATTCACTGGATTGTCAAGCACCTGCACTCCGGAGACCAGCTCAGCTAGGAACGCCTCATCCACCAGCTTCTCGAAATGATGGTCCTTAGAAAGGAGGACCCACTCCTTGATCTCTAGACGAAGACCCCTGATGAGAAGGGAATTCATTATCAATTCATGTGATGCTACTTCTGTAGAAAATGAAACAAGCTCCTTGAAAGGGTCAACATAAGTCTTCACCGTCTTTTGTCCTTATTGAATACGCACGAGTTCTTCCCTTTTCTTCGTCTTCACCTCTTTAGGTATAAACCATCAAAAGAAGACGAATTTAAAGACATCCCATCTTGCAGTGATGGAGGGGTGAACAATTCCTATTTGTCCAAATCTGGACCTTCAAACAGACCCAAAATAGCATACACTCTGACATCTTCGGAAGTTCCCAATAACCTGAAGACATGCTCAACCTATTCAAGCCACTCTACTGCCTCTAACGGACCCCAATCACCGTGAAAGATAGGAAATGTTCAAGAAGGACCAAAAACTGGGCATGAATTATCGGAAACCTTGGTGACCTTTTTGGGTGGAATTTTCTGAACAACATATAAAACATAGATCCAAAACTGATATCAAGCCGAAGCAACATCAAATAAAGTACCTTCATCTAAAACAACCAGCTCAAAAGAAACAAGAAAAAAACAAACACAACTCAAAAATTCCTCTTTCAAAATCCCCTTTTCATTTTAAATTTCAAAATTTCCTTCTTTCAAGGCCACTTTCTAAATACCAAACCCACATTTCAAACAAAATTCAATTTACAAAAATCATTTTCCCTTTTTAAAATCACATTAGAAAAAAAAGGTCAATCTTTTAATTCCAAGTGCACACCCCAGTAATCCCATGAACTATTTCACATGTATTCATCTTCTTTCATCCATACACATTAACACACACTTCCCATGCATTCCCTCACATGTGAAAACGTTCATAAAGAGTACCTGAGGTTGCACCCTAACCATATCTCTACCAGTTCCAAGCAAACATCGGATTTTTAGACCAATAGATTTTAGTTTTAAAAAACCATTTCACAAATTTAAAGCCATTTAAAAGGAATCATTCTCATTTAAAAACCCCTTTTCATTTTCAAAAGTTCACTTACACTAATCAAAACCAAGACGACACTCAACTTGCATCAAACTACCAAACTGAAGGACTAGTAGTTACGCTTAACCTGGTGACATGGTAGTGGGTCATACCCCAAGTAAGCGTCAACAACTTGGAGGAACTTAAACCATGTACTCAGAATCCACATGGGTCACTACTCCATGTGAAATCGTGATGTAACATTAGCTTGCCTCTATTGTCATCCATCAATCTAAATCAAACTAGAACGA
Organism: Viscum album; assembly: GCA_963277665.1. Taxonomy (NCBI): domain Eukaryota; kingdom Viridiplantae; phylum Streptophyta; class Magnoliopsida; order Santalales; family Viscaceae; genus Viscum; species Viscum album. The sequence continues at coordinate 875,636,619 of OY728160.1, read as the reverse complement.
AACAAGGAATCAATTCCCAGACAACCCCTGGAGACTCGAGGTTCGGAACGGGTGAGGGTTCATGACGTCCTTCCCGTACCTACCTCTCGAGTCCCGAAAGTCCTAATATCCATCTAATTGACACCCCAAATAACAATGGCCTCCTCTGATACCATTTTTTCACAAACCAGCCTGGGTCAACCCTGAATCGGTCACCCGAGTTGGTCCGCGACATGGCCCGAAGGGCGTTCCCGATCCCCACTGGCTGGAAACCAGTTTTGGGCATCAAAATTTACCATTGGGAACAATTTGGACCATGAAAAAAAGATAAACAGATAAACAAAAATGGTGATAAAAATTAAAACTAGCAACATAAAGAAAATAAAACCAAACATGCCTCCATGTGACCTTCTAGGTCACCACCCAACTCAGACTCAAGCTTGCTCCAACACTAAGCATCTGAACCAGGAACCTAAACAAGAACTGAACCTGAAAATGAAAGAATATGATGGGCATGAGCACTGAGATGATCAGTAGGGATACCAAAGATAACCATGGAATCCAAGTATTCACTTTCCCAAAACAATACAATGACACAGGGTTGAAATATGAATATAAAAGTAGGGTTATCACATTTTAAAATAAGCAACATTTTTTTCCCTTTTAAAAACCCAACATATGCTACGTGCCATTTTTAAAATCATTTATAATTTTATAAATAAAATACAAAACAGAATATACCAAAACTGGGCTAGAGTAAAACATGTAAAAAGTGCAAACTGAAAATAAACTAGTGCAACGGAAAGTAAAAAAGCAATGCAAATAATCCAGTAACCATGGGTGATCCTAAAAATCCCTAGAAGACCCCTGGATGTACTCAGTTCGGAACCACATGTCGGCATATAGTGAAGCCCCTAAGTCTATAACCAATTGGCCACCTTACAATTGACCAATCTAGTGGCAAAGCCCGCCTGGCCTAACAACCAATCCAGGGGGTACCAACCCGTCTAACCGGGGTTGATCAGCAACCATCACTCGATCATCTAAAATATTCCTAGAAACCAATGGTGGTTATAATAATACCATGTTAGTAGGAAATCCCTCACATGCGTGACTCATCTCACCGCACTTTCCTTCCCTAAACACAGATGCTTCCTGTGCGTTCACCTATAAAGGGTTACCCTAGACAGGAGCACCCCCAAATACACATTCAATCATTTCATATTAACAAAGTTCCAACCGGGTCGTCACATCACATAAGAATTCAAACCACCTTTTAAAACACCTTAAGTTTCCAACCGGACATTCACATTTTCCGAATCACATTCTTTTCAAAAATCACCACAAAACATCACCTTTAGAAGTACAACGCCACATGGGCTTTCAAGTTTACACACCCAAATACATTTACCAAAATCGTTCCAAATCATTTCTAAAACCATTTCCAAGTATATTATATCAAACGAGCCTTTAAACCATTTTTCATTCCAGCTTTGAGTAAAACATGCCACTTTATGAAATGTTCCAAAAAGCCCTTATGCCAAATGCACACCCAAAACCATTTTCAAACAACCAACCAAACACACATTCCTTAAGGTCCATGCACTAAATCAAATTTAACCAAAATACACTTACCAAAGACATTTCCAAAATGTTTCTAAAGTCATGTGCAACTCCACTTTCCCAAGATCTTACCAAATGATCATTTTTAAACTTTAGTAAAAAAATGTTCTATTTTATAAAACATGTTAAACATGTCCATAAATTTATTAAAACAAGTGAAAGTGTATATGAACAAATAAATAATTGATTCAAAACTATCTTTATCAAATCCAACCACCATAAAACATCATAACAATCAAATGACATGCATTACCAGTGTGTAGACTATATACAAAAATTTATTAAAATGCCCAAGCATCAAATAAATTGCTTCGGAAAGGAAAACCAAGGAAACACCTACCTCAAACCAAGAGCGGATGTAGCAACGCTTCTGCAGAAGGTAAAATAATCCCCGATGGACCAAACTCGACTCGCAGCTTAATCATGATGATGCAACTCACATCACGCTTGTGCATAAGTACCCATGAGCCGATGACTACAACATCACAGGTTTACCTCACCAACATGCTGCAACAAACGCAAAGTATATAAAAACACATAAACACTAACTTCAAATAATCCAATGAATAAACAATGAAAAACTCACCTCAACACTAGTACAAGTGAAACAGCATGAATCCAAATCGATCGCCTTCGGAGGTGGGCATTTGTTGCGTGCCTAGTTGAGGACAAGGCGCACGCGCGGCTGGTCGCGCGAATGAAGATGAAACGAGAGCCGACGGGGCTGGACGTTCCACCTCAGAAGAACGCAGAGGAGTTGTGGGGCACCGGAAAAGTCACTGGTAAGGGGGACGCACGGCCAAGGAGGGCGTGCAACCATTCGGAGGGCATGCGATGGGTCAGAAGGCGTGAGGTGAGGGAAGGTCAACGCTGGGGAGGTCGGAATGCGGTAGGGGGTGCGGGGTCTACTGGAGCCATCTCGGGGTGGAGGGGCGCGCTGCAGGCTGGGGGGTGGATTTTCCGGGATGGGAGGCTGGCTGGGTTATTGGGAGAGCCAGAGGGGGCGAGCAGGGAGGCAAGTAGGTGCAAGGTGGAAGGATGGCTTGGGTGCGGCGGGATCGCGCAGGGAGGGGAGACTGGGAGGAGGCAACTTGATTATCCAATAAAAACATATATTTTAATTACATTTTAATGGTATTAAATGTTCATTTTCGATCTTATGGGCCTGAGTTAGTGCATTTTCATTATGAACATTCATTCTCATCATTTGTGCACTTCATGCCTAATATACACCAATTTAGGCCCAATGAGTCATCTGATTCTAAGGAATGTAATTATCAATTTTTTTTAATTTTATATTTTGGGAACTTTATCTACACTTAAATGTGAACATTTTTCATTCAGGGATCAATGGATAATTCATGGAAGAAGATGGAGATATTTTGTGATGAAAGAAAGCAATTCTAGAGAAGGCAGATTGGACACTAGCCCACTGATGAGACTTTGGGGACCAACATACAGGCCCAATGAATCCCAAATTTTTTGGGATGATATAATACATTCAGAGGAACAAATAACGCTTCATGAGCCAATGCTAATTCGGCCTCTATGGTGGTCATTAAAGCGGCCCAAGTTAGAGATACAATTCTGGGCCAGATTCTGCGGCCCAGAAAAACAGTCCACTAATTTTATCATATCTCGGAATACGTAACTTCAAATGGTCCCAAATTTTACATACGGTTAGAAGACATCTGGAGCTCCATTTTCTTCTTCTATGGACTACTCTGATTCGGCCGTCTAGAAGGTCTTCCAGACGCGTCTGTTCGGTGAAGGAAAGCTGACTGCCACCTCGGGTCCAATGTGGAAAAGTTCAAATTTCACAAGCTTTCCACCACCTATGGCCTACCAAAATTAATTGAGATGCTTTGTACTGTTTGAGGCTCGACCCAAGGATCAAAAAATGCCTATTTAAGGCAGTGGTGCTGAAGGAGTTGAGGATCTTGGATGCTTTGTTCAATTGTAATATTATGCTGCATTTTTGTTGCCTCAATTTTGTCTTTCACATGTAAGTTGTTCAATTCACTTTAGTTTCTTAATAAAAGTTATTATTCTACTCTTATTATGTTGTTCTTAATATCACTTTTATACCGTTGGATCAAGGTGTGAATTTATTCACACCAACCCTTGTGAAATTATTCACACAACGGTGGAGTGATCATTTTATTTTTGTTGTTTTCTTTACTTCTCCATTTCCTCCCTCATGAGTCTACTTTCCGCTTCCATTGAAACCATGGGATCAATGGAGGGCTAACCCACTTATGGGTTGATCCAAGGGAGTAGTAAGGGGCTGGATTGGATGTTATTTATCACCTAATTAATGTATAATCACTTCTTTAATTGGGATTTTTATTTGATGATTTTTAAACTCCATCGTCCTTGTTGAATTTAAGGTCACACACTTCAAGTACTAATACGAACCTTTACCTTGAAGTGCTCAAAACTTTGATCCTTCAAGTGTATAGGTGATTAGTATTAAAGGGTGTAGGCATTAAACCAGTAAGTTATGATGTTGTTTTATCTCCTTAAATGAACCCATCTCAAATTTAAGAAATTGAAATCATTAAAAAGAAAATACGTCCAATCCACCCCGAGCGATAACCTAGGATCAACTCATTCTTTTAAATTGAATCCACTTAAATCTATTAGATATATTTAAAACCCATCCAAAATCAATCCAAGTTGGTCACTTCATAGCCAAAAATTCATCCCTTAGGTTGTGTATCTTAGGTATCTTCTTAGGTCTCTGTGGAATCGACAACCCAAGCTACACTACAAGGACCGTTCTACCCTTCTTCTCTTGGGTAAATTTGGGCGTGAACCAAATTTTGGCGCCGTTTCCGGGGACCAAGTAAGTACCTTAGATCCAAAAAAAACCTTCTTTCCTCACCTCCATTCTTCTACTCTCACCCAAGATCTCTTATCTTGTCCCTTTCTCGCTTTTTTTTGGCGCATGTCCGCCTACACCCGTGATTTCTCAAACAGACTAGTTAGGGTGGAAAGTCCTAGGATAGGGGAGTCAAGTGCACCTAAGGTATTGTTTAAATCAGATTCAAATATTCTTGAAACCCCAAAGTTAGAACTTGAAACAAGTCCAATGGAGGGTCATCCACAAAATCAAATTGTAAACCCTGGGGGGAATCAAATGGGAAACCAAAACCAAGAAGCTCCAAACTTAGGGAATGTAGTTGATCAAACCATGAATGACTACCTCAATCCATCTTGGACCAATGCCCCCTCATGCATTAGACACAATTCCATAGGAGACACCAACTACATATTTAAACCCCATGTCCTAAACCACCTTCCAACCTTTCATGGGATGGAGTCAGAAATGCCATACCTTCATGTCAAAGAGTTCAACGACATTGTTGAAACCATGTGTCCCCCACATCAACTAGAATCCGCTAAGATGAGGCTATTTCCTTTTTCATTAAAGGATCGAGCTAAAAATTGGCTAAACAACTTGAGACCTGCATCAATCCACTCTTGGGACCAACTGAAAATAGAATTCTACAAAAAATACTTCCCTCATCACAAAACAATTGCACTTAAAAAGAGCATCCAAAACTTTTTTGAAAAAGAGGGAGAGTCATTTTATGAAACATGGGAGAGGTTCAAAGACACCCTAAACATGGTTCCACACCATGGGTTTTCCATACCTGAACAAGTGATAATTTTCTATGAAGGGTTGGGTCCGGGTAATAAACAATTCATTGACATGATGTGTAATGGAACTTTTAAAAACAAGGCCCCAAATGATGCTTACGAGTATCTGGAAAGTCTGGATGAACAAAACCAAACTTGGGGAACTTCACCTTATTCTGAAAAGCCACAAAGAACCACTGGAATTCATACACTTAGAGAAGAGGAAAGCCTTAGGGCTAAACTCGCAGCACTCTCTAGGAAGGTTGAAGAGATAGACCTTAGGAAAGTCCATGAAATCCAAAATGTAGACCTTGTTTGCACAATTTGTGACAAACATGACCATAAAACAGACAACTGCCCAACCATTCCATCCATCAAGGATGTTCTTCTAGGAGGACCCCCAGCGGAAGTCAATGCCCTAAACTTTCAAAAGCCCCAATACCAAAACACCTTCAATCCAAGGTATAATGACCACCCAGGATTCCGATGGAAGGATAACCAACAACATAGCCAACCACAAGGGAAAAATCCTTACCCTCAACAGAACTACCAAACCCATAACCAGTTCCAAACCCAACCTATCCAATACCAACAGCCACTGGTCCATTTTCAACAAACCATCCCACCTCCAAAATATCCCCCTGGGATAAACCAACCTACTCAAAGACCAACCCAAACTGTTTCACAAAGCCTACTAGAACAACTGTGAAAACAAATGGAGAGGATGAACTCAGAAGTCTCTTCCCTAAAACAAGAACTTCAAACCATCAAAACAGGAAAGGCACCCATGCCTACTCAGGCGGTTCCATCCTCAACTTCAAGGGGAGAGTCAAGTTGTGCTCAAACAACTCATGAAAAACTAAAGGTTGTGACTGTTTTAAGAAGTGGGAAATCAATTGAGAAACCTGAACAACTAATTCAGAACCCACCTGAAGATTCAAACTTGGATGGAAATTAAAATGAACCACAAGATCAAACTGAGGAAACTGATAACAATGTGAAAGAAACAACTCTTCAACAAACAACCCCACAACCTACACCATTTCCCCAATGCATGAGGGGGAAATCCAAGCCTGAACTGAGTGAAACGTTGAGGGAAATATTTTCACAAGTCAAGTTTAACATACCCCTTCTCGATGCCATCCAAACTATACCTTCCTACTCAAAGTACCTTAAGGACTTGTGCACTTTTAAAAGAAAATTTTCACATAAAAACCAAGTCCTTTTGGCTGCTAATGTGAGTACCACCATTCAAGGGACCATTCCTCCTAAGTTGAAAGACCCAGGTTTCCCTTACATCAATGTTGAACTAGGAGAAAGCAAAGTTTTCAAGGCCTTGTGTGACCTAGGTGCTAGTGTCAATCTCATCCCATATGCTGTGTACTGCCAGTTAGGCCTAGAAGAGCTCCAACCCACATCTGTCACACTTCAGCTTGCTGATCGTAGCATTAGGGTTCCAAAGGGGATTTTAAAGGACGTTCTGGTAAAGGTTGAAAACTTCATCTACCCTGCTGATTTCATTGTCCTTGAAAACCATCCAAATTTAGTAAATAAAGAACAAACCCCAATCATCCTTGGTCGTCCTTTCCTTGCAACAATCAACTCTATTATCCGAGTCCGAAATGGGAACATGACCATCACCTTTGGGAACATGAGTCTAGACTTGAACATCTATAATGCAAGCTCACAAATAGGGGATGACGAGGATATTCATGAATTAAACATGATAAGAAGCATTGATAATGAATCCATGGAACATCAAGGAATATTTGATGAATGTTTAAGTCAGAATGAGATTGATTTCCTTTGTTCATATGAAGGAAGTTTATCCCCTTGGCTTGAATCATTTTCAAATTGCTCTTATGATGAAGTCTTAGGTCCAACAATCAGTGAAACCTTTCAAGAAACCAATTTCATAGAGACCCCTATAAATTCCTTCCCTAAATCTGATCAAGCCAATATAGTAGCTGAAACTTATACATGTGAGGAATCAATCCTATCTGAACCTCTAAAAAAAGAAATTGATATTGATCCAATGTCCCAATCTTCTGCTGAAATTCTGAACCAACCTGATCTTGAATTGAAGGAACTTCCTGCTGCACTAAAGTATGCCTTCCTAGGGGAAAATCAAACACATCCTATTGTCATTTCTTCTTCTCTTGAAGCCAATCATGAGAGGATGCTTCTAGATGTCCTTAGGAAGCATAAAAAAGCCATTGGTTGGACCCTTTCTGATATTCCTGGGATTATCTCACTTATCGGGACTCATAGGATTGTTCTGGAATCTGATTCAAATCCATGTCGTCAACCTCAACGGCGACTCAATCCTAATCTCATGGAGGTAGTAAGGAAGGAACTTCTGAAATTGTTGAAAGCTGGTATCATATATCCCATAGTTGTGATTGAATGGGTGAGCCCAATCCAAGTGGTTCCAAAAAAGGCTGGAATCACAGTGATAACCAATGAGGATGGAGAGATTCTTCCAACAAGGGTGAGTAGTGGATGGAGGGTCTGCATTGACTATAGGAAACTAAACTCATTCACCAAGAAGGACCATTTCGCCTTACCATTCATTGACCAAGTCCTTGAGAGAGTGGCAGGTCATGCCTTCTACTGTTTCTTAGATGGGTACTCGGGGTAAAATCAAATTGAGGTCTCCCTAGAGGATCAAGGGAAGACTACATTCACATGTCCTTTCGGTACCTTTGCCTTCAAACGCATGCCCTTCGGGTTATGAAATGCCCCTGGAACCTTCTAGTGGTGCATGATGGGAATCTTCTCAGACATGGTAGGGAATTTTCTAGAGGTCTTCATGGATGACTTCTCTGTGTTTGGGGATACTTTTGAGGGATGTCTGCAGAATGTGGAGAGAGTCTTGTCAAGATGTGAAGAAAAGAATCTGGTCCTAAACTGGGAAAAATGCCATTTCATGGTTAAAGAGGGACTTGTTCTAGGCCATATGGTCTCGAGTAGGGGGATTGAAGTTGATAAAGCAAAGGTTGACATCATTCGTCACCTTCCATCACCCAAAACTGTCAAGGAAGTGAGGTCTTTCTTAGGACATGTTGTTTTCTATAGAAGATTCATCAAGGACTTTAGTTCAATATCTCGTCCCCTTTGTGCTCTCTTAGTAAAGGATGCTCCATTTGTTTGGACAGAAAGCTGTGAGGGTTCATTCTCAACCCTCAAATCCTCTCTCACCTCTCCTCCCATTATGAAATCTCCAAATTGGAACCTTCATTTTGAACTTATGTGTGATGCCAGTGAATTTGCTGTTGGAGCAGTGTTAGGAAAACGTTGTGATAAAACTCCTTATGTCATTGATTATGCAAGCAAATCCTTAAATGATGCCCAAATCAACTACACCACCACTGAAAAGGAGTTACTTGCTATTGTGTTTGCCTTAGAGAAGTTTAGGTCCTACCTCTTAGGATCACCCATCACTGTGTTCACTGACCATTCTGCACTAAAATACCTCTTCCAAAAACAAGATGCTAAGGCTAGACTGATTAGGTGGGTCCTTCTCTTACAAGAATTTGACCTCACAATCAAGGATAAAAAGGGAGTTGAAAATGTTGTAGCTGATCACCTCTCTAGGATGGAATTCAAAGACAACTCAAATCACCTTTCTGTGTCTGATTCGTTTCCTAATGAACACTTATACTCTGTGAGTGACTGCCCTTGGTATGCTGACATAGCAAATTTCTTAGTGACAGGAGTCATTCCAAAATTCCTAGGGACTCAAGCTCGAAGGAAATTCCTTTCTGATGTTAGACACTATGTGTTTGATGATCCATACCTCTATAAGTTCTGCCCTGACCAAGTCATTAGGAGGTGTGTTCCAGAATCTGAACAAGAGTCCATCCTTAAATTCTGTCATAGTGAGGCATGTGGAGGTCACTTTTCCTCTAAGAAAACATCTGCTAAGATTCTTCAATGTGGTATTTTCTGGCCCACCCTCTCAAGGGACTCCTACACATTTTTTCAAAGCTGTCCTAGGTGTCAACAAGTAGGGTCCATCACAAAAAGGAATCAAATGCCACTCACTCCCATCTTAGTGGTTGAAATCTTTGACTGTTGGGGAATTGATTTCATGGGTTCCTTCCCAAACTCTCGGGGATACCTCTACATACTCTTAGCTGTTGATTATGTCTCAAAATGGGTTGAGTCCATTCCCACAAAATCCAATGATCATCAAACTGTGATTAGATTCCTAAAAGAAAACATATTCTCTAGATTTGGAATTCCTAGGGCTATCATAAGTGATCGTGGAACTCATTTTTGCAATCGTCCATTCTCACCACTCATGGAAAAATATGGAATTTCTCACAAAGTGTCCACTGCTTACCACCCACAGACCAATGGTCAAGCTGAGTTAGCCAATCGTGAAATTAAGCAAATTCTTGAAAAAACTATCAACCCCTCTAGGAAAGATTGGTCTGAGAAACTCTTAGATGCTCTTTGGGCCTATATAACCGCATATAAAACCATTTTAGGAATGTCCCCATATAGGTTGGTTTATGGTAAAGCATGCCATTTTCCAGTGGAGATTGAACATAAGGCCTTTTGGGCAATTAAGAAAATGGATTATGATCTCTCATTGGCCAGAACAAAAAGGAAATTAGATCTCAATGAACTGGAGGAACTAAGGATGGAGGCTTATAAAAATTCAAGGATCAATAAAGATAGAGTTCAAGCCTACCAATATAGGAATATAAAGGTTAAACATTTTGAACTGGGAAAACTTGTGCTCTTATATAGTTCAAAACTTCATTTACATCCGGGAAAGTTAAGGTCTAGATGGTCAGGACCTTTCATAGTGCATCATGTATTCCCCCATGGGGCAGTAGATATTCAAGATCCCACAAGTGGTTACATTTTCAAGGTCAATGGTCAAAGGTTAAAACCATTCATTGAATCATTCAATAAACAGGAAATAGAGGTTGAGTTAACTGAGCCAACCTATGAACAAGGAACAAATTAATAGATTTAGGGTCCATGTCGGGCTAACAACGTTAAACAAAGCGCTGAATGGGAGGCAACCCATGGTTTTCAAGTTTCCAATAATTTCATTGTTTTAATCAACTTTATATTTTAAATAGGGTTAATGAGTCATTTTGATATTTTAAAAAAAAAATAAACTGTTGACCTGTTCTTCTATAATGAGTATGGATGGGTACGAAAGGGGAGCACCATATTCATCCGTGTCACGTGGTGTGATCCTTGAGTAATACCTTACCCAGAAATTTAAAAAGAAGACAGTGTATCATCAGTTTATTTTGTTTTATTTTTATTATTTTATAGGTTAAGATAAAAATAAAAATAAAATAATAAAAAAAAAAGTCCATGCCATAGGCCATGGGGCAAACCCCGTCACAACCGGCGAAGCCGCGGGGACTCGAACCCGGGACCAAAGGGAGACAGGGGCACGCGCTTACCACTGACCTGCGGTTTCTTGTGCTTTCTTATTCTATAATTTTTATATATATTCTTATATTTTACTTCCTTTATTATATAAATATAAATATATATATATATATATTGTTTGTTTTTGTTTGTTTTGTTTGTTTTGTTTTTCCTTTTTCCACTAGGGAACTTTGCAAGCGACATGGATATCAAAGGAATAAATTCGAGCGGCAAGAACTTCAAACTTCAACCACCAGGTGACTTCATTCCATGATCCTCATATTTCAATTTCCTTATTGAACTCCCCTTTTTATTCCTCTACCCCATTCTAAATTTTGTTTTTATGAAACTAGGGACAGTTTCATTCTAAGTTGGGGGGTGTGGAAACAAAATGTTTGTTTAAAAAAAACAATGATAACAAAAAGAAGTAAAATTCCTTTATCATTCATATAATAACATCTTTGCTCACATAAAAACTACATATCAAATAATTATTATTTCCTTGACTCTTAATTTAATTCATGATTAAGTTTAAAAGCATAGATTTTGGAAAGTGTGGCTGTCCAATGTGATATTTCATCGTTTATATTTTCATCCAAATAAAAAAATGCCACAATGCACGTCCTCTAGACTGTGGGGTAATAATTTGAATTTTGGGGGTCCCATAATAAATAGCATAGGCTGGTTTTATTTTTATGAATAATATGAGTATTCAAAAAAAAACTAAAAAAAAAATTATTAAAAAAAAAATTGCGTGTAGAGCAATGGATTGATAAAATGAGAGGCTTTCGGCACTTGGGGATCGTGACTCCAAAGTTTTCTAGCCCTGAGTTTTTCAATATATCTCTATTTATGGTAATATGACTTTGTTTTTGATTAAGTTAACTCGAGACGATGCCCGAGTATGTGGGCTTCACTTGGTGCCCTAAGGCCTTTGAGTCTGGGAGTCATCGGCAAAGTCTTGCTACATGGGTTAATTTGATTAACTGCAATCTCAATTACTATGGCAATATTGCAAAAAAAAATAAAAAAAAAGAATGAAGAATACTCATATTAGGATTAAATGTGATTCCACCTAGCGCTTCCATGATTTCCCCCTTGAATGAAAATGAACCCCCATATCTATTGTGATACACAACACATCATTACACCTAATTGAGTTGGATGAAGTATGATGATGGATTTGATCAAAGGAATGGGCTTGGGATTAGGATCTTCTTTTAAATTCATCTTGTTTTAAATTATCTTGATATGTTATAAAAATATATTTGTGTGCAGTTTACATTGTGAGCATTGTTTGTTATAATGTGTTTGAAGAAAGGAATTCAAATAAAATCATTGAATTATTTGCTCGGGACTAGAAAATCTCAAGTTGGGGGGTGTGATTATCCAATAAAAAAATATATTTTAATTACATTTTAATGGTATTAAATGTTCATTTTTGATCTTATGGGCCTGAGTTAGTGCATTTTCATTATGAACATACATTCTCATCATTTGTGCACTTCATGCCTAATATACACCAATTTAGGCCCAATGAGTCATCTGATTCTAAGGAATGTAATTATCAATTTTTTTTAATTTTATATTTTGGGAACTTTATCTACACTTAAATTTGAACATTTTTCATTCAGGGATCAATGGAGAATTCATGGAAGAAGATGGGGATATTTTGTGATGAAAGAAAAGCAATTCTAGAGAAGGCAGATTGGACACTAGCCCACTGATGAGACTGTGAGGACCAACATACAGGCCCAATGAATCCCCAATTTTTTGGGATGCTAGAAGACATTCAGAAGAACAAATAACTCTTCATGAGCCAATGCTAATTCGGCCTCTATGGTGGTCATTAAAGCGGCCCAAGTTAGAGATACAATTCTGGGCCAGATTCTGCGGCCCAGAAAAACAGTCCACTAATTTTATCATATCTCGGAATTAGTAACTCCAAATGGGTCCAAATTTTACAGGAGGTTAGAAGACATCCGGAGATCCATTTTCTTATTCTATGGCCCACTCTTATTCGGCCGTCTAGAAGGTCTTCCAGATGCGTCTGTTCGGTGAAGGAAAGTTGGCTGCCACCTCGGGTCCAATGTGGAAAAGTTCAAATTCCACAAGCTTTCCACCACCTATGGCCTACCAAAATTAATTGAGATGCTTTGTACTATTTTAGGCTCGACCCAAGGCTCCCAAAATGCCTATTTAAGGTAGTGGTGGTGAAGGAGTTGAGGATCTTGGATGCTTTGTTCAATTGTAATGTTATGCTGCATTTTTGTTGCCTCAATTTTGTCTTTCACATGTAAGTTGTTCAATTCACTTTAGTTTCTTAATAAAAGTTCTTATTATACTCTTATTCTGTTGTTCTTAATATCACTTTGATACCGTTGGATCAAGGTGTGAATTTATTCACACCAACCCTTGTGAAATTATTCACACAACGGTGGAGTGGTCATTTTATTTTTGTTGTTTTCTTTACTTCTCCATTTCCTCCCTCATGAGTCTACTTTCCGCTTTCATTGAAACCATGGGATCAATGGAGGGCTAACCCACTTATGGGTTGATCCAAGGGAGTAGAAAGGGGTTGGATTGGATTTTATTTATCACCTAATTAATGTATAATCACTTCTTTAATTGGGATTTTTATTTGATGATTTTTAAACTCCATCGTCCTTGTTGAATTTAAGGCCACACACTTCAAGTACTAATATGAACCTTTACCTTGAAGTGCTCAAAACTTTGATCCTTCAAGTGTATAGGTGATTAGTATTAAAGGGTGTAGGCATTAAACCAGTAAGTTATGATGTTGTTTTATCTCCTTAAATGAACCCATCTCAAATTTAAGAAATTGAAATCATTAAAAAGAAAATACGTCCAATCCACCCCGAGCGATAACCTAGAATCAACTCATTCTTTTAAATTGAATCCACTTAAATCTATTAGATATCTTTAAAACCCATCCAAAATCAATCCAAGTTTGCCACTTCATAGCCAAAAATCCATCCCTTAGGTTGTGTATCTTAGGTATCTTCTTAGGTCTCTGTGGAATCGACAACCCAAGCTACACTAAAAGGACCGTTCTACCCTTCTTCTCTTGGGTAAATTTGGGCGTGAACCACAACTTGCACAGGGAGCGCTGCTGCGCAGAGGGAAAAGGGGGGCCGATGAGATTCGGTAGCTAGGGTTAGACTTTTTTTTCATTTTAATAAAATAACTATAATTATAATAATATAAATAACAATAATAATAGTATTACAAATAATAATAATAATATATAAAGAATAATAATATTATAAAAAATTATTTTTCTTAATAATAATCATAATGATAATAAAAATAACAACATATTATTATTATTATTATCGAACATTCTTTTCTTTAAAATTTTAATCCATTTATTTAACTTATTCTAAAAACTGGGTCACCGCGTGCTCGTCGCACGACTTAATAAACTGCATGCAAGTTGTGCGCCTCATTCCAGACCACTTGAGTACCTGCGCAAGCACCGGGGCAACCGCACGGTTACCGCTAACCATGCGGTGCCTGTTCACCGGTCTAAAACCCACCAAAAACATCGAACATCAAAAAAAATGGGACTCAACCCAAACCTCGGTGTGAGAACTCGAAACTAAGAAATAATAAAATAAAATAAACATAAAAGTCGGGGTGTGATAGGTACATTGGCCCCTATGAAATCCTTGATCACGTGGGAGTAGTGGCATATCGTCTTGAACTTCCTCCAAAACTAGCACAAGTTCATGATGTCTTCCACGTATCCCTCTTGAAGAAGTACATATCTGACCCTTCACATATACTAAATCCATAGGTGGTACAACTGGAACATGACCTCTCTTATGAGGAGCATCTGGTGGAGATCTTGGATCGTAGAGACAAGGTTCTATGCAACAAGACTACCCACCTTATTAAGGTGTTATAGAGGAACCACAAATGTGAAGAAGCCACGTGGGAACTAGAGGAGTATATGAGGTAGAAGTACCCACACCTTTTCTCTTCTGAGGGTATGAATTAAAATTTCAGGGACAAAATTTCTTAAGGGGGGAAGAATGTAACGACCCAAAATTTTAAATAATACTTGTTTCATAAATTTGTGTGTTATTTTATTTTATACTCCAAAAAACTATATCCTTTAATTAATGAAGTAATTGTAATTAAAATGATATAATTGAGTTTCAACTATTATATGATCTTTGGTCAATATGAATGTTGGAAACTAAACTCTTAACATTACAATTATTGTTTATAAATACAAGTGATCTTGGTTAATTAATACAGAAAGAAGAGTCAATGACCTCATCCAGTAGAATCGGGTTGTGCGAAGCCCATCTGTCGGAGATTGGGAAAGAGGTTTTGTCACTGGGCTTTGCTATGGACCAAGCCCAAGACGAACTCCAACATGTGAAGCTTGAACGGAATCGCCTACGGGATAAGTTCAAGCTGATAGAAACCACCACTCGAGCAATGTTTTCTAATCCACCCCAAGATTCTATCACCATAACACACCTTACACTTAGGTCCTATGCAGGTGTTATAAGGGGATATGTAACGAGACCTTAGTTACTTTGTGTAATCCTTTTGTATAAATAAATTTCTATTTCATCATTCCTATTTTTTGGAATAACTTTTCTTAATAAAGTATATGTTTAATTAAGATAAATTTGATAAATTTATTTTATAAGTAAAAATTGTAGTTTTCAAATATTTCTCATACATAGAGAATTATTATGGTAAAATAAACATCATTTTTTGAATTTCAAATGTCAAAATTAACCTAGGATGAATTTTTAGAAATTTTCTAAGAAGTTTCAATTTGATGAATAGTGTTTTATGAATAGTTTTTTTTAATATTATTTGATGAATAGTGTTTTTTGATGAATAGTATAAAAATATTTTATTATTAAATAACTTTTTCTGTGAAATGATTTTCAAAAATCTGTCATACATGGTTGTAATCAGGGTGAAAAATGTGGTTAAATAAGATCAAAATAGTTTTTTGGTGAATAGTAACATACCCTTATGAATAGTAAATCAGCCAAAAAATAAAAACTTCACCCATGAATGTATAAATATAATTTAGACATCTTAAAAGTGAAAAATGATCATAGTATAAGTTTTGGTATTTTTGTATGTCATAAATATTTTATTTACAATTTTATAATTAATTTAATAATTTAAAATGAAAATTTATTTTCATAAAATGTAATCATAAATTTTTACTTTATTGTCTTATGGTTATATGATAATTTTATGGGACCTTGATTACTTTTTCAAGGTCTTACAAAACAAGTTATAGTTTTAGAGTTGTTTTTTTAATAAATAATGATTTTATTTAAAAATTAGATTAAAAATATTTAGAAAATTATTTTCATAAAATTGAGTTCATTTTTGAATTAATATAATCGATATTAGGTTAGGGTTAATTTATGATATTTTTATAAAATGTTTTGTTTTTCGGTGAATAGTGAATTACAGTTTTGAGTTTCGGTGTGTTTAATGACATCATTAATGATGTAATCATGATGTAATAATTTTGGTTAACTTGTGAATAGTAATATATGTTATTAGGTGTCCCAAGTGGCCAATACCATGGGAAAATACCATGTTAAAGCCCATGGTTTTTCAAATACCACCGATGAGGTATCCCTTGGAAATTAATAAAATATTCCCTCACTTTTTCTATAAATACCAACTCATTCCTTCATTCCTTTCATTAAAATTTCATCATAAAATAAACTCTGGTATTTTTACCTCCCAAGAAGACCTCCCAAGGTTCCCTCAAGCCCCCCAAGGTCTCAACCTTCAAGCTTTCGAAGTTACTCTTCAAGGTAAGGGAACATTTCACCCTCCTCTTTTAGGTCATGACTTCCTTTATGTTATGTCTTCTAGTTTCCATCTTATTATGTTGGGGTATGTTCTTATATATCCTTATTACTATAAATTTCATGTCCAAATTAGTATAGACCCTCTCCACTCTCATCAATTGATTTTTTGAATTTTTAAGTGACGTCGTTAGGCTGACGAATTTTCGTAAAAGAAATCACATTTTCTCTTTTCTTTCAAGTTTCCTTTTCATGTGGTATGTCATTAAAATATACACACCATGATCTTATTTATATTTTTTTATGTCCCTATACTGTAAAATTATTCATTTATGGATGTTATACCCTTTTCCCCTATCTTTTTATTGTTTTCTAAAACCATGTTATATAGTCGTTATGTCGCAAAAATTTCATCTCAAAATTTCTCAATCTTTCTCTCAAGTAATTCTCTTATTTCTTTATGTGAATACCCAAACCTATTTTATTTATGGGGGTATTCATCATGAAATAAAAATATTATATTTGGTTCTGGTTTTGACATACATAAAACCCTCATACCATTTCCATGGGTTATAAATGACATAACGATCAAGTTTTTAAGCACTTTTGAAACGTCACGATTTTGAAATGAAACCCATTTATTTTATTCTCTATGGGTTATTTATGAAATGTTTTATTATGATATATTTGTATCACATGAAAAAAAATTCATCCCTGATAGCGCTCCAATGCATTGGGTAAAGAATTTAATCTCTAGAGATGACAAGTTTTGCGATACCTTGGTGAATAACCTTGGTAATTTTTATGACACCATGGGGATATACCTTGGTGATATTTTCATGAATGTCTAAATTAAATTTTGTATCCACATATTCAAGTTATGAATCATGTTATTTTGTAGTATTATATTCCTCTTTTTCCATTGCTCATGTCTTTATGTAAATCATCAAGTTCTTATTGATATCACATGTAAACTATTACCCTTGTTTACCCTTTCTAGGAATTCTACTCACCCTTTCCTTTGATGTATGTCTCCAGGTTATGAGACAAAATAATTGTACTTAGGATGAACTTATGATGAAGCCCTAAAAGTGTATTATAAGAATGTTTTCATGTTTTATGTTCCTGATTTCCAAGACACTAGACTTTAAAGATCCTCTATTTATAAAATGTAATAAAAAGTTATATAATAAAAAGGTGGGTTGTCATAAAAGTGATGGTGGTCATATTGAAAAATAGGTATTGTGATTATGGTAACTTCCAAGAATTAAGATATCCCTACGTACATGTTTTTTCATCTTTTGCATCGGTAGTGAACATATCATTGGAACCCTATGTTGACCCAATGTATCACGTGAGCACTCTAGTTAATTGTTATAGTTCACCTTGGATGTCTTTTGGGG
Source organism: Viscum album (assembly GCA_963277665.1). NCBI lineage: Eukaryota > Viridiplantae > Streptophyta > Magnoliopsida > Santalales > Viscaceae > Viscum > Viscum album. Next base: position 875,618,732 of record OY728160.1, on the reverse strand, counting down.
AATTTCATTCTATTACCTCGCCTGTTGATCAATTAACTGTGGCCCCTGATATTTCTAGGTTTCTTATTATGGATTTTTCATTTATGAAGTTTTTCATTTCTAGATTTTTTTTCATTAATGGCTTGTTGAATTTTTTGTTTGAATTAGAAACTTTTCTATGATATTTCATACTTTTACCTTACTCACTCATCAGCCGACTGTGGTGCCTGATATTACTTGGTTGTGCCCTCGGGGATGACCGAAGACTACTCATATCAGAAATGAGATGGAATGGTCTCAACAATGGGGAGGGGGACTAAAATGCAACATTTTTCACACAAAATGACATACTCGTAAGAGATGTCCCCAAGTGGTAGGACATAGCTCCACTTCCCATCATCCTTGATTGAGTCTATGTATTTAATCATAAATGTGTACATTTTTTTTATACAGAATTTTCATTAATGGATCCTTTTATTTCTGACTTTCTTTAATTTCGGCTCATTTCATCTCTAGTTTGTTTTATTTATGGATTCATTTAGATATAATTTTGTGATACTTAAACTATTAAAAAAATAAACACACAATGGAAATGAATAAAAATAGGTTCATCTTCTAAATGAATTGCCTTCAAATTTGTCCTTCAAGTCACACAGTCGATTGAATATATCATGCATCCACATGTTCTATGTGGGTTTTCATCATTGAAAATATACATAAAGATATTTAGAAATAAATTAAACATTGTTAGAGATAATTAAAATAGTAAATTGATAGACCGATCCAACAACATCAATCATATATATTTTTATCTCATTTTTCAACATAATGCTTAATTATGAATGCTAATTTTCTACCTCATTTTGCTTGTTTTGGTTTTTTCTAAATAGTTTAGATATTTTAATGAATTAACTATAAAAATCAATAATGATATCAAATTTAGAGATGGTGGGTCCTCCATTTCTCACATTCTAGGGTATAAATGTTTCATGGTTGGTCATAGAGGGGCATCCAGTTCCTAATTTTAGTGTACAAAGATCTTACCATTTTCATCATGTTGCACCATCTCCTACCATCATCCCTCATCTTCATCGTGTTGGGTTTTATGACGTAGCGATATACGAATTCACATTTTTTGATCATCAACTCAATGTTGTTCTCATATAGAGATGAAGGTTAGATGCACATACATTCTATTTTCTAGAGATAGAGATTACTATTATGCTTAAGGATGTGTCAATTATGTTAGGCCTCCCCATAGATGGTGCAACTATGATGGGTCGAGTGGGTGCAAATTGGTTTGATCTAGTTCACAGATTAATGGACATTGAGGTCCACGACAATGACAAGTCTGTCATCGGTAGTGGATTACTCATACCATGGATAGACGAGCACTTCTCTCATCTAACTGATGATGATGACAAAATAACTATGCTATGATTTACACACGAATACATTTTGAGGCTTATTGACGATGAAATTTTCATTAATCATTCGACTACATTTGTATATTTGTTGTATTTACCATTATTGGAGGATTTGGACCAGACAGGGTGGTATAGATGGGGGTCTAAATGTTAGGTTAGATAGGGTAATAAAAGATGGTCAAGAGGGGGGTGAATATACCAAATTAAAAAATTTAAACAAAATAATTGATTAAATAAATTAATTATAAAAGTTAATTATTAAGTTTAATTAGCAGCAGAAAAGTAAATAACACAATCATGTTTTTTATAGTAGTTTGTTCCAAAGTGGGACTACTCTACTCTTATACCTCTCTACTTGGAGAGATATATGTGTGCACTAAAATGATTTTTTTTTTGGGAATCATAACCCAATTACAAAATCATTTTCTAGTGGAGGGATAACCACGACACTGACTTTTGTATAGAGAGTCACAACCCTTACAACCAGACTTTAGATAGAGGGAGTCACAACCCGAATAGTCTTGAATTTAAATACAGGTAGTCCCAACCATTAGATCCTAAATTTATAATCTAGGAGTCACAACTCAAGGAAGAAGAATAAAAAATAATGCTTTTGTGTGTAAAAGAATAAATATAAAAATAGAAAGTGTGAGAGATAGATGAGAAATAGTGTTACAGACTCAGAAACCAGACAAGAGAAGATAAAGAATGAAAGCATTGGTACTTGTTCTTGATATTTGGATTAACACGTCTCATCAAGGCAGTATAAGTCAAAGTTAAAGAAATTTTTCCCTTGAGAGATTGTGTAGGTGATGAAATAGAGTATCGCAGGACGTTTCAAATGCACAACAGGTTCAAAGTTCACAGTGCTTTCTCTTTGAAAAATAGAGTATCGAATATGTTAACTCATGTATATTATTTTCTTTATATATATATATATATATAGAATAAATATCCAATAGAAATATCTCTCCACTTCCTTTGGATATTCAAAATAAATTTAGTCAAGAGATTTTATAAATAACTCCACAAAAAATCGCAGTATCGATGCCTCTTTATTCCTATAGAATAAATCTTAAATAAAATAATTTAAAATAATTTGAATAGATCTTCCAATAATATCTTTAGAATAATAATATCATTTAATTCTTCTAAAACTCTGGTTTAAATCCATTCAAACCTCTTTAAACTTAGTCAAAACAGTTCCTAAAAACTAGCAGCACAATCTGAAAGTAAATTCAAATATTTGAATTTAAATTATCTTGTATCCTCCGACTTTGTTGAAAAAAGACGTTGAAATAATTTATTAATATTTATCTTTAAATATTTTACCAAAATCATAAAAAAACTCTTCAATCACAATCTTTAGATTTAATATGAATTTATCTAGAAAAAAAACCTCTAAAAATAATCCATATAAATATGAATCATATCAATGTTCATCATAAAAGCACAAAGCGACAACAACAAAGTAGGGTACAAAACATAGGGTACATGAAATTAGGGTACACAAAATTAGGGTACACGAAATTAAGGTACATAAAACTAGGGTACACCAAAATTAGGGTACACGAAAGTAGGGTAAATAAAAGTAAGATACATGAAAGCAGGGTTTACCAAAAGTAGGGTTCACCAAAATTAGGGTACATGAAAGTAGGGTACACAAAAGTGGGGTACAAGAAAGTAGGGCTCACTGAAAGTAGGGTTCATCGAAATTAGGGTACAAAAAATTAGGGTACATGAAAGTAGGGTTCACCGAAAGATGGTACATGAAAGTAGGGTACACGAAAGTAGGGTACAATTAATTAGGGTACACAAAAGTAGGGTACGCTAAAGTAGGGTTCATAAAATTAGGGTACACGAAAGTAGGGTACACAAAAATAGGGTTCATCGAAAGTAGGGTTCACCAAAATTAGGGTTCATTGAAAGTAGGGTTCACCAAAAATAGGGTATATGAACCATACTTTAATAAAAGTAGTGTAGGGTTCATTACAAAAGTAGTGTAGGGATCTTTACAAAAGTAGCATAGGGTTCATTACAAAAGTAGGGTTGTTGAACCATAATTTTCACTATTTTGAAAGTAGTGTTTTTGAACCATACTTTGAACTATTCTAAAATTAGGGTTGTCAAACCATACTTTTCACTGTTCTAAAAGTAGGATTGTTAAACCATACTTTGAGAAAAAACTAGACAACATACTTCAATAAATTTCAACAAATTTTTAAAGGCTCTTAACAGTAGATTCAGACTTTTTTCAAGGAGAATTATTTGTAGAAAATATTATTATCTTTCTAATGAATCAAGAATCAAATAAATATAACTTCTACTACTAATGAAATTATTAAAAAATAGAAGCAATAACATTTTGGAAAAAAAATTGCAGCTGTGAAATCGCATAGCAGAACTTCAGATAATTTATTGACCATACAAACAATATTTTTAGACTTAGATATAAACTAATGAAATAAATATAAACATGTTGGATTTATGTAAATTCAAGTTTCATGTGAAACTAATATCTGTAGAACTTTTAGTAAATTAAATACAACAACTTTTCAAAACTACCGACTGTAGAGTTTCTAAAATTGCAACAACAACTTCATTGAATTTTTAGATAACTAGAAAAAAAAAATTAGACTTACTCATAAACTAATGAAGTTTAGATAAATCTCTTATCTATCCATCGTGATAAGAATCACATAAATCTAAACACTATGGATTGATATATCATCAAAATATATAGGAAAATTATAATATAGTATATACTGAAAAATAGTATTTCAAACTAAAAAATAAGAAGTCATGTGTAATCAAACAAAATCATAAAGGGTTAAAAAATAAATATATAATCATTTGTAATCAAAAAAAAGAAAACATGCACATGCACAAACATTGCATGTCTTGCATATACATATAGGGTGTTATGTGGTGTATGTTTCATCAATAAGATGCAGATCACGAGATGTGTTATTTTGATATAGATGTAGATATGAGAGTGCATCCCTTTCTTAGCTCTACATGCATGTGTGCTATTGTCTGTTGATATTTTATGAAATTCTCTGTGTGTATGATGATATGTTTTTTCTTCCTTATAATTTCAAAATCAAATGTATAACTTTTTATTATTAAATATAAGTATAAAAATGTTGTCTATAGGTGGATTCAGACACATCGATATTCAGATACTGCCAAACATGATGTTCATGCTTACAGACTTATGATGGACAGTTTTCGACCAGACGACGTATGCAGTTACTGATTACATAGTTAAATTATTATTGTGTAAAATATATGTCTTCATTTATTAATTTATTATTCTTTATTTTTTATTTTTCAGATTTCAAGGATGCTATATAGTGAGACTATCATCCTGAGTCTTCCACTATACTATACGGTGATGCTTGTTGTCGGCTCATGCATCGTTCTTATAATTCATTTTCATAATGTTGAGTAACATCATAGTAATAGAGTTATGGGGTAGTTAGACTTCTATCATATTGTTCTTGCATCGCCCAGTCAGTTACCTTCATTTCATTCCCTAAAGATGTCATAGAAATGAGACTTTTACTAGAGGATATACCATGCACGATATATTGTGATGTGGGATAGATGACATGAGTCTCGATTATGAGGGGTTGACATGATACATATGCATTTATCAGGCCAACTGGATTATGGGACTCGGTACCTCATATCCCTAGTGATATATCTTACAAGATGCAGACAAGACTATCATGATTTGGTAATAATTATTCCTTCTATCATTGAACAATTTTTTTATTAACATTAGTTAACTACATAATTTGTTTTTGCAAGATGCTCGTATCACTCATCTCATTTGTATCTTTGATCCTATAGAGGGAGGTGACTTTGACCAGACTTATTTTCATAGAGTGGTGGCATAACTACTTTCTTCTATGAAAGAGATTTATCATGGAATTTTCTTTGACGTGTTAGGTGATGCAGAGGGTGCAGAGCCTGATATAAATGTGTTAAGGGTGAAGACCCTATTTTGGATGCAGATGTGATGCAGGAGGAGGATTCTCATCATGATTAATCGGATTATCCTCCAGTTCCTATTGCATATGATCCACAACCATATCTAGATACACACACAGAAAGTGTTTGTTAGTATGTTAGATTTTGTTGAAAAGATAGGTGTTGACTGATTTTTGTTGCATTCTTTATTATCCTATGATCTGCAAATATTTTCCACACATCATCCATGTTATTCACATGTTGAAGAGAGTTCCAACCAGCAACTACTATAATTGGAGGTAGGACATGGTACTAGCGATAATATTGTAGATTCACTGCATGCCACACATGACGATGTGGAGTTAGGTATCAGGGATGATGCATAATAGCTATGTACACCAGAGCATATGCATAAACAGAAGTGGTGTAAACACATTATATATACATCTAGTTATGGCACGGAAGAACATCCAGGACACTGACGTACACTATATTGATACATGTGTTGGCCTCCTCTAGTTTTAATGCTCACAAATCATGCTTAACTATTCTAATTATGATTTATTAAGATACATTGTGTTTAATCATATTCAATTATAATTTTAAGCTTTGGTATTAGTGTTTACATCATAAGATAGCATTACAGATTTTGGTTAAGTACGAGCTACCAATACTTAAACTACCAACAGACAAGTCACTGATACTTGTCCTACCAATAGACAAGTCATCGATACTTAGCCTACCGATAGACAAGTCACTGATGTTTTCCCTATCGATAAACAAGTCACTATTAGATGACTCACCGATACATGAGCTACCGACGACATAATCTACCAATAGAGCAACTCAGAATTTTCACCAAGTATGATTCACTGATAGCCTGAATAACCGATAGATTGAGTTACCAAAAGATGAGCTACAGACACATCACCTACCGACAGTTTGACAGATCGATTCAAAGTTACTGATGGCTTGAGTTGCCGATAGAGTAACCTACCGACAACTTGACTTACTGATAGAGATGCTGACCGATACTCATAATTTTTTTCTAAGTATGAGCTACTGATGCATTGAGTCACTGATACATCATATACTAACAGACCAACCTACCAACAGTCTAAGATATCGATAGTCTAAAATACCGCCAGACTGAGTCACTGATGATCTGTCTCTTAAATTCGAACTTATTACTAATAGTCATATTTGGGTTATTTAATGATACTGATTTTATTATTGATCTTTTTTAGAAAACATTAATGATATTGTCAGAACACGATATGAGGTACGAGGTACCTGCACATGATCAAGAACATTTTCTTTATCGGCCCTGCAGTGTATAAATCAAGCACATGGGAAAAAAGAAAAATAGAAGGTTGGTGAACACAAGGCTACACGACTGTGAAACAAGATCTACCAAATATTTTGCATACATGAAGACATTTCTAAGAACCAAAAATTCCACAAATCTCTACAGAAAAAACTTAAAAGTAAATAACACTACAAGGCTCACTAAGAATAGAAGACATAAGCAAAAATGATTCTCTGTTTCTCTCTCTATTTCTAGAAGACTATTACATCTTCACTTATACTATCCTGAAGCATTAAATAAGCTTTATAGAACATCACATAGAGAATTCTAAACTCTTCTTATCATTTATCTCTACATGTATACTTTATTTACATTATGAGTTGCGTGTGTATCTCTGTTTTATAAACACACATTGACTCATGTGATAAACTGGAAGATATATATATATCTTCACCAACCTATCTTTTCATACTTTACATTCCCACTAATAACATTAGAAGAGTTCCCTGTGTGCCCTATTTTTTTTTTTTTACACTCCAACGAAAATTGTGGAAGAGTTATAGTTGACCTTAATAGTTTGTATATTGTTGTTACCTTGATCCAGGGTGTGGATCAAGTTTATTTATTATAAACTACTTGGTGGTAGGTGATCACCAAGTAGAGATGATTAGGTATCAGCTTGAGACTGAACCTCTTTTTTACTTTAACTGTGTGATTTCGAGTTTTGTTTTCTATGTTTTTATAATTATTTTAGAAAACTTAACTTCACTTTAAAAGTTAATCTTAGATAGTGTTTATATTATAATTTTTTTTAGTAGACTATTTTCAAAATTTAAAATAATAATCCATATTTTTTAACTGATAACTAATCAATCTTTGAGAAATATTTTGAATGAACAAAACTTTTATAAATCTACTACTTTGGTTAACTGGTTCATTTTGTTTTAAATTGGGGAACTTTTAAATAAATTTTAAGTAAATATTTTTGATAGAAATTTTTATAGGAACTCAATTCACCCCTGAACAACATTTGGTATCAAAGGTAATTTTTAATCTTCTATTTTCAAAGTTTTAAAATTTTCAAATCTTTTTCAACTGTGATTTTAGTTATGTTTTAAAGATCTCTAAATTTCTACCAATTATAAATTTGTAGTTCTTTAAAACTTTTTTTTACTATTTTAATATAGACAATAGACTGGAAGGTTCTTCTATAATATATCTCTCTACTTTAATGGCACAAATTATACCTAGAGGAAAATTAAAATGAAAATGCATTTGGAAAGTATGGGCTTTGAAATATGGTCTTCAATTGTAGATGAATATAAGATTCTTTCTACTTCCAGGAACACTTGGGATGATGCCACTAAGGAATACTACAATAAAAACTATAAATCTATGAATGAATTATACTGCTCTTTAGGGGATGAAGAATTTAATAGTATTTCTGCATGTAAAACAACACATGAAATTTTGGATACTTTAGTTGTTTCATATGAAGAAACCACTAGTGTTAAAGAAATGAGACTTAATACATATATTATTAAATATGATAACTTCAAGATGAAGCCTAATGAACCTATTTATTACATGTATCTCAGGTTTAATGAAATTGTAAATACGATGGTCTCTCTGGGAAAGACAATCACATCTAAGAAACAAGTAATGTGAATTATCATATGCTTACTAGAAATATGGAGAGGAATCTCGGTGTCAATAAGGTAATCCTTTGACATCAACACTCTACCTATAAAGGAGATGATAGGTAAACTAATGATGTATGAGGAAGAACTGAAGGTCAATAGATAGGAAGATGATGAACCAAAGAGAAATTCAGTGGCTTTCAAAACCACTGCCTCCAAACAAAAAGAGAAAGTGCAACTTCATACTGAAAGTCCCAACAATGAAGAATAATTAAGTGAGAGTGATGAGGATATTTATCAGTTAGACAGGAGTTTTAAAAAGTTTTATATAAATAATAAGTTCTTTAGGAAGCCCAGTTACAATAAAAAATATGAAAATAAGGGAAACTGGAAAAAGGATTGGAAGAGAAATGAAAATACTAATGAAATAGTCTGTTATGAGTGTAAGAGAAGAGGACATTTAAAGTTTGACTCTCCTAAATTAAAGTTCAAAAGGAAATATGAAGACAAAGATAGAAATTACAAAAAGGCAATGAAGGGAACCTGGAGTGCTTCTGAGGATAGATCTAGTGAATCTGAAAGTTTACATGATGAGAAGGGTGAAAAATCCAATATGGGTTTCATGAAAAACACTTCTGAGGTAACCCTAGAATCTCCTGTACATAATTATTATTATTCTAGAGATGAATTTGATTATGAAAATATGAAAAATGAAGAAATGTTTGAATGTTGTAAAATGCTTGAGGATGCATGCAATGAATTGAAAGATAAATATAAATCTTTCAAGAAACAACATGCTCTTATTGTTTCTGTTGAATCTAAGATTACTATTGAAAAGAAGAAGAATGATCAGTTTCTCAATAAGAATAATGAACTTAAACTGTTTAATGAGAAATTAAATAAGGACGTGGAGAGATTCACAAATAGTAAAGATACCATAGTTTAAATGTTTGGAAAACAAGTTGCTCCAAAGTATACTATTGGTATTAGTTATCATCCTGCAAAAATAAATTTTTTTAAAACCAATTTTGTATCCAAATCTATAAAATCTAGTTTTATGCTCAACTTTGAAAAATTTACTCTAAGTTCTAGTGCTGGAACATCTTATACTACTTCTAGTTTTTCCGTACCAAATAGAGTTTATTTTTTTAATACCTTAAAAACTACTTATAGGAAACCCATAAACAAAATGTGGGTTCCCAAAGTTTTAATTAATAATTTTACTGGACCCAAGAAATGTTGGGTACCGATTTTTTTTTGAATTATTTTATAAGAAAATTGTCTGAAGAGTTCTTGTAAAATCTTGTGGTACTTGGATAGTGGGTGTTCAAGACATATGAAAAGGGACTAATCGATCTACAAGAACCTTAATAAGATTGATGGTGGGCATTTCAACTTTGGTGACATTGCAAAAGAAAAAATAATTGGCCTTGTTCAAATCGGTAACACTAACTCAATTTTGATTTCTAAATTTATTTTTGTTGATGGTATTAAGTACAATCTGCTTAACATTTCACAATTATGTGATTATGGATTTCATGTTAAATTTGAAAATGATTCTTTTAATGTTTTTAATTCTAAAAATGATTTAGTATTTGCTGGTTTTAGAAATGAAAATTTTTATGATGTGAATTTAGATTCTTTATTTTCTTAAAATGTTTCTTGCTTGAGTGATTTTCACATAGATTCTTGGCTATATTATAGGATATTAGTCCACTATAATATTCACTCACTTAGAAAACTTACTAGTAAAGGACTAGTCAAGGATCTACCTAAACTTGAGTTTCCAAATGAAAAATTATGTAATCCTTTACAAAAAGAAAAACAACATAAAATATATTTAAAACCAAAGAAAGAAGTTTTGAACTTCTCAACCTCTTGAGTTGGTTCGCATGGATTTTTTTGGACCATCTAGAGTTCCTAGTTTAAATGGGAAGAATTATGTCTATGTTCTAGTAGATGATTTTTCTAGATATACCTGGACCTTATTTCTAGCTCACAGGAGTGAAGTATGTTCTTACTTCACCAAGTATGCTAGAACTATAGAGAACTTAAGTGGTCTTAGAATTAAAACCTTAAGAAGTGACCATGACTATGAGTTTAAAAACCAAGAGTTTGAATCTTTTTTCTCACAAAATAGCTATAGTCGTAACTTCTCTTCTCTTAGGACACCTCATCAGAATGGATTTGTAGAAAGAGGGAATAGAAACTTATAATAAATTTCCTGAACTATGCTCAATGATTATGACTTACCTGTTTACTTTTGGGTAGAAGCTACGAATACAACTTGTTATATAATTAATAGAGTTTTAATTAGACCTATCCTTAAGAAAAATCCCTATGAGTTATGGAGTAATAGGAAGCCTAAGATTAATTACTTTAAAGTTTTTGGTTGCAAAGTTTTTATCCTTAATACAAAATATAATCTTGACAAGTTTTCCTCCAAAAGTGATGAAGGAATTTTCCTAGGTTATTCAACTTATAGCAAAGTTTATAGTGTTTTCAATAAAAGAACCAAGTTTGTGGAAGAATATGTACATATCAAATTTGATGAAACAGATCCACATGAACCTAAAATCTCCCTAGAAAATATTAAGGATGATCTGTCCAATTAGGACATGAATGTTAAACCTTATGACTCTACTGTTAAGAAAGAAGAAAAATCCTCTAGTTCTAGAAAATCTTCAAATTATGACTATAGAGTACCCGAACCTATAGATGAACCTGAAGTAACTAGCCCTTATTTTTCTAGATCTGTCAGAACCCTTAAGAACCACCCCTTAGATGTTGTAGTTGGAGACTTAGATAAAGGGACATAAAGTAGATCTTCTCTAAGGAACCAGGTTGAATATCAAGCCTTTTTGTCACAACTTGAACCTAAGATCATCAATTATTAAATCAATGATGAATTTTGGATAATGGATATGTAGGAAGAGTTGAATCAATTTGAAATAAATAAAGTTTGGAAACTTGTTGATAGACCCAAATACACCTTGATTATAGGCACTAAATGAGTGTTTAGAAATAAAGTAGATGAAGCTGGTACCATAGTGAGAATCAAATCTAGAATGGTTACACAAGGATATAGTCAAGAAAAAGGAATTGACTATGAAGAAACCTTTACACCGGTTGTTAGACTTGAATCCATTAGAATTCTGCTAGAATATGCAGCACATCTCAATTTCAAACTATATCAAATGGATGTTAAAATTTCATTCCTAAATGGGTATATAGTTGAGGATATTTTTGTTTAACAACCCCCCTATTTTACAAACCCTCATTTTCTAAATCATTTTTTCAAATTATCAAAAGATTTTTATGGTTTAAAATAGGATCTAAGATCCTGGTATGATAAGATTGTCACTTTTCTTATTTCTAAAGGTTTTACAAAATTCATAGCTAATTCTACTCTTTTTATTAAAATAATTTCTAAAGATGTTTTAGTTTTTCAAATCTATGTTGATGACATTATTTTTGGATCTTAAAAAAACTCCTTGTGTGTTGATTTTTCAAAAATGATGCAAAATGAATTTGAAATGAGTTTAATGGGAGAACTCAAATTCTTTTTTGGATTTCAAAATTTTTAAAATAAAGAAGGTATTATTTTAAATCAAAGTAAATACAATAAAGATATTTTGAAATGGTTTGGTCTTGATAGTACAAAAGATAGTGATACTTCCGTGAGTACCAACTGTAAATTTGATCTTGATGAAAATGGAAAATTTGTTGATCAAACCAATTATAGATAGATGATTGGAAGTATACTCTACCTGACTACTAGTCAGCTTGATATTATGTTTAGTGTGTGTTTGTATACACGTTTTCAAGAAAACCCTAAATAATCTCATTTAACCGTTGTTAAAAGAATTTTCAAATACCTCAATGTACTACTAACTTAGGACTATTCTATCCCAGAGGAAAACCATTTGACTTAATTATTTATTCTGATGCTGATTTTGGTGGTTTCAAGTTAGATAGAAAAAACACCTTTGGAACATGTCACTTTTTGGTCAAGTCTCTAATATCATGGTGTAGTAAAAAGCAAAATTTTGTTTCATTATCGACTGTTGAAGCTGAATACATAGCTGCTGGTAGTTGTTGTGCTCAGATTTTGTAGGTGAAACACACATTACTAGATTATGGATATCAGTTTAGGAATGTCTAATTCTCACTCAAATTTACCCAAGAGATGAAGGTATAACAGTCCTTGTAGTTTATCTTGGGTTATCGAATCCTCAAAGACCTAAGAAGAAACCTATAGACACATATATTCTTTGGACTGTTTTTGGCTATGAAGTGGCCAACTTAGGATGATTTTATATGGGTTTAAAGGATAACTAAAAGATTTAAGTGAATTTAATTTAAAAGAGTGAGTTGATCCTAGGTTATCACTTGGGGTGGATTGGAAATATTTCCTTTTCAATGATTTCAATTTCTTATATTTGAGATGGGTTCATTTAAGAAGATAAAACGTCATCATCACTTAATGGTTTAATGCCTACACCCCTTAATACTAATCACCTATACACTTGAAGGATCAAAGTTTTGAGCACTTCAAGGTAAAGGTTCGTATTAGCACATGAAGTGTGTGGCCTTAAATTCAACAAGGACGATGGAGTTTAAAAATAATCAAATAAAAATCTCAATTAAAGAAGTGATTATACATTAATGGGGTGATAAATAAAATCCAATCCAGCCCATTACTACTCCCCTGGATCAACCCATAAGTGGGTTAGCCCTCCATTGATTATATGGTTTCAATGGAAGCAGGAAGTAGACTCATGAGGGAGGAATTAAAGAAGTAAAGAAAACAATAAAAAGAAAATGATCACTCCACCGTTGTGTGAATAATTTCACAAGGTTTAGTGTGAATAAATTCACACCTTGAACCAACAGTATCAAAGTGATATGAAGAACAATAGAATAAGAGGAAAAGAAGATATTTTATTAAAAAAACTAAAGTGAATTGAACAACTTACATGTGAAAGACATACTTGAGACAACAAAATCGCAGTATAACATTACAATTGAACAAAGCACCAAATATCCTCAACTCCTCCACCACCACTGCCTTAAATAGAAATTTTTTGAGCCTTGGGTCGAGCCTCCAACAGTACAAAACATCTCAATTAATTTTGGTAGGGCATAGATGGGTGGAAAGTTGAGGGAGAGTAGATTCTTCCACCCTTGACCTGAGGTGGCATCCAGCTTTCATCCACCAAACATACGCGCTTGGAAGACCTTCTATATGGCCTAATTAGAGTGGGCCATAGAAGAAAAAAATAGAGCCCTGGATTTCTCCTAATATCCTGTAAAATTTGGGCCCATTTGGAGTTTTTTATTCGGATATATTATTAGATTAGTGGGATGTTTTTATGGGCCACAGAATCTGGCCCAGAATTTTATCTCAAACTTAGGCCGCCTCAATGACCACAATGGAGGAAGAATTATCACTGGCTCATGAAGAATGATTTGTTCCTCTATATTTCTTATAGAATCCCACGAAATTTGGGATTCATTGGGTCTGTAATTTGGGTCCCACATTCTCATCAGTGGGCCAGTGTCCAATCTGCCTTCTCAAGAATTGCTTCCATTCATCTCCAAATATCTCCATCATCCTTTATGAATCCTCCATTTATCCCTGAATGAAACATGTTAATATTGAAGTGTAGATCAATTTCCCAAAATATAAAATTAAAATATGGATAATTACATTCTTTAAATCAGATGAATCATTGGGTACTTTAAATGATGTTAAAAAATGTACCACATAATAGTGCATTTTAAGAAGGTATTACAATCATAATGTGAAATTATGTTCAAAGTGTAAAATGCACTAAAATGGTATTTATGAATAATAAAAAATATGAATATTATATATATTAACAATGAATAATATCCTCATTTAGTGGCTAATCACACCCCCCCAACTTAAGTTTTTCTTGTCCTGAGCAAAATATATCTCAATAATACGAAATTCGAATTTCCTTTTACAAAAACATTTTAATACACAATGATCATCAAAAACCCTTATACCAAACAATCATGAAACCAATCAAAATATTTTAATACATGATAGTTTCATAAGCATATCCCAATCCCAAGCTCATTCCTTTGTTCAAATTCATTGCCAAATTTCATCCAATATCAATTAAGTATGAGGATGTGTTGTGCATCACAATAGACATGGGGGTTCATCTTTATTCAAGGGGGAAATGACGGAAGCGCTAGGTGGAATCACATTTCAATATTAAGATGATTATTCAAAAAAAATATTGTATTATATTTTTTTTTGTTTTTTTTTTTGCAATTTTTCCATGGTAATTGAAATTACACTCAAAAGAGTCAACCCCTGTAGCGAGACTTTGCCGATGACTCCCAGGCTCAAAGACCTTAGGGCACCAAGTGAATCGCACATACTCAAGAATCATCTCGAGTTAACTCAGTCAAAAACAAATTCAAATTACCAAAAATAAAGATAAAATTATTAACTATGAGCCATACAACTATGGAGTCACGATCCCCAAGTGCCGAAAGCCATGCATTAGGTAATTTCATTGATCTACGTGCAAATTTATTGTTTTTTTATTGAATACTCATATTAAAACTAAAATGATCACCAAACATGTGCTATTTATTTGGGGGACCCCATGAAATCAAACTAATACCCCACTATCCAAAGGACATGCATTGTGATATTTTTTTTTGGATGAAAATATAAATGATGAAATATCACATTGGACAGCCACACTTTCCAAAATATATGCTCATGAAATTATACAAGGATTAAAATTAGAATTAATGCATGATAAATTATTTGATATTCAGTTTCAAATTGTTCAATGTGTATTACCATGTTCAAAGTTAAAGGAATTTTTCCTTCCACTTTCACAAAAAAAAATTCAAATCATTCATTTTTTTTACACAAAAGAATTTTTTATTTTATCTCCCCCCAACTTAAAATAACACTATCCCCAGTGTTTAAAGAAAATAAAATTTATAAGGGGGTAGAGGTAGAGAATGAAAGTTCAAAAAGGCAATTGAAAATGAAGATCATGGAATGAAGTCACCTGGTGGTTGAAGTTGAAATTCTTGCTGCTCCAATTTAGTCCTTTGATATCCATGTCACTTGCAGAGTTCCCTAGTAGAAAAAGGGAAAACAAAACAAACAAAAAAAAACAAAAAAAAAACAATATATATATATATTTATATAATAAATAAAGTAAAATATAAGTATATATATATAAATTATAGAATAAGGAAGCACAAAAAGCCATGGGTCAGTAGTAAGCGCACGCCCCTGTCTCCCTTCGGTCCCAGGTTCGAATCCCCAAGACTTCTCCAGTTGTGACGGGGTTTGACCCACGACCTACGATGTGGACTTTTTATTATTATTATTATTATATATTTTTTATTTTTATTTTAACCTACAAACACATAAAAATAAAATAAAATAAACTGATGATAAATTGTCTCCTTTTTAAATTTATGGGTAAGGTATTACTCAAGGATCACACCACGTGACACAGATGAATATGGCGCTCCCCTTTTGTACCCATCCATACTCATTATAGAAGAATAGGTCAACAGTTTTTTTTCTTCTAAATATCAAAATGACTCATTAATCCTATTTAAAATATAAAGTTGATTAAAACAACAAAATGATTGGAAACTTGAAAACCATGGGTTGCCTCCCATGCAGTGCTTTGTTTAAGGTCGTTATCCCGACATGGATCCTAAATCTATCAATTTTTTCCTGGTTCATAGATTGGATCAATTAACTCAACCTCTATTTCTGTTTATTGAATGATTCAATGAATGGTTTTAACCTTTGACCATTGACCTTGAAAATGTAACCACTTGTGGGATCTTGAATCTCTACTGCCCCATGGGGGTACACATGATGCACTATTAAAGGACCTGACCATCTCGATCTTAACTTTCTCGGGTGTAAATGAAGTTTTGAACTATACAAGAGCACAAGTTTTCCTAGTTCAAAATGTTTGACCTTGATATTCCTAGATTGGTAGGCTTGAACTCTAGCTTTATTGATCCTTGAATTTTCATAAGCCTCCATCCTTAGTTCCTCCAGTTCATTGAGATCTAATTTCCTTTTTGTTCCGACTAATGAGAGGTCATAATCCATTTTCTTAATTTCCTAAAAGGCCTTATGCTCAATTTCAACAGGTAAATGGCATGATTTTCCATAAACCAACCTATATGGTGAAATTACTAGGATGGTTTTGAATGTTGTACGATATGCCCAAAGAGCATCCAAGAGTTTCTCAGACCAATCTTTCCTAGAAGGATTGACAGTTTTCTCAAGAATTTGTTTGATTTCACAATTGGCTAACTCAGCTTGACCATTGGTCTGTGGGTGGTAAATAGTGGACACTTTGTGAGAAATTCCATATTTTTCCATGAGTTATGAGAATGGATGATTGCAAAAATGAGTTCCACGATCACTAATGATAGCCCTAGGAATTCCAAATCTAGAGAAGATGTTTTCCTTGAGAAATCTAATCACAGTTTGATGATCATTGGATTTTGTAGTAATGGACTCAACCCATTTGGAGACATAATTGATAGCTAAGAGAATGTAAATATATCCCCTAGAGTTTGGGAAGTGACCCATGAAATCAATTCCCCAATAGTCAAAGATTTCAACCACTAAGATGGGAGTGAGTGGAATTTGATTCCTTTTTTGTGATGGACCCTACTTGTTGACACCTAGGACAGCTTTGACAAAATGTGTAGGAGTCCCTTGAGAGGGTGGGCTAGAAGAGACCACACTAAAGAATCTTAGTAGAGGTTTTATTATAGTAAAAGTGAACTCCACATGCCTCACTATGACAGAATTTAAGGATGGACTCTTATTCAGATTCTGGGACACACCTCCTAATGACTTGGTCAGGGCAGAACTTATAGAGGTATGGATCATCAAACACATAGTTTCTAACATCAGAAAGGAATTTCCTTAGATCTTGAGTCCCTAATAATTTTTTAATGACTCCTGTAACTAAGAAATTGGCTATGTCGGCATACCAAGGGCAGTCACTCACAGAGTATAGGTGTTCATTAGGAAATTAATTAGATACATAAAGGTGATTTGAGTTGTCTTTTAATTCCATAATAGAGAGGTGATAAGCTACATTATTTTCAACACCCTTTTTATCCTTAATTGTGAGGTCAAATTCTTGTAAGAGAAGGACCCACCTAATCAGTCTAGCCTTAGCATCTTGTTTTTGGAAGAGGTATTTTAGTGTAGAATGGTCAGTGAACATAGTGATGGGGGATCCTAAGAGGTAGGACTTAAACTTCTCTAAGGAAAACACAATAGTAAGTAACTCCTTTTCATTATTGGTGTAGTTTATTTGGGCATCATTTAAGGATTTTCTTACATAAGCAATGACATAAGGAGTTTTATCACAACGTTGTCCTAACACAGCTCCTACAGCAAAGTCACCAGCATCACACATAAGTTCGAAAGGAAGGTTCCAATTCTGAGATTTCATAATGGGTAGAGAGTTGAGAGAGGATTTGAGGGTTGAGAATGAACCCTCACAGCTTTCTATCCAAACAAATAGAGCATCCTTTACTAGAAGAGCACAAAGGGTACGGGAGATTTAACTAAAGTCCTTGATGAATATTCTATAGAAACCAGCATTTCCTAAGAAAGACCTCACTTCCTTGATAGTTTTGGGTGATGGAAGGTGACAAATGATGTCAAAATTAGATTTATCAACTTCAATACCCCTACTCGAGACTAGATGGCCAAGGACTAGTCCCTCTTTAACCATGAAATGAAATTTTTCCCAGTTTAGGACTAGATTCTTTTCTTCACATATTGACAAGACTCTCTCCACATTTTGCAGAAATCCCTCAAATTTATCCCCAAACAGAGAGAAGTCATCCATGAAGACCTCAAGAAAATCCCCTACCATGTCTGAGAAGATTCCCATCATGCACCGTTGGAAGGTTCCAGGGGCATTGCATAACCCGAAGGGCGTGCGTTTGAAAGCAAAGGTGTTGAATGGACATGTGAATGTAGTCTTCCCTTGATCCTCTAGGGAGACCTCAATTTTATTATACCCCAAGTACCCATCTAAGAAATAGTAGAAGGCATGAACTTCCACTCTCTCAAGGACTTGTTCAATGAATGGTAAGGGGAAATGGTCCTTCTTGGTGAATGAGTTTAGCTTCCTATAGTCAATGCAGACCCTCCATCCACTACTCACCCTTGTTGGAAGAATCTCTCCATCCTCATTGGTTATCATTGTGATTCCAGCCTTTTTTGGAACCACTTGGATTGGTCTCACCCATTCACTCTCATCTATGGGATATATGATACCAGCTTTTAACAATTTCAGAAGTTCTTTTCTTACTACCTCCGTGAGATTAGGATTGAGTCGTCGTTGAGGTTGATGAAATGGCTTTGAATCAGATTCCAGAAAAATCCTATGAGTCCCAATAAGTGGAATAATCCCAGGAATATCAGACAGGGTCCAACCAATGGCTTTCTTATGTTTCCTAAGGACATCTAGAAGCATCCTCTCATGATTTGCTTCAAGAGAAAAAGAAATGACAATAGGATGTGTTTGATTGTCCCTTAGGAAAGCATACTTGAGTGCAGTGGGAAGTTCCTTCAATTCAAGATCAGGTTGGTTCTGAATTTCAGTAGAAGATTGGGACATTGGATCAAGATCAATTTTGTTTCCTAGAGTTTTAGATAGGATTGATTCTCCACATGTAGAAGTTTCAGCTACTAGTTATGCTCGATCGGATTTAGGGAAGGAAGTTGGAGTGGTCTCCATGAAAGTGGTTTCCTGAAAGGTTTCACTAATTTTTGGACCTAAGACTTAATCATAAGAGCAATTTGAAAATGATTCAAGCCAAGGAGATAAACTTCCTTCATATGAACAAAGGAAATCAATCTCATCCTGACTTAAACATTCATCAAATATTCCTTGATGTTCTATGGATTCATTATCAATGATTACTATCATGTTTACTTCATGAATGTCCTCTTCATCCCCTATTTGTGAGCTTTCATTATAGATGTTCAAGTCTAGACTCATGTTCCCAAAGGTGATGGTCATGTTCCCATTTCGAACTCGGATAACAGAGTTGATTATTGCAATGAAGGGATGACCAAGTATAATTGGGGTTTGTTCCTTATTTCCTAAGTTTGGATGGTTTTCAAGGACAATGAAGTTAGCAGGGTAGATGAATTTTTCAACCTTTACCATAACTTCCTTTAAAATCCCCTTTGGAACCCTAATGCTATGATCAGCAAGTTGAAGTGTGACAGATGTGGGTTGGAATTCTTCTAGTCCTAACTGGCAGTACATAGCATAGGGGATGAGATTGACACTAGCACCTAGATCACACAAGGCCTTGACAACTTTGCTCTCTCCTATTTCAACGTTGATTTAAGGGAAACCAGGGTCTTTCAACTTAGGATGAATGGTCCCTTGAATGGTGGTACTCACATTAGCAGCCAAAAAGACTTGGTTTTTATGTGAAAATTTTCCTTTAAAAGTGCACAAGTCCTTAAGGTACTTTGAGTATGCAGGAATGGTTTGAATTTCATCAAGAAGGGGAATGTTCAACTTGACTTGTGAAAATATTTCCCTCAATGTTTCACTCAATTCAGGCTTGGTTTTCCCCCTCATGTGTTGAGGAAATGGTGCAGGTTGTGGGGTTTTTTGTTGAAGAGTTGTTCCTTTGACAATGTTATCACGTTTTTCAGTTTGATCATTTGGTTCATTTGAATTTTCATCCAAGTTTGAATCTTTAGGTGGGTTCTGAATTAGTTGTTCAGGTTTCACAATTGATTTCCCACTTCTTAAAATAGTCATAGCCTTTAGTTGTTCATGAGTTGTTTGAGTACAACTTGACTCTCCCCTTGAAGTTGAGGATGGCACCGCCTGAGTAGGCATGGGTGCCTTTCTAGTTTTGATGGTTTTAAGTTCTTGTTTTAGGGAAGAGACTTCCGATTTCATCCTCTCCAGTTGTTTGAACAGTTGTTCTAGTAGTCTTTGTGGAACATTTTGGGTTGGTGCTTGAGAATATTGGTTTATCCCAGGGGGATATTTTGGAGGTGGGATGGTTTGTTGAAAATGGACCGGTGGCTGTTGGTATTGGATAGGTTGGGTTTGGAACTGGTTATGGGTTTGGTAGTTCTGATGGGGTAAGAATTTTGTCTCTGTGGTTGGCTAGGTTGTTGGTTATCTTTCCAGCGGAAGCCTGGGTGGTCATTATACCTTGGGTTGAAGTTGTTTTGGTATTGAGGCTTTTGAAAGTTCAAAGCATTTACTTACACTGGGGGTCCTCCTAAAATAACATCCTTGATGGATGGAATGGTTGGGAAGTTGTCTGTCTTATGGTCATGTTTGTCACAAATTGTGCAAACAAGGTCAACAGTTTGTATTTCATGGACTTTCCTAAGGTCTATTTCTTCAACCTTCCTAGAGAGTGCTGCGAGTTTATCCCTAAGGCTTTCCTCTTCTCTAAGTGTATGAATTCCAGTAGTTCTTTGTGTCTTTTCAGAATAAGGTGAAGTTCCCCATGTTTGGTTTTGTTCAGAAAGGATTTCTAGATACTCATAAGCATCATTTGGGGCTTTGTTTTTAAAGGTTCCATTACATATCATGTCAATGAATTGTTTGTTCCCCGGACCCAACCCTTCATAGAAAATTCTCGCTTGTTCAGGAATAGAAAAACCATGGTGTGGAAACATGTTTAGAGTGTCTTTGAACCTCTCCCATGTTTCATAGAATTACTCTCCCTCTTTTTCAAAAAAAAATTGGATACTCTTTTTAAGTGTAATTGTTTTGTGGTGGGGAAAGTATTTCTTGTATAATTCTCTTTGTAGTTGGTCCCAAGAGTTTATGGATGATGGTCTCAAATTTTTTAGCCAATTTTTAGCTCGATCCTTTAAAGAAAAAGTAAATAGCCTCATCTTAGATGATTCTAGTTGATGTGGGGGACACATGGTTTCTATAATGTCATTGAACTCCTTAATGTGAAGGTAGGGCATCTCAGACTCCATTCCATGGAATGTGGGAAGGTGGTTTAGGACATGGGGTTTAAAGATGTAGTTGGAATCTCCTAGGGAATTGTGTCTAATGCATGAGGGGGCATTGGTCCAGGAAGGTGTGAGGTAGTCATTCATGGTTTGATTAATTGCATTCCCCAAGTTTGGGGCTGCCTCATTTGGGTTTCCATTTTGGTTTCCACCCGGGTTTATGAGTTGGTTTCTTTGAAGACTTTCCATTGAAATAGGATAAATTTTTGACTAGAAGGTGTTAGGAAGATTAGGATCTAATGGAAAGAGTTCCCTTGGTGTACTTGACTCCCCAACCCCAGGACTATCCACCCTAACTAGACGGTTTTATTGATCGCGGGTATAGGCGGACATGCGCCAAAAGAAAAAAAAACAAGAAAGGGACAAGATAAGAGAATTTGGATGAGAAAATAGGAAAAAGTGGAGAATATAATGGGTGTTTATATGACTTACTTGGTTCCCCGGCAACGGTGCCCAAATTTGATTCACGCTCAAATTTACCCAAGAGATGAAGGTAGAAGGGTTCTTGTAGTTTAGCTTGGGTTATTGAATCCTCAGAGACCTAAGAAGAAACCTATAGACACGTACATTCTATGGACTATTTTTGGATATGAAGTGGACAAATTTGGTTGATTTTATATGGGTTTAAAGTATAACTAAAATATTTAAGTGAATTCAATTTAAAATAGTGATTTGATCCTAGGTTATCACTTGGGGTGAATTGGACGTATTTCCTTTTCAATGATTTCAATTTCTTATATTTGAGATGGGTTCATTTAAGAAGATAAAACATCATCATCACTTACTGGTTTAATTCCTACACCCTTTAATACTAATCACCTATACACTTGAAGGATCAAAGTTTTGAGCACTTCAAGGTAAAGGTTCATATTAGCACATGAAGTGTGTGGCCTTAAATTCAACAAGGACGATGGAGTTTAAAAATCATCAAATAAAAATCTCAATTAAAGAAGTGATTATACATTAATGGGGTGATAAATAACATCCAATCCAGCCCCTTTCTACTCCCTTGGATCAACCCATAAGTGGTTTATCCCTCCATTGATGCTATGGTTTCAATGGAAGTGGGAAGTAGACTCATGAGGGAGGAATTGAAGAAGTAAAGAAAACAATAAAAAGAAAATGATCACTCCACCGTTGTGTGAATAATATCACAAGGTTTAGTGTGAATAAATTCACACCTTGAACCAAAAGTATCAAAGTGATATGAAGAACAACAGAATAAGAGGAAAAGAAGAGATTTTATTAATAAAATAAAGTTAATTGAACAACTTACATGTGAAAGACAAACTTGAGACAACAAAATCGCAGCATAACATTACAATTGAACAAAGCACAAAAGATCCTCAACTCCTCCATCACCACTGCCTTAAATAGGAATTTTTGGAGCCTTGGGTCTATCCTACAGTAGTAAAAAGCATCTCAATTAATTTTGGTAGGCCATAGGTGGGTGGAAAGTTAAGGGAGAGTTGATTTTTCCACCCTTGACCCGAGGTGGCATCCAACTTTCATCCACCGAACAGACACGCTTGGAAGACCTTCTAGATGGCCAAATTAGAGTGGTCCATAGAAGAATAAAATGTATCCCCTGATGTCTCTTAACCTATTGTAAAATTTGGGCCCATTTGGAGTTGTGAATTCGGATATATGATTAGATTAATGGGCTGTTTTTCTGGGCCACAGAATCTAGCCCAGAATTTTATCTCTAACTTGGTCCGTCTCAATGACCACAATGGAGGCCTAATTAGCACTGGATCCTGAAGAATGATATGTTCCTATATATTTCTTATATCATCCCACGAAATTTGGGATTCATTGGGTCTGTAATGTGGGTCCCACATTCTCATCAGTGGGCCAGTGTCCAATCTGCCTTTTCAAGAATTGCTTCCATTCATCTCCAAATATCTTCATTATCCTTTATGAATCCTCCATTTATCCCTAAATGAAACATGTTCATATTTAAGTGCACATCAATTTCCCAAAATATAAAATTAAAATATGGATAATTTCATTCTTTAAAATCAGATGAATCATTGGGTACTTTAAATGATGTTAAAAAATGTACCACATAATAGTGCATTTTAAGAAGGTATTGCAATCATAATGTGAAATGATGTTCAAAGTGTAAAATGCACTAAAATGGTATTTATGAATAATAAAGAACATGAATATTATATATATTAACAATGAATATTAGCCTCATTTAGTGGCTAATCAATGTTCCTACAAACTGTGATAATGCAAGTGCTATTAACATTTCTAAGAATCCATTTTCTCACTCTAGAACAAAACATATTGATGTAAGACATCACTTTTTGAGAGATCATTATAAAAAAGGTGATATAACTCTTGAATTCATTGGAACATAACATCAGTTTGCTGATATTTTTACTAAGCCTTTAAACTCTGAGAGGATGGGTTACATCAGACATGAGTTAAGGATGATAAATTTTTGAGGGCTTACTATTCGTGACTCACTTATGATGTCTCACCAACGTGACTCACCAATGATGTCTCACCGACGTGAATCACCGATGATGTCTCCCCCAACGTGACTCATCTATGATGTCTCACCGATGTGACGCACATATGATGTCTCATTAACAGGTCTCACCGATGTGTCTCACCGACCGATACTTATTTATTTCTCTGTCTGGAATTTTAAACATCATTGCTTTATTTTTTTTATTTTTTTTTAACCCGAATTTAATATTTTATGTTTTAAAATCCCTAAATGATAAAATAAGGGTCGATCCAATACTTTTTACCCTCACTCTATTACTCTCGGACTCTTACCCTCAAACCTTTCTCTCCCGAGCTATTACCTTTCTCTATCGAACTAAAACCTTTAAACCTCTCTCAATGGATCATGTCAAGTGAATCCTTCAAGGATCTGAGGATGAGTCACATCAGTCTAAGAGGCAAAGAGGTGAAGCTAACCAACCAAAATTGTAGCCTGCTCATCCAGAACTCGCGAATAGCATTTTGACTCCTGAGAAGGAAGTACATTCAGAATGGATGTTATCGAGTAAGCCCCTTCTACTGAATATATTGCAAACCCAAGGCTGGTTGGAGTGGTTCTCCAATAATGAGAGGTCATACTATCTGAGACTGGTACAAGATTTTCACCTACATTATGAGTTTTTGCTGGAAGGATCTGAGGCATTTTGGATAAATTCGATAGTAGATGGAAGGAGAGTGTCTTTTTCATCCAAGCATTGGGAAGAATGTTTAAAGGTACCCCATAAGGGTGTTTGTGATGTCCATCAAGGAAGTGATCCTCCAACAAGTGAC
The DNA here is from genome assembly GCA_963277665.1 of Viscum album. Taxonomy (NCBI): domain Eukaryota; kingdom Viridiplantae; phylum Streptophyta; class Magnoliopsida; order Santalales; family Viscaceae; genus Viscum; species Viscum album. The sequence continues at coordinate 875,594,015 of OY728160.1, read as the reverse complement.
CTCTTCAATTATGAGGCATTTTTGGCTGAGTTGACAAGTAATGGAGAGCATAGGAGGCCTATTTCTACAGATCTCGATGGTGAGAGGAGGCTTTTATTTAAATTCATCTAGCATCAGTTATGTCCCAAGAAAGGGGAATTCACTTATCTTAAGTACCAGGATGTGTTTTTGCTATATCTGTTGAAGAAAGGTCATAAGGTAAACTTGTGAAAATATATGATGGTTCATATTAGTGATATGATCAAGACCTATTGCAAGACAAACTCTTCATTTTATCCTAGAATTATCTCTTTCGTGTTGAAGGATGAGGGCTTTATAAATAAAGATGAAGATACATTCTCTTCTTGTGATGGTTTTTGTCTCAACAAAGTTATCTGTAAGAGGATGAAAATTAATTGGAATCCCTCAAAAAAGACGTGGGATGAGGATAATGAAAATTTATATGAGAAATTTGATCCCATTGAGCATCTCTCAAGGTCGAGGAACATGGTTGATCTTGGTCTAGGACCAGATGAAGCTGATGAGTATTCTGATGAGGATGTGGCTGAGGAAGGTCAAGAAAATGAGTCTCCTATTGATGACGGGAGTGATCCTAATATTGATGATAGTCCAACGAGGATGTCTTATGGTTTTACAATTCCATATAGACCTCTACCTTCTAAGGAACCACTTCTACCTGAGAATGATAGTGAAGAGACTAAACAGTCAAAAAATACTGAGTATCAGAGCAGATCTAGTAACGAAGAAGAATCTAGTGAAGAAGAATGAAGTGGTAGTAAATAAGGAGATGAAGATGAGGATGATGATGAAGTTGAGAATGGTGATGAATTTGAGGATGATGATGGAGAATCTGGAGAGGATGATGGAGAAGATGAAAGTTAAAGGAAATATGCAGAAAGTGATGATTCAAACAGTGGATCAGACCATGGTGATGATGACCAAGGTCCTGGTAGAGATGCTATTGATCTAACCCTAGATTGTGTTGAACATGAGAATCTTGTTGGTCCTACCTTAGTGGAACAAGAACCTATTGTGGAATCCCATGGGGCTGCTGAACATGTTTTGATTGAGGAAAGGGATCCTGATGATCATGTTAAACCAGTTGTGGTTGGAGAGAGAGCTCATGGTGTCCATGTTTAGGAGGAAGTTCAAGATGTAAGGGATGTATTTGTGACTCCAGTGAGGGAGTTGGTTTATTCCAGGAAAAGGACACCTTTTAAGGGGGAGAGACCTGCTAAGAGAGATAAGGTTGATGTACTGGCTCCTTTAGATGAAATTGTTGTACCTATATGGAGGATAGATCCAGGATATGTGACTCTAGGTTTGGACTACCATAATTCAGAGGATAGGCCAGCTGCTCCTACTCCTATGGTTGGTTCAGAACCTATTGAATATATCACCAAAGCTAATTTTAATTCCTTCAAGGAAGATTTTTTGGGTGTTGTTCGATCAACCCCTTCACAGCCACCTACACCAGTTTCCAGAATTAGTGAAAGAGATGTTGATTTTATTAATGAGAGAGTTGTGTCTCAGGTTGAGCCAAGGCTGGTCACTCTTGCGGAAGCTATTGTTTTAGATAATCAGAAGATGAGTAATGAGTTAACTACTATGGTTTCTTCCATTAACAGTCTGAAAATTGAATATAGAACTTCTTTAGACAAAGTTCTGAAGAGTCTTGGTGACACCACTTCTGAATCTTCTAAGGAAGATACTTTTTCTCATACTCTAACTCTTGATCTAACTCATTTGAGATCAGATATTCGAGATATAGTGCAAGGTGCCTCTGGCTCAGTTGCTCCTGTTGCTCATTCTCTAGATGTTGAGATGGTCATAAATGTGATTAGAGAGGAACTTTAGACTGTGATGGGTGGCACTGGTCAGGAGAGTCTCCGTAAGATCAGCAAGAACTATGACCATGTGCATGACATGGTGAGATTTTATTCAAAATAAGCCACTACTGCTCAAGAAGAAATAACCAAAAAAGTAGACCTCTATTGTAAGAGTATTTACACAAAAAACTAGTTAACCATCCATTTCAAGTATTTAGTGAAGAATTTGAGGTTACCTCTAGTGACTCAGGCATTCAAGGAGCAAGTTAGGCAGTTAAAAGAGTTTACTCCTGCCCTTGGGAAGTTCGTGGAAAATAAAGATGATTTTGATAAGGCAATGGAATATGGTGGTGAGGTCATTAAGGACTTCATAAATTTGCTCAAACCATACATGCACCATCACAACACATCCATTGTTGTTCCAACAGCTTCTCCTCTCAGACTAGTCATATCTGCTTCTACCTCTTCTTCTTCTACCCTTTTCTCACCTTTGACCATGACCCCTGCTCAAGCTCTCAGCCATATTAGACCTGTCATCCAACAAGAACTCACAGGTTCTACTTCCTCTTCTAGACCAAGCCTTGCTTCATCTGTCTTTCAAGAAATTCCTCTTCCTTTCCTCACTATCTGCACTGATCCACCAACTACTATTGTTGCACCTTCTGCTCCTCCCACCTCTGCTTTTGATAAGGGAAAGGAAGTGATGGACTTGGATGCGACCAAGAAATAGTTGGATCACTTTTTGATAGGGATTTGATGTATTTTGTTGTTGTACTGTTTTTCTTATCCCCTATACTGCTTGATTAATGGAATACCCTCTGTGATTTCATCTCATCGATTATCTCATTATCTGTTATTTCATTTTCATTCAGTGTTTCCTTTTTGATAATCCCAAATGGGGGAGAAATAATATGACATCTCTCTTAGGGGGAGTTTAAGATTAAGCTTGAAGATTAAAAGGGAACATATAATTGAAACATGCCATTTAACAAGTAATATGTACTTGTATTTATTTTAAAATTTCATCTCAATAATTTGTGCAATATGATAAGCATATTTTTGCTCTGATCATAATAAATCAATTTTTGTGATATATAATGCCATGATTTGTGATCATGAAAAAGTGGTAGATTGTTGGTCTCCTTTAGTTTTAATGCTCACAAATCATGCTTAACTATGCTAATTACGATTTATTAAGATACATTGTGTTTAATCATGTTCGATTATAAATTTAACCTCCTGGTGTTGGTGTTTACATCATAAGACAACATTACAGATTTTGGTTAAGTATGAGGTACCGATACTTGTTCTGCCAACAGACAAGTCACCGATACTTGTCCTACGGATAAACAAGTCACGGATACTTGTCCTATGGATATTCAAGTCACGGATACTTGTCCTACCGATAGACAAGTCACTGATATTTTTCCTATCGATAGACAAGTCACTGATACCCGACTCACCGATACATGAGCTACTGATGACATAAGTTACCGATAGAGCGACTCGAAATTTTCACTAAGTATGAGTCATCGACAGCCTGACTAACCGACAGATTGAGTTACCGATAGATGATCTACCGACGCATCACCTACCAACAGCTCGACAGACCGATTCGAAGTTACAGATAACTTGAGTTACTGATAGAGTAACCTACCAACAGCTCGACTTACCGACAGAGCGACTGACCGATACTCAGAATTTTTCGCTAAGTATGAGCTACCGATGCACTGAGTCACCGATGGATCATCTACCAACATACCGACCTACCGACAATCTGAGATACCGACAGTCTGAACTACCGATAGACTGAGTCACCGATGATCTATCTCTTAAATTCAAATTTATTACTAACGGTCATACTTGAGTTATTTAGTGATACTAATTTTACTATTGATCTTTTGTAGACAACATTAATGACATCGTCTCAACACAATACAAGGTATGAGGTACATGCACATGATCAAGAACATGCTCCTTGTCGACCCTGCAGTGTATAAATCAAGCACATGGGCGAAAAGAAAAATATGAGGTTGGTGAACACAAGGTTGCACGATTGTGAAACAAGCCCTACCAAATATTGTGCATACATGAAGAAATTGTTGAGAACAAAAAATGCCACAAATCTCTGCAGCAACAACTTAAAAATAAAGAACAATTCGAGGCTCACTAAGAATATAATACAGAAGCAAAAACGATTCTCTATTTTTCTATTTGTTGCTGGAAGACAACTCAAGCTTCAATTCTACTATCCTGAAGAAGTTCAAAAGCTTCATAGAACACCACAAAGAGCATTCTAAACTCTTCTTATCATTTAGCTTTGCCTGTATACTTTATTTACATTTTGAGCAGTGTGTGTATCTCTGTTTTATAAACACACACCGACTCATGTGCTAAACTGGAAGATACATAGATATCTTCACCAACCTATCTTTTCATACTTTACATTCCCACAGATAACAGTGGAATAGGTCTTTGCGCGGCCTGTCTGTTTGTTTTTACACTCCCAAGAAAACTATGAAAGATGTCTAGTTGACCTGAACAGTTTGTATACTGTTGTTACCCTGATCCAGGGTGTGGATCAAGTTTATTTAACATAAATTGTTTGGTGGAAGGTGAGCACCAAGTGGAAAGGATTAAGTCTCGGCTTGAGACTTAATCACTTGTTTACTTTCACTGTGTGCTTTCAAGTTTTTTTTCTCTGTTTTTATAATTATTTCAGAAAACTTAACTTAACTTTGATAGTTAATCTTAGACAGTGTTTATATTAGAATTCGTGTTAGTAGACTATTTTTAGAAGTTAAAATAATAATCCGTATCGTTTTAACTAAGAACTAATCAATCTTCGAAAAAACTTTTGAACGAAAAAAACTTTTATAAACCAGCTACTTTGGTTAACTGGGCCATTTTGTTTTAAATTTGTGAACTTTTAAATAACTTTTAAATAAAGGTTTTTGACATACATTTTTACAGGAACTCAATTCACCCCCTTCTTGATTGTCATACTTCGACCAACGACATGTTATATGTTTTTTAAATCGCTACTTATACATTATTTAAAAACATACTAATATATTATATTTTGTTGCACAAATCATTAAACTTATATAATTGGAAATTCATACAAATATTTTTGAACGATTAAGAAACATCAATACTAATAACTACATTGGTAACAATAATAATTGCTATTTGTTATTTATATTAATACCTCTTAATATTATTATCCATATCATGTATAATAAATAACCATCTTAAATCTATTATTAAATATTAATAATATTATTATTTTGAATTCAATAAATATTATTAATATTAATAATAAATATTATCTTATTTCTTATATAAGTAATTAATCAATAATACAACATTATATATTAAGAATAATATAATTATTAATTAGTATATATTTTGTCTAAATACAAATTATTTTATTTATATTATTATACAATAAATATTAGCTATAATGCTATTAATTACATTAATAATAAATAATACAATTGATAATTGATAAATGTTTTACGTGTTAATAAATTACTAATAATCCTATTAACAAAAATTTAATAAAGATTTATAAATAAAATTTTATAAATATTAGTTGTTACACTGTTAATTAATTAATAACATAATAATATAATATTAATTAACAATAAATAATACATTTGATTATTAATAAATATACCACCTATTAATAAATTGATAATATTTTATATCAACAAAAAAATTCTCTAATGGAGAAGCGTGAACGAAAATCACGCCTTCCCATACCCATTTTTTTAAATATCAAGTACCTCTCCTTTTTTATTTTTTAAAATTGTAAAAATCCATTAAAAACACGGGTGAAAAATGATTTGATTGTAAATTGATTATGATTAAAAAAAAAAAATCTAGACGAAGCGGGTGAACAGTAGCTCAGAATCGTCCCTGTAATTTTCCATTATAATTTTGAAGTGTCCATGTTATATCGGAAGCCCCTTCGTAGCGAATCGGAATCCTGTCGTACCATCGACACTCCCTCTCGCGCGCCCGCTCCTGGGAATCGTAAGTTAACGTGTATTCAGCAGCTTCGGGCTTGCTTCAATCCATTCTTTGTGTGCTTTGTTTAGTCATGATGTTTTATCCAGTCGGAACCACGTTGAATAATTAATTCTGATTGATTTGAAACCTTTTGATCTTTGTTGGTTCTGCGTTAGGTTTTTAAGTACAAAATAAAAACAATTTGAGAAAACGATGAAACGAGTACTGCTTTAATTCCAATATGTCAGTTTCCTTTCTGTTCTTAGGGTTTTTGAAAATTAAATTCACCTAGGTTTCCTTGGGGAAGCGGAATGCATCCATCCTTTGGTTTCTCTTAACTGTATTAAGGCTGAATTTGATCATAACAGGGTGGGTCTATCAAGCAATCGGTCTTGCATCGATTATAAATGGGCAACTTGTTAAAATCCTCACAGATTGTTGTTATTCATCTCGTGCGCAATGCAAGTGTACTAATTGAATTTCCCTGCAATCCTGGACTTAAATATTTTAGAAAGTAGCAAATGTATTGTTCCCTGCTTTGAACATATCTTTGTTTTCTAATGGGTATTTGATGATAATAAGTCAAGCTTCTGTTTTTCCAACTCTGAATGTCGCCTCCCTGATGTCATCTACCATACTGGAATAAAAGTATTTTGTTTGATTATTTGGTTTAAGCAGAAATCATACTGGGATTGTTATTGGTTAATTTTTGCAGCTTATTCACTTTTCTTGCACCTGTGTTTTACTGTATGTTTTTGCAATTCAGAAGTCAAGCTTGAGGATTGGGTGACTGTGATCAGACTTTGTTTTCTTCATCATGGTAATTTTTGTGTTTCAACTTTCAACCGTGTTTAAACGTGCAGTCTCATGTTTCTCTCTAGGGAAATTCTTGGAAGTGAAACATAGATCTTTCATTATTATCTCTAGGGAAATTCTTGGAAGTGAAACATAGACCTTTCTTTAAAACATGCTTTTGAAGTTTGTACTTAACGCCTGGGGATCATTTACATGATTATTGAAATGTTTTATCGGTGTGTTTGTAAGCATGTTTCACTGACATTTTAACAAGGAGTTGAATTTATAGTCCCAAAGGCTACCTAAGTATTACATACATAAACATTGCATCATTTTAGATGAATATTTAATACATTTCACAATAATACACGCCCCATAACAGTAAATGTTTAGTGTATTTGAAGACTAGATAGACAATCAACTTATTTTATGAAAGATCTTTAGCATCTCTCACAAAGTTTTTCTCTCACAGTTCCCTTTTTAGACATTTTTTACTTGATAGCTTTCTTCATAATCTGGGGAAAATGAAAACATAAGAAAGAGTGAGCTCAGATGTTTAGAAAGGATAAGCATGAGAGATAACAATTGATGATCATACGCAAGCATAAGATAAACATTAAAGTATGAGAGCATTCATAACTTACGAAGTTCATACCTAATTTGTCATAAGATTATAAATCATGAGTCATGACATAAAACTTTAGCATTTCAAGACACGAGTCATAAGAGTGATGAATCATCATTAATCAATTATGACCCATGAAAGCATCTCATAAGCATAAGAACATGTCATGGGAATTGTGGCACAATTATAAGTATAGAAAATCATTTTATTAGTCATGGCTCACTACCAAGACCATCATCAAATAGCAGACAAACTCCCATAATGGATTGAGTTCACTTCCCAACCTCTTTTCATTCTTGAAATGGGTTCACTCCCCATCCCCTTTCATATTATCTCATGAGATATTAATCATCACCCAATGCATTGAAGTACTATATGATTTTGGGTTGACCCGTCACATAATGAAAACTATACATATGGGTGCCATAAGATCATGAAAACATTCATCATTCTATCAGTGCATAACCCGCGAAAAAGAAATGGGTTTCATAAAGATTTCATCACCACATAATCATAAACCAATCAGAGAAAGAACATGAATGGTATAATTAGATCATATCCCCAGTGACACATAAGAAACATCAAAGGATGTTGATCTAGATGAAAAACACCTTTAAAAGAACATCCGAACCATTCTTTGAAAACATGAGAAAAATATCATTTTCTTATGATAACATTTTAAATAAAATTTATTAGAACTTTGAGAAAATGATTTTCTTTGAAAATAACCATGAAGCTTCAAAATAAAGGACGGTCATGACAGCAGGAAAAACTGGTCACGCGGTAAACGTTAAAACAAAGATTCCTTTCAAACTTTTTATAAAAAGTCATAAAGAACTTGTTTGAAAAAACATTGTAAAAATTCCTTTTTAATTCTTTGAAAAGAAAGTCAAATATGGTTGAAAATGACTTTAAATAATCATTGAGACATTCCTGAAAACATTTTAAAGAATATAGACATGGAAGAAAAAGTTTGTCGACAAAAGAGGAAATAAGGTCTGCTTTTCTTTCTTAAAAAAACATTTTCTCGATCGTTTTTAGTACCAAAGAGAGGAGAATGAAATGAAAACATGAAAACCCCAAAAATAACAGAAAAGAAGAAAGTAGATGGAGTTTAAGAGATAAAGAACACATAATTTCTCAAAAAGAGATTCAAACATGAACAATCCTGATTAAAAATGCGATTGCAACATAAACCCCTATTCATAGTTATTAATGGCACGTGCCATGGCGCGCGCCGGGAAACCGAGCGCCACGCCATGGCTTCGCCATGGCGCATCTGGAAAAGCGCACAATGGCGCGCGCTATGGTGTGCAATGGCGCTCAATGGCGCGACGTGCGCCACTGCGCTAAACTGTGCGTTTTTTTGGCAATTTTTTAACCTGTGTTTGTCGAATCATATCCCGATCCCGATTAAAAACACCTCAAACGTACCTCACGCGCGACCTTTCCTACTGCGCAGCCCTAACTTCTCCCTGCGACAGCCGTGACCCAGCCCCTGCTGGACCAAGTCCAGCAGTGCGAGTCATCTCCCTCGACACCTACTTCCCGACTGAGACCGACCGACCACGACCCTGCCCTCCTCGTCCCCTCCTCGTCCCCTCCTCGTCCAGGGCAGGCGCACACACACAACGAACCCCAAGTCCCCACCGAACCCAAAAGTACCGTTTTTTTTATTCATTTTTATTTATGTTTTCTGTTTTTTTCCCAGTTATTGGTGTCCGCCCCACAGTTAGAGGGAGGGCACTTCCTTTTTTTTTTATGCTACATTGCTATGTTTTTTTTGTTTATTGTTTTTTTAGATATATTGTTTAAGATATTTAATTGTTTGTTTCAAATATTTCAGGAATTGTGATTTATTTCAAAACGTCTAAAGCAAGGCAACAAGACCCTGCTTGGCAATATTGCAAGTTAGCAGATCATCAAGATAAAAATTCAGTAATATGCAAATTTTGTGGAAAAGTAACGAAGGGAGGTATTACACGAGCCAAACAACATTTGACCGGTGGATATAGAAACACAACTGCATGCCAAAATTGTTCGCCACATGTGAGAGAAGAGATAAAAAAAATTGATGAAGACAAAAGGGCTTTGAAGGGGAAAATGAATATAGTCGGGGCCGGGATGTACGCAATTGATGATGATTTTATAGAAGAAGTGTAAGGTTTAGAACGTACAATATTTTCTTGAACTTTTATTTTTTTTCAATGATCTTTACTACTTACTAATATGAGTATTTTTTGTTTTCTATTTTTTAATAGGGAGATTATTGGAGGCAACTTACTCTAATTTGTATTGGACCCCGTGCGTCGCTCATTGCATTGGCTAGATCTTAGAAGATATTTGGAAAATTTCTATGCTTGCTAAAACTTTGAAGAAGGCAGTGACAATTAGTGGATTCATTTATAACCATGCCGGTGTGTTGAATTTGATGCGACAATTCACCAAAGAAAGGGAGCTCCTTAGACCTGGAAAGACAGATTTGCCACTGCCATGATCACTCTTTCTAGCATGTATACCCAACAAGCTAATTTGAGGAAGATGTTCATTTCTGATGAATGAAATCAAAGTAAATGGGCAAAAGAGCGAAAAGGGAAAGATGTTGTTTTGATTGTGCAAAGTGCCTCTTTTTGGAACAATGTCAATTATTCTCTCAAAGTGGGTGCTCCACTTGTTGAAGTGCTTCGTTTGGTTGATGGGGAAAGAAAGCCTCCGATGGGATACATATATGAAGCCATGGATCGAGCAAAAGAATCAATTGCAAAGGCTTTCAACAATAGGGAATAAAAATATGAAGATATTTTTAAAATAATTGATCGAAGATGGGAAGTTCAACTTCATCGGTCTTTGCATGCTGCAGGATGCTTTTTTGAATCCAGAGTTCTTCTATGATCATCCTGACATTGATGCTGATAAAGAGGTAAATATGAGTTTGATTAAATGCATTCAAAGATTGACACTTGATATAGTGATGGTTGATAAGATTGCTGAAGATTTGACAAAATATAGTGACGCGTTGGGCACTTTTGGCACTGATTTGGCAATAAGAAATAGGAAATTGAGGGCACCTGTTGAATGGTGGGCAACTAATGATGCATCGACTTCACACTTGAGACATTTTGCGATAAAAGTGCTCAGTCTTACGTGTAGTGCTTCAGGTTGTGAAAGAAATTGGAGTGTTTTTGAAAATCTTCACACAAAAAGGAGAAACAGGCTTGCTCAAGCAAAATTGAATGACTTGGTTTTTATCAAGTATAATAGAGTCTTGATGTGTAGATTCAATGAACGAGACTCCATTGACCCCATCTCTTTGAAGAAAATTGATGATTGCAATGAGTGGTTGCTTGGTGCCGTGGACGAGGAGCGTGATGCAGCTGATGACTTTGTTTTTGATGATGATGATTTGACTTGGGTTGATGTGGCTTTGGCTTCCGGTGCATAAGAATTGGCCTATACTACTAGTGCATTGAGTTCTCACACCAAGTGTTTACAAGAGAAATCTATGGATACTATTCAAGAACAAGAATAAGAGGTGCAAGAGGAAGAGATTGAGAATGAAACAAGTGAAGAAGATGGAGATGTTCAAGAGATGCCTTGTGGTGGGGAAGAATCATCTGGTGACAATGAAGTCTCTCCTGCTAATTTTGAGAATGATAATGAGAGAACCCCCACTCCTTAAATGTTGTATGTTTGAATCTTTGTTTGCATTTCATATTTTGTGTGTCATTGTGGACTACATTTGTTTTTTGATGGATGAAATATGAATTATTGACAGAAATCTTTTATATTTATGTAATTGTTGTATAATTTATTATATTTGCTATTGTTGATATATGTATGCATCTCTTCTATGCGCCGCAAGTTAATATTGCCACGCGCCGTGCGCCGCATCGTGCGCTTTTGCGTCGGGGGACCTTGTCGCGCCGCGCGCCGTAAATAACTATGCCCCCTTCTCAGGTCTTGACTTTCTTAGTATGCGCTCTTAAGTTCCTGTATAATAAATTTTGTTTTATTATACATCCATACAAGGATCGTATTCATACTTATCTTACAATATAACATTCCCTTATAATTTTCAATTACCTGGTTCTGGTCATTGCACATTGTTCATGATTTCATCATCTTCAAAATCTTAATCACGTTATAAGTATAATATTTATTCATTATATGCACTTTTATAATCATTCATATAATGTGATGATGAAAAATAAATTACATCACTTCATGAAGACGATAGTTCGTACGTTTTCACAAGTAATATTTTCATTTTCCAACAAATGGAAAGAAAGATAAATAATAATCTATCTTTCCAAAATCATAATAATATCATAAATATCATATACATATATACACATTAAATCCATCTATATGACCAACCATGTATGACAAACATGAAAAACGGATCACATCACTTCGTGGATGTGGTAATCCACACGTACGCACGAACAACGTTATCATTTCTTATAGGATAGAAATGAGGTAGAAAATGACTGTACCATTAATACAACAACATTTCAGTACATTAGTGATACCGATGTCATCATGTTAAGATGGTTATAGAATATTTAGAGGAGGTTAAGGAAGAAAGAAACTCGAAATAGATCGATAAAGACAATTACCTCTATTGGGAAACCTTCTTTGGGTTACACCTTGAGCCTTCAAAGGTTTATCTTTTGGGAAGGCTAGAAGCTCTAGGACGTGGGGAGTGAAGTTAGAAAGATATTTGGGTCGAGTTTGGCTGAACTAAGGACTTAATGTGAGTGAATAAAAGGTGTCCTTTTATAAGTGAAGTGGATGACACTTTTGTAACCATTAAGAACATTCAAATATAATAAAGTCATATTCAAGTGAAAGTGACACCAAGAAAACCCAAATTCGAAGCTTAAGATAAGGTAAGGTCACAATCTCTTCAACCAATCAAATTTAGACAAGTTTAAGCGACATTTTAAACCTCATCTTTATAAATTTTTTCCGGTTACTATTCATTATGATAAAAAATGAAAGTGGTCTCATTATCAAATTTGAAAATACTGATTCCAAATATGGAAATCATTTTATCTAATTTAATTTTTATAAGTGGTAGGAATTCATTTTAAAATAAGCCAACAAAACACAACGGATATTGTTAAAAAAATACATTTTTAAGCATAAAATTGAATTTAATCCAATTCTTTGCCTAATAAAAACCATTAGATGAATGTTAACTTATTTGGTTGAATATATTATCTACAATTTCATTAAAATCATTCTTCAATACTGATTAATTTAATTTATTAAGATAAAAACACATTACGCGCATAAAAACAGTTTTTCATAAAAACATGTCTTTTTACCTTCAAATGTTTTTATTTTCATTTCTAATCAATTGATAACCAATGAATTCATTTTTTACTTGTGTAAAAAAATACTGTTTAATATTTTTAACACTGAATAAATTTTTAAGTAAAACATATATGACATAAACAATGTTCATAAACAAAATATTTCAATTTTTTTTCTTAGGATCAATAGTATTTCTTAATTGAATTAGAAATTATTTTCGACAATTATATTTTATTTAAATACTATATAATGTGCTTCGTTTTATAATGTATGAGAATTATTCACATAAGTTCATGGTTGCGTGTTTCACAATCTATCAAACACATTTTTTTATTAAAGAGAAAGATATTCTAAAATCTCTAGTGTTGCACCAAATGTGTTTGTTCTAACCTATCTTGATACCAGTTAGTTATTCCCTGACACATTTCAGAATATTTTTGAAAATCTCGAAGCTAAAAAAATAAGCCTTAGTCATATACTCTCTAGAGTTTATTCTTACCAAGTTTTATGCCCAAGGATCTCAAACTCACAAATAATGACAAAATAGATTCAAGAACTGAAATTGATAACACTAAATTTCAATAGTAAAACAACCTTGAGAAAACCGAGTGATTAATATATCTCTTAAATTAAGTATCTAATATAGACTAATGATGAATCATAACAATAAACCAGATTCGAGATCAATGGATAAAGGAGAGAAAAAAAGATTAATAGAAATGACATGATAAAATCTTCGTGGTTCGTTCACAAGACCTACATTCATGACAAGGTCCCCCACAAGGATTTCACTATGTAAAGAATTATAAAAAGCAATCTGAATCTAAGATTTCCTAATAAATCATGATCACCACCTTCACTTGGTGAAACTCAACTTTCCTTCCATCCTTAGATTCAGGAACATGTGTATGGAAACAAGATAGAAATTGAAAATACAATAGGAAACGAAAAAGGAAAAAATAAACCCTCAAGATTATTTTAGAATTGAGTCATGAAGGCACGATGAACAATCCTCACCTTTCTGAATCTTGTCCTTTCCTCTTTATTGTCTTTTTAAGCTCTCTAGGGCTTTCCTTAGCTCAACTGAATGATGCAAATGACTTCCAAGACTCTTTAATCCAACACCTAGGCATGACTCAATACCTGAAGAAAGAAATTCCAATGACCAACATTAGGTGTGTTTCTTTCAACAACAGTGATGAAGCCAAATGTTAGTCCCAGATTGGACCAAACGGGCAAATGAGGATCAACGAGGCAAAGAACTCTTGCATCATATATCCCTGGTAAGAAGTGAAACCAAGAATTACAGGTGCGGTGGGGAAATTGACAATCACTTTTTAACACAATAGATTAAAATGCAAATTTGTTAACTAAAAACAAATTAACAAATAAATCATATATCAACTTAAGAAAAGTGAATACTGCATGCTAAATAAAAAATCACTCCACTTTGTAATTCACTTAATGCCAAAATGGCACACCCTAGGGGATCACATGCTAATATTTATTCCTAGCCAGTTGATGTTTGATCTTTGTCGAAAGAAATTGTTTTTGTGAGCATGTCAATTGGATTGTCATTGGTTTGCACTTTATCCATATGAATTTGCTTAGATTCAATTACATTTGTTAGCGTGTGTTTAGTTGAGTCCCACATCGGACTTTAGTATCGTGTTACCATTATTATTCTCTATAAACGAACACCAAGGTCTCCCTTAGGAAGATATTTTGGGTATTGGGTCACAACTCTTCCATTCTAACATGGTATCAGAGCCTCCCATGTCACGACCCACCTCCACTGTGAACCGCTCCCGAGCTTGCAGTGAAGCTGAGAGTGACACCCGGGACCCGTCTTCAATAGGCCCCTAGGTTGGCGACTAGCACCGAGGGTATGAAACATGCAAATGAGAGGCATTACACTCACAAATCCCTGGAACATATATAAAAGGAAACCACTAATCAACTCCATGATACGAAAATGAAACTGATATCCCATAGTACATGAAGACGAGAGTGACACCCGTGACCCGTCTCCAGTAGGCCTCCAGGTTGGTGACTAGCATCAAGGGTATGAAACATACAAATGAAAGACATTACCCTCATAAATCCCTGAAACATACATAAAAGGAAACCACCAATCAACTCCATGATAGGAAAATGAATATGATATCCCATAATACATGAATGTCATACATAAACAAAGTCTCCAAAACGAAATATCCAAAAGAAAATCCTATGACAACTCTAACAATAGCTCCAAGCTTCGTGCAAGTAATGTCCGGTCCGATCTCCATACTCATGCTGAAAACCTGAAAAATAGATTTATATATGTAGGGGCGAACATACATGTACACTCAGTAGGATCCTTCTCAAGACCACTCGTGCGCAAATGTGGAAGAGGCATACTAATGGTTCTGTGAATAAACAGAACCAACAAGCACCTATCGGGTCAACAATCACCCAACCTAACCAAGACTCGCTCTCTCAATATTGCATCCAAGTATAACAGCTCGTTTGACGATGCTCTTTTGGGAGGAAAAGAGAAGATATGGGACAATTGAAACGAATTTCTGCCGTTTGGCAAGGTCAAAATGACCGAGAGAAACGCAAGGGGCGGAAAGGGGGAGAAATGGATTTCTCCCCTATCAACGATTTCTTCAGTTTTGCAATCGTCCCAAAATCAGGACGATTTCGGCGGAAACACTACCTTTTGAATTATTTTTCAAATCCCCAAAATTACCCCTAGTCGTGTATATATAAATAATCATAAATAACGAATTATGTGTATATAAATAATCATAAATAATTTATAAATAATTTTGGTTATAGATAATTTTGATTATAAATAATTATAATTATCTTGAATTAATAGTTTATATAAATAATTTATAAATAATTTTGAATTAATAAATATTTTGAATTAATAACTTTGAATTAATAAGTGTTTTGAATTAGTAATTATTTTGAATTAACAATTATTTTGAATTGATAATTTTGAATTTATAATTTTGATTACCTTGAATTAATAATTTTGAATTAATAAATTATATAAATAATTTTTATTATCTTTAATTAATTTTTTAAAATTTTAAAATTTGTATTAACACATGTTTTTGTAGTTTAATGTTTACCTAATTTTGGTGATATGAAATATAACGATTGATTAAAATCAAAATTATTATTTTTTGATTTGTTATAAAAAAGGCAATAAAAATACATTTTTTAAAAAAGGTTATTTGTATCATTTAACATAAATTGTTCATGTTGGGTAGACATGGTGACAGATGTGGTGTCCGTTGGGATCTAATCTATGGTTGTTTTCTATCTTGGGCAAGTATGCCCTTTAATCCTGTGTGCATGTGTTATTTTTTAACAAAGGTTATTTGTGTCATTTGCATCAAAACAGTTTCTTTTCTTTTCTTTTAAAAATTGTCACCAAACATGATGGAGATAATTCAAAATCATTTCATTTCTTTTATTAATTTATTGATCCAAACACAAGGAGAGAAATCACAATCATTTCATTTTATTTCATTTCTTTTATAAAATATCGAATCATTTCTTTTCTTTTACTAAAATCTGACAAAACACAGGCTAATAGTATAATATCAAAAGAATATATTGAGGTACCCTGCAACCACTTCCCCACTGGTTTGTCGATCGCACGCCCCAACGACATTCGTTTTCGTGCTCCCATCCCCTTCCATATAACCACATCATCACATCTCGCATCGCAATTGTAACCACATCATCATCATCACCACATGTTGCATCATCACCACCACCACCACATACGCCATACCACTCATCAATTCTCATCGTAGTGGGGTATCACAAACATGAAGGATAACCTTGTGCCCTCTTACCATGCACGACCCCCACCATGTAACACATCCTCTATCACATCATCAACACATCACATCGTCGCACTCTAGCTTCTGGCAATCACAACCCATGCATCATAACTTTAGGCCATCACAATTGATAATTCGTATGAAGGGAGAGTGAAGAAGCGGGAGTTGTCAGCCAGCCGTTCTCTCGCCAACCTGGATGTTCGGGAAAACACTCGGAACCCAAAACCTTTGGGCGTTGGTGAGGTTATCCGACTCAGGTGGAGTTCGTGTGAAATCTCAAGGAAAATATAAGTATAATAATACAACCACACACAAAGTCCAATTTAATGGGGTTCACACCAAAACAACACGACCACACCCATTACAACCACCACACTACCATTGCCACGCACTACCATTGGCGTCCTTTGCTATACCAGAAACCAACCCCACTTCCCTCACAAACACCCACAACAACCTTCACTAGTTTCCCATTCCAGATTTTCCGTTTACTACCCATATTACATTCATTATGCCATTCAATTCCAGATTTATGTTTAACTGGTCGTTGGCCATCAACCACATTCATTCTAACCATTACCCATCGTTTCTATCATTAACAATTCATTAACAACCACATTTATTAATTTCCGGCTCACACCTATTACCATATTCGCCATTAACAATCATATTCCATACCACCGGGCATCTATAACACCCCAATTTCAAATGCAAGTGCAGACAATCATGATGCATGTACCTCTCCTAGGTCTCCACCCTACATTCAGTATTACTCCCATTACTCCGCCTAGGGTGTGAGTAAGCTTAAGGTCCTTGCATTGAATCACAGGGGGCCCTAATTGTCTGTGCTCTAGCTGGTCTCCCCTACTACATTATACACTAAGTTTGACCAACACTGTTGCCCTACCCGATCCCATGCAATCCTTACCCGTGTTTAACTCCAAATTCCATCCTAACTCTCATCCATGAATCTGATACTACTCTATCAAGGCCCGCTCCCACTGGGAACCCATCCTGGGCCTGCTACGAATACAAGAGTGACCCTCGAGGCCCGCCTCCGATAGGCCCCGGGTTGGCGACCGGTACCGAGGGTATGAAACATGCAAATGAGAGACATCACCCTCCTAAATCCTTGGAACATATAAAAGGAAACCACTAATCAACTTCATGATAAAAAAATGAAGCCGATATCCCATAATACATGAATGTCATATATAAATAGTCTCCAAAATGAAATACCCAAAAGAAAATCCTATGACAATAACTCCAATCACAACTCCAAGCTCCGAGCTAGTAATGCCCAACCTGGTCTCCAAACTCGTCTTGGAAACCTGAAAAACAAATTTATATATATAGGGGTGAACATACATGTATATTCAATAGGGTCCTCCTCAAAACCACCCGTGCAAATGTGGAAGAAGCATACCAACGTCTCAGTGAATAGACAACAAAACCAACAAGCACCTACCAAATCAACTATCACCCAACCTCACAAAGGCTCACTCTCCCAATATTGCATTGAAGTATAATAACATAATATCAAAAGAATATATCAAAGAGGTACCTTGCAACCACTTCTCCACTGGTTTGTCTCTCACGTCCAACGACATACATCCTGGTGCTCCCATCCCTTCCATATAACCACATCATCACATCTCGCATCGCAACCGTAACCACATCAGCATCATAACCATCACCATATACCACATCATACCACTCACCAATCTTCATCGGAGCAGGGTATCATGAACATGAACATCGACCTCGTGCCCCCCTTCTACCATGCATGACCCCCTCCATGTATCGCATCCTCTATCACATCATCAACACATCACCTCATCACACTCTAACTTCTTGCCATCACAACCCGTGCATCATAACTTCAGGCCATCACAACTAATACCTCATTCGAAGGGAGAGCGGGGAAGAGAGATTAGTCAGCCATCCATTCTCTCGCCAACCTGGATGTTGGGGAAAACACCCGTAACCCAAAACCTTTGGGCATTGATAAGGTTATCCGACTCAGGTGGGGTGCGTATGAAATCACAAGGAAAATACTAGTATAATACAACCACACACAAGCCCAACCTAAAGGGGTTCACAACAAAACAGTACTGTCACACCCATTACAACCACCACACTACCACTGTCACACACTACCATTGCTGCCCTTTACCACAAACCAGCCCCACTTCCCACACAAACATCTACAACAATCTTCAGAGGTTTTCCATTCCAGATTTACTGTTTACCTGCCATATTACATTCATTATGCCATTCAATTCCACGTTTATGTCAAACCAGTCGTTAGGCATCAACCAGATTCATTTCAGCCATTACCCATCATTTCCATCATTAACAATTCATCAATAGCCACGTTTATTAATTTCGAGCCCACACCAATTACCATATTTGTCATTAACAATCATATTCCATACCACCGGACATCTATAACACAACCTCACACATGACCAACCACCGCACAACCTGCATCACAACACATTTCAAATAGCCATCACAACTGCTGCAAAGCCATCACAACTGCCAAGAAGCCCATTCCTTTCCACACATCCAGCCATGCCACCATAACAGCCGAACCACTGCACATTAACAACCACATCCTTCCATGCCCACCATGGAAACCAGCCGCAGCACCCGTTGCCCACACACGTCAACACCCAAAACTAGCCACAACAATTTCGAATCTCTTCCACACAGATCACGACCATGGCAACTCAACAACAGCTGTGGACCACAACAAATCAGCAGCACAATACAACACACAATCATCTTTTAATCATTCTTTCATATAAACATTAGTGGCCAACATACACATCATTACCGAATTCCCAATTT
The DNA here is from genome assembly GCA_963277665.1 of Viscum album. NCBI lineage: Eukaryota > Viridiplantae > Streptophyta > Magnoliopsida > Santalales > Viscaceae > Viscum > Viscum album. The sequence continues at coordinate 875,574,720 of OY728160.1, read as the reverse complement.
TCAAACAACAAATTCGCTACCATCTTTAAATGATTAATCTTTTATGAAAGGTGATTCCAACGATTCAATCACAACTAAGGTAAATGATCCACAACGGCAACCAATATCACAATAGGAACAACAATCAACCATCAATCACGTAAGCAATATCATGGAAACATACAAACACATGCGAATCGCCCCTTCCCATTGATCCTTTTTCTCAACTTCAGTATCTTCATTGGGTTAATCCTTACCATCCACCCAAAGCAAGCAGAAACATGTTACTTCCACATTATACACAAAATAAAGAGAGTTGTCGAATCTCCTACCTCGATTTTAAGCTTCAAGGGACCACCACACAAGAATGGGATCAAGAAAAAGTAGAGGAGAAGAGGGGCACCTTGGATCGAAAATTAATCAGTCCCACAAATTAGGAGGTTTATCCCTCAGGAGAGATGGCTGGAAGCCACTAAGAAAGGATCTGGGGTCGGGTAGGGTTTGAAGGAAGAGTAAAAGCCGAACCAAGGAAGCTTGACCCCCTATTTATAGAGAGACCTGATGGGCCTTCACCACGGTGTGGTGAGTCCCACCACGGCCTTGGTGCCTCTGGTCAAGCCAGATTCGAAGCTCCAGCCTTCAAAACGGCATGTCTTCCTCTAACTCGATGACCGTTTTGACCACTTAAAAACAGGCATGTCCATCACCACGGCTATTGCGACGGTGTGGAGAAATTCCCTTCGCCGTTTCCAGCATACCACGATTACTGCCACGGCGTGGAGAGACCACCCTCGCCGCTTGAGAAATTCCCTTCGCTGTTTCCAGCATACCACGATTACTGCCACGGCGTGGAGAGACCACCCTCGCCGCTTCCAACAAGCCTGCCAAACCGGACCTCACCTTGACTCAACACCACCACGTCCACCAAAACGGTCGTTTTTTCCGTTTCCCACAGGGAAATCCCTGAGACACCACGCTCAAGGCAGCCACCACCACGACTTGGCCTACCTCTCCACGTTTTACACTAGAACTCCACCAAGACTTTCCCAAACACCACGCCCTTCGAAACGGGATCCACCGCGGCGTGGTGAACCTCCACGGCAAGGTAACTCATCAAAACGAGCGTTTCTAACCCCGACTTCACCAATTCTCTGAAATACCCAACTCAACACACCCATAGCACCAAAACGGCCTCCACCACAAGAGTTTTAGCCCCCAGAGAGCCAAAACTCCCACACCTCCCAACTCCCTCTTGACTCTTCCAAAGCTGGAAAAACAAGGTTCGGGGAACCCGGGCTGTTACATCCCAAACCCTAAGTCTTTCTCTCTTTCCCCTCCTAAAGGGCCCTATTCTTCTGCCGCCGCCCATCATCCAACTGACCCTCAGCCATCTCCCTGTGGTTCACTAGGCCTAGAGCTAGTCATTACTCTCCACAGGAATAAACTAATATTATGTGAGATGCAAGAATGTGTAATAGTTCGACCTCAAAATTCCAACATGTACCAAATATAGTTTACTGGGTCTAGAGCTCGCCACGATTCTCCACAATCTCTTGCCAAACACAATAATGTATATATAGTATAATGCACACTTCTGAAAACAGATCAATAAGCCCCCCTCAAACCCCACTCACCTGCTGGCTACTTGGTCTCTGAGCCACACTCCATGCCTCCACTACGAAAAGGGGCCTGGATGGGGTGGGGGCTATGAGAAAACCCAGATTTGGTCATTCAGAGCTACCTTGATGGATGTCAGGACACACCTGACCTAGATCTTGGTGGTGGTTGTGTATGGCGAGGTGACCACCATGGTGTCTCCTGGCCCGACATCTTGGGAGGGGCATACCTTCAGCATTGTTGAATAACAAAATATTCAACGATAAGTTCACATTTTCATTCCCTGTCATTTGTTCAATATTTGAAGCCGGCCAGCGTGAACATGCCTCAAGGGTAATCCAAGCCATGTGTCAGTGCCAACTTTGATGACATGTCATCATGTTGATCCCGTGGCGTCCCATTAGCCATCAACACACCACCCTCCATCTAGGGTTAACTAGCTCACAAATCCATGTCAAGGAGACTACAATTTAGCATCTTACCATGTCGCATTCAATGTGAAAAAAGCTTACGAAGAATAACAACTTACATTGCTTAACCATGCCAACCATGCCGAGAACACTACTACCATCCTTCTGAACCCTTCTAGCCCAATTCAGAAACGACCTCTAACAATCGAAGCTTCAAAGGAATATCACAGAGCAAAAAGGAAGCCCAATAACAAACTCACCAAGCTGGATCAAACCGTTGGATGAATACACTTGCCGAATAGCACCCAAACAACCATGAAGAACCCCCATCAAACTCTGAAGAAGCCCCATGAAACGATAAAGATAAAAATGATGACGAAATCCCTCAAAACTTTAAAGTTTGCTTAGAAAATTCTAGTTTTTAGTGTGACTATCAATTTTAACATATTTATTGACCATTAAGATGTGAGATGCAGGCTGTGTAATTTAAATTTTAATTGTAGTCTACTATGTTAGCTTTCGTGCAAAATTTGTTTCGAGTCAATCAAACTTCTTTAGACAAAATTATGATTTTTAAGCTCAGGTGTGTCAAATTTTTTCGTTATAGGCACTACAAGGTCTTATGAAATTTATTTGATCATCCATATGGGCAAATTAATTCATGAGTTCTTTGGGTAAAAGTCATCAGAAGTTTTTCATAAATATAACAGCAACAACAATAATAATTGCAATAATCCGGATCAAGATCTTTGACCCTCCAAATGATCAAACTACGATTCTATGATGATTTATCTTGGAATCAAGGCCTGACGAACTTCTAATCTTAGAATCAAATATCAAATCATCAATTTTGATTGCAGTCTTGAATGTTCCAACAGATTTTTTGTGAAATAATCAGATCAGCGAATCAAGACAAATGGATTTAAACAGTGAAGAATAAGGTGTATGAATTTCCCAAATTTTTCAATCCAAGAATAGAAATTTAATTCCAAATTTGAATATTAAAAACGAATCAAGAATCATTTTAAATCAAAGACCACAAAACTCAGAACAAATAAATTATGAGAATGTAAATCCCCTGGTCATGGAAACAAAAACATGCTTTGATTCTTGAAGAATGGAGTTGAGATCAAAGAAGTCTACTTCAATTCACTTTCCTCGATTTTCATCCATTTTCTAAAAAATGTTTTTCATTTGCATGCATAATCCAATATTTATTTTTTTATTTTTTATTTTTGAAAAATGAACCACATGAAACATTTTTCACAGCCAGTCTTACTAACGCAGTTCCTGGACATTGTTTTCACATGTTAGTCCCAGGTTCCAAATGCAGTCATGGACAAGAAGTCTGAAAGCAGACTTTACATTGGGAACCTGGACCTGAGAATAACAGAGTGAGAGGACGTTTTGATGTGTTGTTATTACTGCTGTTTGGTAGTTGAATTTATTTGAATTTCTGTTTCCCCCTCCAGAGCCGCTCTGATTAAGATGTTTTCACCCTTCGGGAAGATTGTCTCGGAGTTCTTGTGGCACACCCGTGGGCAAAAGCACGGAGAGCTGCGGGGCTTTGCTTTCATCGAGTTCGACACTCAGGAGGTAAGTTGCAGTGTTTGAAGCAGTGAGTCCTAGCAAACCCTGATCTCTGCCATTAAAGTGAGCATGCAGGAAGCTAAATTGGCGAAAGAGAAGATGAACGGAAGGTTGGCCTGTGGGCGCCCTCTGGTGGTCCGGCCCGCCTGTGAGAAGTATCAGATGGAAATCGCGGGGAGTTGCTGCCAGAGAAGTGGGGAGCCGAGCAGGCCGGGGGTTGGTTCCAGTGGGTCGTGGCAGATGAACCGGAGCACCATGATTGCTGCGATAAAGAACAAATTGAAGGCCATGGAGGAAGAGAACGGCGCTGGCGGGAAGAAGCCCAAGCGAGGCCATGACACCTGATGGTGTGTGTTCGAAAGGTAAACCCTCATTTATGATTTAATTAATGGATGTGGAGATGATCTTGAGTTCAGCTTGTCATAGAAAAACGGGAAAACGGGAATTACCCTTATAATCATTTTATTATGTAAATATGGGATATCTGTTGGCATGTGGTTAATAGGAAAATATTCTTTTGACGAAGGGGATATTAAAGGAATTATTTTGATGGCATGAGATTAATGTTAATTTGGATAATCATGAAGCATTTGAGATTACTCGATGGATTTTGATTTGACATGATCACTTGGGAACTAATTGTAGTTAATCAGAGGATTTTAGATGAGAATACAGAGGTGTTAATAATGAGAGGCTGACACGAAATCTATGGTGGTCAATTATATTAAATAAAAGGATTAAATGCGAGAGAGAGGAATTATGGTGAAGGGGAATTAAAGAGATTTGACTTGTTTATTAGAGGAAGTTTCATATGGTGAATTTATGTCGGAGAATAGAGGAATATGGTTTATTGACATTATTTTTTTATCTGTGATCTCTCCCTATGATTTCCTTCGATGGCAGTGGAAGTCTTGACATGGGGTGGTTGGGGGAGGATGGCTTGGATTATTGACGGATTGTCAAGGTATGTTATTAGACTATGTATGTCGGATTGATAAGGATATGATTAAATTGTAAGACAATCCACCCTTAGGTTCTAAAAATCTTATTTTCATCTCTTTCTAAAAGGCATTTGTATGGATTTTCAACATTTGACACGGAGTCGTGCCAACAGACATAGGGTTGTGCCACTTTTTGGACTTTACCCTCTGATCCTTCGGTACCTTGGAGGCATTGAGTTATATACGGGCGTGTCAATTCAGCATGTGTATGTGCCATGCCAACCTCTTAAATGGAAAGTCTAGTTCTTTTGGCTTAAAAGTTATGGTTTATTATATGAGAAAACTTGGATGATTGGGCTCAGTGAATTATCCCGTGGCCATCGACTCATAAACGTGTGGAAAATTCTAAATAAAAACATTTAAGGTAGGTGACTTCTGTTTCTTTCCTGGTTGGTTCTGATTCCATGACCCATGATTGATGCGCTTTTCAATCGATTGATTTAAAATGTGTTAATCAAATAATTGGGTGAAAATGATTTGATAAAAAAGATAGTTTATTTGGATTAAGATAAATAATAAATGAGGATTTTGATGTTTTTTTGGGACATAAATCCTAGCCCTTACACAAATCATGCCCTTTTCGGCGTAACCCTCCCCCATCGAAGCGGATGCCAATCCTGAGTCTCAGATGCGCCTCGTGAAGAACTAGTTAAAACTGTTTGTTTTGGAAATTGGTTTAAATAAACGAGTATCAATTTAAATACATGAGCATCAGAATGTGCCATGTTTGGAAATAACCATGGATAGGGTGGAAAGACCTTTCATGATTAATTTGGGTGGATGACGACTCACTGGAGATACACTATGGTCATAGTTGGTTTGATTTATGTTTGGTTGCATGATTGTTTACTTTTGATATTTCTTTGGATTCTCCAATAAGCATGTTAGAATTTAGCATGCTTTGTTAAAATGGTTTTATGAATTGTTAATATGATTTTTTATTTGTTTTCTAAATGACATTTGTTACATGGTTTGGAATCTATCATACATGAGAATGCATGGGGTGATTCATGAAAATCTTATCGAGTAAGGTGTTATTCATCCTACCTACACATCTTGTTATGCATGTCGATGTTGTTTGTCATGATGCAAAAAAGAGATATTCTACCTTATTCATTGGAGATAGATCCTACGAGTTATGTTCATGGTTGAACGTGATGATGTTCAATCATGCGTTGTCGGAGGAGTTTTCTATCCCAAACAAATATGTGTTAGTTGTTTACCTTTGGTTGGTAGGCTTGGTGTGAGAAGTTGTTCCGGCCAAGTCTTGAAGTCACTGGAAAGTCGTAACTTCCAATGCTTCTTACTTTCACTGGATGTAGGGGCGAAAGTTCTTGTAACCAGGTGACTGGAACATAGCGACAACATCATTGGTTTAAGCGTTGGAGGATGTTGATGTCGAAGCTGGATGATGTGTTCTTTTGGAAGTCGACACAGACATGCACTGATACAGGGGACACTGAGACCTTCCTTGGAGCCTCTAGAAGTAGACACCGATCACTAGGTGATCCAGTTAAGGTGGTGATCGCCCTTGACTGAAGATCAGTTGGCGGTGGAATGAGAATTATTGGGTGATCACTGCTTTATATGTGGGGGTGTGGTCATTTGTACGATGTGTGTGATTAGAGTGATTTATTCAAGCTAAAGCTTTTGTCAGATTGTGCTTTGGAGTTGATTTTATGTTGCAATCCCTCTCGTTTACCTTTCTAGTGAAGTTGTTTCCTGTGGATTATGACTTTGTCCGAACCATGTTAATTTCATTGTGTTCCTTTGTCTTGGTTTACTACCGTTCATTGCATGTTGCACTTAAAGTGTTTGTTGTGAGTGTCTCTTCGAGGTTCCGGAGGGTCTGAGATCAGGGTGCGTGGTTGTATTGCGTGGCTTCTTGATTCCAGAGACATCTTCTAGTGGTGTCGTGTCTCCTCTGGACCTTACAGTTCCTTGTTCTTCATCAGAGGACCAGATGTTGGCTTGTTTCGATAGAACAATGTCCGACGCGATAAGTGGCATTAGAGCTTGATTCGAAGTCTTGAAGGGAAACTTAGACAACGACGTCCAGAAAGCGTGGGGTACTTGCTCTTTACCCTCTTTAAATCCAGTGAGAGTTTTCTATCTTCAGAATATGGCGTTGTAAGTGAGCAATTTGAGTTTGGACAGGTTTGATGACACAAACTTTGACTTTTGGAAGATGCAAGTTGAAGACTACTTATCCAGAAAGACCTTGATCTTCTGTTGGTTGGGAAGAAGTTGGATGCAATGGAAAGGAAAGAATGAGAAAGGCTTGACATGAATACACTCAGAGTTTTATGGATGATGTTGGCCCGAAATGTGGCCTTCAACATCCATGATGTTGGAACAACTATAGAGTTGGTGACCAAGCTTGCGAACATGTATGTGAATCCCTCCATGATGAACAATGTTCATGTTGTGGTGACTTTTTGGCTTGAGGAAGGAAGGTCGTCGGCCGACCATCTGAATGAATTCTATGTGATCCGAAGTCAGCTGGAGTGAAGTTCGTTGAAGGTGTTTGGGCATTGATTCTTCCGTCATCGCTTCCAAAATCATGGAACACGATGGTGACCATTGTGAGTAGCTCCAATGAAAAGAATGACTTGGTCATCGAGTAGATCTGTGATCTGACCTTGAATGAAGAGATCTCAAGGAAGGAGGTCTCATCAACTCTTGAAAGTGTGTTCAATTTATTGAAACATAGGGGATGCTCCGCCCGAAGGAGTCAGAAGAGAAGAGGAGGAAACATAAGAGAGAAGAGCTGTGGGAAGTTGGATGGTCCTGTTGACTTTGCTAGTTGGCTCTTCGGAAAGAAGGGACACATATAGAAGGATTGTCGTAAGAGGCGGGTAAAGTTTGGGAAATTTTCTTCCGGATCGTCCGCAAAATCAGCAGCTAAAGGGGATGGTGACACTTCGGTTCTAAGTATCACGAGTTTGTTGGAGTCATGGATCCTTGACTCTCAAGTTACTCAAATTTCGATAGTGGATTCATGTGCAAATATGTGCCTAGAAGTCTTGGCAAGGTTCACCTTGCGGATGAAGAGGCACTTGAGGTTGTTGGAAGAGGATATGCGAGCGTGCGAATGAAAAATGGATGTCTATTGCATTTGCAATACATTCAACATATCCCAAGACTACAGAAGAACCTTATTTTCTTTGGTCAGGTTGTTGATGTGGGGTTTCATACTGTGTTTGCAGATGGTGTGTGGAAGATCGCATGAGGTTCCATGGTGGTGCCCCTTGGTGTGGAAGACAGAACATTGTACCTAACCGATATTTTGGAAGGTATCATGCATGTTGGAGCAACAACTTTTGGAACATCTTCTGGATCAGTAAAGTTATGGCATGACTGTCTTGGTCACATTGGTGAGAAAGGTCTAAGGACCTTGGTTGTGAGAGGATTGCTGAAACTCGATCGCGTGGAGAGTTGCATCCAAGGGAAAGAGCGGAAGGTGTCATTCAACTCAAACAGAAGGACACCCAAGAATCAGAAGCTCGAGCTGGTTTATAAGGATGTATGGGGATCGACACTGATTCGATCTCACGAGGGTGCACCATATCACATTACCTTCATCGACGATTCCACATGGAAAGTGTGGGTGTTTTCCCTCAAACAGAAGTCTGAATTCTTTCAGACTTTCATCGAATGGAGATCCATGGTGGAAGCTTTGATCAGGATTAGTTGAAATGCCTTCAGTCTGATAATGGTGGTGAGTATTAAGGAAGGGAGTTCTGGATGTTCTATTGGATGAACCGAATCCGAATGGAGAAGACCGTGCTTATGACACCTGAGTAGAATGGTGTCATGGAATGGATGAATTAGACACTGAATGAAAGAGCTAAGAGCATGAGGTTAAGTTCTGGTTTCTTGAAGGAATTTTGGGCCGAAGTGGTCAACTGTGCAGCTCATCTCGTGAATCAAAGTCCTTCCAAACCATTGGGACAATAACTTCTAGAGGAACTCTGGTTCGACCAGAAAGTGGACTTTACTTGAGAGTTTCTAGCTGTATCGCGTATGCTCATGTTGATGCCAATGATAGAGACAAGTTGGAAGCTATATCCCAGACATGTTTTTTTATAGGTTATGATGATGAAAACTTTGGTTTTAAACTTTGGAATAACAGTCAGTGAAAGGTCATTGGAGTTCGGAATGTCCTCTTTAATGAAAAGATCCTTTGGAAATATCGAAACCTTACAAAAGATGCTATTGGGAACAAAGAAATAGTGGAGTAAGCTGAGGTTAAGATGGGCATAGACTAGGTGGTGTCAGGCTGTTCAAGGAGCATGGAAGATGGAATATGAGAGGTACAACCAAATTCTGAAACCAGAGGCATTGATCAAGTTCCAAAAGTACCGAGGATTGATGTACCAGAATGCTTGAGGACAACTGAAGCCCATGGCAGAGTTTTAGAAGCATGATGTCCATAAGGAGCAGAGCCTTCAGAGGTGAGGTGATCTACTAGGGTTAAAAGGCTAGTGTAAAGGTTTGATTCCTAGATGCACTTACTACTTCTCACGGATGGTGGGGAACCTAAGAGCATGAGTGAGTCAAGAAGCATGGACGACTTATTGTAGTAGGAGTTAGTAATGAAGGAAGAATTGGATTCCTTGCATATAATATCCCACCCCTCACCCATTGGTTTGAGAAGAGGTGGAGGTGCTACTAACCTTAGGTGATGTCCCCGGGACATAAAAGGTTGGAAACAAGTTCCAAGGACATACAAAATCATCAGGGGATGATTGAAGAGAAAAACCCATGGAAGATGAGATGAAGAAAAACCATTATATGATGCATGAAATGTGATACAATACAACTCAAACTAGAAAGAAAATATTAGAGTAGAAAACACAATAAAAAGGTACAAAAAATGACATAACATAGAAAACATGACTCAATGACATCGATGTGGTGCCAACCCAAGTATCAACCCAAATAATCTCTAAGCTCTGACTCTAAGTGCCATGCCCACTGCATCATGATGCATCACTAGAGAAATAAAACACCTTTACTTTACTAGTATTTTGATACATAACATCTGTAAAACATACCCATGCATGCCTAATGAAAGTCCCAATAATTGCGAGCGGTGACCCCTCCCGTCACAAAGCCATAACCTAATGGAATCCCATGTGCCACTTCAACACCAACCCTAAGTCTAAACCAACAAGGTACCACCAATTCAATTTCATGAACTCACGTTGACCACACATTCCAAGTTCTCAACAAAAACCATTTTCTTTTAAGCATTTTATTAAACACCTCTTGTGTAACCTTTCAAAACCAAAAATTTTGGTACTAAAACCAAGTGGGTTTTCCAACAAACCAAGAGGAAATGATTTAAACACCAATCCTTCAATTTATAGAATAAATAGAATGGAAGAGAATCCACATACCTCTCAACGAATGATGGGAATGGAGAATGGCATGACAACAACTCTAGATTTGACCTCAAAATCCATTTTCTCTAATAGATCCACTCAATATCTCATCAAAACACATCATAGACCATAGATCTATCCATGAAAGATTAGATCCAACATTCTGGGTGAGAGAATATGAGAATATCTGAAGAGAAAGAGGAGAAAATATAGGTTTTCCATTGATTTCAGAGATCCAATGCCCTTTGATTTGTTAAAATTCACTTCTAGATAAAAAAGAATTACCAAGGATGCCTAGGGAGGAAGAAGAGTTTGAGAGCCTGAGATAATGGGAGGAAAATGAGACTCTTGGGGGTGTAAAACTGATTTAAACACTTATTCTCAGAGCATTAAATGCACGTCGCACGGTTAGTCCACACAGTTTAACAAACCGTGCACCAACCGTGCACATGCTACTATCTCCAAACCATAAAATTGTATGGATGTGCCACACATTTTGGAAAACCGTGCACCAACCGTGTGTAGTTACTATCCTAAGAGTTTATTTATCACATGGTTTCCTAGGACATCCACACAATTTGGCCAAACCATGTGCCAACCGTGCAGAGCTACTGTCTCAAAGACTCCTATCTCACACAGTTTCTCGGTGACAATGCACAATTTCTACTAACCGTGAACAAACCACACGCCCCTTAAAACCCTTCCAAAAATCCCCCAAACCAACCAAAAACTCTTGAAACTCAACCTAATTATTATATAACCTCAAAATACATAAAAAAAGTGTAAATAATCTGAAACCGAGGGTGTTAAATTCTCCCCAACATTGGTCTTTCTATCCTCAGAAAGTGGAAGACTGGCATTGCCTTGGAAAATCTCAAGCCATTGTTCAAGCATCTCCTTCCCACGTCCCCCCGTCTCTTCCTGAATTTGACCATGCCACCAAAAGAATCATACCAAATTGATACTTTTCCCATGAAATAGCTTCTCTTGTCCATCCTCAATCCGTATCGACACATGAATCAACATAGCTTCCGGCTCAAGATCAGTATGGTCCCATTGAATCACACGGTCATGATCAGGTTGATACTTCTTCAATTGAGATACATGAAACACATTTTTCAAAGAATTGAATATTGATGGTAAATCCAAATGATAAGGCACATCATTAATTTGTTCACATATCTCAAAAGGGCCAATGTACCAAGGAGACAAGTTGCCTTGCTTATCGAAATGACGGTGGCCAATCCTTGGAGAAATTCTCAAGAAAACATGTTTACCCACCACAAAGGATAAGGATCGACACCGATGATATTCATATGATTTATGATGACTCTAGACCATCTCTATCCTCTTTCTGATCATCTAAATTTTCTTCATCATATCATGTACAAGGCTAGGTTCAATAAGTGAAGTCTCACCCATTTCCACCCAACAAAATGGAGAATGACAAGGACAACCATACAAAGCTTCTAAAGGATCCATAATAACTCCACTAACATTATATGATCCTCCCATGAGTCACCAAAATACATAACAGAATCTCAAAAAAAGCCTTCCAATGTTTGGATTATTTATTCGGATTGTCCATCCATTTGAGGATGATAAGATGCGCTCATGGTCAGCTAGGTTCTAAGGGATTACTATAAGGATTTCCAAAATCATGATGTAAACCTGAGGTCCCGGTTTGACACAATTAAAACTGGTGCGCTGTGCATCTTTATAACTTCCCAGATGTAGAGTTTTGAAAAGTCTTCCATCGTATTGGATCCATGAATAGGGATGAAGTGAGTCCGATTTGTGATCCAATCCACAATCACCCATATGAAATCATGTTTGTGAATCATTCTTGGTATACCTATGATAAAATACATAGCCATCTTCCCCTATCTCCAGAAAGGTATTAGTAAAAATTCCAACATATTAGCTGGCCATTGGTGCTTCGCCTTGACCTGCTGACAGGCGAGACATCTCGAGACATACTATGTGATTTTTCTTTTCAAGTTATCCCACTAAAATAATGTTCTCATTGCCTTATATTCTAAATTCCAGGATGAACAACTCATTTTGAATAGTGGTAGACAAAAAGAAGTTGTTCCTGATAAGTTTGGAGGAACCACAATAGGATCACTAAAACACAACAAAAATATCGCATCTAGCATCCACCCCCAATGGTCTCCCCACCATTGAGTTTTGACCTCATGGTTATACATTCAATATTGAATGTATGGGCATCTTTAACCTTATCAATCAAATTAGGAACAAAAGAAATTTGAAAGAAAACCACAACATCAACCTGCTCAACACAATCCAGATGTATATCAGCTATGACCATTATCAACTACCATTGATCTGAAGCCTATTTAGTAAACTGATTATATGAATTTCTAATCAATGCATCGACCACAAAATTTCCTTTACCCGGTGTATACATCAAGTCAAAGTTAAAAATATGAATACATTCCATCCATCTTTGTTGCCTTAGATTCAAATCTCTTTGTGAGAAAATGTGTTTCAAGCTTTTATGATAAGTGAACACTATGAATTTCTCACCATAAAAATAATGATTCCACATTTTCAAGGCATGGACTAGAACACCCAATTCTAAATCACGTGTTGGGAATTTCTTCTCATGCACCCATAACTATCGTGATCCATAAGCTACAACATGATCTCCCTGCATAAGAACACATTCCAACCCAAATCCAAATGCATAAAAATAAACCACATAGCCTCATCCTGACTCCAACAACATAAGTATAAGCACTGATGTAAGTAAAATATTAAGCTCTTGAAAATATTTTAGGCACGTGTCACTTTGCTAACCCAAGGAAACTACGTATCTCAAAGCATTCTTCAGTGGTTTCCAAGAGATAACAACTTCTACCTTTTCAGGATCTATAGGGACTCATATTTTAGAAATGACATGGCTAAGGAAACATACCTCTTTTATCCATAAATCACACTTTTGAATTCTTAGCATAAAGATGATGTTCCCATAAGTTTCCCAATACTATAGTCAAGTGTTATTATAATGCCCAGACCCTAGAAGCCCAGAGCCGGTGCATTACTTATTACATTGGCATGATTACAAGGAATGAAATCCTGAATAAATGATCAGTTTAGTAGTCTTGAAGAAACTAGATACATACATGCAACTCATATTACATTGGGAAAGGTAACAAAATACAATACATAACAAAAACTAATAAACTGCATCCATGAGAACTCAATAAATGGTCTTCTCTTCATAACCTGTTGAAGGTAAACAAATGAAAGGGGTGAGATAAAATGATTTGTAAGGGTTAAAAATAGAATAAGCATGAATCAACAATAATTGAATCATAATAAAATTGGAATAGTCAATATGGCATGATGAATAAATGAAAAACACACGCCATTAATAAACTGAGAATGAAACTGCATCTATAGATTTTGTCATAGTGAAAACCTCATGGATAGTAATAACTGAAAATGAATATAGAGAATGCTTATTAATTGGAAATCATGTATCTGGCACATGATACCACTATACTATCAAAACGGTTTAAGTTTGTGACCTGTCAGATCCTGTTTTGGAAACAAACTCGAAGGATTTATCACCATCTGATTTGTCTCATGAGATCTGTCGATGCATTGAGGGGATATAGAGGGCCCCTCCCATCAATCCAAATCCAAATAATTATTTATACATAGATTTAATAAAATTAAAATATGTCTTCTCAATATCCATATAGAGTAGAGGATACAAATTCACCAATATTTCCATAGTTAAAACAACATTCCAAATAAACATCATATGTATAAGGGTATACGACTTAAGACAATAATCATATCCATGAAAAACGAAATATGGATATATAATATATTTAAAATTTAAAATGAAAAATGATCTCAAAGGGGCATTAGGTACACCACATAAGAAATATTAGGTGCACAATACCAAGTAAGTCTCAATCAAATGGAAATTGAGACAAAGTCCCTTACCACATTGCAATCAATCGAATCATATGACCAAAAATTAATAATCACCAAATGAATCATAGAATACCATGAATATTAATATAATCATGATATTATATATCAAATTTCAGTACACATACACAACATACAAGAAATAAGTGGCGAACAATGGAAATCTCACGAAATTAAAAGTGAGATGAGAAACCCCTTACCTTATGCTCGAAGGTGTTCTCGATTAATCTTAATCACCTGAATAATAAAATTTAGATTCATTAATTAATAATTAAAGACCATCCTCTACATGTAATTTATTTATTATAACCTTATTAGGTTCATTCATTGCTTTTTGATGGTTTTAAGAGGTTTAATTTTATTGTTTTGGAAGCATTTTGTTCCTTGGTTTTCATGATCGATTTACTTGTATTCATGAATGGAAGTTCATTTGAAATGTGGCTAAACATACAGAATTGTTAATATATATTATTAGTAAAATTACAGAAATATAAATGATCTTATAATGATTTTGGTTATATACCACGAGGATGACTCATTAGATAAATGTTAATGATAAAATCTTGTATTAACTTAGCAGTTTTGTACACAATGAACTTGTTTTGTATTATTATTTATATTATGAGTAAGGATTCATGAACATTGCATAAGATAAAATAGATATATTATGATCTGGTTCAACTATTAAAAAGGTTTCATGACCAGTCTTGAAGATATTAATAGAAATTGAAAACCCTTTGTCCTTGAATGTGATAAATTAACACATCTCAGATGATGTTTTCATTTTTAGTATAAGAGGAGGGGGAAAAGAGAGATGACGATGAGATATTCCATTAGCATAATAAAATTACAGTTCATGTAAGGCACTTGAATTATCATAGCATTTGGATGAGGGTAGGTTAGGAGAGAGCAACAAAATAATGGAACTTGTAAAAGAAGTTGAAAGAAAAAGGAAGAGAGGTTCACCTCTTGAGTACTCTTCCTTGAGAATCTCCTTAAGGCATTTGTTTTTGGCCTTTTGGTGAGACCAGAAGGTCTCAGACGTGGGGAGAGGTCTTGGGAAGTGTATTTGGTATAACTTAGACAAGGCTCAAACCTTGAGTGGTGTGAGAGGAAGAGGGGGTGAGGGGTGGTTTATATAGCAGAGGAGAGGAGGGTTTTCTTAATATTTTAATCATTAGTTTATTATTTTTTCCTAAGATAATAAATAATGACGATTCCATGACAAAAAATAGTAATAAGTGGATGTGAGTTGAACCAAGTATGGTTACCTCAGCAAGACATCATCCACGACTCAATAAATCACGTATTTAGCATTTATTATAATTTATCGTATTTTACTATTCACCAAAAATTCAAGTATCTCAGAAAAATCCAAAAAATTTACCTTAACCATTTTTCGACGTGAAGAATCCAAAAATGAACTACATTTTTCAAAAATAATTTTATAAATATGAGAAATTTAATTTTTAATTAAAATCATCATTTAATCGAAAAATACCAACACTTAAAATATTCATATTCATTTTTAAGGTGCCTAAATTTTATTTACACTTTCATGGGTATGGTTACCATTCATAAGATTCATATTACTATTCATAAGGGTAAGTAACTATTCATAAGGGTAGGTTACTATTCACCAAAAATTAAGTTGATTCTATCAGACTCCAAATATCACTCCGATCGCAACCGTGTATGTACGTTTTTTGAAATTTGAAATACAGAAGTGGAAAATTTAAGTTTAATGGATAGGTTATGACTATATCCTAAATAAAAAAGTTATGTTTCAAATAGACTCAATGCTTTATGAAATATAGGCTGTCTAATGAATTGAAAGTATTTAAAAGAAACATACCATAAAATGTTTGGGGTGTTATATTTTTCCCACCTTCAAAAATTTCATCCTTGAAATTTTTTCATGTATAAATCACTTTAAAAATATGTGAGTGGTTCTTCTTCATAACATCCTCAGGTTCCCATGTTTCTTCCTCCATTTTATGGTTTCTCCAAAGAATCTTTACTAGTCGAGTTGCCCGTCTTCTCAATACCTACTCCCTTGTGTTAAGAATCTCGATAGGCTCTTCATAGTATGAAAAATCAGGTTCCAGCTTTATTTATTCATAGGTGAGTATATGCATTAGGCCTGACATGTATTTATTTAACAATGACACGTGGAACACATTATGAACTTTGGATAGACTTGGTGGCATTGCTAAATGGTATGCTACAACTCCGATTCTTTCTAGAATTTCGAATGGTCTGATGTACCTGGGGCTCAGTTTCCCTTTCTTATCGAACCTTAAGACACCCTTCCACGGATATAATTTTAGAAAGACATGATCTCCTACTTAAAATTCCAAATCCTTTCTCTGATTGTCAGCATAACTGTTTTTCCTAATTTGGGATGCTTTAATATGGGCCTGAATTTTCTTTACCTTTTTAGTTGTCTCTTCAATAAGTTCCGGTCCTATAAGTTTCCTCTCGCTAACTTCATCACAACAAGTTGGAGTTTGATACCTCTTACCATATAATGCTTCATATGGTGCCGTTTGAATTCTAGAATGGAAACTATTATTATAGGAATCCACCAAAGGCAAGTATTGATCCACATACCTTGAAAGTCAAGAGAGCATGATCTCAACATGTCTTATAGTGTTTTAATAGTCCTTTCAGACTGTCTGTCGGTTTGGGGTGATAAGAAGTACTCATATGAAGCTCAATATCCAAATCCTTGTGGATAATTTTCCATAATTTTTATGTAAATCAGGGATCTTGATCAGACACAATTGACATAGGTGCACCATGAAGTCTTAAAACTTCATTAATATAAAGTCTTGCCAGGCACTCAAGTGGTAAATCCTCTCTTATAGCAAGGAAATGTTCCAATTTTATGATAAGATCAACAATTAACCATATTGAATCATTCCTTTTACGTGTCCTTGGTAGTATAGGGACAAATTCCATCATAATTTCATCCCACATCCACATAGGAATAGGTAGAGGTTGCATGACCCATTTAGGATGTTGTCTCTCAACCTTCACTTGTTGAAAAACTAGACACCTTGACACATAGTTAGCAATTTCTCACTTCATGTTATCCCAAAAAAAATGTTCCTTCAGATCACTATAAATCTTGGTGCTAACAGGGTGTATAGAGAAATTTGAGCTATGAACATCATCTAATAGTTCCCTTTTTAGCTCAGGTACTGAAGAAACTCATAACCTCTTCCCAAATTTTAGAACTCTATCCTTATACACAAAGTATGCCAATCTTCCATCCTTAAAATCTTTAAATTTCTTTTGTAGATTCTCATCATCATATTGAGTGCTTTTTATCTTCTCTAGTAAAGATGGTTTAGAAATCATTTGAACGAGGAAAGATGTTTCCCCTTCCTTAACAATTCCCATATCCATCTTTAGAAAATCCATGAATATAGGATCTATCTCAATCCTTATTTGGGTCAAAAGTCCATGATATTTCCTACTTAATGCATCTACCACCTTATTTTACTTTCATGGGTGGTAGTGTATCGAAAAATCATAATCTTTTAGTAACTCAAGCCATCTCCTTTGACTCATGTTGAGTTCTTTCTGTATAAAAATGTATTTCAAACTCTTGTGATCTGTATATATCTCACATATTTCACCATATAGATAGTGTCTCCATATTTTTAGAGTAAATATTACAACTGCTAACTCAAGATCATGAGTTGGATAATTTTTCTCATGAGTCTTCAACTGCCTTGATGCATAAGCAATAACTTTATCATTTTTCATAAGGATGCAACCCAGTCTATTCTTTGATGCATCACTATATATCAAAAATCCATCATTTTTAGAGGAAAGAGTCAAAATTGGAGCATTGACCAATATTCTTTTCAATTCATCGAAGCATTCTGTACATTATTTCACCCATACAAACTTAACCCCTTTACGTGTGAGCTTGGTTAAAGGGTTATCCAATTAGGTGAAATTCTAAACGAAGCACCGATAGTAACCTACCAAGACAATAAAACTACATTCCTCGGTTATGTTCATTGGTGTGGTCCATTCTTGGATTGCATTTTTCTTTGTAGGATCAACTAAAATTCCATCCTTAGAGAAAATATGGCCAAGAAAATAAACTAATTGAAGCCAAAATTCACACTTGCTAAACTTCCCATATAATTTATTTCTTCTAAGAGTTTTATGAATAATCCACAAGTGATTCTCATGTTATTCGTATCTTTTGGAGTATACTAGGATATCATTGATAAATACCACAACAAAGTCATCAATATATTCCTTGAAAACTCTATTAATTAGATCCATGAAAACAGAGGGTGCGTTAGTTAGTCTAAAAGGAATTATTCTAAACTTGTAATGCCCATACCTGGTTCGAAATGCTATTTTTGGAATATCTTCCTTCCTCACACACAACTGATGATATCCAGACCAAAGGTCAATCTTTGAAAAATATTGGGCTCCATGAAGTTGATCAAATAAATCATCAATTTGTGGTAGGGGATACTTCTTCTTTATTATAATAGCATTGATTTCCCTGTAATCAATGCATAGCCTCATGGGTCCATCTTTCTTCTTGACAAAGAGGAAATATGATCCCCATAGAGAAACACTAGGTCAAATAAATCCCTTTTCACTCAATTATTCTAGTTGTTTCTTTAGATCCACTAATTCCACAGTGTCCATTATATAGGGAGTCTTTGATATAGGTCTTGTACTAGGAACTAAATCAATATAGAACTCAACTTACCACTCTAGAGGATGTCTAGGTAAATCCTATGAAAATACATCAATGTATTCCTGCACAATAAGTACGTCTTCAATTTTAAGATTTATTTCCTCACCCATAGACATTGTGTTCTCTTCCTCTCTAAGAATTTCATTTAGTAGAGATACCAGGGGTGGATTTAGATAAGAATCATATGGAAAGGTTTATGCTATAAAGATAAGGATTCTACACCATTCTAAAAAATTGTAACTTCCTTCTTCTTGAAATAGATATTCGCATCATAATTTGATAGCCAATTTATACTAAGAATTATATCAAAGTAAATCATTAGTATGATGATAAGGTTAGCAACTAAATCACGTTTATGTGTCATGAGGGGGACTGATTGACACATCTTTGTTGCAATGATACATCCCCTAGGAGTTTTGACTAACAAATCCTTTATTAAATCAAATTGGAAATGTCTAATTTTCATGGAAAACTAGAAATATATAAATGAATGTGATGATCCAGAATCAAATAAAGCATTGGCTAAGTTTGAGGAAACAATTAAAGTACCTTCCACCACATCATTAGGAACTTCAACCTCTGTGGATTTAATTGCATAAGCTTTCCCTTGCTCTCGTGGCTTTTTCTATGGAAAGTTTCCTTGGCACTTAGGGTACTCATTTTCAAAGTTTCCCATATCTCTATAATTGTATCATTGAACACCACTGACTTGTCTCTTCCCCTTGCATTCACTAGATCGATGACCCTTTTCTCCACACTTATAGCAAACTCCCATGCATTTCAAGCATTTCCCAGGATGATTCTTTCCACATTCCTCGCATAATGGAAATTGATTCATTCCCTTATTCTTCATTTACACTTCAGATTTTCCATGGTTATTAGAATGCATCTTCTTATCTTGATTTCCCTTGAACAAATTTGATCTAGAAAATTACTTCTCTGTTTTGACGACACTTAATATAATTTCATCATATGATGAAAATGTTTGAGAAGCCAGTTCCATTTGAAGACTTGGCTTAATACCTTCAAATAAATGATCAATCTTGTCTTTTGAATCATATACATAATCTATAGCATACCTGGATAATTTTATGAAGGTAGCCTCATAATCTGCAACACTCTCTTCTTTCTAGGCTAAGGCATTTCCTCTTCATTTCAGTTCGTTGTTTATGAGGGAAATATTTTTCGAAGAATATTTCCTTAAAAGTTATCCATTCCATATATTATATTTCTTCTTCCACCATGGTATTCTAAATCAAGGACCACCATTGATCAACATCACCCTTGAGGCAATATACTACTGGTGCTACCTTTTCATTTTCATTGCATCTTAATGCCAAAAATATATTTTCAAGGGACTTGATCCACTACTCAGCTACCACTGGATTAGTAGTCCCACAAAAATATGGGGGCTTTTACCGAATTAAATGATCCAATACAGGTGTAGCATGGTTATTCGACATAACCTGAGTATGTTTTCCCAATATGGTCATGATCTGATCCACTCAAACACTGATTATGTTGTTTTGATTAGTGGGGTAATCCCTACATTTTCCACGGGTATTGATTCCCCTTCTTCCATTAGGCACCATCACTAAACAATGAAATACACTAAATTAGGCCATAGTTTATAATTTCTAACTAGCAAACACTTAAGATAATCTGAAAATTTATGCACAACTAATCTCATAATCATAAACATTGTTTATATTTAATTTTAAATCCTTCATAATGGGTTTTAAAAAAAATGTGAATCACCCTAAGCATATCCCTCGGGTGTGTCAAACTAGGTGCGCAGTAAGGCTTGTTGTCGTGTACCAAGATATCCTGGGTCAAGCCTGAAACTCTTTTTTGAAGTTGTTACTCCTAGATACATTTTTTCCAGAACCATGTCCACTTGTAGTATTCATATAGGGATGTATTTTCTATAAATACCCATATAATCCATACTTTACCAAAATTCTAGGATGTTATTATATGATTATCTTCAAAGTATAACTTAGGTTTATGTACTCTAAACTATGTTTCCTAAATCCAGTTTCTAAGGTTTCTACTAAACTTCCTTTGATACTAACTGTAACACCCCGATCCAGAAGCTCAGAGCCGGTGCATTACTTATTACATTGTCATGATTACAAGGAATAAAATCCCAAAGGAATGATTAGTTTAGTAGCCTTAAATAAACTAGATACATATATGTAACTCATATTACATTGGTAAAGGTAACAAAATACAATAAATACCAAAAACTAATAAACTGCATCCATGAGAACTCAATGAATGGTCTCCTCTTCATAACCTGTTAAAGGTAAAAAAATGAAAGGGGTGAGCTCAAATGCTCTATAAGGGTTATAAATATCAGAATCATGAATCAAAAATAATTGAATCATAATCAAATTAGTATAGTCAATATGGCATGGTGAATAAATGAAAAACACATTCCATTAATAAACTAAGAATGAAACTGCATCCATAGATTTTATCATAGTGAAAACCTTATAGATAGTAATAACCAAAAATTAATATAGAGAATGATTATTAATTGGATTTCATGCATCTGGAACATGATACCACTATACCATCAAAATAGTTTAATTCTATGGGTAGATACCTGTCTGATTCTGTTTTGGAAATAAACTCGAAGGATTTGTTGCCAAATGATTTGTCTCATGAGACCTGTCGATGCATCGAGGGGCTATAGCGGGCCTCTCCCATAACTTAAATTCAAAATAATTATTTATACATAGATTTAATACAAGTATAATATGCCTTCTCAATATTCGTATAGAGTATATGATACAGATTCATCAATATTTCCATAGTTAAAACAACATTCCTAATAAATACCGTATGTATAAGGGTATAAAACTTAAGAAAATAATCATATCCATGAAACCATAATATGGACATATAATATATTTACAATTTAAAATGAAAAATGATCTCAAAGGGGCAGTAGGTACACCACATAATAAATATTAGGTGCACAATACCAAGTAAGTCTCAATGAAATGGAAATTGAGACAAAGTCCCTTACCACATTGCAATCAATCAAATCGTATGACCAAAAATTAATAATCACCAAATGAATCACAGAATACCATGAATATTAATAGAATAATGATATTATATATCAAATTTCAGTACACATACACCACATACAAGAAATAAGTGGTGAACAATGGAAATCTCACAGAATTAAAAGTGAGATGGGAAACCCCTTACCTTATGCCCAAAGGTGTTCTCGATTGATATTAATGACCTGAATAATCAAATTTAGATTCATTAATTAATAATTAAATAACCTTATACACATGTAATTTATTTATTATAACCATATTAGGTTCATTAATTTCTTTTTTGATGGGTTTAAGAGGTTCAATTTTATTTTTTTGGAAGCATTTTCTTCCTTGGTTTTCATGATTGGTTTACTTGTATTCATGAATGGAAGTTTATTTGAATTGTGGTTAAACATACAAAATTGTTAATATATATTATTAGTGACATTAAAGAGATATAAATGATCTTATAATGATTTTTTATATACCATTATGATGAATCATTAGATAAAAGTTAATGATAAACACTTGGATTAACTTGGCGGTTTTGTGCTTAATGAACTTGTTTTGTATTATTATATATATTATGAGTGTGTAAGGATTCCAGAACATTTAATAAGATAAAATACATATATTATGATCTGTTTTAACCATTAAAAAGGTTTCATGACCAGTCTTTAAGATAGTAATAGAAATTGAAAATCCGTTATCCTTGAACGTGATAAATTAACACATCTCGGACAATGTTTTCATTTTTAGTATAAGAGGAGGGGGAAAAGAGAGATGTTGATGAAATATTACATCAGCATAATAAAATTCCATTTTATGTAAGGTAATGGAATCATCATATCATTTGGATGATGGTAGGTGAGGAGATAGCAACAAAAGAATGGAACTTGTAAAAGAAGTTGAAAGAAAAAGGAAGAGAGGTTCACCTCTTGAGTACTCCTCCTTGAGAATCTCCTTAAGGCCTTTGTTTTTGGCCTTTTGGTGAGACTATTAGGTCATGGATGTGGGTAGAGGTCTTGGGAAGTGTATTTGGTAGAACTTAGTCAAGGATAAAATCTTGAGTGGTGTGAGAGGAAGAGGGGGTGAGGGGTGGTTTATATAGTGGAGGGGAGGAGAGTTTTCTTAATATTTTAATCATTAGTTTATTATTTTCCCTAATATAATAAATAATGATGATTCCATGACCAAAAATAGTAATAAGTTCATGTGAGTTTGAACCAAGTGCGTTTACCTCAGCAAGACATCATCTATGACTCAATAAATCACGTATTTAGCATTTATCACAATTTATCATATTTTACTATTCACAAAAAAATTCAAGTATTTCAAAAAAATTCAAAAAATTCACCTTAACAATTTTTAAATGTTTAGAATCTAAAAATTAACTCCATTTTTTAAAAATAATTTTCTAAATATGAGAAATTTATGTTTTAATTAAAATCACCATTTAATCGAAAAATACCAACACTTAAAATATTCATCTTCATTTTTAAAGTGCCTAAATTTTATTTACACTTTCATGGGTATGGTTACCATTCATAAGAGTCATAATACTATTTATAAGGCTAAGTTACTATTAATAAGGGTAAGTTACTTTTCATAAGGGTAGGTTACTATTCACAAAAAATTAATTTGATTCTATCAAACTCCAAATATCACCCTGATCGTAACCGTGTATGTTCGTTTTTTGAAATTCAAAACATAGAAGTGGAAAATTTAAGTTTAATGAATAGTTTATGACTACATCCTAAGTAACCAAGTGATGTTTCAAATAGACTCAGTGCTTTATGCAATATAGGATATCTAATTAATTGAAATTATTTAAGAGAAACATACCATAAAATGTTTGGGGTGTTATAGTTGTTCATGATCAACCTTAGTCTAAGACTACAACAGAATATAATTGACGAACACCACTGTAAAGGAGTCTAGATACCTATGAAATATAAGATCCATCAATTCCATAAATATCACTGGTGAATTCATAAGACCGAAGGGCATACCCACATATTCATAATGACTATAATGATTATGGAAATTTGTCTTCAGAATATCCTCTTTCCAAACTCTGAGTTGGTGATACCTCAATCATAAATAAATCTTAGATAACCATTTGGATCCCCTTAGTTGATAAAAAGGTCATTAATTAATGTAATAGGATAACTATTCTTTATCATAACTTCATTGAGTTTATGAAAATCCACACATATCTAAAGAGTTCCATCTGCTTTCTTTACAAAAAAGAACTGGTGCTGCCCATGGAGAAGTGCTCAATCGAATGAACCCTTTGCTCTCCAATTATTACATCTGAAACTTCAATTCCATTAATTCCATTGGTTCCATCCTATAGTATGGAATTTAAATAGGTCTTGTAGCATCTCGACTCGGGTGCCACATATCGGTGCCCCATGCCGATTCGTTACATAACCTCAAGTGTGCCTCCCTGTACACCAAAGGCTACTAAATAACAGTGAGGTCCTAATATGCCACATGGGGTGACCATACCATATTTATCAAAGTGTTACCACAATATTAAACAATATAAATAATAACCAAGATAATATAATAATCAATCACCAGTAGAGACCAAGAATCACATGAAGAATCCCAAAATAGGGGAATGTCCATAAACCAAAGTAGTAGATATGTCATGCCATATATGTGTCAAGTGTTGAAATAAAACCCAAAATATAGGCACAATGGAAAATACCAAGTGGGTCTTGATATCATGTCCAGTTCCCTTATCCATGCACACCTTGAATCCCAACTCATCCATCTAATATGGGGCTCTTTCCCTTGTCCTGTTTTGTAAACATGAATTTTATTTGGGTACCAATCGTCAACCTGAGTAGGGTGTGAGTACAACTAAGTGGGACACCACCAACGGTGTATAAATAAATATACATTACATAACAATTTATGCAGTTGTATAAAGAATAAAAGATAAAATGAAAAAAAAATAAATAGGTTTCACATTTATCATTCCTTAATCAACCACATTGGCCTCGAGTTTATGGTGACACCCAATCCAATCATACATGATTCAGACCATGATGGAGTCTAAACCATACACCATAGGGATTTTACAATTATTCTTTCATGGGATTTCATTATTCAATTTAATTCCATTTTCATTTCAGTACCTTGGAGCATCAGTCCAGGTACTATTATCATAGATACTTGGAGCGTCAGTCTAACATCATTATCTCAGGTACTTGGAGCACCAGTCCAACACTAATATCATGGGTACTTAGAGTATAAGTCTAGCACCAAAATCTCAGGTACTTGGAGCATTAGTCCAACTCCAATTCACATGCATGAATCGGGGGCCTAGAGTATCAGTCTGGTCACCCACATGCACTTGGATCATCAGTCCAGCACCCAAACCACATTGTTCACATATTCATATCAAGGTTCAACGTTATTAACCCTTTTTATCAACCATTATCAACACAATACCATTTTATTTACAACATATCCATTTAACCCAATTAACAACAATTATCACACATGTCACTAACACTTCCATGTTAAGCAAAAAAATCCTTTAAATCCCATTATCAAACCATGAAATAAGGACTTAGTTCAATTAAATAAACCCACTATTTCCATTTTTATATTCCAAAAATTATCATTTTAAGGATATTGGCACACGCCATGGGTTTCCATCAAGCCCGATCGTACAATATTTAATGGATCCAATGAGATCTGTGAAGGGTCTCACAATTTGAATAGGATTCAATTCACTTTTCTTAATCAAAACACAATTGAAAAACAAGGAAACATAATGGAATAATTATATACACAATAAAAGAATCAAGACTATGGGAAATAACATATATACCATCCACCTTAGGGTTTTTGATGAACGATTTCCCAAACTTATCCTTTAATTCGATATAAAATGACTGAAAATGAAGAATGATACCACAATCCTCAACATTTAGGTTTGGATATCCCTTATTTCAATAGATACAACCATAAAACAACATAATCCACCTCAAATAACATGGATATATACACAAATAATTATATCTAAGGTTCCAAAAAAGATAATAAGAAGAGATTTAGGAAGAAAGAGCAATAATGGAGACTTATCAGGGAATATGGATCTCTAATGAGCTTTGAACCACCTAAAAATTGCTCCTAGATCAAAGGGAATCACCTCTAAAGTCTTTAGAACAAAAAGGAGTTCATAAATCTAAGAGTTTAGGGAAAAACGAGGCCTTTAGATCTTAATTAGGATTATACCCATGATTTTTGGGTTGCCAACTATATGCCATATGGTTAGGCCTCATGGTTTGACAAATCGTGAACCAACTATGTGATGCTTACTATCTCAAGATAACCCTCGCACGGATGAATTTCATGGTTAAAAAAACCATGCAACAACAATGTGTTTCCCATATATTTAGTATTTCATGGTTTATCCTAATCACCCACATAGTTTAGCCAAACTTTGTGTCTATTATGAACCTTCTTAGTGCCCACTATCTTACCTTGCACGATTTTCTGGAGGAGGCCACATGGTTTGGGAAAACTTTGCACCAACCCTGCACTGTCTAACCCCCCAAAACTTCCAAAACTCACTCAAATGAACCCAAGACAAGCCCAAACCAAAAGGAGATTAAAAAAGGGAAAAAGAATACATGAAAATGAGTACAAGATGTCTCTACAAAGGCCAGGATCTTACAATCTCCCCAACTTATAATATCTCATCCTCAAGATGTACTCCCAAGCATTGCTAAGATTTTGAGGTGGAAAGGTTGGGCCACTAGGCTCACATATCTGCTTCCCTCTCCCATGTTTTCTTTTGAACATGACCATGCCTCCATAACACTTAGACTATTGACACTGTCTTTCCTCGCAAAACTTTCTCACTGTGATCCACAACATGAATCAAATGCTTCTCAAAGGATGCATCAAACTCAATATCAACATCATCAAAATTGATCACATGAGAATGGTTGGGGTGATACTGTCGAAGATGTGGTGCATGAAAAACATAATGCATAGCACCATACCTCTATGGAAGAGACAATTGACATGCCACTGGTCCGATCCTCTCCACAATCTCAAATGGTCCAACAAACTTGGGAACCAACTTGACCTGCTTCCAAATCTGATGATGAACCAATCTTAGTAACACCCAAGGGAACACACGATCTCCCATTCTAAACTCAAGAGGTCGATGAAGTCTATTAGTATAATACTTCTATCTACTTTGCAGACTTTTTTCTACTTTGCATTGTAGCCATACATTTCCAAATAAACTAAACCTTTTTTGATGTCTCCTGCATGAGACTTGGTCCCAAAAACCCTAACTCACCCACCTCTATATAACATAAAGGTTGATCAACTTGGCCTGCCATAAAGTGCCTAATATGGTTCCATATGTATAGTTGTCTGATAACTTTTATTATAGGCGAACTCAACCAGGGATAAGTGCTTCTCCCATAATCCACTGAAATCTCAGATGCATGCTAGTATCATGTCCTTTAACACCTGAATAGTACGTTCTGATCTATAGTATTTCTGTGGGAGAAAATATATACTTATAAAGACCTAAGTTCCCAACACCTTTTCAAGCCTTTCCAGAAGCTCGAAGTAAAATGCAGATCATAATCCAAAACTATACTTCATGGAACCTTATGCAAACACACTATCTCCAAAACATATTGTTGGTCAGAGTAGGACACTCAAGAGGGGGGGGGGGTGAAACGAGTTCCTATAAAAATTTATGTTAAAAACATTATTTGAAAATCCCTTAATTTAAAAGTAAAACATTCCAGTTAATCAAAGTAGTAAATTTATAATAGTTTGACTGTTCAATTAATTTCTCCATAGATTGATTAATTTTCATTTATATCAACCTGAAATATTGAAATAAATTTTGAAACTAATTTAATAAACCAAAATAGTTATAAACACTATCCAAGACTAAATATCAAAGTAAAACTAAGTTTTCTGAGATATGAGTTAAAAATAGAGTAAACTAAATTTGAAAACACAGTGGGTTAAAAAAAGTGGTTCAGTCTCAAGTGAAGAATTAATACACTTCACTTGGTGATCACCTTTCACCAAGAAATATATACATAAATCTTTGATTCACACCCTGTATCGGGGTTTACACAATAGTATACAAACTATCCAGGTCACAAGACCTCTACCATAGTTCTACGTGGGAACTAAAACAGCCAGGTCACATAGGACCTCTACAACAGTTCTATATGGGATAGAACAGGTGTAAAAATATGTCTGTGTGAGGATATCTTTCATCCACCAATTCGGTGCAGGAGATAATGTGTGTTTAATAGAAAATTTCACACACTGCTCGAAAAGTAGTAAAAATGCACACAACATAGTAGGGAATAAAGAGATAGAGTTTAGAAGGATATGTGTGTTGTGAAATGTAAATATGGACTCTTTGGATGTAGAATATGTAAATATTGATTCCTCTTCTAGAAACAGACAATGAAATAGAGTGTCGTGAAGATTTGTGTTCTAGTTTCCAGGAAGATGAAGTTTTGTTTCTTCAGTTCTGTTTTTTTTTGTTGTAGGGGTGTCAGAACTTTGGTGCACAACAAGTTCTCCTTTTTGTTTATCCAACAAGAATGAAGAATTCCTCATGTGTTATTATTATTTTTGTTCATAGGTTCAGTATGGTTTCTTATGTGATTCCTCTCCTATATGCCTATATCTCTCTCTATCACCTCGCATTCTTTTCTCTTTTATATTCTGCAGCCTGACAATAAGCATGTGGAGGTATCTTGTACCTCGTAATATCCACTAACATGGTAATTAATGTTGTATGTAAAAAGAATTATTTTAATCAGTAGCATTAAAACACTAAAATATGACCATTAGAGATAATTTCAAATAAAAGAAAATTTAAACAGTCTGTCGGTGACTCCTCTATCCAGTTTTCTCATCTCATTCCCAAGCTTGGTATTGTTTGCAACAATTGTTTTAGCTGTTGAAATTAAGTTCGGTTGAATCTTAGCTATAACCTTCTCTGAAAATTTGGCTGCATCGGCCTCATTCACACAAAATGTCTGAACTGGAATAGGAGAAACTTTCATAGACTAATTCATCTCTTCTATTAAAGCCTTTAAAGTGTTTACCTCATCACTTAAAGTAGGAATGGGCACAACTTGAGCTTGAATAGATTCCCTAATAACTAAACACATTTCTTCCTTAAAACTTTCAAAGTAATCCTTAGTGAAATTTTCACTAGGAAGTGTTTCATCCACTGATTCTCTTGAAAAAGGGACAAAAACCTCATCATCTAAAATTTCATAGTCCAAAACAAGAGCTATATATCCATGATTCCTTTCCTATTCAGACATAACATCATCATCTAAAGGGGTGAGAGTATTAATTCCCACTCTTCTAAATTTATGACCCCCCTTAACTTGATCTCTCCTTACACGAGGCTCCCCCTCAACTTGAGGTCTTCTTATAGAATAAACCAACTGTGGTTTAGAGACTATCTGAGCATCCACTACACCATCAAATGCAACTAATTTCTCTTCTCTAGCAGGAGAATCTACTTCTCTTGGAACATCAACCAATGCCTCATTTATAGTAGAAAATTTTGAAGTTTCTACAGGCTATTATTGAACTACAACCTCAACCAGATCAACATTTCCACTGTGATCATCATCAGGATGATCACTATCATTACCAATTTCAGTTACTTCACCATATTCATCATTTCCATCACCATCTTTATTTCCTTTTTTATATTCTTCCTCACTTCCAGAGCTACTGCCACTTTCCTCTTCTTCTTCTTTGTCTACTTCTTATCCTCCTCCAGATTATCCTTCAGAACCATTGGATCTTCTCACATACTCAACACTTTTAGAAACTTCTATCTCCTCATCACCATTATCACCAAGAGTTGGTTCATATGAATGTAAGTCCAGAGGTGGAATAGGAGTTCCATAAGTCATTCTTCTTGGAGCATTAGTGGTGTCAGAGTCACTTCTATCATCAATAGGATACCCTTGATCTCTATCAGGATTAACAACCTCTTCCTCATCCAAATAAATAGGTTCCATATCTTCTGGTCCTAGAACAAGATCCACTAAATCTATCGGATTGTCAGGATGGTCCACTGGATTGATTTTTTTTCATAAATATTATCCTCATCACCAAACCATTCCTTTTTCTAAGGATTCCAATGAATCTTCATTATTTTTCATATCTTCTTACTCAAGAAAATTCCACTATAAGATGAAATAGTTTCTTCACCTTTATCCAAACATCCTTTCACTTGAATCATGGTTGAGATCATCCTTGGGTAGAATCAAGAATTAGTCTTGCAGTAGGGGTTAATCATTTCACTGATATGCACTATCATATATCTTCACAATTTTACCTTAACTAATTTCTTAAATAAATACAACAAGTATACATATTGATACTTTAAAGATGCAAATTCCCCTTTCCTAGGACAAAGTTTGTGCTAAATTCACTTAAACAACATCCTACTTTCACCATCTAAATCTGTAGCTATTGGTATTCTATGCTCTTTATTCCCAGTTATCTCCTTTAGAGCTGTCTGAAATAAAAATAGATCACTTTTAGGTGGAGAAGTTTCTTGGTAATCATCATACACACCTTCATGTGGAACCTTAAGGCATTCTTCCCAATGCCTAGATGACAATGAAATTCTCCTTCCTTTAACTATAGATTTAATCCAACTAACTTCACTAACTTTCAAAAGAAATTCATCATTTATGTAAAACTCATGTACCATATTTGGATAATAGGGCCTTTCATTGTTTTCAAACCATTCCAACCATCCTTGAGTCTTTAAAACCTTCAACAATAATAACTTACTTTCCAATAGCCATTCCATGAAAACTTCCTTTTCCAGTGTCACCACACAGTTCACAAGAGCAGCATTGATAGACACATGCTTTCTCAATTCTCCCCTTTTCTTCTTAGTATGATGCGACTCATCTCTAGATCCTCCTTCGAGTGTGTGATTCAATCTAGCCATTTTTGATGGTTCATTTGAAGGTTGGAAGGTTTAAGGTCAAGGGAAGAGAGAAACAACAGGAGTTTAAGGGTTAAAGTGTGAGGGTAAGTAATAGAGTGGATCAAATCGAATTTATATCATTTAGGGAATTAGAGATCGTAAAATCATGAATCGGGTTCAAAGAAAATAAATGAAACAACGTTGTTTTGGTTAAAAACATAAGATAGATAAAACAATGAGTCATTAGTATTGGCATGACAGTTTTTCATAACACTATAGGTGTCTTCATGACAATTGTGTTAGCATGAAAAAGTTTCGGTGTTGGCATGACAACTGTTTTGGCATGAAAAAGTGTCTGTGTTGACATGAAAACTATGCCAGCATGATAAAGTGTCAGTGTCGGCATGAAAAATGTGTTGGTGTCGGCATGACATTGTTTGCATGACATTATCAATGTCGGCATGAAATCTACACTTATTTTTCAAAAAAGAGTTACCAACATAAGTTCCTTATAAATTAATCATACATAATTCATGTTTGATGTAATTCATTCTTTTAGAGTTTAATGGCTTTGTGAATATGCCATAAAGATGATGTTCAGTACCAATAAAATCTAGTGTTATATCACTTTTTTGATAATGATCTCTCAAAAAGTGATGTCTTACATCAATATAATTTGTTATAAAATGATAAAAATGATTCTTAGAGATGTTAATAGAACTTGTATTATCACAGTTTATAGGTACATGTCTGAATTGATATCCATAGTCTAGTAAAGTGTATTTCATCCACAAAATCTGAGTACAACAACTACTAGTATCTTGTATTCAACTTCGATAGTAGATAATGCAACAATTTTTTTTCTTTTTTACTACACCATGATACTAGAGAATTGCCCAAAAAGTGACATGTTCCATAGGTGATCTTTCTATATAACTTACAACTACAAAAATTAGCATCATAATAACTCACTAAATCAAAAGGTTGTCCTCTTGGATAGAATAATCCTAAGTTGGTAGCATATTTGAGGTATTTGGAGATTCTTTTAACTCCATTTAGATGAGAATATTTAGGGTTATCTTAAAAATGGGAACACATACACACACTAAAAATAATTTCAGGCATGCTAGAATTTAAGTAGAGTAAACTTCCAATCATTCCTCTATAAGTGGTCTAATCAACAGATTTACCATTTTCATCAAGATCCAACTTAATGGTGGTACTCATTGGAGTGTCACTACTTTTTGTACTATCAAAGCCAAACCTTTTTAAAAGATATTTAGTATATTTACTTTTATTTAAAATAATATCTTCTTTATTTTGAAAGATTTTAAATCCAAGAAATAATTTGATTTCCCCCATTAAACTCATTTCAAATTCACTTTGCATCATTTTTGAAAAATCAACACATAAATAATTTTTAGAAGATCCAAAAATAATATCATCTATATAAAATTGAACTACTAAAACATATTTATAGATTAATTTTATAAATAGAGTAGGATCAGCTATACCTTTTGTAAAACCTTTGGAAATAATAAAACTACTTAATCTATCATACCAAGCTCTTGGAGCTTGCTTTAAATAATATAAATCCTTTGTTAATATAAAAAAATTATTTAGAAAATGAGGGTTTATAAAACCAGGGGGTTGTTAAAAAAACATCCTCAACTATATACCCATTTAGTAATGCACTCTTAACATCCATTTAATATAGCTTTAAATTTAGATGTGCTACATATGCAAGCAAAATTCTAATGGATTCAAGTTTAGAAACTAGTAAAAAAGTTTCTTCATAGTCAATCCATTATTCTTGACTATAACCTTGTGAAAACAATCTAGTTTTATTTCTTAAAATATTACCAACTTCATCTACTTTATTTCTAAAGACCTATTTAGTGCCTATGGTCAAGATGTATTTAGGTTTATTTACAAGTTTCCATACTTTATTTATTTCAAATTGATTTAATTCTTCTTGCATAACCATTACTCAAAATTCATCATTGATAGCATCATTTATGTTCTTAAGTTCAACCTGTGACAAAAATCCTTATTGTTCAACCTGATTTCTCATAGAAGCTCTAGTATGTATCCCTTTATCTAGGTCTCCAACTAAAACATCTAAAGGATGGTTCTTAAGGATTCTTATGGGTCTATAAAAATAAGGGATAATTATTTTAGGTTCATCAGTATGTTTGGGTTCATCATGACTAGAGTTTGGAGAATTTATAGAACTGGAAGATTTAACAGATTACTTAACAGCAGGGTCATAAGATTTTTCATTTATGTATTGAATTGAAAAATCATCCTCAATATTTTCTAGAGAGGTCTTGGGTTTATGTGGATCCATTTCATAAAATTTTACATGTACAGATTCTTCCACACATTTATATCTTTTATTAAAGACTCTATAGGCTTTATTAGAGATTTAATAACCTAAAAAGATTCATTCATCACTTTTGGATGAAAATTTCTCAAGATTTTCCTTTGTATTAAGGATAAAGACCTTGCAACCAAAGACTTTGAAGTAACTAACTTTAGGTTTTCTATTGTTCCATAGCTCATTTGGGGGTTTCTTAATAATTGGTTTGATTAAGACTCCGTTAATAATATAAATAGCTATATTGATAGCTTCTACCAAAAAAATAGATAGGTAAGTCATATTCATTAAGCATAGTCTGAGCTATCTCTTATAAGGTTCTATTTCTTCTTTCTACAACACTATTATATTGAGGTGTCCTTGGAGAAGAGAAGTTATGACTATAGCCATTTTTTAAGAAAAAAGATTCAAACCCTTGGTTTTAAAACTCATGGCCATGGTCACTTCTTAAGGATTTAATTCTAATACCACTTAGGTTCTCTATTGTTCTAGAATACTTGGTGAAATGAGATCAAGCTTCACTTTTGTGAGATAAGAAAAAGGTACAAGTATATATAGAATAGTCATCTACAAGAACATAGACATAGTGCTTCCCATTTAGACTTTAAGCTCTATATGGTCCAAAAAAATCCATGTGAACCAACTCAAGAGGTTGAGAAGTTGAAACTTATATCTTTGGTTTGAAATATATTTTATGTTGTTTACCCTTTTGAAAAGGATTACAATCTTTTTCATTTGGAAACTCAAGATTAGGTAGATCCTTAACTAGTCCTTTACTAGTAAGATTTTTGAGAGAATGAATATTACAATGTCCTAATCTCTTATGCAGGATCCAAGACTCTTTGTGAAACGCACTTAATCATGAAACATTTTGAGAAACTAAGGAATCTAAGTTTACAACATAAACATTTTCATTTATAAAAGTAGAAAATACT
Source organism: Viscum album (assembly GCA_963277665.1). Taxonomy (NCBI): domain Eukaryota; kingdom Viridiplantae; phylum Streptophyta; class Magnoliopsida; order Santalales; family Viscaceae; genus Viscum; species Viscum album. The sequence goes on along the minus strand of OY728160.1, from coordinate 875,540,648 downwards.
AATTCATTTTTAGAATTAAAAACATTTCATGCATCATTTTAAAATTTAACATTAAAACCATCATCACATAGTTGAGAGATACTAAGCATATTGTAATTTAATCTATCAACAAAAAGAAATTTAGAAATTAAAACTGAATTAGAGTCACCAATTTATCCAAGGCCAATTATTTTCCCTTTAGAATTTTCAAAAAAAGTGACATGCCCACCATCAATATTTATCATATTCTTGAAGCACGAATAATCTCTAGTCATGTGTCTTGAACATCCACTATTTAAGTACCATAGACTTCTAAAGGAGCTCTTTAAACAACTTTTATACAAAAATAGATTAGACAAAAAAAGATTTTGATACCCAGATTTGTTTAGGTACAACAACATTAATAATAAGAGATTTGGTAACCCACATTTATTTAATGGGTTTACTATACACAATTTGTAAATTATTGAAAAAATAGACTTTATTGGGGCCAAAAAAACTTGAAATGGTAGAAGATGTTTCATAGCTGGAACTTGCAGAATATTTTCCAAAACTAGGAATAAAACTGGATTTTCTAGATTTGGATATAAAATTGGTTTTGAAAAAATTTCTTTTACCAGGATGATAGCCAATACCACTAGTGTATTTGGGTGAAACTTGTTTACCAATCATTTGAACTAAGATATGTTTTCCATTTGTAAAATTTTATAAATCCCTTTTCAATTGATCATTTGACTATTTAAACTCATTGTTTTCTTTAATCAATTGAGAATTATTTTCCTTTTCTATGGTAAGATCAGATTTAACAGTAGAGGTAAGAGCATGCTGTTTCTTTAAATCTTTATATTTGTCTTTTAATTAATTGTATGTATCTTAAATAATTTGGAAGTATTAAAACATTTCCTCATTAGCCATATTTTCAGAATCAATTTCATCTCTAGAATAATAATAATTATTTATAGGAGACTCAAGGGTTACCTCAAATGTGTTTTTCATGAAACACATGTTTTCCTTGTCAAATTTCTAATCATGTGATGATTCTAACTCATTAGAGCTATCCTCAAAAGCAATAATGGTGGAATTCATTTCCTTTTTGTATATTTTATCTTTTCCCTCATATTTATTCTTATATTTTAACTTAGTATAGTCAACATTTACATGTACTCTTCTCTAAAATTCATAAAAAACTATTTCATTCGAGTCATCATTAATTTTCCAATCCTTTTTTCAGTTTCCCTTATTACCATATTTTCCTTTGTAGCGGGGCTTCTTAAAAAATTTATTCCTTCTATAAAACTTCTTAAACCTTTTGGATAATTGAGGCATTTCATCATCACTGTCTGATAGTAAATCTTCATTACTTGTACTGTCAGAATGAGTTTGAATCCTTTCCTTTTCTTTATGTTTGGAAGTAGTGGTTTTGAAATCCACTTACTTTCTTTTTGGTTCATCCTCCTCATCTTTGTTGACCTTTAATTATTTCTCATACATCATCAACTTACCTATCATCTCCTTGACTGGAAACTTACTAATATGACAAGATTCTCTAATTGATACTGAGGTTCCTCTCCATCTATCTAGTAGACATCTGAGAATTCTCATGATTTTCTCCTTAGCAGCAACTTCCTTTCCTAGAGAAATCATAGTATTTATAATTTCATTGAACCTGAGATACATATCAGAAATAGGTTCATCAGGATTCATCTTAAAGTTATCATATTTAATATTATATGAGTTAAGCCTCATTTATTTTACATTCGTGGTTCCTTCATCTGAAACAGCTAGAGTATCCCAAATATTATGAGCTGTTTTACATGTATAAATCCTATTGAATTCTTCATATTCTAAAGAATAATATAAGGAATTCATAGTTTTGTATTTATTATTATAATTAGTCTTAGTTGGATCATCCCAAGTATTTTGGGAAGTAGTAGGAATCTTATATTCATCTACAATGGAAGACCAAATTTCAAAACCCATACTTTCTAAGTGAACTTTCATCTTAATTTTCCACTAGGAATAATTTTTTCCATTGAAAAATGGAGGTTTGTTGGTAGCAGAACCTTCCAATATATTATCCATAATAAAGGATAAAGTATATAAATTAAATAGCTAAAAATTTAGAACTAATAGAAATTTAGAGATCTCTAAAACACAAATAAAATCACAGTTGAAAAGATTTGAAAAAGGAGATTAAAAAACACCTCTGATACCAAATGTTGGTCGGATTAGAACACTAAAGAGGTGGGTGAATTTAGTTCCTATAAAAATTTCTATTAAAAACTTTATTTGAAAATCACCCAATTTAAAAGAAAAACAAGATAGTTAATTAAAGTAGTAAATTTATAATAGTTTGACTATTCAATTAATTTCTCAAGAGATTTATTACTTCTCAATTATATAAACCTGAAATATTGAAATAACTTTTTAAACTAATTTACTAAACCAAAAAATTTATAAACACTATCTAAGACTAACTATCAAAGTAAAACTTAGTTTTTTGAGATACGAGTTAAAAACAGAGTAAACTAAATTTTAAAACACAACAGATTAAAACAAGTGGTTCCGTATCAAGATGAGACTTAATCCACTCCACTTAGTGATCACCTTACACCATGAAATATATATATAAAGATTTGATCCACATCCTGGATTGGAGTTTACAAAACAGTATACAAACTGTCTAGGTCACAAGACCTCTACCACAGTTCTACGTGGGAACTAAAATAGCCAGGTTACATAGGAACTCTACCATAGTTCCATGTGGGATACAACAAGTGTAAAAAGATGTTTGTGTGAGGATATCTTGTATCCTCCAATTCAGTGCAGGAGACAATTTATGTTTAACAGATAGATTCACACACTACTTGAAAAGTAGTAAAAATGCACAGAGTAGAGAAGGGAATAAAGAGATAGAGTTTAGAAGGCTCTGTGTGCTGTGAAATATAGTTTTGGACTCTTTGGATGTATCAAATGTGAAGATTGAGTCCTATTCTAGAAATAGATACTAAAACAGAGTGTTGTGAAGCTTTGTGTTCTAGTTTCTAGGAAGATGAAGTTCTGTTCCTTTGGTTCTGTTTTGTTTGCTACAGGGTGTTGGAACTTTGGTGCACAACAAGTTCTCCTTTATGTTCAATAAAAAATAATGAAGAATGCCTCATGTGTTCTTATTCCTTTTGTTCACAGGTTTAGTGTGGCTGCTTATACAAGTCCTCTCATATATGTCTATGTCTCTATCTCTATCAGATCACATGTTTTTATCTTTTATATTCTACAGCCCGATAATAAGCATGTGGAGGTACCTCGTACCTCATACTGTCCATTGACATGGTCATTAATGTTTTCTGAAAAAATCATTATTTTAATCAGTATCATTAAAACAATTAAATATGACTGTTAGAGATAATTTCAAATAAAATAAAATTTAAACAGTCTGTCGGTGACTCCTCTGTCGGTGAGTCATTTTTTCAGTGAATCCTTTTATCAGTGAGTCCTTATATTGATATCAGTGACTCATTCTATCAGAAAGTCATTCTGTCAGTATCTCCATACGTCAGTGACTCAATGCATTAGTGACTCATTTTATTCTATCAGTGACTCATTATTTCTATCGGTGTCTCATTTATACTGTCGGTGAGTCGTCTATCGGTGAGTCAGTTTATACTGTCGGTGAGACATTCGTTCTATCGGTGTGAAATTTCTTCTGTCAGTGTGACATTTCTTCTATTGGTGTGACATTTGAACTATTAGTGTCTCATTTGAACTGTTAGTTAGACATTTTAACTGTCAACGAGACATTGTTTTGTCGCTGAGTCAGACTTAATTGTCGGTGTTAGTGACTCATATGTAACCAATTTTCTATTTTAACTATCTTATAACATGAATATACACAGATTGTGTTAAATACATATTTGATCATATACAATCATAATTAAACATATTGAAACTTAAATAAACATGATTTAAATGATTAGATATGATTTGATGTGATTTGTGATTATTAAAACCATTAAAACCAGATAGGGCCCAACAATTTCTTATAGGCCAACACATATAAGTATCCCAATAGATCCACCATGAAAGTGTAAAACCTCAATATTTTAAAAGAATACTATATTCAATAGAATATACAACACACAACACTGAGTTTAAACGAACCCCAAAATATTATTATTTAAATATGACCATTATAACCTAGCCATTAAATTGATGGGTATAAATAGTATTAACTAAATTATAAATTATATATAGGACCCAGTTAGTACAAATTTATTAATTAATTCTTTGTGAATAAGCACTTGTTTTTTAGTAAAGTAATTTTATTCTTGAAAAATATATTTTCTTCAAAAATGGATTTTCTTGTTTTTTATGAGAATACTATGATTAATTTCTAGAAATTTTAGAAAATGTATTTGAAAAAATAAATTTTATTTTTTGTATTTATCATGTAAAAATCATCTTAGGATGAATTTTTGATATTTTTTTGAAAAGTTTAAAATTTTAATGAATAGTGAAAATACTAATTTTCAATGAAAACTGTATTTTATTTTAAAGAATTTACAAAGTAAAATTATATTTTAGATTGTTTTTAAAATATAATTAGTTCCTTTTAATCTAATTTTGGTCTTTTAAATTAATTTTATACATGAATTTAGTATAAAAACATTTTAGACTTAAAATAGATTTTTTCTGAAAAATTATTTTTTGTTGCATTTTACCGATTTAATTTTAAATCAAATATTGAAAATTTTGTGTATCTAATTTTGAAAAATTGATTTCTTATTTTTAATCATGAGTTCAAAATTTAGTAAATAGATCCATTTTATTTTTGGTCAATATGAACAACAATCTTGGTAATTTTTGTTACCATAGTAAAAGGTAAATCAGGTAATTAAGGGTAAAAATAATATGATATGGACTATAAAATGATCCTAACACTTGTCCCAATTTTATTGGATAATTAATTTTCATCCATAATTATTAAAGGTTCTAATATATTGCCATTTTTTCAATTTTTAAGTAATTATGATATTTATAATATTTTATTTAAAGAAAAGTCAAAGATTTCACACTCATGTTTTTAATAACTATAAAATTTTTAATATGGGGTTATCCAAAAGATATGTTCGACTATACATATTATTACGAAATATAAAGTATTTATCTTCATCATTATTTTAAATTTTTAGTAAAGAAATAATTACATTAAATTCTTACGCAACATTGATGTAGTAATTATTCAGTTATTGGAAAAAATCAAATAAATGATATTAAAAATATTAAAATAAATATAATTTGAAATAATTAATAAAATACAAGAATTTAAAATATTAATTTAACATTTTATGGATATAATAAAATATATTTTTTTAGTTCTAAGTGTTATGTCGATAGTTTTAAAATTAAAGTAACAAATTGTTCAAAAATTGACATTATGAATATTTTATAGTAAATAATATATTATTAAATGATTAAAAATACGAAAAATATTTAATTAGGAAAAATTAATGAGTTATGGTTAATTAAATATTTCATAGTCCATTTATGGGTCTTTTTTTAATTTTATAATAACATTATCGACCCTTACATAGAAGAAAATTTTAATAATACAGTAATTGTCAAAAGAGTTAACGTGAGGTTAAAACAAAAAGATAAGGGTATAACCATGACAAAAACTTGTCCAAAAATTATTATAATAAGATCATTAAACCCTTATCACTTTAGGTTTAAATTTTAGTTGTTTAATGGACACTTTTCCAGGAAAATTACTTATATATTATTTAAATCAAAGATAGTTATAGAATGTCACTCTCTTTGTATTTAATATATTTTCTATGTCCACATTGGGAAAAAAGTAAGCTAATAATGAACCTAAATGTCTATTTTTATATTAATGAAATTATTTTAATTATATAAATTTATTTTTAATTTTTATAAATTTTATAATTACCTTAAATGCTTATGAAATACTAATAGAATATTTATTTAATTAACAGAAAAATAAAATAAATGATTTTAAAAATATTAATTTTGATATAATTTGAAAGATTTATTGTGTGAAACAAATTTTATAGATCTATATGAAATATTATATATGTTTTAAAGCATTATATTATAATTAACCAATGTCTTGATGTATTTGAAGTCAAATTAAATGAATAGTGTCAAAATTAACATTAATGATAATTTATCAAAATAATATTTTATTATATTATTTAAAATACATAAAAATATTATCATCATACATGTTAATGAAATATATTTTAAAACATCATAAATTTTCTATTTATGAGTCATTTTCCCATTTATAGTAACATCATTAACCTTTTATGATTAAAATAGTGGTTACTACGGTTAAGGTAAAAAATAATTAACCAAGGGGTTAATCAAAATGATAATACTTAAAATGACAACAAAATATGTCTAAATTATATTTGTTTATTGTATAAAAAACCTATCCTATCTTATCTTTGAATCCCTTTCCATTTGGAGGCATTTGGTATGATAAATGAATTTATTATAATTTATTCTTTTGAGAAATTCCAAAAGTACCCCTCACCTCAATTATAAAAGGACACACCCTCCTTCACTTATTTACACTAATTTGAACCAAAATACCTATCCATTACTCTTATAAACATCCTTATACAAGTTTTATAGGTTTTGGTCCTTCCAAAAGACCAAACCTAGATCCCTTAAGAAGAGATCTAAAGAAATTCCACCGAAGAAGAGGTAATCATCTTTACAAAATCTTTTAAGTTTATTTCTTCTTCTATTTCCTCTTAATGTTGTTTAAATACTAAATTAATAACTAATATATCATATATTTACTAATATTTTATTATTATTATTGTATAGCTATATTCCACCTTTTATCCATCCTAAGAAAAGTGAAAACATTCATCGTGTGTACGTATGACTTGCCGTCTCCATGCCGTGATGTAATTAGTTTTTCATCACCAATTTACTTGGATGGTGATAAATATATAAATAATTAATATATATTATATTTAAAAGATAAATAATATTCTGAAATATGATAAAATCATAAGGACCGGAACTACCGAATCAAAACATACATGAAAAATGAAGCAGTTACCACACAAAATAGTGATTTTAACAATAAATTGATAATAAATGGGTGATAAAATATTATAATTAAATAATATATAGTATGATATAAATAAATATGGTTCTATAGTATATATATAATAAATCTATATTTATTATATAGGAGGTTCAAACATGTTCAAAGGAAATTAAATTTGAGGTAAGGGCTTCTCGTCTCACTTTTACTTCTATGAGACATATGTCATATTCACCACTTATTTCATTTGTGTGGTGTATATAATATTCCATTAATTTTTTATATAATTAATCTCTTTATATTCATTATATTTAATGTTTAATTTTAATTAATTTATTTCATGGGTATTAAGAATCAAAATAAACCCAAGTGGTAAGGGTTTATTTCACATTCTCTTTATTATTCAGTATTGTTTATGTTTAAGTCCCCACTGGAGAATATTTCTATTCCATGTATATGTTTTCTAAAAGTGTTTTCAAAAAAGGTTTTTAATATTGTTCTATAATTTTTAAAATTCATTTTTACTTGTGTTTGACAATTCACAAAATGTTTTAAAAGAAATATTCCCATTATTTTCCAAATAAGGTACTTTGTGACTTTTCATATAAAAATATGAAAGGAATGTTTTTTAAGTTATATGGAATGAATGTTGGGACCAATTTGTGTATGAAGATTTTATTTTTCATCAACAATTATCATTGCTGGTCTAAATAAAAAATGAGATGAAGAGGAACTCCAAAGTTGGCGGAGAATGTAATTCAGACGATTGATTGTACAAATCCTAAGTTCAAAGAGATTATGTCAAAGGTGACACATTGTTTAAAACAATGAATAATGGTGAAGTATTATCCATCTAAGGATTTTAATATTTGAGGGTGATCATGCGAAAAGAAAGAATCATGTAAATATCATGAAGGAATTCAAATAGAAGATGAATGGAAGACATGAAGCTGAGAATATGATACTAGTCATATTTAGTGTTTCTTGGAATGATTGATGTTGCTGGAAGGTAGGGAAGTTGTAGTTCCTTCCTTAAATAATCTGATGATGCTAAAACTGATTGCTCAAAGGATATATATCACAGTGGAATGAGTTTGTGATAAAATCATATAACAGTAAAGGAGCATTTTTTTCTTACTAAAGCAGATTTGAAGGTGATGCCATTTACCAATATTTTCCAAATTTTGGAAAAGGTAGGATGCGTGAAAAATTAATGTGGTGTATGAAATTACGCATAAAATTGGAATGTGTTCAAAAGAAGTTTTTGAACAATATGGAATGCGGTTAGGAATTTTTGTGCAGAAGTGGAATTTCAAGATCAGAACTCTAAAAAATGACAAGGCATGACGTGTGTGAAAAATTCAATGGTGTGCATGAAATGAAGATGTTGCACATAAAAGGTTTGCATGATGGGGAAAGGTTTTTCAAATAGGGGTTGGAAATGCCTATAAATAAGAGGTGACCCCCTGCATTAAGAGAGGATCAACACTTAGAGAAATCCTGATCTCTGGTGCATGAAAAAGAGTAGTTGAATGTAAAAATAAGGTTGCGTGTAAAAAGTATAGGTTGCGCGAAAAAATTAGGTTGCACATAAAAAGAAATTTGTGCGTAAAATTTTATGCGCTAAAGGTGGATCTTTGCGCACAATTAAATAAAATTACGTGTGATACACCCAAAAGGTTTCATAAAAAATTTGGTGTCTCATAGGCCTTCAACAAGTGCTATGCACTCTTGAAGTGTCTCATGAGGAAGGATAACCGTACCCTCTGTGCAAAGAAGAAACCACAAACACATGACTGGTTTTCTCAAACCCTCACTTCTTTTCATTAAGGAGATACCTTGGGTACAAAACTGGTGAATAATCACCCTTATCGTGATTTGAAAAGAGAGATCCACAAACCATCCCTGGTTCTGTAAAGAAGGATCACACATCCTCTATGTGAAGAAGAAGACCTGTGGATCTATCTACTCACACGAAGGTGAACACTCTATAGTTGCACGATTTATATACACTATTTTTAGGGGTGTTTTTGTTTGTATGAAGAAGATACATATGTGCAACCAAACTCATATCTGCACAAAGGAAGAAGGAATTATACTGATAAACTCAGGTGTTGGTATTGAGAATTGAAGAAATAGATTAAGACACGACTGCACTATTTCATATTATATCGTGTCAAAGAGAATGAATATAAGAAGAATAAGAACAAAGAGTTAAAAATTTAATATTGATAATTATTCAAGGACCGTATTGAATATCATGTTTTTAAGGTGATAGGGATTTCAAGTGCATCAATTCAGGAATTTGATGCAAGCAGTGTCTCGTGCTGAACAGAGACAAAGATTTCAATGAAAATCTATTGAGGCGACCTTCAAGTCAATAAATCGAGTTAGAATTCTATCAAGGTAGTGATCTAGGGGGAGTCAATGTAAGTAATCTGAGGGACGCGGTGAGCTATCCCTGAACCATTTTAAAGGCAGTGTGCCTAGCACAGAGTGACTGTGGCCAAACCTTGTAATCCAAAAACTAGTGAAGATTAGTGGATTTAGGTACGACCGACAACCTGTCGACGTATTCTCCTTGGATTTATCCCTTAGTAGTGAAACAAGTAAGAGTGTTGTGTTATCATTTTTCATGTGAATGTTTTAATTACTGTATATATCCATTATACATGTTTAAACAAGTTCCTACCAACATGGGAACAAGATTCAGTAAAGAAGAGAAAAAGTTGTCACCCCGATTCACCCCCCTCTCAGGGTGGTCTAGGGTCCTTCAATTTATATCAGATGGAAAGGTTCAAGTATTTTGGATACTCTACAGTAATTTTATCCAGTGGAGCATTTAATTTTTCTTTCCTATGTCAACAATGAAGTTCAATTTTGTTGAAGATTCAGTTACCTATGATTAGAAGTCTATATCTAGCAAGATCTTGAAAAAAAAAGAAGGAGAAGAAGCATTTGAAGAAGTACCTCTTATCTAAATAATAGGTATTATCTGGTTTTGCATGTCCTTCCAATAATGAAGAAATATCAGGCTTGGAAATTAAAGAGCATGTGGCTCAGGTAACCACCAAAAACAAGGATTTGATCCCAAGTGGTAATGATGATCAAACTCTTACCTCACATGAGCTTGCAAGTGATCAAGAGAAATTAAGAACCCATATGCATGATATTATCAAAGAAGGATATGTTTCTATTTATAGAATATTTCAATGCATGTAGGTTGAGATCACCTGATTGGAAAGAGAATCCAATAATGTGGAAAAGGGCTTAATAGGGAAAATTTCAGAATTTTTAAAGCTCTACACACAGATTAAAGTCTTTTAAAATAAAGAAGGGTTCAATAATACTCTAGAAGAAAATATCCATGAACTTTAAATGAGATAAATAGGATAACTGAAGTCAAGAGTTTATATTTGGAAGAAAATTCCAAGAAATTTAGGGAACTTGACTCTTTGTTACAAAACAAAATTAAGTTGCATGAAGTTTAAGTTAAAAGAATAAAGGAAGCTTGTGAAGAGAATATGAATACGATTGAAGAGCATAAATTCATCCTCAATATGATATGTCTAGAATTGGAAGCTCATTTGACAAATCTTGAGAAGACACATATTGAGTCTCCACAAAAGAAGGAAACAATAGCTATTGGAACTCAATGTTCACTAGAGGATTCTACTGTCAAAAGACCTCCAACATGTGATAATAATATCATGGTTTCATTCAATTATCTATCATAAGTTGCTGAGAAAGTAAAGGTACTATCCATACCATCTTTTACTAATATTTCTAAAGATGTCTCTACAAAAAGTGTAGGGTGGAATAAAAATTCTAAATAATTATGGATGAGGAAAGGAGATGAGATACCTACCACCATGGCTAGGGTGGATAGGAAGAACAAGAAGTTGGAATATGGTTCCTCATAGAGAGAACAAAAAATCAAGAAGAAGGCCCAAAAAAATTATCCATAAGATATTAAGAAGTTAATATTTGAAGGCCAATGTTGGTGCTGCAATAGGTTTGGGCATTGTTCATTAGATTGTTGGCACAATCCTCAAAATGGAAAAGCACAAAGGAAGCACATATCAAATGGGAGAAAGCCATAGAAGAAAAATAAACATCCACAGGTCTAGAAACATCAGTATACTACAAACAGATTTTAAATAATTGACAACATCTGTGATGTATGCAATGGTAGTGGTCACAAGGTTAGTATATGCTCATCTCAACATGAATTCATTGTTGATAAGAAGATAATACCTCCGACACTGACTAAGTATGAAGCATCTACCTTGGGAATAAATCATAAGAATATTGTGAACAAAAATTTACCCAAGAAGATATCAAGTAGGGAATCTGAGAAGACCCTAGATTTTAGATCCATGAAATTGAAGTGAAATTCATCCAATAGAGAAACTAAGAGGGATGACACTCATATAAACCCATGCAGAATATCCAAACTTACTGTAATAGTTCCAAATGACATGTTGGTCATCTGGCTAGAAGATTTGAAAAGAATGAGGAAACTTGAAAATGTACAAGCCAATGGTGGTGATAAAGGAAAAGAAAAACTTTCACGTGATGAAGATAAAGTGCATAATAGATTGCAAACCAAAAGAAACACATGTGTTATATAAGTTCTATGTGAGAGATGTATGAAATTTCCTCACATTGCAAAAGGTTTTCTAACCTTAATAACAAAGCAAGAAAAAATCCTTAAGATAATTAAGAATGTATCATCCATGATGGTTGTTAAGAACAAGAACAATTCTCCATGAAAAGTAGAAGAGAATCTGAAGAGATCCATGCCACATCAGCATAGATCATAAAATATGTTTAGATGTGTGAGAATTAAGACTAGAGTAAATGAAAGAACTTGGTTGAGAAAGACATCTCAACCACAAAACTCATATCTATGAAGAAAGGAGGATCCACCTCATTCCCTTAAATATCTTCTGTATTGTATTTGTGTTTCTAATATAGGGAATTTAAGGTGAAACAAGCTCTTAGGGGGAGAACCTAAGAATTAGTGAATACTGTCAACTCTTGATAGAAAATCTAAAGAAGGTTCCATCCTTGGAATATTATTTAATTTATATTCAAATATTAATATGATGAAGGATCACCCTTTATGAAGATGATGAGGAGTGTTTTTCTTGAGGGGGAGAAAAATGAAGAAGGTGCAAGAGTTATTATTTCAATCAGTATCAACTTCCGTTGGTATCAAATTCAATTACTTTGGAAATTTCTTGAAGAACATGTCATTGGAAAAGGTATGTCATCTCTCAATATCTCATCCTTGGTTTTTCAAAATAAAGATCATTTTATAAAGGGGAAGTAACTGAATTAATCAGTGACATAAGAAGAATGGAAGTTCCCCAAGGTCACTTATCCTACCAATTGCACTTGAATGTTTTTGATGTGTTTGTTAAAGTGAGTGTAGGAGTTTCAAGTTGATTATTACCTATCACATTCAATATCATCAGCCTGAAATGAAAGTGGAAAACCCTTTAAGACAAAGTACATGAGTTCTCATCTCATGAGGTATCATGATCAATGAATAATGGACAACTTTGTTGTTTAAATCAAATCCTATTATTTTCTACATCGATCATTGCTCAAGTAGACTTAGAGTGAGATGATTGATGGCACATTTCTTAAGAAAGTAATGATACCCTTTTCCCATGGAATTTTTATTTCTTGTCAATAAGGGGGAGAGAAAGTGAAATGAATGTTTGAAAGGTAGAGAGAAAGAAAAATATTAAGGGGAGAGAGAATATTCTCATTTTTACATTAACACATTCATTTGAGGAGAACTTTAAGGTATTGAAAACAAAATACAAAGGGGTCGATTGTTGGGACCACTTTGTGTATGAAGATTTTATTTGTTGTCAACAGTTTTCAATGCTGGTAAAAATGAAAAAGGAGATGAATAGGAACTCCAAAGTTGGTGGAGAATGTAATTCAAACAATTGATTGTACAAATCCTAAGTTCAAAGAGCCTGTGTCAAAGGTGATACATTTTTTACAACAATGAAGAATGGTGAAGTATTATCCATCTGAGGATTTAAAGATTTGAGGGTGATCATGAAAAAATAAAGATTCATGTAATTAGAATGAAGGAATTCAAAGAGAAGCTGAATGGAAGAGTTGAAGTTGAGAAGATTATACCAATCATATTCAGTGTTTCTTGGAAAGATTGATGTTGCTGGAAGGAAGGGAAGTTTCAGTACCTTTCTTGGATAATCTAATGATGCTGAAACTAATCGGTAAAAGGATATATATCATGGTGGAATGAATTATTTATAAAATCACATGACAATAAAGGAGCATTATGTTCTTACCAAAGAAGATTTGAATGTGACACCATTTCTCAATATTTTCCAAATTTTGGCAAAGGGAGGCTGCATGAAAAATTCATGTGGTGCGCATAATTGCGCATAAAATTGGAATATGTGCAAATAAGTTTGTGCGCAATATGGAATGTGGTTTGGAATTTTTTGAACAAGTGGTATTTCAAGATCATAACTCTGAAAGATAACAAAGGAACGACATGTGTGAAAAATTCAATAGTGTGCGCAAAATGATGATGTTGAGCGTAAAAGGTTTGCATGCCACAGAAAGGTTTTTTGAATAGGGTTTGGAAACACCTATAAATAAGAGGTGAACAACCTATATTAAGAGATAATTAAAACTTAGAGAAATCCTGAGTTCTAGTGCACTTAAAAGAGTAGTTGCATGTAAAAATAAGGTTGCGCATAAAAAGGAGAGGTTGCACGAAAAAATTAGGCTGCGCATAAAAAGGAAGTTGCATGTAAAAATTTTACATACCAAAGGTGGATATTTTCACACAAGCAAAGAAAATTACGCATGATACACCCAAAAGGTTCCGCAAAAAATTTGGGGAATTGTAGGCCTTCAAAAAGTGCTATGCACTCTTGAAGTGTCTCATGAGGAAGGAGAACCGCACCCTCTGTGCAAAGAATAAACCACAAACATGCAACTGGTTTTCTCAAACCCACGCTTTATTTCATGAAGGAGATCCCACTGGTACAAAACTGGTGGATAATCACCCTTTTCATGATTTGCAAATACAGATCCACGAACCATCCCTGGTTATGTGAAGAAGGATCACACATCCTCTGTATAAAGAAGAAGACCCGTGGAGCTCTCTTCTCGCATGAAAGTGAACACTCTATGGTTGTAAGATTTATATAAACTGTTTGCATGGGTGTTTTTGTTTGTATGAAGAAGATTCAGATGTGAAACTAAACTCATATCTGCACAAATGAAGAAGGAATTATATTGATACACTCAGGTGTTGGTGTTGAGAATTGAAGAAAGAGATTAAGACATGACTGCACTATTTCATATTATACCATGTCAAAGATAAGGAAGATAATAAGAAGAAGAATAGAGAGTTACAAAATGAATATTGATAATTATTCAAGGACCATATTGAATATTAGGTTTTTAAGGTGACAAATATTTCAAGTGCATCAATTCAGGACTTCGATGCAAGTAGTGTCTCATGCTGAACAGAGACAAAGAGTTCAATGCAAATCTATTGAGGAGACTTCAAGTCGATAAACTGAGTTATAATTATCTCAAGGCAGTGATCTAGGGGGATTCAATGGAAGTAATCTGAGGGACATAGTGATCTATCCCTAAACCATTGTAAAGTTAGTGTTCCTGGCATAGAGTGACTATGACTGAACCTTATAATCCACAAACTAGTAAAGATTAGTGGATTTTGGTATGACCGAAAACTTGTTAGCGTATGATCCTTGGATGTATCCCTTAGTGGTGAACCAAGTAAAAGGGTTTTGTTTTCCTTCTACATGTGAGTGTTTTAATTACTGCACATATCCATCATACAGGTTTAAACAAGTTCCTACCAACGTGGGAACAAGATCTAGTAAAGAAGAGAAAAAGTTGGCACCCTGATTCACCCCCTCTCAGGGTAGTCTAGGATCCTTCAATGAACAGATTTTACATCTATCATGATGCCATAATGATTTGAATATTTTTTACAAGTTTATAAGGCTTTTTTTCAATGATTTTTTCCCTTCATATTTGTGCAGTTTATTTTTAAAAATTGAATTTGAAAGTGAAAAAGATATTTTCCTAATTTTTTTTAATGATCTATTTATGAAATTTATATTCATAAATGTAAATAAACCTTATTATACTTATGATTCACTAAGGATATGATATAATTATACCATCCTATTTATTTCTTTAGATTGTTTATAGTCAGTTTGATTGGGGATGTTCTAGTTTGATAAAATTCATATTACTCTAGATGGTTTATTATTATGTTTACTGATTGAGGTAATTATTAACATTTTGTATGATAATTTATCAATATTAATGTTTATGTTGATCGTGATTCACCCCTTTCACATGAGGAATGTATTGTACTTAGTAAGTGATGGGAAGGCTCCACTATATCCTCTTGATGCATTGGTAGGTCTCATGAGACAAACTAGCTCGGGTTTTGGCTAAGATCTTACCCATTTATGTAGATGTCTTGGATGAGGCCTTGATGATATGTTTTAGATCTTCAAAATTATTCATTTCATCATTATGAATTCAGTTATTGATGTTCAATGTGATTATTCAATTAGTTAGAATATCCATGGATAAGTTTCAAGCTCAAGTGATTATTTATATGGAAAATTTTGACCATCATTCATTCCTATGATATTATGTTATAGTTATTGATTAAATGGATTTTTTTCCATTATTTAACTTTCCATATTGATTATTCCTTATTTACTCATAGCTTCCACTGTGTGTATATCCTTATTGAGCATCTGAGATCACCCTTTTTCTTATGTTTATTTTACCCAGGATTCTAAGAAGTATATTATGATTAATACGAAGGGATAGGATAGGAGAATAATGGTGTTATCAAAGGAAATACTATGTTTTTTATATGTTTTCATTTGTAATGTAAGATTAAATTATGTATCTAGTTTACTAAGATTACTAAACTATTTAGTATTTTGGGATACAATTCCTTATATATAGTGCTAGTGTAATAAATTAACCACCGAATATGGGCTAGTGGGGTTTAGGTATTTACATAAAGATTCATGGATTGGAAAGAAATGGTACAATTTTATTAACCTTTCCACCATCACCTGTATTATTTCATTCTTTGGAGGGGTCCTTGGAAGACCCACCATGAAGTTCATGGTAACATTGTGTCACAAAACCTATGATATCTTTCTTTATTCCTAGCCACCAAAACTGCCTACAAAGTTCATGATATATTTTGGTCAAACCTAGATGCACCACCCACTTCAAGGAATGTAACTCACACATAAAAACCTCTTGAATACAAGTTGGCACAACAAAATTACCACAAATATAGATGATCTAATTATCATCTATAACCCAATAGGAAGGTGAATCCCCACCTTATAGGATTTCCCTTAAGGCTAGACACTCCAGATCTTCATACTGCCACTCCTTGATTTTAATTAGAAGTGTGGAATCCACTGATAAAGACACGAGGTTAAACTGATCCTGGCCCTCCTAAACCTCTATATGAATCCCAACAAAAAAATACATCATCTTTCACTCATAACTAGACTCATGGACTTCTTGATTATATGTATTTCATCTCAAAGCGTCAATAAAACAATTTCCTTTCCCAAGTGTATAGGCTAGATCAAAGTCAAATGACTACATATACTCAACCCATACCCACTACCTAATATTCAAATATCATTGTGAAAACATGTACTTTAAAATTTTGTGGTTGGTATACATAATAAACCTTTCACCCAATATATAATGTCACCAACACTTTAAGTTATAAACCACTACAGATAACTTGAGATCGTGTGTAGAATAATTCCATTCATGTGTCCTCAACTATCATGATCCATATGCCATGACTCAATCATTCTTTATTAACACCACCCAAAGTACAAACCCAAACACATCAGAAAACAAACTATAATCCTCAACCATCTTGGATAGGATCAAAATCGGTGCAGTAGTCAAACACTTCTTTAACTCTTGGAAGGCATTATCACATGATCTAGACCATTAAAAATTTATACCCTTATTGGTCAAGCCTAAAAGCAGTGCTTCTAAGTGAGAAAAATATTGGATGAATCTTTGATAATAGCCCGCTAAACCCAAAAAGCTTCGAATATCAAAAAACATTCTTAGGTTACTCCAAAGGAACAACTGCCTGAACTTTCTCTGGGTCCACTAGCACACTTTCCTCAGAGATTATGTGACCTAACAAATGTACCTTTTCAATACTAAATTGAAACTTAGATAGATTGATGTATAACCTATTCTCTATTAGTATACTCAAGAAGATGTCAACATGTTTGTAAAGATCATCATGATTCTGGTAGTACACCAACATTCCATCAATGAATAAAACCACAAACTGGTCCAAAAACAGGAGGAAGATTTTGTTTATTAAGCCCATAAACATAGCATGATCATTTTTTAATCCAAACAGAATTTAAAAAAACTCATATAGGACATACCTACTCCTAAAAGAATTACATGGTATATCAGAAGGTATCGCTCTCATTTGATGATACCTTGAACTTAAATTGATTATATAGAATACAAAAGAACCTCTCATTTGGTAAAAAATATTGATGACATGTAGACATGGATACTAGTTCTTAACTTTCATCCTATTTAACTTCTTATAATTGATGCACAAGAGCAATGTCCTATCAACCTTCTTAGAAAACAAAATCGAATATCCCAAGGTGACATACTCAGATAAATAAATCCCTTATCCATCCATTCTTCAAGATGAGTCCTAATATCTCAAATCTCTAATGGTACCATTATATAAGGTGGAATGGAAACTAGTTTAGCTCTAGGAATTACCTCAATCATGAACCCAACATCCCTCTCAGGAGACAAACCTAATAATTCATCTAGAAACACATCCTAAAACTGATCCACTATGGGTGGAAATAATTCATGATTCACACCCCATTATCCAATAAAATACCCACAACCTGGGCAGTGAGATCCTCTAGTTGCTGATGAACTGGCTCTGTACGGCCTGCCCGAATATCCCATTCTCTATGATGAACATACCTATCACCCATAGGAGATGTGAAGGTTACTCTCCTATATTAACAATTGATGTGGGATCGATGAAATACCAAAAAATCCATACCCATAATTAATTCAAAACCTAGAATCTCAAGTACATAAAGATCATAAAGGAAATGATACTCACCAACAATGAGGGCACACCCTTTTCATAAATAGACTTCCCTTGATCGCACTCCCAACGATGTGTTGATCATCACAACCCCACACAAAAAATACACCATCAGACTCAAACCATTAGAAAGTTGATAATATATAAAATAATGTGTGGATATTGTATCAAATAATGTTCTAGAAAGTGTATAAGAAAACAAGAATTGTACCTATAACTATCGATGAGCCATTCTCATTATCAACAAGTGTAGGATAAACTACATGCAACTGACCTATCCATCTTCCTTGAGATCCGGTCTGAGTCCCATGTGTTGCACTGCTCTGCTAATACGGGCATTATTTCCTTGAAGTGCCATGCTTGTCTCCTCGATCAGAATGTACAATAAAATTCCAATTGCCTGATGGATATAGGGCAGAAGATCCATTTTATTACCCTAATTCGTCCTAGCTCCTCCATCACTACCCATTATTCGAGGGTTACTATAACACCTCTGTAAGTGTCCCATCCTACCAAAATCTCGACACTCCACTGGTGGTTGGGGACACTGGCTATGAATGTTACTCATCCTATCACACTGATGAAAAAACACTCGATTAATTTCATGAGTAACTGATCCTTACCCTAGCTACTTTGTTTTCCACTACTCAAGTGAATATTCTAATAATGATGCTTCCTACCCTTAAAATATGTACCTCTTAGTTATCTAGTAGAAACCAATTATCCTCAACTAAAATCATCCTTCAGGTTCCCCTCATAAATGAGATCCTGATTCACTACCTCAGAAAAATTCTTCAATCAGAAGATATTAACCTAGGACTTAATCTCACATTTAAGTCTATCCTGAAAATGTATTTCCACAAATACCTCATTTTTGACCAGTGATGGGATAAAAAGTTAGAAGTCAGTGAAGTGTCCAATATATTCCATCATCGACATACTTACTTAGGTAAACCGTATAAACTATACCACCCTATTTTTCCTCAGTGTCTCTGGGTAAAAGTGTCCCAAGTTATTCTCTTGGAAGTCCTTCCATACCATGCCCTCCAACTTCTCATCTTGATCCTGAATATCCCACTAGCACTTCACTGGTCCTCATAACATATAATCATACAACTTGAGTATTATTTGAAGTATTCACTAAATGATCAATAATTGTCTGGATAGACTCAATCCGGAACTTAGCTACCTCAGGTCCATCCTCTCCAGTGAATGTCAGAGGGTGATGCAACAAGAAATCCCAGGTTAGATTATATATACTATGAAAAACCTTCCCTAGGTATCTTTCCATGAATTTCATGAATCAATAAAAGTTCTCATATAAATTCTCTTCCACCCATTCACCTGTAACTATTGGGGCCTCTTGTCCCACTACTGGAGGCACATTCCCATCAATTTCCTCATGTCTTCCTTCCAAAAAACATCTTTACGGAGGCATGTATCTATAATTCCAAACACACATATTAGTAAATATAACACAACAACACATTTTCAAAATATAGATTCACGTAAGTCCACAAAAAGTTATCCTATATACACTACCCCATAGTCAAAACCGAGGCACTATCACTACCCGCAACCATCCCTAACATGGGCCATGGATAACATAGGGTAAACAACTTTTAATAAATATAAATTTCCCATTAGATACCATTTTTAACCATTTCAAATTACCACATTTAACACATTTTAACAATTATTAATTTCATTATTAGGAACCATTTATTTTAAATTAATTCAAGTAAATAAAATAGTTTTCTATTTCCCACAACCCACTCATAACTTTCTTTTCCTTGTGTACCTAATATGATGCATGTCACATAAATTCATGAGTGCCTAAAATGATGCATGCATACTTAACTCTCATTCCATACTGTTCCATGATTAAAATCTCATAAAACAATAACATCACACAACAAGTGCATCACCCAAGGTAAAATAACATTCAACTATAAAAAAAAAACATCATGAACAATAATCCAACCTTGGGAACTTGGGGTTTTCCCCCCCACATGGGTTAGCTAATCCCATGCATAAGATCATGACCAAGGCCCAAATCATCATAGTCTCCTGTATACCTTTCCAAAATAGTAAAATAACTGAAAATAAAAGAAAAAACCTATGATATAATTTTGAAGCATCCTGACCAGGGTGCCACATACCAGTTCCCCGAGCCAGTCTATTACATGACCTAGAGCATGACTTCCCGTATGCTAGAGGCTTTCGACTAGCAGCGAGGGTCTAATATGTCATGTTGGGTGACTATACCATCTTTATCAAAGTTTTACCATAACATTAAACAAAATAAACAATAACCAAGATAATATAATAATAAATAGCCAGTAAAGTACAAGAATCACATACAGAATCCCAAAACGTTGGGAAATGACCATAAACCAAAGAATTAGGTATTTTATTACATATACATTTCAAGTTTCAAATGAAAACCCAAATAAAGACACAATGAAAACTCCCAAGTGGGTCTCGAAATTATGTTCAGTTCCCTCATCCATGCTCCACCCCGAATCCCAACTCATCCATCTAACATAGGGCTCTTTCCCTTGTTCGGTCTTGCAAACATGAAGTCTATTTGGGTACTAATAATTGGCTCGAGTAGGGTGTGAGTACAACTCAGTAAGGCACCACCAACGATGTCTAAAGAAATATCTAGTCTATAACAGTGTATGCAGTTATATAAAGAATAAATGAAAAAACAAAAAAAGTAAATAGGTTTTACATTTATTATTTTTTAATCAATGACACAACCTCAGGTTTATGGTGACATCCAAGCCAATCATACCTACTTTTTCCCATTCTAGAGTTTTAACCATACACTATAGGGATTTTATAATTATTCTTTCATGGGATTTCATTATTCAATTTAATTCCATTTTCATTTCAGTACCGTGGAGCAATAGTCTAGGTACCATTATCACAGATACTTGGAGAATTAGTCCAACATAATTATCTTAGGTAATTGTGGAATTATTACATCACCTATAACACCCCAATATTCCATGGTACACTTCTCTTTAAATAATACAATATCGTGCAATGTACGCAACACCGAGTTCAAGTGCACCACAACCTATCAAACTAACTGTTTAAAAAAGACATTATGAACAGTAATAACCATATTTTGAATTTTATATATATACCATATAATTTTAACATTAATATTTTGTGTTTATTAGACATAATATTAGGACAAATTCAAATTTTCAGATAAAAGAAGTATTTTTCAAAAACTGCAGTTTTTCCTCCATTTAATGGCGAAACATTTTTAAATCAAATATTTTACACTTTTATATATTCAATTTAGTGAAATTAAATTCTTCTTTTTAATTGGGACATAAAATTTTAGGTTGGATAAATTTTTGTTACTTTTTTGAAAACTTTCAATTTTTGATTAATAGTGAAAAATACTAAATTTTAATTAAAAACAAATTTTTTAATAGAAATAACTTATAGTGTTAAATTATACATTTGAATGGTTTTTAAGTATAATTAGATTATATTTTTATCATTTAATATAATTTAGTTCATTGTCTTTAATCTCACGATTAAACTGGACATAATCCAGCGTCAATCTTTTGATAGTTATTATTTCATAAAAACACACTTTTTGTTTTGACAATGAGAATTAATTTTAAATTAATTTCTACCACTTATGTGTTTTGAATTTGGAAAAATGGATTCCATATTTGAAACCAGGAGGTCCAAATTATGTAAATAGGTAACTTTTATTTTTAGACATTATGAATATTTACTTCAGTAAATATTTTATTTACCTTGGTTAAAGGGGTAAATCCATTAAATAAGGTTAAAATAATAATATTATAATAATATTAAATTACTCTAACACATTTCCTAACCTTATTTTCTGATACAGGTCCGACCATGGGAATCCTTGGGTCGATTTTGGGACCACATGGAGCCACTTGGAAGTGATAATGACATTTTATATTAAATAATCTAAAGTAAAGACAAAAATAACAAGAACAAATATATTTTAGTAAAAAATTTTTTATATGAGGTTATATAATTGATTTATTAGACTATAAATATTAATTATAAATATAAAAAGATTTCATACATCAAGATATTTTATTTATAATTTTTAGACATAAAATAAATATATTTATATATGACACAATAATGATGCAGTATTTTTCTTATTAATGAAACAATCGAATAAATGATATTATAAATATTAAAATACATATAATTTGAAAGTTTTAATTCCATAAAATTTTTTTATAGGTGAATATAACACGTTAGGGTTTATTAAATGATTTTTTTTCGAAGTAATCATGCTGTTATGACTTAAAAAAAACAAAATACCAAATAGTGTCAAATTGACATAAAAGAGTTTTAAAAATAAATATTATATTATTAATTGATATAATATTTCTAAAAATCTAAGGTTTGGCCAAAATACTTATATAATGATATGTGTATCATTAATAAATCACTTGGGGTTTTCTTGAGAGTTTATAGTAAGTTTATTATCCATATAATATAAAAATACAAAGAGACATGGTAAATGTCAAACTATTTAACTAAGAGTTAAATCTAAAAGATAAAGTTAATATGGTGACATAAACATATCAAAAACCTATTTTTTGAGATGTATTAGACCCATATACACATTATCCTTAAAATAATTTATTTTGGAGCCATTATAAACCGAAAATTATTTTATTATAAAATAATATTTCAAGCTTTTCCTAAAGTGACTCTCACCTCTCTTATAAAAGGGCACATCCCCTTCTCTTAATTTTACACCTCCAAATCCATTTGGATCGCCCAAAACCTATCCAAATACCTTCTAAACTATCCTCCCTTCAACCTATAGGCCTTAATTTGATCATAAATCCAATCTAAGGAGTTATTTTGATCAACTCAAAAAGAAACACCCGAAGAAGAGGTAATAATTACACCACCCTCTTTCAAGTTCTTTTCTTCTTCCACTTCCTCTTTCATTGTTGTTTCCATACTAAAATAATAGCTCCAGTACCTTATATATAATTTTTATTTTATTATATATAATTTTTATTTTATTATAAATATGGTACAACCATATTCATTATTCTATCCATCTTATAATGTCAAAGTCGCCATACATGCGTACGTTTGACTTACCGTCTCCACGTCGTGGTGTAGTTTGTTATTCAAACACTTCATTATTTGGATGAGTATAATAATGAGTATAACTGATATAAATAATAAATATAACATGTTAATGATTCTTTATATATGATATAACATCCAATTACATATTATTTTTTCATAAATATAATGATATTGTCACTCGTGCGTACGTACGAATTACCGTCTCCACAACGCGATGAGATTCATTTCCATGTTTACCATTCAACGATGATTATAAAAATATATATTATTAATAAGTATGTAATATATGACATAATAATGATAATGGACATATATATATATATATATATATATATGTATATACTTACATAAATCTTATTCACTTACTTCCATTCAATACGATATGAAAACGGAAACAACGTTTATGCGTACGTACGACCTACCATCTCCATAAACGGTGCCTACCATTTCATATATCTATCTATTATAAATATTTATATTCTAAATATATATGATATATAAATCAAATTTTATATTCTGGAAGTATTTAAATCATGATCTAAATGATACAATCAAGAATAACAAGTTAAAACACGTACGATAAAGCAATTATTACCTGAAATGTTAATTTAACATGAAAATCATTATTAAATGGGTAGTATAAAGGAATAAATTAATAATTTATGATATAATAAATATGAATATGGTTCTTTTATAATTTAATAACATACTATGTTCATTATACAGGAGGTTAAACGTACCCTCTACCAAAGGAAAGTGCAAGGTAAGGGTTAATTTCACAATCTCTTTATTATCCGAGGTTGATTTTACATAAGTTTTTACTGGGAAATATTTATTATCCATGTCCATGTTTCATAAAAGAGTTTTCAAAGGGATTATTTTTAAGGGACTCTTTTATTAAAACATAATTTTAAATGTTTTAAAGATTTATTCTTCTAAACCTTTCTCATTAATGTCCATATGTTCAAAATGGTTTTAAGGATTTATTTATATGTACATGAATGTTTTAAAATGTTAATTCCTTTCAAAAGTTTCAAAGTGGTATGGGAAAATTTGATTAAAAAATGTATTTAAATTTCTTTCTTTCTAAATTGTGTGACTTTTAAATGTTTTCATGAAAAAATGATATTTCTCTCAAAGAGTTTTACAAATCATTTTCATCTTTGTCAATATCATTTGATGGATTTTTAACTTATTTTAAGTTGATTTATTATGATACAAATATTCCATATTGTATTGAAGGTTTTGTGATATGTTTGACTGTGGATGTGTTATTTTTATACCATTCATGGTTTATGGATAAATTATTTTCATTTAGTATGCTAGTTTTAATATGAATGTTTATGTTATATTTCAAACTTTTCATGAGGAATTTATTGGATATAGTAAGTGACGGGTGGAGCCCGCTATAGCTCCTCGATGCATCGATAGGTCTCATGAGACAATTAGACATGGAATTGGATGAGGCCTTTCCCAATTTGATATATGGTTTTGGCTGAGGCCTGAATCATTTTTATAATTCTTGACCAAGGCCTTGAAAAAATGTTTAAGAATGTTTGACATTATACATTCCCTCATTATGAAAGTAATATTGATGGTTCATGTGGTTATTTGACTAGTAGAATACCCATGACTATGTTTTATTATGACATTATTTACTCATCTCATATTTATTCCATAAAGTGTTCATGTTTATTATTTGTAAAGGCATGTGTTTTAAATTATTCACCATGTCTATTGTTTATGTTATCTTCCGCTAAATTGTTTACCCTTACTGAGCATCTGATCTTACCCCTTTCTTATGTTTTATTTTCCCAAAATTTCCAAGAAGTGTATTATGACTGAACTGTATAGATAGTCTAAGGGATATTAATGTGGTCAATGGAGACAATGTTTTTGTTGTTTTTCATTTTATAATGTAATGTAACGTCCATGTATGCAATCTATTTCCAAGACTGCTAAACTAATCAGTCTTTTGGGACATGATTTTATTGTATCATGCCAATGTATTAAAATAATGCACCAACTCTGGGTAACTGGGGTCGGGGTGTTACATCACCAATATCATGGGTACTTAGAGTATTATTCCAACAAAAAAATCTCATGTACTTTGATCATCATTCCAACACCAATTCAAATGCATGCATTGGGGGCCTAGATCATTAGTATGGAAACCCACTGGAATATGAAGCAACAGTCCAGAACCCACACCACATTGTTCACATATTCATATCAAGGTTCAACATTATTAACCCATTTTTAACAACCATTCTCAACATGGTGCCATTTCATTTACAATATATCCATTTAATCTAATTACCATCAATTATCACACATTTCATTAACTCTTCCTTGTTAAGCCAAAAGAACCTTAAAATCCCATTATCAAATCATGCAACAAGGATTTAGTTCAATTCCATAAACCCACTATGTCCCTTTTTTACATTCCATAAAATTTCATTTTAATGATATTGGCACACCCCATGGGTTTCCATAAAGTCAAGTCATATAACCACCAATGGATCCAATGGTATTTTTGAAGGGTCTCACAATTAGGATATGGTTCAATTCACTTTTCATAATCAAAACATGATTGTGCAATAAGGAAACATAATGACACAATTACATACATGAGAAAACCATCAAGACTATGGAAAATAGTATGTAGACCACCTACCTTAATGCCATTAACTAATTCTCTCCCAAACTTAGACTTTAATTTGATGTAGAATGAAAAAAATGAAGGAATAAACTATGATCCTCAAGATTTAGTCTTGGATATCCATTAATTTAATATATCTAATCATAAAATATCACAAGTCCCCTAAAAGAATATGGATATATCCATAGTGTATTATATATAAGGTTTTTGGAAAGAGAAGAAGAAGATATCTAGGAAGAACGATTAAGAACATAGACTTATTGATGAATCTAGATCACCAAAGGGCTTTAAATCACCTATAACTTACTCTCAGATCAAAAGGAATCACCTCTCAAGCCTTGTGATCAAAAATAGTTTAAAAATCTAAGAGTTTAGAAAAAAATGAGGTAATTATATCTTAATTTGGATTAGATCCATGAATTTTGGGATTTAAATTGTATGCCACATGGTTCAAGCACATAGTTTAGAAAACCGTGCACTAATTGTGTGATTCTTACCATCTCAAGACAACCCTCACATGGTTGGCTCGCATGGTTATACAAACTGTTTTCTAACCATGCATTTATACTCTACTCAACATTACATAGTTTCTATTGAGCACCCACACAATTTGGACAAACCATGCGCCAACTGTGCACCTAACTAGTTCCCAATATATTTCCTTTAATGATTTCCTAGAGTAGGCTACATAGTTTGGGAAAACCATGTGTGAACTGCACACTGCCTAAAACCCTCCAAAAACTTCTAAAAATTACCCAAACACACCCTAGAAAGTCCCAAACCAAAAATAGATTAAAAAAAGGGTAAAATAATACCTGAAAACAAGTATGAAATGTCTATATAATGGAAGAGATATTACACTTTTCCCTAGTAGGAGATCAATTATAAATTCTACTTGTCTTTTAGGTGGGAACCTAGAGAAATTGTTAGGAAAGACATCAAGAAATTGGTCAATGATGGTTGGAAAATATCTATGTACGATTACATCAATATAAACGAAAGTAATTGATTCAAAATGGTAATAGATAGCCCTAACCATTGGTACCAAAGGTCTATCTCTACTTTTATTCATATCAAAATCTCATTCAAAGAGATTTTTAATGCCATCAAAAGATGTAAAACTAACCTATCAAGGATAATAGTCGATGTAGGATTTGAAGTATGTTAACCAATCTATTACCAAAATCTGGTCATAGATGTATATATCATGAACAAAGAAATCCCAAAGAACTCTGCCTCATAAATAGTTATAGAATATGATACACACTTAAAGGATCAACATTCTCACTGGTCAAGAGGTGTTTGACATTTCAAGACACAAGTCATCATTTTAACATAAAAAATCATATGATCTACAACACAAGAAATAATAAAAGTGTGATACATGCCCAAATTAAATAAATATTGAATGAGAGTAGAGTTAAATATAATTCTACCTCACATCATCGAAGGACCAGATTGATCATCCATGATCATTTGGTCAGTACTATGCAACAACTTATTATGCGTGTTTGAAATTATTTATTTATTTTATATTGTTGTGATGATTGTTGAGGTGTCGGTGTGACATGAGAGTCATCCTAGGTCGCTCAATTCTAGAAGAAATTACTATTGCATCTCGATTGACCTGTATGATCATAAGAATATTGGGACATGTTCAAGCCATTATTCGGCTTCAGACTCACTGTACAGTAACATTTTATATTTCCCATCTTTCCACAATTATAGAATTCCTACAGAGGTTAAATTTATTCCCCCTAAAAATTACCATAATATCCATACTGATAAAATCCCAAATGATTACTATGGAAAGGGGTAAAGATATTGAACCAACTAACTAGTTTCTCAGGGCTTTTTTTGCTTGATAAAAATTCTCATTCATTTTCTTGTTCCCCATGTTGGAGTTCCCACTTGTACCTGTGAAGATAAAAGTGTTTCCTATAATGGTGGTTCTCAAAATATCTTTTTATGCTACCATATACCTATTCACCATATCCATATAGTTTTAAACATAGAATAAAACCAACATAGAGTGTATAATAGGTCATAACACCACCTCAAAGAGACTCACCTTTAAATTCTCACTTGTGACCACTTCATGAGAAAAATGTATCAACCTTATAAATTAAGATGAATAATCCATAAAATATTTTTTTTCATGCTTTATAGTAAGGAAATATATCACACTTGTGATCTTTTTGGTGTATAAATATATTTTTTTATTAAATAACTCATTAAATATTGATCATGTCAAGTCTTGGTCCAGTTTAGTTTAGAAAATAATATCCCACCACTACTCAGCAAGATACTCTAACATAAAAATCACTAGATTTAATTTATTTTACTCTAGGGATTCCATGAAATTAAAAATTTGATTAATCTTCCAAATCCATTCCTCTTCTTGTTCAAGTTTGGAATCACCCTAAATAATCATCAGATTCTATTTTTGAAAGCCTGTGGATAAAATTTCTCAGTGTGGTTGTGGAATTTTATTTCCATTGTCTACATCTTGAAATTCCTAGACTATGATATAAATGAGATACTAATTTAATTGTGGCTTAGGTTGAACCAAATTCTTAGTTAAATCCTCTGGTGGGTTCCCTAGTCATTGAACTTTTTCCATCCTATCAACAGCACAACAAAAATACATAAACAACCGATAAATTTTTCTAAAAATAAGGCTTGATATTTACAATTCATCAAAAGAATCATCATTAAAAATTTCAAAAAATCATTAAAAATATTATGAATAATGTATTACTAGTGGAAAATATCACTAATAATGAATTATATACTACACTCATTGGCTAAACCCACAATTATGAGATAACAACACACCTAGAAGCATCATAGAATTTTTTTACCTAGATTACATGATAATTTTAAGTTCAACATAAATAGGTTAGCTATGTCTTTTTATGAGATAAATTTAAAGTTTTTACATTCCTATCTCCTTGATAACATCCAAAAAATATAGATAGACTAACCTAGATCTGATACAATTTCTAACATCTTGCCCCTCAGCCATTGTCTTGGGAAGAGGCGGAGGTGATACTAACCTTAGGTGACATCCCTAGGAAACTAAAGTCTAGAAGAAAGTTCCAAGGGAATACAATATCATTGGGGGATGATTTTCTTGGATGATAAAAACCTACTAAATATGACACAAATACAAACCATACTATATGATGCATGAAATGTAACACGATACAACTTAGACCAGAAATACAATATTAGAGTAGCAGAAAAAATAAAAAGGTAAAAAAATGACATAACATAGAAAACATGACTCAATGACATTGATGAAACATCAAACCAAGAATCAAACCAAATAATATCCAATCTCCTACTACAAGTCCCATGCCCACTGCATTATGATTCATCAGTAGAGAAATATGACACCTTTCCTTTACCAGTATCTAAATACATAAAATTTGTAAACGCACCAAAGTTCCCAAGAAGGGGGTGAGTATAAAACTCAATATATAATCCCCAAATACTTACCAACACATGAAACTAGGAACAAGAAAAAGTTAACAAAAATTTATATAAAAAAAATATAAATTGAGGCAGTGTAAAACATTTTCAATAATAAATAATTAAATTTTTTTTAAAACCATAAATAAACAGTTTAAGCAAAACAATTGAACTAAATCAATTTTTTAATTATTTATTTCCACTTGGAATACCCATCCATGTTCCAAACTCAAAAACTCATGCATTCCCAATGACAGTCCCAATACCCGTGAGCGGTGACCCACATGTCACCAAGTCATCACCTGATGGAATCACATGTGCCACTTCAACACTGGCACAAAGTATGAACCAATAAGGATCCACCAATGAAATTTAATTAACTTACAACAAAAAAACATAAAAAATTTTCAATAAAAACCATTCATTTTGAAAACCTTTTTCTTTTAAAAACTTTATCAAGCACCTTATGTGAAACATTTCAAAACCAAAGATTTAGGTACTAAAACCAAGGGGGTTTTCCAATGAAGCTAGAAGAAAGTTGTAAATACCCTGACCCTAATAGACTAGTGCCAGTGGTTACTTTATTAAATTGGCACTAGATACTTGGAATTTCATCCTAAAGGCTCTAATAGTTTACTAGTCTTGGTAAACCATATACATACTTGAATCACACATTACATTTGAAAACAAAAAATTCAAAATATAGTGAAAGTAAATATTCTGAGTCCTTGAACTCATTCAAAGACTCCTTATTCATATCCTGGGGAAAAGAAACAAAATAAGGGTGAGATCAGATTCTTAGAACATAATCTATCATGATTCAACAAGGCATAATCAATATGGAAAGGTGAATAATTGAAAACTTATGGAATTTAATCAATAACATGAGAAAAAATGCATCCATGGATAATATCAATGAAGTAATATCATGGATAATAATAACTAAATTCTCAATGAAGGAAATTATTAATATTGGATATTATGATCTCAAACATCATGATATCTATACCATCAAAACCATACACCAAGATAGTTAATCAATGGGTAGGTATACACCAGAACCCATTTTATGCTAGTTTATTGATTTGTCTCATGATACTATCAATGCATCAAGGGGATATCTATAAATTGTTCCCACCCATCACTGCATGTCCAATGAATTACTCATATATTTAATGATTGATTCAATTTATAAACAATATGCATTATCAATAAATATTTATATTGAGTAAAGAACACATATTTATCAATGTTTTCCGATTTCAATCAAATAGCTTTCATAGTAAAATGATATATGTACAAATGATATAAATTTTAATAAATAAGATTATAAATGATAAAAAAATATGGATATTTAAGAGAAATTTAATTTCCAATGATCAAAATAAAGTGAATGTTTCAATGTAAATTTAATGAATAAAAAATTAATCAAGAAAGTGAATGTCAATACTTTCACTAGTCAAATCGATCATAAACCATTCAAAGAAATAATAAGGATGGTTAAAACATATCCCTAATATATTAAAAGAAAAATAAAGGGTTGTTGTCATGGATGAATATAAATACCATAAAAGGCATTTAACATAATTCTTAAAAAAAATACCCTTTTCACTTTGAAAATCACTTTTAAAAACTAAAAATTTCCAAAATATTATGATTTTTTTTATTTTAAAATAACCTTGTAAACTTTTAAAATAATATTCAAAGTAATGATAAATCATGATAGCGGTAAAATTATGTTCATTCCAAGTATATTAAAACAAAAATTTCTTTCTTATTTTCAATAAAAGTAAAAAATTACCTTATTTAGAAAATGATAGGAAGATTCATTTTAAACCATTTTTTAAAAATTAAAACATGGGTAATTTTTTTTAATAAATATATAAATAATATTAAAAATATTCTTTAATTTTTTTAAGGAAAATATGGATATAGAAAAAAATATCCCGGAACAAGTAGAGAAACAAGTCAGTTTTCCTTAAAAACGCGATTTTGGTATATTGAGTGATTAAAGAGTTAAAAATGAAAGGAAAAATTATAATTTATATAAATAAACAGAGGATAATAGAATATATTGGGTTAAATATAGAAGGATAAAATAATTTCCCCAGTATAGACTTTAACTTAAATAATCTCAAATAATGATGAGATTGTGAAATAACACCTTACCACTTTGGTAACTTTTAAATCATAACCTCATGAAAGAAATATCATAAAACTAAATATTAAATACTATGAATATAAATATATTAATGATATAACATATTAAATAGGAATTATACACACCATATATAAATAAATAGGTGCATAATACCAAATATGTCTCAATGGAGTGAAAATTGAGATGAAATCATTTATAAAGATCATACCATTGAAATGAGAATTAATAAATGAATTGAGTATGTGTATAAAATTTAAATCCATATAAAAAAGTGGAAATAAAATATAAAATAATAAAAATTCATTACACATATAATCTTATAATATCAAAGATAATTAAGAAGTAATATAACCCAATGAAAAGAAATTGAGTTATGAAACCCCTTACCACTTGGTAACTTTCCAGTCAAATCCCCTTGGATGAAACAATTTGAATTGAAACTTAAAATACCATGAATTATTAAGGATTCATTATATAGCTTGTAAAATTTCTTTATATACACCATATAAATTAAATTGGTGTATAACATTAAAATATGAATCAATGAAAGGAAATCGAGATGAAATCCCTTACCTAAAGTCCAACTCATCATATAAATTATTTATCTTCCTAAATAATAAAATTATATTAATTATTTAATTGATTAAGAACCTTTTTAATGTTTATTATTCCTTTTATTTTTTTAATACCATGTTATATTTAATTACTTAATCAATTAAGTTCACATCAGATGTTTTGACGATATTCTGTTTATATGTACAAAATGAATTCAATAGTTTGAATATGGTAAAAGTGGTAATTATTACATAATATATAGAATAATAATAATTTACATATTATTATTATTTTACATAAATTATAATTTTTAAACCAACCATGAAATATAGTTATGAAAAATTACCTATGTTATAATCATGGAGACGGTAAGCCATACATACACATGAGTAACATTTCTATTTTTTAAAGATCATGATAGAAATCACATAAGTATTATTTTATATTTAAATTATGATAATTATAAAATAAATATAATATTATTTCTTTAAATACACTTATATACACCAGTCATGTGATGTGGTTACAAAAAATTAATCACATCGCTTTGTAGAGGTGGTAATCCACACATATGCATGAACGACATTATCATTTTTAAATGAATGGAAAGGTAAGAAAATACATGTTATATTATCTTTAAATAATGATAAATATTCCATGAATATCACATATATATAGTAATTAAATCATTAAAACTATCTGTGATTAGTGGTGATGGAAAGCGAATTACATCGGTCCACGAGGCGGTAGTTCGCTGTACACATGAATAACGATTTCATTTCCCATTTTATGAAATATGAGATAGATATAGGGTATTAAATTAACATAAAAACATATAATTATATGAGATATACTAATTTTATTATAACATCATGGTTGAATAAAATTTTATGGAGGTGGAATAAGAAAAATAACAAAAACGCTCGGTTAAGAATGATACCTCTTCTTCGAACAACCTCTTTAGGTTTACACAAAAATACTTTCTCGGATGGTTTTATAATAAAACAAAGGTATCCAATTTTTTTTAAGGGAATTAATTAAGGGATATTTTTATGTATTGGATGAACCAAAATTATTTCAAATTCAGAATAAAAGTGGATAGCATATACCCTTTTGTAAGTGAGGGGAGGGGCACTTTTGGAGTTTATTAAAGTATTAAATTAATAAAAATTATTTATCATAGAAAAATGTCTTAAAAATTATATATTTAGAATTTAGGATGATTATGGATCAAAATAATATCATAAAATAAAATTTATACAAGTTTATGTTAGTTTTTTACCCTTATATATATATTTTTTAACTCACTTTAGCCCATTTTTGATAATTATCGTGATACTAATGTTTTTACTCTTTAGGAGTTAAGATTGTTACTATAAAATAAAAATTGTCCAATAAATATACCATGGTTTATATTTTCAACAATAACCCTATAACTTGTTCGAATATAGTATTTTTAGGAATTTTAAATCATTTAATAAATTATTATTTATTATAAATTATCATTAATTTCATTTTTGTAACTATTCATTTAATTTGACTTTGAAAACAACATGACAATAATGAAATTATAATATAATAATTTAAAACATAAAAATGTAATATTTATATTAAAAATTAATACAACAAAATAATTAATTCAATTTATACTACTTTTAACATTTTAAAATCATTTATTTTATTTTTCTATTAATTGAATAAATACCGTGTCAGCATTGTGAAAGAGTTTAAGGTAATTAGATAATTTATAAAAATTAGAAATAAAATAAAATCATAAAAATAATTTTATTATGATCAAAATTATCATTGATATTCATTGACAAATTTATTTTTTCCCTATGTGAACACATAAGAGATATTTAAAATCAAGAGAGTGGCATTTTTGTCTTTTTCTTTACTTAAAATATTATCTAGGTCATTTTCATGGACAAGTGTCCAATAAAAAATTAAATATAGAGCTTAATGTAATAAGAGTAAAAATAAATTAATAAAATGATACTTAATATAAAAAATGGTGTCCTTAACACTTATTTTTAACGTAGGTTAACTGATTTACCCTTTTATCGCAGTGACACAGTTTTTCTATTTTTACTATTCATTATAATAAAAAATTTAGTTGGAATTATTAAATAATATAACTTATTATGATTTGAAATATTTAATTAATTTTAACAAATTAAATCCCTATAAGTGGTAGAAATTAATTTTATAATAATCCCGCGAAGCGCGACAAAAAACAGTTTTTTAGGAAAATGCATTTTTTAAGAAAAAAATGACATTACATCAACTTTATGACTAGTAATCATAATTATATGAATTTAAATTAATATATACTGATATATAATATATAAATTTAATTTAAATAATTCCTTATTAATTTTTATTTTAATTAATTAAAATGGAAAAACATTATGCACTTAAAAATAATTTTAAGAAATAATGTGTTTTTAAGTATAGAAATAGATTTATACCAAAATCATGAAAATTGATGATTAAAATGAAAGTAATCAGATTATTATAAGTTTAAATTATCATATTTCACTTTAGTACCAACTCAAAAATATAACCTAACTTAAAATTACTTAATTTAATGAAAATAAATGGTAGTCACACAAAAATCAATATTTTTCACTAATCACTGAAAACCCAATCTTTTCTGAAAAATAAAAAAATTTGACCCTAAGATAATTTTGATATAATGATTAAAAAATGATATTATTTTTATAAAATATCATTTATAAAAGTGGATAAAATTAATTATATTATCCATGATTAAAAATAAATACAAATAATTTTTGAAGAAAACATATTTTTGAAGCATAAAATGACTTTACTAAAAATTGTATACCTATTTACTAAGAATTAATCAATAATTTTTTATTTTTTAGGACCATTATATATATATATATATTTCATAATGCAGTTAATATTATTCATACTCCCTAATTTAACAACTAGTTTATAATTACTATATTTAAATAATATAATTTATGGGTCCTTTAATCTTGGTGTTTCATATTGCATATGATATTAAACATAATGTTCTTCTTGTAAAATATTGGGGTGTTACATTCTCTCCAACTTAAATAAATTTAATCCTCACAATTTGAACTTATGATCGAAAATCAAGGGATTAACATTTGAAAATTCCTTTATAGAAAACCCACATTGTAAAAGGGTTAATAAAACTTCCTCTTAAAAATAGGAAAATGGAAATATGAAGGCCATCTAGAATAATCCAAAAATATTTTTCAAAATAGTATAACATTGATTGTAAGTGAAAATATAGAAATGGAGGAGAAAAATAATTCACAATTACTAATAGATAGTGATATAAATTATGTTCAGGAGAAAGTTAACGACCACAAAACCATAAATTCGTAATGGGTGAAAGGACCATTGATTCATTGGAAATAAAGGTAAATGTATTTTTTTTTTATTTTAAGAAATTTTTAGTAAATATTAGGGATCATTATAATATAAAGATAAATAAAACTAGAAAATATACTTACTTAATATCTTTTTATTTCATAATCACAATTTCATCCATTGGTCGTACTTTGATGAATTTTCACTTCATTTCTTACTCCAAGAAATGAGTATTCAAAATGATTTTTTATACCTAATGCACTAAAAAAACATTTTAATTCATTATAAAGTCTATAAAAGATTGAAAATTATTTATGTATGTCTCTAGATATTTACCAAAACCAAAATTATTAGCACAAGTTATCCAATATAATAAATTAATCTCTAAAACCTCAACAGTGACACCCAAAGTTCAATTTAATCCATCCTATAAGTATTTATCCTTAAAACCATTCCAAAACAAGCCAGAACAAATTCAAAATTAAAAAATTTAGAAATAAGGTCACACAATTTTAAAAATCAACTTAACATTAATCCCCCTAACATTATAAAGTAACTATTAATGTCAAATAAAAAATATTTGAATTCCTTGATCACCATAAAACCTCAAAATGGGTATCTATGCCTTTAAATTTATTATAAACATTAAATTAATCATCCAAATACACTTTAGGCTTATCACATATCACTATCGAATATCATATGTTTCCATAGGTTATATTTTATCATTCATCATAATATTTTATAAATAAAATATGGATTGACCCAAGAATATCCCATGAGAATGTCAAACCAGGTGCATTGTAAGGGAACACTCACCGTACAATATAATAATGACCGAGATATAATCTACCAACTCTTTTCAGGGTCATTACCTCAAGATGAATCTATTCTAAGACCACATCCACTTTTAGTATCCAAATAGGGTTATATTACTAGGAAAACCACATAATCTCTACCTTACTAAAATTTTAGGATTTTATCCTATACTTAAAATTATCCTCAAAGTTAGTGATATGGTTATTTTCCCCAATCTATGTTTTCCTAAATCTAGTTCTCATGATTTCTACTAAACTTTATCTGATACCAATTGTAAAGACCCTGACCCAAGTAGCCTAGAGCTAGTGGTTACTTTATTACATTGTCACTAGATACAAGGAATCATATCTCGAAGGATCAAATAGTTTAGTAGTATTAGTAAACTAGATATATACTTAAATTTCACATTACATTTAAAAACATAAAATAAAAAATATAGTGAAATAAAATAATTTTTATCCTTGAAATCATTTAAATATTCCTTATTTATATCCCGGGGAAAGGAAAAAAAATAAAGGTGAGCTCAGATGCTCAATAAGGGTTATATACAATAGAAGCCGTCGTGAATTAATAAGGCATAATCAATATGGAAAGTTAAATAACTAAAAACACATGAAATTTAATCAATAACCTAAGGAAAAAATGTATCCATGGATAATATCAATGCAATAATCTCATAGATAATAATAACTAAATTTTTAATAAATGAATTGATTAATATTGGAAGTCCTGATCTCAAACATCATGATATATATACCATCAATACCTTACACCAAATATAAGGACCCAACCTTATTACATACATAATATTTAATTTAGTCAAGAAAACACTTCCTTTTACATTGAGGATCTTTTCAAGTTTAGAGATTTTGAGAATTAGAACATAATACATTCATAATATTACACATTGTTACAGAGTGGATACCATAAAAATAGTTTCCATTTTTTTCAAAATTTAAAAAATTAAAACTTAAAACATGATTCCTTAAAAATCCTTCAATATTTAACATGACTTCCTTATTTTTCCTACACATCCATTAACCTATGAAAATCATTTAAAACTTGGGATGAGCACAAAAACTCAGTAAGGGATATAAAAAGAAGGAAAGAACACATTAGTCCATGAATACTTGTAACATATGAAATAATTTTCAAAAGACATACTTATCACCTGTATATATATACTTAGTAAAAAATGGGTTTTACACAATACCTAAGAACATAAGTAGAACCATAAAGGTATCTTGGGGCATTAGTTACATAATCTTGTAACCCTCTCGGCCACCTTATAGTTTGTAACCCTCACAACTACCTTACTATTTGTGTAACCATTGCAGTTACACTTAGAGTAACCATATGTACGACCTCCAACTTATACATACCCAATATATTAGAGGGAAATATAGGTATCACCCTTCATCATAAACAATGCCCAAGATCCATAAAATAATCATACAACATGAATATTAGCATAAAAACATTGCTTTTAAATTTTGAAAAACAGAATTTTAAAAGAAGATTTTAAAAGAAAAGTCCCTTATAAATATCATATAATTGAAGTGAGACTAAATAGAGTGGATGAAATATGTATATGTTGGTCGGAGTAGATGACTCAAGAGTGGGGTGAATTGAGTATCTATAAAAATTTATGTTAAAATGATTCTTTACAAAATAAAATTCCCCTATAAAAATAAACACAAAGTCAGTTTGTAGTGAATTTATAAAAGTCTTGAAGGTTGAATTTGATTTTCAGAAGATTTATTAATTATCAGTTTTACTAACCTATCGATTAAAAAAACTTTCAAAGAAAACCTAATGATTCAAAACAGATGTAAAAACTTTCTAAACTAACTATAAAAGTTCAGGTTATCTTAATGCAAGAAATACATATCACATAAGAAATATAAGATAATAAACTCAACAGATAAAACAAGAGGTTCAGTCTCAAGCTGAGACTTAGTCCTCTCCACTTGGTGATCACCTTCCACCAAACTGTTTATATTAATAAACTTTTGATCCACACTCTAGATTGAGGTTCACAACAGCACACCCGGCTGTCCAGGTCACAGTTGACCTCTACCATAGTTTTTCATGGAAAAAAGATAAACAGATCACACAAGATCTCTTCCATAGTTTTTTGTGGGATAAAAGTGTAAGAAGTGATTGAGTATGAGTATAGTTTGATATCCTCCAGTTATTCTTAGGAGAAAATGTGTGTGATACAAAAAAATATACACACTTCTCAATTAATTAAGATAAAACACAACATAGTTAAGAAAGAGAATAAAGTTAAGAATTCTCTGTGTGTTGTGAAGTAATGCTCTGGACTCAATGGATGTTGAGAAAATGGTATTTGAGTCCTCTTCTGAAAGTTCTATTCAGAATAGAGTATCGTAGTTTCTGTAATATATCTTTGAGGAGTGAATAGGTTCAGCTCTTCAAGGTCTCGATGTACACTGAGCTTTTAAGAGAAAGTTGTTTGCTACAATCTTCTTGTAATCTCAAGTGCTTAGTTCCTCTCTTTTCGTATTCACATAGTCTGTGTCTCAGCATGTAATACTTCGCGTGCTACTACTCTTTAAAGTGAAAGATGATGTCCTTTTATACTACAGGATCCTCTAGGCTTGAATATCTTTACACGTGCATGTACCTCGTACTGTCTACATATTTTCCTATAGAAAACATTAAAAAAAATGTCAGAAACATTAATTTGTCCAAATATGACCGTTAGAAATGAATTTGAATTAATAAACTCAAAATAGTTATTTATAACAATCAGTGAGTCATCTTCGGTCTATTGTATTCAGTTTAATAACATTGGACTTTCATCTTTGGTGTGTTGACTTTGGTCTGTCGGACTTCGGTGTATCAACTTCGGTGTGTCGACTTTGGTATGTCGAACTTTGGTGTGTTGACTTCAGTGTGTCATACTTCAGTCTGTTGAAATTCGGTGTGTCGACTTCGGTGTGTCATACTTTGGTTTCGGTGTTTCGACTTCAGTTTCGGTGTGTCGACCTCGGTTTCGGTGTGTAGACTTTAGTTTTGGTGTGTCAACTTCGGTTTCGGTGTGTCGAATCCGGTTTCGGTGTGTCGACTTTAGTTTTGAACTTGCCACCAGTACTAGGGAGTCTAGAAAGATTGGGAAGTGTCTGTCTTACCAAACTAAGTGTTATGAAAAATTTTATGTATAAATACATTTGTAAACATATTTATTCAAGAATATAAGCGACTGACTTATTAAATTATATGTTACTGTATGACACAATTGATTTACTGAGAGATATTAAACTGGCATGAAAGATCAGAATCTGTATATTGACATTATTCGTGATTATGAAAACTACAATATCATGGAGGGTCCAACAATCTCCCCCTTTTTGATAATCACAAATTATGGAATACATGAAAATATATAGAATAAAGATATATTAACATAGGTGAATGTAATTTTCCATTATAACTAAAGTTTTCCATTGCTTTAATTTAGTTAAAACAAATCTCCCCATAAATATATGCCCTTATTTTATCCCCCTTTTGGGATTAACAAAAAAAGAAAAGAAGTAAGGAGAAATAATATAAAATAAAGATA
The DNA here is from genome assembly GCA_963277665.1 of Viscum album. Classification (NCBI taxonomy): domain Eukaryota; kingdom Viridiplantae; phylum Streptophyta; class Magnoliopsida; order Santalales; family Viscaceae; genus Viscum; species Viscum album. Next base: position 875,500,590 of record OY728160.1, on the reverse strand, counting down.
CCATAAGAAATTTCATTAAAAGGTATAAGAGTACAAGGCAAAAAAATAGATCAAATCCCTATCAAAAGATACAATCCATCATTAAGGGTTTGGATGCAGAGGAGATTTTCCTTTGTATGAAGGATCCAATGGAGAAGGAGAGGGTTTGGGAGTTGTAGAGGAAGGAGGTATGAGGATAACACCAGGTAGGAAAAAACAAGTAGGAATAATGGATTCAAGGCTAGGAATTCTCTCTGACAACACACGACTCAGAGACTGCTCAGTAATGATCGGTCAAATCTGAGTAAGAGCCTGAGTGATAGTCATTGGAGCAGGAGGCTGAGAGAAAGTACTAATTGAAGTAGCTGGAGGGACCATAATAGCCTTGAACTGAACATGCAAATAAGTTTTTAGCAAGTTGATGAAGTCATTAATGATTTCACCACCATATTGCATTGCCTTCTCGAAGCCATCCTTGTTCTCCATAAATTTACTCATCAAAGGTGTAAACTCTTTCAATTGAAGAACTTGCTTTTTTAAAGCTTCTGTGACTGGAGGAATTGTAAGATTTTCTGCTAGAAACTTGAAACTATTGATAAGGTCATGCTTGGTATAAATATTAGTGAAATACTTATCCACCTTTTCCTGAATTTCTTTCTGAGCTGCAGAGGCTTCATTTGTGCACTGCCTGACCATGTTGTATAAAAGATCGGTATTTTGATGTACTTTTTCAAGGGTTTCTTTATCTAAAACAGTCTGGAGTTTTTGAATTTCCTCTCTCATCACAGCCTTGAGAGAATCCAAATCAGCCGCAATACTTCGCCCACTCATAGAACTGGATGGGCCAGACAACATTTTTCCAAGATCTTCTTTCAACTTTTTTAGGTCAACACTGAGTAGATGAGTTACTAAGTTTCTAAGAACTTCCAGAACACCACTAAAGGAGGTCTTGAAGTAAGAGGTTAAGGAATTCAACTCATTTCTAATCTTTCTTACTTATTCTCTCATCAATGTGTTGTATATAATAATAGTTTCTGATATAGTAATGAGATTCAGTTGAATCTCCTGAATTACTATTCTTGCAATATTTGCTGCATCAACATATAAGATACTTATGGAGGTGGAGGCTTCATTTCTGGATCCTACTGAAGCTATTACAGACTCACATAGATCATTCTTAAACTTTTCCAAATCAGACTTAGTGACATAGTCACTGGGCACTGACTGATCTATAGGTTCTACAGGTGAAGATTCATCTAGTAGAATAGGTGAAACAGGTTATGGGTCAGCATGGACTTGTGGAACAGGAGGAGGAGGAACCCTTTCCTCATCTGAGTCATAATCTAAATCGAAAAGAATATAGCCTGGATCACTATTCTATTCTCTAGTACAGGTCCAATCTATTAGATCAACATTATCAATTATAACCCTTCTTCCCTGAGGCTCAGGAATAACATCAATAACATCAACTTATTCATCCTCTTCTATGGCCATACCAACTTTTCTGGGAACAGGAACCAACTGAACTTCAGGTTCTACCTGAGCTCCAGCTACTTCAGCTTCACCAGGTACTTCCTCAATTTGAGGCACTGGAACTACATCTTCTTCCTCTTGGACAATATCCATAAGATCATTCAATTCCTGAATGAGATCTTGGTTTTCAGCATTAGGATGGAGTGGTCTATCCTCATGTTCAACATCTCTATGATCTTCAGCCTGTTGATTAACAGGCTCAATTCCATCGCCATCTCCATGAACAGATTCCTCACTGGATCTGCCAACCACTTGTTGTCCCACTTTTAGAGAGTCACTCACATGCTCAACACTTCCTCTATCATCATCATCATCATCATCATCATCATCATCATCATCATCATCATCATCATCATCATCATCATCATCATCATCAGATTCCTCATCTGATTTTCTAACATAACCTTCAACTCCAGTAACTTTAGTTTCTTCCTCTTCTTCATCACCTAAAATAGTTTATCTTGAAGGAAATTTTATAGGTGGAATAGCAGGTCTATAAGTCATATTCTTGGGACTCTCAGCAATATCAGGATCACTCCTATCATCAAAAAGAGATCCTTCTTCCCTTGGAACCTCAGGTTCAGTATCCTCATCAGAATAAGCTAGAACTTCTCCAAGTTTGAGACCTGAATCAACTTGGTCCTTTGGTCTAGAAGGATGGTAAACTAGATTGAAATTTTCATACAACCTTTCTTCATATACTACCCAACATCTTTTCCATGGGTTCTAGAAGATTTTCATTCTTTTACAAATGTCTTTCTGAAGACAAAAGCCACTGCGGGAACTTATCACTTCATCTCCATCTTCTACACAATCTAATTTTTTCAACATGGCAGAAATCATCCCTGGATAATATAAGAAGGTTTATTTTTAGATGTATTAATCAAATAAGAGATATTCACCATAATATATCTGCATATATTCACCTTTATTCCATGTTTCAATAAAAAGATCAAGAATACATACTGATATTTTACAGTAGAGAAATCTCCCTTCCTTGGGCAGATTTGATGCTGTATGAACTTAAAAAGAAATCTCACTTCTCCTTCAAATTCATTTGCAATAGTCCTTTTGGATTCTTCATTTCCAGTCAGCTCCTTTAGAGCATCTTCATAGGAAATTTTTTTTGAGGAAGGTGGAATATTACCAGGATAGTCAGCATAGACACCTTCATGAGGCACCTCTAAGCATTCAGCCCATTCCTTAGATGAAAAAACCACTTCCTTTACCTTTACCATAGATTTCATCTTTGCTTCCTTAGCTTCATCTAGTGATATACTCAAATGTTGATAGAATTTGTGTATAAGCTGGGGATAATAGGGTCTTTCATTGTTGGTGAACCAACTGAGCCACCCTTAAGATTCTAGTACCTTTAACAGAAAAGATTTGCTTGATAGAAGCCACTCAGCAGACACCTCCTTTTCAGCTGTAACTACTATTCTTTCTAAGCTCAGTTTCACAGTACCACTAGTCTCACCTTTCTGACAATTAGTAGGAGGATATTTTCTAGGTTCTTCCATTGCACGCTTAGTCCTATCCATGGCGAAGCTTTTGATTATAACTATGTTGAGGGGTCGAGAGTCAAGAGAGAGTGTGACTAAATGTAGAAGGCTTTATGGAATAGGAGAAGGTGAAAGGTCGGGACAGATTGTACTAAATATATCATTTAGGGATTGTAAATCGTAAAACAAAAAATTTAAACATGGAAAGTCAAAAGAGATAAAATAGAGTTGTTTCATTTAAAGCGGACAGAATTTACAAAACAACCCTTAAATATATCAGAGTCAAAGAATCGGTTTCAAGAAGACCAGTTTCACAGGATATCAGTTTTAGAAATATCAGTTTTAGAAATATCGGTTTTAGAAAGATTGATTTTAGAAAGATTGGTTTTAGAAAGATCAGTTTTAGAAAGATCAATTTTAGAAAGATCAGTTTTACAAAGATCGGTTTTACAAAGATCGGTTTTAGAAATATCAGTTTTACAAAGATCGGTTTCACAAAGATCGGTTTTATAAATATCGGTTTTACAAAGATCGGTTTTAGAATGATCAGTTTTACAAAGATTGGTTTTACATAGATCAGTTTTACAAAGATCAGTTTCACAAATATTGGTTTTAGAAAGATCGGTTTTAGAAAGATCGGTTTTACAAAGATCACTTTTACAAGGATCAATTTTACAAATATTGGTTTCAAAAAGATCAGTTTTAGAAAGATTGGTTTTAAAAAGATCGGTTTTACACAGATCGGTTTTAGAAAGATCAGTTTTACAAAGATCGGTTTTACAAAGATCAGTTTTACAAAGATCTCCTATTAATTTATCATTCCTAATTCATGTCTGATGTAATTCATTCTCTCAGAATTTAAGGGTTTAGGGAATATATCAGCAAGCTAATGTTCAGTCCCAATAAACTCAAGAGTTATATCACCTTTTTGATAATGATCTCTCAAAAAGTGATGTCTTACATCAATATGTTTTGTTCTATAATGAGAAATTGTATTCTTAGAAATATTAATATCACTTTTGTTGTCACAATTTATGGGGATATGTTTGAATTGAAATCTATAGTCTAATAAGGTGTGTTTCATCCACAAAATTTGTGCACAACAACTACCAGCAACAATATACTCTACTTCAGCAGTTGATAATGCAACTGAATTTTTCTTTTTTACTACACCATTATATTAATGACTTTCAAAAAAGTGACATGTTCCAGAGGTACTCTTTTTATCTAATTTACATCCACCAAAATTAGTATCTGAATATCTAACTAAATCAAAAGGTTTTCCTTTAGGATAGAACAATCCTAAATTAGTTATATACTTGAGGTATTTGAAAATTCTTTTAACACTATTTAGGTGTGACTCATTTGGGTTTGCTTGAAATCTCACACACATACACACACTGAACATAATATCCGGTCTACTAGTAATTAAGTACAAAAAACTCCCAATCATTCCACTGTAAGAAGTTTGATCAACTGACTTTCAATTTTCATCAAGATCTAACTTTCATGTAGAACTCATAGGAGTTTCACTACTCTTAATGCTATCAAATCCATATCTTTTCAAAAGTTCTTTTTTATACTTACTTTGATTTAGAATAATACCTTATTTATTTTGAAAAATTTGAAATCCAAGAAAATATTTAAGTTCACCCATTAAACTCATTTCAAACTCACTTTGCATTATATTTGAAAAGTCATTACATAAATAATTTTTAGAAGATCCAAAAATAATATCATCTACATATATTTGATCTATTAAAACTTCTTTTGAAATTCTTTTTTTAAATAAAATGGGATCTACAAGTCCTTTTGTAAAAACTTTCAAAATAATAAAGTTACTTAATATTTTATATCAATCTATTGGAGCTTGTTTCAAACCATATAAAGCTTTTGATAATTTGAACACATGATTTAAAAAATGTGGATTTGTAAAACCTGTGGGTTGTTCAACAAAAACATCCTCAATTATATAACCATTTAGGAATGTACTTTTGACACCCATTTGATACAGTTTAAAATCCAGGTGTGCTGTATAGGCAAGTAAGATCCTAATTTCCTCAAGTCTAGCTATAAGAGAAAAAGTCTCTTCATAATCAATTCCTTCTTCTTGAATATATCCTTGTGAAACTAGTCTGGCTTTGTTTCTAACTATATTTCCACTTTCATCTACCTTATTTCTAAACACCCATTTTGTTCCAATGGTCAAAGTATCCTTAGGTCTATCTACAAGTTTCCAAACTTTATTTATTTCAAACTGATTAAGTTCTTCTTGCATGGCCATTACCCAAAATTCATCATTGATAGCATCATTGATATTTTTAGGTTCAAGATGTGACAAGAAGGCTTGATGTTCAACCTGGTTTCTCAAGGAAGCTCTGGTTTGTGTTCCTCTATCTAAATTTCCAACAAAAAAATATAAGGGATGATTTTTTAGGGTTCTAGTTGGTCTTGAGAAAGTAGGACTTGATATTTCAAGCTGGTCAGGTTGATCTGGTTCACTACGGTTAAGGTGAGGAGAAATTTCAGAACTGGATGATTTCACAGAATCCTTCTCATGATGATTTGAGATTTTATCATTAATGTCCATTTTGGACATATCCTCTTAAATATTTTTTGGTGAAGTCTTGGGCTCATGTGGATATGCTTCATCAAACTTGATGTGTACAGATTCCTCCACACATTTGGTCTTCTTGTTAAAGACACTATAGAATTTTCTTGATGTATAATATCCAAGAAATATTCCTTCATCACTTTTCGAGGAAAATTTATCTAAATTATCTTTAGTATTTAGGATATAAACTTTACATCCAAACACTTTAAAGTAACCTACTCTGGGTTTCCTATTATTCCACAACTCATAAGGAGTTTTCTTAAGAATGGTTATAATTAAGACTCTGTTTATTATGTAGCAAGCTGTATTAACAACTTCAGCCCAAAAATAAATGGGTAGATCATATTAATTGAGCATAGTACATGCAATTTCTTGTAATGTTCTATTCCTTCTTTCTACCAAACTATTCTATTGAGGTGTTCTAGGTGCATAGAAGTTATTATTATAGCCATTTTGTGAGAATAAGGCTTCAAAATATTGATTCTCAAACTCACAGCCATGATCACTTCTTAAGGATTTAATCTTAAGTCCACTGAGATTTTCTACAGTCCTAGAATACTTGGTAAAGTGATAACATGCTTCACTTTTATGAGCCAGGAAAAAGGTCCAGGTGTACCTAGAGAAATCATCTACAAGAAAATAAACATAGTGCTTCCCATTGAGACTCAAAAACTCTAGATGGTCCAAACAAGTCCATGTGAACCAACTCAAGAGGCTGAGAAGTAGTTACTTATTTCTTTGGTTTGAAAGAGGTTTTATGTTGCTTTCCTTTTTGACAAGGATTACATACTTTATTGTCTGGAAACTCTAATTTGGGTAAATCTCTAACTAAGAATTTTCTAGTAAACTTCCTAAGAGAGTGTACATTACAATGTCCTAGTATTCTATGTAAGATCCAAGACTCTTTGTGAAAGGCATTTAGACAAGAGACATTCTGTGAGCCTAGTGTGTCTAAATTTATAGTATATACATTATCATTTCTAAAAGCAGTAAATACCAAATTATTTTTGGCATAAAAAACATGGCATGAATCATTTTTAAACTTAAAATTAAATCCATAATCACACAATTGAGATATGCTGAGAAATTTATACTTCGGTCCATCAATATATAATACTATAGAAATTGAAATAGAGTTAGGGTTACCAATATGGCCTAGGCCGATGATTTTTCCTTTACCACTGTCACCAAATGTGACATGTCCTCCATCGATCTTGATAAGAATTTTAAAGCTTGAAAAATCCCCTGTCATATGCCTTGAACACCCACTGTACAAGTACCACATTTTTTATAGGAACTCTTTAGACAATTTACCTACAAAACAGTTTAACCAAGAAACAATTTTGGTATCCATATTTGTCTGGGTCCACAAACATTAGTAATAAAATATTTAGGAACCCACAACTATCTTATGGGTTTCCTATATACAGAATATAAATTATTTGAAAAATACACTTTATTTGGTCCTGTGGAATTGGATACAGTAAAAGAATTTGAGGGACTGGAACTTACAGTACAATTCTGTTTTTTGAAAATAGTAGCAGATTTTCTAGATTTGGATATAAAATATGATTTAGCTAAATTCATTTGACCTGGTTGATATACTAGACCAGAAGTATATTTTGGGACAATCTGTTGTCCTAGAAACTGAGTCAAGGTATCTCTACCAGCAGTAAACTTCTCAAGATCTCTCTTTAATTGATCATTTGATAATTTGAGTTCAGTATTTTATTTTAAAAGATGAGCACATTTTTATTTCTCAATATCCAGATCAGATTTGCAATTAGCATTTAGATCATGCTGTCTTTTTAATAATTTATATTTATCCTTGAGCTCATTAAAGGTAGCCTCAAGCATTCCACAATATTCAAATAATTCATCCTTAGTCATATTTTCATCATTGTTTGATTCTCTTTCATTCTCATAATAATAAACATTATGTATAGAATAATTAAGTGTTACCTCAGATGTTTCTTTCATGAAACATAAGTTGGAATGATTGTTCTATTCACTATCAGAAGCATCAGATCCACTGGAGCTGTCTTCTAAAGCACTCCAAGTAGCTTTCATATCCTTTTTATAACCCTTGACCTTATTTTCATATTTCTTATTGAATTTGATCTTGGGGTAGTCGACCTTTACATGACCTTTTTGTTTGCACTCATAGTAGATTATTTCATTTGAGTTGTCATTCCATTTTCTGTCTTTCTTCCATTGTCCTTTACTATAATAATTTCCCTTGTAGTTTGAATTCCTAAAAAATTTCTTCTTTTGGTATAATTTTTCGAACCTTCTAGCAAGATGATCCATTTCCTCATCACTATCTAAATATGACTCTTCACTAGTGGAACTGTCTATATGAACTTGAATCTTTTCTTTATCTTTGATCATTGAAGTTGAAGTCTTGAATGCTACTGACTTCTTCCTTGGTTCCTCATCTACTTCTTGATTTACTTTAAGTTCTTCTTCATACATCATAATATTTCCAATTAGTTCCTTCACTAGAAGTTTGCCTATGTCACAAGATTCTCAGATAGAAACAAAAGTTCCTCTCCATCTGTCAGGTAGGCATTGAATCAGTCTCATGATTTGGTCCTTGCTGTCCACTGGTTTCCCAAGAAGACTCATGGTGTTCACTATTTCATTGAACCTAAGATAAATTTCAGAGATAAGTTCATCAGGCTTCATTATAAAATTATCATATTTAATAGTGTATGTATTTAATATAATTTCTTTAACATTAGTTGTTCCCTCATGAGAGATAGCTAAAGTATCCAAAATTTTATATGCATTTTTACAGGAAGAAATACGATTAAATTATTCATCCCCCAGGGCACATTACAGAGTATTAATTGCTTTACAATTATTTTTATAAGCATATTTGGTAGGTTCACCCCAAGTGCTTCTAGAAGTTTCAGGTATTGTATATTTACTTTCAATAGAAGTCCATATTTCAAAGCCCATACTTTCTAGATGTATCTTCATTTTGATTTTCCACTGACCATAGTTAGTTCCATTAAAGAATGGTGGTCTATTAGTAGCAGCCCCTTCTAGTCTATTTTCTAGGATAAAGGTTGTAAAAGAACTTCAAAGAGATAAATATTTAGAAATAACACAAATTTGAAGATATTTGAAACAAAACTATTATCACAGTTGATACGATTTCAAAAACTAACAGTAACTTTCAAAATCCTCTGATACCAAATGTTGGTTGGAGTAGATGACTCAAGAGGGGGGTGAATTGAGTATCTATAAATTTTTTTTAAAAGGATTATTTACAAAATAAAATTCCCCTATAAAAATAAACACAAAGTCAGTTTTCATTGAATTTATAAAAGTCTTGAAGGTTCAATTTGATTCTTAGAAGATTGATTAATTCTCAGTTTTACTAACCTATCGATTAACAAAACTTTCGAAGCAAACCTACTGATTCAAAACAGATGTAAACACTTGATAAACTAACTATCAAAGTTCAGGTTATCTTAATGCAGGAAATACATATCACATAAGAATTATAAGATAATCAACACAGTGTATAAAACAAGAGGTTTAGTCTTAAGCCGAGACTTATTCCTCTCTACTTAGTGATCACCTGCCACTAAGCTATTTATATTAATAAACTTTTGATCCACACCCTAGATTGGGGTTCACAACAGCACACCCAGCTTTCCAGGTCACAGTTGACCTCTACCATAGTTTTTCGTGGGAAAAATATAAACAGATCACACATGATCTCTTCCACAGTTTTTTCGTGGGATACAAGTGTAAGAAGTGATTGAGTTTGAGGATAGTTTGATATCCTCTAGTTATGCTCAAGAGATAATGTGTGTGATACAAAAAAATATACACACTGCTCAATTAGTGAAGATAAAACACAATAGAGTTAAGAAAGATAATAGAGTTAAGAATTCTCTGTGTGTTGTGAAGTAATGCTCTGGACTCAATGGATGTTGAGAAAATGGTATTTGAGTCCTCTTCTGGAAGTTCTCTTCAAAATAGAGTTTCGCAGTTTCTGTAATCTAGCTTCGAGGAGTGAATAGGTTCATATCTTCAAGGTCTCAATGTACACTGAGATTTTAGGAGAAAGTTGTTTGCTACAATCTTCTTGTAATCTCAAGTGCTTAGTTCATCTCTTTTCGTATTCGCACAGTCTGTGTCTCAGCTTGTAATACTTCATGTGCTACTACTCTTTAAAGTGAAAGATGAGGTCCTTTTATACTCCAAGATCCTCTAGGCATGAAGATCTTCGCACGTTCATGTACCTCGTACTGTCTACGGATTGTCCTACAGACAACATTAAAAAAATTCCAAAGACATTAATTTGTCCAAATATGACCATTAGAAATGAATTTGAATTAATAAACTCAAAAAAGTTATTTATAACAATCGGTGAGTCATCTTCGGTCTGTTGTCTTCAGTTTGTTAACATCGGTCTGTCATCTTCGGTGTGTTGACTTCAGTTTGTCGGACTTCGGTGTATCGACTTCAGTGTGTCGACTTTAATCTGTCGAACTTTAGTGTGTCGAATTCGGTGTTTCATACTTCATTCTGTCGAACTTCGGTGTGTCGACTTCGGTGTGTCATACTTTGGTTTCGGTGTGTCGACTTCTGTTTTGGTGTGTTGACTTTAGTTTTGGTGTTTGAACTTCAGTTTTGGTGTGTCAACTTAGATTTCGGTGTATCGACTTCAGTTTTGGTGTGTCGACTTCGATTTCGGTGTGTCGACTTCGGTTTTGGTGTGTCGACTTCAGTTTCGAAATTTCCACCAGTGTCAGGGAGTCTAGAAAGATTGCGAAGTGTCTATCTTACCAGACTTAGTGTTATGAAAAAGTTTATGTATAAATACATTTTTAAACATAATTATTCAAGAATATAAGCAATTGACTTATTAAATTATATGTTGCTGTATGACATAATTGATTTACTGAGAGATATTAAACTGTCATGAAAGATTAGAGTCTATATATTGAAATTATTTGTGATTATGAAAACTAAAATATCATGGAGGGTCCAATAGTATATACTCTTTAAATATACATAATTAAATATATTATAATCATAATTCATCACACAAACAATTTAAATACCACATAAATAATGAAGAATAAGGTTAACCCAAAGGATGGAAATCAGGTTAAGAATTCCATTACCTCAGGCTTGTCTTACTTCAAACTTGTTTAAAATTTTTGTATAATGGTTAAAAGAGTGTTATTAGTATTTTACAGAAACATGTTCATGTTTATAACATCTTATATGATCATTTTATAACCTCATTTCACCCCTTAATTGTTAGTATTTTTTTCCTTTCACTGTTTTGGGTGAGTTCTTTAAATAATTCTCATGATCAGTTCATGATGGATGTTCTTGTCGATTGGAAGTGAAACTCAAGAATTGGAATGGAAAGGTTTTTACATATTTTTAGTAACATAATTTATACCATTTATCATTTTGATGTTTTATATGAGGATGATTCATAAGTTAAAACATTAATGATGTTCGTTTAGATCATTTTAGTGGTTCTTTGATAATAACAAACTCATTTTGTCTTATAAATTAAAATCATGAGTAAAAAAGAATTAAAAAACCATAGATGTGAAATAATACATATATTATAACCTGGTTCAACCATATAAATGGTTTCATGACCAGACTTGAAAGAATTAGTGGAAATTGAAATCACATCATCCATGATGTCGTTAATTCAACACATCACAGACAATGTTTTTATTCTTTCCATCCAATGGCCCAAAGGCCTTTAATTTTTTTATTATTGATAAAGCCCCCTTTTAAGGGAAGAAGGGGGAAAACCCAAATACATCATAGACTTAAGACAAATCAAATCGAAGGAAAAAAGGAGTACAACCAGAATAAAAACTGAAGGTGCCCCTCCCCAACCAATGATCATGTTGAAGTCCGTCATCGCTGCAAGGATAATCAGCTAGCAAGTGTCCCATGTCAAAGCACAAGACAGATCCGATGGAAAACTCCATACCCTCTCAACAACCAAATCCAAAAATCACTGCAAAGATGAGATGCTAGCTCTGAATCCTCCTTTGGGGTCTGTTCTTGCAATCGAGTCCACCTGTACTACCCACCTTCGAGATAGAACCAGATTCATAAAAACATCCACAAATCTCATACGGACATAACACTACATCAGATCACTTCATCAGCATAAAAAAAACCCGGAAATAGTGATCCAAAAATCAGCCATTCCAGCATCAACAAACCTATACAGCTCAACAAACCACCCATCGGAGCACCAGAAGAAGCACAAAAACGACACCAAAATTTCACACCAGTCATCAGAGCCACCACCAGGAAGCCCCCTGCCACCATCTGCAAGAATCTCCAACCATCCACATAAGATCCCGAAGAGGATGCACCAATGATCAGAACCGAGCCACCCTGACCTACAACGATCATGAATCCAGGAAGCCGCAAGGAGGAACAGGGGAACTCAAGCAGTGTCGGCTCCGCATAAACCCTTCAATCCTACAGAAACAAAAAGATCCTCCCCCGTCCGAAAGCTAGATCCATGATAACCCGCCCTGAATGCATGCCATAGACGCTGCCTGACTACGCCAGACTGAACCAAGGAGCTAGATCCAACATCTCCACACCGTCGCCGCAAAATCAAAGCCATGTCGATCAAAGGTGACGTCGCCAAGGAGCTGCGTTGAACTGGGTGAGAGGTCGGTGATCTTCCAGGATGCACCGACATCAAGAGCCGAAAACCGTCACACCGTGCTAGAAATCCACCACTTGAACAACGTCGGAACCCCACAATGCTATGATGTCGCCAAGACGTGCCTACACCGAAGCATCCATAGGAATTCAACATGAACTAAGCCTAGCCGGAGGGGGAAGGGAAAGCAAAGCCTGAGGAAAATCCCTAGCTGCCGCGAGGAAGGGGGAGATACCGCTCTGAGGCCTTCATATTCATTTTTATTCCTTGAATAAGTGGGAGAGGAGAAGAATAATGATGATGAGTTATCCATTAACATGAGAAAATCCAAAATATACATGATTTCTGGAGATTTCATGCCTCTTGGGTAAGAAGATATGAAGAAATAATAAGAAAAGAAAGGAACTCAAAATAAAAGAATAATTGAGAAATCCCTTACAAAAATTTGGCAGCCTAACGACTATGCCACATGGTTTTAGAAAATATTAAAAAGAGATGGGATAAGGGTTAACCATATATAAATGAATTATAATATAGAATAGATCAATAATAAGAATTAAATAAGAACATGGTATGGAAACTTGAAAGTTATACCACATAAAAGAGAACTTGAATGGAAAAAGAAAGAAATTGAGAATTTTCTTACCTTGTAGAGTAACTTCTAGATCTTGAAGGTTGGGACCTTGGGGGCATGAGGAAAACTTGGGAGGGCTACTAGGGAGGTAAGGAGGCCAGAGCTTCATTGATAAGGAATTTGGAATGAAGTTAATGAAGGAATGGGTTGATATTTATAGCAAAAGTGAGGGATTATTTTAATAATTTCCAAGGGACACCTCATTAGTGGTATTTGCAAAACCATGGGCTTGCCCATGGTATTTTACCATGGTATAAGACACTTGGGACACCTCATAACTTATTTTACTGTAAAAAATTTGACCAGATTTATTACATCATTATTACATCATTAATGATGTCATTAACACACTGAAACTCAAAACTGTATTTTTTTTACTATTCACTAAAAAATCAACTGTTTTAGAAAAATCCCCAAAATTCACCATAACCATTTATCAACGTGTATAATTAAAAAATGAAGTCCATTTTTGAAAATAATTTTCAAAATATTTTTAATTTAATTTTTAAATAAAATCACAATTAATTCAAAAATTAATTATTTAAAAACTATAACTGTTTATATATCTCATTGAAAAATTAATCAATATTTCATTATCTTAAATCCTTAAGAAAATAAAATAATAATACAATTTACTATTCATTAGGGTCATATTACTATTCATATTACTATTCATAAGGGTATGTTATTATTCACCAAAAAACAAGTTGGTTCCAATAAACTCCAAATTACATACTGAACACAATTTTAGATGACCATTTTTCAAAATTCCAAACATAGAAGTAGTAAAATTATGTTTAAAGGATACTTATAAATATCTACATTAAACAATATTTCAAGCATTTCAACTTATTTTTAGAAAAGATTGGGGTGTTACACCAAGAAATTTTAACAAATAGGTAGGTATACACCAGAACCTATTTAATTCTAGCTTACCGATTTGTCTCATGATACTATCGATGCGTCAATGATATATCTATAACTGAGCCCCACCCATCACTCTATATACAATATATTATTTATATATTTAATGATCAATTTAATTTATAAACAATACGCCTTATCAAAAAATATTTGTATATAGAAATTATATATGATTTAAGAAATAAGAATGTCCATGATAAGGAATATGGATATTTAAGGTAAATGTAATTTCTAATGATCATATGAAAGTGAATGTTTCAAGGGAAAGTTAATGACCACAAAATTAATAAAAAATTGAATTTCAATAATTTCTATGGTCAAAATAATCCTAAATCATCGAGAGAAATAATAAGGATTGTATTATCATAGAATATCCCTAGTGGTGTATAATTAAAATAAAGGGTTTTTTTTCATTAATATAAATACCATAAAATATCATTAAAAACATTCTTTAGTAAATATTATTTTCACTTTGAAAATCACTTTTAAAAACTAAAAATTTATAGAATATTTGGAAAAAAATTTCCTTTGAAAAGAACCTTGTAAAAATATAAAATAATATTCAAAACAATGATTGGTCATGATGGTGGTAAAATTCTGTTCATGTCGAGTTTGTTAAAACAAAGATTCCTTTCACATTTTTTGATAAAATTCAAAAAATACCTTGTTCAAAAAATAATAAGAAGATTATTTATAAATTTTTTTTAAAAGTAAATCATGGGTATGAATTTCTTTAATAAATCATTGGATAATATTTAAAATTTTATTTAAAACATTTTAAGGAAAATATAGATATGGAAGAAAAATATCTCTAACCAAGTAGAAAAATAAGTTAGTTTTCCTTAAAAAAATGATTTTGGTATCTTGAGTACTTAAAGAGTGGAAAATGAAAGGGAAGATTATAATTTACAAAAAATAAATAGAGGATAATAAAAAATTTTGGGTTTAATATAGAAGGATTAAATAATTATCTTAATAGTGACTTTAACATAAATAATCCTGAATAATGATGAGATTGTGAAATAAACCCTTGCCACTTTGGTAACTTTTGAATCATAACCACCATGAAGGAAATAACTTCAAATGAAACATTAAATACTATTAATATAAATATATTCATGATATAACATATCAAAAGGGTAGTATATACACCTCATATAAATAAATAGGCACATAATACCAAATATGTCTCAATAGAGTGGAACTTGAGACGAAATCTCTTACAAAGATCATACCGTTTAAGCGAGAATTAATAAATGATTTGAGTATGTGTATAAAATTTAAATACTCATAAAAAAAGTGAAAATAAAAAATAAAATAATAAAAATTCATTACACACATAATCTTAGAATATCAAAGACAATGAAGAAGCACATGAGCCTCAACCCAGTTGGTGAGGTATCCTTAAGTGCATCCACAAGACTCAGGTTCAAAACCAGGTAGAGGCATATTTCCGGGTTACTGTGGTAGGAACTGTAGCAGTACTGTAGTAGTACTATACACTGTGTGGGTACTGTAGCAGAACTGTGAATTGTACATGTATTATAGCAGAACTGTACACTGTGCGGGAACTATAGTAGGCACTGTAGCAGTTACTATAATAGATACTGTTCGGTACTGTAGCATCTGGAACTATTCACCTTGGGCCATCGGTTTCAGATTGGAGTCCTTAAGGCTTTCGGGCCACCCAGGCCTTTGGTTCAGTAGGGATTTAGGGCCATCTTTAAGGCCTTAGGGCCACCTTATGGCCTTCTAGCGACATGCAGTTTCCCTAAACACACTACAAAAAAGGAGCAGCCCTAGAAGAAGATTCAGAGCAGGTGCACTCACCAGAGCAGATCCAAATGAATTTTTCAAAATGAGAGGGTATGGATATGAAATTATGACCAGACTATGCTTGAAAAATAATCATATCCATACGACCATGTGAAGGTGAAGAGCTACTATCATGATGCAGATGCTGGGGAGGGGCAGTTCCTTATAGATAGTCTGGTTGAATTCCCTAAGCCCTTCGGGTCATGTAATCTAATAAGCCTATAGTCCATGTAATCTCTGAGCCTACGGGCATTGAAAGTGTTCCCCCTCATCTTTTTAAAGGGGGGTTATTAAAAAATCAATAAAAATTAAGGCCTTTGGGCCATTCGGGCGAAGACAATAAAGAAGTAATATAACCCAATGAAAAGAAATTGAGTTATGAAACCCCTTAAAACTTAGTAACTTTAAAGTCAAATACAATTGGATGAAATAATTTGAATTGAAAACTAAAATACCATGAATTATGAATTATTAATGATATAACATGTAAAAAGGAAGTATATACACCATATAAAATAATTTGGTGCATAACATTAAAATATGCCTCAATGAAAGGAAATTGAGACAGAATTCCTTACCTCAGGTTTGAATCTCACATAAATTATCTATATTACTAAATATAAATGTTAAAATAATTAATTACTTTCTTAATAAAACTTTTCATTTTTAGTATTCCTTTAATTTTATTTAATACCATTTTAAATTTAATTACATAATCAATTAAGTTCACGCATGACGTTTTAATGATTTTCAGTTCATATGTCCAAAATGACTTTGGTAGTTTGACTATGGTAAAAGTGGTCATTGTTACATTATCTAAAGAATAATAATATTTAAATAATAATAATTTTTATATATCAATTTTACTTTTTAAACCAACCATGAAATATGAATTTAAAAAATTAACTACATTACTATCATAGAGACGGTAATCCATACATACACATGAGAAACGTTTCCATTTTCTAATGATCCCAAAAAAAGTATTATTTTATCTTAAATTATGATAATTATAACATAAATATCATATTATTTCTTTAAATTTAGTTATATATAGAATTAATTTGATGTGGTTATGAAAAACGAATCACATCACTCTGTGGGGGTGGTAATCCACACATACACACATACGACATTATATTTATTAAATGAATGGAAAGGTAAAAAATTATATGATATATTATCTTTAAATAATTATAAATATGTAATTAATATCATATATATATATATATATTAAATCCATCATTAAAACCACCTATGAGCAGTGGTGATGGAAAACGAATTACATTGGTTCACAAGGTGATAATCCAGTCTACACACGAGCGATAACTTTGTTTCCCATTTGATGAAAGAGGAGATGTATATAGGGTATAAAATTAACATAAAAATATATAATTATATGGAATATACTTATTTTATTATATCATCATGTTTGAATAATATTTTAATGAGGTGGAAGAATAAATAAAACAAAAATGCTTGGTTAAGAACAATACCTCGTATTCAGACAACCTCTTTAGGTTTACACCAAAATCCTTCCTACGAGGGTTTTATAATCAAACCATGGACTCTAGGACATGTTCAGAGAATTAATTAATTCATTTAAGTTGGTAATTATGAACCAAAAGTCTTTTTAAGTGTGAAGAAAATAGGATAGGAGGTTCACTTTTATAAGTGAGGGGAGGGACACTTTTAAAATTTCTTAAAGTATTAAATTAATACAAATTATTTATCATGGATAAATGGATCCAAAATGATATATTTATAATATAAGATGAGTATGGGTCAAAATAATGTCATTTAATAAAATTTTTACAAGTTTATATTAGGTTTTTACTCTTATATTTTTTTTAACCCTCTTTAATCTCTTTTGACAATTATCATGATAACAATGTTTTTATTATGTAGGGGTCAAGATAGTTAATATAAAAATAAAATTGGAAAATAAACATACCATGGTATATATTTTAAACTATATCCCAATAACTTGGATGAATATATCATTTTTAGGAATTTTAAATTATTTAATAAAATATTATTTATTATAAAATATAATTTATGTCATTTTTGGAACTATTCATTTAAGTTGACTTTGAAAACAATAATAAAATAATGGAATTCAAATATAATATTTTTAAATATAACTAAAATGTTATATTTATATAAAAAATCCATGGAACATAATAATTCATTAAATTTATGTTATTTTTAATATTTTTAAAATCATTTATTTTATTTGTCTATTAATTGAATAAATATCATGTCGATGTTGTACAAGCATTTAAGGTAACTAAATATTTTCTAAAAATTATAAATAAATTAATATCATGAAAATAATTTCTTAATTATCAAAATAATTATTCATATTCATTCAAAACTTTCTTTTTTTCTCTATGTGAACACATAAGATATATTTAAAAGCAATAGAGTGACATTTTTGTCTTTTTCTTTACTTAAAATATTATATAGGTCATTTTCATGAAAAATTGTCAAATTAAAAAATTAAATATAGAGAATAAGGTGATAAGGGTCTAAATAACTTCATAAAATAATAATTAAGACGAAAAATGGTGGCCTTATTACTTATTTTTCATGTAGGTTAACCAAATTTACCCTTTTACTATGGTGACAAATTTTCACTATTTTTACTATTCATTATGCCCAAAAAATAATTTGGAATTATTAAATAATATAAATTATTATGATTATAAATATGTAATATATTTTACCAAATTCAATCCCTATAGTTGGAATAAATTTATTTTATAATAATCCCACAAAGCATGACGAAAATTGATTTTTTATAAAAAATACATTTTTTAAGGAAAAGATGATTTTACATTAACTCTACAACTAGTAATATTCATTATATAAATTTAAATTAATATATATAGATATATAATCTATAATTTTCATTTAAATAATTCCTCATTAGGGGTTATTTTTGTTAATTAAAATGAAAAAACATCATGTACTTAAAAATAGTTTTCAAAAAAGAATTGCTTCGAAGCATAAAAATAGATTTATAGCTAAATATTGAAAATTTCACATTAAAATGATATTAAATAGGTTATTATAAATAAAATTAATCATATTTAAATTTAATAGAAAATATAGAATATAAATGAACTTTAAATTACTTGATTTAATGAAAATAAATAAGAGTTTTACAAAAAGCAATACTTTTCACTAATCACTAGAAAACCAATCTAATCTGAAAAATACTAAAATTTCAACATAATATAATTTTGATATAAATATTTCAAAAATTATATCATTTTTATAAAATAATATTACTAAAATTATTCATAAATTAATTATATTATCCACATGCAAAAATTAATAAAAATCATTTTTGAAGAAAACACATTTCTGAAGCATAAAATGACTACTAAAAATTATATTTTTATTTACTAAGAATTAATAAATAAATTTGTATTGATTAGGGTCATTATATATATATATATATATATATATATATATTTCATCATGTAGTTAATCCTATTTGCACCCGCCAATTCAACAGCTAGGTTATAACGATCATATTTAAATAATATATTTCATGAGTCGTTTAAGCTCAGTTTTGCGTGTTGTATATGATATCAAACATAATGTTGTTATTTTAAAATATCATGGTGTTAAAAAAGTATTTTAACATCAAGAATTTAATTTTTATAATAAGTAAAATGGAAGAGAATCCACCTGCTTCTCAACGGATGACATAAACAGAGAACGCCATAACAACTCTAGATCCGGCCTCAAAATACATTCCCTTTAATATATCCAATAAACATATCATCAAAAAACATCCTAAAACGTAGATACATCCATAAAAAATTACATCTAACATTTAGGGTGAGTGAATATGAGAATATATAAAGAGAAAGAGGAGAAAACCAAGTCTTATTATTTATTTTGGAGATCCAACACCCTTTGATTAGTCAAAACTCACTTTTGGATAAAAAATAATTACCAAGGACCCATATGGAGGAAGAATAGTTTGATACCCTAAGAGAGTGGGAGGAAAATATAAATTTTGGGGTGTAATACCAAGGTAAAAACTCATTTTTGAAGCATTAAATACACGTTTCATGGTTAGGCCGCATGGTTTAACAAATCATGCGCCAACTGTACACATGCTACTATCTCCAAACCAGAAATCCATATGGTTGTGCTATATAGTTTGGAAAACTGTGAACCAAATGTGCATAGATACTATCTCAAGAGTTTATTTATCACATGATTTCCTAGGAAATATACACAGTTTGGCCAAACCATGCACCAACTATATAGATAAATAGTCTCAAAAACCACGATCTCACACGGTTTCCTAGAGATAGTGCATGGTTTTTACTAAGTGAGAACCCATTAAAACCCTTCCAAAACTTACCAAAACTAACCATAAAATCTCCAAACTCAACCTAATTATTATATAACCTAAAAATACTTAATAAAATTGTAAATGAGTTAAAACTATGGGTGTTACATTACATGTTTTTGATACATGTGAGCTTATAGATTTTATGAAAGGTAAGAGGGAACTACATAATGAATGGGTTTATTTTCTGAAGGAGGAAGTGAATGGTAGAGTTTAGTACATGGAAAAAATAGTTGTGAAGGGTTTATAACAATCATAAGAAGTTTATTTCAGTTATATTTTCTCTTCTATTGTGAAACATGCAGAAATACAGATGGTGCTTATCTTGGTTTCCATATAAAGTTTGTTTCTTGAACAACTAGATGTAAAGAATGTGTCCATTCATAGAGATTTGGAGAAATAAATATTCATGGATAAATATGAAGGTTTAATGTTGGAATGGAACAAGGGATTTGTGTGCAAGATCAAGTGAATCCTGTATGGGCTTAAACAGGCACTAAGGTAGTAGAATCAGAAGTTTGATAACTTTATAATGGAACATGGGTTCATCTAGAGAAATGAAAAATATTTCTATTAATATAAGGTGTATGATGATAAAAGTTTCATCATAGTTATTCTATATGTTTATGATTTACTATTGTATAGAACTATGATGTAAAGGGTGAAATATTTGAATTGTGAGTTGTCTAAATTTTTCCAGATAAAAGATCTTAGTTATTCTAAGTATATATCAAGGATAAAGATTGTAAGAGACTTGAGTTTTAGAACATTGTTCCCTTTTCTGTTGGATAATGTATGAAAGGTATAACTAGATTCATTTTGTGTGAGTCAAAGCCTATGAGTACCCCCCTGTCAGGCACTTCAAATTTTCAAAATATTTGATACCTAAGATGGATGGGGAGGCATAGTACATGGTGAAAGTTCTGTATGCATAGATTGTGGGAAGAATGATTTACAACATGGTGTGTAATAGTCTTGATATATCTCAAGTGGTAATAGTGGTTAAAAAATTCTTGGTGAATACAGGAAAGGATAAACAGGAGTCTATCAAGTGGATCTTTCAATACCTAAAAGGTTTAATAGATCTTGTTCTTTGTTTTGGAACAAATGATACCTTGTAAGGGATGTAGATGTTGACTTTAGACAAGATTCTAATTCAAGAAAGTGACCAACTGTATTTCTGATTCACTTATCTAAGAATATGGAATTTCACTCCCAAATGAAGAATATTTAACTAAAATACCACTATATTCATAATCTTGTGGAGGATGGCATGTTGGAGCTACAAAAGGTTAAAGGGAACCAAAATTCTGTAAATATGTTAACTGAACTTATAACTCTAAGAAAGTATAAATATGTGTTTCAATTTAGTGGAGATTGGGTAACTTGGAGATCTTAGGATATCATAAGCTCTGATAGACCACATGATGTGAGATAAAGAAGAGAGTTATGAAAGATAGTTTATGTGACCTAGAAAACTTGGTTATGGAGACTGAAAATGATTATCAAGTGCGAGTGAAAACCTATTTTCCAAAAAAGTCTTGAAGTCATTAGAAAGGTGTAACTTACAATGATTTATAATTTCACTAGAGGTAAGGGGGAAAAATTATTGGAACCATGTTTTCATACCATAGTGGAAATGAAAATGGTTTAAGTGTTGGAGGATAATAATTCTAGAACTATAGGATGTGTTCTTCTAGAAGCTAGAACAAGAATTAATTGATGTAAATTGGACAAAAAGGAATTCCTTAGAGTCCATGGAAGTAGAAATTGATCACTGGGTGATCTAGTTAAGGCGTCGATCACTCTTGATTGAGTGATTCAACAACCACAAATATTAGATCCATGAGGAATTCCCTCTATAAAAATCATTCGGCAGTGGAACTGGAATTACCAGATGATAACTAATTTATATGTGGGTATGGGGTTATTTGTACTATGTGTGTTATTAGAGTGATTTACTTGATCTAAATTTTCTATCATCTTGTGCTTTATATTTGATCTTCCACTATAATCCCTCTTCTTTACATCTCCATTGATTTTTTTGTGGATTATGACTTTATCAAAAACCATGTTAATTTCCCTGTGTTTCTTTCTCTTTATTTACTACCACTAATTACATTCTCCACTTAGAGTGTTTATTGTGAGTGTCTCTTTAGATTTTTAGAGGCTATGAGATTAGGGTGTGTGAAAATGTTGTGTGATGTCTTGATTCCAAAGACTTCTTCTGGTGGTGCTATATCTCTTCTAGAACTTTGGATTCTTTATCCCACATTAGTGGACTAGAGGTTGGCTCATTTAGGTAGAAAAATATCAGGTGAAAAAATCATGTATTTGTTATGTTGACTTTTTTACCACCAAATTGATGGTACCTAGTTTCTTTAAAGGTTGTTTTTAAGTATGAACTTTGTTTTAAAATAAAAAGATAGTTATATTTTTATATTGGAGTTCATTTTATTTGAGGGAAAACAATTCCCCCATAATGTTTTTATATCCCTCAACACTAATTTCCAGCCTCTGATGACTAGGGAATGCACTTAAGGCCATGTGATGATCTAATTCAGGTTATGGGCTTTGTATATTTAGGTCAGGTTATTACATTTATTTAGAGGAAATGGTTATGAATTGACAACAACAAAATTTTTTTTTAATTTTTATATCAATTTGGGAAATTAAGTTTTCAAGTAGAAGCCATTATTAAGTGAAAATAGTTTTGAATTTAGAAAAATTAATAATTCATGTTTTTTATAGAGTTAAAAAACAAGTTTCAAAATTCATTAGAGAAAAAATAATTCTAATTTAGTGAAAAAATAAAGGTTTTAACTTAAAAAATAATTTTTTGAAGGAAAATCCTTGAATCTGTACCTCCAAAATAAATCTAGGTTATTATATTTATAGAGGAATATGAAGATAAAAGTTAGACCATTAATAAAAGTCAACGTATTGACCCAGTCAAACCTTTAACCTTTGATTCATATCTTAAATATAAAAATACCCTAAATATATAAATAATCTAACACCCCCTCTCAATTTAGGTGAACCTATCTTGGATACATAATAAAATAAAAATAAATAAATATTCCTAATACTTACGTTAAGCCAGAAATACCCATCTCACAACATAAATAAAAACTAGAAAATGTTAAATTAAAACATTTGATGCTCTTTACTTAGTGGATATCACCCACTTGTGTGTCCCTATCCTTATCTACATGAGATATATCCACCTAATGATAAAAAATACCAAACTGAAGTAAAAATAATAGCTTCACCAATGAATTCCTATTCAAATAATGACCAGTCCTTAAATATACTAAATGAAATTGTGATCAATGATTGACCAAAAAATCCTAGTGAAATAGTGATTAATTTTCAATTCTAACTAGATAAATAGAATAATTCTCACCATGCAGATCCAAATGGCCGAGTCGAATGATGAATGTCTTGTAGACCTAAAAGGTTGGGTGGAATGATGCCAATCTTGTGGATGAAAAAGTCTTGGTGGAATGATGACCTTCTTGTGGATCCAAATAGTTGGATGACATGACACTATAATATCTCCCAAGAATGTTTACCTCCACCATGATCAAACCAATGGTGCTATATACCTCAGGCATGCCTCCCCATATACCAGAGGCTACTTACCAACAATAAGGGTCAATGTATTAGGTGGTGAGACTATACCCTCTGGTATAGATGGTTGTGAATAGAAAAAGAATTAATATCAAACATGAAAATAAAATAACAAAAAATGTGGAATTATGATTAAAGATCAACCAATGATAAAGAATATAACACATGCTGTAACAAGATGATCCAAACTACAATTTTATATAGGCATGAAATAAAAGTTGGGATGCTCATGGACTGAACATTAGAAAAAATGTATAAGGAAATTGAATAAAGGAGGCTACTACAAAATAATATCTCGAGTACTCATCTAAACTTGTCTCTTAATACCATCCATAATCTACTAATTCAACCATAAAGTGATGGGAAGCCAAAAGAAAAAAAATGATACAAACACTGAATTCTTGAACCTAGTTTTATCAAAAATTTGTATCCACTGGTAATTTAGTGCTATGAAATTACAACCACCAATACTTCCTAAATTATCTTAGAGCACCATAATTAGGAATTATGCTTCACCCTAATCACCATTTCTAAGACACATACCATTTCAGACACTTCAACTCTAAGTAAAGGAATAATAATATAAAAGTAAACTGGACACACAAGATTTCAAGGTTAGAACTTTCTTCCTAAATCCATGGGAGAATATTGAAAATTATTATATTCATAGAAGTAAAAAATAGGAATCACTATATCCATTTATCTAGTGATTAAACTTTCATAAAAATTATAACTCTATACAATAGAAATTAATATCTGGTCCCACCTCTCTTTTATAGAGGTAATCATATGATAAAACTGGTTTCACTAACCTATGAGAAATAAGGACAACCATACTTTGACTTCACCATTGAACTTAGACTTCCACTGCCACAACTGCCACAACTGGTACATTGTTCACCATTCCCAAAGAAAAATCTGTACAACCCAATATAATTTTGCAATATTTTGGTTAGCTCATCCATATATTGAAGGTTGTTGCTAGCATTACTCTAACAAGACCAAAGTGAACTTCTGGGGTATGAATTTCTAGTGACTCAAAGAAGCTTCATGATCCCAAAAATATACCAATTGAATATTTATCAAGGGAACCTATTCAAAATCCTCCAATAGTTTGGGAAAATTTAATCCTTATTTTTTATTCATATAATGTTATTTATCCTCCATTCATTTAACTGAGTCCCACTAAGTCACAATACTTCCTTAGGATCTCTTGGACTAATAGTTTTGTGAACATATCAACTAATTTTTTCTTACCTATGATATTCTATATCTCTAACATCTTTTTTTCAAGTAGATTATATATTAAATGAAAATTCAGATCAATGTGTTTCTATATTTTAATAAATGATAGATTCTTGGAAAGATGGATAACACTATGATTGTCAAAGAATAACATTCCTCCTTCTGACTCTTTTCTGAGCTCCTTTAGCAAACACTTTAACTAGAGAAACTAATTTCCAAATTCTAAAGATACTACATATTCTTCTTACGTTATAGAAAAAGTAACCACTAGATATAACCATGAAATATAGCTGATCATTTCTCCACCAAATATAAACATAAAACCTATTGTGATTTTTTGATTGTCAGAATCACCATTAAAATCCATGTAACAAAACCCTATAAAGGATCATCATCCTTGAAGCACAATTATGTATCAACTGATCCCTTAAAGTGTTATATGTTCTACTTTATAACTTCCCAATAACCCTTCCCAAGGTTTGACATGAATCAAATCACTACTCCCACTACAGAGTCAATATCTGGCCACCTTTATATCATCACATACATTAAGATTTCGATAGATGAAGAATACGATACTTTTTTCTATATACCATACCTCATCTTTCATTGAAGGTATTTGTGACTTGGATGAACTGAAGTGTCTAATAAGAGGAGTTTCAATAGATTTACATCCAATCATTCCAAATATGTTAATGTTATTTTGTATGTATTATTTCTAAAATAGAACCAGAGTATCAAATTTTTGATCAATTTCTATCCTCATCCCCAAGATTTTCTTATCTTATCCAATATACTTCATTCCAAATATCCTTGAAAACTTACTATTCAGATCATAAATCTATTGAATTTACAAACCTTTTGACAACATTTCATCCATATAGACCAATAGTAGGATATAAGTTCCATAATTCAAGTACTTCTAATAACAATAGTGATCAAATTCACTTCTCATGAAACCTTCTATAGTCATGAAATCACTGAACTTATGGTTTTACTATTAAGGTGCTTATTTCAAGCCATAAAGTCTTCACTTAAACTTATAAAAAAATCCCTTATTTTTATGGTCTTCAAATCCATTGGGTTTATACATGTATATATACTCTAATTATACATGATAAAAAGTAGTCTTCAAATCCATTTTCTCAAAGTTTAATCCATCGAATGCAATAATTCTTATCACTGTCCGAAATAGTAATATCATTAAATATTGGTGAAAATATTTCATAGAAATATATTTCTTCCTTCTATTGGAATTATTTCACCACCAACCATGACTTATATATTCTAATTCTACTAGTTTCTTATTTCAAATGGTAAAACCATTTATTATTTAGTGTTTGTTTCCCTTCTGATAGTTTAGTTAACTTCCGAGTTCCATTGAACTTGAGGGAATTCATATCTTCCTCTATGGATAACTCCCATTAGTTCAAACCATTGAGAGTTTTTGCCTCTCCTAGAGCTTTAGGTTCACTAGTATCCTTATAAGTAAGAAGTTAGTGTTAATTATATACCAATGGAATGGTCTTCTAACTTTCTAATATATTCTTAGAGAATTTCCTTCACACATTATAACTTCAACCATCGATTATTGAAATTTTGTTGCACCCGTTTTAAATTTCTCTACTACCAGATCTTTCTCTTAGAATTATATAGTTATTGAGTATTTTGGAACATCTCCTATTGATTGAATTTTGGGTGCATCCATGATGATATTTGGTATCATTGATATTTGTGATTTTTTGGTGATTTTATCCAGAATGAATTGTAATTTAATAGTTAACATCATGTATTTAATTTATGATTCATTTAATTTCTTGTATTTCCTCACAATATTTTCATTAAATATTACATATTGACTTTTTATGATCTTCTATTGATCATCATTCCATAGGTATTAGCTAAAATCTTCATTTCTATATCCTATAAAAAATAGACTCTATACTTTGTATCATGCTTAGATTTTTTACTTTGCATCTAATAGAGAATAAGTAATGCAACAAAATATTTTGAGATGAGATACTTCTAGTAACTTACCAAAACATAACTCTTCAGATAATATGTATCTCAATTTTGAGGATGGACTTATAATGACTAAGTATGCTACTATGTTAATTGATTTCATCCAAATGGAATTGGGCATCCCAGAGTGCACCCATATTCATCTATCCTTCTATATCAAAGTCCAATTTATCCTCTCTAATACTTTATTATATTTTGGAGTTCTAATAATTTTCCTCTAGATCCCAATCCACTTCTTTCTAAATAAGTTCAATAAATTTCTACCATTATACTATTCTCCATTATTGGATCTATGTAATTTCAATTTATAACCACTTCCCAGATCCATATTGTATTTTCACTATACAAATGTACCAAACACACCAGATTTATTTTCAAGAAAATATACCCATACCTTCTTTGTGTAATCGTCAATAAATGTGATAGATTAGCATGATCCCCTATGATATTGAACTGAGACAGGTCCCTAGACATCCGTATGAACTAAATCAAGTTTTTTGGGATCTGGAATTCTCACCATTCAAGTTTAATGAAACCATATTCCTCTTTATAAGCACACATGTCTCACATATTTTGATAATTGTGTGATCATGCTTCAAAATTCCCCTCCCTTCCAAAACCTTCATGTACTTATCACTGAGGTGACAAAGTCTACAATACCAAACCTTTATATTTTCATTGGATGAAATTATGGACTTCACACTTACTCCTAAATTTTTGATCATATAAAGTGCACCATACTTTACCCATCTTATCACAACCATGTATCCTTATGACACTTTCCAAAATCCATTATTGAATGTATTACCAAAACATTCATCAACTAACTACCCCACTAAAATGAGATTCTTCTTGAGACTTGGTATGTGTCTCACTCCATCTAACTAAATAATACTCCCATTCCACATCGGGATATTTTTATCTCCCTTTATGAAAATATCTAAAGCTTATCTATCCACTAGATAAACTCTCCCAAAGCTTCCCAATGCATAATTTACCATACATATATGATATACTATTGAGTAAAAGGATTCTCCAGAGTCAACTACCCATGACTCTACCATATTTTAAACAACGATTAGAATATTATCCCCTCCATCCTTTAAACTAATAGAATTATAACTTCCAAAATATATAATTTCAGTGCCTTATAATTTCTAAAATTTCTCTAGAGATGTCCCTACTTAACACAATTCCAATAGGTAGGTCCTATACCATTTTATTTTCTATGAATATTCTATATATACTTTTCTTTAATTTTTTTATGATTATTATGATAGGGTGAGAGTCCCATTATACTAGTATTTAACACACTACCATAAGGTAATTAGAATTATCTTATTCAAATACCTCATTAAGAATCAAATTCTAGATGTTTTTGAACACCAGATTAGTCTTACCATAGGAATTACTTACCACAATAATCATAAAATCACGAGATTATAGTAAAAGATGAAAGTAGTAGTATTGTATACACATCATTAGTGAATTTTTTTCACCAATTAAATATAGATTCAGACTATGTTGAAATCATTCACATGATTTTCCATTGACCATCCTTCTAATAACCTTATTCTAAATAAATGTATCATTAGGAACACTTTGTTTAAGAACATATATTTTTCATACATGTATA
Source organism: Viscum album (assembly GCA_963277665.1). NCBI lineage: Eukaryota > Viridiplantae > Streptophyta > Magnoliopsida > Santalales > Viscaceae > Viscum > Viscum album. The sequence goes on along the minus strand of OY728160.1, from coordinate 875,471,987 downwards.
CCAGGTTTTCCACTATCTTAGTTGTATTCTTCTTCTCCCAGATGTTTAAATAAACATTTCATTCCAACATCATACTCACAAAGCCTAATGATTTCCAGTATATATTTTCCCTGTTATATTTCTCTATATTGTTAGGTTTCTCTCCACCCAATAAAAGTTTGAGATACTTATAGATGAGATAGTCTTATATATTCATTTCCTAGAATCTGTAGTCAGTTATGTTTAACCAACATATCAAAACCTTTCTTTCTTCCATTTTCATATCTTCTTTTAAGAGTAAATACCAACTAAAGTAAAAATGTCTTTGAGGAAAGTGAGAAAAGTTACCCGAGATGTTGAGTGTATTCAACTAACATCTAATACCACTTTTTGGGAAGCTATGAGAATAAACCAATTCAAACACCATATTCCTAAACCTATGTTCACCAAAAATTTGTATCCACTAGTAGTTTAATGAAATTAAATTCCAACCATTGAAACTTCTTGCCTTATCTTAGAGTACCAAAATTAGGAAGTATATTGCACCCTAATCAATAATTCTAAGACACACACCATTTGAAAAACTTCTACTCAAAGAAAATAAATAATAATAGAAAAGTAAGCTGGAAACTCAAGGTTATATCATTTAAAATTTCATCCCAAATCTATTGGATAACACTATAAACTCTTATATTTCTAGAAGTACAAGGATGAGAATAACTATATATATTTATCCAGTGATTAAACTTTCATAAAAATTTTAATTATATACAGTACACATTATCATATGATCCCACCTATTATATAGAAGTAATTAACCGGAAAAACTAGTTACATCAACCATCTAGAAACACGATTATCCAACTGTTGAATTCACCATTCAACAAAGAATTATACTGACTCAACCATCATAGCTAGTATACTATTCACTATTCCCAATGTCCAATATTCACAACCCATTAGAAGTCTATGATCTACCAATAAAATCATCCACATGCTAAAGGTTTTTGAGGCCATTTATCTAACAAGACTGGAGTAAAATTTTGGAGCCTGAACTTATGATGAGTTAAATTTAGTAACTTGAAGAATATTTACAATCCCATTAATATCACACTTGAATATTTCTCTAAGAAACCTCTTCAAAATCCTATAACACTTTTGTAAAACCACATCCGTATTAAACATTCATATAGTATTCTCTATCCAATATTTGTTCATGCAAATCCCACTGAGGAATAATGCTACCTCAGGTTCTCTTAGATTAACAACTTTGTTAAAATATCGACTGAATTTTTCTTCCCTATGATCTTTAATAGACCTAACATATTATTTTAAAGTATATTACAAATAAAATAGAACTTCAGGTCAATGTGTTTCATTATTTTATGAAATTATGTATTCTTGTAAAGGTGGATAATACTATTATTATCATAGAATAACATTCCTACTGACTATTTTCTGAGCTCTTTTAGAAAGTACTTTAACCAAAAAAAATCATTTTTAGATTCTATAGATGATACATATTCTGCTTCTTTTGTAGATAAAGTAACCACCAACTATAATCATGAAATCTAGTTGATCACCATTACACCAAATGTAAACAAAAAATATACTATGTTTTTTGGAGTTTCAGAATCACCAGTAAAATCCATATAAAAAAAATCCTTATAACAAATCATCACCCCAAAATAATAATTCCATATCAGTTGATCCCTTAAAGTATTAGATGATCCAATTTACAACTTCCCAAAGCTCTTTTCTAGGGTTTTACATGAATCAAATCACTACTCACACTATAAAGGTAATATATAGATGTGTACATATAATTATATACATCAAGATTCCAATATCTAAAGAACACAAAACTTTTTCTATATACCGAACATCATATTCTATTAAAGGTACCCACACCTTGGATAATTTGAACTTTCCATCAAGAGGAGTTTCGATAGATTTACATCTGATCATCCTAAATCTCTCTATGATAATAAAAATGTATTATTTCTATTATAGTACCAAAGTATCATATTTTTTACTCCTTTATATCCACATCCCCAAGATTTTCTCTTCTTGGAATAGACCTTTCATTTCAAACCTTCCAGAAAACTTACTCTTAAGCTTCTGAATCTGTTGAATTTCTATACTCTCCAGCAACATGTCACCCTTGTAGAATAGGATTAGAACATAAGTCCCATAATAATAGGACTTTTAATAATAATATTGATTGAAGTAACTTATTTTTAAACCTTCTCCAGTCATGTAAGCATTGAACTTATGGTTCCACTATCACAATTTCTATTTTAAGATGCAGATGATTCACTTAAACAAACCATACGCAAAACATTCCATTCCCCACTATCAAGAGTTGCACAAGATGCACCATTAGGATGAACACTTAGTTTAACCATTCTTATTAACTGTGAGAGCTGTGAACACTAATGATGCATGGTTAAACTAAACGTGCATCTTAACTATGTTACCTTGAAAAATTTCCCAAACTCTACCCTTTTCACCCAAAAAATCCTCTAATTCAAGGGGATAAACCACCCAAAAAGTAAAATCCATAGAAAAGTGACACTTGGGGTGTCAAAAATTCTCCACCATGCCATTTTATCCTCTTACCTTTCACACTAACCATGAATAGGTCCAAAAACCACCCAAAATATCCAAAACTCAAACAAATACTCACCAGAACCTCAAACCAAACCTCAATAGAAAAGATCAAGAATGTAAATACAGATAAAAAAATAAAATAAATAAATGAAATCCAAGGTTGGGGTGTGATAATTCTCCCCACCAAAAAAATTTTCTTCCCCTAGAAAGTCACCCTGTTGAATGAGGACCGAAAATCAAACCCAAAATTGAATGAATCCAAATGGAACCACAAACCTCGGGGTGAAATTTTAATCTATAATTCACACCCAACCAATTCTAGGGAAAACCACAATAAAAAGGAACTATGGGGAGAAGAAAAAGGTTCTCCCCACCACAAAGATAAACCGACTCCATGGAACCGATACAATAACTCCCAACATGAACTGAAGAATGTAAACATAGGGTATACCCACAAAGGGTACTTAAAACAAACAACGAACCAAATTATGATCCATAATTTCCTCAAGACACAAAAATATACAAATATAGCACAAATAGAGACCAATAAAAAGACTTGAGCTAGAATAAATTTTTTTATTTCCATAAGATGCACACGTCTTCACAACAGGCACAACACAAAACCAAAACCGATCCACAAAGATAACCATTTAAAAACCCTTATCCACAACACACAACCAAATAATTATAAAGAAAAACAAACCAAAAAGACCTTTAAAACAAATAAAACTTAAAATAGTCAAGGTAAATAAAATAGGGGACTTAAATATTTCCATTCCAACATAGGAGACAAAAATCTTGGCCATAACCCCATATCTAATGATTCCAAACTATGTGAAAGCTTCACTCAGGGGCCTATGGATGGAGCCTTAATGAATGAAGCATCCAATATCTCGTAGTCAAGTGATAACATCCTCTGATCGAGACTTCCTATTCTGACCATGCTTCTTACAAAATTTCTCCAAATAACCTAAATGTCCACATCAATGACAATACTTTATAGGATTACAACAAGATGAATTCAAATTCCCAAACTGGACACATTGAAATCACATGAATGATTAGTTTGATGAGTGAGAAACTGAATCCAATAAAGGATACTCCATAGGAATGAGTTCCTCTGGTACACACCTCGCTAGATAGGGAACCTTCATAAGTGGCAAGAGATACCATATTACCATCTACCTGTGCTCTGGAAACCAACTCTGCTAAGAATGATTAGTCCAATCACTTCTCAAATAGAACTTCATTGGATGAGAGTAATTTTTCCGTGATCTATGGATAGATACTCCAAATAAAAATAGGATTTTTCAACTGATCCTGTGATGCTACCTCCATAGGAAAGGAAACTAGCTCCTTAAAGTGGTCAACATACACCTTCACTATCGGTTGACCTTGCTGAACATTAATGAGATATTATACCTTCCTTTTCTTCACCTCGTCAGGTAAAATCCATTGGATAAACATGGTCTTAAACATTTCTAAATGCATCCCAACTTGCAATGTCATTAGGATGATCAATTTCTAACAATCCAAAGACGAACCTTCAATCAAACCCAAGATAGCTCGAACCCTCACCACTTCGTGAGTTCCCAACAACCTAAAGATACCTTAGACATTATCAAGACACTCCATAGCCTATAAAGGACCTTGATCAACATGAAATAAATTCAAAAACCAAGATAAAATCAACTCTTCTACCCCAATCGGAGACTGGTAAGGGTAAAAAACTAGAAGAGTATCACTAGAAACCTCTAGGACCTTTCTGGGTAGCATACTATGAGTAGAAGGAAAACACATAACAAAAATAAACATAAACCAAAACTAACATCCAATCAAAAATCTACTAAAAAGAGAACCACAAGCAAAAAAATAGATCATAAGCTAAACATCACAAACAAAACCAAAATACTCTTTTAAAAATACATAATTTCATCCCATTTTTAAAACCACTATGAATCCCAAGTCACCATTCAAAAATTGAGAACCCATTTTCAGATCGAATATCAAACAAAAAACCTCACTTTTAAAATAAATCCCATTCCAAAATCATTTTTCCCTTGAAAAACACTTAAGAAAACCATTTTTTATTTCAAAATTGACCCACACCAATAAAATCTAAAAAAACACACAACTCACATGGAAACAACCCAAATAGAGAACTAGTGACCATGAATTACTTAACCACATGGTTTAGTAGACTATAACCTAAGAAATAACCAATCACTAGGAGTATCTTGAACCCTGAACTTAGGATCCACATGGGAAACTACTCCACATAATCCCACCATGCAACACTGATCCACCTCCATTATCATTCCCTTTCCATTCACACAAAACTAAAAGAAAGAATCAAAACCCTGACCAAACCTGGAAAATTAAGGATTAGAATGACCAAGAGTTTTCGATTCTCTTCTCGCACCTAAATCCTAATTCCTGATAGTCCTAATCTCCATTCTACCTTACACCCCAAATAAAAAAGGGCTGTTTTGATACAATTTTTTCATTAACTAGGCTAGGATTACCTCCAAACCGACACCCAAACTAGTCCGCAACAAGACTAGAGAGGTGTTATCAATCCTCTGAGGATGGAAACTAGCACCAGACATCAAAGAGATCATTGTAAAAACAATTTATCCTAAGATAACCAGGATCAAATATCCAAATTAAGCATGTAAAATAATCAATAATAACTTAAAATCAATAAATAAATGTAGATATCAAATAAAACAACAAATAAACCAAAACAAGAACTAAAAATTAAACTAAACTATACTATAAAAAAACCGATATCTATGTGACCTCTTAGGAACCAGAAATCCATAAGACCAACCGACACCAAGGGAAAAATTGAACAAAAACCTGAATCTTAAAAAAATATTGGGTCTATCAACACAGAGTGGCACAAGTAGGGTGTGAGTATATAACTTCTTAGTAGGTATGAACCACAAAGTACATAAATTTCCTTTCCCCAAATAGTATATAAACACTAGTTTGAAATACATTTATAAAATAGGTTTTTATCATTTCAAAGAACCAAACACAACTTTTCATAAATTCCCTTTTTAAAATCAACACATACACTACTTTACTTTTTAAAATGGTTCTGCATTCCAAAACTTATCTCGCAACCAAAATCCAAGAGAAAACCCATTCCAAGCAACTAAGTGCTATGATGAAAATGAAGAAAGATGAACAAGAAAGCATAAACCAATAGGACTAATAACCAAAATGAAACAAAAGTAAACCAGGTACATAAAAATATCTAATCATGGGAATTTACTAAACATATATAGAATTAATCCCTGTATGTACTCAGTTTAGACTCACCTATCAAAATATGGTATAGATCCATAATCAATAACCAATTATACACTCTAAACTAGCCAATCCAGTAGAACATCCTACCTAGTCTCTCAAAAAATTCTGGGGGTACCAACCCATCTAATTGGGGTCTACAAGAAACCATCACTCAACCCTCTAGATGATACCTAGGAATCCTATGATAATAGTACATGGTGAATGGGGAGGTCCTCACACATGTGGCTCAAACTGAAATCCACAACAACTGTTATTTCCTATCCCAAACACCGACACCACCTATGTGATGATCCTCTACACTGAGATTCCACCATAGAGGTTACCACCTCACAATGAGACATTAATAAAGTACCAACCAGGCAAACATGTCACATGATTTATCAAAACACTTTACAAAACATTATAAAATACTAACTGATCCTTTCCATTTCTCAAAACCAAATTCATTTCCAAAACCATTTCCAAAAAAACGAGGAAAACATGCAACACACTCGAAAGTTCCAAAATGGGACTTTAAGTCATTTAGTTATCAATCCACATTCCAAAGTACCAATTGGATCTCTACATTTAAAATCCAATTACATTTAAAAACTATTCCCAAAACCAAGTTGGAAATATAGAACCTGATTAAAAGGTTCCAAAGGGGATTTTATACCATTTTGGAACCGAATCACATTCCAAAGTTTCAAAAAGGACAAGATTTAGGAAATAAAATTGAAAACATACTTGAATTAATTTGAAAAACATGTGACTATTTAGAAACCAATGAACTATTTTTAAGACATTGGAATTTATAAGAAACCATTTGAAATGTGGTGGGTTAGGAAAAATGAGAAATAAGAAGGAAATGTGTTTTGAAATATGGGGTTTAAGGTTAACATAATTTTAGTAAGCCATAATCATTTGTGTTCCCATACATGTGCTCACCCCATGAACACATCCAATGTATCTTATTTAGTAGACCATGTAAAATACTAAATATACCAATTTATAGAGTCACCACTTACATTACCACCAATTTCAACAAGTCACCACACAAGCACAAAACTAAGAAAAAGGAACCAAATACCACACAATAAGATTAAATTCCAAATAATTAAAATACCAATGCTTAACTAAGTATAAACATAACCCAAAAAATCTAATTTCTACTAAAAATTCCAAATGGAATTTCATCGAACACCTTGCACATATATATATATATATAGGTGTAGATAAGAAAACCCTTTAAAGACCCATTTTCATCTAATTACTAACATGAAATCACCATAACAATTCACACCAACACATACAAAGCATGGAATATAGTTTATAAATTAATTTGAAACAATCAATAATAAAATGTAATGTTACAGAAAGGAAAATAATGGAAACACCTACCTTAAGTGGAAGAGTCATGTTTCCATCGATGAAATCCACTGGAAAGACACTCCTACCACAACTCACAAACATAAGAATGAAAACCACCCAATTTTAAACCACCCTAGGTATCCAAATCATACAAAAATGGCCACTTGGATTAAATAAGAAAGGGAAAATGGAAGAAAACCAAAGGAGAAAGACAGAGGAACCATAACCTTTTAGTCTGGGTGAATAATCACTAATAAACCACCTTGAAATCCACTTGGAGGGGATTAGAGGATCCAAAAAGCTCTATGGGAGGCATCCAGGTTAGGATAATTTGAGTAGTGTTTCCAAGGGAAGAAACCCCACTTAAAAAGAAGGATAAATGTCAAAAATACCCTTCTTCATGTGGTTGCACGGTTGGCTCACATGGTTAAAAAAATCATGTGCAAATCGTGCAATTATCCACTGTTAATAGTTTCATGGGCTACACACTTAGGCTGCACACATAGTTTAACCATGTGCCTTAACTGTGTGACCCATTCACACTTAATATGAATGGTTAAACTAACCATGCACCTTAACTATATGACCTAGAAAAATTCCACAAACTTCACCCTTTTCACCTCAAAAATCCTCTAACACAAGGGGCTAAACCATCCAAAAAGTATACCCCACAGATAAGTGACACTAGGGGTGTAAAAAAATCCCCACCATGCCATTTTATCCGCATTAATTTTACAATAACCATGAATAGGGCCAATAACCACCAAAAATCTCCAAATCTCAAACAAATACTCATCGAAATATCAACCAAAACCTCAACAAAAAAGATAAAGCATCTAAAGGTAGATAAAAATAAAAGAAATAAATTAAATCCAAGGTCAGGGTGTGACACCACATAACCTAAATCACATACCTTGATTGATAGAGTCTATAAAAAGTCAAAAATCATTAGAATTTATTTCTTAAGGAATGATTTCCCATCAAATAAAAAACCAAAACTAATTCATTCTCATGTAAAATCCAATTAAATACACTATTTTAAATATAATTTAAATAATTTTTATTTATTTGTTTTACAACCCAACCCAAATATAGAGTATAAAATAAAAATAAAATGATACACCGACTCTATAGAAAAAAAATAAAAACCATAAGCTATTATACCCTTCAAAATAACTCAAACATAGAACTATAGATCTCCACTGATAAAGAAAAATTTCCTCTATTTACCTACATCATGAACAATCATGTCTACATGTCCACTAAGGTGTACATGTAAGGGGTGAGTATAAACCTGGTAGGATTTACCCCAAGACTCCAATATATGAAAATGAAATGAAAATTTCAAATTAAGATATAATTAACCATGTTAAATCAAAATAATTAGTTTTAAATCATTAAATCATTTTATTTAACCAAACATTCCAAAATTAAAAATTTATTTTACCAATAACATCATAGGTTATTAAAAAATTATATTAAAACATAATTCCCATTAATTAAACAAATCCACTATTTTCAATGGGATTCCTTTTCCCTTAAGGTAATGTTTTATATGTTTAGAGTATCAAATGACTCTCTCACCTTCCAAAGTTGAGTTAAAACTCTATCACCCAGGGTGGTAATGATGGAACCTTTTATCAGATGAGAGGATATGTGGTCGATTCATCCCTTAAGGGGTATTATTTCCTAGTTTGAGTGTGACAATCAAGATTAAATTATAGTAAGTGAAAATTATATTTTAATAAAACTTTAATATAATAAACATTTTAATATTTCATTGAACATAAATTCTAATTTGATAAGATGAATATTGATTTTGAACTTGGTCAAAATAATTCTAAAATGAATTTTTGAAATTTTCCCTTAGAAATAAGATTTTAGGAATAATTGAAAATGATGTATTTAAATATTCCTCCTTTTATTTATAATAAAATTTTATAATATTCATAATTAAAAATTTATTGACTATAAATTTCATATAAATAAAGATAAGATCATATGAAGGTAAAAGGGATATCTTTTAGAAAATTATTCTAAAAAAAGGCATAATGTATTTCCATTATAATTAATTAAAATATTATTTAATTATTAATGATTTGAATGTAATTTATATATTATATATATAAATATATTAATTTAAATCCATATAATTATTGTTACTATTAATATAGTTCATGTAAGATCATCTTATTCTTGAAAAATTCATTTATTGAAAAACTGTTTTTTCGACATGTTTTGTGGGTTTATTTTTAAATTAAACACTATCAATTATGTGAATTGAATTTGATAAATGTGATTAAATATTTTTAATTAGAATAAATAATATTATTTAATAAGGTAAACTTAATTTTTGTTCATAATGAATAGTAAAAATAATAAAAACTAATCATAACAGTTAAAGTTAAAATAGGTTTACTGGGGGTGGGTAACCTAAAAGGATAAGGGATAAAATGACATATAAAATTGATTAAAATCCATTGGTTGGTTGAATTTAGACCTTAAAATTATCCCATTTTAATATGAGTCATTTTTAGTGCCATATTTCCAAGAAAGTGACTTGACATTATTGTAAAACTTTGAAAAATTACAAGTATTCCACTCACTTCAATTATAAAAGGGAACCTCCTTATTCAAACCTATTAAGAAGTTTAGTTAGAAAATACCCTAAAAAAATCACTCATGATATATTTATCCACATTATATAGGTGATGGTATTCAAAAAATACCAACCCCAAGGTCCTTAATAAGAGATCAAAATAGGGTTTTCTCAGCGATGGTAATTGTGTTCACCAAACTCTTTCTTTTTTAATTCTTATTTCACCACCTTAAATTATGTCATAAAAATTACAATATAATAACACCATTATATCCCATATAATGAGATGTTATTATATTTATGAAATAATATTTATCCATCTCCTTATCCATATAATAGGAAACAAAACCATCGCTTGTGTGTAAAGTGGACTACCGTATTGCAAACCAATGTGATTTTTTTTCCATAACCAGCTCACATGGATTGTAATAAAGATAGATATAATGATTATATATGATACTTATGACATTATATTTATTTTTTAAGATTAATATACTATCCAATTCCTTACCCTTTCACCCATTAATAAAATGATAATATTTTCATGCATACGTATGACCTACCATCTCCACAAAGCGATGTGATTCATTTTCCAAGTTAAAATTTCAATAATGATTCTAAAAATGTATCTAATTAATAAATATTATATTTATAACATTAATATCATTCTTGTAATTCCCTGATATTTTAAAATAGGAACTTAATGTTTGATATCATTTATGACACACAACACTAATATTAGAATATAATGAAAAAACCAGATATTTTACGATATATTTGTTTTTTAAGAAATTCAATAACTTTTATAGCTTGTGATGAATAAAACACCAGGTTTTAAAAAAACACAACACTCTATTAAAATATTAGTTTTTAAAATGTGACCGCTATAACCTAGCCATTAATTTGGTGGGTATGAATAAGACTAACTAATTTATGAAAATATATAGTTTACACATGTAAATTGGTTATATATTTATTATAAATAAAAATAAAAATCATTTGAAATAAAAGGAAATGTTTTCTAAAAAACTATATTTTTTCTAAAAGGCAGTTTAATCACACTTTGTGCACATAATTTAAAATTAAATTTTACCAATTTTATAAAATGTATTTGATAAAATAAAATTAATTTTTTAAATAAATGTATCAATATTATCTTAGGGTAATTTTTTTTTCATTTTTTCTGAAATATTTCATTTTTTAATGAATAGTGAAAAATACTGATTTTTATTGAGAATTTTTTTTTAAATAATTTATAGGGTTAAATTATATTTAAAATAAGATTTAAAGTAAAATTAGTTCAATTATATTAAAATTTAACTAATTTATTTCATTTAAATCAATTTCATGTTGAATTTTGATATTAAAACCTTCTATAATTATGAGAATTTTCTCTTTGGAAGTCCACTTTTTCATCATGTGTGTGGGTATAATTTTAAATTGGATTCTACTAATTTTGTGAATTGAATTTAGAGAAATGGATTCCATATTCTTAATCATCATAATTTATATTATACAATAAGTTTAACTTAATTTTTTACTATTATGAATAGTAAAAGTAGTAAAAATTAATTACCATAGCTAAGGTAAAAATTGGTTTACCGAGGGTTAAACTAAGAAGTTAAGGGTTAATTGATTCTTTTCAAAAATTCAATGTGTGTCCTCTCCCCCACTTATAAAAGGCCACCCACTCTCCTCCCATATTCATAATTCCAAAGCCATTTGATTAAGATAATATATAACCAAATTACTTCCTTACTCCACTTAAAACATCATAGATCCATTTTTATCATAAATCCATCCTAGTAAGGATTTTGGTGTAAACCTAAAGAGGTTATCCGAAGAAGAGGTAACGTTCTTAAAAGATCATTTTTATTTTATTTATTATTTCCCCTCATTAAAATATTATTCAATAATAATAGTATAATAAAACTAGTATCTACCATATACTGATATGTTATTATGTTAATTTCATAACCTTTATCCATCTCCTGCTCTATCAAATGGGAAATGAAATTGTTAATTGTGTGTACAGCAGACTACCGCCTCACGAACCAATGTAACTCATTTTACATTAACACATATAAAATTTTTATATAATGATGGATTTAATATATAAATAATATTTATGATATTATTATACTTCTTGGATTTTAATATCACATATAAATTCTTACTTTATATGCTGTTTAAATTATGATAATGTCGGTCGTGTGTACGGAGGACTACCACCTCACGAAGCGATATGATTCATTTTTCAGTTACATTTTACATGGAAGGAAATAAGGATAAATTTAGTGAATATATATGATATATATGACATGATATAAATTATTTAAAATTAATATATTACCCTCTTCCTTACCTCTTCACTTTTTAAAGGAATGATATCGTTGCTCATGCGTGCGTATGGTCTACTATCTCCACGAAGCAATGCGATTCATTTTCTATATCCAAACTTCAATAATGATTCAAAAGATGTATATAATAAGTCAATATGATATTTATAAGATTAATATAATTATGGATATGATGGAACTATATAATATTGGTAAGAATTGAAACTCTCATGACAAAACATACATGAGAAAACAAGACAATTAATACTCAAAACAATGAAAACAATGAATTATTATTAAGAAATGGGTGGTAAAATGTTATAAGGGGATAATATAAGATATTATAAATATGGATATGGGTTTTTTATAAATTAATAACATAATAAAAACCATTATGTGGGAGGTTAAATCATGTTCAACCAAAAGGAAGCATGAGGTAAGAGACTTCGTCTCAATTTCTCTTCATTGAGGCACATTGTAATATCATGCACCCAATTTATTTTATATGGTGTATATACTGCCTATTTCTCATGTAATATCACGAATACTTAATAATTAATGTAATTTTAAGTTTTAATTTGTATTATTTTATCTAAGGTAATTTTAATTGAAAATTACTAAGTGGTAAATAATTTCATAACTCAATTTCTTTTCATTGGGTTATATTACTTCTTCATTGTATTTGAAATTATAATATTATGTGTGTAATAAATTTTTATTATATTATATTGTAATTCTACTTGTTTTATATTGATTTAAATTTGATAAACATAATTTATTCATTTATTAATTATCACTTCAACATCATGATCTTTGTAAGGATTTATTTTACAATATCATTTTAATCGGGATTGTTTATGTGTGAATTTACATTGAAGGAAATCATTTTATTATTGTATAATAAACCCATTTAATTTTATTCACCCCTATTTAGTCATGATTTTTTCATGTAATAGTACTATATTCATCTCTTTAGCACTTAAAATTATTGATAAAATGTTTTTTAAGAAAATATGGATTTATTTCTATGTTTGATCAAAAATCATTTTTCTTCCAAAACTAGGTTTTCTAAAAATATTTTTAACATTATCCAAATGATTTATTAATCCATTTTTACCCAATTTAGACTTTTTACAATTTTTTTTAAAGTAATATTCATGTCATTTTCTAAACAAGGACCATTTGGATTTTACCGAAAAAGTGAAAGGAATATTTTTAACTTATATAGAATGTATGGAATTTACCACCATCATGACATATTAATGTTTTAAAGATTATTTTATAAGTTTTGACTGTTATTTTAAAAGAAAATTATTTTGAAAATGTGTTATGAACTTTTATTTTTAAAAGGTTATTTTCAAAATGAAAAGGATATTGTCCACAATAATGTTTTTAAAGATATTTTTATGGTATTTATAATCATCAATGACAAAAATAATTTATTTTAATTATAATAAACTAGATATATGTTGTAACAATACCATACTTATTATTTCTATGGACTTTTTATGATAATTTTGACCAAGGACAATATCAATATTCACTTTCTTGATTCATTTTTGGAGTCATTAACTTTCCCTTTAAATATCCACCTTCTTGTGATCATTGGAAATTAAATTCCCTCTAAATATCAGTATTTTTTTATCATGGATATGATTATTTTTTAAACCATACATCATTTATATATACGGTGTTTTACATTAAAATTTATTTGATTGACTGGGGAAATATTGATACATCCTTATGCTTTAATGAATACGAATATTTGATGATAATGCATATTGTTCATGAATTAAATCGATTATTAAATATATAAGGAATTATTTGGATATGAAGATATGGTTGGGGCCTAATTATAGATAGCCCCTTGATGAATCAGTAGTATAATGAGATGAATCATTTGTATAACCTTAGTTAAATGGATTTCTAGTGTATACTTACCTACCAGTTTTAAACTATCTTGTGAAAGCTCTTGGAAGTAGAGGAATCGTGATACCTAAGATTATGAAATCCAATAATTAATAATTTCCTTATATAATAATTTATTTACTATTATATATGATATTTTCACAATGATATCATCTCTGGATGCATTTAATTCTCAGTTTATTGATTAAATAGAATGTTTTTTTAGTTATTTACCTTGATATATTGATTATGCATTATCTAATCATAATAGTTAAGTTATTGATTAAATAACTTGTGTGTTCAGATATTTACCTTTCCATATTAGTTATGAATTATCAAATCATGATATTCAAGTCATTGATTAAATGGAATGTGTGTTCAGATATTTACTTTTCCATATTGATTATTACTTATCTTATCATGATATTCAAGTCATTGATTAAATGGGATATGTGTTCATATATTTAACTTTACATATTAATTATACCTTATATACTCATGATAGGAAAATTATTTAAATGGAATGCGTGTTCATTTATTTACCTTTCCATGTTGATTATGCTTATTGATTCATGATATATTCTACTGTACTTAACCCTTATTGTATATTTGATCTCACCCTTATTTTGTTTCCTTTCCTAGTAACCCTGGAAGTGTACTAAGAATGATATGTGAGGATATGTTAGAGGGAATGGAAATATTACAGAAAAAAATTATGCTGTATTTTTTTTCAAATGTAACGTGGGAATAATGTATATATCTAGTTTACCAAGACTACTAAACTATTCAGTACTTTGGGATGCAATCACTTGTGTCTAGTGCCAATGTAATAAATTAGATGTCGACTATGGGTTACTAGAGTTAGGGTTGTTACAGTTGGTATTAGAGAAATTTTAGTAGAAACCTTAGGAACTAGATTAAGGAAAATATATATTAGGGAACATAACCCTATGGTATACTTTATGGATAAATATAAAAAAACATTCTAAAGTTTTGGTAAGGTAGAGATTCTGTGGTTTTTTCTAGAAATAGATCTCTGTCTAGGTACTACAAGTGGAAATGGTTCTAGCATAGATGTACCTAGGGGTAATAACTCTGAAAAAGGTGCACCAAGATTGAATTGATCATTACCTAGTACACAAAAATGAGACTTACTATGCACCTGGTTTAACACTTATAGGAGATATTCTTTGGATAATTCACATTTTATTTGCAAACCATTATGAAGGATTTGAATAGACTATGAAAATGAGTGACCTGGGTTAAACC
Organism: Viscum album; assembly: GCA_963277665.1. Taxonomy (NCBI): domain Eukaryota; kingdom Viridiplantae; phylum Streptophyta; class Magnoliopsida; order Santalales; family Viscaceae; genus Viscum; species Viscum album. Next base: position 875,456,609 of record OY728160.1, on the reverse strand, counting down.
TAGGGTGTCTTATATTGAAAATAATGTGTCATGATTTAGAGATCCTATAAATGATTATATAGTTTTTCCACTATTATTATTGTTTCTCACACTACGTTTTTTGGTTTTATTTAATGGATGGTTTCTGAAGGATCATGTTAACATTGAATATAAAGGACAATGTGGTGACTATGAGAAACAAAATGTGATGATGAAAAGAGTGAAATATATTTTAATTATGTCAAATTAGTTATCCTAAAATATGATTAACAACCTTTACCTTAACAAACTCTTAGACTCACCAAACAAGATAAGGATGGAATTTTCTAAGATCTTGAGTGATAGAAACCATTGAGGAAACAAGGATAAATTTACTCCATGTCAGAAATGTGGAAAGATACACCCATGAAAGTGTCTCAAAGTAATGTAAAAATGTTTTATGTGTGGAAAAGAAGGGAATAAAACAATGAAATTTTGAGGAAAAGTATGATGGAAGGAAATAAATCTCATCTTAGTGATCCATTTATAGTTCACTATCTTAAATTTGGGGAACCTGGGAATTATTTAAGTTATTTACATCTTCTAATTTTTAACCCCTAGACCAAGTATGGACTTATATTAAAATAAAATGATTGAAGTATTTATGTATTGGGATTAAATAATTAAATTATAGAATTATTTTTACCAATGGTATTGTGGTTATAAGAATCATGAAACATCTAAGGATTTTGTTAAATTTTAGATCCATATATGTCTTCATTAACTTAAGAGTTATGGATACCATCATGGGTTTATGATTTTAAGGTTTATAATAAGTTCAATGCATTAAACATCCATTTTGAAAATCTTTGTAGTAAGAATATAACATGATTAGGGGATTTTTTGGAAAAAAATTATGGGAATACAACCCATTGGTTTAGTATATGAAAAAGTTATTTGAGGAATAATACCTTTACATTTTTGTACTTAATATTAAAGATATTAGTAACCTTTAAGGTTTATCTTATCTTTGATTTGTAGTAATTATGGGTCATCACAATCTGGGAATGTTATAGGAATTATATTAATATGGTTTTAGAAAAAGGATAACCCACATACTGAGTGATAGCCTGTTGCATCCAGCAAAGTCATGGGGCTTGAACCCACAACTGAAGGATGATAATGGTTTAACACCTACCATTGGCCTATGTGATATTCTGGTTAATAAGACATTATTTTTACTTAAAAAATTTGATGAATAAATATTAATGATGAACCAGTGATGTTACTATTGAGGTTTAAAGATCAATAACTTATAATAACCACATTGGTTTTGGAAAATATTTAGAAATAGGTGGAAAGAATTGTTACTATTTTATGGATTTTATGATCCATTAAAAGTTAAATTTTGTGCTTCAGGCATAAAAAATTCAATTTTAGATATTTATTTCTTGGAGTAAGAGATTAAGTGGAAATTAATCAAAGCATAACCAAAGGATGAAATTGTGCTGATGAAATAGAAATATATCAAGTAAGTCTATTTTTCTTAGATAGTAAAATAATTCCTCAACTTTAGGAAAACAATCTTGAATTTTTTTTATCTTATTACCTTATTATCCGATGAATCAATGGTATTTTGACTCATCAAAGATTTATGGTTTTGTGGTCTTTTAATTTATCTTGATCATTCACATTCTGTTGATCAATAACCTCTACCACTCTCCATTATTATTTGGTCATTATTCTTTTTTCTATGTCTATTTCTTCACTTACCACCCATGTTATACTACTTGGAAACCCAGTTATTTGTTATTATATATAACCTTTCATGTTTATCTTTCCATATTCTAAGAGGAATATTTATCAACCATTTTATGATGTGATTTTTTAATATAGGAATTTTTAAATTTCAAACCCTTGGTTTATAAGTGCAATTTCAAATTGTGAGGATGTAATTTATTGAAGGCAGGAATAATGTAACACCCTGAGATTTAAAAATAATAATATCATGTTCAATAGAATATATGACACAAAACTCTAGTATTATAAGAGAATGTGACACACCAAGAATTTATGATATATTTATTTTTATATAAATTCATTCTCTTTTATATCTTGTGATGTATACAACATTGAGTTTAAATGAAACAAAATACTCTATTAAAATATTATTTTTTAAAACATGAATGTTATAAACTAGTCATTAATTTGGTTGATATGAATAATACTAAATAATTTATGAAAATATATGGTTTAAAAATATTAATTGGTTTTCTATTTATTATAACTAAAAATAAAAGTCATTTGAAAGAAAAATAAATGTTTTCTGAAAAACAATTTTTTTCTTCTAAAAGGCGGTTTAGTCACACTTTGAGCACAAAATTGAAAATGATTTTTTACCAATTTTATATAATTTATTTTATAAAATGAATTTAATTTATGAAATTATCATATCAAAATTATCTTAGGGTGATTTTTTGGTATTTTTCTGAAATGTTTCATTTTTCAATGAATAGTGAAAAATGTTGATTTTTATTGAAAAATTTATTTTTTTTAAATAATTTAAAAGGTTAAATTATATTTTAAATTAGATTTAAAGTAAAATTAGTTAAATTATATTATAATTTTACTAATTTATGTCATTGTAATTAATTTTATTTTGAATTTTGATATAAAAACCTTTTATACTTTTGAATATTTTCTCTTTGGAAACACATTTTTTCATCACATCTACGAGTATAATCTTAAATTTGATTCTTCCACTTATATGAATTGAATTAAAAAAAATAAATTCCATATTTGGAATAAAAAAATTATATTATTTTATAATTTAAACTTAATTTTTTAGAATTATTAATAGTTAAATAAGTAAAAATTAATTACCGCAGTTAAGGAAAAAATGAGTTTACAAGGGGGTTAAACTAAGAATTTATGGGTTAAAAATGACCTAAAACCTCTCAAAAACCCATTTTATGGACATATATCATCCTTATAACCTCTAAGGTTTTATAATGACCCATTTTTAGGCTTTTTTAATGATAAAAACGTGGGTTTTATTGATTATTTTAAAAAATTCTATGTGTGTCCCCCCCACTTATAAAAGGCCACCCCTCTCCCCCCTTATTCACACTTCCAAAGCCATTTTTCAGTATATACCTATAAAAATAACTTCTATTCTCCTCTAAAAACATCCTAGAGAAATTTTTTTGATTAAAAATCTACCCTAGGAACTCTTTTGGTGCAAACCTAAAGAGGTCGTTCAAAGAAGAGGTAATGTCCTTAAACTGTCATTTTTATTTTATTTATTCTTACACCTCCTTTGAATATTATTAAATCATGATAGCATAATAACACTAGTATATAAAATATAATAATATTTTATTATGTTAATTTCATATCCTTTATCCATATCCTCCTCCATAAAATGGGAAATAGAATCATCAATCGTTTGTACAGAGGACTACCGCCTCACGAACCGATGTAACTCATTTTCCATAAACACATATCACAATTATGTATAATGATGGATTTAATATATATATATATATATATATTATTTATTATATTATTATACTTATATAATTATAATATCAAATATACCTTCTTACTTATTGTGCCATTTAAATTATGATAATGCTTCTTGTGTGTACGACAGACTACCACCTAATGAAATGATGTGAGTCATTTTTCACTTATTCTTTACATGGAAGGTAATAAGGATAAATTTAGTGAATATATATGATATATATAACCTAATATTTATTTTATAAAATTAATATACGACCCAATTATTTAACCTTTCCCTTTTTAATATAATGATATCGTCACTCATGAGTACGTACGACCTACCATCTCCACGAAGCTAAGTGATTAATTTTACATTTCCAACCTTCAAGAATGATTCTAAAAATGTATATAATGAGTAAATATAATATTTATAACATTAATATAATTCTTTAGATTACGTAAATATATAATATGTGTAATAAATTAAACTCTCATGACAAAACATGTCAGAGAAAAGAAAGAAATTAATATAAAAAAATGAAAATAATGAAATATTATTAAAAAATTGGCTGTAAAATGTTATAAGGGGATCATATATGATATCATAAATATGTATACAGTTCTAGTATAAATTAATAACATCCTTAAAATGTAACACCCTAATATTTTACAGTATGTATCTTCCTAAATAAATTCAATTTCTTTGATAGCTTACATTGTACGCAATACTATGATAAAATTACACTACACACAACAATGAGTTGGCTTGCATTATATTCAAGATTGAGTTTTACCAAACAATAATATATTATTAAAATATTATTATTTAACATAATTATATATAACCTAACCGTTAATTTAGTAGTTATGAATAGTATTAACTAACTTATGAAAATATATGGTTCAATTTATTGGTTATAAATTAATTAAAAATGAATAGAGGAACCAAGTGAATATATATGAAATGTTTTTATAAAGAAATATTTTTATACTCACAAAGTCATTTTATTATAATAAATTAAATTAATTACTATTAGTGAATGACATAAATAAAATATATACGTCATATATTTAATAAAATATTTTTTATATTCATCCAATAGATTTGATAGTCATAAGATAAGAATAAACCCAATTTTATATATAAAAACCTATATTTTTATAAAATAAGTTTTACCGCCTTTTAATGAAGAACCTATTTTAAATAAATTTTTTGACACTTTTATATAAATTAATTGACAAAATAAAATTATTATTTTAAATCATAATATAAAAAATTACTTTGGTTCAATTTATGATATTTTTTCTGATAAGTTTCATGTTTTTATGAATAGTGAAAAATACTAAAATTTAATTGAAAAGAACTTTTTTCATCAAAATAATTTAGTGTTAAATTATTTTATTGAATGGTTTTAAAGTAATAATATTTTTTTTTTATTATTTAAGAGAATTTAGGTCATTGTCATAAATTTTACATTGAATATAGATATAAAAATGTTTCAATCTTTTGCATGTTTTAAACTTTGAACCCATTTTCTCACCCCGTCAACAAGATTAATTTTAAATTATTTTTTGAAATTTATGTGTTTTGAATTTTGAAAAATGGATTCCATATTTGGAATAAGTGATTATAAATTATTTAAATTGGGTTATTTTATTTTTTGGAATATTAATAATAAATTTAGTAATATTTTTATTACCATAGTTATGGGTAAATCAGGTAATTAAGGGTAAACAATAATATTATAACTATTATAAAATTATCCTAACACTTGTACTAATTTAATTAGATGAGTTTGTGTCAAATAAAAGAATTATTAGGATTAGATTATAAACTTTGGAATCCATTTGGAATATATTATGACATTTATTATGTTATATTCAAAGAAAAGTCAATTTTGTACTTTTGTTTTTAACAAGAGAAATATTTTTAATATGGGGTAATGTAAACGATATGTCTGACTATAAATACTTTTTATAAAACTAAAATTTTTACCCACATCATGGTAATTTATTTATAAATTTTAGGAAAGAAATAATTAAATTAAATGGTGACATAATGATGATGCAGTAATTGATTAATTAATAGAAGAATCAAATAAATGATATTAAAAATATTAAAATAAATAAAATTTGAGATATTTAATGACATAAAATAATTTTATTGATTAATTTTATGTGTTATTAATGTTTTAGAAGTTTTTTTTTGAATTTATGTTTTTTTTTATTTTTGTATAATAAAAAATAATGAATAGTGTCAAAATTTACATTTTAATATTTTAAAATAAATAATATTTTATTAAATGATATAAAATATAAAAAAAAATAAAATTCAGAAAAATAATCAGGATAAGTATAAAAGTTCCATGAATGACTCATTTAATGTTCATTTTGAATTTTATAGTAATTATATTAACCCTTAATGTATAAAATACATGATATCATAGTAAGAGTTACATGGGTTAAATAAGTGTTAAAATAAAAAATAAGGATTAAAAAAATAATAAAAACTTTTCCAAAAAAGATTTTATTAAGGTGATTAGACACTCATCACATTAATATTGAATTATATTTGTTTAATAGATACTTTTCCATGAAAAAAACTTATATATTATTTTATGAAAAAATAGTTACAAAATGTCACTCCCTTTGTATTTAATATTTTTTATGTGTCCACACAGAGAAAAAACCAAGATATGAATGAAACTAAATGTATATTATAATCCTAATGAAATTATTTTAATTATATAAATTTATTTTTAATTTTTAAAAATTATATAATTACCTTAAAATCTTCTTCAATACTAAAATGATATTTATTTAATTAAAAGATAAATAAAATAATTAATTTTAATAATATTAATTTTGATACATTTTGGACGATTTAATGTGTTTAACTAATTTTATATATGTATAAGATATATTATATATGTTTGAAATCATTAGATTCGAAATCCCACTTTATATTGATATATTTAAAGTCAAATTAAATTAATAGTACCAAATTTGACAATAATGGTACTTTATTGAATTAACATTTTATTAAATTATTTAAAAATAAAAAAAAATATTAATTAATTTAAAATGGTTTAATATATGGTATAAAATTTCTTCTCCTATTAATTTATAGTCCATTTGAAAGTATTTGGCTCTATAATAACCTTATTATATTTTAATATTTTGAGCATTTCCAAAAGTTCTCCTCACCCCAATTATAAAAAGGAACCACCTCCCTCGATTATTCACACAAATTTGATCCTTATATATTGAATAAGTTCTAAAAATTTATCCTCCTAAAATCCTTATACAAGTTATAGAGGTTTTGGTCTCCCAAAAAACAAACCCTAGATCCATTAAGAAGAGATCTAAAGGAAGTCCGTCGAAGAAGAGGTAATCATTTTTACTAACTCATCCAAGTTCATTTCTTATTATACTTCCTATTTATGTGTTTTTTCTATTATAAATTAATAAATAAATTACATTATATATTCTTATATGTTAATATTATTATGGTACAACTATATTTCTCCTTTTATCCATCATACGAAAAATGTAATCACCACGCGTGCGTATGTACGACTTACAATCTCCATGTCATGGTGTAATTTTTTTTCATAACTACATTATTTGTATGGGTATAATAGATATAAATAATAAATATTACATGATATATATTCTTTATAATTATTATACCATCCAATTTCTAACCCTTTCAACATTAAGGGAATGATATCGTCGCTCGTGCGTACGTACGACCTAACGTCTCCACGATGCGATGAGATTCATTTTCTACGATAACCATCCAAGAATGATTATAAAAATATATATAATGAGTAAAAATAATATCTATGAACTTAATATCATTATTTATATGAAATATATATGTTCTATTCATAATAAACAAGACTTACATGACAAAACATGCATAGGAAAATGAAGTAGTTAACACCTGAAACAAGTGTAATAACATAATATTATTAAAAAAAGATATAATAAGATCATATATGATATCATAAATATGTATATGGTTCTAGTATAAATTAATAACATTTTTTAAACCATTATACATGAGGTTAAATCACATTCAACTAAAGGAAAGTATAGGGTAAGGTTTAATTTTACAATTTCATTATCATTCGAGACTGTTTATATGCAAGTATCTTTTGGGGAATATTTATCATCTATATACATTTTTTTAAAATTGTTTTCCAATTTTTTTTAATATTATCTTAAAATATTTTAATGACTTTTTACCCATGATTTAATTTTTATAAAATAGTTTTAAAGTAATCTTTTTTTCATTTTCCAAATGAGGTACTTTATGATTTTTTTGAAAAAAATACGAAAATAATGTTTTTTTAACTTATACGACATGAGAGGATTTTCCTTCATCATGAAAACTTAATCTATTGAAGTATCCTTTACAATTTTACAAGATTATTTTCAATTAAAATGTTTTCTTTTAAAATTTCACAACCTTTTAAATAACTGATTTCAAAGTAAAAAGTGGTATTTTTCTCAAGAAATTTTTAATGATTTTATTAGAGTGCTTTCATCTATGCCAACATACTTTGTTAGATCTTATGCATGATTGATGTTTATCTCTTATGATACTATATATCATATTTTATGGATGGGTTTATGATCAGTTTGACTTTGGATGTTCTATTTTAATACCATTCATGGTTTATGGTTAAAGTATCAACATTTCATATGCTAGTTATTCAATACAAATGTTTATGTTGTTTATGTTTCACCCTTTTCATACAAGGAATTAACCGAACATAGTAAGTGATGGGTGGGTCCTCATATATCCCCTATATTCATTGGTAGGGCTCATGAATGGTGTCTTTTCTAAAGCTTTGATGGTATGTTTATGATGTCTGACATTATGAATTACCTCATTATGTGATTAGTTATTGACATTCCATGTAATTATTTAACTATTAGAATATCCATGGTTAAGTTTCATCCTCATGTATTTATTTATATATAATTATTTGATCATCTTCCATTCCTACCATATTATGTTTAGGTTATTGATTAAATGGAACGTGTTTTGATTAATCACCTTTACATAATCATTTATGGTTGTTTATGATAGCTTTCACTATATGTATACCCTTATTGAGAATACGAGCACACCCCTTTCATATGTTTAATTTTTTCCTAGGATTCCAAGAAGTGTACTAAGGAAATATATGCAATGATACAATAGATGAAATAAAGTTATCCTCAAAATAAATAAAGAAAAAACATCATGCTGTAAATTGTGTATTCATTTGTAATACAATACTCATGTATGTATCTAGTTTTCCAATAATACTAAACTGATCAGTCCTTTAGGATGAAATTTACTTATATCTATGATAATGTAATAAAGTAAGGCATCGACTTTGGGATTTTGGGGTTAGGGAGTTATATTTGGTATGTGTTTCCGACGCTTTCGACGGGGTGCGTGCATCCATCTGTGAGGACGCACAGCTGTGGCCCCACATTCCCGCTTTCCAAAGGTGAGCGGCATTCACTCCTTGTTTAGGGATGTTTACTCCTTAATCGAAATGGAATGATGGGATGTCAGTTCTTCCTTCCGTGGATTCATCCTCGGAACTCGTCACCTAGTCCGGGTCTCCCTTATAGATTTAATACGTTGTTGGTGAAACTCTTCCCAATGCCATGTTTCCATGGACGCTGGTTAATTATGCTGCTTCTTTCAGGACATTCCAAGGGGTCCAGTCAGGGTAGCAACCTTCAGTTGGGGGAGTAGTCATGTTGAGACATCACTGACGTGTCTGGACACTGGGGAATTGGCGTGTCTATATTTTGTTTCTTATTATAGGAATTCTCGAGGGAGCCGAAGCCCGAGTAATCCCACATAGAGCACGGGGAATAATATGCCATTTGAATGTATATGAGGTTTTCCTCAACTTCCTGTGTTTAACATGGGGTAGTCCACAAGTTTAACGTCCAACAGAGATAGATCAGACTGATCAGAACACTAACCGGAGTGGATCAGATTGAAGAACCCCCTTGAGGGATCACTGATATTGGGGACAACACGTGGGCGGCTTCCCGAATACTATGGGGGGAATGATGTGGCATTATCTCAACGGGATGTGGTGGCCTGGGTAAGAATTAAGATGGGTGATGGAAAATTGAATGGATTGGAGGAGGAATGAGATGGGACCGTCATGGAGATGACAGTAAAGATGGGCCTGAGCATCGAAGAGACCTCCTACGTATCCCCATGGCAGGGAATCAAATTCCTCATAGTTTGGTTGGTGAGAATCGACGTGAAGGGGGGGGGGGTCTAAGTGACCAATGGGTGGTGGGATTGAACCTCAGGGAGGCTTCCTACGTACCATGCCTTAACATGGATCAAATTCCACGTAGTTCGGGGTGGGGTGCCGGTGAACTGACGTGAAGAAGGAACATGGTCTATATGAATGATGGGGCTTGAAACTCAGGGGGGGCTTCCTACGTACCATGCCTTAACATGGATCAAAGACCCCATATTTCGGATTGAAAAGGGGATGTTGAACTGACATGAAGGGATGTTGGAACAAATGGGTGGCGGGATTACAACGGCTTACCGCTGGATTGGGATATAGTTTAACGTCATGCAGGACGAGGGAATGTTGGAGAACCGACGTGAAGGGGGACCTTGGTCCATTGGGTGGTGGGCTTGAACCTCATGGATGCTTCCTACATACCGTGCCTTGACATGGATCAAAGTCCCCGTAGTTCAAAAGGGTGATGGTGGGGGATTGGCGCACTGAAACAGAGATGGTCGGGGTCAGTGGTTTTTGAGATTGAACCTCGTGGAGGCTTCCTACGTACCATTCCTTGACATGGATCAAAGTCCCCATAGTTTGAGTGTGCAGTTTAACGTCATACAGGACGGGGATAGAACCTGACGTGAATAAACAACAGGGAGGTGGGCTTGAACCTCGTGGATGTTTCCTACATACCATGCCTTGACATGGATCAAAGTCCTCATAGTTCGGGAAGGGTTTAGTCAGTGAACCAACGTGAAGGTGAACCCCGGGGTCCACTGGTGGTGGGATTGAACCTCGTGGAGGCTTCCTACGTACCATTCCTTTACATAGATCAAAGTCCCCATAGTTCGGGTGTGTATTTTAACATCATGCAGGACGTGGGTTTTGTGGATTACACTCTGAGGCGGCCTAGGGTGTGTCATGGTCAATGATCACTCTAAGCCCATGGGATTCATGCTCGGTGTGAGAAACAAGAGGTTGCAGGGACCCGATGATCATGTCGCGAAGGGTGCGTCTGTGGGAAGTGAAGAGGGGCTTACACGTTAGGCGGCCCATGGTGCTGAGACTTACTCCAGAATGGGGGCTTGAGGGTGAAAAAGCGCAACGGGAGAGGGATTTGGGACTGAAGAAAGGGGGTGCCTCATCCCCTATCATGCTCCTCGCTGGCCCTGGCAGTGGAGAAGTACAGAGGTGTATTGGTGCTACCTTCAGCAAGAGGGGCTAGGGGATTACACCAAGGAGGCTACCCTTCCCTGCGGACAATCGCCACTCCGAGAAGGAGGATATAATCACATGTTGGGGGGGTGATTCTATCCCCGTGGAGACGAGCGGCATAAATAATGTCCGAGCCGGGGGGACCCTACGTGCGAGGCACGGGGCCAGATCACAGTTTAACGTCATGTGTTAAGGACGAGGTGCTTGGCAGTTTAACGTCCTGCAGATCGGATGAGGTGGGTTTACTCCGCACCCATAGGACTTACATAACTGGTACCCTATGTTCCTTATGGGAGGGAAGGTACCAGAAATGCCGTGGTGAAGGTGGGTCGCAGAGCGAACCATAGAGGGGTCCACGTTAGCATGACTATGCGAAGAAGCAATAGCCGTTAGCATGCCTATGCAAAGAAGCATTGGGAAAAGAAACTCCACGGATGGTATCGTCCAGGGGACTTTGATGTCACATCATGCAAACTTGGAGGGTCGCACGAGAAAAGGAATTTCCAAGCAGAGGGGTCCATAGGCAGAGGCCTTGTGGAGCTCGGTTGCTCTGTGTGGTGAAGGGAACTTGCGAAGGGGTGTGCTTTGCGAAGTGGGGTGACTTAGCCTTAGCATGGGGAGGAGGTTCAAGTGGGAGGTGCTTCGCAAAGTGGAAGGTTGTTCTCAGAGCACTGCCTCACGGAGCATAGGTGCCTCGCGAAGCAAAGTTCCGTGAAGTAGTTTGCTTTGCGAAGTACAGTGACCCTGCCTTGGCATGTGGATCACATGTACAGTAGGGGTGTTTCACGAAGCATAAACGCTCCGCGACAACCCGGGTCCCCTTGGGGATCCCCTTCCTTCACGAAAGCCCTTGGACTTCACGAAAGGCATCCCTCTCGGAAGAGGGGATCAAAACGAGACAATGCAGAGGCACCTCATGAAGCAAAAATACCTCGCATAGCTCATGATTCGCAGAGCAAAGGGTGCTTTGCGATTCGAGATCTAGGAAGAAGAAAGGTCGGATTGTCTGTCCGAGAGGCTCAGGGGGAGCCTGGTATTTATAGGCAAGGGGTGCCATGGAGCAGCGCTCACACGACATGAAGGGGGATGCGGTCGCTTCGCGGCGGGTTGCGAACGTCAACCGAGTTCGCGGAGGGGTACCGCCTCCGTTGCTTCGTAGCGGGTTTGCGAACATCAGGGGCATTCGTGGAGGTTACCGCCTCCTTTTCTTCGTAGCGGGTTTGAAAATGTCAGGGGAGTTCGCAGAGGTTACCACCACCTTTTCTTCCTGGCGGGTTCGTGAACGTCATGGGAATTCGCAGGGCTTCCCGCCTCTCTTGCTTCACGGCAGCCGCGTTTCTTGGGGGGACTCCGCACCGTAGCTTCACGAGGTAGGCCACGGGGCCTTCTTTTCTTCGTTCTTTTCATCCAATATTTTGGTGCCAACAAATTCCCTCCCTCATACTTGGATCCGTAGAGGGATCAAGGGTCAAATTCTAAGGGAAATCACCAAAATCATAGGCCGTTCGCGGTGTTGAATCACGAAGAGGGTGCGCGAGGTGGATAGGGGCCGCGTGGACCAGACGCGCCACGAAGCTCCACGTGGGCTGGACACGCCACGAAGCTCCGAGGGCTGCCGCCTATAAATAGGTGTGGGGGGGGGGGGCGACCTCTCTTTTTTCATTTCCTTTCTTTGCAACTTTGTCCTTTTCCGCTCTCGATTCGCAAAGCTCCGCGTACTCCACGTCTGCTCTCCACGAATCGGGCTTCGCGGCGAACCACGAGTCTTTGACTCCGCGACTGCACCAAGCGAACGTGTTCTTGTAGGTAGAGGCCAGGCTCCACGATTCTGCTTCGCGAAGGAGCTCCGTGAACAGGCTTCGTGACCTGGGCTATAAAATTTCCAAATCCTTTAAAAACAAATGTCCCATCAAGAAGCTGCCCAGGGGGTGCTTGCAGACGCCGCTTGGAGGGATGAGATGGCCAACTGTCTGGGCCTATGGGAGCTAGTCCGAAGCCACTAGAACCATAATTCTTTGACAGAACTGTTATCAGAGAGCCAAAAGAACTATCTGCTATGCAAGAATCTTCCATTGTATGGATTCGGGATGAGGGATGATGTCTTCATTTTTAAGGCGAGTAGGGTCGAACCAGCTTGCTGGTTCAGAAGCACGCCATGCCAGCGTCAATGGTTCATGGCGGCTGACGGTCATGCATAGGAGGACTTCATACCTGTCACTGTTGATTGTATGTACAACCATCTGAACAACATTTATGGGAAGCCATTGCAGCCAGAGATGTCCCCTCCCATGCACCGCACAATACTGAAGGCAGTTTTGAGGGATTCGAAGAAAGGGTGGTCCGATGAGTGGGACCTAAGCTAGGGCGGCAACTTCACCAATGATTGGGCATGAGATTACTGGGTAGGCACCTCATGCGAGGAGTTCGGAGCCAAGCTGAGGAGAGTGAGATTATATGAGGTGGCATGAGCTTCCCAATTCCACATTTATCAACTGAAATAGCTGATGTTGGAGCTGTTGAGCTGATGGTCGTCTAGGACCAACACTTTTCACCTGTACTATGGGAAGGTTGGCATCAATCTGTGGGATGTCCATCAGATTTCGGGGGTCCTGATCTTGGGGGCTATGTATGATGAGTTACTCCCTGTCATGAGTGCGTGGGAGGATCTGGAGTAGAATCCGTGGCTAGCGCTGGCATTGATAGGACTGGTCCCTGGAGAAGACAAAGAAGCGGTGAGGGATGTCCACTTCAATAAGTGGTTCAAGCAGTTATTGAATTTCCCGAAGAACCGAGAGTTTACCTTGAGGCCTCGAACTTTCCCGAAGGGGGCTCAACGGGGCAAGGATCACTCGTATTGGCGGATCTTGGAGGACAACCAATGGAAGACCTGGGGTTTCAGTGTCAGCACTGAACAGTGGCCGATAGTCAGACTGGTGGAGTTTATTGCGGCCCTTATCTGCGGTTGGATCCTACCAGTGAGGGATACCAACATGGGGGTATGGCCCAGCTCATTTATCATGGAATCCATGCTGGCCACAGGAAGGCGGGTCACTCTGTGGATTACGATGCTCGCCATATTATAAAAGATGCTACAACATGTTAGTGAGGACAAGAAGCCGTCGAGGATATGCGGGCCCTTCCATCTCCTGTATAGGTGGATCACAACGCACATCAGGGGGGTTTATGAATATCCAAACCCCATATTGCCTCTAGGTTCAAACTTTCGTCCATCCATCCTGAATGATTCCAGGAGCTTTCCAGTCAAATTGACTGTTCCCTTGGTGCTGAACTGGGTGTGGAAGGCGGACGAGTTTAATTTCCACCAGTTTCCATTTCCGACGGGGGTTACTCACCGAAGATAGTCGGGGGACGGAAGAGCATCAGGCGTATCTCCTAGCCTTTCTAGGTGGAGTCTTAGTGGAACTGGTGGACCAAGAGCCTCTATTCGAGCCATACACCCCGCACCGGTTTGCAAGGCAGTTCCGGTGCCTGTAGCGGCTGACCCCACAGGTCTACTGGGAGGTGTGAAACGAGAAGAACCTATGTGTAATGAGGCAATTGTGGCTCATGTTCACACGAGAATACGGGAAAATGCGAAATGCATTGCCTCCTCCTACTGCCGCCTTTGGACTAGTGAAGGAATATTCCATAAGTTGGGAGGTGGCTTATCCGGGGGAAATGATGAAGCAACCAACCATTCGAGCTGGTGATGGAGGGCCTCCCCTATCCTGAGGTCGGGGTCGGAGGGCAGCAAGGGCTTCTCACAGTGGAGGGGATACCGTGGTGGTGAGACCTACACCGGCTGAGGGTGAGGTAGTGGCGACAGATCTAGTAGCGGCAGCATATCCGATGGTCCTGGAAGAGAAAATCCATCCGGAGGGGCTTCCACCGAGGGGATTCCACAGGATATCCACTCAGGCTCCGGGGAAGCGGCTGTGCCATATCGACATGCCAGAGAATGCTGTTTTCCCGGAGGCTTGGGAAATTTGGGATGTTAACCGGCAACACCTCGGTCCATCCGAGATGTGGGAACACCTGAACCGCCTCAGAATGGATTTACCGGGTATAGGCCCTGTCCGGGCCGGTTTTGCGGTGTCTACGGAAGAGGCGGAGCAATATCTGGATGAGATGGAGGAATACGTATATTCCAGTGGTGCTCCGCGTCCAATGACAGACCGGGTGAGAGTACTGCTAGATCCGATAGTTCCCCCACAACTATCGGCCACTAAGTTGAGGGAGCGCTTCCCCCTATCGGAAGATTCAGACGAATCCTCTCTGGGCGACGAGGCTGGTGGAGAGAGCCCGTTGGAGGAAGGCGAATTCGGTGATCAAGACTCGGATCTCGACGATTTTGCGGAGGCTCTTGAGGTAACATTACAAGTTTCTTCCATTGGGGTCTGCTTTTAGGTCATTATGGACCTCTTACCAACATTTGAACCATACAGGAGGACCTGGTACACAGATCTCGCTCCCGCCCCTCGATGGGTGGTGATGCAGGACCCTCAGAACCCGCACCTGTGGCCACATCCAGTTCTGTGTCTGGCAGGGCTAGGGAGCCTGAGGTGGCTCCTCCAGAATCTCCAGACCTTCTGAAAATATATA
The DNA here is from genome assembly GCA_963277665.1 of Viscum album. NCBI lineage: Eukaryota > Viridiplantae > Streptophyta > Magnoliopsida > Santalales > Viscaceae > Viscum > Viscum album. The sequence goes on along the minus strand of OY728160.1, from coordinate 875,441,049 downwards.
GAGGGACACACTATGGGGCCCCATCAATATCAACTCAGGATCATTACCAAGATTTCAATCTCTATAAGTCCTCTCCACTGAATTCATCACTTCCATACATTGATCGTGCCAACTGACATCCATTCCCTTATCTATTACGTATAGTTCTTCGACTAGCATGGGCCGCTGCAGTGAGGCTGGTTGGGATTTCTGGCGGCACCCCTCCTAGAGGCATTCTAGTACTCATAGAGATAGTTACCCCACCCACCCAATCTACAGCTTCCCCCATCACTGGCGGGACCACCAGCGGGGTCGTGCCTGAGGTCATTGAGGTGGGGTCTGACAATGAGGATCTTCCGGTCAACCCAAGTCCCGCCGCGTCTGATCCAACGCCAGGCACCATGCCTGATCCCATGCCAGATGCGGATCCCACTGAAGACTTCTTGAGGGTGTACCCCGCATACGAGCCTTCCAACTGTGCGGATTAGGATGATATGGCCTATGACGAATAGGACAACAACATAGTCCACCGTCGATCATGGAATATGATCGTGCGATTTATCGAAAATACCCCCCAGACACTATGGATGGATGAGATGGAAAGACTTCGCTCGCGGCTGCGCGATCTATGTGCTGGGGGAGTGGATGCCCAACGTCCTCACCTACTCATCTGAGATCTTATGGCGGAGAATATCCGGGAGTATTATCGCAGCCTCAGTGTGGGCTGGAAGCGGAGGAAGGCGATGAACATCAAGAAGCTCCGAGAGGCTGAAGATGAGATCCAATGGCTACGGATCCAGAAGGATGAGCACTCAACCTCTCTTAATTCACAATCAGAGCTGATATTGCAATTGAAGGACCAGTTGGAAGAGGCAGAAGAGCGTCTAAGGAAATCTTCCGAAGAAATGGCCGTCATTCAGGATGACATAGAACATGCCCAAACTGAGGCTGATGAATTGCACCCCATCACTGCTGAGGAGGAGCGGGAGCTGAGCCGGCGGAAACAACTCCTGGACGCCACAAGTCAGAGGGTGGTGGAGTTGAAAATCTCTTTTGATGGGGTCAACCCGTCCATGGGAGAAATAAACCCCCGAGTGCTGTAAGGATCACAAACTCTGAAACATACTTTCATGTTTTGATTTTTGAATACATGAGTTTCGTTATCGAGGTTGGCTTTAGAACAATCGACGAGCCGTTCTTTCGGTGTGCTCTGATGCACAAGTGGGGTAATGCCAGGGGCGTTGGGATTAGTCTGAACATAGGGAAGTGGGAGGTGTGAATCGTGATACCCAAAATTCGGAACGCTATGGGGGTGGTGTGGAAATGAAGGATAACCGTTGACCATGTTTGAAACACAGTATCCCCATTGCATTAGCCTGAAATGGAGATAACAAATGAGGGAAGACTGTTGACCATGTTTGAAACACGGGACCTGACTCAAAATGATACCAATTGGTCTTCCGAAACGTTGGCCCAGGATAATAGGCGGGCCATAGGCCGAGCATCCATACTGTTAGGGGGTTCCTCCAGACGTGAAAGAGGACAAGGGTCCTAATAAGGGGCACACAAATCATGGAATGTGGAGTGAGGGTTTTCTGAAACAGAATCCAACACTCTTGAGGTTACACCATCGTGGTGGAAGCACACTGGATGGACGCATCAGTTTGATTGTGCATCATTCCTTCTTTCAGACAGGGCCTCTCTGGCGAGGGGGGCTGTCGATTCCCAATATCATCGTGGGGGCATCCCGAACTTGTTCAGGGTAGAGTTACAGTTACATAGTTCCCCCCGAGGGGTAAGTCCAAGGGGCTGGAAATGGGGAGGAACAGGACTTACGATTCTTGTGGCTGGACCCGAGGTGAAATGCCTGGGTGTCCCTACGTATCCCATGAGGATGGGAATCAAGCCGTACGTAGTTCTGGAAGCGTAGTGTAGTCATGGACCAATACTAACAGGTGAAATCCTCTCTAACAGAGGCTCTGGTGCATCCCATGATCAACATGGGGCATCCTGAACTTGTTCAGGGCAGAACCACAATTTAGTATCATGCGTTGAGGACATATGGCCTCCTGCAGTTTAACGTCATATGATAGTACGTGAAAGAGAAGATCCTAGGGAGAATGTGGCGTAATAGCTATGAATCCTACATGAATGAGGACTTGGAGTCCAAATCAGACCACGTACCCCCAGAGGAAACTCTTCAGGTTGAGGGACAAAGAGTGAGAATTAGGATGGGCCTGAAGCAGAGTGGTCAGGTATTTCTACATACCCCATGAGTATGGGAATCAATCCATACATAGTTTTGGAAGCGTAGTTTATCGTCATGTGGGACGATGAGAAGCCTGTCTGTGTTGGTACACATCCTACCAAAACTACTAAGCCCACGTGAGTAGTGCTCGGTGTGGGAAACAAGAAGTAATGGTGAGACTTTCCTGACACAGGAAGGGGCATGTTAAGATGGAGGGATTCTTGATGAATACCGGACCAATGAAGCTAACTCGTCCATGAAGCGCACCTGGACGTGCAAAGAGATAAAGTCGAGTATGTCGAAATTCCACTTGAACATGAGAGAGTGGAAATGTGTAAATCATGAAGCTTGAAATATGGACCAAAATGATGGTGGCGTGACGATGGAGGATAACTGTTGAACATGGCAGAAACACAGCATCCACATCGTGTTAGCCTAGAATGGGGACAGACAGACGAGGGTCAATCGTTGACCATGTTCGAAACACGGGACCATGTCGAAAATGTCTTTAGAGATCCTTAAGGGTGTTGGCCCAAAACGATAGGAGATCCCTTAGGTCCAGCATCCATGGAGAGCCCTTAAGCCTAGCATCCATGTCATCTGAGGGTCCTTTTTGATGTGGAAGAGGATTATAATCCAAATAGTGGGCTCACAAAGCCTGGACATGGAATGGGAGGAATGTCTCCATGAATATTACACACTTAGGGCTCTTTGTCAAAGCACATCTAAATACGTTAATGAGACATATTAGATATAGGGATTCGAGTCCATTCCCATAGGGAGATCTTATTTTAGGGTCATAGAGTTTGGACCATGGATGGGAGGAAACACAGGAGGCATGTGGTGGGGTAACTCAAATACCCGACGTGAATGGGAACCGGGGGCTCTGACCACCACGTGCTTCTCGGAAAGTTCTAGGTCGAGGGACCGAAAAAGAGAGTTGAGCTGGGCCTAATGCAAAATGGAAAGGCATTCCTATGTACCCCATGAGGATGGGGATCAAGCTACATGTAGTTCTTGAGAGGGTCTTAGTTTAAGGTCTTAGAACTCGGACCATGAATGGGTAAGGAGAGTAGGGGACACACGGTAAGGTGGTTACAGAACCTGATGTGAATGAGGACATAAGGCCTACTTACCATGTGTTCCCTAGGGAAGTGTTCAAGTCAAGGGACCGAACACAAAAGTTAGGCTGGGCCCATGGGGAAGTGCCCGAGCTCTCCTAGGTATCTCATGAGGATGAGAATAAATCCATACGTAGTTCTTGAAAGGTGGCACGACATGGTAAGGTACTCGTGAAAAGGATGAAAGGGGCGCGCAGGTCTAGCCCTTTCACCAAGAGAAGCGGTATTTGATAAATCTTGTTTGTCCTTTAAGGTGAGTGGTTTTTTTTGTGAAGCGACAAGCCTAGAGTAGCAAGCACTGGTGTCACCACAAGAATCAATCCGTGGTAGGCATTGAAAAATGGCATGGCGTATGACCAATACCAAACATGACGTCCTCTATGATGAGGTCATCACAATGCAGTGCCATTTTTCTTCATGTGGCCAGCATGATAATATCACAGTTTAGGGTCATGTGACAGGACCAAGCATGCATTTTAACGTCATGCAGCACAGATGTAGCAGAGACAATTCTAGGAGGGGAATGGGTATTGTTCCATGAAACATAACCGATGTGGATGGGGACATGATCCTTCATCACACCATACACAATTCTGAGATAGGAACCTCGAGCCAAGGGGCCCAAATAGGGGTGAGAGTGAAATGGGCATGAGGAAATATCTCCCAGCTGAGCTGGACTCAGAAACAAGACGTCCGGGTGACCCATCACATCCCATGGGGATGAGGATCAAGCCACACATATCCCTTAATGAAGATATTAGTTTATGGTCTTAGAGCTCGGATTGTGGGAGCCCCGAAGGATTCCATATTTCAGCTTTGTACCCCTGACATGCAGAGGTGCACTGAGGGATAACACCAAGAGTTTTGAGATTCCACATGGACACGGTGGGGTGAAACATAATGTGAATCATGCAACCATCATTAAAGTTCTAAAAGGACTGGCATGGCGACAAGGGATTACTGCTGACCATGTTTGCAACACAGTAAACTATCGCGTTGGCCTGAAATGGGAACAAAAAAATGAGCATCGACCGCTGACCATGTTCGCAACGTGAGATTTGTATCAATTTGTTGTCTGAAACCCTCGGGGGAGTTGGCCCGTAATGGTAGGAGAGACCTTAAGCATAGTATCCATGCCGTTCTTGGGGGTCCCTTTGGGTGTGAAAGATGATGGAAGCCCGAATAAAGGGGAACACAAATATTCACAAGTGGAAGGAACTTGACCAAGTTCAATCTGGAACTCTTGTTCCTAGACTAGAGTACTCTTAACACATGGGTGAACCACTGCAAGGGGTCTAGGGACTCAACTTGAGGGCGGCCAAGAGATGGAGGATTCCAGGGAGAAGGGGGGCATGGTGCCAAGAACCTTGTACCACACCTATTTATCCCTCTCGTGGAGAGGAACATGCCAAGGGGCCTAGGTGATCGGGAGATAGAGAGATCTCTAAGAGGTGGGGTTAGACCCGAAGTCTAAACATTCTTGTGGTCCTATGTATCCTATAAGGATGGGAATCAAGACACACATAGTTCTAGAAAGGTGCCTTTTAATTTCGTGCGAGACAGTAAATAGGAGGGCTAATTTTCAGAATGGGGTGTGCGTGGTGCGGCTATCACAAACCTGACGTGAATGAAGAAATAATCCTATACCATATCACACAGTCCCGTAGTCAAAGTCCTGAAGGTGGGGCAGAGAAGAAAAATTAGCAGAACTCAAGCTGAACGTAGTTCTCAAATGATCTTAGTTTAGGGTCTTAGAGCTTGGACCCGGGAGGGATGGCAGCCTTCCAAGTAAGTGCAAACCTTGACCCGATCCCTAAGCCCACGTGAGTCAAGCTCGGTGTGGGAAACAAGGGAGGAAGGTCTTTATTGTAATACTTGGAATTTACATCAGAGGGAAATTGGTGCAGAGCCCCGTAGGACGCCCTTATCATGGATTTTTCCTTCTAACACGCAAATGCGCACTGAGGAATAACATCAAGAGTGTCGAAGATCTACTTTGACATGAGAAGGAGGAGAAGGATGTGAATTGTGTAACCGACATTTTGGGCTTAATGGGGTTGGTGTGGAGATGAAGGATAACTATTAACCGTGGCGAAAAAACAGTATCTATATCGTGTTAGCCTGAAGTGGGAACAAAAAATGAGCATCGATCGCTGACCATATTCGCAATGCGGGATTTGTATCAATTTGTTATTCAAAACCCTCAGGTGCATTGACACGTAATGGTAGAAGAGCCCTTAAGCGTAGTATCCTTGCCGTTCGGGGCCCATAATGGTAGGAGAGCCCTTAGGCCTAGCATCCATGCCACTTGGGGGTCTCTTCAGGTGTGAAAGGTGATGGAAGCCCTAATGAAGAGAAACACAAAGCCTGAAAAGTGGGTGGAAACATGTCCGAGTAGAGTTTTATGCTCTAGGTAATAAACCAGAGTACCCTTAGGCACATTGGTGGACTGCTGAAAAGGGTCGACGAAGTGGCTCGGAAGAGGTAGGCCAAGGGGCCAAGGTGGGATGGAGATTTCCAGGAGATGGGGCTGGACCCGAAGTCTAGACGTTCGTGTGGTCCTACGTATCCCATAAGGATGGGAATCAAGCCACACGTAGTTCTCGAAGACACCCATGGGGCAGGATACCCTAACGAGGACGTGTACGGCGTGGCGAGTAACCCGACATGAATGAGGACATAATCCCATACCACGCCACACAGTCCCATAAGAGAGAACCTAGTCCAGGGGCCCGAAAAGGCCAAGGGGCCTGATAGCTGGGTTTTGGTCAGGGAGGCCTGGCCTACTCGCAGTTTAACGTCTTGCAGTGAGGACGAGGGTCAGGGAATAGGATTCCCTAGATAGGGGAGGTGTACGGCATGACGAGTAACCCGACATGAATGAGGATTTAATCCCACACCACACCGTACACTCTGGGTATGAACTTGGGATAAGGGGCCCGAGAAGGCCAAGGGGCTTGAGGCTAGGCCTCGGTCAGGAAGGCCTGGCCTACTCACAGTTTAATGTCTTGCAGTGAGGACGAGGGTTGGATAAGGTGTCTCTTCCGGGAATGTGTATGGTACGGTGAGTAACCCGACGTGAATGGGGAAATAATCCCATACCACACCGCACAATCCCATCATAGAGAACCTGGGCTAGGGGCCCGACAGTTGGCCCTGTTCGGAAAGAGTTTGTCACTTTGGGATGGGGCAGAACAAATCACTAAACTCGATGTTTGGGACATCTTGGGGTGGACCCAAAGATCCAGGGCGACTGTTGAACATGTTCGAAACACAGCGTCCCTATGGTGACTTGATATGGGAGCAAAAAATGAGCATCGACCGTTGACCACATTTGAAACGAGGGACTTGTATAGGCTTGTTGCTCGGCACCCTCGAGGGCGTTGGCCTGAAATGGTAAGAGGGACCTTAAGCCTGGTATCCATATCGTTCAGGGGCCCTTCCGGATGGGGAAGGTGATGGAATCCCAGTCAAGGAATGGGTGAAGCATAGCTGTACCCATCTCTCAAAGAGGCGAAAATCTCCAGGGGGTGGGATGTACGACCAAATCGAGTTTATATCGACATGAATTGGGGAAAAAGTTAACCCTACCATATGTCTTGACCCGAGGGGAATATTCTAGCTTTTGGGCTGGACCAACAGAATTTTTTTTTGGGCATTCCTACGTATCCCATGAGGATGGGAATCAAACCATACGTAGTTCTTGAAGGCCATGCAGTTTAACATCGTGCGATGAAGACGAGGGAGGATAGAAGAACGGGAGTGGACACATGGTGTGACCATTATAATCCTCGTATGAGTGGGGCTAAGGAAGCCTACTCTACATCATGCGAGGACCCTCTGAGGAAGCTATACCCAGGGGTGATAGTCAAAGAGAAGAGTTTGGGGCTGGGCTCAAAACAAAGCGTCTGAGCATTCCTACGTATCCCATGAAGATGGGAATCAAGCCATACATAGTTCTTGAAGCACAGTTTAATGTCATGTAGGACGATGAAACACATATCATCTGGGGATGTGTATGGTACGAAGAGTAACCCGACATGAATGAGGACATAATCCCATACTACACCATACAATCCCACAAGAGAGCCTGGATCGGGGAAAGGCCATGGGGACTGTGGTTGGGCCTCGGTCAGAAAGGCCTAACCAGCTTATAGTTTAACGTCTTTCAGTGAGGACGAGGGATATCTTAGTTTAAGGTCATAGATCTCAGACCATTTTGCAGTTTATTGTCATGCAGGACGATAATGAGCAGTTTAACGTCATGACGGACGATGATGTAGTTTAAAGTCATGCAAGACGATGTTGTAGTTTAAAGTCATGTAGGAACGTCCAGTTTAAGGTCATGTAGGACCATACAGTTTAAGGTCATGTGGGACCAGGGTGCAGTTTAGGGTCATGCGGGACCCGAGGCTCAGTCAAAGTATTGTTTGAGGAACTTGGCGTTGGTGGGAGGAGTTATGTGATCACCATCCATGGTTACCAAGGAGTATTCTCCATTGGGCTAGACCTTACGAATGATGTAAGGTCCTTCCCATTTGGGATCCAGCTTGGGTGGTTTCCTGCCGGGTATCATTGGCGCTCGGAGGGACAATACTAGGTCGCCTTGCAGAAAAGAGAGAAGGCAAACCTTCTTGTTGAAGGCTCTGGATATCTTATTCTAATGCATTTCCAGATTGTGCAGGGCACGAAGCCTGTTCTCGTCCAGTGCTTCCAATTCATCCAGACGGATTTCGGCAACCTTATATGGTGCCTACTGGTCATAGACTGCAGTGCGTAACGATGGAAGCTAGATATCGATGGGAAGGATGGACTAAACCCCATACACCAATGAATATGGAGTCACCTAGGTGGAATTGCGAGTCATCATCCGATACGCTTAGAGGGAGTTGGGGAGCTTGTCTGGCCAACTTTTCTTGTTCTGACAAACCATTTTCTACAAAATGTTAGAAAGGGTTTTGTTGAATGCCTCGATCTATCCATTTGCCTGCGCAAAGCGAAAGGTATGGTTCGAATGGATGTTGTACTTGGCGTACAATTTCTTCAGCTCTACTGCTCGGAAGTTGGTGCCGTTATCGGTGAGGACAGCATGAGGGACTCCAAACCGGTGGATGATGTTGGATCTCACGAAGTCAACGATGGAACGGGACTTGACCTCTTTGAGTGGAACTGTCTCTGCCCACTTGGAGAATAAATCTGTAGTGGTCAGGATAAACCTACACTGGCGAGCTGTCACCGATGGATATGGTCCCACTACATCGATTCCCCACACCGCAAATGGCTAAGAGTACTCAGTGTAGTGGAGAGGCTCTGGCTGCCGATGCAGGAAGTTAGCATGAAATTGGCACGTGTGGAATCTCTTGGTAAACTCAATACAATCATGGATCATAGAGGGCCATAAGTACCCCAGTCTCTAGATCTGATGGGACAGATTTGGCCCAGCTTGGTGGGCACCACAGGAAACGACATGAACCTCTTTCATGACCTGAGAAATATCGACTCCTTGAATGCAATGGGGGATAACAACATTGAATCCCGGCTTATAGAGGATCTGTTCAAGACTGGGACCACTCTAGAGGGTAAACTGCAGTGCGCGGCGTCGGATTCGATCGCGCTCGACCTGATCATCTGGGAGGCAACCATTTTGGAGGTACTCGACAAAAGGTGCCCTCCAGTCGAGAGTGGCCTCAACCATTGCATATGAAGAACCTGGGGCTCCTGGCATGGGGGATTCAGCAGTAAGATGGCTTAGCCGCAGGCCATCGTCATCCTCTGGGGTGACGGGGGAAATGACTCTCTAGTGTGCCACATGTATAATCATATCATCCTGTTCGAGTTCTTCAAGTGACATAGCTAGGCCGGCCAAAGTGTCCGATCGAACATTCTGTGACCGAGGGACATGGGTAACCTCTGGTCGAGAAGGGAACCAGGCCATTAGACAGAGGGTGCACTCCAATAATGGAACGAGCTCTGGCTTTCTGACAACATAGTTGCCATTGACCTACTTGATGACTAGTTCAGAATCCCCTTTCACGTGAAAATGGGGTACATCGATCTCAAGGGCCAGCTCAAGGCCAGTGATGAGAGACTGATACTCTGCATCGTTGTTGGTGCAGCCTTCTGACAACAAGAATGAGTATGGAAGAACGGCTTGTGCCGGGGTGATGAAGACGATACCCAGACCCACTCTGTTGAGCTTATAATAATTGATCTTCCTACCGATGGGGCTCCAGGAGGCACCTGCAAAGTGTATTTTCCAATATGAGATGGCATGATCGACTGAGAGGATTGCATCATCAGGAAAATATAGGTCCAGGGATTGATCCGCGGAGGTTGGATGGGCATCTAGGAAGTCTGACATTGCCTTCCCTTTTATAGCCTTTTGGGGCACAAACCTGATGTCAAACTACTGGAGGATCACTACCCACCACACTAGTCGGCTAGTCAACATGGGGCGGTTCAGGATGTACTTCAGTGGGTCTACCCAAGAGACCAACTGTACCTCATGGTGCTGTAGATAATGTCGCAATTTCTGTACAACAAACACAAGCACAAGACAACTCTTTTAGATGGGGGAGTATCTGGTCTCCGTATTGAGGAGCATGCGGCTGAGGTAATAGAGGATGTTCTATGTCACCTCATTGTTCTTCTGGGAGAGCAGGGTGCTGAGAGACCATTCTAGAGCGGTCACATAAAGGACCAATGACTTTCCGACAATGGGTGGCATCAGGACCAGGGGCTGGAGCAAATACTGCTTGATTTCTTCAAAGGTGGCCCAACACTATTCATCCCATTCATAGGCGGAGCCTTTCTTCATGAGCCGGGAAAAGGGCTTACACTTGCCAGCCATATTTTCAATGAATCGGCGTATGTAGGCTAAGTGGCCTTAAAGACCTCGAAGCTCCCGAATATTACTTGGGGGAGGCATCTGGATGATGGATTTGATCTTCTCTAGGTGGATCTCGATGCCTCAGTATCTGAAAACAAAGCCAAGAAACTTCTCGGAGGTGACCCCAAAGGCGCACGTTAACGGGTTCATCTTCAGGTGGCGGGAATAGAGGAAACCAAACACTTTCTCAAGGTCCTTGAGATAGTCCTGGAACTGGTGGGATTTGACCACCAGATCATCCACATAGCATTCCACCAATGTTCCCAAAATTGGCTTGAATATGCGATGCATGGCCTGCTGATAGGTGGCACCAGCATTTTTTAGGCCAAAGGGCATAAACTGGTAACAGAAAGTACCTTGTGGGACCCTGAAAGCGGTGGAATCCTCATCTTCGGGGGCCATCCAGATCTGGTTGTACCCAGAATAACCATCCATGAAGTAGAGGTCTTGAAACCCGGTCATGGCATCAATCAACAACTCTGTCACTGGGAGGGGAAAATCATCCTTCGAGCAGTGGCGGTTGAGACCGCAGAAGTCAATACAGACTCTGATCTTCCCGTTCTTCTTCCTGACTGGAACAATGTTGGATAGCCACTTGGGGTACTGGACTTCCTTGATGAAGTTGGATTTGATAATCTTGTAAACTTCAGCCTCAACCATGGCACCGTGAGAAGGGTGCATCTTTCTGGGAGGCTGCTTGAACCCGAGATGGTTTTTCGGGAGACCAAGGCTGTGGGAAACTACCTGGGGATCTAGTCCTGGAATCTCTCCATAACTCTAGGAAAAAAAATCTCAGTTATGCTTAAGGAAGTTCACGTACCGCTTCTACTCTTCAAGGGACATGGCAACACTGATCAATGTGGGTCTCGAATCTGCATCGCTACCAAGGTTCACCTATACCAGTTCATCGACCGTGGTAGAGACTCCTTCTTCAAAGGAGGTGGAAGAATCCTCTAGGTCCTCTTCTCCACTTGTGGAGGGATCTTCCGTGGGGGGAGTTGTCTCCGAGCCACCAGACTCCGATGGGAGGCTGGTGCCGGCTTGAGCGGCAATGGTCATCATGTCAGGAGATTCATGCGCCACTGAGACCATAGCGATGAAGGCAGTTGAACCAATCCCATATGGTCTTCATCCCATGGGGCCATGCTTGATAACATCAAGGTAGTAGTGGCGCGTCGGCTTGAGCCGGTTAATTCCAGCCTGGTGAAACAGAAATGTATAACGTACAGCCGTTTCCATGAGCCTGACATCCCGATACCATACAGGGGTAGGAGGTTCCTGGATCACCCGAGCCTGGTTGGTGTAGGAGTACGAGGTGATTTCCCACCGTCACTTGGACCTGGGAATATTCCTTCCTCTTATCCCCGAAATGGAAAAGCATTACCCCATGTTGGGGGTCATGGCCTCCAACCAATGGACTGGGAAGACATAGGTGTCATCCAGACCTACCCAAGGATCACTTGTGACTGGGGCGGGTTTAACCTCACTTGCCAGAATCTTCTTATCCTTTCTCTTGTAGTAGTCAGCATCCAAGTAGCGGGCTTCACAAGAGGAAAAAGGAGACGCATCTCCTTGGATTACGCCTACTCGACCATTGAGGGAGTATTTGAGGCATTGGTGATACGAAGAAGGGACCACTGCATGCAAGTGGAGATATGGCCTGCCCATTAATGCATTGTACGTGGTGTCCCGAGAGACAACCATGAATTTGGTACTGGAAAATAGGCCACCGAACTGGGTATTCAAATGGTTCTTGATGACCGGGGTCTTCTCGGTCCTGTCGTATCCCTGGATTCTATGGTCGGAGGGAGTTAGATCATCCTCAAACAACCCCAGCTTCTGCAATGTCCGGGTCGGGATTAGGTTGATCCCAAAACCCGTGTCGACAAGACAGTGGAAGACCTCCACGCCATTAAACTGGCCATTGATGTATAATGGACGAATGTGCCCCTGTATAGAAGGGTCTTCATCTTCACTAGAGAATGAGATAACTGCCTGGTATTCGACGTTCTCAATCACCTCGGCGTGGAAGCCTTCTGCAGCTGCTACCTCTGTCTCAAACTGGAGGGGACTTCTTAGGGCCTCAGCAAGTGCCTCACACATTTCAGATGACAGGAGAAGAGTCTCAAGGATATAAAGCATCGCTGGAATTCCATCAAGGTTCTTCAGAACATCATACTTCCGGGCCAGACACGATCCTCTGCTTATAGGAGGCCGCTCTGCAATTGGAGGCACGGCGGGCCCTGCCAGCTGAAATGGTGGCTGTCTAGTGCTAGGTACGCCTCATTGCTCACTGGTTGAGGCCTAAAGAGAGGCTACCGGATGCGGGTTGGGCAAATGAGATTGTCATGTAGTAGGGAGAGACTGGCCATGGTATGGATGAGGCAGCTCTACTTGATCTAGTAGCACAAACGGCGTTGGAGGTAGATCTGAGGGCACCAGACAAGGAGGTTGCGTGTGCTGAGCTCTACGCTGGGCCTGCTGTTGGGCCTCAGTTGTAACGACCCGAGAATTCATGTTTCGCGTATGATATGTTTCCCTTTAATTGGACCATCTTCTTTAAAAAGGAAATGAAATGAAAAACCGTAGCAACAAGCATGAATGAAATACTCCTTATTAAGAAACACCTTGATGATTACAACTTCCCACGATCAAAACATCACTAACCAAAGATCCCAACCAAGAACCCAATTACAATGATGGGAAGGCCGCTTAAAACTACTAGGAGCCCGAGAATGCGGTAGGAATTTCGAGCGTCCATCATAAGGAACATAAGTATGGCTGACGCCACCGCGACCATGCTCAGCACCAAGGGGATCAAACGAACCATCTTTCCTCTTCTCCTTCGGCCACTTTGAGTAAGGACACCTCGAGACCAGACCCCTTTTTATAAGCATCCTGATATGACCGTTAAACACCAACGGATAAAAATGTAGCCGTTGGCTCTCTCCTAATTTGTTATATTTAAAAGTTTTAATTTGAAAAACAATGGTTTTTGACACTAAGTTTTCCACTATTTGTTATATATATATACATTTAACTTGAGAAAGTAATTATTTGTTTATTTTTTTTTATAAAATGGTTGACTATACAGAATTTGGTGAGGTTTTACTTCTTTTACAAATATATATGTGCAAACTCTCGGTTTGTAGATGTACATGTATATATATTTTGTGAAAAACTGTATTTCAAATGAATTATACATATTTTCTAAATTATAAGTAATAATAAATACAAATGTTTATAACTCACTTTTATAATTAATGTTTTGAAATTATGTCGATGTTTCGGTTTCTTTGTTTTTCAAATTTTGCGGTGCAATGTTGAAATTTAAATTAATGCACATTTAATGGTGTAGTTTATTTTTTTTTGTTGAATGTGTAATGGTGTAAACAATGTTAATGTAAAATAGGGTGGGATGAACTAATTAATATACAATCATATTAAATGACCCATGACTTTTTAAATAATAAAAGTTAAAAATAATTGAAGGTTAAATAGGAATAATAATCGCTTATAAATCACCAAAGAATCTTGACTATCCTTAAAATAATTAAAACTGTAAATAATTAAATGTTAAATAATGATAAAATTTAATAATAAATTAAAACGCGGAAAGGGGGCGGGGAACCCGCGTTTTCCTCTTTACGCCGCGCTCAACTCATCCATCTGATTCTTTCTCCTTCAAATCTTAGCCGTCCAATGTTTTTTTTATCCGCATCAACTTCAGCCGTCGATCAGGCCGCGCTTAATCTCAACCGTCGTTTTGTTTTCTCCTTCTCCACGTCGCGCTCCTTCTTCTCGCGCCGAACCAGCAGCACTGCTGCACTTTTTTTTTCTTTCTCTTTGCCGTGTAGACCCAGCAACGCCCCTCTTTCCACGCGGTTGGCACCACCGATCTCAGCCTCAAGATTCTATCGTCTCCCTCATGCAAAGAAACCCCGACGTCTTCTCTTAAGTCGTGGACTTCACCGAAGGAGAGGAGTGGCTCTGCACCGTTGAGGAGTGCGCTGCAGCGAGCTCTTCTGGTTGCTGACCTCCGACCCGGTGTCACCCGGCCTTGTCGCCCATTTCCTCCTCCTCTCCGTTCTGGTAAGGGTCAGACCATGTTTTAAAAAAAAATTGTTTTAAACTTCGGTTTTCATCTACATACAAGTATATTCGGGTTATATGTATATCATTATATATCTTACATGTTTTTTCCCCGGTTCCTCATGCCTCGTTTTCTTTTTTTCTCTTCCGATCCAAGTTAAGGTAAGGGTGAAGTTTAGAATTGTTGTGGTTCTTGTAAGGGTTTACTTTAAACTTTTGTTTTTACAAAACCAATAATTTATAGTTCTATGTTCACGGTTTTGTAAATTCTTATATATATATAATACGTGTAATCAGGTGTTAAGTATTTACGTATATATATTCCCTTTTCCAAATCTAATTCTAAGATTTCCAATTATTTCATTATTGTATATTATGTTATAGTATAAAATCATCGTTTTCATATAGTTATGAACATATGGTTTCATGGATAATTAACCCTATATGTTTTGGTTTTAAGAAAATAAATGGATGTTGGTTAGAGGTATTCTAATCTTAAAAAATTTAATAGTCTTTGATTAAATTGTGTAAAAAACCTATATATACACTTTGCGAATATATGATTATGTAAAACGTATAAATATAAAGGTTTATTTTCCCAAAACCCTATTTTCGATTAATAATTGTTAGGACTTAATTTATACTTTGATACAGGTAGGATTTTAATAATTTTGGTGGTCGCTAAGCCAATATGTATTTTCTTTCACTTATGAGTTTGTTCAATTAAAGGGGTTATACTGGCATATACCCTGGATGTAATTTATGATTTAACAGAATGTACTTTGGATTACCTTTAAATTTACATTAAAGGATTAAGAATTTAAGGGTTTATGTCATCAGGAAGAAACCAATTATTTTTTTGAAGTTAACTTACAGTTGTGATTATTAGTGGTCAAACTTGTTATGGTTTAATTACAAGTTCAATGACATGTTTATAACAATAATTAATGTCAAGTATATTCTTTAAGTGTTCCAATTACATGTAGTCGTGAAGTTATCATTTCATGTGACAGACCCCTTTTATTCATTATTTTATGTGTCTTATTTATTATCACATACGCAAGAGTTACTTTTCTTATACATGCCATATATGATTACTATCATTTGGTAGAATGTCTAATGCATGTTATAATGTTATATTTTATGCATTTAATCCTTCTGTAAATATCATTTCATATTTTTATTTTATTTTATTGATAAATCACCAAATATTAATAAAGAATCTAAGAACCCGTTATTTGGAGTGGTATGGGACACCCCAAATAACATCACCTTAAATTAGGTATCCAAAGCGGTATGGGATGCCTTGGATACATAGTCCCCTAAGACATAAGAGGATTGTATTGGACTGATTACGTGACGGGAGGGGCCCGCTATATCCCTCGATGCATCGATAGGTCTCATGAGACAAAACAGAGTCAGGACATAAGGCCTGACAACAGTTACGGTTCAGGTGAAATTCCTGGACATAGACGGTTCAGGTGAAATTCCTGGACATAGATGATCATGGTCTTGGCACGAGGCCTTGACACAGTCTGGAATTATACCCTCCTCTTAATGTTTTAGTAATTGAACAACCTTGGGGTTTCCCGACTATTATGATATCCCTAGTTCAGAGCCTTTTGTATGCACAAAATGAATTAATGGGATGACATGATATGTCGCAGTAGTTCTGGACTTGATTCATTTAAAAACAGTTTGTGTTACTACATGAGGAAAGATATGGATATGGCATCATGACACATGCACCAGTTATGTTCATTATTATAGCATTTTTTTTATTATGTCCTGTGCACTCAGAACTGCCTTGATAAAAGTATCCACTACATTGCATGTTGTTAAAGGTCATGTGTTACACAAGCAATTAATTTCCCTAAATGGAACTGCATACTCTGATCATGTTTACATTAAAGCTCATTTCAAGTACGTGCTTCTTTGTGCAAATGGTTTTCAAAGAAAGATGGATTTCATGTATTTAAGAAATGATAATGTTTTGTTTTAGTAAAGTATTTTTATTCTTTTCAAAAGGACCTTTGTAAGAAAGGATTTTCTTAAAATGTTTTTTTTAAAACCCCTTACTGGGCATTTTTTCTCACCCTACGTTTTGCTTAAAATTTTTCAGGCACGGTTGATACTAATGAAGTCAATCAGAAGCAGTTGGTTTCCCAGAATCCTGAGCCTCGCGATCTTCTGTAGAATTGAGACATGATATTTAATTTGTAATGTTAAGTATATCATGTCTCATTAAGCACCCCGTTATTGGGGGTCGCTATAGTTGGTATCAGAGGATGGGTTCAGGAAACTCTGGAAAACCAGGTGATATAAATATATTGCTAAGACTAACTAAATAAAAATGTTATTATTTTCAGATGGCTGACGTACCTACTGACCTTTTGTCACTCCCCACCGAGGCTCTAGAGAACATCATATCTCTAGCTAGCCGTGATAACTTCCTGAACTATGCCCAAATTCGCATGACGTGTAAGCACTTGTACGATGTGTCGAACTCATCTAGGGTGCTTAGTCTCCACCGGGGAATGGGGATGGACTATCTTCTAATGATGATGACCCAGTTTCCCTCGTATGCACATCAGGGAAGGTATCATGAAGGACTCTTCCGAGTGTTTACAACCGGCGGGGAATTTGGCACAATGCTTGATAACCCTTTTCAAGAAGCTGCTGCTACTGGAAACCTCCGAGCAGCTTATCTGTGCCAGGTCCTGCATTACGGCTTCTGGGGCCAGTTAATGGACTTTGGAGCGTTGGAAAGTGAGACCACTCGTGTGTCTCTTAGGCAAGAAGTGTACACCGACGTTTCCCAACTTCACACCCCTTACACTAAACTCAGGAGGCGTTATAAATGTTCCCATGAGTTTAGTCCTGTTTGTTCATCTTGTGTGTGGTTTGTGGAGTTAGAGAGTTTCGACTCTCTTTGTGGAGTCCGTCTGGAAAACCCAGACTTTAATGTGTAAACTTTTATAATTAAAAAGTTTATGATCTCATTCTTCTTAGTGTTGTTAAGTGACCTCTATTGTATGCCTTTTCTTCCAGATGACAGGTCAGATGAACCTCTCGTCTCTACCTGACGAGTTAGTAGAGGTTATCTTGATCAGAACTTGTATGGTGGACTTTCCATCTTTTCTCCATCTACGAGGGTCCTGTCAACGTCTTCTGGACATAGCGAATAGTCCGTAAATTCTCCGCGCATGTCAGGAGAATGAACATGTGATTCACCTCCTTGCCACTACCCAGCCCCCCTACTATAGACGAAGGGGGAGATACCATGAAGGGCTTTTTCAGTGTTTCTCTATGGCACGGAACTTCTCCGCCAGAGCTTGCTTTCTCATAGCAGCTCAGGATGGCCACCTCAATGCCGCCTACATGTTCCAGATCCTGAACGTCAGCCTTCTCAATCTCGTCGTTCCCCTCAACTACCTCGAGCGAGATGAAGTTCGAAGGGTTACTAGGGGATTCGTCCGCTCGGACGTCTCAGAGCTGTTTATTGCACGGGCCTCCTTGTAGAAGCCTGTGTGTAGTGCCCATGAGTAGGAGTACAAGTCTTATTGCTCAAAGTGTATCTGGGTCAAGGAAACAGTGGAGCTGTGTACCAGTTTAGGGGTTCCATTAACCGAGCCAGGCCTTCAGTTTTGGTAGTGTTGTGCGACCGAGGTCTTTTTCTTGTTTTTTTAATAGAATTGCGAGGACGCAATTCTTTGAAGGGGGAGATGATGTAACGACCCGAGAATTCATGTTTCGCGTACGATATGTTTCCCTTTAATTGGACCATATTCTTTAAAAAGGAAATGAAATGAAAAACCGTAGCAACAAGCATGAATGAAATAATCCTTATTAAGAAACACCTTGACGATTAAAACTTCCCACGATCAAAACATCACTAACCAAAGATCCCAACCAAGAACCCAATTACAATGATGGGAAGGCCGCTTAAAACTACTAGGAGCCCAAGAATGCGGGAGGGATTTCGAGCGTCCATTATAAGGAACATAAGTATGGCTGACGCCACCGCGACCGTGCTCAGCACCAAGGGGATCACACGAACCATCTTTCCTCTTCACCTTCGGCCACTTTGAGTAAGGACACCTCGAGACCAACCCCCTTTTTATAAGCATCCCGATATGACCGTTAAACACCAACGGATAAAAATGTAGCCATTGGCTCTCTCCTAATTTTTTATATTTAAAATTTTTAATTTGCAAAACAATGGTTTTTGACACTAAGTTTTCCACTATTTGTTATATATATATATACATTTAACTTGAGAAAGTAATTATTTGTTTAATTTTTTTTTATTTTTATAAAATGGTTGACTATACTGAATTTGGTGAGGTTTTACTTCTTTTACAAATATATATGTGCAAACTCTCGGTTTGTAGATGTACATGTATATATATGTTGTGACAAACTGTATGTCAAATGAATTATACCTATTTTCTAAATTATAAGTAATAATAAATACAAATGTTTATAACTCGCTTTTATAATTAATGTTTTGAAATTATGTCGATGTTTCGGTTTCTTTGTTTTTCAAATTTTGCGGTGCAATGTTGAAATTTACATTAATGCACATTTAATGGTGTAGTTTATTTAATGTTTTTGTTGAATTTGTAATGGTGTAAACAATGTTAATGTAAAATAGGGTGGGATGAACTAATTAATATACAATCATATTAAATGACCCATGACTTTTTAAATAATAAAAGTTAAAAATAATTGAAGGTTAAATAAGAATAATAATCGCTTATAAATCACCAAAGAATCTTGACTATCCTTAAAATAATTAAAACTGTAAATAATTGAATGTTAAATAATGATAAAATTTAATAATAAATTAAAATGCGGAAAGGGGGCGGGGAACCCGCATTTTCCTCTTTACGCCGCACTCAACTCATCCATCTGATTCTTTCTCCTTCAAATCTTAGACGTCCAATGTTTTTTTTATCCGCATCAACTTCAGCCGTCGATCAGGCCGCGCTTAATCTCAACCATCGTTTTGTTTTCTCCTTCTCCACGTCGCGCTCCTTCTTCTCGCGCCGAACCAGCAGCACTGCTGCACTTTTTTTTTTCTTTATCTTCACCATGTAGACCCAGCAACGCCCCTCTTTCCACGCGGTTGGCACCGCCGATCTCAGCCTCAAGATTCTGTCATCTCCCTCATGTAAAGAAACCCCGGCGTCTTCTCTTAAGTCACGGACTTCACCGAAGGAGAGGAGTGGCTCTGCACTGTTGAGGAGTGCGCTGCAGCGAGCTCTTCTGGTTGCTGACCTCCGACCCGGCGTCACCCGGCCTTGTCGCCCATTTCCTCCTCCTCTCCGTTCTGGTAAGGTTCAGACCATGTTTTTAAAAAAAATTGTTTTAAACTTCGGTTTTCATCTACATACAAGTATATTCGGGTTATATGTATATCTGTATATATCTTACATGTTTTTTTCCCCGGTTCCTCATGCCTCGTTTTCTTTTTTTCTCTTCCGATCCAAGTTAAGGTAAGGGTGAAGTTTAGATTTGTTGTGGTTCTTGTAAGGGTTTACTTTAAACTTTTATTTTTACAAAACCAATAATTTATATTTCTGTGTTCACGGTTTTGTAAATTCTTATATATATATAATACGTTTAATCGGGTGTTAAGTATTTACGTATATATATTCCCTTTTCCAAATCTAATTCTAAGATTTCCAATTATTTCATTATTGTATATTATGTTATAGTATAAAATCATCGTTTTCATATAGTTATGAACATATGGTTTCATGGATAATTAACCCTATATGTTTTGGTTTTAAGAAAATAAATGGATGTTGGTTAGAGGTATTCTAATCTTAAAAAAATTTAATAGTCTTTGATTAAATTGTGTAAAAAACCTATATATACACTTTGCGAATATATGATTATGTAAAACGTATAAATATAAAGGTTTATTTTCCCAAAACCCTATTTTCGATTAATAATTGTTAGGACTTAATTTATACTTTGATACAGGTAGGATTTTAATAATTTTGGTGGTTGCTAAGCCAATATGTATTTTCTTTCACTTATGAGTTTGTTCAATTAAAGGGGTTATACTGGCATATACCCTGGATGTAATTTATGATTTAACAGAATGTAATTTGGCTTACCTTTAAATTTACATTAAAGGATTAAGAATTTAAGGGTTTATGTCATCCGGAAGAAACCAATTATTTTTTTGAAGTTAACTTACAGTTGTGATTATCAGTGGTCAATCTTGTTATGGTTTAATTACAAGTTCAATGACATGTTTATCACAATAATTAATGTCAAGTATATTCTTTAAGTGTTCCAATTACATGTAGTCGTGAATTTATCATTTCATGTGACAGACCCCTTTTATTCATTATTTTATGTGTCTTATTTATTATCACATACGCAAGAGTTACTTTTCTTATACATGCCATATATGATTACTATCATTTGGTAGAATGTCTAATGCATGTTATAATGTTATATTTTATGCATTTAATCCTTATGTAAATATCATTTCATATTTTTATTTTATTTTATTGATAAATCACCAAATATTAATAAAGAATCTAAGAACCCGTTATTTGGAGTGGTATGGGACACCCTAAATAACATCACCTTAAATTAGGTATCCAAAGCGGTATGGGATGCCTTGGATACATAGCCACCTAAGACATAAGAGGATTGTATTGGACTGATTACATGACGGGAGGGGCCCGCTATAGCCCTCGATGCATCGATAGGTCTCATGAGACAAAACAGAGTCAGGACATAAGGCCTGACAATAGTTACGGTTCAGGTGAAATTCCTGGACATAGACGGTTCAGGTGAAATTCTTGGACATAGATGATCATGGTCTTGGAACGAGGCCTTGACACAGTCTGGAATTATACCCTCCTCTTAATTTTTTAGTAATTGAACAACCTTGGGGTTTTCCGACTATTAGGATATCCCTAGTTCAGAGCCTTTTGTATGCACAAAATGAATTAATGGGATGACATGATATGTCGCAGTAGTTCTGGACTTGATTAATTTAACAACAGTTTGTGTTACTACATGAGGAAAGATATGGATATGGCATCATGACACATGCACCAGTTATGTTCATTATTACAACATTTTTTTTATTATGTCCTGTGCACTCAGAACTGCCTTGCTAAAAGTATCCACTACATTGCATGTTGTTAAAGGTCATGTTTTACACAAGCAATTAATTTCCCTAAATGGAACTACATACTCTGATCATGTTTACATTAAAGCTCATTTCAAGTACGCGCTTCTTTGTGCAAATGGTTTTCAAAGAAAGATGGATTTCATGTATTTAAGAAATGATAATGTTTTGTTTTAGTAAAGTATTTTTATTCTTTTCAAAAGGACCTTTGTAAGAAGGGATTTTATTAAAATGTTTTTTTTAAAACCCCTTACTGGGCATTTTTGCTCACCCTACGTTTTGCTTAAAATTTTTCAGGCACAGTTGATACTAATGAAGTCAATCAGAAGCAGTTGGTTTCCCAAAATCCTGAGCCTCGCGATCTTCTGTAGAAATGAGACATGATATTTAATTTTTAATGTTAAGTATATCATGTCTCATTAAGCACCCCGTTTTTGGGGGTCGCTATAGTTGGTATCAGAGGATGGGTTCAGGAAACTCTGGAAAACCAGGTGATATAAATATATTTCTAAGACTAACTAAATAAAAACGTTATGATTTTCAGATGGCTGACGTACTTGCTGACCTTTTGTCACTCCCCACCGAGGCTCTAGAGAACATCATATCTCTAGCTAGCCGTGATAACTTCCTGAACTATGCCCAAATTCGTATGACGTGTAAGCACTTGTATGATGTGTTGAACTCATCTAGGGTGCTTAGTCTCCACTGGGGAATGGGGATGGACTATCTTCTAATGATGATGACCCAGTTTCCCTCATATGCACGTCGGGGAAGGTATCACGAAGGACTCTTCCGAGTGTTTACAACCGGCGAGGAATTTGGCACAATGCTTGATAACCCTTTTCAAGAAGCTGCTACTGCTGGAAACCTCTGAGCAGCTTATCTGTGCCAGGTCCTGCACTAAGGCTTCTGGGGACAGTTAATGGACTTCAGAGCGTTGGAAAGTGAGACCACTCGTGTGTCTCTTAGGCAAGAAGTGTACACCGACGTTTCCCAACTTCACACCCCTCACGCTAAACTCAGGAGGCGTTATAAATGTTCCCATGAGTTTAGTCCTGTTTGTTCATCTTGTGTGTGGTTTGTGGAGTTAGAGAGTTTCGCCTCTCTTTGTGGAGTCCATCTGGAAAACTCAGACTTTAATGTGTAAACTTTCATAATTAAAAAGTTTATGATCTCATTCTTCTTAGTGTTGTTAAGTGACCTCTCTTGTATGCCTTTTCTTCCAGATGACAGGTCAGATGAACCTCTCGTCTCTACCTGACGAGTTAGTAGAGGTTATCTTGATCAGAACTTGTATGGTGGACTTTCCATATTTTCTCCATCTACGAGGGTCCTGTCAACGTCTTCTGGACATAGCAAATAGTCCGGAAATTCTCCGCGCATGTCAGGAGAATGAACATGTGATTCACCTCCTTGCCACTACCCAGCGCCCCTACTATAGACGAAGGGGGAGATACCATGAAGGGATTTTTTAGTGTTTCTCTATGGCACAGAACTTCTCCGCCAGAGCTTGCTTTCTCATAGCAACTCAGGATGGCCACATCAATGCTGCCTACATGTTCCAGATCCTGAACGTCAGCCTTCTCAATCGCGTCGTTCCCCTCGACTACCTCGAGCGAGATGAAGTTCGAAGGGTTACTAGGGGATTCGTCCGCTCGGACGTCTCAGAGCTGTTTATTGCACGGGCCTCCTTGTGGAAGCCTGTGTGTAGTGCCCATGAGCAGGAGTAAAAGTCGTATTGCTCAAAGTGTATCTGGGTCAGGGAAACAGCGGAGCTGTGTACCAGTTTAGGGGTTCCGTTAACCGAGCTAGGCCTTCAGTTTTGGTAATGTTGTACGACCGAGGTCTTTTTCTTGTTTTTTTTAATAGAATTGCGAGGACGCAATTCTTTGAAGGGGGAGATGATGTAACGACCCGAGAATTCATGTTTCACGTACGATATGTTTCCCTTTAATTGGACCATCTTCTTTAAAAAGGAAATGAAATGAAAAACCGTAGCAACAAGCATGAATGAAATACTCCTTATTAAGAAACACCTTGACGATTACAACTTCCCACGATCAAAACATCACTAACCAAAGATCCCAACCAAGAACCCAATTACAATGATGGGAAGGCCGCTTAAAACTACTAGGAGCCCGAGAATGCGGTAGGGATTTCGAGCGTCCATTATAAGGAACATAAGTATGGCTGACGCCACCGCGACCGTGATCAGCACCAAGGGGATCACACGAACCATCTTTCCTCTTCTCCTTCGACCACTTTGAGTAAGGACACCTCGAGACCAGCCCCCTTTTTATAAGCATCCTGATATGACCGTTAAACACCAACGGATAAAAATGTAGCCGTTGGCTCTCTCCTAATTTGTTATATTTAAAAGTTTTAATTTGCAAAACAATGGTTTTTGACACTAAGTTTTCCGCTATTTGTTATATATATATATACATTTAACTTGAGAAAGTAATTATTTGTTTAATTTTTTTTATTTTTATAAAATGGTTGACTATACTGAATTTGGTGAGTTTTTACTTCTTTTACAAATATATATGTGCAAACTCTCGGTTTGTAGATGTACATGTATATATATGTTGTGACAAACTGTATGTCAAATGAATTATACCTATTTTCTAAATTATAAGTAATAATAAATACAAATGTTTATAACTTGCTTTTATAATTAATGTTTTGAAATTATGTCGATGTTTCGGTTTCTTTGTTTTTCAAATTTTGCGGTGCAATGTTGAAATTTACATTAATGCACATTTAATGGTGTAGTTTATTTAATGTTTTTGTTGAATGTGTAATGGTGTAAACAATGTTAATGTAAAATAGGGTGGGATGAACTAATTAACATACAATCATATTAAATGACCCATGACATTTTAAATAATAAAAGTTAAAAATAATTGAAGGTTAAATAAGAATAATAATCACTTATAAATCACCAAAGAATATTGACTATCCTTAAAATAATTAAAACTGTAAATAATTGAATGTTAAATAATGATAAAATTTAATAATAAATTAAAACGCGGAAAGGGGGCGGGGAACCCGCGTTTTCCTCTTTACGCCGCGCTCAACTCAGCCATCTGATTCTTTATCCTTCAAATCTTAGCCGTCCAATGTTTTTTTTATCCGCATAAACTTCAGCCGTCGATCAGGCCGCGCTTAATCTCAACCGTCGTTTTGTTTTCTCCTTCTCCACATCGCGCTCCTTCTTCTCGCACCGAACCAGCAGCACTGCTGCACTTTTTTTTTCTTTCTCTTCGCCGTGTAGACCCAGCAACGCCCCTCTTTCCACGCGGTTGGCACCGCCGATCTCAGCCTCAAGATTCTGTCATCTCCCTCACGCAAAGAAACCCCGACGTCTTCTCTTAAGTCGCGGACTTCACCGAAGGAGAGGAGTGGCTCTACACCGTTGAGGAGTGCGCTGCAGCGAGTTCTTCCGGTTGCTGACCTCCGACCCGGCGTCACCCGGCCTTGTCGCCCATTTCCTCCTCCTCTCCGTTCTGGTAAGGGTCAGACCATGTTTTTAAAAAAAATTGTTTTAAACTTCAGTTTTCATCTACATACAAGTATATTCGGGTTATATGTATATCAGTATATATCTTACATGTTTTTTTCCCCGGTTCCTCATGCCTCGTTTTCTTTTTTTCTCTTCCGATCCAAGTTAAGGTATGGGTGAAGTTTAGCTTTGTTGTGGTTCTTGTAAGGGTTTACTTTAAACTTTTGTTTTTACAAAACCAATAATTTATAGTTCTGTGTTCACGGTTTTGTAAATTCTTATATATATATAATATGTGTAATCAGGTGTTAAGTATTTACGTATATATATTCCCTTTTCCAAATCTAATTCTAAGATTTCCAATTATTTCATTATTGTATATTATGTTATAGTATAAAATCATCGTTTTCATATAGTTATGAACATATGGTTTCATGGATAATTAACCCTATATGTTTTGGTTTTAAGAAAATAAATGGATGTTGGTTAGAGGTATTCTAATCTTAAAAAAATTTAATAGTCTTTGATTAAATTGTGTAAAAAACCTATATATAAACTTTGCGAATATATGATTATGTAAAACGTATAAATATAAAGGTTTATTTTCCCAAAACCCTATTTTCGATTAATAATTGTTAGGACTTAATTTATACTTTGATACAGGTAGGATTTTAATAATTTTGGTGGTCGCTAAGCCAATATGTATTTTTTTTCACTTATGAGTTTGTTCAATTAAAGGGGTTATACTGGCATATAACCTGGATGTAATTTATGATTTAACAGAATGTACTTTGGCTTACCTTTAAATTTACATTAAAGGATTAAGAATTTAAGGTTTTATGTCATCAGGAAGAAACCAATTATTTTTTTGAAGTTAACTTACAGTTGTGATTATCAGTGGTCAATCTTGTTATGGTTTAATTACAAGTTCAATGACATGTTTATCACAATAATTAATGTCAAGTATATTCTTTAAGTGTTCCAATTACATGTAGTCGTGAAGTTATCATTTCATGTGACAGACCCCTTTTATTCATTATTTTATGTGTCATATTTATTATCACATACGCAAGAGTTACTTTTCTTATACATGCCATATATGATTACTATCATTTGGTAGAATGTCTAATGCATGTTATAATGTTATATTTTATGCATTTAATCCTTCTGTAAATATCATTTCATATTTTTCTTTTATTTTATTGATAAATCACCAAATATTAATAAAGAATCTAAGAACCCGTTATTTGGAGTGGTATGGGACACCCCAAATAACATCACCTTAAATTAGGTATCCAAAGCGGTATGGGATGCCTTGGATACATAGCCCCCTAATACATAAGAGGATTGTATTGGACTGATTACGTGACAGGAGTGGCCCACTATAGCCCTCGATGCATCGATAGGTCTCATGAGACAAAACAGAGTCAGGACATAAGGCCTGACAACAGTTACGGTTCAGGTGAAATTCCTGGACATAGACGGTTCAGGTGAAATTCCTGGACATAGATGATCATGGTCTTGGCATGAGGCCTTGACACAGTCTGGAATTATACCCTCCTCTTAATGTTTTAGTAATTGAACAACCTTGGGGTTTCCCGACTATTAGGATATCCCTAGTTCAGAGCCTTTTGTATGCACAAAATGAATTAATGGGATGACATGATATGTCGCAGTAGTTCTGGACTTGATCCATTTAACAACAGTTTGTGTTACTACATGAGGAAAGATATGGATATGGCATCATGACACATGCACCAGTTATGTTCATTATTACAGCATTTTTTTTATTATGTCCTGTGCACTCAGAACTGCCTTGCTAAAAGTATCCACTACATTGCATGTTGTTAAAGGTCATGTGTTACACAAGCAATTAATTTCCCTAAATGGAACTGCATACTCTGATCATGTTTACATTAAATCTCATTTCAAGTACGTGCTTCTTTGTGCAAATGGTTTTCAAAGAAAGATGGATTTCATGTATTTAAGGAATGATAATGTTTTCTTTTAGTAAAGTATTTTTATTCTTTTCAAAAGGACCTTTGTAAGAAAGTATTTTCTTAAATTTTTTTTTTAAAACCCCTTACTGGGCATTTTTGCTCACCCTACGTTTTGCTTAAAATTTTTCAGGCACAATTGATACTAATGAAGTCAATCAGAAGCAGTTGGTTTCCCAGAATCTTGAGCCTCGCGATCTTCTGTAGAAATGAGACATGATATTTAATTTGTAATGTTAAGTATATCATGTCTCATTAAGCACCCCATTTTTGGGGGTCGCTATATCAGTGGCGTGCATGACCTAGCTGGAGGTTCCAACTGATGCACCTCGATGACCCATGTAGTTGCGGCTCCACCGACGTTGACATCGAACGAGGACATTGGGGAGGTTCTCTTGGCGTTCCCCCTCGTCGGGAGTCATATAGGGATTTACTAACTCCACAGTATTAACCAAAGTGTACCCCTGACTATTTCTTGAGGATTCATCCATCACTAGGTGGATTCTGGGAGGAATCCCCATCTCAGGGGGCATGAAGTCACCGAGAGTGCGGGATAATGGCGACAGTGGCGGAGCGTGTTTCTTCTTCTTGCGCCACCGCTGCTTGCCCTTCTGGGAAGAGGCCAGGTGAGATGATGATGTAGAGGTACTGGTCGCATCTTCTAAAGGCTCTAGCTGATTCAGGCATGCCTGAATAATACTATGGGCACATGCGACTATTTTACAAGCCATCCAGTCATCGTACTTCTGGGATCCGCAGCTGGGAACCTGCTGCCACTCTCCATCGTCGTCGCTACCATTTTCTGACTTCACAAAGACACCTACCACTTGTGTTAGGGATGGGCCCAACCTGACTATGTTGTTATCGACTTGATCTTGGAGCCAGTCTTTAAACACATATCACTACTTGAGGGTATGCCCCAAGATCTAATGATAGGGGAAATAGTTGGGGTGATCAGTGAGATTCACCTCTGTCGGCCTTCTGCACTTGGGTAAGTGCACAATCCCCTACTCTAGGGTGCTACAGAAGTAACCAGGGACCTGATTCTCATTGAACGAGTAAGTCTGGTGCCTTATTTTCAGATAGGGGGCTCTAGGAGCCTGGCCCTGACGAGGGAACGGAGGGGCCTACCGAGGAGGCAGAGCCTGATTGTCTTGCCTAGGTGGTGGTGGCGTGTTGCACAGGGGAACCTGCCAATTCTGGGACGATCGCTGTTGGGAAGAAGGCTGTGCCTGAGGTGGAGGGCCTCTGCGAGGTTGCAGAGTCGGTGCCACTGGCAGTAATTCTAGCTACCTGGGGCCCTCTATTTGGGCCACTGCAGTGGGATCGGCTTTGGCAGCCCTCCTTGATGGGATCACAGGGGGCAGCAGACGCACCTGACTAGCCTGTTACAGTGCCTCCTCAAGGCGCTGAGCCTTATCTGAGAAATCTTGAAACCCTCCAGGGTAGTTCTGAGTGATCAAGGAAGGAACCAGTTCTGCTTTGACATTCCCTACGTACATCGTTAGTAATTTCTCCTGAGTTAGTGGCATATCGAGGGAGTATGTGAGCCCCTTCCACCGGGTGATGAAGTCCTCAACTCTCTCATCAGGCCTTTGTTTGCACTTGAAGAGGTCTGCGATACTAGTCTTTCGCGTGGTGGAGCTGAACTGGTATAGGAATTTCAGGAGAAGATCCTCCTAGCCGGTCACCGATCCAATAGGGAGCTGGCTGTACCAGACGAACGTAGGGCCCTCCAATGTCTGTACAAAACATCGAATCTTGGCGACTTCCTATTGTGCTGGGGTCCCCAACATCAGGCCACACCTGAAAAAAATGGGCCAGGTGCTGTGACGGGTCCCCTGTCCCGTTAAAGGGTGAGAAAGTGGGATTTCCAAAACCTGGAGGTGCAGGAATATCATATACCCACGCAGGATATGGCTTTCCATCTAGTGGGACTACCACCTGCCGCGTTTCTAACGCCTCAAGGAAGGAGATGAGTGTTGCTATAGGATCATCCGGGCGGGGGTCCCTGTCTTGGCGGGGATCCCTAACCACGAGCGCGTTGCTGGGCTGTTCGACATGGTAGACGGCCTCAACATCTCATGGAGAGACTGGCGGAGCGGCTATAGGAACTCGGGCCGGATTCCTCAGATTGCCGCACCGTTCGGAAGGGTTTGGTGATATGTATCACGCCCTCTTGCCGTGCGTTCCAGCTTCAGCCCTACCCGCGGGAGCGGTATGATCCGGTTTTCCCGGAGGCATCTCGTTGGGGGGGGGGGGTTTCCTACCCCTCCTGCCCCGGTCTAGGATCACCATAGTCAGGTCGCTGCTCTATAGCGCGCTCGGCTAGGAGTTTGTCAAGCATCCTCTTCTGTTCGGCAAGTTGCTGGTGCAACGCGGCCTTCTCGGGGTCTTCCTCTATCTTCTGCACTGAGGCGGATGGGTCGGAGTGCTTGACAGCTCCGACATTCTCTTTACCCTTACCAGCATTCCGGATGAGCACCAACAACTTGGTGGGTGTAGGGAGACCTAGTAGGTTCCTTTGCTGGCTGGTAATCCTCCCTGATGGGTCCAAAAATGGTGGAAAATCCTTAGAGGGTAAGTCTCCATCAACAAATTCTAGGTCGTCCTCCTTGTCCACTATGTCATCCATGTGGACCATGACCCTTCCCGGGGGTATGTCCTCGATATCGCATAGCGAGTCAGGTTGCCGTCGAAGAGGGATGAAGAGGAGGGCGGTGTAATTCCCCCATCCACGGACTTGCATGTGGGGGGTAGCCTCCCTAATGATTTTGTGGAGTACATTGAAAATATGAACGCATTTTTTTTGGAGGGTCTTCTGGCGACCTGGTGACTTAGGGCGCTGGGCCATGGGGAGTGCGGCCAAATCGACCAGACGAAATTTCTTTCCGATTTCCTTGAAGTGCACTTGGATCCTGGGGTATACCACCCGATAATAACGAAGACAGAAGTGCATCACCCATAGGTTTTGACGGAAGCACTCAAATTCTTCTAGGGTGAGGGATTCCGGCACACAAAAGTTCAATGCTACCGCCGACCAGAACTTATCTGGGAAATGATCCACCATGATAATGTTCAAGAAGCTCCTGGGCTCGAATTCAGGGTCTGGGCCCGTATTTCCCCACTCGTCAATCGGAGGTGGCTGAGGAACTGGTAGTGTTACTGAGGCGGACCACTGGGACAATAGACTGGGCGGCAGAGAATACGGAGAACGAGCTGACTGACCGCCGAATTGCGAGTCATCCTCCGAAGAGTGTGGTGACCTGACCACAACGTCACGATACGATGGGCTAATAGCCACAACTTCTGGTGCAGGGATCGCGGATACCAGTGATGGGTCACGCTATTTCTTAACTGCCATCGGTCCCCAAAATATCTCTTCGTGATCTCTGGTCGAGGTAGAGGGAACTTCTGGTGAAAACAGTGGTGACTACGTGGTCGGAACCTGTGGGACTCCCAAAATTTACTCCTCCTGAATGTACCTACGAAGAGAGGCGGGAATCCGATGGACTTCACATTCTGGGAGGATGAGGCTAATATGCCTTGTTCCTGCCCCAGTCCTTGACACGGAAGACCGATGGGAGGGTTCCACTACCGAGTCGTATTTTTCTTCAGAATCCGAGAAATGGGCCGGTTTAATCTCCATTCGGGACTTCCCAGGATTCTTGTGGCGGTGACGACCCACCTTCCTTCCCCTAGGTAGCTCCTCGGGACAAGGCTGATTCCAAACATGTAGTCTTGGGGCCGCGCTGGTGTCAGGGCAGAGAAGACTTCCACTTGAGACAGCCGGGGTGCGAGGAGCACCGGGACAAATGTCGAAGGGGACATGGAGAGGACCTCCATGATCAACACCTGAGTGGGAGAAACCTCCATCGGAACTGACGAGAGAATGGGGAGGACCTCCATGCTTGGTGCTGGTGGAGCGAGGTTGAACTTCACCCCTTTGGTTTCCAGGGTGAGGAGGACCTTCGCCAGCTGTGGAGAGAACGTAGGGAGGATCCCCATGTCAGAGAGGGACCGAATGGGAAATTACTTCACATCGACGGTCAGGGACAGGAGGCATAATTTCATACCCAGTGTGGTGGGCATGGGAGAGGCCTCCGCGCCGAGTGTCATTGCCGCGGGGCATGCCTTCATTCGGGTTGGGGGTAGCATGGGGCATACCTCCATGATGAGCTTCAGAGTGGGGAAGGCCCACACTTTGTGGGATAGTGGTATGGGGAGGACCTCCGTATGAGGTGACATCACCGCGGGTTGGTTCGCGACGGTCACCACTCATGCCTGCGACCCGAGGAGTCAACCCAGCCTGCCCGTAGGGCGGTTGGGACCTCAATCCTAGTTGGGAATAAGAGTGCCCCTGCTCAGTGTGGGCAGGGACTTTATGATATGCGTCTGTGGTGGCTCGAGACACAATAGCTGCCGATGTTAATTTCCCTTGGCGGGCGTCCTCGGCTCAGGCCCAACGCTGGCGTCAGGTCAGGCGAGCCGGTACGGGTGGTGCAGGGGCATATCCTACCTGCTCCTCTGGAAAGGTCGGGCGGCGGCGCTGACATGGACAAGTGGGGGCCCTTGCTTGGATCCCTTGAATCAGGACTTTGACCGGGCTGAGCCAGACATCACCCACCTCATCAGCATAAGGCTAGGAGTCGTCAAGGCGTTCTGGGGATAGGCTCCCAAAATGATTAAATGTTGGGGTGGGGAGTAGGGGATCCCTGTGCGGCCCTCGAGGGCAGCATTAACGGTGAGACCTGGATGCCTCCAGGTCCAGGTGGGCCATATCCCGGGTTGGGATTATGCCCTCCTCCTCGTAACGACACACGAGGTCGTTAATCACCCTTTGTTGGATGACTTCTGATAGGGAGAGGGGGCGTGGGAACCCCACGTTTGTGGATGCAAACACCGTTGTGGAAGCAGTGGAGCCATGCAGAGTGGCTATGCTAGTGTTGCCCCTACCCCGGTGTAGGCGAGCGGGCAGTGATCGTGTATCTGTAGCAGCAATTTGATTCCCGAGAAGCAGGGAGATTAACTCATCAGCACTGCGAGGAAAAGAAATCGAAAACCAGTACCCCAGTGCCATCCCGTCTTCTGTGGCCGGTAAGAGGGATCCATGCCAACAACATTGCAGAACTGAATGCCCAACGTTCTACTGCCCCAAATTCTGGTGAGTTTCATGCTAGGCCCACTATTTTCTTGGCGGGACCCGGCGCCGGATAAATGGATCCGGTGAAAAGTCAATCTACTAATGTCTTGAGCGCTACTAATCTCCATATTGAGGAGAAGACATTCATTTCGGGTTCACCATTTCTGTTTATGACGCTTTCGACGGGGCGCGCACATCCGAATGTGAGGATGCGCAATTGTGACCCGACATTCCCGCTTTCCAAAGGTAGGCGACATTCGCTCCTTGTTCAGGGACGTTTTCTCCCTGATCGAAACGGGATGATGGGATGTCGGTTCTTCCTTCTATGGATTCCTCCTCAGAACTCGTCACCTAGTCGGGGTATTCCCCATAGATTTAATACTTTGTTCATGAAACTCTTCCTAGTGCCATGTTTTTATGGACACCGGTTAATTACGCTGCTTCTGTCAGGACATTCCAAGGGGTCCGGTCAGGGCAGCAACCTTCAGTTGGGGGAGTAGTCATGTTGAGACATCACTGACGTGTCTGGACGCTGGGGAATTGGCGTGTCTGTCTTTTGTACCTTATTATAGGGATTCTTGAGGGTGCGGAATCCCAAGGCATCCCACATCGAGTGCGGGGAATCATATGAAATTGGCATGTATCTGAGGTTTTCCTCAGCTTTATGTGTTTAACACGGGGTATTCTGCAAGTTTAACGTCCAACGGATACAGATCAGACTGATCAGAACACTAACTGGAGTGGATCGTATTGAAGAACCCCCTTGAGGGATCACCGATATTAGGGCCAGCACGTGGGAG
This sequence comes from Viscum album, assembly GCA_963277665.1. Classification (NCBI taxonomy): domain Eukaryota; kingdom Viridiplantae; phylum Streptophyta; class Magnoliopsida; order Santalales; family Viscaceae; genus Viscum; species Viscum album. Next base: position 875,408,110 of record OY728160.1, on the reverse strand, counting down.
GCTTCCCGAATGCTGTGGGGGGAATGAGGTGGCATGATCTCACTGGGATGTGGCGGCCCGAGTAAGAATCAGGATGGGTGATGGAAAATTTAATGGAGTGGAGGAGGAATGAGATGGGTCCTTCATGGAGATGATAGTAAATATGGGCCTGAGCCTCAAAGAGACCTACTACGTATCCCCGTGGTAGGTAATCAAAGTCCTCGTTGTTCGGTTGGTGAGAACTGACATGAAGGGGGGGGGGGGGGTCGGAGCGACCAATGGGTGGTGGGCTTGAACCTCAGGGAGGCTTCCTACGTACTATGACTTAACATGGATCAAGGTCCACGTAGTTCGGGGTGGGGCACTGGTGAACTGACGTGAAGAAGGACCTTGGTCCAGATGAATGGTGGGGCTTGAACCTCAGGGAGGATTCCAATGTACCATGCCTTGACATGGATCAAAGACCCCGTAGTTCAGATTGAAAAGGGGCTGTTGAACTAACATGAAGGGATGTCGGAACAACTGGGTGGAGGGATCACAACGACTTACCGCTGGATTGGGATACAGTTTAACGTCATGCGAGACGAGGGTGTGTCAGAGAATTGATGTGAAGGGGGACCTTGGTCCATTTGGTGGTGGGATTGAACCTCGTGGAGGATTCCTACATACCATGCCTTGACATGGATCAAAGTCCTCGTAGTTAAAAAGGGTGATGGTGGGGGCTTGGCGCACCGACACGGAGATGGTCGGGGCCAGTGGTTGTTGGGATTGAACCTCATGGAGGCTTACTACGTACCGTGCCTTGACATGGATCAAAGTCCCCATAGTTAGAGTGTGCAATTTAACATCATGCAGGACGAGGATAGAACCTGACGTGAATAAATAGTCGGGCAGTGGGATTGAACCTCGTGGAGGTTTCCTACGTACCATGCCTTGACATGGATCAAAGTCCTAATAGTTCGGGAAGGGTTTCGTTAGCGAACCGACATGAAGGTGAACCCGGGGGTCCACTGGTGGTGGGATTGAACCTCGTGGAGGCTTCCTACATACCATGTCTTGACATGGATCAAACTCCCTGTAGTTTGAGTGTGTAGTTTAACATCATGCGGGACAGGGGTTTTGGGGATTACACTCTAAGGCGGCCCAGGGTGTGTCATGGTCAGTGCTCACTCTAATCCCACGGTATTCATGCTTAGTGTGAGAAACAAGAGGTTGTAGGGACCTGACGATCACTTCACGAAGGGTGAGTATGTGGGAAGAGAAGAGGGGATTACGCATTAGGCGGCCCATGGTGCTAGGACTTACTCCAGGATGGGGGCCCGAGGGTGACAAAGAGCAAAGAGATAGGGATTTGGGACCGAAGAAAGGGGGTGCCTCATCCCCTATCATGCTCCTCGCTAGCCCTGGTGGTGGGGAAGTATGGAGGTGCATGGGTGCTACCTTCCGCAAGAGGGACTAGGGGCCTACACCAAGGAGGATGCCCTTCCCAGTGGAAAAACACCACTTTGAGAAGGAGGATATCATCCCATGTGGGGGGGGGGGGTGATTCCATCCCCGTGGAGACGAGCGACGTAAAGAATGTCCGAGCTGGGGGGACCCTACGTGCGAGGCACGAGGCCAGATCATAGTTTAACATTATGTGTTAAGGAAGAGGTGATTGGAAGTTTAACCTCATGCATCTTAGATGAGGTGGGTTTACTCCGTACCCCTAGGACTTACATAACTGGTACCCTCTGCTCATTGTGGGAGGGAAGGTACCAGCAATACCATGGTGAAGGGGGGTCATAGAGCGAACCATCAAGGGGTACACATTAGCGTGGCTATGCGAAGAAGCAATAGCCGTTAGCGTGCCTATGCGAAGAAGCACTAGGTGAAGTAACGCCACAGGCAGTATCGTCCAGGGGACTTTGAAGTCACATTTTGAAAACCTGGAGGGTCGCATGGGAAAAGGAATTTCCAAGCAGAGGGGTCCATAGGCAAAGGCCTTGTGGAGCTCGGTTGCTCTGTTTGGTGAAGGGCACTTGCGAAGGGGTGTGCTTCATGAAGTGGAGTGCCTTATCCTTAGCATGGGGAGGTGCTTCGCGAAGTGGAAAGGTGTTCACGGAGCACTGCCTCGCAGAGCATAGGTGCCTCGTGAAGAAAAGTGCCACAAAGCAGTGTGCTTCGTGATGTATAGTGACCCCGCCTTGGAATGTGGATCACATGTATAGGAGGGGTGTTTTGCGAAGCATAAATTCTCCGAGACAACCCGGGTCCCCTTGGAGATCCCCTTACTTTGAGAAAGCCCTTGGGCTTCGTGAAAGACATCCCTCTCGGAATAGGGGATCAAAACGAGACAATGCAGAGGCACCTCGCGAAGCAAAAATACCTCACGTAGCTCATGATTCGTAGAGTAAAGGGTGCTTCGTGATTCAGGAGCTAGGAAGGTGAAAGGTCGGATTGTTCGTCTGGGAGGCTCAAGGGGAGCCCTGTCGAAACGTCAATTGTCTACACCAGACACAACATGTGTGGGAAAAGCCCATGTAGTGGTGAGTATAACAATACTTAGTAGGGACCCTAAGACCCCCAAAGGTCTCTTAGTAATCCACGAAGAAAAACACCACAAAGAAAATACCCCAGAGGTAAAACCACCAAGCAAGACCTCAACCACATATCATGAAGTAAAAGGCAGATCACACCAGGTATATAACTTAAAGAACATGAATAATGATGATTAGTCATAAATATAAATAATCTTATTCCGTTTAGAAGTTCCACTAATTAACCACAAAGAATTAATTATATTTCCAATCCACATAGGATCGTAAGTCACCGATCCACATAGGGTCGTAAGTCGTCGATCCACACTGGGTCTTAAGTTGTCGATCCACAAAGGTTCGTAAGTCGTCGATCCACACAGGGTCATAAGTCCTTGATCGACACAGGGTCATATGTCACTGATCCATGATGGGATGCTCTAAGGCTGGTCCTCATCGGGTCTCACTACTGATGATCCACAAAGGGTCTCTATGATGCCAATCCACAAAGGGTCACTCTTCACTTGACATCTAGCCACAAGATTTTGACACTTGGTGCACTTGAGTTCCGTAGATTATTCTCCTCAACCCATCAGTCATACCTCAACTGCCAAAAAGTCCCATGAAGAAGTAACCCTGAGGACCACCTTGTCATAAGGGTTCCAACGTGACAAACAACACGTCAATCAAACACCCGGTCTATAAGATATAGGTAAAAAGGTAAATAGGGCCCTGTTGGATTTGAGTCCGATCCAACCCGGTCATACTCAAACTTCTACCAAAACTAAATTAGAGTATCTCAAAAGGAACGCCTCATTGAGAGGGTCCTCACGCCACTAACAACACATCAATCAGACGCCCAGTTTCCAAGATACACCAAATTTAGCGAAACGGGACCGGTCAATTCTGGGTCCAGTAGGGGTCCGACCCAGCCAGCCCATTGGGTCCATGGTTCCAGCCCGACCAATGGGTCCGACCCTGTTGGTGGACCTGACCCAGCTGGGTGTTCCATCCTGGCTCACGGGTCTAGCCATCTTGGAAGAACACGGCCCGCGCTGGTGCGGGCCGGTCACGCCGACCAGATGTGGTGTGTCTGGTGCGGCCAGCAGGCAGCACCAGCGTAGCATCGCCCCTTCTTCCGAAACGACTAGCTAGAGTCAGTTGTTGGTCCAAATAAGAGACCTGAGGGGGCTGCTCCTCTCCTCGTGGGGCGCATCAGCGCCGCGTCCTTCTACTGCCACGACCTGGCTGGCGGCGGCTCCAGCAGCCACGGTGCCTGTGGGCGCCACTCGTCCACGGGGTCGGCTTGGCCGGCTGCCGCTGCCGGTTGCTGCCACCGCCAGTTGCTGACACCGTAGGATAATTCTGTGGGCCACCATAGATGCTCTGGTGGTCTGTTTTCTTTCCCGTATGCACCCTATGGGCCTCTCGGGTTGCCGCCTTCTCATCGAAGCCCTTGGATTTGTCTTGCCTCCACGTTTCCCGGTCACACACAAAGAATGAATATAAATCAAGAACGACAGAGGGTCTAGGACTTGTTTGGATTGGCCCGCGCCCCCCGCTTTAGTTTTATAACATTGGGGTGATATCAAATAACATTTTGAAAAAACAAACCCCAAAAAGGAACCCCACAACAACCTCTTGTAAAAAGAAAGGATCGCAGATCAACCCATTGGTTGGTTGATCTGTGTTCTTTATATTAACCAAGAATGGGGAAAGAGGAATCTTTTAAACACATAAAACATTTAAACCCCCTAATTGGAAACGATGTTTCAGATGAAGGAGAAGATTCATGTTCGTTTTTGTTCTATGTTCTTCACCGCTTGTCGATCCCCGGTTCAATTCTTCCAACGATCGTTGCTCAATCACCACTCTTCATTCGAGAGGAAAGTCGTCAGCATCACGATAGAGGCTTCTCCTGCGATTTTCAAAATGATTTCCAATAGTTCAATTAAATAAAAAGAAACCACACACGTTGCGTTCATTAATGTGGTTCATTAATGAACCGTAATTAATAATCCATTAATCTCACGAGCATTACGGTTACACAACGAGAGGATCAAGTCATTAAATTAACCTTATTTAATGACTGAAGTTACACAGTGGTTCTGCCAACTACCACTCAATGGTGTAAGAAATAGAATAAAATAACCTTTTGTTATTTTTTTCCAAAAGTCCAAAAATTAACTTTTTCATCCGACCCTTTCCGGTCGAAGTTAAGCTTCGTCTAATCGAATCCCGGTGCTGCAAATCCAAATGTGCCATCAGAATTTCTATTCGATCACTGGTTCAAAAGATATAAATTCCCGCCCACACATTTACAGAATTTACCTTAAACAAAGTTAAAAAAAATAAAATTCACCCTCGACCCACGTCAGTTGAGGTTAGGCTTTGGCTAAGGGGAGCACACCCCCAAAAACTCAATGGTACTCTCATATTTTCAATCTAAGTTACCATTTAGAAGTTATATGGATTTAACAATAAAATAATTGTTACTTAATTATTTTATTTACAGCCAAAAATTAACTTCCACTGTTGGCCCTCGCCGGCCAATGTTAGGAACTACCTAAGGAAATAATACCCTCACAAGCTCAACGATGGTCTCATATTTTTAACCCGATTCACTGTTTGTGAGTTATAAGCATTTGAAAAATAAAATAATTTTATTTAGTCATTTTATTTACGGTTATTCCATTTTTGGGGTTTCTCACTGGAAGCCTGCGCCGACTAAACTTAAGTTGCATCTAGGATAAACCTGCCATCCTAAACACAATGGTGCCCTCAGATTTCTGATATGGGAACCCGTTTAAGAGTTATTCCACCTTTTCATGAAAATTAGTCACACACGCTATTTAAAGATTAAATTTTTTTGATAGATTATTCCAGGCACTCCAGGACTCAGAATCACATGCCATCAAATTTCATGGCCTCAAAATAATTCCATATAATTAATTAAAAATATTATATAGAAATTGTGGGACATTACATAAAGTATGTTATTTTTCTCAACTAATCACTCATGTGTCAAGTGTATTTTATTTGGTATATTTTGATGCATACGGACCTTACCCTATTCTAGGCCACTATGGTTATCCTTATTTTTTCACATTCATAATTTATTTTTCTCACATGACATGGGTGTATTTATTATATCACTACTATGAAATTTTAATTGTTTTCAAATCCCATTTCATTGAAATCAAAAACCAGTTCTCCATATCAATGAAATGATTTCACACAAACAATGGTCATGAGTATTTCTATTATATTTTAGAATCCTTTATCAATGATCACAGTATCTCACACCAAAGTTATTAAATTGATGTACCATAACAAAATGGTGTTTCAGTTTGCAAGAATTTAAATTTGTTAGAAGTTTCTCACTCTATTATTTTTAAAACGAGGGCACTAACTATTTTTTAGAGAAATGAAATTATCACTTCCAGATAACTCATTACTAGGCATCCTTTATCTATTATTTAGGGGGATACAACCTTTTATGCATTATTACCTACTTCACCACCACATTCACTTCCACTTTATATTTTTGGTTGTAATTGTTATATTCATGACACCCATCCTTCTATCACTTTGTTTCATGCATGTGATCTAAAATTAATTTTTATTGGTTATTTAAGGTCTTAACACAGATATCATAATTTCTCTCTAGAATCACATCATAATGTGGTATCTTCCAATGTTTCTATTTTTTAATCCTCAAGTTTCAATTTCTTGAACATACACCCATCACCTTCCCTTTTTTGATCATGAAGTTTTCCTTCCATATCAACTTGATCCCCCACCCATAGTTCCTTCTTATTCTAATGGTTCCAATTTTGGTCAATCAATTTTGAACATCACTTATGATCTTGATACTCACTATCCATCTAATGAATTATCTTCTCATCATTAGATAAATGATTATTTTCCTATTGAACTAAAATGAGGTACATGTACTTCTCATCTAAACCAATTTTCACATAGCATTATCATGGATTATTTATTTCCACTAATGCTTTTATTGGTATATTGGATGAAATTTTAATACCTTTTATAATTACCAAATAAATCTCATCAAGGATGGTAATATGATATGAATAAAGAGTTACAAACATTATAGATTAAATGTTCTTGGGATCTCATAGGTTTTATTATTGGTAAATAGGTTGTTGGTGGTGGTAGGTAAATCTAGTTTTAGTTCACCAGAATTACACTTATTAGAACTTCATTCACTAGAAGTAGGTGTCTAGAATATGGATTAATGTGAATATAATGGAAGTATTACATATCCAAGGGTAGTAGGATCATTGGTATTTTTTATCATATGATGGAGTGCTAAAAGGTTTAAAATTTTGGTAATGATTGGGGGTCACTATGTTAGTACTCAAGATAAATAGATAATGATTAGTGATCCATAATTTGAGGGGAGTAGGTTTAACTTATTTACTAAATGAAACTTAGTATATAATTGTGTGGGAATTTAGTGCTATTATAATTAACTGATAATAGTTCAAGGAAAGAGAAAAATCTAAGATAGATTAATTTTACTTAGAAATATAGTTTTTTAATCTCTTGTACTTCCAATTACAATGAAAAAAAGTAGTGTTTCTCTCATGCACATTAGATGCATTTCTTAAAGCATAGAAATTCATGTGTTATTCCATTTTTTTATTTCAGTTTCTTATTTTGTATACACCTTGGGCTCAACTTTTTATAGTAAGCAGGGTGATATGACTTCCTACATATGTTATACTCAGCTAAGAAAGTACTTCTGGATGATTAGGTTCCATTGTTCATTTTTTGGTGGTCAAGTTTCCACATGGTACTTCTATTTATAGAAATGTGAATATTCTAGTAGTTTTATTGGAAGCTGAGGAAGATGAAGGTGACTAAAAAAATTGAAATAGATTAGGGGTTTCGTTCTGATTAAGCAACATGTACTTTTACCTTGATGGAATTTATGTTATTAGTGAGAGTTCACTATTAGAAAAAGGAATGTTATTATATAATGGTAAGGTATGGGATGATAAGTTTCATGGAATAAATTTAGGATTTTATAATATTTAAATAGAGGATAATTTCATTTATAAAGACCTAGATATTCCAATTTCTAGAATTAAACTAGAGAAAATAGAGAAGTATGAAGGGAAATAGATAGATAGAAAATCACTAAAATTGGTGAGGATGTATTTTTCAAGCAATATTTCCCTCAAAATCCAAGAAAATAAAATTATAGTGGAAGTTATAAAGGATTTGGAATATATCTATAAGAAATCTATATTAATGAAAGAAGTGTTCCTGAAGTAGCAACTATTCATCCTAAGGTTATTATAAAGAAGACCAATAATAGATCAAGTGAATGAATTTAACATGATTCATGGGAAAATTGAATCAGTGGAGGAAAATTTCATGGATGATGTGTTGGTACTAATTCTGTTATCAACACTTCATAAGAGTTGGGATGAAATGTTAACTGCTGTTATTAACTATAGAATAAAAAAATCTAGTGTTTTTGGATATGAGAAAACTAATCCTAAAATAGTATCCTATGTGAAGATAAGTACAAGTATTATCCTATAATTATCTTAATGATAATGGATGAAGAAAATCACCTGAATTAAAGACCAATATAAAGAAACCATTGGAAGATAATCCAAGGGATAAAAACTAATGTAAGTCAGTTAGACTAGGTTTTTTATGTTTGAAGTGTATAAAAATAGTACACTTCATGAAGGATTATTGGAGTCACAAGAAATTATTTGGAAGACCATTAACTTCTAGAATCTAAAAATCCATTGTTAATATTGAAGGAGGTAGTGAATTTTTTCTCAACATGAAAACTTTGGTGGAGTTGTGGGTGATTATATCAGGAGAATCTTTCCATTCTATGGGAGAGTAGAGAAGAATTTCAAATTATGTACTAGGAAGTTTCAAAAAATTATATTTGGAAGGTGATGAATATTTTAATATTATAAGAAAAGTGGAAGTGAATATATGGATGGATAATTTGGGTTTCTTGAGACTATAAGAAGTTAGATATATCATAGGGATATATAAGAATCTAATTTTTTTAAGGAAATGTGATGAAGTAGGTAATGGTACTTATTTTTAAAACGAAGCCTGGAATGTGGTTTAATGATCTATGGTGGTTGTAAAAGGAGTAAAGGATGTGACACTATATCTAACCAAAATTAAAAACATAATTTCATTTGATAAATGTACATAATCAAAATATTTGGATGTTTATAATTATAGGCTTAATCATCTCAGTGAGAAGAACATAAAGGTTTTAATATCCAAATCCATACTAAAGGCTAATCAAATAAAAATTGTAAAATGTTAAAATTAGGTGATGGGGAAACAAAGGAGTGTGTCCTTCAATGTAGACAGACAAAATACTAGTTCTCCAAAGATAGACATTTTTCACATGGATGTTTAGGGACCTGACCATATTAATTCCCTCAGAGGTTTTCTTTATTTTGTTACACTTATTAATGATTTTAATAGAAAATTTTGGATATAAATTTTGGTAATAAGGTTGATAAATTTTTGGATATCAATTAATGAAAATACATAGTTAAAAGGGAGTGTGGTCAAAAGATGAAATGCATACATTCCAAAAATGATAGTAAATACACTAGATATAATTTTAAAAACATTTGTAAAAATAAAGGGATATGGAATGAGAAGAGGTTTTCCAAAACTACAAAACCAAATAGATTGGATGAATGAATAAATCAGATGTTGATGGATAAGGATCATAGTATGATGTTTCACTAAGGAATTCCTAAGGGGATTTTGGTAGAAAAACTCAACATATCAATATATCTCATCAACTAGATTCCAAAATTAGTTGTTAGAAAGGAATATATAGAGGATTTATGATCTAGTTATTAAACAAAATTTCACCAAATTAAAGTCTTTATAAGTCTCTAACATGTGCTTATTGATTATAAGGATATTGAAAAGTTTTATTCAAAGTATAAATCATGTTTTTCATTGGATATGGTGATGAGAAATTTTACTACTAACCATGGGATGAAGAAAATAGACAAGTCATCAGAAGTTGAGATGTTCAATTCAAAAAAGTGGTTCTACAAAAGGACCATAAATTATTGAAGAAGGAATTTTAGGGAAAAAAATCAACTATTAAAGTCTAATTTTATCTGAGTAAGGACACCAAAATGGAATAGGTTCCTAATAACTCAGATGGAAGCAAAGGATTTTTAGTGTTGAGTACAAAAGAAGATATTATAGAAAGTTCAAGAATATATGAAGATCGAGTGGGATCACTATAATTTATTTATTTATAAGTTAGAGTAGATCCAAGTAGTATGAAGTAGCTGACTTAGTCAAGGAGATCAACCAGAGTTAGACATTTTATTTAGAGGTTTTAGATTGATTGAAATTTATATTATTAATGAATGTTAGAGAACTAGAGTACCCATAAGAAGTGAAAACACTAAATTATACAAAATAGTGGAAATAAATGATGGATAAAGGGATGTATTCATTGAAATCCCAAGGAACTTGAAAAAAAAAACAAATTAAATAAAGGGAAAAAGGCACTAAAAACTATGTTGGTATTACTAACAAAATAAGAAGCTGATGGAAATAAAATTTATAAGGAATGACTATTGGTAAATGGATTACAACAAAAGGAAGGTGTTGATTTTTCAGAAATATTATCACTGATAGTTAAACAAAAAGCTATCTGAAAAGTGATGAGTATAGTAGAATTAGAAGATCTGTATATCAAATAGATGGATATAAAGATTATTTTCCTTCACATTGACTTAGAGGAATAAATTTACATGGGACAATTAATAGGATCAATGGAAGACAACAATTGGAATTTGGTATGTAAATTAATGAAAAGTATATATAGATTGAAGAAATCTATAAGGTAATGGAATATTAAATCTAATTCATTTATATTATAATAAGTTTTCAACAAGTGAAATGCATATCATTATTGTTACTATGTGGATTGAAGCGATGGAGTATTTATCATTTTATTTTTATATGTGGATGACATGCTTTCGGTGGGTCCTTCAATTAAATGGATTCAAGGGATTAAAAGTAAGTTAGATGGAAGATTCAAAATAAAGCATCTGGGGTATTCTAAGAAGTTATTAGGGATGATTATTAAATGTGAAAGGAATCAAGGAACTTTTAATCATAGAAGGACTATATATGAAAGTTCATTGAAGGATTTGGGATGATTGGATGTAAAACACTATCAAATCCTCTTGTCAACATATTTATGTTATCAAGGAAATATAAACTTACAATAAAAGATGAATACAAGTATTTAGAGAAAGTATCATTCACGTTAGAGGTACTAAATCTAATGAAAAAGATTATTTTCATTAATTTGTACATTTCCCATGCATTCAGAGTTATAATTCAATTTATATATAATTTCAGAAAGGTACACAAGGGGGATATAGAATGGATTATTCGATATTTGAAAGGATTATAAAACAAAAACTTTTTTTTTATTTTGGATGGATGATCCTTTGTTGATATGTTTATGTTGACTTTAAAGGATTTTTAGATGTCTATAATAGTACAATAGGGGTTTTATTTACATTTTTCAAAATAAAATTCAGTGAAATTTCATGTTTATAGAATTTATTTTCTCCAAGTACAATGAATTCAGAGTATATAGATACATTATAGGTAGATAAATTTATAAAGGAACTTTGGAGATGTTAAAAAATAGGATTTATTTTATTTAATATCAAAAGTTTATTCCACTAGGCCAAAAATATAGTGTTCCATGCTTAAGAAAAACATATTATCCTAGAGTATCATTTCATCAAAATTTTGCTGGAGGATAAGGAGTTAGAGATATAAAATACAGTGGGTATAAAAATACCAATATTTATCTCACATTAATACATGATTTATTACATAAAATTACACATTATATAACCCAAAATATTGATATTTATAGTGTCTTTGGGAATTATGTACAAAAAATAACATATTGAACATTGGATATAACAAAATTATTGAAAATTTCCTTAACATGATTATAATATTCCAATGATCTTAAAACTGCATGTGATATCCTGGGAAAAAACATTAGAAAGGGGTGATTTATAAATCCCAATAAGAGAAATAAAAAATTAATAACATGAAAAAGATAATACATGTTAGAAAATAGACATATCAATAGAGCATAAAAGGAACATGAATAATAAGTTATGATATAACATGATAATCATTACATGGGAAATGTGGTAACAACATAAAATACTACATCATAAATATTGGTCAAGGCTAAAACCACCAAGAAATAATGGTGGATAAAGTCCATAAAGTAATTAGGAAATCCCCCTAAAACAACATGATGTATAATGATACTAACCGTTACCCAATGCATTAGAGCGCTATCAGGGCACACCATTCATAATCATTTCATTCTCATGCTTAAGTGTGACACATAGATCATATAACATGGATTCATTCAACATAATAATTTATTAAATGATAAAATAATGTAGAATAAATACTTTTAAGTATCCAATAAATAAGTATATATGACTAAAAGTGAATACCCTTGATAGAAAAATGGGTATGGTATTCACTACACAATTATTTTGTCATGGAAAACCAAAGTCCAATTTTGGCAGCATAACAACGTCATATAAAAAAACCATAAAATGGATTGATGAGAGTGAAATGGGTATCTCATAGTTTATACATTAAATGGATAGTAATAAGGACTTTAAATACATTCCAAAATATAAGGAATTAGAAATATAATTCATAAAATAATAACGAAACTTGAAGAAAGAGGAGAATGGAAAGAACCCTTACAAACTTTTGGCATGGAAACAGGTGTTCATAAAGGTTTGTAGGAGTGATAAATGAGAGTGAAAAGGTATATAATCATTTATACATAAAATTTTCATTAAGGGGGATATTTAATTACATATCCTAATATAAGAAAATGAAAATTAAAATACATAACATTAAAAGGAGTGCTTGATAAAAGAAGAGATCAGAAGATAAGGTTCTCTTACTTGAGTGTGTGACTCCAAAGGCTTGGGAAGGGATTCTTGAAATATTGGGGATGACTTGGGAGTACTATAGGGAGTATAGGGAAGATTTCGGTCATTATAAAATTAGTTTCAGTGAATATAAATGGGAGCTTGGGTGTGTTTATATAGGAAAAGAGGGGGGGGGGGGGTTCTTTATTATTTTGGTTTTGGATAGTACATAATAAAATATTCAAAAACACAAACCATACCAAGGTTTTTGCCAATGGTTTCTACAAAATGAAATTGGTTTAAATTATTTTATATGTCCAGGGGACGAAGATAATAAAATTATTCCCTTGCTTATGTGTCGGTGAGTCACACTCCCAAAGAAATGATTTTAAAATCTTAAAACATATTATAAGTTTTGGAGGATTCATTATGGATTTATAAAATAAATAAAAAATCATAAAATTAAATTATTTTAAATAGAAAACATATATTTATCCTAGTATGCCTTTTATAGTATTTTTTACATCACTATTGGGCCATTATGATGTCATAAAACACACCATATATTTATACGATATTTATTTTTTACCTAAAAATTCGACTCTCAGAAAATTATGAAAAATTCACTATTAGATAATTTATAAATCCTTAATTCAAAAATAATATTCATTTTATCTAAATAAGTTTCTAAATATGTTAATTTTTAATTTTAAAATAAAATCTTCATTTATTGAAAATGATGAGTTTTTGGCAGTAACATTTTTTTGAACCATTATAAAAATTACATCTGACTTCATAAAAATTATATGATCATTCATATTCAATAAAATTTATTTAATGATAATATTTTATCAAAATATTATTTATTTCAAAAATTAATTAATTAATTAATTTAATTTGAATATTGACCAAAAATACAATTTGTGCTTTATTGAATCCAAAATAAAAAACATTTATAAAGTAACAAAAATAGGATGAAAATATATTCATTACTCTATACAGAATAATTTAAATATTCCTATTTATAGGGTCTTAATAAATATCCCTTTAATACACCATCATACTTCCTAAGAGTAAGGTGTTCAATGGTGGGGATTTTATGGGGTCATTTGGTGAACATGGTTTTGGACGTGATCTCGATGAGATTAAACTTATACCATAAACAATTTCACTCATGCTTAAGTTGATGAATATAAACTTGGGATTGGTCTAGGTAAAATCCTATAAGTGATATCTCTCTCAAATTATTTGATAAATGGGCTATGCAGGGTATGATCTTACTAGTTGAGGCCATAACTTCCTTGTATGTGCCAAAAGAATTTGTTAAAACCCTATATTTATACTAGTCATGTGATCACTATTCAAGGACTATATTATCAATGGTAAACATAATTAATGGTAATTTCAATCCAATTGGTTATAATAAAACTAAATAAGTGAATGTGTTTTATATAATCATAATACATTTAATTAAATCAAAAAGGGTAATTTTATTCATAACAGTTCGGGTCATTACAATCTTCCCCCTTTAGAAATTTCTCCCTCAAAATTTCCTTTTCCCACACTAAAACAGACGAGGGTAAATCTTATTGATTGCTTCATCTAGTTCCCGTGTTGCTTCTTTAAACATGTGGTTTCGCCAAAATACTTTTACTAGGGGCATTGTATTATTTTGTATAACTTTTTCTCTATAATATATGATATTCACTGGATACTACTCATAAGAAAGGTCATTCTACAATTATACCACCAATGAATTGAGTACCCTTGAGGGGTTTGGTTTTTACTTTCTCAAGGGGAATACATGGAATAAATCATGTACTTGAGACAAGTTCAGTGTGAGTTCTAGTTAATATGCCATTGCTCCGATGCGATAAAGGATCTCAAAAGGGCCAATGTACCATGGACTAAGCTTCCCCTTCTTCCCAAATCTGATCACTCTCTTCTATAGAGATATACAGAATAATAACATATATGTAACATCAAACTCTAGGTCTTTTCGATGATTGTCAGCATAGATATTATGTCAACTATGAGTAGCTTTTATGTGATACTGAATGGTCATAACATTATCCACCATTTCCTCAACCATTTCAGGACCTTGAATTTTTCCTTCCCCAAATTCATCCTAACATGCTTGTAGCACCCTGGGACACCCTGTGAGGGGAGGGGTGAATCAAGGTGTCAACTTTGTCATTTTAAAGTTGTGGATCTTGTTCCCACGTTGGTAGGAACAACTTAAACCTGTATGATATATATGATCAGCAATGAAACATTCACATGCAAAGAGATGACACAACAATTTTTACTTGGTTCACCACTAAGGGCTACGTCCAAAGAGCATACGCCGACAAGTTGCCGGTCGTACCAAATTCCACTGTACTTCACTTGCTGTGGATTATAAAGGTTCGGGCATAGTCACTCTGTCCCAGGCTCACTACCTTTACAAAGGTTTAGGGATAGCTCACTGCTTCCCTTGGGTCACTCCTGTTGACTCCCCCTGGCTCACTGCCTTTGGTGAAGTCCCACTCAGTTTATAGACGTGAAGGTCTCTTCAATAGATTTTCATTGAAGTCTTTGTCTCCTGTTAAACATGAGACAATGCTTGAATCAGAGTACTGAGTTGATGATCTTTTGTATTCAATCTTCTTCTTTAGTGAAATAACTGAATGCACTAAATCTTCTTCTTCTCTTCCTTTGATTCCCAATACTAACACCTAAGTGTATTGATATATTCACCTCTTTCTGTGTAGATCTGAGTTTAGTTGAAAGAACTGTTATTCTTCTCTTCACAAAGAACAACGAGGATGTTAAACACTAGTCATGTGTGTGCGATACCAATTCTATTCATAAAACCAAAATTTTCACTGTTCTTCCGACTTTACAAATGAATACATCATCTGTTGCACTAAAGGTATCGAGCAATCTTTCAGCTTTCTTGCAACTCCAAAAAGATGAGCGTACTCCAACAGCACCTGACGCTCTTCTCCAAGCCTGGAACGCAAGTCCCAATACAGCGTGCAAGTCTTCAGCGTGCAATTCCAAACTGGCACACATGTATCACCGAACCACCTGTGCGAATCTGCCTCCTTCAACATCAAACCTGCGTGACACACTTCCTTTCTCTCCCAAACTTCCTTGGGCGCGCAACCAACAACCGGCACGCAACCTCTACTTGCGCGACCTAACTACCACTTGCACGGCTCAACCACATATGTGACGAGAGCTCAAACAATCTCTAAGTCTTGAACTCCATACCGAATGAGGAGGGATGATCCTCTATTTATAGGCATTTAGATACCCTGCCCGGTGGCACGCAAGTATCCCCTCGGTGCGCAAGTTCCGGCGCGTAGCTCATCCATCCTAGCCTTTGTCGCGCTGCTCACTAGCACGACCAGAACAATACTTGCGCGACCCTCTTTCCTTTTCCATATTTTGAAGTTCTAATCATGAATAACAATAGGTGCGCAAGTTCTCAAACCTCCTAGGCACCGGCGCACAAGTCCCTTCTCGGCGCGCATGTCACTTGCGCGACCCAACCAATACTTGCAAGACCCTTATCCATTTTTCATTTTCCATGTTCTAATCTTGAAAATCACTAGGCGTGAAAGTTCTCTCTCCTTTAGGTACACGGCGCACAAGTCTCTTTGCCAAAAACCATTTTTCTTCATCTGTCAATTTTCAGGTCCAAAAATTTGGCAAACACTGGAAAATGGGACCACCTTGTATCTACTCTTTTTGTACCGCCTCCAGACCCTCCATTAATTTGTCTAAGTTCTTGAATAAAACATGGATCGTTAACTAAAACCCTTGAACTCGACATTCCACCATGAAATATCCTTTGTCAAAAAATTTGTATGTCGTTTGTTTGCTTTGTCAACAAGCACAATTACCTCAAAAACACTTCTTTTCGGTGATTTGTATCCTTCAAAAACTCTTCTTCTTTCAACACAAACTCCACTATCACGATATATATCCTTTTATAGATCAGCTTTAACATCATCATATTTTGATAAAATGTGAAGTGAATGGCCATCCCATAATTCCAATCCCTCTCACTTTGTCTTCTTCTTCAACCGTCATTCTCTACTTCATGAAAAACATATGATTCAATTCTTCAAGAAGTCTCTTGCATGGTTCTCATGAAATCATGAGGAATTGCATGGTCTTCATAAAAACCCCATTATTCTTTAATCATCCTCAGATGGATTATACCTCACATTCTTCATTGTTGTAAACAATGTGTCACCTTCGACACATGTTCTTTGAACTTATGATCAGTACAACAATCATCTGAATTTCCATTCCTCCATTTCATTGGAGTAATTCTTGATCTCCTTAATTTTGATCTTCATTGACAACTATTGACAACAAATACAACCATATACACAAAGTGGTCCCAAAAATCCTCCCCTTTGTATTTTTTTTTCAATACCTTACATATCTTATGAAATGAATTCATCAATGTCAAAATGAGAATCTTTTCTTCACTCAACTTTCTGTTCAAACTTTCATTTCAATTTCTCTCCCCCTTATTGACAGGAAATACAAATATCATGGTAGGTAGGGTATCGATATATACTTAAGAAAATTTTCATTAGTCATTCCACTCTAAGTCTATTTGAGCAATGCTCGATGTAGAAAACAAGAGGATTTTATTTAGGCAACAAGGCTGTCCATTATTCACAGATCATGATACCACATTAGATGAGAACTCATGTATTTTGTCTTCAAGGGTTTTCCACTTTAATTTCAGGTTAAAGAAATCAAATGTGATAGGGAATAATTAACCAGAAACTCTTGCACTCACATTAACAAACAGTTAAAAAACATTCAAGTGCAATTGGCAGGATAAGTGGCCTTGGGTCACTTCCATTCTTCTTATGTCACTAATCAATTCAGTTACTCCCCCTTTGTAGAATGATCTTTGTTCTAAGTAACCAAGGGATAGAGATTGAGAAATGACATACCTTCTCCAATAAAATGTTTTTCATGAAATTTACAGAGTAAATGCATTTTATACCAGCTAGAGTTGATATTGATTGAAACAGTGATTTTGGAATCTTCTTCATTTTTATCCTCCTCAAGGGAAACACTCCTCATAATATTCATTAAGAGCGATCCTTCATCATCTTAATCTTTGAATATCAATTGAATAATCATCCAAGGATGAAACTCCTTCATCTTAGCTATCAAGAGTTGAAAACATTCACTACTTCTTAGGTTCTCCCCCTGAGAGCATGTTTCACCTTCAATTCCCTAAATTATTAGCACAAATACAATACACAAATGATTAAAGGAATATGGTGGTTCCTCCTTGATTCATCAATATGATCTGCATGGTTGAGGTGATTTTCTCAACCAAGTTCCTCTGTTCACTTCAGTCTTCATGCCTGTACATTTGAACATATGTTCGGATATGTGTTGAAGTGGCATGGATCTCTTCACATTCTCTTCTTCTTTGTGTGGAGAATTTTTCTGATTAATAACCCTCTTGAATGATACATTCTTACTCCTTTTGAGGACTGCTTCTTGCTCTGGTATTAAGGTTAGACAAACTTTTGCAATGTGACCATATTTCATGAATCTCTCACACAAAACATCTTTGACACGTGTGTTTATCTTAGTTTACAATCTCTCATGAACTCTATATTCATCATGTGGAAGTGTTTCTTTTCCTTTACCACTAGCCCTAGCTTGTTAATTTTCAAGTTTCCTCATTCTTTCCAAATATTCTGGCCAGATGACCAATGTGTAATTTGGAACTGTTGCAGCAGGTTTGGATCTTACACATCGGTTCATCGGAGTTTCATCTCTATTAGTTTCTCTTATGGATGAATGCCCCTTAAATTTTATGGATCTAAAATCCTGGGTCTTCTCAGATTCCCTACTTGAGATCTTCTTGGGGAAATGTGTGTTTGCACTATTCTTCTGATTTCTTCCCAAGGTACTTGCTTCATACTTAGAAGACATCGGAGGTCTTCTTTTATTATCAACACTGAAATCATGTTTATATGGGCATGTACCTACCTTGTGACCACTTCCGTTGAATACATCACTGATTTTATCAATCATTCCAAATCTGTTTGTTGTAAACAGATGATTCTGGACCTGAAGATGTTTCTTCTTTTTCTCTGGACTTCTTCCCTTTGATACAATCTTTCTTTGTGATTTTATATTAAAGGTATTGTACCAACAATCCAGTACACAATTCCCAAATCTATTGCAGCACCAACATTGAACCACAAATCTTTTCTTATTTGTATCTTCTGTATGAGGTTTTTGGGCCTTCTTCTTAATTTTTTGTGCTCTATTTGAGGAACCAACTTCCTCCTTTTTCTTCCCATCCACCCTAGCCATGGTGGTATGTTTCTTCTCCTCACCTTTCCTCATCCATACTTGTTTAGAACTTTTCTTCCAGACTACACTGATTGTGGGAACATATTTAGAAACATGAGTACAAGATGGTTTGGATGTTACTTTCACTTTCTCACTTTCTTGTGAGTGATCAATGAGTGAAGTCATGATCTTCTTATCACATGCTGGAGGTCTTTTGACAGTATAATCCTTCAGTGAGCATTGAGTACTAGCAGAAACTGATTCTTGAGATGGATAATCAAGGGTTGTCATAATCTTTTTGTCACATGTTGGAGGTATTTCAGCTTTAGAATCCTCAATTTAATAATGAGTACAAGCGTCACTTGTTTCATTCTTTTGTGAAGTCTCAATATGTGTCTTCTAAAGATTTGTCAATTGGGCTTCCAATTTTTGACTTTCATTATTAAGGATGATCTTCTGATCTTCAATCACGGTCATCTTCTCTTCACAAGTCTTCTTCAATCTTTCAACCTTATCTTCATGCGTCTTAACTTTGTTTTGTAACAAAGAGTCAAGTTCCTTGAATCTCTTGGAAGTTTCTTCCAAACAAAAACTCTTGACTTCATTGATCCTCTTCATCTCAGCTTCAAGTGCATGGATCTTTTCCTTTAGAGTCTTATTGACTTCCTCTTTTTCATCAAAGGATTTAATCTATTTGTTGAGCTTTAAACATTCAAGAATTTTTCCTTCCAAGCCCTTTCCCAAATTATCAGTTTCTCTTTCCAATCGATTGATCTCAGCCTGCATGCATTGAATTATTCTAAAAATAGGATCAACTCTTTCTTCAGGTTTATCACACAGATAGCTTATTAATTTCTCTTGATAACTTGCAATAGAAGTGTCTTCCATTCCTGTGGTAGAATCACCAGCCACCAGCTCGATACTTTCTAAGATAGATATTTCTTCATTATTGGAAGGGCATGGAGAACTAGATACTACATCTTCTTTGGATATCAGGGACTTCTTCAAATTCTTCTTCTCTTTCTTTTTCCTGTTTGTCATGGTCTTACTGGATGTAGGATTCTACTAAGAAATGACTGAGTCATTATCAAGACTGCTCTTCATTGTTGAATTTAGGAAAGAAACTCAAATCCTCTTCTGAATAGGACTAATGTATAGTATCCTACATACATTAACCTCCCTCTGATACCACTTGTAGCACCTCGGGACACCCTGAGAGGGGAGGGGTGAATCAGGGTGTCAATTTTTTCTTTTTAAAGTTGTGGATCTTGTTCCCATGTTGGTAGGAACAACTTAAACCTCTATGATGGATATGATCAGAAATGAAACATTCACATGCAAAGAGATGAAACAACAATTTTTACTTGGTTCACCACTAAGGGCTACGTCCAAGGAGCATATGCTGACAAGTTTCCGGTCGTACCAACATCCACTATACTTCACTTGATGTGGATTACAAAGGTTCGGGTATAGGCACTCTGTCCCAGGCTCACTACCTTTACAAAGGTTCAGGGATATCTCACTGCTTCCCTAGGGTCACTCCCATTGACTCCCCCTGGATCACTGCCTTTGGTGAAGTCCCACTCAATTTATAGACGTGAAGGTCTCTTCAATAGATCTGCATTAAAGACTTTGTCTCCTGTTCAGCATGAGAAAATGCTTGCATCAGAGTACTGAGTTGATGCTATTTTTTATTCAATATTCTTCTTTAGTGCAATAACTGAATGCACTAAATATTCTTCTTCTCTTACTTTGATTCCCAATACTAACACCTGAGTGTATTGATATATTCCCCTCTTTCTATGTAGATCTGAGTTTAGTTTCACGAACCATTATTCTTCTCTTCACAAAGCACAACGAGGATGTTAAACACTAGTCATGTCTATGCGATACCACTTCTCTTCATAAAACCAAATTGTTCACTGTTCTTCCGTCTTTGCAAATGAATACATCATCTGTTGCACTGAAGGTATCGAGAAATCTTTTAGCTTTCATGCAGCTCCAAAAAGATGGGCATACTCCAACAGCACCTGACGCTCTTCTCCAAGCCCGGCGTGCAGGTCCCAATACGACGCGCAAGTCTTCAGCGTGCAAGTCCAAACTGGCATGCAGGTATCACCAAACCACCTGCGTGACTCTACATCCTTCAAATTAAAACCTTCGTGACATACTTCCTTTCTCTCCCAAACTGCCTTGGGTGTGAAACCAAAAACCGGCGCACAACCTCTACTTGTGAGACCCAACTACCACTTGCGCGGCTCAAACACCTGCACAAAGAGAGCTCGAACAATCTCTAAGTCTTGAACTCCGTACCAAATGAGGAGGGGTTCTCCTCTATTTATAGGCATTCAGATACCCTGTGCGGCGTCACACAAGTCTCCCCTCGGCACGCAGGGTCTGGCGCGCAGCTCATCTATCCTAGCCTCTGTCGTGCTGCTCACTTGCACGACCAGACCAATACTTGCGCGACCAGACCAATACTTGCACGACCCTCTTTCCTTTTCCATATTTTAAAGTTTTGATCATGAAGAACAATAGGCACACATGTTTCCAAACCTCCTAGGAACCGTCGCACAAGTCCCTTCTTGGCGCGCATGTCACTTGCGTGACCCAACCAATACTTGCGCGACCCTTATCCCTTTTCCATTTTCCATGTTCTAATATTGAAAAACACTAGGCACGCAAGTTATCTCTCCTTAGGTACACGGCGCACATGTCTCTTTTCCAAAAACCATTTTCTTCATTTGTCAATTTTTAGGTCCAAAAATTTGGCAAACACTGGAAAATGGCACCACCTTGTATCTTCTCTTTTTGTACCACCTCCAGACCATCCATTCCTTTGTTGAAGTTCTTGAATCAATCATGGATCATTAACCACATCCCTTTAACTAGACATGCCACCATGAAATCTCCTTTTTCAACAAATTTATATGTCGTTTTTTTGCTTTTTCAACAAGCACAATCACCTAAAAAACACTTTTTTTTGGTGATTTGTATCCTTCAACAACTCTTCTTCTTTCAACACAAACTCCACTATCACGATATATATCATTTGATAGATCAGCTTTAACATCATCATATTTTGATAAAATGTGAAGTGCATGACCATCTTAGAATTCCAATCCCTCACACATTGTATTCTTCTTCAATCGTTATTCTCTACATCATGCAAAACATATGATTCAATTCTTCAAGAAGTCTCTTGCATGGTTCTCATACAATAATGAGGAATTGCATGGTCTTCATCAAAAACCCATTCTTTTTTAATCATCCTCAGATGGATTATACCTCACATTCTTCACTGTTGTAAACAATGTGTCACCTTTGACACATGTTCTTTGAACTTATGATCAGTACAACAATCATCTGAATTTCCATTCCTCCATTTCATTGGAGTACTTCTTGATCGCCTTCATTTTTTTCTTCATTGACAACTATTAACAAAAAATACAACCATATACACAAAGTGGTACCAACAATTCTGGTGTTATACACCTCATCCCATAAAGGGATTTATAGGGAGATATTTGGATACTCCATTGGAAAATGTTGTTGTAAGAGAACTAAACTAGAGGGAGATGTTGTACCATACTCTTTTGAATTCAATTGAGAATTATATCAATATGTACCCAAGTTTTTGGATAGTCTACTCATATTGGCCATCAGTTTGAGACTGATAAGACATACTAAAGTTCTGCTCAGTGTTTAAAGAATGATGAAGACTCTTCCAAAACATAGAGGTGAATCTTGGATCTCTATTGGACATACTCGATAGTAGTACTCCTTGAAGCCTTACCACTTCTCTGATGTATATCCATGCTATTTGATCCAATGAGAAATCCTATCAAATTTTAATGAAGTGATCAGTCTTTGTAAGGTGAACCATAACAACCTAGATAACATTATTTCCCTTAGATGTCTTTAGAAGTCTAGTGAATTACATGGTGATGTTTTCTCATTTCCATGATGGTATGGGTAATAGTTTCATCATACCCTTATAGAACTTCCTTTCAGCCTTTACTTGCTGACATACCAGGAACATTGATGTATAAGCAGTGATATCCTTCTTCATGTTATCCCACCAATAGTGCTCTGAGAGATCTCGATACATCTTTGTGTTTTTTTGGTGAATGGATAAAGTATAACTATGTGAATCATCCAATAATTCCCTCTTTATCTCAGGATTTTATGGAATATGTAGTGTTGACCCAAATCTCAAAATTCATTTTTTGTTAACATCGAACTCCAAGGATTTTTCTTTTCTTATATTTTCAAATTTATTTTGAATTCCCACATCATCTATTTGAGCATCCTTTAACCTTTAAAGAAGAGATAATTAAGAAATAATTATAGAAATGATTGATTGTGTTCCTTCCTTTATGATTCCCATGTCCATCCACTTCAAATATAAGAATATCAGATCCTTCTCTATTCTCATTGATGATAGAATTGCTGGATCCTTTCTACTTAGAGCATCCTCCACTTTGTTATCTTTACCAGGATGGTAGTGGATTGCGCAGTTGTAATCCTTGATGATATCTAACCATATTCATTGGAACATATTCATCTCTTTTTGTGTGAATATATATTTAAGACTTTTGTAATTTGTATATATTTTACACTTTTACCCAAATAGATAATGCTGCCAAATTTTCAAAGCAAATATCTCTACTAATAACTCTATATCATGTGTGGGATAGTTTTGATCTTGAATTTTCAACTGCCTTGAAGCATAGACTATGAATTTGTCATTTTTCATCAATACACAACCAATTCCCTTCTTCAAATCATCATTGAAAATTACAAAAAGTTCCCCACTTGTGGGTAGTGTGAGAACAGGGGCAGTGATAATATTCCTTTTCTGCTCCATGAATATTTCTTCACATTCATCATTCCAAGAAAATTTGACTCCCTTCTGAGTTATCTTGGTAAGAGGGTTTGAAAATTATGATAAATTTCTAAAAAATCAGTGATAATATCCAGATAACACAAGGAAACTATGAATATCTTTCACAGATGTTGGCCTCGACTATCCTTCAATTTATTTTATATTTAAAGAATCTATAGATATTCCATTACTTATGATGATATGACCCAAGAATGAGAATTACTTTAACCAAAACTCACACTTTTTGTACATTTCATATATCTTCTCCTTTCATAAGGTATTTCGAATAGTGATCAGATGCACGTCATGGTCCTCCTTGGGTTTTTAATATATTAAAATATCATCTATAAATAATTCCATGAATTTGTCGAGAAAATCTCTAAATAATCTATTCATCAAGTCAATGAATATTTCTAGAGCATTAGTGATCCCAAGTGGAATCAATATGAATTTATAGTGCTCGTACCTCATATGAAAATTAGTCTTAGGGATATCATCCTTCTTCAACCTAACTTGATAATATCCCAACCGAAGATCCACCATGGAGAAGTATTGTGATCCACATAGCTGATTGAACAAGTCATCAATATGTGAAAAAGAATACCTTTTCTTTATTGAGATCTTATTGAGCTCACAATAATCAATGCAAAGGTGCATTGAACCATCCTTCTTCTTGATAAAGAGGACTAATTCACCCCATGGTGATGCAGTTGGGCATATGAATCTTTTATCCAGATTTTCTTATAGTTGTATCTTCAGTCCCTCAAGTTCCACAATATCCATCCTATATAGAGTCTTGGATATTGGAAACACCTCAGGTATAATATTGATTGAATATTAAACCTCACAACTAGGGTGAAGAATATACAATTCCACTAGAAACAGAGTAGTGTATTCCCTCACAATAGGCATATCTTTAAGCATGATCCTTTCCTTAGACTCATTCATTTGAGCTAGATATGATTTCTTATAGGGTAATAATAACCATACTTGAGATGATGGTGGTAATGAAGATTTATCATCCTTTTTGCACTTGTACAGAATCAGGGGCCAATTCTCTATATGGAGAGTGATTTACCTCTCACAGAAATTATGTTGGATCTATATAGGTAAAGACAATCCATATCTAGAATTGCATCAAATTACACCAAGGGAAGTATGAAAAGGTTATCCAAAAATTTAATACCATAAAAGTTGATAGGAGATCATTTATATATTTGGGATGTAATAATTTACCCATTTTCCATTTTTATCAACATCTCTACTTCCATGATTTTTAGTGGTGTTTGAATAGTTCTACTAAACTTTAGTTATATGAAGAAATGAGTAGAACTAGAATAAAAAAGTATTCTCTATATTATTTAATGAATAAATATAATACCTTTCACCACTTCGTTTTCAGGATTCAATTTGGTAGTAGTGATGTCAAAATATATTCTTTTCTACCTTGAAGGTTGTTGGTTGCCTATGAAAACCCTTAGCTTAGTGTACTGGTTCACAAAGTGCCATGGTTTCTTTCAGTTGAAGTAGTGAACCACGCATTGAGGGTTTGAATAGAGAATTACTTTACTCTATCACATTAGTGGGTTTCTCACGTCGGTAATCATTGGCCAGGTGGCCTTCTCTTCCTCACCTAAAGAATTTCCTTGTTCCCCTTAGAAAAATTCTGGGGTTCTTCTTTCTGCACTTTTGACAAGTGGGATGCTGAAATTTCATAGAACTGTTGGATTTATCCATCAAACGACTAGAATTAAACTCCACTTTCAAATTTTTATCCCCATAATACCCTTAGGATTATTCTATCTCCATTTCAACTTTGAGGGAACATCAGACAATTTTCTCATAGCTATCAAAGTCATGGATCACTAAGGATTTTTGTAGACTATTATTTAGCCTACCAAAGAAGCGATCAACCTTAAACTCGGTAGTAACAAAAAAACCAGAGGTGCATCATGAAAGTATTGTAATGTTTTCCTCATACACCCTAATACATTTTTCATATTTTTACTTAAGGGTAAGGAAATGAATTTCCATTTTAAGATGTATAGTGCGAGGAAAATATTTTTTTTTAGAATTCATTCCAATCCATTGTTTCAATCTCTTCCTTAGAATTTTTATTCATGATAAATGTCCACAACTAATCATATTATCTCTAAATACAATAAACATCCAGAAGAACCTTCTATTGTTTAGAACATTGAAGTATGAAGAATATCTTCCCAATTGAGTTTATCCATTGTTCCATGATTAAGGGATCAGATGATACATTAAAAGTAGGAGGCCTTTGTCACATTCGAGCTGTTCTCTCTTAGGGGGGTTTGGTTTCTCCTCTTGATAAATATTTCTATTCCAAACATGAGTTAGTTGAGAGTGTATTGTGAAAACTTTTACGATTCCCACTCCCATCAGATAGGGCATCTCTTTGGGTGTAGTTATCACATTTCTATTCACATCAATTGTTTGCTCTATTCCTCATATTAATAGCCATTGGATAGAATAAAAAGGAAATTAGGGATGAGTATCTTAAAAAATTAAACACATAAAGGGTAATCCAATAAAATTAAAGGTATAAATTATAAATTATATTTATCTCCTTAACTTTTGAGTTTCTAGGCTTAAATTTATGTTATCCATGATCTATTTTATATCATATATTCTTATGGGAATTTTTTATTCCATTAATAATGGTTCATAATGAGATTATGAATTTACCAAAGAATATCCCCAAAGAGTTTCAAACTTGGTGCACAATGAGACCTATTTTCGTGTACCTGATTACCCCGAGTCAGGCCTGAAACATCTTGTCAGAGTTGTTACTCCCAGGTACATCTATGCCAGAACCATATCCATTTGTAGTATCTTGAAAGGGATATATTTTATTGATAAACCACTTAATCTATACTAAACAAAACTTTGGGATGTTTTCTTAAACTTAGTATTATCCCTAATGAATTTTCTAATGTTCTCTAATCCTAATGCTTTCTCTAGAGTTTTCTAATCCTAATCCCAAAAATAACTAAACCTAGCCTATGATATCAACTATAACAACCATGATCTTTATTTCAAATTAATACATGATTTATTACATAAAATTACACATTATACAACCTGAAATATTTATAGGTATAGTTTATTTATAAATTAGGTATAAAAAATAACATCTTGAACATTGGATATAACAACATTATTGAAAAATTCCTTGACATGACCATAATATTCCAATGATCTTAAAACTACATGGGATATCCTGGGGAAAAACATAAGAAATGGGTGAGATATAAATACCAATAAGGGAAATAAATAAGGAATAACATGAAGAATATAATACATGTTAGAAAATAGGAATATCAATGGAGCATGAAAGGAACATGAATAATAAGGCATGATATAGCATGATAATCATAACATGGGAAATGTAAAAACAAATTAAAACACTAAATCATAAACATAGGTCAAGGATAAACCCAAAAAGACATCATGGTGAAAAATATTCATAAAGTAATCAGGTACCCATATCCCAACATGACATATCATGATACTAAGCATTACCCAATGCATTAGAGTGCTATCAGAGAACACCCTTCATAATCATTTCATTCTCATTATTAAGTATACCACATTGATCATATAACATAGATTCATTCAACATAATAATTTATTCCAAAATAAAGGAATATAGAATACATACAGGTATGTATCTAATAAATAAGTATATGTGTATAAAGTTTAATACCCTTGATAGAAAAATGGGTATGGTATTCACTACACAATTATCTTGTCATGGAAAACTGTGGTACAATTTCAGCAGCATAATGACGTCATATTGGAATTCATAAAATGGGTTGATCAGATTGAAAGTGGTCTATAAGAAATTTTAAATAAAATTGAAAGTAATAGGGACATTTAGATAAATTCACCAACAAAATTAATTTTAAATTGAAGGCGTAACATAATAATGAAACTTGAAGAAAGAGGAGAAAGTAAAGAACCCTGAAAAAATTCTGATATGGTAACAGATGTGCATAAATGTTAATAGGAGAGATAAATGAGATTTATATGGGATATAATCATTTATAAATAAAATTTATAGTAATGGGGATATAGAATAACATATCCCAATATAAGAAAATATAAATTAAAAGACATAACATTAAAATGATTGTTTGATAAAAGAGGAGAGTGGAAGATAAGGTTACCTTACTTGAGTGCATGACTCCAAAGGATTGGGATGAGATTCATGAATGATTGGTGATGACTTGGGAGGATTATAGGGAGTATAGTTGAGAGTATGGTTATTATCCAAGGAGTTTGAGTGAAGATAAATGGGAGATTGGGTGAGTTTATATAGGGAAAGAGGGGGATTTCTTTATTATTTTGGTTTTAGAAACTACATAATAAAATATCCAAAAACACAAACCATCCCATGGTTTCTTCCGAATGGGAGTGGTATAAATTATTTTACAAGTTCAAGGGCCTAATATAATAAAATAATTCTCTTTCTTATGTAGCGGGGACTCACACTCTCAAATAAATGATTTTAAAATCTTAAAATATATTATAAGTCTTGGAGGATTCATTAAGGCTTTATAAAATAAATAAATAAACCTAAAATTACATTATTTTAAAGGTAAAAATATATTTGGACAATGATACCTTTTATAGTATTTATTACACCACTATTTGTCCATTATTATGTCATAAAGGACATTGTATATTTATACAATATTAAATTTTTACCAAAAAATTTGACTGTCTCAGAAGATTTTGAAAAATTCCCCATTAGATAATTTTAACATAATGATTCCAAAAATAATATCCATTTTATCTAAATATTTTTCTAAATAGGTGAATTTTCACTTTTAAAATAAAAAATTACATTTATTAAAAATTCCGTTTTTTTGGTAAAAACATTTTTTGAACCTTACAAAAATTACATTTGACTTCATAAAAATTATATGATAATTTATATTAAATATAATTTATTTAATGATAATATTTTATTAAAATGTTATTTATTTCAAAAATACATTAACTAATTAATTGAATTTTAATATTAACCAAAAATAAAATTTATGATATATTGAATCAAAAATAAAAAACATTTATAAAGTTATAATAATATGATGAAAATAAATTCATTATTCAATAAAAAAATACTTTTCATATTCCTATTGATAGTGTCTTCATAAATATCCATTTAATACACTAGTATATTCCCTAATATTATGGTGCGTGATGATAGGGATTTCATGGGGCTGTTCGACGAACATTGTTTAGGTCGTGATCTTGATTACCTTTAACTTCTCCCATAAAAGGTTTCTATAATTCTTAATTTGTTGGATATCATATTTGGATTGGTATAAGGAAAATACTAGAAATTATATCTCCCATATAAGCTCTGATAAATTGGATTTATAGTGTACAATCCTATTGGTTGAGGCCATATCTTATTTTTTCTGTACCAAAAGGATTTGTTAAAACCCTATATTTATAATTGTAATGTGATTACTATTAAAAAACTATATTATTAATGGTAAAGATACTTAATGTTAATTTAAATCTAATTTTATATAATAAAATAAAATAAGTTCATGTGTTTTCTATAACCATAAGATGTTTAATTAAATTAAAATAGGGAATTTTATTCATAATAGTTTGGGTTGTTACACTGGGAATCCAAAATCTAGTAGATATGTTCACCAAGGTAATAGTTCAAGAAAGTATAAGGTAGAATTTTGACTTAGTGGTACTTGGGTGAATGTAATAATGAAATTGGGGAACACTTCTTACTATAGAATAAATAAGAGGGAATAGAGAATGGTTTTACTTAATATTAAAGAATTGTTGAAGGTTCCCTAAAACATGTATTTAAGTGGGAGATTATTGGGAGATAAAGCCTGTTTTAGTTCATAAGAATTATTTTAATAATAAATTCATTCACCATAAATAGTTAATGAGAATACGTAGTGGTGAAGTGTGTAGAAATGGGAGAAATATCCCTCTAAGAATATCTGGATCATCAGAAGTTCATATCATCTGATGGAGTTATGATGGAGCACTGAATGGTTTGGAAATTTTGGAAAACCCAAGGAATCACTAAGTTGGTACTCTAGATAAAGTGTTCATACTTAGTGATTCATAATGTTAGGGGAGTAGGTTTAACTTATTGATGAGATGGAAATTAGTATATAATAGCATGGGACCTTAGTTCTATTATGATATACTAAGATGAAATCAAGGAAAGTGGAAAATATTAGGTAGATTTATTTTACTAAGTAATCTTATTTTTTAATCTATTTTACTTTTTATTATAATGAAAATAGAAAAAAAAAAATTGTTGCGAATGTAGGATATATTGTATAAAGCATGTAAATTTTGTGTTCTTAAATTTCTTTTGTTTTTTATTTCTTACAATGTATTATTTCTAGGGTTTAATTTTTATGGTGTGTATAGGGTGAAGAATTCATTCTTCTGGTACAATTAGTCAAGGGGTTCCTTCCAGATGAATGGGTTATGCTGCGTATTTTCAATTGGTCTAGTTTTGAAGGTGTACTTTTTTTCAAGAAAGTGGTAATATTCTGGTGGTTTAATCAGAAGATGAGACAAATAATGTGAATTTTTAAAAATTAATTTTAAATGGATCCATACCTTATTTTTTAATTTAGATGGCCTCCTTTATTAATTGAATACTCATATTGTGTTCATGGGTTTTGTGCAAATCTATGGCATTGACTACTTTGATACATTTTTATAGTGAAAAAATGACTATATTCACCTATTTATCTCTATGAAAAGTCACTAAAAATTAGATTATCCATCAAAATGGTATAAAAAATGCATTTATTCATGGTTTCTAATATAATGAGGTTTAAATGGAGCAACCAATATAGTTTATTTCTTAGTATGCATCCTATAATGTATGAAATCTTTTTATTTCCTTGTATAGATCAAGTAGTAACCAAGAGAATGGTTTATATGATTCTATACTATTATAACCAGATTTGGGATGTGCCAAAGCTTGAAGTATTAATATCTTATTTAACACAATTCTATTATTGGGATCATTATTATGGTCATTTATTTTGACAATATTATCATTAATTGTAGTGACTCTATTGGGATCAATAGACTCAAATAATTTATTCTCTAAAAATTTCATATAAAGTATTTGGGATTTCTAGGAAATTTATTAGTGATTAAAGTTTCTATATGTGATCAATGGATATTACATTATCTTAGGAAATATTTCATTGATATATTATAGGAGATAAGGATTAATATTAAATACTATAAATTAACTTCTAGAGCCAGGAGAGAATATACTTCATACTTAAAGTGATCATTTTTTCTATCATGATATATATCTATGAATTCTTGAAAAATTAAATTATCAAACAATTAATTTACTTGATATTTAATGAATAGTAAGGAATTAAATTATCTAATGAAATTACTATGGGGGGATATTATTTTTATTATTCAATATGTGAAGAAAGAGCCCGACCAGAGATTATTATACTCGGATCATGGTCTAAAAATATCAATACTTTTTTTATGTTGATGATTATGTAGTGTATCTTTCAAAAAGGAGACCCACACTAGTATTTTTAGTAGTCATTGATGGTAACTAATCTCTTGGTGACGTAAAATGTAGATAATTATTCTTACTCTAGTACAGATTTAGAATACTGGGCTATAACTCATGTTACAACTAACATCACTTGGGATGAACAAATATTATAATAATTTTTTATCCTAGTAGGAATCCTACAAACATAGGGTGTTATAATCAAGATAATATTAAAATTAGTACCAATCCATTATTCCATGTGTGAAAAAACACATTGAAGTTGATTTTAACTTCTTCAAGGAACATTATATAAAGAATAACACTACTCTTGGAAATGTTCACACTATAGATCAACTTACAAAAATCTACACAAAGGGGATTTCTAGATATTTTGATCAATAACTATGTTACAAGATAGTCATGTCAAATATATATATCCTAGATTTAGGGGGATTATTGTAATATTTAAATCATTAAAAAATATTTATGATTAGTCAATGGTTTTTAGTCAATTAACTTTATGTATATTTATATTCTTCTTTTCAACATGTATTTTGGATGGTACATATAAATACATGATTAAAAATCATATTAAGGTTCAAAAATTTTTATTCTAAACTTCTATAATAATAATAATAATAATATTAATAATAATAATAATAATAAATACCCAGTTAAAATATTTTAATGGAAATAAATTTATTCGGACATGTGTGTCATCATGGATGGAACAATATCTATTTTATAAGAAATATGATAATTTCATGATCCATGAGGTTTTTCTTTTAACATGTTTGTCACTAAAGAGGTAATTTTTTTCTTTGAATTATAAATTATTTGTAATATTTTATTTTCACCATTAAAGTGAGTTTTCTGTAAGTTAAATTGGCAAAATAAAAGATTAATGAAAGGTTTTCTTTTAGGAATCACCTGGTGGTCCGACTCGCTTATGAGTAGTATCAGATGGAAATAGCGTGGAGTTCCTACTAGATAAGTGGAGGATCTGAGTAGGATACCAGTTAAGGGTAGTGGTTTTGGTTAGATAAAATAGAACACCAATATTTTTGTGATAAAGAAAAAAATTTTAGGAATGAAGAGAATGAAGCTATTAGGAAGAAACCCAAGAAAGGAGATTACACCTTATGGTGTGTGTTCAAAATACATTTTTTTATAAATAAGAATAATTTTTTTAATATTAAGTTATTATTGATGAAAAATATTTGTGATTTGACAAAAATAAATGATAATTATAACATTTTTAGGTGATATTTTTTTATAAATAAAATCAGACTAAAAAATTACTAATTTCTTTGAAAAATTGGTATTAAATTTTAAAAATGGTAATTATTTATGATTTTGTTATAGGGATGAATATATAAAATTTTAATTTCAATTAATTATAATAATATTAATTTTTTTATTTTTTAGAGTTTAATTAATTTATCTGGTGGTCATATTTAAATTATTTATTAAAGTAAAAATTTGAAGGAAAAATTAAAATTATCTTTAAAATTATTTTATTATTTAATTATGGGATATTTTTTGGAATGTGGTTAATTGATAGATATTCTTTGGCCTTATTCTGATTTCAATTTAGATAATCATGAGACCTTTGAGTTTAATTGAGGGAATTTGATTTGATATAATGATTTGATAATTAATAATAGTTAATTGGAGGATTTTAAAAAGATAAATTTTAGAAATATTAATGTTGAGAATGGATAACATTGAATTTATGTTGGTTAATTATATTAAAGTAATAGATTTATTGGTATGTTAGCATATTGAATATTTTATGAAATTATAGGACTAAGAGGATTTTGGATTTTGTTGACATTGTGTAATTATAGTGGAGGGATTGTAAAGAATAATTGAGATTTTACAATGAGATTATAGTAGTGGGAGAAAGAGGGGAACTTTGATGAAAGATAATTATATGGATATGAATTATTTATTAGTTGAAGTTTTATATGGGTAATTTATGTTATAGAATTGAGTAATGTGATTTATAAATGAATTAGTTTCACATAATTTTCTCATTTTTGATCTCTCTCTACACTCTCCATAAGAGGTGGTGGAAGTCTTTCCATGAGGAGATTAGAAGATGGTTGGTTAAATATATTATCAACTAATTATCAATCTATGATCTAAAGACTATGTGAGATTTATAATGACACAATTTGATTGTAAGTGAAATAACCCAACCTAGGATTTTGAATCCTAATACCCTACACGAGATGTCACATGGCCTCAAGTGAATCCCTCAATCTCTAAAGGCTACTGAAAAGTGACAAGGGATAGAATTGATCATTTGGGAAATGATTTTACCTCAAATAAAAACTTCTCATGTAAAATCCAATTAAATTTACCATTTATAATAAAAATTAAAAAAATAAAAGAAAATTTTTTTACAGCACAATCCAAATTGAGATTTTGAAATAAAATAAAATGATACACCAACTCCAAATCCCAAAAAAACAAACCATGAGCTATTATATCCTCCACCACAACTCTAACATAGGATCATGTATCACCACTAATAAATAAAAATTTATCCCTTTTAACTATATCACTATTAGTTATGTTTAAAAGTCCACCATGGGGAACATATTGGGGATGATTATAAAATTAGTAAGATATTCCCAATATTTCAACGCTTGAACATGAAAATAAAATTTCAAATACAGATATAATAAAACATGTTAAATCAAAATAAATAGTTTGAAACATTAATTTTTTTTATTTAACCAATAATTAGAAAATATAATATTTAGTTTATGTAAAGACCTATAAATTTCAAGGAATTTTTAATTCTTAATTTCTTTGGGATTTTACGAGTATGCAGTTTCTGACGGTACCTAATTCCGAGATCCGGTGTGCCCAGAATCAATTTACGAAGTTTATCTCGGCTACGTTCAGTGAACGAATGAACGAGTTTTTCTATCTTTTGAACCGATGCTTGGATTTGAAATCTGAGGGCACTGATGGAACTACAACGCCGGTAATTTCTTAATAGGACCTTTACCGAAGATGGGTTTTCTTTGGGGGAGTTGTTAAAAAAATGTGGATTAAATAAAAAGGGTGAATAAAATTTGTGGTACAAATTTTATTCTTTATTCGAAGTGGTTATATCCTAGGTATGGGAGTTGGGGTGGGACCCACTAGTTACTAACTACCCATGTGAGGATATTGGTGAGGTGGGGCCCACACGATCCCCACCCCTTCACATTCCATTAAACTCCTCGAACTCCCCCCATTAATCTTCTTGTGTTAAATGTTGGCAACCATTTGTAATTAATTAAGTGACTTCTCCTCTTCCACACAATTAATACCAACACACATTAATTCAATTAATGGAACCTCTTAAATTAATTGAATTATGTGTTTGAATTTTTGAAATTTGAAAAGCTTTGAAAAATAATAAAATAAGGGGAGGCCTTATTTTATTTTGTTGGCTTGTTGTGTGAGGATTCTGGGGAGAGAGATCTTTTCTCTTTGGAAGAACTTCATCCTTATGTGAAGAACGTCATCTCTTCAAGAGAGTAATGACTCGGTGACTAACGTGCAATCATCATCTTCTCTTTGTGATAAAATAGAAGACGACGTTTCCTCAGGTGCACACCGACGACGATGGGAATGACGCCATCATCCATGACACTTGACAACCGCGAACTTTATTCAAGGTAGGGGTGTGTTGGACGTACACGGAGCGGACGAATGGACCCGAGGAGCCGAGAAGACTATATGTACCCACCCTTTAGGTGGGAATTCCGGAGGATGACTTGGTGGTTACTACTTTACTTTTCAGCTGTTGTACTTTCTTTTCTTAGTTGTACTGTACTTTCAGTTGGGTTTGTATACTGGCCCATTTACTTTCCAGCACTTACTTTTGTACTCAGTTTACTTGGTGTTCACTTCAGCTTGCGTACTCTATGGTGTTTGTTTTCTTATTTAAAGTAAATTCCTTCCCTTTTACCAGGATTTACGCCTTTGGTGCTAGTCGCCAGCCCCTGGCCTATGGAAGGCGGGCTTGGGGTAGTCACGACATGGGCCTCGAGGACGGGTCGTGAGAAATTGGTATCAGAGCAGTCGGTTCTACCGTAGAACTCAGGAATCTGATAATTTCTTCTATGTGAAGCAATAGTGTTAAGGGCATTGAGTGTGGTTATCAGTCCAGGGAGTCCAGTGTTGGTGCGGCGGCCGACGTATCCATACACCAGGACCCTGAATTCTGATTTCCGGCTCAGTGCATAGAAATATTGATTGAATGTGTGTTTCAAAGTTTTCTTTGTGATTACTTTGTATCAGATCACCAGGTATACTGTATTAACCGTGGAACACCTTTTTCTTTTCAGTATGGACCCACGATGATAGCCAGCTAGGGTTCCAAGCTTTGTGTGAGACGACAGCCCACCGAGTGACGAGGCCTCGGTGTAGGGACCCATTACAGCGGAGGCACCGGTGATACCTCTACCCACCGAGCCACCAATGCCACTAGCCCCAGCAGCTGAGAGTGCACATCACCTGAGTGCACTGCACAAGTTTCAGCGTCAGAGACTACCTAGGTTCCATGGGGAGACGGACCCTTAGGCAGCTGAGGATTGGCTGGAGGCTGTTGTTCAAGTCTTCAGATTAGTAGGGACACCATCTGACCTCATGGTAATCCTTGTGGCGAGTCTCCTGCATGTAGAAGGAATTAGATGGTGGAGCCTGATGATCCAGGTGCACGAAAGGGCATCATTACCTTGGTCAGACTTCGAGAGCCTCTTCCGCTCAGAGTTCATTCTATCCACCCTCCGTGCGGTGTGCATTCAGGAGCTACTACAGCTGCGGTAGGGAAGCAGGATAGTAACCCAGTACTCGGTGAGATTTACCGATCTCTCACGCTACTCCACAGACATGGTACGAGACCCATTCTTCTGGACATGGACCTTCGAGCAGGTAATGAGGCATGATATTAGGGCATCAATGATCTCCCTCAGTATTCTGACGCAGGCAGGAGTACTGGAGCGAGCCCTTCCTGTGGAGAGATTTCTTACTGAGCCTACACCAGCAGTGAGACCTACCGCAGAGCGGCACGTAGCGGAGTATTCTGCAGCCGGTAGTAGACATACGTCACAGAGGTCCAAGAGGACCAGACCATCAGGTGGGCAACCTCAGGATACTGTTTTGGATGTGCGGGTCACACGTAGCAGAGCCAGTCATTCGAGAGGCAGACAGTGCTATGCATGCGGCGGGCAGGGCCACATGGCTCGTGACTGCCTGACCCGCCATGCAGAGGAGTAGCAGACGGTTGAGGGACCACCTAGGTGAAGGTAGAGGTTCGACTGTGGTGGTCTACAGGGAGCAGGAAGATGAGGCAGAGGAGCTGGCCGAGTAGCAGGTGGTGGGAGATTCTTTGAGGCTTTACCACCACCACCACCAGGAGGTCCACCCCGACCGCAGGGAGCTGGCGGACAGAGGCAGGCTCAACTTCAGGCAGTGGAGGCATACGACCACGACGCACCTGAGATGATTCGAGGTACTATCTGTGTCTACTACTCCCTTTCTTTAGTTCTTATAGACATAGGATCAAGTCATTCTTTCATTGCTGCTGCCCTTGTTCGGAGCTCGGAGATTCTGACGGAGCCGTTGGCTCGATCCTTACAGCTATAGACTCCTACGAGAGAAGAATCGATGATTAAGCACTGGTGCCGTCAGTGTGAGCTTACTCTAGGAGGTGAGAGCCTTGGCTGGGATCTTCTTGTAGTGGTGTCGAGGCCTTAAGACATCATCTTGGGCATGGATTGGTTATCTATGGCCCATGCTCAAATCGACTGTATTAGGCGCAAGGTGCGGTGTTTCTGCACAGATGGAATCAGGTTCCCCTTCACCGGCGAGAAGGGAGCCTTTTCAGTACATGATGGAATCACATAGAGGATAGGACAACCGATCACTCATCATTTGGATAGTCTCATCCTGGGAGCAGTTGATGTGAGGAGTCCGAGTTTTCCTGTTGTGGTGGATCAGTATGCAGACGTTTTTTCTGACGATGTTCCAGGACTACCTCCTTGCATAGAGGTATACTTCTATATTGACCTGTACCCTGGGACAACCCTGATATCTACTCCGGAATATCGGATGGCTCCCGTTGAGCTTCAAGAGCAATGAGTATAACTGGAGGACTTACAGGGCAAGGGATTCATCTGACCCAGTGTTTTTCCCTGGGCTTCCCCGATTTTGTTTGCCAAGAATGCGGACGAAAGCTTGCGACTGTGTGTTGACTACCATCTCCCGAATCAGGTGACTGTGAAGAACAAATATCCACTTTCGAGTATTGACGACCTCTTCGATCAGCTCAAGGGAGCACGATGGTTCTCAAAGATAGACCTCAGGTCAGGCTATCATCAGCTCAGAGTTCGAGATGAGGATGTGCAGAAAACGGTCTTCAGGTGTCGGTATGGACACTATGAGTTCTTGGTTATGCCTTTCGGTGTAACCAACACTCTAGAAGTGTTCATGAGTCTCATGAACAGGATCTTCCAGCCTTACCTCGATCGATTTGTCATAGTCTTCATCGACGACATATTAATTTACTCGACTACTAAGGAGGAGCACGCCTATAACTTACGGGTTGTATTGGATACACTCCGAGAGCACCGACTTTATGGTAAGCTATGTAAGTATCAGTTCTAGATTCAAGAGTTCCACTTCTTGGGGCACATCATCTCTGAGGCGGGAGTTGCGGTGGATATTGCGAAGATCGAGGCAGTTCTAGCTTGGGATCCACCCAGGAGCGTGATGGAGGTGCGGAGTTTCCTAGGTCTGGATGGGTACTATCAAAGATTTGTGCTAGAATTATCCAGAGTTGTAGCACTTATTTACACTTTTAAGAAGAAGGGAAAACCCTTCATGTGGTCAGATAGTCGTCAGCAGAACTTCCAGGAGCTGAGACAGAGATTGACCAGTGCACCCATCTTGAGGCTACCAGAGGAGGGCGTAGGGTACGTAGTTTACTGTGATGCATTAGGGACCGAACTCGGGTGTGTCCTGATGAAAGAGCGGGTAGTGATCACCTATGGTTCATGCCAGTTGTGGTACCATGAGCAGAACTATGCTACCCATGACCTGGAGTTAGCAGCAGTGGTCTTCGCCTTGAAGATGTGGCGACACTATCTGATGGGAGAGCGCTTTACATTCTACTCTGACCACAAGAGTCTTAGGTATATCTTCTCACAGAAGGACATGAACCTGAGACAATGGAGATGACTCGAGTTCATCCAGGACTATGACTTTGAGATAGTCGATACTCCTGGGAAGGGGAAAGTAGTAGCTGATGCTCTCAGCAGGAGGTCGGGCATTCAGCTACTTGGAGAGGCGACCGAGTAGCTATCCACATTACAGATATCCTTCATGGATAGAGATGGGGATACCATCCTATAGTCCCTCACAGTTACTCCACCACCACTTCAATGAGTCAGTGAGGCACAGTGTGGGGACATTGACTATGAGGCGCAACGTGCTCAGATACCTGATGGATTTTCTGAAGGCGGAGAGTACTTCATCCTTTTCAGAGGATGTACCATGGTACCAGTTGAATTATAGGAGGAGGTTCTGAGAGAGTTTCACACTTCCCCATTGGCGGTACATCTAGGAGTAGCGAAGATGTAACAGGATCTCAGGTGATAGCACTGGTGGCCGGGTATGAAGAAGGTTGTGGCAGATTTTGTTTCACGATGTCTCACCTGCCAGTAGGTGAAGGTAGAGCACCAGGTACCAACAGGATTGGTACATCCCTTAGAGGTCCCGAAGTGGAAGTGGTATGGTATATCTATGGATTTCATGACATGGCTTCCACGTACTTCCAGAGGACACGATTCCATCTGGGTGATCGTAGACCGACTCACCAAGTCGGCCCACTTCTTACCCATCAGAGAGAAGGGCTCAGTGGAGAGCTTGGGACGCCTCTATGTTCATGAGATTGTACGGCTTCATGGTGTACCATATTCTACCATCTCCGATCGAGACGCTCTCTTTACTTCCCAGCTTTGGAAGGGGTTGCAGGAGGCATTTGGGACGCAGCTACGCCTGGGCACCACCTTTCATCCTTAGACGGATGGCCAAACGGAGAGGACCATTCAGACTCTTGAGGACATGATCCGTGCATGTGTCCTTGACTTTGGTCGTAGTTGGGAGGATCACCTACCCTTGGTGGAGTTCGCGTACAACAACAGCTACCCCTCCACCATCGGGATGACACTATACGGGGAATTATACAGCCGATCTTACAGATCACCTATGTGCTAGACTGACCTAGGGGAGTCAGTACTCGTAGGACCAGAGATAGTTTAGGCTACGACAGAGAAGGTGCATATAATCCAAGAGTGGATGAGGACTGCATAGAGCAGACATAAGTCCTCTGCTGATAGGAGGCGGAGACCACTGGAGTTCAAGGATGGCGACCACGTTTTCTTACGGGTCTCACCTCGACATGGATTACGGAGATTTGGACGGGGTGGCAAGTTATCTTCGTGCTTCATCGAACCATTCTATGTTCTTAGCAGGATAGGCAAGGTTACTTATCGCCTGGCTCTTACACCTCACTTGCACCGGGTGCATGACGTCTTCCACGTATCTCAGCTGAGGAGATACGTGCACGACCCGACACATATCATTGATAACGGGGAGTTGGACATCGATGATGGGGTGACTTTTGTGGAGGTCCCGGTGGAGATCGAGGATCGACAAGAGTGGGTCCTACGTGGATGGTCTATTCCTCTAGTGCGCATCAGGTGGCAGCATGGGAACCTCCAGGAGAGCACATGGGAGCAGGAGGCTCATATGCATGCACAATACCCTCTTTTGTTTCCCTAGTTTATGATGTAGCTTTACAGGGATGTAAATCCCTGAGGTGGGAGTAATGTAAAGACTCGTAAATTTCAAGGAATTTTTTTTTCTTAATTTCTTTGGGATTTTACGAGTACGTAGTTTCTGACGGCACCTGATTCTGAGGCGCGGTGTGCCCGTAATCAATTTATGAAGTTTAGCTCGGGTACGTTTAGTGAACGAATGAGCGGGTTTTTATATCTTTTGAATTAGTGCTCGGATTTGAAATCTGAGG
Organism: Viscum album; assembly: GCA_963277665.1. NCBI lineage: Eukaryota > Viridiplantae > Streptophyta > Magnoliopsida > Santalales > Viscaceae > Viscum > Viscum album. Next base: position 875,367,714 of record OY728160.1, on the reverse strand, counting down.
GCATCGATGGTACCACAGCACCGATAATTGCTTAAGATGATCGTTACCAAAGATGCGTTTGCTTTGGGGGAGTTGTTAAAAAAATGTGGATTAAATAAAAAGGGTGAATAAAATTTGTGGTACAAATTTTATTCTTTATTCGAAGTGGTTATATCCTAGGTATGGGAGTTGGTGTGGGACCCAATAGTTACTAACTACCCATGTGAGGATATTGGTGAGGTGGGGCCCACACGATTTCCACCCCTTCACATTCCATTAAACTCCTTTAACTCCCCCCATTAATCTTCTTATGTTTAATGTTGGAAACCCTTTGTAATTAATTAAGTGGCTTCTCCTATTCCACTCAATTAATACCAAAACACATTAATTCAATTAATGGAACCTCTTCAATTAATTGAATTATGTGTTTGAATTTTGGAAATTTAAAAATCTTGGCAAAATAATAAAATAAGGTGAGGCCTTATTTTATTTTTTTGGATTGTTGTGTGAGGATTTTGTGGAAAGAGATCTTTTATCTTTAGAAGAACTTCATCCTTCTGCGAAGAATGTCATCTCTTCAAGCGAATAACGACATGGAGACTGACGCACAATCATCATCTTCTCTCCGTGATAAAAGAGAAGATGGCGTTTCCTCAGTTGCACACCGACGACGACGGGAACGACGCCATCCTCTACGACGCTTGACAACCGCAAACTTTCTTCGAGGTAGGGGTGTGTTTGGATTGAGTAATGATTGGGTTTCCTTCCATTTTGTTATTCCTCTTAAACTGCTTGTTATCAGACTAATTAAAAAGGGACCAGACCAAACTAACACGGTCCGATTCCTCCGCCGTTCTTGTGAATATGTGGAGTTCTTCGGCCGTTCTTGAGCAGTGAATCAAGCTATGTTTTCAGAGCCAATCGGAGGCCCAAAAAAATCATAAACGGACTCAGAGCGTCGGGGTGACCTAGTGTCCGAAGTTTTGTGATGAACAGACCGTCAGAACGAAGAATGGACATCACTGGAGGTGCGCTGGCCGGAGGCGTCGTTTCTGGAAAATTCCAAAATACACGTCGTGTATCTATGACGAACACGCCGTGTAGTACAACCGTACTGTGGCTTCCGTTTCGGTTGTTAGAAAAGTAGTACACAGTGTGTGACTCTATACACATGGTGTGTACTCTCCACACTATTTGACAGAGGAGGCTTTGATGGACATGGCGTGTATTCAGGGAAAATACACGGACATGGACAACAATACACGACCAAGTAACATGACGTGTATTCTCTTCTTAGAAAGGTAGAAGCGGCTTCGTGAGGCTCGACGTGTAATTTGGGAGATAAAAGGACATGGGAAGAACCACACGGCCAAGAGGCACAACATTTACTACCTTCCCCATGGCAGAAGCGGCTTCGTGATGACTCAGCGTGTATTCTGGAAATACACGGACACAGGGTGGAGTACATGGGAAAGTACTCCACCACATGGCCAGCCATGACTAGTGCACATGGAACTGACCCTAGAGGTTTGGACATGGAGTGTAACCATAATACACACCGTGTACTTACTGACCTACACATCCATCCCTGCAACACGTGCCGTATCACACGGGCAGTACCCGGTGTCTGATGACACGATGTGAATCTATTACCTACATGCCGTGTACTTTAGGGAAATGTCTTGGTCGTCTTGTTCTTCGTGACTTGGGCACATTTTTCTTGGTTTTTCCCCTATGACGTGGGATGAAACTATGAGATACATAAACTCTGGTCTATGTGACAATTGATGTATCGATCTTTGGCTCATGGAGCGAACTCTCCCGGAATCAAGCATGCTGTGTGTGGGAACCCTAGAGCTGGCTACGACCACGATGATGATGACGATTGTACTTGGATCCTACGTGGGTTCGGCAGTGAGGATGACTGTACTTGGATCCTACGTGGGTTCGTCAGGGAGGACGACTATACTTGGATCCTCCGTGGGTTCAGCAGTGATGACGACTGTACTTGGATCCTACATGGGTTCGGTAGAGACAGTTACTGTACTTGGATCCTATGTGGGTTCGACAGTGACGACTTCAATACTTGGATCCTACGTGGGTTCGGTAGGGGAGATGATTCAGAGATTACATATAATCATCTCCACCCCTCTTCGTGAGTATTATACCTATGTGAGATGAGTCTTGACTTTAAATCATTATCTTCGATATGATTGAATTGATTTCCTGTATGGATTGGGTTGTGCTTTCCTGTGTGGATTGGGTTGTACTTTCCTGTGTGGACTGGGTTGAACTTGGGCTCGGAAGTTGGAGCAGAATTGGAATTGATGACTTAGGTATATGTATGGGCATATACCTAATTAGAAGTTGGTCATTACTTTGTGTCTATATCCTTCCTTTTTGGTTTATCCTTTGTGGATTCTGGGAGACCTTTGGGGGTCTCGGGGTCCCTACTGAGTATCATATACTCACCCCTGCACAGGCTATGCCCGCACTACGTTGTGTTGGTTACAGGATACGGGCAACACTTATCGTGGTTGAGGCTTGTGGAGCAGACGGTACCCGGAGGTGGATTATCAGGTGGGACGTACACGGAGCAGACGGACGAACCCAAGGAGCCGACAAGACTATCTGTACCCACCCTTTAGGTGGAAATTCCGGAGGACGACTTGGTGGTTGCTGCTTTACTTTTCAACCGTTGTACTTTATTTTCTCAGTTATACTATACTTTCAGTTGGGTTTGTATACTGGCCCATTTACTTTCCAACACTTACTTTTGTACTCAGTTTACTTAGTGTTTACTTCATCTTGCATACTCTGTGGTGTTTGTTTTGTTATTTAAAGGCAATTCCTTCCCTTTTATCAGGATTTACGCCTTTTGTGCTGGTCGCCAGCCCCTGGCCTATGGAAGGCAGGCTTGGGGTAGTCACGGCACGGGCCCCGAGGACGGTTCGTGACATTTTATCATTAATATTATAGGTTATCAAAACATAATTTCTATTGATTCATAAAATCCAATACTTTTGAATGGTTTTCGTTTCCACTAAGGGAATATTTAGGTTTATTTGAGTCTCATGAGGCTCTCTCATCTAATAAAGGTAGGATACTTCTCTATCACATGGGGTGGAAAAAATGAATCAATTTATTAGATGAGGGGATGAGATATTGAATTATCCATTAAGGGGTCTTATTTTATAGTATATGACTCTCATATAAATTTAATAAAAATTTATAAAATTCTTCCTAGTAAAAATATTGGTTAACTTGGACATTATAGTAATCAATTAATACCATGAATAATTGTGAACATATGTATATATTAGAGATTCTCAATTTATCCCTCAATGGTTGATTGTGCTATTGTTTAAATCCACACAAATAGGCACTCAATAATTTATCACTATCCAAGGAGGTAGTTTGTGTTGTGGAATTGATAATAGGCCCATAATAGAGTATTCCCATGTATCCTTATGAATGGAATTAAAACCCAAATAGTTTGATTTCACTTAATAGGACAAATCGTACCTTTTAAGTTCATGTGTCCATAACCATTATGGTTCCTTTTAAGGCCATAAAACCATGAACAAATATGTTCCTTTTATGGCTATGTGTATAGGATCAATGACGTACCATTTAAATTCATGAAACCATGAACATTATGGTTCCTTCTAAGGTAATTCAACCCTGAAAAAATGAATTTATTTTTACGTTCATTTGTCCAGAACCATTGGTGCACCTTTTAAGGACATGTAACAAAAACCGTGATGTATTAAAGTTTACATACATACAACTATGCCATGTTCTGAGTAGCTTAACATTATGTGGAATAAAATATATTTCATTAAGTTTGAAACCATGAAACATATACTAATAGGTGAAATGGACCTAATAATAGTTTGTGTGAGACTTATGCATGAGTAACCCATTCTATCCCATCTGTTCTATTAGTAACTAAAAAAGAGGGGCTATGGTTGAAGCTTACACCTAGTAATAGTTCCTTGAAATTTATGGATCATTGATGGGGTATATGTATGATATCATCAATGAGGACAAAGTTTGGGCATACACTTAGTATGATAACTACATATATGCATGTCCACCTATTGTTTTTGGTAACTAGATAGGGAAGGAATATCGGAATCATGGTTAATACTTTTGGTTATGAAGGAAAAACCAATGGTTATCTTCTAGAAAGTTCTTGATTCCCATTATTAAAGTAATACATGATCATAAGGGAGTATTTTGGTGTGCATAAACTATTCATGTATATTAAGAGTCCATGGGGTAGGTTTAAGTGAATGTGACTCATTAGAGGGTTGGTTTGGACAAAAAATTTTGCAAGAAAGGTCTTTTGAGTAATTATTTTATACCAATTTAAATACCTAAGTGATTAGGTCACCTAGGTGGAAGGCCTAAATGAATGGGAACCCAATCAGGTGACATTGGTGAAAGATTCACCTAAATAGCTTTTTTGTGAAAGTCTCCTTGATATATATGGCATGATTGAGTGGTTCCTAGTTATAGCCTTGAAGGATAGACATGAATCCACCATGGGATAACCTAGGAATGACTCTAATTATGATAAACTAAGTGAAAATACAAATGTTAAAACCCTAGTTCCATGTGGAGGAGAGCTCAATGATTGAAAAAAAAATTACGAATTAGATTCCTGAGCAAATTGTCACTCATTTGGGTGACTTTTGTGAGATGAGAATTGTCTTTTAAGTGCACAATGGGTGTTGTTACTTTATGAGAAATTAGGAACATGGGTATAAGACCTTAATTTTCTAGAAGGGCCTCTCATGGTGGTTCCTTCACCCTAGTATTGAAGATGATTTTAGAAAAGTTTCCTTCAAATGATATTAATAATTAAAAGAAAAAATAACCTTATTTCATCATTTTCCCCTTATTTTAGATTCTAATATCACCCAAAGAAGAATATTAGAAGGATTGGGCATGGATTAATTGTGTGTAGGTGTTTTGGGGTTTCTCCTTTATTCTTGTTTTGCATTTGATGTCAAAATTGGGGGTCAGGGTGTCCTTATATAGGAAATGGGAGTTTGGAACACAAGTACTCACCAATAAACTTTAGGGGTTATCGAATTATTTCAATAGGGAATGCAACATGGGTGAGTTTTGGATAGGTTCATAACATAGTGTGGTGCTTGTTAAGTGATATAATTTAGGTACCATGAGAATAGGGTGCATGGTTTCTTTATAAAACTGGTTAAGGGATGACTAAGCACCATGTTAGTTTCCCCCGTTTGAAAATTTTATAATCTTCTTGAAGAATTGGTGAAATTATTCCTCTATTAAAATTAAATTACCAATAAATTATACCCTTATAATTAGTTCCAATCAATATAAATATGAACAAATTATATGGAAAATATTAATTAGGCATGCATTTTTCTCAGTGCACATACTCAAATGGGAGGAGTGGTCACGTGCTCAAATTGAGGAATAATGCAGGCTTTGTGTGGAACATAAATTTGTGCACTGTTCAACACAAAATGTTAGATGTGAGATGATTTGATTATAAATAAATCAGGTGGAACCATCTCATCAATTCAAATGAAACACATAGGATAATACTATAGAATAAATATCTATTTTTTCTCCAAAATATTTTACCGATATCTTAGTAAGTTATGATAAACACTTTCATTTCAACATTGAGCACGAGTGATAGAGTGAAGGAATAGTGTAGAAGTAATAAGATGTAGATGATTGGGTGCATGATACCATTTTCAGGGAATAAATAATGGGAAACTAGGCATGATTCATAAATGAAAAATTCTATGAGTAAGCAACTGGGCACTATGATCTAAACACTATGACCTATGCACTATGATTAGGTATAAATTTCATACCTAGTGAAATTTTTAATTCTCATTTTGTTCATTGTCTCATGTCACACCTTGAACCTTATTTATCTAATTTATTTATTTATTTAATTATATTTATTTATTATCATGAATTTTATGTTGGATCTCTTTTTTTGAATTTTGATGTTTTCAACATAGGCAAACGATTTGAACATGATTAATAGAATCTGTAAAACAACCATGGATCTATGTATGAATTTTTGATATTTATGTTTTTATGATCGGAACATGGTTTCCCAAACTATGCAGACCAACCACGTGAGTTTCCGGTTCACCTAGTATGAGGTGCATGGTTGGTGCATAGTTTGGATAAACCATATATGAACCATGCGACATACCCAATTTTATCCCTCATGCCATAATAATCTCCTCCTCTCCCTAGATTATGATGAATGACCTGTCCCTACCCAAGTTCATGTGACCCTCCTCCTTTAGCATACTCTCCTCTTACAAATTTGATGTGAATCACCTCAAGTAATGACTTATCTTCTTCTTCACTCTTTTGGTCATTTCTCTTCCACCATCTTTCTCCCCTTTACTGTACGCTCTATGAGATGAACCCCAGGTGTAGGGTTTACTATTTTTTTCTTCTCATTTTTATCATTCCAAGGGTGTATGATCTCTTTTTTAGGCTTCTATTTCCCTCATGGAGTTTTCTTGGGTCTTTTTAGGGTGTTTTTGGACATTGGTTATAGAAATTAGCAAGTTCTAGGTTGGTTTTCCCCAAGATTGACTCTTTCATTTTAGAAAACCTAATTTTTTGGATTAAAAATTAATTTTTTTGATACCTAATGATAATATTTTTAATTTTTATGGGATTTAAAAAGATAAAATTATATTTCATTTTGGTTTCCATAGAAAATGAAGGGTTTTTCTATTTTTGGTTCCAGTTCAAATATGGTTTTGTTTGAACACACACACTAAAAGTTTATAAAATAGCACAAATGGCCTTATGAAAGGTATTTTGAAACTAATAAATGTATTATTTGTTTTCAAATTATTTCAAAAAGGGGTTTATATGAACTTTAATGATGAATTTTATTTTAAATAGAAATTTCAAACTACTATGTGTTATTTGTATTTTTCAAAGTTAAATATTGTTCATTAATGACCAATGTTATGAATATACCTTGACACATTTGATGGTTATACACATATACATGTGTGTGTGTGTGTGTATAGATATATGTAAATATTCACTTAGGAATATGTGAATTTTTACATTGGGATATATATATGTTTAAATATATATGGGCATAATGATAAAGTGCATATTTGGGGAATTTGAATTTGATGCTTAAAACCAATTTTAAAAATATATTTTAATTATATTTATAAAGTAAATTTATAAAGTCTTGGTTGGCCTGATTTACATGGATTTTTATGTTTAATAAAGGGTGTTTTTATTTATTAAATCCAAACTATGATAGTTTTGAATGAAAAATTATGTATATATGGTTGTTCTTAAATAGAAACATTGGTTTTGATATGAGAATGGTTTAAATAGGAATGTGTGATTTTGATAAATTAATTGGATTTTTATGGGTTAATTCAAGGTTATATTAATAAAATTTAAAGTGTTTGAGATGGGAATAACACATGGGAACCCTAATTACTTAGATGGGATATTTAGGAAAAGTATTCTAGAAATAGGTTTATCCTATTTAGCCTTTGAACAATTCTACAACACTAAATAAACTTTACGCGACATAGATCTTGGTTGTTGATATAAATGTCATGTGGTCCTCCCTAGAATCTTATATACATGAATTATTTTATATGGTTTGATCACTTAGAGTATGAGGATCTTAGAATTATAGGACCCAACCTTAGTTTCACTGGGGATTCCCTATGGTGATTAATTTTATATATTTATGATTTTGTGGTTATTATTAGTTATTTCCTTTCACTATGTTTTATTATGGTTATAATTAATTATTATTTATTTTTTTCTTGTATCTTGTTCTCATAGTTAAATTGTTTCAAAAATATTTTAAAAATATATTTTTTTTTAAAATGGTTTGGAAAGTCATTTTCAAATTTGGATTTTAAATAATATAAGTGTAGGAAGATGAAATTTTTTTCTATGCAATTTTTTCATTTAAAAAAAAGAAAAGTAATTTTATAAATGTTATGTGATATTATCCTTAATTGTAAAATGAAAAATATATTTTAATTATTATTTTTGAAATTTTTTTTAGAATGAATCTTTGATTAAAGGGTAAGCATGTGGAAATGTGGTTGGTGACCCACTGGGATTTTTTATACTTATGCTTATATTTATTTCTCAATTCCAAGATCCAAATTTGGACTTTGGATTGAGAATTGAGTTTTGGGAGGAAAGTGAGATTGGGTCACATGGGAAAACATGATCAAGTAGGTCAATAATTTTTTTAGTTTTTTAGTAGTTTTGGATAAATAATAATTTCCGAATTTAAATTTTGGTTATTAGAGGTGAACTATATTTGTGGAGTTTGGAAGTAGAATAAAAGTTTCTAATCTATGGTAGAAATTAAAGGGTGAATTGAGAGAATTATTTTTCATTTTTTACATCCCCTATTTTTATAAATTTTTTAAGTCTATTTTTAATTGCACATTTTTTTGGCATGGACGTATGACTTACGGATGGTTTATGTAAAATTTTTGGTAAAATTATAATGATGTTTAAATATTATTTATTTGAAAAAAAACATATCCAAATATTACTCTTAACACCTATAAAATTTTTCATCAGCTCAAGGGGATTTAGGATGCCCCTTAGGTCATTGGTGAGTTGGTTTGAATATGAGTTTAGGTGGAAGACAAAGTTGATCCATGAAAAATTACATTAGAGATGAGGTTCTTAAGTGAGCTTAGTTTTTGGAGATTACCTTCGTTATTTGGGATGTCAGGTATATTGGAGTTTGATCATCTAGTCCTAGGCGATTGGATATGGGTTGATTCTTAATCACCACCACTCTGGGTGAAACCTTATTTTCCATGGGATTTCAGGATTTGGATTTGTATTTTTTATTTTTCTAGTGGATTTTGTTTCTCATTAATGGTGATTTGTATTGATCAAGGGTTTATGTGTTTTGGGGGATGAGAATGGGTGTTTAACCAGTGTCATGTAGTGATATCACATTTCCTAGAAAACTATATTGAGCCCGAGGTCCTGGTTCAACATGAAATCTAGTGGCCGTTTCATAATTTATATATAGTTTGTTGAACCATGTGTCCTAGTCATGTATAACCACTAGTCACCTTTAATTAATTTTTGGTGTTATGTGTTGTCATTGATCAGATTTTGGTTGGTGTGGGTTTATTTTTAAATAAATAAGAAATTATTTAGGTTTTGAAAAATTATATAGGTATTATGTGATAGGAAATTGATTTTGAAATGGTTTTGAATAGTAAAAATTGATTTTGAGCTTGATGTTTTAAGATGAATTAAGGTATTTCATGAGGATAACCTGACTTTGAAATAAAAAATTTAAATTTGGGAATAGTTTTTCTAAAATTAATTTTATTAAAGAAAATGGATAAAAATTTAAAATGGGTTTTCAAGTGAATTTTAAGATTTAAAAACTTATGTTTGTAATTTCAAAATGGTTCAAGAGGATGTTTTTTTATTTGTTCTGTGTTTTTAATTCCTTGATTAGTGATTGTGATGTATTGCTTTGAGTTGTTATTTTAGAATTGGGATGTGATTTTTGGATTAGTGTGAGTTTTTCATTGAATATTATTGGTTAGATATGGTGTTCTACCTATTATTGCGATTAATATTCCCAGAAATCTATCGATAATTTTTGGGTCTTTGAGATCATCTCTCATGAGTTTTCAATCGGTTGGTTCTAAGTGTGGTTTCATCCTAGAATATTTACTCAGGTCTCTTCCCTATTTCTTCTTTTTTATTGTGACACTTGATGATTTATATATGCCTTGTTAATGTGAATGGGTTATATATGTGTTTGGTGTGGCTATATTTGTAGGGGGATTTATATTAGACTCATTAGGCATGTGAAAACCTTGGGGTTTTTTATTGGGTGACTAGGAGGAATATTGAACCAGTAAATATTACACTCTTGATGATGTTGGTTTGATCTTTTTTGGATCACTATGAGTGGATTCTTGAGTATGTATTCCTAAATCACCTCTCCTTGTTATTTTACCCAATTTTGTAGGCAATGTGTCATGAGGAGGAATTATTCTTGTTGATGCCTCTTTTTTTTGGTTTGAGGGTGTCAGTGAGTGGTATGATAGACCTTATCTTGCTTTTTTTAATTCCTAATATTCATTTAGAGAGTAAATTTTTATTTTAGGAGAATATAAATGTGTGTTTAATCAAAAGTTTTTGTTTGAGCCTCTTGATTGAGGGATTCAAGTTAAGGTTCATAGTAATCTTTATGGAATTCCTTCATCTTATTGAACCAGCATACTGGTTGAGTTATTAAATAGAGGGGATACCACAAAGGGTATCTGTATCTTGATTTCTCTATTAGTTGTTAGGTGTGAGTTGGCTTTTGATAATTTTTATATTTTTATAATTTTGGATATTGGGTTGTGGTTTGTCCTTTCTTTTTGATTGAATTACTCTTTGAGTTTTTTCTCTGGCCTCTAAGGCTTTCTGGAAGCTGAAAGAGTTATGGTGGAAATAATTGTCACACCCCAATCGAAATTTATCTAATTTATTTATTTATATATTTAATGATATTTATTTTTTATCTTGGATGTCACCTTTGGAACTTTATTCTTTTTTTTGAATTTTTATGTTTCCAGCACAAATGAACAGTTAATAGAAATCATTCGACAACCATGAACCTGTGTTTGAATTTTTGATAGTGGAATTTTGGATAGTTTCTACATGGTTTCCTAGACCTTATAGACCAACTATGCCAGTGCCCATTTTTTCAAATATATGGTGCATGGTTAGCACATAGTTTAGATACACCATGTAGAAACCATGAGATTTACGCAATTTTAAAATTTTAAAATTTCATATTCAATACCTTAATATTTTTTATCTCTCACACCTCACTCATATCAACCTATCCCTAGATTGTGACAAATGACCAACCCCCTACCCAGGAACATATGTCCCTCCTCCTTAGGCATACTTTTCTCTTGTAATTTTGATGCGAATCACCTCAGGATAAGGCTTCTCCACCTCATCTTCCATCTTCCTTTGATTTCTCTTCCCCACTCATTCTTCCCCTTATTGTGCATGTTATGAACCAAAACTTAGGTGTAGGGATGAATTTTTTTTGGTGTTTTTATTATTACTAGGATTTAAAATCTCTTTTTTATGTTCCTCTTTCCCTCAAAGATTTTTCTTGGACCATTTTTCAGTGGTTTTAGATGCAAATTATAGAAAGTAATGAGTTTTAGGTAGTTTTTACCCATGCTTGATTATTTTATTTTATAACCACTAATTTATTAGATTTTAAATTCATGTTTTTGATATATAATCATATTTTTTTTAATTTTTATGGTATTTAAAAAGATAAAATTATATTATATTTTATTTTCCATAGAAAGTGAAGGGTTTTTATATTTTGGGAATTGTTTAAAATCTGTTTTTCTTTAACTGTTCACACAAAAACTTTGTGAAATGGTCTAAATGTCCTTATAAGAGGTATTTTAAAATTAATAAATATATTATTGGTTTTCAAATTGATTCCAAAATGGGTTTATCTGTACATAAATGATGTATTTGGTTTTAAAATAGGAATTTAAAACTACTAGGTGTTCCTTATAATTTTCAAATCCAAACATTGTTCATTAATTCCCAATGTCATGAATGTCCCTTTATATGTTTTATGGATATACACATATACATAGGTTTACATACATACATACATACATATATATATATGTACAAATTCATATGAAAAAATTTGAATTTGTGCATTGGGATATATATATAGATATGTGTGTGTGTGCATCTAGGAGAATGTATATGTGAATAATGATAAAAGGGGAATTATTGGAATTTGAATTTTTTGGTTAAATAAATTTTTCAAACAATATTTTAATTGGATTTTTAAATTAAATTTATAGAGACCTAGTTGAAAATATTTACACATCTTTACAAGTTTTATAAATGGTGTTTTGTTTTATTAAATCCAATCTATGACAGTTTTGAATAATAAATTATGTATAAATGGTTTTTATTAAATTAATCCCTTGGATTTGATGTGAACATGGTTTAAAAAGGAATGTGTTATTTTGATAAATGTAATGGACTATGATTGGTTAATTAAATCTCTCTAAATAAAATATAAAGTGTTTGAAATGGAAAAAATACATGGGAAACCTAAGTACTTAGGTGGGATGACTAGGAAAAGTATGTAAGGTGTAGGTCTATCCTCCCAAACATTTTAAAAATGATACAACTATAACTAAAAATCATGTGACATGGATCATGGTTACTACCTATACTTTGGTGTTGTACTCCCTAACGACTTGCACATGAGAATGATATTATATGGTTGGATCATTAAGAGGACAAGGATCTGGGGATGATGGGCCCTAAATTTATTTTCCCTAGGTTTTACCCATGGTTATTACTTTTATATACTTATTATTTTATGGTGAATTATTATTATTTCCTTCCATTTATTTGTATTATAGTTTTTTTTATATATTATTTATTTTTTTCTTGGTTCTTGTTCACTTATTTTAATTTTTTCTAAAAGTAATTAATTTTTTAAAATGGTTTGAGAAGTCCTTTTCAAATTTTTATTTTCAAAAATAGTGATGTAGGTTGCTGAAAGGGTTTATATGTGATTATTTTCATTTAAAATAAAATGAAAATGAATTTTATAGATGTTATGTTATATTTTCATTTCTTATAAAATGAAAAAACTATTTTCTATTAATATTTTCAAACTATCTTGAGAGTGGATATTATATTAAAGGGTAACCATACAGTAAGCCGGGTGATGACACATTGGGAACTTTTATGCTCATGCTTATATTTATATAACATTTTCAGTTTTTGGATTTAACCCCCAAATTGGGATATGAGTTTTGGATGGAGAGTGACCTTTGGTAATTTGGGATAAATTGGTCAGATATGCCAGTATTATTTTTAGTGTTTTATTATTTTTAGATAAATAGGCCTTTCTCATATTTATTTATGGTTGTTGGTGTGCACTATATATATGGAGTTTAGTTATAGAATAGAAGTGGTTATTTTTATGGAGGGTATTAGAGGATGATTTGAGGGATTTATTTTTCATCTATTATATCTTTTTTTTGTTTAAATTTTTTAATTTTATTTTAAACTACAAATTTATTTTTGTGTGGACATCTTACTTACAAACAGGTCATGCTGAAATATTGGTAAAATTCTACTTCTATTTAAATATTTTTTATCTGGAAAAATTAATCCCCAATGATTACTCTTGATGCCTATAATACATATAATTAGTCTAATGGGATAAATTATGTACCTCATGTAACACCCAATAATTTATTTCCCTTTAAATTAATACTAAATTTTATAGTGTACACCACACACAACCAAATTCTTAAATGAATTGTGAAATAATATTATTTAAATGTAACCATAATAATCTAGTAATTTTTTGGTGGGTATGAATAGGAGTAACTGAATTATCAAATATATATAGAAATTGTTTTATTAATAAAAATATTTCACTCAATAAAAAAAATCATTTATTTAATTTTTGTTATTAGAAAAATTATAAGAATAAATTCATTTTATACTATAATAATACATTCTTCATATAAATGGTTTTAGGTGTTTTATGTGTGAATAAGTAAAAATAATTTATTACATTTTTATAAATTAAATTTTAAAAAATGAAATTTTTTTCTTGAATTATTATGTCAAAACCATGATAGGGTTAAATTTTGGGATTTTTCTTAAGAGGTTGATTTTTTGGGTGAATAGTCAAAAATTCTGATTTTAAAAATATTGTGACTTTTATGAATTTATCATGATATAAGAATAACTTGGAAGATTATGATATATTTTTACTAAATAAATTTTTTTTAATAAGTAATAAAATTTATTTTAAAAAAATATTTTGAACTTAGAAATCTATTCTTAATAATTTGGAAATTTAAGTAATGTTTTTATTCAAATACCTTTTTTGGTTATTCTATCTTAATCAAGTATTCAAAAGGTTTATTTTGATTTTATTTTTTTAAAGATAAATAAGTTTCATTTAATTTTAAATAATCCAATTTATTTCATTACAATCAAAATTATTATTTATTATGTGGTAAAATCTTTTTTTTATGCTTAAAACAAATCTTTTTTATAAAAACGGTTTTCATGGTGTTTTCACTCTTATATTAAAATTAATTTCTTCCACATATAAAAACTAAATCATAAAAATGGAGTCCTTATTTTTAATCAATATAATTAATATTATGTAATAATTTCAAATGAATTTTCATTCAGAGTGAATAGTAAAAAAATAGTAAAAATTTGTTACAACGATTAGGGTTTAAACGAGTTTACCAGGGGGTAAACTAAGGGAAGAAGAATAAAATGACACATAAACCTTTAAAAATTTTGTAGGTTGAAGATATTTTGACCTTAAATTATATTAAATCTGAATTATTATCCATTTGGTTTCACTTTCCCCAGAAAATTACTTTATATTATTTAAATCTTTTATGTAATTCTATATGTGTCCCTACGGTCACTTATAAAATGGAACCTCTTATCATCCCTTATTAAAAAATTTTGAGCACTCTATATTAGCCAATACCTACCCAAAAACCTTCCTTGATTCCTACCTTTTATTCTTGATCTTCTGATATTCTCATAAGACCATTCTAAGAAGGATTAAAGTGTAATCCAAAGGAATTCCCTCAAAGAAGAGGTAATTGACTTACCCGACTCTTTCAAAGGTTTTTTCTTCTTATACTTACTATAAATATGTTTTATACATAATAAAATAAATAAATAATTTTCATGAATATAATTATATTATATTATTATTATGGTTCAACCATTATCAAATGGGAAATGAAAGTATCGCTCATGTGTATATGTGAACTACCACCTCCACATAAAGATACGATTCATCTTCCATAACCATCTTTAATTGTTGGTTATTATGATGAATTTAATATTTATATATGATATTTATGTACTAATTATGATTTTTTAATTACAATATCTTTTCTACCTTATTACCTTCCCATCCATTGGAAAATGATAATGTCACTCCTACGTAAGTGTGGACTACCAACTCCATAAAGTGGCATGATTCATTTTTCAACTAATTTTTATGAATGATTAAGTAATTTTGAATACTAGAGATATTATGTAATATTAATATATACATGACATGATTAACATTATGGATGTAACAACCCATGTTTTTGGAACGGGTCAGAATCCCCACCCGGTTTGAATTTTTCAATTAGTGGTTATGCTACTTTTTGATTCGTTGATCAAAACTAAAATAAAATAGATATTTTGGCCATAAATGGTGTTTTTTGGTTGGTTTAGAGGCTAAGAGAGTGCCTCATGTGTTTTAGTTTATTTTGGGAGCACCAGTGGCCTTAAGGTCTAGTATCTGGGAAGCAGGTGCAGGCACACGTTTTAGGGGAAACCATGAGAGTGGTGACGCACAACTGTGTAGACTCAAATATAGTTTTTCAAAGATCTACACATGGTTTGGAAAACCCTATTGGGTGGTTGTGCGAGCCTTGAGTTTCTAAGCAGTGTCTTTTTAATAGTTTCTCACATGGTTTGTAAAACTGTATGACCCAGTAAATAAGGAAAATGACCATTTTCCATACTTTTATACTTCCCCCCTTCCTTCCATTCTTCCTCTTATTCTTGGTTTTACGTATAGTAGAAAGCTCCCATCTATTCATCTGGTGGATTTGGATCAAACTCCTCCATCCAACCTTTTTTCTTTGATTCGTCAGAAGCTATGGGATCACCTCGGTAAGGCTAACCCCACACACCCTTCTTCTTCTTTGATATTTCGTCTTACATACCTCTATTTCTATCCAAAAAAAAATTCATGATTTAATATGGAAACTCATATCTATGTTTATCGACTTCAAATTATACCTTGACATTAGACATTCCTATGTCTATGATTCTAAGGTAGGTGGTGTATACTTTGTTTTGAGTTTTCACAGAATTTTGGGGGTTGTGTATTTTTAGTGTAATGGAGGGAATTAAGTGAGACCCTATTATAGCATGTTAAAATGATTTTCGGACAATGTGGAATTCTGTAATCATGCCTAATTCCTATTATGCTTATTCTAGGCTTGGTTAGAGGATTTTTCTCCTCAGTTTATTTTGGTCGGGGTTCCAAAATGTTTTTAACTGAATTGTTTTGATTTGAACTGGTATGTTAAAATTATTAAGTCTTGATTAAGCTAATTAGATGCATTCAAGACCTCCATGATAAAATTTTAGAGCCTGTAGCTTGTGAAATTCAATTTTTTTAAATTTAATTCTTGATTAATGTGTTTTAATGTGATTTATATATATGTATGCCTTGAGATTACATATGATGAGACCCATATGGTTGTGACGGGCTTGGACTGAGGTTGGGATGACATGGCTATTGAGATTGAGTAATGCTAATCACTGGTTGGAATTTTCCCAGATTGGATTGAGTGGTTTGGACTTAGGATTGGGCATCATGGATGTCAGATTGAGGCTATGAGGCCATTAGGTTGGGCAAGGCCCGTGATACTTGGATGGAAAGGCCATTAGATTTGAGTTACATGGTCGCATGGGAATTAGGTGCCAAAGATGGTGTGGATTTGGTTCTTACTAGGTGATTTCTGCTCACTCGTGATGGCCAAATCACCAATTAAGTAATGTGTACATAGATTGACTCTATAATGAGGTTCTTTTTACCACTCTTGTGGTTAGAGGCCCCTGATAGTTGTAGCTTAGGTATTTATGGTTTGGGGGTGCTTGTCTTAGAATGCCATGTGGAAAGTGATGAGACTTTGATTGATAGTAATGAGGCTGTTGGGTTGGGGGATAAGGCTCTCAGTTCTTGAGGCTATGGGACTAGATATTTATTTGAGGATAAACATCATTGTTCCTCCAGTTTTCATGCCATGGGCTGATGTGGGCTTTCGAGCAGGGGTCTGTGAGACTAGGATACTATTGTTTGAGTGTGACTTCAGGATGTCGGTACTATGATACATGAGGTGTTATGTGGAATGTGGTGCTAGGCTATATGATTGAGGTGGAACCCGAGGGTTCACCAGGACATTGTGACTATAGGGGTACCTTGGGCCATGGTCCAACTACTCTCTTTGCTTCTGAGATTCTGGTATTGGCTGAAGCAGGTGACACTCCCTGGTGGCTACTGTGCACCATTAGATGATGTGTTTATTTATTGCATCATACTATTTACTTTAATTACATATGGATATATTCTTAAACACTTATACTAGGTATGCACCATTGGGTGGTATCCTACTGAGATTCGTCTCACACCCTACATGGGACTTTGAGACATGTGTAGAATTTATGGATTTACGTATAGGTAAAGGATCAACCATATGATTTAGATTATAGTACTATTTATCTTGGAGATTGTCATGGACCATAAAGTCATTCCTAGATGGAGTTTTGTTTAGTTTTCCAATTTTTTAGTATGATTATTTTTTATGTAGCTACAGTGGTTAGCCATGTGCACCCTTGTATATTGACATGTATGAACTGACATGGAATGCAAGATTTTCTTATTTTGTTTTGAGATACTATAAGTTTTTTTATGGAATGATGTTCTATTTACTTTTCACAGTTGCTTCTATTTATTTATATGTTCTGCTATTTATTGATATTGGATGTTCTTCTACTCCGTGGGTCTGGTTCGAGTCTATTGATTCATTTATTTCTACTACATGTTATCTTATTATGCTTGGAACAATATATTATATATTCTTAGAGGTTATAAACTCCCCAATAGACTTGTTTAAACCCTCACTACTGGTTGGAAGAATTTGGAATTTGGGAATGTTTACCTAAGGCCAGTGTCACCTGGCTCATTAGCACTGTTCGGGTGGCTATTCAAGTCAGGGATGCTACAAGTGGTATTATAGGGGTTTTATTTTTACCTCTTTTCTTAGTATTACTATTTATGGTTATGGTAGAATGAAGATAGGTTTTTTCCGGAACTGGATTTTGAACTTTTTCTTGGGTGCCTGTAGCCCCATGTACGAGGGATGCATTGAGTTACCTTGGGTGGGTTATGCTGTTTTACTTTTTCTTAGATTACAATTTATATGATTTACACCATAGTGGTTCTTTTGGAATGTGATGTTATTGGTTATGATGTAAGACAAGGATCATTGGCCTAGTATGGCGATGGATGAGATGGAAGTTTGGCCTGGTATGACAAGAGGGTTGTGATGCTTATTTGTTTGGATTTTTATAGGAACATTTTAGGGTATCTCAAATTTATAAATGCATGTATGCTTTGTAAAATGATTATACCATGTGGACAATATCAAATTCCATGTGGAAATGTGAGATTCCAATCTGTAAATTATTTTTAAATGTGAACTAGTATATCCCATGCTTTATATATATGTGAAATTGCATGTGGCATGAGGAATGGCCCTAACTCTTATATGAGCAGGTGGGTATTATGACTGAGGTGATTTTGATCACCGGGATTAGGTGACCAGGTCATCGGTTTGAGGAAAATTTAGTTGTCAAGATGGGAATGGCCTAGGGATGTTGTGATACCTGGCTTTATTGAGGGTGGGTACAAAGGCCATGAGACCGGGATGCTATGGGGAATGGTTGTAGTGGGGGAGAGTAAGGGTAGTGAGGATGAATTTCCTTTTTTACTTCTTTCCCTATCTACATTATATATATAGTTATATATATGGGATGTATGACCATTTATGGTATTCAGAGGCTTACTCATGAACATCTCAGATAGAGCATAAGGTGGGTGATGATATAGTACCGTAAGAGCACGATCAGGTTTAGACCCCTATGGGACAGGAAGAACATGAGACGTAGTTATAGGCTTAGGGAAAGGCTCAGGTTTAGGGTCTAGTGTAGGCGGGACTGCTTCCATACTTGACAACATTTGGGAAGTGTCTTGAAGAGCATCTCCGATCAATCCTGGTATATGTCTTGTAGGGGATTAATATAGGTTCTCAGGGAGAAGAGGCATCAATGAAGTATCTGATGTGAGAGTTCCAGTCACATCACCCACCTTTATTTCATGGTGAGGGTGGTCCATAGCCAGATGAGAATTGGATAGAGATCATGAAGATGATATTTTGATCAGATGTAGATGCCTCTAGAGCAGATGGTCAAGATGGTGATGTATATGCTTAGAGGGCTAGCTAAGCGCTAGTGGGATGTGTAGGTTTAGGCTTTCAGACATGAGGGACTATCCTGGAAGGACTTTGAGGATAGGTTCTTTGAGAACTTTTTCCCTAAGATGCTAAGGGTTGAGAGAGCTCGGGAGTTCTCGAGCCTTTAGTAGGGTGACATGTCCATCAGGGACTATGTAGCTACTTTCACTGAGTTGTCTCACTTTACACTAGGTATGCTAAGCGATGGAACCTCAAGGGTGAGTCACTTTGAATATGGATTAAAACATTTCGTTCGGGTGAAGTTAAACATATTTAGACTGAACTCATTCTTAGAGGTGGTGATTCAAGTGCTCATAATTGAGGGAAACTTGACGGACATGTCCTATTTGAGTTGAGCGGTGGCTTCAGTTGATGGTTCAGATGGAAGGAAATGAGGCCAGTATGAGTTCCAAAAGGATAGTCAGGCCAAGGAATAAGGTATACAACATTTTGGTAGCTCAGTGCTAGTTTTATTTCAGTGTGTGAAACCAGGTCATGTGCGTACTTAGTGTGAGTAGCCTCCAAAGGAGTTCTGAGAATGCTGGTAGGTTAGTCATCTTAAGAGGTTCTGGAGGCAACCTCTTCATACAACCGAAAGATAGGTATCGAGTAAGCTACATTCTTTAGAGTTTAGTTCATGATTGGCACTAGGTGAGGGTATCTGAGGTTAAGCTTCATGTGGAGGATGCGGAAGAGATAGAGGGACCCATCCATGGGGTCAATGGCTGGTGGTTGGTGCGACATCGCATGGAGGACAGGCTTCAGGAAACCATGTGTCAGGCCAGGTGCACACTGTGGAGCTGGAAAGGGCTAAGCAGGCTGGTGAGCCGATGATGGTCAGAGGTACACCACATACATGGGCATGATTTATTTTGTTTTACTTTGGCATGGCCTATTGATCCATGTCTGTTTTGAGTGCATGAGGAACACATGATGTTTATGGATTGACTAGATGATGGACAATATGTTGGAACCATATCAGGTTCATGATTATATATATATATATATATATAAGGTGCTTGGCATCGATAACATCATTGGATGCATGTTTTTAGTTTCTTAGGCATCAGATTGTCCAAGGGATGTGGGTTACATGAGGTTCCTTTGGCATTGGGGTATTGAAGATGAAGTTTGAGTTTGAGGTGCAAGGCACCAGGTTGTTTTGAGCATCCATGGGATGTAAAACCTCATTGTTCCATGGGTTTCATGGGATCAAGGCAATAAATTATGTAGTACATGATGTGATTGGGTGTCGAGAGTGACATAGAAGCACCGAAGGAGGTTCAGGAGTGATGAAGTATCACAGGAGGACTAGGCATTTGTAAATAGGTCAATGGAACTTTGTATGATTTCAGTTTTTGTCAGGTTGAGACCGAGTTAGGAAGTGTCTAAGGTGGGGAGCCCTACTTGAGGAAGTTGATCTATACCTTAATACCACGTTAGTTTGGGTTTTTTAGACCAGATGGATATGTTTGGTACAGTCTCTGTGTTTTATTTTATATCTTGAGGATGAACTATATTAAGGTGAGGAGATTGTAATGACCTGGGTTTTTGGAACGAGTCATAATCCCCATCCGATTTGAATTTTTCAATTGGTGGACATGCTATGTATTGATTCGTTGATCAGAACTCAAATATGAGAGTTTTGTTGGCCTTAAATGGCGTTTTTGGTTAGTTTAGAGGCTAAGAAAGTGCATCATGTGTTTTGGTTTGGTTTGGAAGCATCAGAGTCCAGAACGCCTAGTTTTTGGAAAGTAGGTGCAGGCACACAGTTTAGGGGAAATTGAGCGAGTGGTGGTGCATGGACGTGTAGACTCGTCTATAGTGTTGTAGATAGTTTTTCATGGTTCAAACACAGTTTAAAAAACCATGTGCTGTGGCCATGCGATCTTGGAGTTTTTGGGTAGTGGCTTTCACACGGTTTCCACAAGGTTTGGAAAACTGTGCAGGTAAATTGTACACCCTTATAAATGAGGCAAATTACCATTTTGTACTTATTTTTTCCTTTTCCTCCTTTCCTCCCTTTATTCCTCTTCTTCTTGGTTGCATGCATAATAGGGATTTCCCCTCCCTTACTCTAGTGGATTTTGATCAAACTTCTTCATCTGAACATCATTCTTCAATCCATCAGAATTTATGGGATTACCTCAGTACGACTAACCCCGCACACCCTTCTTCTTCTTTGATCTTTCATCTTACAGACCGTTGCTTCCATCCAAACCAATTTCAGTGTTTAAGATGAAAACTCATATCTCTTTCGATCAACTTCAAAATGAAATTCAATATTATGAATACCTATGTATACGAGTCTAAGGTAGGTGGTTCATACCTTGTTTTGAGTTTTCATGGAATTTTGGGGGTTACATATTTTTAGCGTAACATCGGGTATTGAGAGAGACCCTATTATATCATGTTAAAATAATTGTCGGACTATGCGGGATGTCATGAGAATTCCCAATTCTTGTTACACTTGAGTGAGGCTAGGTTAGAGGTCGTTTATCCTTGGGTTATTTTGGATGGGGGTTCCAAAATGGTTTTAATTGAATGGTTTTGATTTGAACTGGTTTGTTTAAATTGTTAAGGATTGATTAAGCTAATTATAGGAATTCAATACCTTCATGCTAAAATGTTAGAGATTATATCTTGTGCAATTTAATTTGGTTAAATTGAATTTTTGATTAAAGTGTTGTAATGTGATTTATATATATGTACTACTTGAGATTACATATGCTGAGACCCACAGGGTTGTGAAAGGCTTGGCCTGATGTTGGGATGTCATGGACATCATGATTGAGTGATGCTGATCATTGGTTGCGCTTGGACTGGATTGGATTGAGATGTTTTGACATAGGATTGGATTTCATGGACATCATATTGAGGTAGTGAGGTCATCAAGTTGGGAAAGTCCTGTGATACTTGGATGAAAAGGCCATCATATTTGAGTGACATGGTCTCAGGGGAACGAGGGGCCATAGATAGTGTGTTTTAGGTTCTTATATAGTAATTGATGCTCACCTGTGATGGCCAAAGTGTCAATTAAGTCATGTGCACACAGGTTGACTCTGTGATGAGGTGGTTTTGACCACTCGTGTGGGTAGAGGCCCTTGATAATTGCGGATTAGGTATTTATGGATTGGGGGTGGTTATCGTAGAAATCCATATTGAAGGTGAGGAGCCTTCGGTTGATAGCGATGAGGCTGTCAGGTTGAGGGATGAGGCTCTTTGTGCTTGAGGCAACAAGATTGGATATTTATTCAGGGATAGACATTACTATTCCTCTGGTTTTCATTCCATGGGACGACGTGAGCTTTCGAGTGGGGGTCCATGAGACTGGGATACTATTGCCTTTGGGATGTCAGTAATTTGAGACATGAGGCATCAGGAGGCATGTGGTTCTAAGATATATGATTGAGGTGGAACCTAAGGGTTCACCCAGATTTTGTGACTATAAGGGTACCTTGGGCCATGGTCCAAGGACTCTCTTTTCTTATAATATTACAATGTTGGCCGAAGCTGGTGACACTCCATAGTGGCTGCTGAGAACCCGTGTAGATTGTGTTTTTTATTAAATCAAACTATTTACTTTACTTATAGATTCATATACACTTAAACGCTTATAATAGCTAGGCAAAATTGGGTGGTGTCCTACTAAGATTCATCTCACACCCTGCATGGGCCCTTCGAGACACATATAGACTTTATGGATTTATGAACATGTAAAGGATTAACCTCATGAGTTGGATCATAGTACTGTTTGGAATGGAGATTGGTATGGACCTTGAGGTTGTGCCTAGATGGTGTTTTTGTTCAGTTTTAATTTTATGTCAGCATAATTATTTTTTATGTATACGCAACAGTTAGCCATGGGTTCCCTTGTATATTGACATGTACAACCAAACATGGAATGCATGTTTTTCTTGTTTTGTTTTGAGTGTCTATAAGTGATTTTCTGGCATGCTGTTCTGTTTCCTTTCTGCTTCTGCTTATGTTTATTTATCACTTCCATTGTTTATTGATATTGGATGTGCTTCCACTATACGAGTCAAGTTCGAGTCTACAGAGTCATTTATTTATCTTTCATGTTATCTTATTATTCTTAGACCAGTATATAATCTATTCCCAGAGGGTAAAACCTCCCCACTATACCTGTTTACACCCTTACTGCTAGTCAAAAGCCTTTAGAGTTTGGGGAGGTATTCCTAAGGCTAGTGAAAACTGACCCATTAGCACTGTCCAGGTGGCTATTTGGGCTAGAATGCTATAATAGAGATGATGGAACCATGATTAAAGTGTAATGATCAGAACTATCGAACTGAAACATGCATAAAAAATGAAACAATTATTACCAGAAATAATGATTATAATAAATAAATATTAATAAACAGGTGATAATATATTATAAATTGATAATATATGATATTATAAGTATAAATATAGTTCAATAATAGGATTATAATAAATTTAAATTTATTTTATACAATGTTAAAATAACTTATATATAAATTCAAACATAAGTTAAGGGATTTCTCATCTCACTTTTGTTTCTGTGAGACATATTTCATATTCAGCATTTGTTTCATTCGTGTGATATATATTACCACTTTTATAGGTTATATCATGAATTTATTTATATTCATGGCATTTAAAGTTTCATTTTAATTTATTTCCTTCATAAGTTTTTTTATTTAAAAGTTACGAAAGTGGTAAGGGTTTAATTTACAATTTCATCCTTATTCAGGATTGTTTATGTTTAAATTTACATTAGAGGAATTATATGAACTTTAATATTAAACCCATTTTATTTTATTCTACTATAGTTATTTCTATAAATTATAAGTTTTCATTTAATTTTACCCTCTCAAATTACTCAAACATTCAGAAAGAATTGTTTTAATAAAAAATGATTTTATTTTTCTATTTGACTGATAATAATTTTATTCTATGTCCTTATTTTATTTAATATCCTTAAATAATTTTTTTACTACTCTAAAATGATTTATTATAGTCATTTTTACTCATTTTTTACTTTCTATAAAAAGTTTTAAGAGGAATATTCTTATCATTTTCAAATGAAGTACTTTTACTTATGTTGTGAACGAAATATTTATTTTAACAATTATCACTCAAATAGATTTTCCTAATATCATGAATATTCTTCTAATTGAATAATCCTTTAAAAGTTTTCATTTTTTTTCTCAAAGAAAATATTTTTCTAATATTTTTATAATTTTTTATATTTTAAATAAGTGATTTGAAAATTAAAAGTGTATTTTCATAAAGAAATGATATGGTGATATTTTAAAAGTATTTTTATAAATTTCAATATCCTTTGATTAATATTATGATTTTTTGAGATATAATTTAATGATATAATCCACAATATTACTTTGGATGGCTTATGATCACATTGGTCTAGTGATTGAATAGGGAAAATATTAGCATTCTATGATAGTTTTTCAAATACAGATGTTTATGTTGATTATTTATTGAATTTTAATTCATTTCATTCATATGATGAATGAATTTAAATTATTAAATGATGGGTGAGGCACATTATATCCCCTTAATTCATCAATAGGTCTTATGAGATAAATTAGATTGGGTATTTTTCATATATCTTACCTATTTAGGTATGATTTCTTTGCACAAGGCTTTGGTGGTAAGATTATGATGTCTCACATTATTCATTGTATCATTTTTAAACTAGTTATTATTATCCATGTTATTATTTATATTATTATGTCATCCATGTATATATTAACCTTTTAGATATCAGTTACATGGAATATTTTATTATTGTTTATCACTACCATTTTATTCTTGATCTATTTATTCTATGATAGATTATATTGTACTCTTTCCCTTAGTAAGTATCTATTCTCGCCTTTTATTGTGTTTAAATTTAAAAAATATATCAAAAATGTATCTATGAATGATTTCAAGGATATACTAGATAAAATAATAAATTTATTACTAGAATTTTAAGTTGTATGTCATGTTTTCAAATGTAATGTGAGAATCATGTATGTATCTAGTATCATAAGACTTATAAACTATTCAATAAATTAGGATGTGATCCCTTGTATCTTATTTCAATGTAGTAAGATAAGTACTATATCGGGGTTAATAAAGTTAGGGTGTTATAGTTGGTATCAAAGGAAGTTTAATGTAACACCCCCCAATTTCAAGTAATTTACCCCTTTTATTATATACTTTAAGTATATATAATAATTGGATTGAGTTTCAAGAGTTTTTGGATGGTTTTGGAATTTTTTCTATAGGTGCACAGTTTGAGAAGGGTCAGTAGAAACCATATACTATCTCTAGGAAACTGTGAATGAGGATGATGGGAGTCATTGGGGAAGTGAAAATCAAGAACATGGTTTTTTCAAACCATGAACATGCCAGGGGAAGGTATGTGAGTGGAGATAATTGGAGAAAAACATTTGGAATAGGGTTTTTCAAATTTTGTGAGCCTAAATACATTATCACCACATAGCTGGATCATAGTTTTCGAAACAATGTGGCACAACCATTTGGCTTATTGGGTGATGTTCAGTAGCGTGCACACAGTTAGGACACAATTTATTAAACCGTGAAACCTAACCATGATACATACATTTTATTCTCTAAAAATTAAGTTTCAAATTATATTAATTCACTATAACCCTCATTATTATCTTATTTTTCTTGGTCCTTGAACTCTTCTCCTATCCTTGGCATCTAAGAAGATTCCCTTTGATGTGGAAGTAACTTTGGGATGAATAAAAGTGTTTTGGAGATCCAAAATCAATTATAAGTCCCTTTTCTTCCTTTTTCTTCTTAGATATACTCTTCTCCTCTCTCTAAGATCCATAAATATAATCTATTATAGAAATAAATATGTGATTTGATGTGAATCTTGATGATATCTTGTTGGATCTATTTAAGAGAAGGTGTTATGAGCCTATATCTATAATTTCTTAGTTTCATTCTTCATTTTCACAATATGTTGAGATATAGGTGGATTCTCTTATCTCTAGTTATCATATAACCTGAAGTATTGGTTTTATTAAATGGGTTTTCTTATATTTTCTATAGAAATGTTGTGTGATTTCTTAAAGAAAATCATTTCTGGCTCATGTCTTGGAGATATTGGAAGTTGGATGGATTTTAAAAAATATTACAACCCCAACTTTTCATACATTAATATCATATCATTATATATTAATATTCAATACATTTCATAAATAAATTGTTGAGTATATTAAAGGTTTAGGGTCTTTGGAAACTAGACCCACAATCCTTTAATTTCATGAAATATCTTAAAAATATCCCATAAATATATTACCATGTAGTATTATTTATTGATATATCCTACCTAAACCTTTAATAATAACTCTGGGAATATAAACATAATAAATGGAGAACTCATAGGCTCATTTAGGGAAAACATGGGTGATATAAATCAATGATTATATGGAAGAATAAGATAAGTATAAGGGTATGAGATCATGAACATAACTTAAAAAGTGTATACTCAATCTATCATGGATCATAAACATGATACATGGAATAAAACTTCATTATTTTAAAATACATTAATAATAAGTGTGATAAATCATCATGAATCATGAACCATAAGTTCATGTCATAAAATTGTGCCACCATCAAAGGCATAGAAACCATTTAATATATCAAGATTAACTACCACGACCATAAAATCCTAACATATCTTTCCTCAATACCTATTTCCTAGAGTGTATAAAGCACATCTACTTGTTTCCCATAATAGATCAAGAACATTGACTTGTATCCCATATTGGATTAAGCATATTGAATTTTTTCCTATAATAGATGAAGAATATTGACTTCTTTCCCATAGTTGTCTCATGAGATATAAAAATTTACCCAAATAATTAGAGGTATATATAATTCTTTTACCACTTTCATATAATGAAAATCATATGCGCGTGTTCCAAAATATTATCAAACATTTAGCATATCATTATATCATAACCCATGCCGAGAAAATTAGTTTCATAATTATTTCACAATCTCATGAAATCTTTACCCATGGAAAATAAACGGGCTTTGTAAACATCTCATAATTATAATCATAAACCATCTAGATAAATAATAAGTATGGTATCATTGGATAATATACCCAGTAAAACATAACTAACATTAAATGAAGTTATCGAAGATAAAAATTCTTTCAAAATAATCACTTGAATATATCTTGAATAAAATAACCTTTTAATTTTAAAATCACTTTACCAAAATATAACCATTTAAAAAATAATAAGGAAAATATTATATTTAAAACTAAATTTTTAAACAAATAAATAAATCTTAAAACCATTGAGTGGTTTTGATGTTGGGAAATTCTGCTCATGCTGTATAAGTTAAAAGAAAACATTTCTTTCATACTTTTACAGAAAAATTCAAAAAGTACCTTGTTTGGAAAATGATAAGAGGATTCCATTTAAACCATTTTGTAAAAATTCAATCATGGTTAAAAATTAATTTAAAAATTCATAAGGAAATATTAAAACATTCTTGAAAACACTTTTAGAAAAAATGAATATGGATGAAAAATGATTTTTGAATGAAAATAGAAATAAAGTTGGTTTTCCTTTAAAAATATTATTTCAATATATTGAGTACATAAAGTGAGGAAAAAATTAAGGAAAAAATTTATTATTCATAAGTAACAAAATAATATGAAAAATTAAAGGGATTTATTAAATAATTATCACATTATTTTATCGATGGAAATTCTAGAATAAACAATCCTGATTAAAATTGGATTGAAAAATAAATCCCTCACCAAAAGTATATCCTTTATTAATTAGTGGTCAAAAATCTTGTATAATAAATTTTAATTTATTAAAAATGTATTATAGAAAATAAATTATATATATCTTACCATTTATGAGTTACTTATGACATTATATCTCTTGTATATTAACAATTTATTATTAAAATCACTGTTCTGGGTGAGAACTGCATCGTTTTTTAGGCATATTTCAATTCGGTAGTCTTGGTACTTGTATTTTGATCATGGTTAAATAATTTGAATAATTTTAATACTTATATAAATATAATATATATTAATTATATATATATATATAGAATCATCCATAAAATTTTTAGATAGAAAAATAAACTACACCATTCATGGATATGGTCAGTCGTACAAATTCAAAAACTATATTTTCACTTTTTAAAGAATGGAATGAATGAAATTTAAATAATAATTCACCTTTATAGAATCATTATATATCCTATAAATCATTTATATTAATAAAATGCATCCTTATTACCATCTATGCAAAGTAGAGATGAAAAATGAATCACATCACTCGTGGAGGTGGTAGTCTACACATATGCTCAAGCAAAATTATTGTTTTATAATGGTTTTAAAATTAAGAATATAGAAATTATATTATCATTAAATAAGAATAATTATTTCATAAATATCATATATAAACTTTAAACCCATCATAATAACCATCTATGAAACATGGTGATTAAAAATGAATTGTATCACCACGTGGAGACGGTAGGCCGTACGTATGCATATTCGATACTTTAAATTATCATTTTATGAAAAATAGGGTGGATAATGGTTTTTTAATAATCATAATAAAATTTAAGTATATTTATGATACTTAATTTATTATTAATAAATAATATAATAGAATTATAGTGGTTAAATGAAGAATTAAAAAGGAAGTGATTAGGTAAGGTGATTACCTTTTCTTTGAAATAAATCCTTTAGATATCGACTTGAGGGACCTAGAGTTATATTTTTAGGAATAAAGGAACCAATAAAATTTGGAAAATAGATTTTATAAGATAATTATTTATGGGTTTTTAGATATATATGGCTTAAAGTGGTGTAAAAAAGAGAAAATAGGGGTTCCCTTTTATAATTGAAGGGAGGGGAACTCATGAGATTTCTTAAAATATAATAAATTAATCATCTATAAAAATGATTCCAAATGGAAATATACTCAAATATAAGTTTATATTAGGTTCAAATCACACAAACATATACAATTTTTATTTGTTTAATTGGTGTTTTAAACCTTATCTTTTTGTTTAACCCATAAGTTAACCTATTTTAACCTTTACTACGATCACATATTTTTCATTCTTAAAGGGTTATAATTTTACATATATGGTGAAAATTGTTTAATAAATGGAAAAAGATGTAATTTTAGACCATATATTTTCCACCTTGTCCCCTTCTATTTTTTTATGATTATTAAATAATTTGATAAAATCACATTTTGATAAAATAAAATTAATTCCATTTTTGATGATATTAATTTAATTAGACTTAAAATACATAAATAATTAAAATATAATCCTTAAAAACAACATTAATATGCCATAATCATATATAAAATTTTTGTAACACTATAAATCATTCAAAATTTACCAATTTTAATATTTATTAAAATTATTTATTTTATTTTTCTTTTTATTTAAGTAATACTATGTCAGCATTAAACAAGAATTTAAAAAAATTATATAATTGATAAAAATTAGAAATAAATTTATATCATGAAAATAATTTTATTTTTCTTAAAAAATACATTTATATCCATTCATAACTTTTTTTCTATATGTGGACACCCGAAAGATATTTAAAAGTAAGGGAGTGTCATTTTGTATTTTTCATTGCCATAAATATTATATAGGTCATTTTAAAGGGAAATTACCCCTTAAACAAATTAAATTTATATAATAAGGTGATAAGGGTATAATTAAATTCATCCAATATGAATTTAGATGAAAATTGGTGACCTTAACACTTAGTTTTAAACTATATTAACACGATTTACCCTTTATTGAGGTGATAAATTTTACCACGATTACTATTGATAATGAATAAAAATAAAATGGGTCTATTTACCTAATTTGGACCAACTTATTAAAAATATGGAATCCATTTTTCAAGATTAAATATCTATAAGTGGATGAAAATAGTTTTAAAAATAATCATGCAAAATTGGATGAAAATATTTAAAAAAAAAATGCATTTTTAAGCATAAAACATTGATTATTCTTATCCCATTCCTAGAAAAATATTATATTAATGTTAATTTTTATAGTGAATATATAATATATAAATTCCATTAAATAATTTACAAATTTAATTTATTAAGATAAAAACACATTGCACACATAAAATGGTTTTTAATAAAAACTTATCCTTTATTCTCAAATGGTTCTTTTTATTTTTATCTAATTAATTTATAACCAATTAATTAATTTTATACATATATAAACCATAATTGTTTTATAATTTATTTATTCCTATTCATACTCACCAATCCAATGGATTGATTATAAGCATCACTCTGTATAATAATATTTTAATAGTATATCAAAGTTCATTTAATCTCGGTGTTACATGTAATGCACGCTATCAAAGAAATCATATTTATTTTTAGAGAACCATTTCATAAAATATCAAGGTGTTACTTTATACCCCACTTAAAATAAATTTTATCCTCAAAATTCAATTACTCTGATATAAATAGATGAGGTTACTTCTACCTCATCACATCCATTGGCTCCCACATAGCTTCCTCAATTTTTTGGTTTCACCACCAAACTTTGACCAGGTGTGTGGTCTTGTTTTGTATAAATTTCTCTCTAATATGTAGAATCTACACATGTTTTTTTATAATAGAGATCTTTTTCTAGTGGTATAAACTCTGTATTTAATATATGTGAAGGACTGAGTATGTACTTATTTTAAAGAGATATATGAAACACATCATAAACTTGAGAGAGATTAAGTGGATGAACCAAACGATAAGCTACCATCTTGATATGATCAAGAATTTTGAAGGGACAAATATATCTAGGGTAAAAATATCCGTTCTTTACAAGCCTCATAATGATAATCCAAGGAAATATTCTTAGGAATACCTATCACCAACTTCAAACTATAGATATAATTAATGATTTTCATCATAACTTTTCTTTAAAATTTTGTCCACACTTATTTGTTGAAAAATGGATATAACCTTATCCTCCATTTCTTCAGTTAACTCATGTCCTAATATATTTATTTCTCTAACTGTATCCCAACATATTGGAGTTCTACACTTCCTACCATAGAGGGCTTTATAAGGAGCCATCTCAATTCTTGAGTGAAATATATTGTTGTAAGAAAATTCCACCAAAGGAAGGTGTTGATCCCAAACAACATTGAATTCTATAGAGAAAGATCTCAACAAGTCTTCTAGAATTTTAATGGTCTTCTCAGACTGACCATCCATTTGAGGATGATATGCAGTACTAAAACTCAACTTTGTATCTATATCCTACTGAATACTTATACAAAAATTAAAGCTAAACCTTATATCCTGATCAAATATAATAAAATATAATACTATAAGAAATATAAGAACTTCCTTAATGTATAACTTGGAAATATGATCAAGATATAAATCTTATCTAATCTAAATGATGTGTGCTATCTTTTTAAGGTGATCAAATACAACCATATTAGCATTGATCCATTTTTATGGTTTGAGGAGTCTGATGAAAAGTTCCATTGTGATGTTTTCCCATTCCCATTGTAGTATGGGTATTGGTTTTAAAACCCCCTTATACTTTTTTATCTCATCATTAACTTACTGATAAACCAAGCACCAAGATACATACTCTACAATATATCACTTCACGTTGTCCCACTAGAAATACTCTTTTAGGTCTCTTTACATCTTTTTTACTTATAGGATAAATTTAGAATGGTGAACTATGAGTTTCATCTTATTGTTCCTTCATGACAGGTATTTAAGATACATATAAATGGTTCCTCAACCTTATCATTCCCTCATAATCAATATTGAACTTAGGAACATTTTTGACCTTCTTCTATAGTTCTATATCTTCATTTTATGCCTCTTTAATCCTCACATGGATGGATGGTTGAGAACTCATTTGAGAAACATTAAATTTATCTCATTCCTTAAAAATATATAGATCCATACTTTAAAAATCCAAAAATATTATATCTTTTTTTATCCTCATAAGATAATCTAACATGATCCTTTTGACTTAGAGCATCTTCTACCTTGTTCACATTCCTCAGGCAGTAATGTATTGAGAAGTTATAATCTTTAATAAACTCCAAACATATTCTATAGTACATATTCAGTTCTTTATATGTTAATATATACTTTAAAATTTTATATTATTTATATCTATCACACTTTTTACCATAAATATTACGCCTCCTTATCTTCAATGAAAAAATTACCACTACGAGTTCCAAGTAAGGGGTAGAGTAATTTATCTCATTTTTTTTCAATTAGTGTGAGGAATAATATATCACCATATCATTATAAATTTGAAAACATCCCAATATCTTCTTTTAGGAATCACTATAGATTAAAAACCTTTATTCTCTATAGGGAAGTACGAGCATAGGTGCACTAGCCAACCTTTTCTTCATCTACTTGAAATTATCTTCACATTACTCTATCTATAATAACTTAACTCCCTTTAGATTCATATTGGTGAGTTGATTAGATAGTCATGATAAATATCTCAAAAATATTTGGTAATATCTAGACAGTATAAGAAAACTATAGATCTTAGTGTCTAGGAAAATGTTCAATAACTTTTATCTTTGAAGGATCCACTGATAAACTCTAACATGATATTATATGACATAAGAATGAAACTTTATAAAGCCAAAATTCACAGTTGGTAAATTTTTAATAAAAATTATCATTCCTCAGGGTCTTCAGCACAATTCAAAAAAGATATGAATAATCTTCAATAATCTTATAATATATAAGAATATTATCTATAAATACTAACAAAAACTGATCTAGGTAATATCAAACAACTCTATTCATTAAATCTATGAATATAAAGGGGAAATGAGTAAGATTATGTGGAATAACTATAGATTTATTGTGTACATACCTTTTATAGAATACCATATTGTGTATATACTCATTCTTGACCCTAAATTAATGATATCTATATTGAAAGTCAATCTTGGAATAGTATTAAACTCCGTATACCTGATAAAACATGTCATTCATATGAGGTAGAGGAAAATTATTCTTTATTTTGAACTTTATAAGATCCTAATGATCAGTGAAAAGTTTAATTTATCCATATATATTCATAACAAAAAGAATAAGTGCACCCCAAGGTGACTCACTTTTCTGAATGATTCCCTCATCAAGATTTTCCTGGAGTTTCTTTTTTAATTCCTGCAACTCGATCAAGGTCATTCTATAAGGGGTATTTGAAATAGGCACATCACCATCTAAGAGTTCTATTTTAAAATAAACTTCATCATATATAGGAATATTAGGAAATTATTATAGAAATACATTCAAAAACTCACAAACAATAGGCATATCTTTGATATTGACTTTCTAGAAAACCATCTGAGATAAATAGATTTCATGGATAGGAATTAACACACAAAAGATAAAATTAATTTCCATTGAAAGTTTGTATTCATCCTCAAAATGATTAATGATCATTGGTTCATTTGGAATATGAAATGTGAGTTCCATTTCTTGGAAATTAATAAAGGCTCCATATAAAGAAATTTAATCCATGTCTAGGATCACATCAAATTCAACTAAAGGGAGAATCACAAGATTTACAGCAATCAGTTTCCCACAAAATTTAATCATAGAGGAACTATATTATTTAGATATTACCATCATACCATTAGTATTTTTTACCAAATAATCAATATATATTCATTGTGATGTTAATTTTATAACCTTTGAAAATTTCTTATATATATAAAAGAGTGGGTAGATCAGAATAAAATAAGACAATAGATGCTCTAGAGTGGATGATAAGTATACCTTTAACCATGTCATTATCATAACCCTATTCACCAGTCACAGTCACATGATATTTTCCTTTTTTTGGTCTTAATAGGTTATTGATTGTAATCACAAAAAACGTTTTAATTCATTCACTGTTTTTATAATGATGATATTCCTTACATCTGAAGAATTGGAGTGTGGGTGGAGTATTAATTTATGTATTATTTTCCTTCATTGTATTAACCTAAAAATTCATCCCCTTTTTAAACTCATGAGATTTATGACCCACATTTACATATTTAAAGAACCTATATGTTCCATTCAATCAATTCCCTTGATGTTTCTTCCCACATTTATGGAATCTAGATGACTATAATTTCTTCCCACTATGTGATTTATTCGATTTTTCATGAGACTCGATCATCATTTTCTTATCAAAATCATGGGAATGATGGGAATATCAAATTTACATTTATACCATGAGTGAAAATATAAAAATTTATTCAAATTTATTAAATTATATTATAGATAATGCCTTTTAGTGACCTTGTTTTAGGCTACCAAAGAATCAATCAATTTTTCTTTCAGGAGTTATGATTAAACCAATGGCATACCTGCAAGTCATGTAAAATTTACCTAATTGGTAACAATGGATTCATTATCCTTTTACTTCAACTTAAATAATTCCTTCTCCATATTTACATATAGAATATGAGGGAAGTATTTATTGAAAAATATCCTCTTAAAATCATCCCATTCAATGAAGTCAATTTCTTCCCATTCTCTCATATTCTTAATAATATTTCACCATTGATATACTTTTCCTTATAAATGATAAATGGTTGGATTTTTTTTATGTTCCAAGAATCATATAACATATAATATTTTCTCAACAATTCTCACCCATTTATCAACAAATAGTGGATTAGAATACCCACTAAAATAAGGTAGATGTAGTCTGATGAAAGACTCGATAATATGCTGCTCACTTCTATACTTTCTTGGAATATTAACATGATTCATAGCTTGAGAATGTTTTGTGACAAAAGTAATAATATTATGCATTATTTAACCCATATAATTTGGTTACTTGGGTGGAAAATCATTTCATTATCCACCATTTTTATTGTTAGCATGATATATTTTGGTTCCAACCATTGACTAAACCCAAAAAAGAAAAGTGTAAGCATCATGCTATAATAATTATAATGAGATATCCTAAAATAATAAAATATAATTCATAGGATTTCTAAATCCTAACACCTTATTATCTATCTATGGGACCTTATGTTTAAACTAGGTTATCCTTGTTCATTATAAAAACATTAGGATGTTATCATATACTTGTACTTATCCCAGGGTTTTTATCAAAGTTTTCAAATCCTAATCTATAAAGATTGACTAAACCTATACTATAATAGCGAATATAGTGAACCCAGATCTTCATACATAATTATTACATCATTATTGATGGATATTAAATACATTTCACAAATAAATGATTAAGGATCGTAAAGGTTTTGTGTATTTGGAGAATAGATAAAAAATCCTCTTATTTTATGAAATATCATTAACATCTCCCATAAAGATATTACCATGTATTATTATTCATAGGAATACACCAATTAAACCTTTCATCATAACCTGGTGAAAGGAAACCTAATAAAGTGTGATCTCATATGCTTAGTAAGGGTAAACATAGGATACATCAATCGATGATCATATGAAATCATAATATAATTATAAGGGTATGATATCATGAACATAACTTACAACATACATACCCAATATATCATGGATCACAAACATGATTCATGGTAAAAAACTTCATCATTTAAAAAGTAATGAATCATAAGAGTGGGAACTAATCATCAATCATGAACCACAAGTTCATGTAAATTTTTTTTATAATTGTAATAGGTATAGAAACCATTTCATATTTGAAGGCTAGCTACCGAGACAATCAAATCATAACATATAAGGCCTCAAAACCTATTTCCCATAGTTGATCAACAACATTAACTTGTTTCCCATAATAGATCAATAAAAATGACTTGTTTCCCACAATGGATCAAGCACAATGACTTGTTTCCCATAGTGGATGAAGTACATCAACTTTTTTCCCATAGTTATCTCATGAGATATAAAACTTTACCCAATTCATTGGAGGGATATATAGTTCTTATCCCACCTATCACTAAATTAAAACCATACATATGTGTGCCAAAATATCATAAAACATTCATCATATCATCATATTAAATCCCATGAAAATAAAATAGGTTTTAGAAATATTTAATAATATCATCATAGAATAACCCATCGAAAATAAAAGGGATTCATAAACATCTCATATTAATAATAATAAACCATATAGGGAAATAATGAGTATGGTATCTGTTGGATTTGGTTCACTAGAACCAAATTATATATACTTTATGATAACCAGTATTCATTTTTTGAATATTAATAAATCCTTATCATATCATGATTGTTCTTATGCATATCATAGTAAGTGATAACGTCCTAAGAGTATCCATCGTACTAAAAGTTCATATAAGTTCTCTACTATGATGAGAACCCAGAAGTGAGATGATAATATTATTAAATATATATTCTATAGCTAGATGAAATAATTTTAGGGAAAAATGATATATATTATCAGGGCTAGAGACTCATAGGACTTTGATACATCTTCTCATGATGTATGCCCTTGGTAATATCTAGGGTAGGATATAATGAGAATGATACTCACCAGTAGGAAATCCACATTTATACATGTCATTGGATGTTCCTATCCATGGAAGTGTGTATAGATCCTTATAATTTAATATTATTATTAATGAGTGTTATAAGTCATGAACTTTGATGTATTGATGAAAACCATGCTGACATATGTTTATGGTGAGGCATGGTACATTGGGTGCATCATGAGTAATATTTAATTAACAAATAAAAAAAGAAATGTTTTTCCCTTATGTTCTTTAATGAAATTTTATATCTAATTTCCATTAATGAAAATGATATATCCTAAATAAATCCATGATAATGGTGTCTTATAGGAAAGTTCAATTTCTGAAAAGTCAAATAATGAGACATCAAGCACATAGGTTGATGGCACCGACGTGAAACCTTCTTGATTAGAGATATAATGTTAAAGGGATTGTATTACATAGTATGCATATGTATGTGGTATTATATCTATGTGACATTAACTAATTTCTCCCTGGGTGCATTGGTGTGTTTCTAGGTGCTAACCTTGGACTTTAGGATTTTTTTCCTAATGTCATTGAGAAAGAGGCCTAGAAGGTCACACACTAACTATTTCTAGAATCTAAATTAACGAATATATTATTATCTATTATTTAAAAAGTTTAATAAATATTATTCATAAACTTGGTTTAATAATTATTCATGTTTTATTGATCGCATATATTCTATCACCAGTTATTTGGAGAGTATTCTAAGTAGAATATTTAATAAATAGTTATTTTTTATTTATTGGTGAATAATACGATGATATTTATTTATTAAATACATATTAATTATTCAAGGATCAATAAATACTGTGGAGGAATGGTGGACTGAGTTTAATAGACTATGATAAATAATATATATATTAAATATTATTTAATTAAATAATATTAAATTAAATTCATGAGTTTAACACATGTCAAGAAATAATAATTTTATTACTATTATATCCATGGGATTCTGTAGGGATTAAATAAATATTAATGGGAAATTTTGAAATTATTTATTTCAAACCCCAGCAGTATATAAACTCAATTATATTATTATTTAAGGGATCCAATTCATTTCAATTTTTTTGTACAATGAAATCTATATAATCCTCTTGAATCCCTAGAAATATCCCTTCTCCAAGAATTCTCCCAATAATGGAGAGAGATCATCCTCCACCTTCCTCTCTCAATTATAGAGTGATCAAGGAGAAATCTTTAGGAGTGATTCTTGGGGGAGATCAAAGATGAACAACACAAGTGATAGGATCTTCTGTGGTAGATCCCAAAAATTACTATGACAACATTCTGAGATTTGTGAAACATGTGTGGATCACCACTAGAGGTTATCTAATCTTGATTCTTAGTATTCAATGATAGTATGACATAAATCCATTGTAAAATACAATAATGAAGAAATAATTTCTCTCAAGGTAATTATTTAATTTCTTAAATTAATTATAAATAATATTTGATGATATTGTTCATTGGTTCCAACGTTTAATCTATTTTCTATACTCTTTGAATCAATTAAATTGATATTGCATTTTATAATCATGTAAATATTAAATTAATCATCGATCATGAAAAAAAAGTTGGGTATTCCCCATCATATGCTTATAACACTCTTAGAACCTTCAAGTGGTATCAAAGTGGTTGCGTAATTATTTATAATTATTTAAATATGATTGATTTATTTATGAATTTATTATTATTTTTAATTATAGTTTAATTGTTCTTTAATCTAGACTGAGATATCTTCTTTCATCCTCTTTTTTTATCATAAATAAAATCAAATCGAATAATTTTATCAATGAAATAAATTCAAAGGTCTCATTCAGAGGTGGTATGGAGTCTGGTAGGATAAAAGAAAAGTACACACCGTGTAACCTAGATGTACACACCATGTACTAGTGTTTAATTCACCAAGAATTCATTCAAGGTGTGTGCATTTAATACACGTGGTGAATTTAATTTTACACCACATTTTGACTTGGCTAGTCTGGGGCATGGTCAGCCGAAGTACAAGCTGTGTGACATCTATACAAGATGTGTAGTGTTTAAGTCATAGACAAGCCATGTATCCCTTTAAACAGCCTACCCAACTTGTGAATGTGTAACTCAGAGACCACACACTATGTAGCCCAGGTACATGCCATGCATGCAAAAAATTTTCTTATAATGATGACACATCAAGTCCCTATGTGTGTTTCATGGATAGATGGTAAGAATAATACATTTCGTGTATCTTAAATGTATACACTGTGCAGTTTTACCAGATTTCACTGAATTAAAATTAATTTATTTTTACATGTAAACCTTCTCAAAATGTACATGCATGCAGTCATTAAGTGGAGATGACACACCATGTGAGTGGTTTTTATATATATACAAATGTTTAATTAATTTTAGAGTAATGTTCATATCTACATATCATTTATAAGTCTCATCACAATTATTACTCTATGCACATTGAAGCATTATATGCTACCTAAAAATAAAAATAAAATTATTTAAATTGCATGATCATTAAGTTGACAGTACACTTCATGATATTATATAATAAGTCATGTATGCCACATGTCGCAAGAGTAAGAAGTATATGAGTATAATACTCTATGGTTAGTTCGGATGGGTACTCACCATGTTTCCTCCAATATACATTTTTGTACATAGTTAATTTTAAATAAATTTATTTATTTTTTTTAAAATTATGATGGATGAGAATCTCTAGGAAATCTGGATGAGAATTAATATAAAATAATTGATTAATTAAATAATATAATTAATTTATTCGAGCTTGATTTATCTTAAATAAGACTGATTAGAATTGAATGATAACATTATTAAGTGTGTAATTCCATACATGTATGTGAATGACCACGAGCCTATAAAATACCTTTTTATGTGATTGGTTTTATTTAATTTATTATTAAATTAAATTGTTAGTCTACATGACATATCTCATGTCATTATGTAAGGGCTTTCATGACAATGTTTTCCTTTATGTGAATCCCTTAACCAATCATTTGGTTCCCCTCACCTATATGTGAGTAAAAGCATATGTAATGGATGGATCTCTCAAGCCAATAGAGATGGTTCATGTTTGGTGATGAGGTGAAACCGATCCAAGAGAGACACATAGGTGGACAAGTGGAAAGATACAACATGAACCGTAAATGGATCAAAGTGTTTCCCCTAGTCAAAAATTAGTTTATTATCTGCTAGATAAACTAACCCTCAGTAAAATATCATGATCATACCAATTTATTATTTTGTTTTTATCAAGTTGAATGGTTATTTAATTATGGATGTTTTGTCCTGATCATATGAATTAATGAATTAAAAATCATGCAAGTTGGAACTAAAATAAACTGGCTTAGGAATAAATATTATCCAAGACATGGTTAATCACTTAAGTAAACCCACTTAATATTAATAATAATGTAATAAAGATAATAATTT
The DNA here is from genome assembly GCA_963277665.1 of Viscum album. Taxonomy (NCBI): domain Eukaryota; kingdom Viridiplantae; phylum Streptophyta; class Magnoliopsida; order Santalales; family Viscaceae; genus Viscum; species Viscum album. The sequence goes on along the minus strand of OY728160.1, from coordinate 875,327,487 downwards.
TCAATTTACACATAAAAGATAAAATACATATATTATGTCGGTATAACTTTCCACTACTTTAGTTAAAGTTGAACCATAGTTCAAAGTGATTGACCAACCAAAGTTGGGGGTTATTTTAATTATCGTGGAATTCTAACTTGAGTTTTTGGGTTGACTTAACATAGTTCACATCAATTTTTGACCACCAAAGAAGGACTTAATGTAACTAAGAGTAAAAGGTTGAGGAAATCTAATTTAAGGATTCCAAGATTGGGGATTCTACTAAACAGAACAAGAAACTATGAGTTAATATTTTAGGAATTTGGAATGCCTACTTAAAAACCTTCAAATTACTTGAACAACCAATGTTGGGGTGATGAGAATGGGAATATAGATCCTTTACACTATAATGTCCAAGAAAAATGATCTTTCAAATCCAATAGTGAGGGATATTGGGTTTCAATAAAATAGAGGGAGATTAATAAATAAAATATTTATTTATTTTTCTAAATTTTATCATTTAAAGTACTAAAAGTATACTCAAATTATTTGTAGAAATATCAATAAAAATTTATTCAAACATATCATTGATATCTATACATGATAAGTATAACCTTCTCACTGCCAAGAATTTATAAGAATGATAAAGGTGGTTATAAATTATCCAACACCCTGAAAGGAGACTGTATGTACTGGAAAAACCTATTTTTGATGTGCCCGGTAATGAGTCTAGTGAGGAAGATTTATCTCTATTTGAGAAAACATTAAATGAAGCAACAAAATTTCAGTGTTTCGTGATATCATCCATGAACAATGATATTTTTAAGTAATATGAGGACATGAATTCTTATAACATGATGTCTCTCCTTTAGTATATCTTTCAAGAGAAGGTGAGAAAAGAGAGATATAAGATATATAATACTATTTTTATAACTTATATTATAGATTTAGTGCTATATGGGTCTAATGTAGTCAATATTATTAATGACATTGAATTCCTATAAATCATAGGGATTAAATTTGTAAATGAGTTGTGCATAGATCTCATACATTCCTCAATACCCAAGACCTTATCTAGTTTTACTATTAATTATTACATCAGAAATAATGAGAATATTATTTTGGAACTTCTTACTCTAATTTTCCATGTGGATAAGCAAATTGGTTGTGAAAAACCCACAGTCCTTATGGTGAATAAGAAAATAAAGAATAAGGCAATGAGACCCAAGACTCATAACAAGTTGAAAGATTCTAAGAACTGTACTTCCAACTTGAGGAAGATCCATAGGTAGAAAAAGGAAAAGGAGGAAGTATTTTTTTCATGTGGTAAGAATGGATAATAGAAGAATAACTACATCTAGAAGAAAGTGGAATCTAAATGTTTATTCGTAATGAAGTTTAATTATTCAATATCTACACATTGGGTATTAGATAGAGCTTGTGGTGCTCACATATGCATCCAACTGTAGGAAACAAGTTGAGTTCGAAAGATTTATAGAGGACAAATGGATTTTTAAGCTATTAATTTTGTGAGGCTGGCTGCTCTAGCCATTTGTTACTGCCACCTTTAATTTCCAACAAAGATGATATTGATTTTAGGATATTTTTATTATTTACCAACGGTTACCAAGAACATAATTTTTATATCATCCCATGATGAAAATGGTTTTATTTTAAATTTTGGGAATAAAATTTTCTTATTTTATAAATAATAAATATGTTATGTCATGAAACATTTAAATAATGGTCTATATGTGTTAAATTATGAAAACTAAGTACTATTAATAGATAAAAAATCATGTTCCCATGACTCATATAACACTTAGCTATATAATCACCATCTTGGTCAGGTAAATAAGAAGCATTTGATAAATATCTATCAATATGTTTATTTAGAATATTTTTAATTAAAACCAATTGAATAATTTAATGGTTGTTTATAAGGGAAAATGACCAAACCTCCATTCAGTGATTAGGGTGAAAGGGCCATATAGCTTTTAGTATTGCTACACACTAATGTGTTTGGAACATTTCTAGTAGAAGATAGAGGTGGGTATTCTTACTTCATAACTCAAACTGATGAATTGAGTAGATATGAATATTTATACTTGATAAGGTATAAGTCTGAGTTCATTGATAAATCCAAATAATTAAAGAATAAAGTAGAGAATCAACTTGGAAAGAAGATAAAGAATATTTGATCAGATTGAGGTGGGGAATATCTTAACCAAGAGTTTATCAAATTTTTATGGGATTTTGGGATTCTATATAAACTTACTATACCTTACACACCATAGTAGAATGGTGTTAGTAAAAGGAGGAACCATACCTTATTGGACATGGTAAGGTCGATGAGGAGTCATGAAGATCTTCTATTATCCTTTGGGGAATGTTCATTACAAACTGTGGCATACACACTAAATTGTGTACCAAATAAAGTATTAAACATAAATTTATTAGAGTTATAGAGTAAAAATAAACCCATTTTGTCCCATACACATGTAACTACTACAAAATAGGTCTTTAATAGTGCTAGAAATGTCATTTTTAGTGCTATAAAAGCACTAACTATATGAGTGATGTTAAAATCCATGGTCTTTTATCAACACTAAAAAGCACTGATAAAGTATACATATATCAGAACTTATAAAATCACTGATAAAGGACCTTATATCACCACTCATAGTAGTTATGATAACATATTACTTTATTAGTGCTTTTAAAAGAGATAATTAATGTTTCCTTTATCAGTTCTTTTAAAAGAACAAATAAAGGTCCATATTGTAGTGTGATGTAACTTCACATTGCAACACCACTTCAATATGCTTTAACATCACACCAAAACACCAGAAATACACCAAATATCAACAATAACAATTCCCAATACAGGATTTAAATGAAATGAAATTTACAACACAAAAAATAAATAAAAAAACACTATATTATAGACATTTCAAACATTGGTATAATTACATAAATACAAATTATTACATACATTCAAAAACGTAAATGTTCGTTTGTTTTTTAATCTTTACCTAACTTATTCTATTTCTGAACAAACCATCATTTCTTGAGAAAATAACACACCTATATAATAAAACAATTATTATTTTATTAATAATATGAAGAAATAAATTTACAGAAAGTGTTAATTTTACTACAATTAACGTCAAATTATAAATAAAAAGATGACTTAGAGTCATAATGGTCACAATGTGCATCAGATTGAGGTATATATGATTCCAACACATCTCAAATGACTTATGGATCATTTTCATAATATATCAAAACAATATAAATGCGTTTTATTGGTTTTGAGTACATCGGTTGTCATTTTTACTAAAATTTCATTTTAAACTAAAAACACACACTTTTGGATCATTCCCATCACATCGTGTATCAGTTTGATGTGAAACATATTCATACATATCACAAATGAATTATGTTTTTTTTTCTAAATTATAAATAAAATATAAGAATGTTTGATCAGTTTTCAATGAGTGAATCTTTTTGAACTAAAATATTGATTTTAAATGCATAACAAACATTTTGAGTCATACCAGGAAAATCATGTATCAGATTAAGGTGTGGCTAGTTTTTAAATATAAAAAATTACATATAGACAATTTTCATAAATTATTAAAATAATTCGAATGCGTTTTCTTGGTTTTGAGTAGTACATTTGTCCATTTTACTAAAATTGATGACAATTTTAAATAAAAAGATGAACTTTGAGTCATACTAGTCATGTCATGCATCAGATTGAGTTTTGGATGATTCCTACATTTCCCAAATAACTTATGTATCATTTTAAAAAATTATAAAAACAATTTGAATGTGTTTTCTTGGTTTTGAGTACGCCACTTATCTTTTTTCCTGAAATTTCATTTTAAACTAGAAACACGCACTTTGGGTTCATTATGATCACATCGTGTATAGGATGGATGTGAAACAAATTAAAAAATGTCAAAAATGAATTATTAATAATTTTTATAAATTATAAAGAAAATACATTCACGTTTGATCAGATTTTATTGAGTGAAACTTTTTGAACTAAATGTCGATTTTAAACTGATAAGGAACACTTTGAGTCATACTGGTCATATCATGTATCATATTGAGGTTTGCCTGATTCTTACATATCAAAAATGACTTATGGATTTTTTTTGTAATGTATAAAAACAATCTAAATGTGTTTGATCTATTTAGAGTTGGACATTTGTCAATTTTACGAGCATTGATGACAATATGAAATAAAAAGACACACTTTGAGGCATACTAGTCAAACCATGTGTCAGATTGAGGTGCGAATGATTCCTACACATTCCAAATGACTTATTAATCATTTTCCTAAAATATCAGAATTAATGTGAATGTGTTTATTCAGTTTTGAGTAGGTTAATTTGTTTTTTTACTAAAATTTATGTCAATTTTTTATAATGATACACTTAGATTCATACCGGTCACACCGTACATCAAATTATATTGCGGCTGATTCTTACACATTGCGTATCACTTATGGATTGTTTTAATAAAGTATCAAAACAATATGATTTTTTTCTTAGTTTTGAGTATGTAACTTTTCTTTTTTACTAAAACGTCATTTTAAACATAAAACACGCACTTTGACACATACAGATCACATATTGTATTAATTTGATGTGAGACTAATTCCTACATGTCAAAAATGATTTATTATTATATACCATAAATATCAATAAAATCTAAGTGTGTTTTCTTGGTTTTTAGTGAGTGATACTTTTTAATGTCAAATGTCGATTTTAAACTAATAATCGAGACATTAATTCATTTCTAGAACATTATGTATTAGATTGATTTGCGACTGGTTCTTACATGTCAGAAATGACTTAGGGATCACTATCTTAAAGTATAAAAATAATATTAATACTTTTGATTAGTTTTGAGGGTTTTCGTTGTCTTTTTTACTAAAATTAATGTCAATTTTAAATAGAAATAAGTACTTGGAGTCATACCATTCACATCATGGGTCAGATTTAGGTGTGGATGATTCCTACACATCCCAATGTATCAAAACATTCCTAAATATCAATGCTACAATTATTTCTGTTGACTTTATTCATCGAACATACAACACTATATTAGAAACTTTGAACAAACCACATCAACTAGAAAAAAATAATCCACCTGTATAAGAAAAAAATTATTATGAGTAATAGTAAAAAGAAATAAATTAAACATATATATGAAATAATTCATTAATTATATGGAAAATTATTTTACTGTGAAAATATCAAGATTAACTCTATGATTGAGCAGTAGAGAGAACTTTAAGGAAAGTGATAAATGTCAACACTATATGAGTGAAGGGTTTTGAGGGAGAAGAATTCTGTGGATGTTTTGGTGTAGAAAGGAATTAAAGATGGACAAATCAACCCAAATCAAACAAAATAATCCATTTATTTAAGAAAAAAATATTATGTGAATAATAAAAAAAGAAATAAATTATTTATAAATATGAAAGTGTAATTGAGTGGAGGCCTCATCGTTTCTCTTCTTACAAATAAAACGGAGAGAACTTGAAAGAAAATGGTAAATGAAACATTGTAGGGGTGAAATGGTTTTGAGGCAGAAGAATTCTATGGATGTTTTGGTGTAGAAAACCATAAAATATGGACAGACCACCCCAAATCAAACAAAATAATCCACTTGTATAAGAAAAAAATTATTATGTGGGTAATACTAAAGAGAAATGAATTAAAAATAAATATGAAACAATACATTAATTCTATAGATAATGATTTTACTATGAAAACATCAATACTGGCTCTGTGATTGATCTGAGACAGTGTCATTGCTCTTCTTACAAAGTCATGACACATGGATAGAAATATTCTAAAATAAACAAACTCTACAAGGAATAATGAAAATTAAATAAATGTTTTATTATATATTTTTTCTGTAAAATAGAGAAATTATATCTCAAAATTACATTTATATATTTCCAAAGGTTTTCCTTAATTATATGTTTTTTATTCTAAGGGATTAGTAACATCATCATGTGTAGAATAAATTTTATACATGAGTAGTAAAACATTTAATTTAGATTATGTTAATGTAGTATAGAACATATAATATTATGAGAAAAACAATAATATATTAAAAACACATTTACCTTCTCATTGAGATCTATTTTTTTAAAGGTTTCAAGGATTTGGTTCCTTCATTAATAATCCAAATCCTATCTTTGTGGCCCCATCTAACATATAAGGAATTTTCTATATTAGAACTATCATGAACTGATTGTGATGTCCCAATGAATGGGTCATTCTCGATTGAATTTTCATCTAACTCAACATTTTTTTAGTCACCAGTAGGACAATTGACCAATTCTTTTTTTTTTGATCCGAGATATAAAATTCTTGCATTTATTTTTATTCCATTATGAATGTCTCATATTTTTCCCCATCCACACTAAAATTCACTTTCACAAAGACCATTTCATCAACTTTAACTCCATTAATATTGTCAACCCATTTTCAATGGAAAATTGATACTTGAAATGTTGTATAATCTAACTCATATATCTATTAAATAATGAAAAAATATGACATATTTTCATAAATTGGATTTCTATCCTTGGAACCATATATTTTCATCTCTTTATCCACAAGCGTAACACCACTAGTTTACATTGTAATGAAGTCATTGTGATCTTTTGTATATAATATATATCCATTGATTATAAAACCAGTGTAATATATAACATTCTCATTCTATCCTATGAGTAGCCATTAAAGTCACTCGATAATTGAATTCAGATTTTCAAATAAATCCTTTTAAATTTGACTTTTTAACTATCCTATAAATTCTTTATTAGGTATATTTGATATCCATCCTTCAACCATTGATGGATTCAGATCTATAAGAATTTATTTTTGGTCTTCAATGTATGGATCAACATCTTCACTATTATGTAATATGTAAAGGTGCCCTTTCTCCCTCTATGTCAAGGTAATTGTAACAAAATCTCTTCTAGAAATACCTTTCCCAAGAAGGTGTTCGTTGTAATGAGACTTTGGGAGACCGATGATTTCAAAATCTGATAGGTAATCGGTATAGAATTCAATAGATTATTCAACAATATATCGTTCTATAATTCAAAATTTTGCCTAAATTCGATTCTTGACACACCCTTTAAAAATATTTAAATACCGTTCAAAGTGGTACATCCATCTATAGAAGATAGAGATACATAGTTGAACCTCTCTAACCAAGTGAATCGTTAAGTGCACCATTATATCAAATAATGCTGGTGGGAAGAACATCTATTATTCACATATTATGGCTGAAATATTCTTATTCATGATGGTTAACTTCACCCGGTCTATAACTTTACTACATATGACTTTGAAAAATAAGTAATGTTTGGTTAATTAATGTCATAAATTTTGAGGAAGAATGCAATGGAAAGTTTCAGACATTAAATCTTGCATCAAAACATGATATTCATGTGATTTTAGTCATTGTAACTTAAAATATATCATTGACATGACATTACTGATATTTTATGAATTCCCTTGTGGTACATTTACACTAATAAGGAAAAGGAAAAAGTGAAAATTTTCCTCTGTAGATAGAGTGTAAGTTTCTAGAGGAAGAAAATTATGCATTTTACCATTCAATAGTTCCAACTCTTCCCTTATCCACATTTTAATCAAGTCCAACCTATCCTTGATTCCATCTTTTGTTTATCCAGAAAAATTTAGTAATATTCCAATAACACTATCAAATATATTTTTTTCTATATGCATGACATCAAGAAAATGTATAATATATAAAATGTGGCTCTCTGTTATACCCTTCCACTCAACTCTTCCCTGAATTATGAATTCGACGCTCCTATCCTAGTTAGCCTAGTGTGTTGGTTTGGATGGATCTTTGGGAGGTGTTGTTCGAGTGGTCGATATATTTCAGTAGGCACTCTTCATGTGGTTATCTTTTTTTATGCCTATATGGTGATTATTTTGGACTGGTTAGACTCACAATGGTGTTGTGAATGTGGCAAGTAGTGAGGTTCTCTAAACACTGGTGTGCGATAGTGATGACAATGGGCCTCACGATAATGATGGTTGGCGATACGACGCAACTTTTGATGTTGTGGGTACACATGGCTCGAGGTCTCTCTAGATGATGTGTATTTATTTTGGAATTTTGAACTTCTTTTCTACCATATTGAACCTGTATCCTGCACATTTCTTGTTGGTTACCGCTAACCATAAAGCGACTTATTTGAAAATACAAAAAAGAGAGAATTTGAGGTTTACTGAAAATAGTGTCAAATTTTTTCACTTTATTATATAGTTGATAACCCATTACAAGAGATGATGTCACGAACCAAATCTGGTCACCACCAAAACCAGTGCCAAACCTTGCCTGTGACAAGGCCCAAAGGGTGTTCCCGATCCCCACAGGCTGACACAAGTTCTTGAGTATCATAAAATGAGAATTGGGAACGATTTACCCGAGTTTATAAACTTAAAACAACAAAAGAATCCAATAAAACGAATCTGGATTTTTCAAACCAAACAATCTTTTACAAAAATTAAGAACTGAATTACATAGCTTAAAACAACTCAAAAAGACTATACCGAAGGTACAAAACCAAAATGAAAGAGCCCAAGAACCCTCATGGCATGGGGCACCGCCCTCAAGCCATCTCCACAAGACTTCACCACCAAGGACCTGCTAGAAACCCGAACCACTGGAACAAAAAAAATTGTACCCAACCTGCGACAACAAAAATAACCAAGTATACTTAAACCCAAAGGTGTAAGTAGGGTGTGATCCAATTCCCAGTAGGATACCACCACTAAGATATTCTATGCGATAAACATTCAAAAATGAAAAGCATGCAAGTTTTCAAAAACATGTAATTTCTAGTTACAATTTCTAAAAGATGAAACTTAAAAAAAATCAGTTTTCAAGTGGGGTAATTTAAAGAATAAACACTTTTAAAATAAATACCAAGGATACTTAATTTTCTATCCACTCATACCGTATGCTGACGATAAGCACAAAATATCTAGTGAGCACAAGCAATGGGAAATAACCCCTAGGCACTAGCTAGTTGTGGGTTCCAGGTACCTCATATCTCGGTGAGAGTAACCATCACAAATATCCATTCTCATGAATGAGCAACTAGTAGGGTATATACCCATAACCTAGTGGTCCCCAATCATCATCATCATAATTTAGTTAGAGTTGTAAGCGTCAATCTTGCTAAGTGAAACTGAGGCCAAACCCCACGGATTCACTAGCATACTAGTACACATCCACCCACCCGGATACGCGGGTTTTCCATTTGTGCTCAAACAAGTTCAACAAGTAAATGAATATAATATTCACAAGAAAATATCATTTCCATATCATAAATTCACCAAACAGACCACATGTATACAACACAAGTCACAAAAGTCCACTTTTCATTCAAGTTGATTTTGAAATCCGACTCACACAAAAATAGCCCACAACACTTTTCACATTTATTTAACACTTACAAAAATTCATTAAAAAATTTTATAAATCCATTCCAATATATTAAAACTCTCATAAAAGCCCACTCACTTGTTACATAACACCCTTTTTACCTTCAAAATCATTTTATCATTAAACTTACATGAAACAACCCACAAACAAGTTTCGCTCCAACATCACAATTTAATAAAACATTTCAGAAATTTAAAAAAAAATCTAAAAATATTTGAAATCCTAAAACATCACTTCACCTTTAAAATTCCAATAATAAATGAACACACATACCAAACAATACATATACACCCTTTTCCCACTTTGTTTAACCAACTAAAACATTTACAATTTTCATAAAAAGAACCCAAGTGGTGTAAATATGTCTTGCACACAAAACCCATTTCCAAAACCTATTATTAAGCCAAAATCACACCAATATCCTACAAAAACATAATTTTCATCCCAATAAACATGTAATAATCCACTTTCAAATGTTATATAATCACCTTGAACAATATCGCAAAAGATACCCATGAGAACACAGAAATCCATAAAACACTTTCAAAGAGTATAACAAGGTTACACACATAAAACCCATTAAAAGACCCTCCTTTTTAGGACCACATGACACTATATAATTACCCAACCAAAATTGGAAGCCCCGTTCAACAACTAATAAATCAGTTCCATGTTTTACAAAACTACCACTAGAGATAACACATGAAATACATTTGAAAAATACACACTTCAAACAAAAATGTAACTTTAATACCAAATGATTTACTATTGCTACCAAAAATGGTTTTCTCATAATGAAAATCATATAAGTAACATTAAAAATTATTTAATCAAGAAAACTAACTCATAATTAAATGGTTACCCATGGAATCACCTACCGAATGTGTCGAAACCCTCAAATATTGGGGCGAAACATCAACCGTACAACCACCGCACCACAAGGAAGTTAAAAGAAACCTAAAAACTCAATATTTCACCCAACATACAGTAATTTCGAACCTAGGTATGAACCATAACTTCTGGAATTTTTATAATTCAAGAATTAGTGAAGAAACCCTAAGAAATTTGAAAGAGGAAAGAAATAGACTCACTTACTTGAAGTATCCTGAATTAATCACTCCAAAAACAATAATTTATGAAATTGAAAACAACCAAAATTCAGGGGCTGTTCGAACAAAATTTAGGAGGTAATTTAGGAACTGGAATGGAGGGAAAATAGTAAGAATTGATAGAGTAAAGAAGGGATGAAGTTACCTCTTCAATTCTGGCCGATTTGAGACACCCTATGAAGTTCATCCCTATGTCTCGATTTCAAAAATCTCCAAGGAGGGGGGAAAGGAAATGGTAGCGCGCCTGGGTTTCTTAGGGTCGAGAGGGAGGTGGAATCACTGAAAAATACATTATATTTAATATGATATTAAAAAATTAAAGAAACATTTTAAAACTGGAAAATGAGATTTCGGGTTGGCCCAATTCTTAAATAAAAACCCAAATCCTCAATGATTATGGATTTATAAAGGCTCCAAATTTAAATTTTGGTGTTAATAGGTCAGATGAGACCATTTAGGAATTAGAATGAGTGAAAAATATTAAAAAATGAAAATTTTATAAAAGAAACAATATTTATTTTTAAATCTGGAATTGGGCTCACGGTTTGGCCCAATTCATAAAAACTCATCTATTCCTCCATAAAACCTTTGGAAACCCTCCAAAAAAAATAATTAATGGAACATAAATTAAATTTAACTTCAAAATAAGTCATGTATGTGAAAATTATCCCCACCACGAAAACTTTCCATCTCCGGAAAGCTACAGAAAGACCAGATACGAAAACCAAACCCAACTGATAAACCAAGATGTACTCCCTTGCCACGTTTCTCCCCCAAAGGCCAAAACACCTCCAGTGATCAATTAAGGAAGGAATACTTCAGAAAAAAAACATACACTACTTTCCTGAAACAATCAATCACATTTAGGATTTATCCCAATGGAAAACTCCTCAAAAACTATCCGAAGAAGACTCAAGCAATTCACCCAAACGAATAACGACATCGAACAAGGTTACACTTACCTTGATATAACTAAACCATTGGGTACTATCCAATCTCAATAGTTACCCAAGGAAGATTTAGGTAGCTTGATAGATCCGAACGATACTACCTAACACCAATCCATGACCATGGATAAGTCGAAATTATTGGTACGGGGGAACAAAAATAGGCACCCCACCATAAGAACCAACCATCTTAATCGACCAGCATGGGCCGATACAGAAAGACCCCAAAATATAAAGTATTGGTACGACCACATGGTTAGTCTGCACGGTTTGGGAAACCATGAAATAATAGTGGGTATTATTCTATCAACATGGTTTTTTGGGGCATGGTCACTACTAACCAAGTGAAAACCATGTGGTCAACCTGTCTAGCCAAACTTCATACCTTTCTCTAAATACTCAATGGAAACCAAAGGGGGAGGGAATAACATTGGGCGATGACATGGGTAAAATTCCCTCCACCTATTTCCAAAAAACATGAACAACAGAAGAAAGATGATGACACCATAGGTTTAAACTCTTCTTATCTTTCATACCGAGGATAAGACTTTGCACAGGGGTTTAAATGACCCTGTGATTTCCCCTGACTACGAGCCAGCTTCACTCCGAGACCTATGGCTGGAGCTCAAATGATTGAAGCATCTTCGGCCTCGTAGTTAGGCTTTGGAAACCCCCTGAATTATAATTCTTCTTTTGTTGCAAACAACAACTACACCGCAATCCCCGATAAGTTTTTCCAAGACATAACACATTCCAAACTCACTTTACCCTAACTCGATATTTCACTGAAACAAGGGCTTAGAAGATGTACACACATAACACCTTGTTTGTTCGGGTGAGAAACAATAGTAGTAAAGAACACTTATACTAACCTTCCTATAAAATGGAATATTTTTATGTTTTTCCAAGGGTGACATTCTCCCAACATAATAGAGACTCTCAGATGATTGCCCAACTTTCACCTTTACGGTCAATCGAGCACAGGACATCCCAAGGCGTCACGGAACATGACCATTACGACTGATATAAACAATTCATAGAGATAGAACTTGTACAACATCCCTAAATAACACACAATTATAGAAAGTGGCCACAATATCCTCTCATGACCAGATTTCCCACACTGGTAGTTTAACATGAACTCCGTCTTCGAAGAGACTATGAAGGACCGGAAGTTTCTCTTAGACACTATCCAAATACTCATCCATGCTAACAACCCCAGAACACTTCCACCTTCGAAAATTAGGAAACTTAAGAGGATAAGGTCACTTTCAACCATCCATGATCAATATACCACTACAAGAGGATACACAAAACCAATAAAGGAAAGGGTTTATACTCAATCTAAAAAGCTCAAGAAAAAGATTCCTTATATTGATCAATCGGAGGATTTTCCAATGGAGAAACAATCTGGGTTGCGCTTCAGTTATGCATTAACCTTTAATGGGGGCGTACCTTATCCAATGAGAGAACACAAGGACCCAACCAATCTGGTCCATTGGTCAAAACAAGCCATAAACCAGCTCCAAACACATGAAGGGAACCACCTTAAAGGCATCCCAAAACATTTTTCAAAAGAGACCACTAACCGTCCCTACAACACAGCTTACCGACCAAACACAAACCCAAAAAACAGTTCAAACAGAAGGGGTTTTTGGACTCAAAACATCCCACAACATCAACATTTTCAAAAACCAATAATACAAACCATACAAAAATATTCATCAAGACATCATGTTTTTCTTTAAAAGCAATTATTTGAAAACAAATGGTTTAGAAGTAAGCCTATCCACATGCATGTTTTTATGCCACACCAGGCACCCTCCTCATATCCATCCTGAAACTCATCCAGTCATGCCATCAACCATCCATAATCCCATATAACCCCATGAATGTGGTCACTCATAGAAATACCAAAGGTTAAAACAACGATTCTTTACACTTTTCAAAACCAAAATAGTCAACCAACACATCCTTTTTCTCAAAACTGCTAACCAAGAGTTCCAAATACCAATTCAAATATTACTAAAATTTTCATAAAGACACAACCATTTATACAAGAACTCAATTTCATGTTATTCACATCAATTTCATAACATCTCATCCCAACAAAACACCCTATGATAGTTTAGAAAACTCTATTGGAAACACTTTTTCAAAACCAACTTCAGTATAGTTTCTGCTTTCAAAAGAGGTGTAAGCACACCATTTCCATTTCAAAATAATTATGAATATTCAGTTCCAATATTTCATAAATCAAACCATTCCATATTTATTTGAAAATCATTTCAAAAAAACTTTACACTTCTTAAAACTAAGTCACTTTAAAACCAAAGTTCTAAGATTTCAAAACTGAAGAACACAAGACAATGCAAGAGAAAACTAGTTTCAGTGGGTGACTTGGACATATGGTTGGCAGCCATATTCCAATCACTTAACTGTCATAGAGAGTGTTCTTGGGAATATCCCCAGCTCCACATGGCTTTCCAGGCCCTGTGATCTTACTGAGACCATTAACCCAACTCTCTTTTCATTTCCCCTAATCATCATTAAACCAAGAAAACCAAAGGAATCCGAAAGGTCCCGACTTCCCCTGGAGATGTGAATCCTGTAATGAGGTGTGGTGATCATCCACAATACTCATAACTGAAATTCAAAGTCCCAAAAATCCTAACTCTAGATTATCCGGATTGTTCCCCAAATAACATGACCCAAAGAGAGCGAACCACCATCTGATACCATTTTGTCACAAACCAAATCTGGTAACCACCGAAACTAGTGCCAAACCTGGCCCGGGACAAGGCCCAAAGAAAGTTCCCAATCCCCATGGGCTGGAACAAGTTTCTGGGTATCATAAAATGAGAATTGTGAATGATTTACCTGAGTTTATAAACTTAAAACAACAAAAGAATCCAATAAAAAGAATCTGGATTTTTCAAACCAAACAATCTTTTACAAAAATTCAGAACTGAATTACATAACTTAAAACAACTCAAAAAGACTATACCCAAGGTAAAAAACCAAAACGAAACATCCCAAGAACCCTCATGGCATGGGGCACCGCCCTCAAGCCATCTCCAAAAGACTTCACCACCAAGGACCTGCTAGAAACCCGAACCACTGGAACAAAAAAAATTGTACCCAACCGGCGACAAAAAAAAAACCAAGTCTACTTACACCCAAAGGTGTAAGTAGGGTGTGATCCAATGCCCAGTAAGATACCACCACTAAGAGATTCCATGCGATAAACATTAAAAAATGAAAAGCATGAAAGTTTTCAAAAACATGTAATTTCTAGTTACAATTTCTAAAAGATGAAACTTAAAAAAAATCAGTTTTCAAGTTGTATAATTTAAATAATAAACACCTTTAAAATAAATACCAAGGATACTGAATTTTCCATCCACTCATACCGTATGCCGATGATAAGCACAAAATATCTAGTGAGCACAAGCAATGGGAAATAACCCCTAGGCACTAGCTAGTTGTGGGTCCCAGGTACCTTGTATCTCGGTGAGAGTAACCATAAAAAATATCTGTTCTCGTGCACGAGCCACTAGTAGGGTACATACCCATAACCTAGTGGTCCCCAATAATCATCATCATAATTTATTTAGAGTTGCAAGCTTCAATATTTCTAAGTGAAACTGAGGCCAAACCCCACGGATTCACTAGCATACTAGTACACGTCCATCCACCCAGATACGCGGGTTTTCCCTTTGTGCTCAAATAAGTTCAACAAGTCAATGAATATAATATTCACAATAAAATATAATTTCCATATCATAAATTCACCAAAAATCCCACATGTATACAAAACAAGTCACAAAAGTCCACTTTTCATTCAAATTGATTTTGAAATCCGACTCACACCAAAATAGCCCACAACACTTTTCACATTTCTTTAAAACTTCCAAAAATTCATTAAACAATTTTATAAAACCATTCCAATATATTAAAAATCTCACAACAGCACAATCACTTGTTACATAACACCCTTTTTACCTTCAAAATCATTTTATCATTAAACTTACACGAAACAACCCACAAACAAGTTTCGCTCCAACATCACAATTTAATAAAACATTTCAGAAATTTAAAAAAAATTATAAAAATATTTGACATCTTAAAACATCACTTCACCTTTCAAAGCCCCATAATACGTGAACACACATACCAAATAGTACATATGCACCCTTTTCCCACTTTGTTTAACCAACTAAAACATTTACAATTTTCATAAAAAGAACCCAAGTGGTGTAAATATGTATTGCACAAAAAACCCATTCCAAAAACCTATTTTTTAGCCAAAATCACACCAAAATCATACCAAAACAGAATTATCATCCCAATAAACATGTAATAATCCACTTTCAATTGTTATATAATCACCTTGAACAATATCACAAATGATACCCATGAGAACACACAAATCCATAAAACACTTTCAAGTAGTATAACAAGGTTACACAAATAAAACTCATTCAAAGACCCTCCTTTTTAGGCCCACATGACACTATATCATTACCCAACCAAAATTGGAAGCCCCATTCAACAACTAATAAATCACTTCCATGTTTTACAGAACTAACACTAGAGATAACACATGAAATACATTTGAAAAATACACACTTCAAACAAGAATGTAACCTTAATACCAAATGCTTTACTATTGCTACCAAAAATGTTTTTTTTCATAATGAACAGCATATAAGGAACATGAAAAATTATTTAATCAAGCAAATTAACTCATCATTAAATGGTTACCCACCGAATCACCTACCGAATGTGTCGAAACCCTCAAATATTGGGGCGAAACATCAACCGCACGACCGCCGCACCTCAAGGAAGTTAAAAGAAACCTAAAACCTCAATATTTCACCCAAAATACAGTAATATATAACCTAGGCACGAACCCTAACTTTTTGAATTTTTATAATTCAAGAACTAGGGAAGAAACCCTAAGAAATTTGAAAGAAGAAAGAAATGGACTCACTTACTTGAAGTATCCTGAATTAATAACTCAAAAAACAATAGTTTCTGAAATTTAAAACATCCAAAATTCAGGATTTGTTCTAACAAGATTTAGGAGGTAATTTAGGAACTGGAATGGAGGGAATAGAGTAAGAATTGAGAGAGTTAATAAGGGATGAAGTTACTTCTTCAATTCTGGCCGATTTGAGACACCCTATGAAGTTCATCCCTATATCGCGATATCAAAGAGCTCCAAGGAGGGGGGAAAGAAAATGGTAGCGCGCCTTGGTTTCTTAGGGTCTATAGGGAGGTAGAATCACCGAAAAATCCATTATATTTAATAAGATATTACAAAATTAAAGAAACATTTTAAAACTGGAAAATGAGCTTTCGGGTTGGCCCAATTCTTAAATAAAAACCCAAATCCTCAATGATTATGGATTTATAAAGGCTACAAATTTAACTTTTTGTGTTAATAGGTCAGATTAGACCATTTAGGAATTGGAATGAGTGAAAAATATTAAAAAATGAAAAAGTTATAAAATAAACAAAATTTATTTTTAAATCTGGAATTGGGCTCACAGTTTGGCCCAATTCATAAAAACTCATCTATTCCTCCATAAAACCTTTGGAAACCCTCTAAAAACAAGAATTAATGGAAAATAAATGAAATTTAACTTCAAAATAAGTTAATTATGTGAAAATTCTCTCCACCATGACAACATTACATCCCCGGAAAGCTACAGAAAGACCAGATACGAAAACCAAACCCAACTGATAAACCAAGATGTACTCCCTTTCCAGGTTTCGCCCCTAAAGGAAAAAACACCTCCAGTGATCAATTAAGGAAGGAATAATTCAAAACAAAAAAATACACCACTTTCCTGAAACAATCAATCACATTCAAGATTTATCGCAAAGGAAAACTCCTCAAACACTATCCGAACAAGACTCAAGCAATTCACCCAAACGAATAATGACATCGAACAAGGTTACACTTAACTTGATATAACTAAACCATTGGGCACTATCCAATCTCAATAGTTACCCAAGGAAGATTTAGGTAGCTTGATAGATCCGAACGAGACTACCTACCACCAATCCATGACCATGGATAAGTCTAAATTATTGGTACAGGGGAACAAAAATAGGCTCCCCACCATAAGAACCAACCATCTTAATCGACCAGCATGGGCCGGTACAGAAAGACCCCAGAATATAAAGTATTGGGATGACCACATGGTTAGTCTGCACAGTTTAGGAAACCATGAACTAACAGTGGGGATTCTTCTATCTACATGGTTTTTTGGGGAATGGTCACTACTAACCAAGTGCAAACCGTGTGGTCAACCTGTCTAGACAAACTTCATACCTTTCTCTAAAGACTCAATGGAAACCAAAGGGGAAGGGAATAACATTGGGCAATGACATGGGTAAAAGGCCCTCCACCTATTTCCACCAAACATGAACAACATAAGAAAGATGATGAAACCATAGGTTTAAAATCTTCTTATCTTTCATACTAAGGATAGGACTTTGCACAAGGGTTTAAATGACCCTGTGATTTCCCCTGACTACGAGCCATCTTCACTCCGAGACCTATGGCTAGACCTCAAATGATTGAAGATTCTTCGGCCTCGCAGTTAGGCTTTGGAAACCCCTTGAATGAGAATTATTCTTTTGTTACAAACAAAAACTACACCGCAATCCCCGATAAGTTTTTCCAAGACATAACACATTCCAAACTCACTTTACCCTAACTTGATATTTCACTGAAACAAGGGCTTAGAAGATGTACACACATCACACCTTGTTTGTTCGGGTGAGAAACAATAGAAGTAAAGAACAATTATACTCACCTTCCTCTAAAATGGAATATTTTTATGTTTTTCCAAGGGTGACATTCTCCCAACATAAAAGAGACTCAGATGATTGCCCAACTTTCACCTTTACAGTCAATCGAGCACATGACATCCAAAGGCATCACCGAACATGACCATTACGACTGATATAAACAATGCATAGAGAGGGAACTTGTACAACATTCCCAAACAACACACAATTCTAGAAAGTGGCCACAATATCCTCTCATGACCAGATCTCCCACACTGGTAGTTTAACATGAACTCCTTCTTCGAAGAGACTACGAAGGACCCAAAGTTCCGCTTAGACACTATCCAAATACTCATCCATGCTAACAACCCCAGAACACTTCCACCTTCGAAAAATTAGGAAACTTAAGAGGCTAAGGTCACTTTCAACCATCCATGATCAATCTACCACTACAAGAGGATACACAAAACCAATAAAGGAAAGGGTGTATACTCAATCTAAAAAGCTCAAGAAAAAGATTCCTTATATTGATCAACTAGAGGATTTTGAAATGGAGAAACAATCTGGGTTGCTCTTCAGTTATGCATTAACCTTTAATGGGGGCGTACCTTATCCAATGAGAGAACCCAAGGACCGAACCAATCTGGTCCATTGGTCAAAACAAGCCATAAACCAGCTCCAAAAACATGAAGGGAACCACCGTAAAGGCATCCCAAAACATTTTTCAAAAGAGACCACTAACCGTCCCTACAACACTGCTTATCGACCAAACACAAACCCAAAACACAGTTCAAACAGAAGGGGTTCTTGGACTCAAAACATCCCACAACATCAACATTTTCAAAAACCCATAATACAAATCATAAAAAACTATTCATCAAGACATCATGTTTTTCTTTAAAAGAAATTCTTTGAAAACAAAAGGTTTATCAGTAAGCCTATCCACCAATGGTACCCCATGGACCTCACACATGCAGGTTTTTGTGCCAAACCGGGCACCCTCCTCATATCCATCCTGGAAATCATCTAGTCATGCCATCAACCATCCATAATCCCATATAACCCCATGCATGTGGTCAGTCACGGAAATACCAAAGGTTAAAACAATGATTCTTTCCACTTTTCAAAACCAAAACGGTCAACCAACACATCCTTTTTCTCAAAACTGCTAACCAAGAGATCCAAATCCCAATTCAAATATTACTAAAATTTTCATAAAGACAAAACCATTTATACAAGAACTCAATTTCATGTTATTCACATCAATTTCATAACATCTCATCCCAAAAAAACACCCTATGATAGTTTAGAAAACTCTATTGGAAACACTTTTTCAAAACCAACTTCAGTATAGTTTCTGCTTTCAAAAGAGGTGTAAGCACACCATTTTACATTTCAAAATAATTATGAATATTTAGTTACAATATTTCATAAATCAAACCATTCTATATTTATTTGAAAATCATTTCACAACAACTTTACACTTCTTAAAACCAAGTCACTTTAAAACTGAAGTTCCAAGACTTTAAAACTAAAGAACACAAGACAATGCGAGAGGAAACTAGTTTCAATGGGTGACTTGGAAATATGGTTGGCGGCCATATTCTAGTCACTTCACCATCACAGAGAGTGTTCTTGGGAATATCCCCAGCTCCACATGGCTTGCCAGGCCCTGTGAGCTTACTGAGACCATTAACCCAACTCTTTTTTCATTTCCCCTAATCATCATTAAACCAAGAAAACCAAAGGACTCCGAAAGGTCCCGACTTCCCCTGGAGACGTGAATCCTGTCATGAGGTGTGGTGATCATCCAAACTACTCATAACTGAAATTAAAAGTCCCAAAAATCCTAACTCTATATTATCCCGATTGTTCCCCAAATAACATGACCCAAAGAGTGCGAACCACCATCTGATACCATTTTGTCACTAACCAAATCTGGTAACCACCGAAACCAGTGCCAAACCTGGCCCGTGACAAGGCCTAAAGGGCATTCCCAATCCCCACGGGCTGGAACAAGTTCCTGGGTATCATAAAATGAGAACTGGGAACGATTTACCCGAGTTTATAAACTTAAAACAACAAAAGAATCCAATAAAATGAATCTGAATTTTTCAAACCAAACAATCTTTTAAAAAAATTCAGTACTGAATTACATAGCTTAAACAACTCAAAAAGGATATAACAAAGGAACAAAACCAAAATGAAATATCCCAAGAACCCTCATTGCATGGGGAACCACCCTCAAGCCATCTCCACAAGACTTCACCACCAATGACCTTCTAGAAACCTGAACCACTGGAACAAAAAAAATTGTACCCAACCTGCGACAACAAAAATAACCAAGTCTATTTACAGCCAAAGGTTTAAGTAGGGTATGATCCAATTCCTAGTAGTATACCACCACTAAGATATTCCATGCGATAAACATTCAAAGACGAAAATCATGCAAGTTTTTAAAAACAAGTAATTTCTATTTACAATTTCTAAAAGATGAAACTTAAAAAAAATCAGTTTTCAAGTGGGCTAATTTAAAGAATAAACACTTTTAAAATAAATACCAAGGCTACTGAATTTTCCAGACACTCATACCGTATTCCAACGTTAAGAAAAAAATATCTAGTGAGCACAAGTAATGGGAAATAACCCCTAGGCACTAGCTAGTTGTGGGTCTGAGGTACCTCGTATCTCGGTGAGAGTAACCATCACAAACATCTGTTCTCATGCACGAGCCACTAGTAGGTTACATACCCATAACCTAGTGGTCCCCAATCATCATCATAATAATTTAGTTAGAGTTGTAAGCGTCAATCTTGCTAAGTGAAACTGAGGTCAAACCCCACGGATTCACTAGCATACTAGTACACGTCCACCCACCTAGATACGCGAGTTTTCCATTTGTGCTCAAACAAGTTCAACAAGTCGATGGATATAATATTCACAAGAAAATATCATTTCCAGATCAGAAATTCACCAAAAAACCCACATGTATACAACACAAGTCAAAAAAGTCCACTTTTCATTAAAATTGATTTTGAAATCCAACTCACACCAAAATAGCCCACACCACTTTTCACATTTATTTAACACTTCCAAAAATTCATTAAAAAATTTTATAAAACCATTCCAATATATTAAAACTCTCATAACAGCCCACTCACTTGTTACATAACACCTTTTTTACCTTCAAAATCATTTTATCATTAAACTTACACGAAACATCCCACAAACAAGTTTCGCTCCAACATCACAATTTAATAAAACATTTCAGAAATTTACAAAACATTATAAAAATATTTGACATATTAAAACATCACTTCACCTTTCAAAGCCCCATAATATGTGAACACACATACCAAACAGTACATATGCACCCTTTTCCCACTTTTTTTAACCAACTAAAACATATACAATTTTCATAAAAAGAACCCAAGTGGTGTAAATATGTCTTGCACACAAAACCCATTTCAAAAACCTATTTTTAAGCCAAAATCACACCAATATCCTACCAAAATAGAATTGGCATCCCAATAAACATGTAATAATCCACTTTCAAAAGTTATATAATCACCTTGAACAATATCGCAAAAGATAACCATGAGAACACACAAATCCATAAAACACTTTCAAGGAGTATGACAAGGTTACCCACATAAAACCCACTCAAAGACCCTCCTTTTTAGGCCCACATGACACTATATCATTACCCAAACAAGATTGGAAGCCCCATTCAACAACTAAGAAATCACTTCCACGTTTTACAAAACTAACACTAGAGATAACACATGAAATACATTTGAAAAATACACGCTTCAAACAAAAATGTAAATTTAATACCAAATGCTTTACTATTGCTACCAAAAATGGTTTTCGCATAATGAAAAACATATAAGGAACATGAAAAATTATTTAATCAAGCAAACTAACTCATCATTAAATGGTTACCCACAGAATCACCTACCGAATGTGTAGAAACCCTCAAATATTGGGGCGAAACATCAACCGCATGACAGCCGCACCTCAAGGAAGTTAAAAGAAACCTAAAACCTCAATATTTCACCCAACATACAGTAATTTAGAACCTAGGAATGAACCCTAACTTATGTAATTTTTATAATTCAAGAATTAGGGAAGAAACCCTAAGCAATTTGAAAGAGGAAAGAAATGGACTCACTTACTTGAAGTATCCTGAATTAATCACTCCAAAAACAATAGTTTCTGAAATTTAAAACCAAAAAAATTCCGGGGTTGTTCGAAAAAGATTTTGGAGGTAATTTAGGAACTATAATGGAGGGAAAAGAGTAAGAATTGAGAGTTAAGAAGGGATGAAGTTACCTCTTCAATTCTGGCCGATTTGAGACACCCTATGAAGTTCATCCCTAAGTCTCGATTTCAAAGAGCTCCAAGGAGGGGGTAAAGGCAATGGTAGCGCTCCTGGGTTTCTTAGGGTCGAGAGGGAGGTGAAATCACCGAAAAATACATTATATTTAATAAGATATTAAAAAATTAAATAAACATTTTAAAACTAGAAAATTGGCTTTCAGGTTGGTGAAAGGACCCGATTTGAGTAATAAACCACTGAGGGGGGGGGGGTGAATCAGTGGTACCCCTTTTTCTTCTTTTAAGTTCCATTAAGAATGAGAACAACCTTTGTATCCGGTTAAAGATATAATTCCCTGCTGAGAAACAAACAAGCACACATCCAAAAAGGAACATAGTGATTTACAAGGTTCACTATTAAATAAGAATAGCTACGTCCTTGGTATGGTTGGAAACAATACAGCACCATACAATCCACTAAGAAAAAAAATCCTTGGATTAAAACGAGTAGGATATACCCTTACACTTGTGAAGCACTGTGAAACAATTACTCCAGTGCGTGTGCACCCTCTTAGCACAATAGGGAAAAGTTTCTTTTATTGCAACAACTTATGTTACCAACACTTCCTTTCAAATACAAGTGTAGGCAGGTTCAGCACGAATCTTCACTTCCTTACCCAGAAGAGAGATTAGGATTCCTTGGACTTGAGATAGATCAATTGCAGTCCGAACTTCCCATTCTGATTCTCCACTCCGAAATCTCCACTCCGAAGTACCCACTCCGATATTTCTTCTTCACTCCAAATTCTTCAATTCGAGTCTTCCTCAGTCTGAGAAACTCAATACGGTGATAGCCAGTACAAATTCCTCATTCCAAATCTCCACTCCGATGTATCCACTCCGATATTTCTTCTATCCTAATTCTCCACTCCGAATTCTCCAATCTGAATTCTCCACTCCGAATTCTCGTTACGATTGGAACTACAATGAAAACTCAGTCGGCCAAACACTTCCTCCTCTCTATAGATTACCAGAGCTTCTCTCTCTAAATTTTCATCATATTTCATCCCGTACTCTGATCTCCTTTTATAGGAGATCCAAATGTGCTTAGGTGGGAAAACAAAATATTTTCCCGCTCACTTAGATTCACCCAAATCATAATTCCTCCTGAAATCTCAGAGCAATTAAGACTCAGTCAATGCTTCCAGAATCTTCTCGAATATTCTTCTACTTCTCTTGTTTTGGAACTTTTGGCCTTTTCCGGATATGACTTTGTTACTCAAATTTCTCGGTATCACCTTCTCGGATCCATCCATCTTGAGTCTTCATCATCACTTCAAGTCTTGGCATGAATCATCAATGCCTTTCCGGCAAGACATCACTTCTATTCACAGTGTGACACTTCATCACTTCATGGTGAGACTTCTGGTTTTCGGTTTCAGCAATTCTCAGAGTAGACTCCGCACTTTTGGCTATGAACTTTAAACTCAGGAAGTCGACTCTGAACTTCTCGCTACAAACTTCTGATTCTTGAAGTCGACTCAGACCTTCTTCACGCCAGCAAGTTGACTCCGAACTTCTGGCTATGAACTTCTGATTCAGGAAGTCGACTCCATAAGTTCTGTTCAAGAGGTAGACTCCGAACTCCGGACTCCGAACATCGACTCCGCACATCTGGTTCTCATTGCAACTTCACCGATTCTTGAAACACCTTCTCCACCCATATTTTTCTTGAATCATGAGTACCTACATATACTCACAATTTTAAGTTACAAAACAGAAAAGCATCGTCACAATTAATGTCTCCTCATCTCCTATCAGCCTGCTTAGGTTCCGAACTTTTCAAATCCCAGACACCGAATTCTTTCAAACACCAGATTCCGAATGTTCAATATTCTTGGTTCCGAACTTCTCAAACTCCAGACTCCGAAAGTTCAATATACTTGGTTCCGAACTTCTAACTTCCAGCTTCTGAATTCAATGGTTCTGAACTTCTAACTTCCAGATTCTGAATCCAAGGTATCTTTCCTTTATGAAAACTTTCCCAAGATCAACAAAAAACAATTCATACAAACCATCTCTTCCTTCAGGTTGGTCCTAACAATCTTCCCCTTTAGATTTTGTTGTCAACCAAGTTTTCATAAATCACCAAATGTTGTAACCTCAAGAAATGAATTACTTATCAATAATTCTAAGCCTACGTGAGCTAACTCATTATAGGAAACAAGAATCATTGACATCAAAACCATGCTGTCCATATGAAGTGAAAATGACATCGTCAACTTCACACAGCTTCAACTTAATGCACCCTGTAAACAACTTTAAGTTCTTTCCTACAACCACTCCAACAAACAGTTAGAATAGTTCACATACATAAAAAATGATGAGTTCATAGCTTACCCACAACTCTCTCTTTAAACAATATATTTATGATACAAGAAACTTCTCCCCCTTGAAAAACAATCCAAAGGTAAGAGGAGAGAGGGGACAAACCAACATACCTTAGCCTTGAAGTGAAAGAGGTTGGACACCCATGTTCAACCTCAATCTTCAGAATGATTCCTTTGGCAAGGGTTTCATGAAAATATCAGCAACTTGTTCCATAGATGAAACATATTCAAGTTTCAGTTCATTCTTTTCCACATGCTCTTTGATGAAATGATATTTAATGTCAATATTCTTCGAGCGTGAATGTTGGACTAGATTCTTGGTAAGGTTAATTGTACTTTGATTATCACAGCCCCAGAGCAAGGGCAACTTCAATTCAACTAACAAATCTTCCAAATGTGTTTTCATCCAGATAAGTTGAGTAGTGGCCATGGTTGCAGCAACATATTCAGCTTCAGCCATGTTAAGTGTCACTGAATTTTGCTTCTTCGAGTGCCAGCCAACAAAAATGTTTCCCATAAAGAACACTCCACCAGATGTGGATCTTCTATCATCAACATTTCCTGCCCAATCTTCATCTGAATATCCAAATAGATCAATGTTATTTGAGCCACTATATTTGATTCCGAATTCTGTTGTGCCTTTTATATATCTTAGAATTCTTTTTCTAGCAATAAGATGTGATTCTTTAGGAGCACTCTGGAATCTTTCACATAAGGTAACAGCAAAAACAATATCTGGTCTTGATGCAGTCAGGTATAAAAAACTTCCAACCAGCTTTCGATATTCTTTCTAATCAACTTCTTTTCCTTCATCATCTTTGCTTAGCTTCGTTCCCACTGAGATAGGAGTTAATACAGGTTTTGAGTTTTCCATGCCAAACTTCCTTGAGAAGTTCCTTGTCATACTTTTCTTGGGAGAGGAAAATGAATTCTTTCTGTTGCAAGATTTGTAACCCAAGGAAGTATCTCATATACATTTTTCATTTCTTTAGAAAACCTTTCACAGCTTCCTTCATCATTCCCAGCAAAAATAATGTCATCAACATAGACAATAACAATGAGTGAAAGATCTTGACTTTCCTTGATGTATAGATTACTGTCAACTCTTCCTTTCTTGAAGTTCATCTTCTTTAAGCAAGCATCCAATTTGGAGTACCATGCTCTTGGAGCTTGCTTTAGCCCATACAAGGCTTTCTTCAACCTGTACACATAACTTTCATTTTTTCCAACAATAAAGCCACATGGTTTCTCAACATAAACTTCTTCTTTGAGATCACCATTAATAAATGCGGATTTAACATCCATTTGAAAGATTTTGTATCCTCGTTGTGCAGTAATAGCAAGAAATATTCGAATAGTTTCTAATCTAGCCACTAGAGCAAACATTTCTTCAAAGTCAATTCCTTCAATCTAAGAGTAGCCTTTACAAACCAATCTTTCTTTATTTCTAATCACTTCACCTTCCTCATTCAACTTTTTCCGGAATACCCATTTGGTTCCAATAATATTCTTACTTTTAGGCCTTTGTACAAGTTCCCATGTATCATTCTTTTCAATCTGATCCAATTCTTCATTCATGGCTTGAACCCATTCTGTATGCTCAAAGGCTTCTTTAATGTCATTTGGTTCCACTTTGGAATACAAGGAAGTATGTGCTAAAGAATTACTCGTTCTTCTTGTTTGAACCATGTGACATTTATCACCAATGATATTCTGAGCTTGCACTTGTTTCATCAGCCTTGGATAAGTTTTTCATGTGTCTTCCTCATCACTTGATATGAATGAATCCGATTCTTCATCTTGATTTGGGTTGCAATTCACTATATCCTTATCAGAATCATCAACTTCATCTTCCTTATCTTCCTTGTCTGTCTGGACATGCTTATCTTTCCCCGGATTTTCAATGACTTTTACATCAATTGTATCCACAATTCTTCTTATGTATTTGTTAAAACATATATAACCTCTTCCTTCTGGGGCATAACCAAGAAAAATTCCATCTTCTCCTTTCTGATCGAATTTTCCATTGCTTCCTCTTTTCTTCTTTATAATGCATGGGCTCCCAAAAACTTTAGCATGCTTCATAATTGGTGTAATGCCATAGAAAAGTTCATATGGAGTCTTGTTTGATTGAGGCCTGTAGAAACATCGATTTTGAATATAAACAGCTGTACTTGTAGCTTGCCTCCAAAAATAATGAGTAAGGCCATGTTCAAGCAACATGGTTCTTCCCATTTCCACCAAGCTTTTGTTCTTCCTTTCAGCAACCCCATTTTGTTGAGGTGTATATGGAGCACTATATTCATGCTGAATCCCATGATTCTAAAGATAGTCTTAAAATTCTTCACTTCTATACTCACCACCATTATCTGTTCTCAACTTCTTCACAGAGTATTCACATACTTTCTCAGTTTTCCTTCTGAAACTCTTAAACATTTTCAGGGCATCTGACTTGTTTTTCATAAACATAACACATGTAATGCGATTAAAGTCATAAATGAAGGTGATGAAGTACTTGTATCCATTTGTTGATTGTTTACTCATCGGCCCACATATATCAGAATGTATCAGCTCAAGGGGTTGTTTTGAACAAATGTCAACTTTCTTATACAAAACACTTGTAATCTTTCCTTTCTGACAGGTAGTGCAACACCAATCTCTTCTTCTTGGAAAATTTGGAATATCTCGAACACTATCCCTTTGAGATATCTTGCTCATATTTCTCTGAAACATGTGTCCAAGTCTTCTATGCCACAACTGATTTTCTTCCACTACGCTCATGTAACAAGAGTTTTGTTAATTACCAACCTGAAACAGATTTCCTTTGGTTCATTGGCCTCTTGTAACAATCTTCCCATCTTCTTCACTTTTCACAATAAATCCATATTTCTTGAAGATAAATTTGTTACCCTCATCACATAATTGTGATACACTCAGCAAGTTGTGCTTCAGCCCATCAACATACAAAGTTTTCTTAGACTTCAATTTTTCTTTCCCAATGATGACTGATCCAACTCCTTTGATTTTTAAAGATTCATCATTGCCAAATGTCACAGTGCCTTCTTTAAACCTCTTATTATTTTTAGCAACTCTAAGTCTCCTGTCATATGTGAAGAACAACCACTGTCAAGTATCCAAGGTCGTTCTTCCTTTGTAACTTTTAAAGCGGTTTCAACAACAAGATCTTTTTATTCTTTCACTTCTATCTTCACTTTCGGGCTCTGAGAATTAAGAACTTTTTGTTGAGCTGGTAATAACACAATACATCCTTTTGGAAGGTGTCCAGGTTGTTCACACCTTTCACAAATGGTTTCCAGAGGCTGGAACCTATTTCCTATCATGACTTCATTCTTCTCAGCTTTCTTCAAGAAAACCTTCTTACTCTTCTTCCTTTGAGGAGATTGACTCCCCCTCGGCCTTTCATAACTTGTGGAGTGGTGATAATATTTTTGATTGAACCAACACATATTTGATGTATGCCCGAATCCACCACAATACCAACAGTACCCATAGAAGGAGTACTTTCCTCTAAAGATTTTGTTCTGATACTTCTTTGTTGCTCTTTCTTCAGCCCCACCAACCATTCTTTTGTTAGCAAGATTGTTTTGCTCGAATTCTTCCTTCTCTGACTTTTCTTTTTTTTCACCAGTGTTAGGCTTAGGTTTCCTTGAAACTTCAGAGTTCCCAGCAATGTTGGTCTTGACCACATAAGTAGCTTTCTCAGCTTTCTTTTTCACAGTAATCACTTTATTCTTTTGTTGAATTTTCTAAGAATGTTCTTGTTGAGAACTTTCACCAACATCAGTAGTTGAATTTTGAAAACAAATGTTTCTTGACTCGACTTTCGATAATTTCTTTTGAACCATCTCTAATTCTTCCTCTTTTGTCTTCAGCTTAAATTTCATGTGCTCATTTTGATTTTTCTCATCTTCAAGATACTTTTTCAAGTCTTCAAGCTCTTTCTCAAGTTCTACTTTAACATTAACTTGATTTAATTCTAAGAAACATTCATCTTCCAACTTTTTGTTAAGATTCTCCAGCCTTCTGACCTTCCTTAAACATTCCTTCAATTATTCTTTCAGATGCATCTCTAGCTGAGTTTCTTCTTCTTCCGAGCTGCTGCTTATGAAATCTTCATCATTCACTGTTGCAATGAAGGTATTTTCAACACCATGATCAAATGATTTTTCAGATTCATCATCACTTTCTTCATCTTCTTCATTTATGGATAGAAGGATTTTTCTCTTTGATTTGAGGAACTTATTTTCTTTCCCTGACTTTCCTTTACCACCCTGCTTCTTCCATAACCTTCTTGGCTTTCTTTCTTCTTCATCACTGTCTTCTTCATTCTCCCTTCAAGGGCAGTTAGCCACAAGGTGGATAATGCCTCCACATTCAAAACACTTTAAGGGAAGTTTTCCCTTGTATTTACCTATGCCTCTTTTAACATTTTTTGAAAACAAAGATAATATATCGTTCAGATTTTTACATACCTCGCTTTCTGAGTCAGAGTCACCACCATCTTCTTTAATGAAGATCTTCTTAGACTTTTCCTTCTTCATGGCTTTGAAAGATAATTCTATATCAACCTTTGTCTTGGTCTTCATAGCCTTCTCCCTTCTCATCTCATAAGTAATGAGTGTGCTATGCAAATCATCAATAGATAGAATCTCTGAGTCTCTGTCTTCTAATGAAGATACCTTCACATCAAATTTATCAGGAAGAATCCTTAAGATCTTGTCCACCACAGTAGAGTCTTTCAGTTATTCACCAAGACATCTGATGGTACTAACAATATCGTTCACCCTGGTGAAAAAATCCCCAACAGATTCTTGCTCTCCCATCTTCAAGTATTCATACTTCAATCTCCAAATTTGAAGTTTTTCCTTCTTGACTTTTGTATTTCCTTCGTATATGTTTTTCAGTTTGTCCCATATACCTTTGGCTGTGACCACTCCTTTTACTCTCAAGAATTCACTTTCAGAAAGTGAAGACAATATAGCATTCTTGGCTCTTCCATCATTCTCAAGAAACTTCTTGTCAACAGGTGTAAGTGGAACATTGTCTTCAATGGGGGGAAACCCAACTGTTGCAGCTTCAAGAACTTCATAACTAATAGATATGAGATATGGTAGCATTCTATCCTTCCAGATGTGATAGTTTTCCCATTAA
The DNA here is from genome assembly GCA_963277665.1 of Viscum album. Classification (NCBI taxonomy): domain Eukaryota; kingdom Viridiplantae; phylum Streptophyta; class Magnoliopsida; order Santalales; family Viscaceae; genus Viscum; species Viscum album. The sequence continues at coordinate 875,297,235 of OY728160.1, read as the reverse complement.
ATACCGGAATTCCTTTACTATTCACACAATTCAGATTCTCCATCAGCAAAGAAAACAAAGGGAACCTCCCTCTGATACTAATTGAAAGGACCCGATTTGAGTAATGAACCACTGGGGGGGGGGGGGGTGAATCAGTGGTACCCCTTTTTCTTCTTTTAAGTTCCCTTAAGAATGAGAACAACCTTTGTCTCCTGTTAAAGATATAATTCCCTGCTGAGAAACAAACAAGCACACATCCAAAAAGGAACACAGTGATTTACAAGGTTCACTATTCAATAATAATAGCTACGTCCTTGGTATGGTTGGAAACAATCTAGCACCATACAATCCACTAAGAAAACAATCCTTGGATTACAACGAATATGATATAACCTTACACTCGTGAAGCACTGTGAAACAATTACTCCAGTGCATGTGCACCCTCTTAGCACAATAGGGCAAAGTTTCTTTTCTTGTAACAACTTATTTTACCAACACTTCCTTTCAAATACAAGTGTAAGAAGGTTCAACACAAATCTTCACTTCCTTACCCAGAAGAGAGATAAGGATTCCTTGGACTTGAGATAGATCAATTGTAGTCCGAAATTCCTATTCCGATTCTCCACTCTGAAATCTCCACTCCAAAGTATCCACTCCGATATTTCTTCTTCACTCCGAATTCTTCAATTTGAGTCTTCATCAGTCTGAGAAACTCAATACGGTGATAGACAATACAAATTACTCATTCCAAATCTCCACTCCGAAATCTCCACTCTGAAGTATCCACTCTGATATTTCTTCTATCCGAATTCTCCACTCCGAATTCTCCAATCAGAATTCTCCACTCCGAATTCTCGTTATGATTGGAACTACAATGAAAAATCAGTCGGCCAAACACTTCCTCCTCTCTCTAGATTACCATAGCTTCTCTCTCTAAATTTTCATCATATTTCATCCCGTACTCTGATCTCCTTTTATAGGAGTTCCAAAGTTTTCTTAGGAGGGAAACCAAAATATTTTCCCGCTCACTTAGATTCACCCAAATCATAATTCCTCCTGAAATCTTGGAGCAATTAAGACTCAGTCAATGCTTCCAGAATCTCCTCGAATCTTCTTCTACTTCTCTTGTTTTGGAACTTTGGCCTTTTCCGGATCTGAATTTGTTACTCAAATTTCTCAGTATCACCTTCTTGGATCCATCCATATTGAGTCTTTAGTATCACTTAAAGTCTTGGCATGACTCATCAATGCCTTTCTGGCATGACATAACTTCTATTCACAGTGTGACCCTTCATCACTTCTTGGTGAGAATTCTGATTTTCGGCTTCAACAATTCTCAGAGTAGACTCTGCACTTTTGGCTATGAACTTTAAACTCAGGAAGTCGACTCCGAACTTCTCGCTACGAACTTCTAATTCAGGAAGTCGACTCAGACCTTCTTCACGCCAACAAGCTGACTCCGAACTTCTCGCTACAAACTTCTGATTCAGGAAGTCGACTCCGTAATTTCTGTTCAGGAGGTAGACTCCGAACTCCTGAATTCGAACATCGACTCCACACATCTGGTTCTCGTTGCGACTTCACCGATTCTTGAAACACCTTCTGCACCCATATTTTGCTTGAATCATGAGTACCTGCATATACTCACAATTTTAAGTTACAAAACAGAAAAGCATCGTCACAATAAACTTCTCCTCATCTCCTATCAGCCTGCTTAGGTTCAGAACTTTTCAAATCCCAGACACCGAATTCTTTCGAACACCAGATTCTGAATGTTCAATATTCTTGGTTCCGAACTTCTAAAACTCCAGACTCCAAAAGTTCAATATACTTGGTTCCGAACTTCTAACTTCTAGCTTCCGAATTCAATGGTTCCGAACTTCTAACTTCCAGCTTCTGAATCCAAGGTATCTTTCCTTTATGAAAACTTTCTCAAGATCAACAAAAAACAATTCATACAAACCATCTCTTCCTTCAGGTTGGTCCTAACAGTTGGGCCAATTCTTAAATAAAAACCCAAATCCTCCATGATTATGTATTTATAAAGGCTCCAAATTTAAATTTTGGTGTTAATAGGTCAAGGATACTATTTAGGAATTGGAATTAGTGAAAAATATTAAAAAATGAAAAGTTATAAAAGAAACAAAATTTATTTTTAAATCTAGATTTGGGCTCACGGTTTGGCCCAATTCATAAAAACTCATCTATTCCTCCATAAAACCTTTGGAAATCCTCTAAAACAAAGAATGAATGGAAAATAAATGAAATTTAATTTCAAAATAATTCATGTATGTGACAGATGATGTTATACATTTTTCGATATTCCCGTTGAATGTTGTCACCCAGAATCAGTATTTATGTCATTGAGGTAAAAATTTACGATTTCTAAAAAACAAATCCTTCAAAAAATGTTTCAAATGAACATAGTATGTGCATTTTTCACAAATAGGAAACCCCAACATTCCTTTATTTCTATAGCCTAATAAATTTCCATAAACAATGTATTCATTTATTATTCCATACAACATGGAACTCAATGTAAAAAAAATCACTTATATGATCATCGTATATTGTAACACATGTATCTCACATAAATTTCAGATCTTCAATAAATGGAGCCAAATAGACATCAATATCATTACTAGTTTTCTTTGTTCTGGTTATAAGCTGAGACAACATAATGTATTTTAGCTTCATGTATAACTATAGTGGAAAGTTATAATTTACCAAAATGAAGGGCCATTTACTATGAGTAATTATCTTTACACTAAAAGGATTTATTCCATCTTTAGATATGGAAGGACATAAGTTTCTCAGCTCATTTCCAAATTTAGGAAACTCGTAATAAATATTCCTCCACTGAGGAGAATATAATGGATGACATAGGTTCCCTTCTTTAATTATTGTATCTTTATGCCTTGTTAATTGTCTTTCAATTTCCTGAAATCTGTATATTCTTAAAAATAAATGAATGATAGGAAAGTACCATATATATTTCGAAGGACTTGATTCATTTTTCTTGTATCAATCTATGCCACACTTAGGGAATTTTATGAGTGATTCATGGTACTTACAAAACAATATGAAATCATTTAGACAGACATGTATTTTTTAGAGATCATTCCCATTGAATGTAACATTCATTAAGCATTATATGTTTGGCATGTTTGATCATTTTATTTTGGTATTAAATCATTCATAAAGCCAAGTAGTTCTATAAAGTTGGCATCACTCCATCTTCTGCCAGTTTTCAAATTATATAACTTCAATACAGATGTCAATGTTGTGTATTTAGTACAAAAGACATACAATGGGTTCTTGAAAAACTATTTAACTCCTCAAACAACTTTGGACAATCATAAAGGGCATATTTAATTGACATTTTCATTACTTCTATGTGATATCCATCATTATTTATAAATGTATTCATATTAAATGATTCATAAACCAAAATATCATCCCAATCAGTGTACACATTTAGTTTTTCTCAGTGTTTACTCCAAAATTTATTGCTCTGATCTATTCTGTGACAAATCAAATCTTTTTCCAACACTTCAGGAATAAAGTTTCTTGAATAAAAACAATGTAAACATGGAAAAATGATTTTAAAAGGGTCATCTGCATGCTCTCTTGCAAAATTGATGAACTATTTAACTCCATCTTCATACTCTTTTCTCAAATGATTAGTGTGCATCTATTTTTGATTCATATCCATCCTATTTGGTTCATAAAATATTATTTTGTTTAATATATAAATAAAAACACATAAGATATTCATTATCCAAGGTGAAAGTTATAGACAATTTTAATAAGGGAAAGTCAATATTTGATTATTTCAAATAATTTCAATATGTTGAAGAAAATGAGTGATTGGATTTAAGAAAATAATTATTCTACTATGGGAGATGTTATCCTGTGAATTCATTCAAAGGTGGAAGATATATAAAACTCATCCTCATCACCTCATCTCCCGAAATTTTATCATTGCATTTTTGACACATATTTCATCTATTGTAGACATGAACCTATGTTTCTTGAAATACATTTTGCAGTAGTAATCCATGGGATGAATGATTCTTACAGTAGTACAAGCAATATAAAAGAGATGGGGGATGAGTTTCAATTAAAAAATTACAATAATGGCTATTCAGGAGATGAAGGTGATGAGGATGAAAGATGTCTATAAAAGAGAAGGGGGTGAGTCTCAAGCAAAAAATTTCAATAATTTATAATATATATAATTTTATTACTTCCATTCTATTTTTTTAGAATATATTATATATAAAACTAAGGAATTATTACATTTAAAATTAATGGTATATCAAATAATTGAAAACATCTCAAGACTCATGGGATGTCATATCACCACACCGACCCATCCTATTGATTATAGGGAGGTTTTCATATCAGATCTACACATCTAAAGGATTCTAGGGTGTCAATCTAATACAAATTGACCCATACTTGAGATTCTATGGAGGTCCATACAGAACTTGGCATGAAGTAATAATACACATCAATAAGATATATCACAAACAAGGGAGAAAAACACACCAACCCTTGAAACATATATCCCATACACATTTAAACACACAAACACAAACATATATATATAACATGGAATTTGTAATGCACATAATTAAAAAAAAATTCACATTTAAACATAATTTTTAATAAATGTAAATATAATCTCTTCCAAATTTTGAAATTCAGAACCATAATTTGTGAATAAATAACTATAAAATTACCCATACATTATAAGTTATGAAAATTCATATAAATAGATATAAAGATATATATTTACACAGACACACACACACACACACACACACACACACACACACATATATATATATATATATATATTCCCCTAGGGTCCAGATCAGTTGGTATTATCTCTGTGGGGTCTTAGTGAGGTATCAAGTTTGAGTCTCATTGAGTTATTCCTTGTTGGTGTAGAGTAGGATTTTTGTAGTATTTCTACCCCTCCATAAAATTTTGTAATTATATATATATTCATATATACCTTTATAAAATAAACTTAAATTGATAAAAATATATGTAAACCTTATAGCAGAATATCACAACATAGTAAAATAAATACAACCCCATACTAATTTTGAAAATAGTGATCCATTGAAAATAAATAAGTATTGTATCACCCTTACTAAGGTTTCTCTTAAATAAAAAAAATTCTCAAAAAATAATTTTTTTAAGAAAAAACCCTTACACTAGAATATTAAAATATAATTTAAATAAATAAATTCTCTTATATGAATAGCATAAAATCATATTTTTTTGTTTCTTCGCACTATAAAGAGACTAAGAATTAGTTTGCTAAATCAATTTGCTCATCCATTTAAGGGTTTTATATCCAAAAAATCCTTTTTTATATAGTGGAATAGATATTTATTTAATTGGTTTACCTACAGACCATAGGTGATTCTTTAAGATTTCAAAAACACGACAAAAATTATGCTTGCGAAGAAAGTTGTGGTAAAAATGTAGACAACGAAGAAAACTGATTCAATTTTTTTAAAAAAAGGCCAAAATAAGATATCCAAATCGGTATTCAATCAAATAACGTACCATAAAAAAGCACTGTGTTCTTATTTTAAAATCAAAATAGTATACAAGGACCAAAAAAATAACTCAGGCCATTGTTGAACAAGAAATCAAGAACAAAATAAAAAATACACAAAGAAAATCACATGGCCAACCTCACTAGGTTGAAGAAAATCTGCTTTGGAAACCCTAACCACGACCAAACACCAGATGTATAATGATGTTCGAGAAACTAGTGGTAGTCGAGTAGTGCGATTCGAGCTTCAATTAATCGAGGAGTAGTACCAACATTGGGTGGATTCCTTATAAAACTTCTGATATCGCGACGGGTTCGAAAATGGTTAAGGGTTTTTAAATAGATTAGGAAAATTTTATTAGAGCTTAAAAATAATCACTAATAAAGTGTCCTTTTATCAGCAATCAATTAATAAGCACTGATAAAAGGAATATTTATCAGTTATTTTTTAGAACTCATAAACGTAGGTCTTTATCAGTGATAAAAAAGCGCTGATAAAGCCTAATCGTTATTAGCATGAAAAAGAACTAATAAAGAACTACCTTTATCAGTTATTATTACATAAGTACTGATAAAGGATTTATAATTATAATTATAAATAAAAAAATTGTAGAAATATAAATAAATATAAATATAGTTAATATATTCCTTTTTAAATATATTTATTACAATTTTATAATTATTTATTTATAATTATAGAATTTTTTTTGGAAAATAATATTTATATCTAATTTTAGGTTTATGCATATGCATATATATTAAAAATGAGTGAAATTGAATAAATTAAAAATAATTACAATTTAACAATATTGAAAAAATGGATAAGTTATGTGTGTGAATTGTATATAAAAATTCATTAATTACGTATATGTGAAATCAATATAACACACATTTGATCCGTGTTAAATTGAAAACTAAAATGACATATTCAATTATATTTCCATTAAACCATGCAATTAGTTAGTATTTTTTAATTTATTTTAATTTGTAATTATAAACCATTATTCACTAAATATATGTCTATTTAATGTAAAGAGGATAAATAAGGAAAGAAAAGCCCACCAAAATGGAGAAAGTTAAGAATCAAGTAGGAATACAAGATATATGGAAGAAGTGGATGTGGAGCGCTTGAAACTTATCCTGCAATCTAAGGATGAAATGTGAGAAAAAGTTATCCGACCCAATGTATTGGAAGAAGAGATTAAATTAATTTATGAAATAAAGTTGCAAGTTGATTCCAACAAGGATCAAGAAGTATATATAGAAAAACAAGATCGAATCATGGATCGCGGATTCAATCAGATAAAAATCAACTCGGAGGAACTTTTTAGACAATGTATAGGATGATTACTCACCTAGAAGAGATTATCAGAGAGAATCCAAATATCCAGGTTAGTACACTGCAATGGTAACTATAGAGGTTAGCTGATTCAAGTAATCTTAGTCTTATGTTTAATCATTTTGTGAGCTCTTTTAGCATGTATTGATTCTTGTTTGTGAACAATGGTTTCCTATTTTCCCTTAAAATGGGTTAATAAAAATTTAAAGTTGGAAGGATATATTTAATATATATAATTTATTAAAATTAATTATCCTAATTATCTAATTAACAATTTTTTTAATATTTAATAATGTATAATAAATTTATTCATTTTTATCAATAAATATTTAATTAATAAAATTTGTAATATATATTTTTAAAAAAATCATTTTTATTTTTAATTTATTTAATTATATCATTTTATTTATTCGAACCTTTATCAATGCTAAAAAAACATTGATAAAATCTATCTTCATCAGCACAAAAAATAAAGCGCTGATAATGGGTACCCTTTATCAGCACAAACAAAAAAGCATTGATTAAGGGTAAAATTTATCAGTGCTAAAAACAAAGCGCTAATAAAGGTTCTATTTATCAGTGCTTAAAAAGTTTTGATAAAAGGTTAAATTTATTAATTCTATCTTTAGCGCTGATAAAGATGCCATTTATTAGCTCTTGTTTGTAGTACTGATAAATAATAGCACTGTTAAATGCCGTTTTTGTAGAAGTGTGTATAGGGTTGCGAGGTCTTGGTTAAGGACTTCTTAGGGAACAAAATAACACCCTAGTGTACATGGTGTATCTTTATAGGGTATCCTAAGGAAATTAAGGGATACTACCTATACAACCCCTTAGATAAGAAAGTGACTATCATAAGAGAATACATCTTTCTTGAGAGGGAGAACATACTAAAAAAGAATATTGGTAGCAATATTGACTTCTTTGAAGTTGATGATAAAAATATAAAATACTTAGTACATGAATAGATTCCACCGGTCCCCATGAAATAAGTAGTTCCTAAAACATAAGTTCTACCTAGGAGCACTAGAGAGGCAAAAAAAACTAGAGAGATATGTTTTTCTTTTCACCAAATATGGTGAGCCATTATTGGTTAACAATAATGAACCTATATCATATAAAGTGTAATTATAGATCTCTAAAGCTACACGATGTAAAGAATCCAAGAATTTTTGAAATGGATTCCATGTATCAGAACCAAGTTTGAGTTCTAGTTGATGCACCAGTTGATGTAAATCCCATAGGGTGAAAATGGATATTCAAGATAAAACTAGACAAGGAAGATATGGTAAATACCTATAAATAAAGTCTATTTTCTAAAGGGTTTAAACAATATCAATGAATTGAATATAATGAAACTTTTTCACCAGTTTCCATGTTTAAATCCATCAAAATTTTACTTAATAAAGTAGTTTACCATGACTATTAAATTTGGTAGATGGATGTCAAAATAAATTTCCTTAATGGGAAACTTTAGGAAGATATATACATGACACAACAAAATGGGTTTGTGACTCTATGTGATGCCAAAAATATTTTCAGGTTTCAAAGATCCATTTATGGATTGAAGCAAGAAGGTCTTAGAACATTCGATTCGATAAAGATAACAAAGAATTTGGTTTCATTAAGAATTAATTTGTGACATATGTATTTAAAGTAGGTTTAGTGGGAATGTAGTTATTATCCTAGTAGTATATTTTTATAACATATTACTTATTGTAAATGAAATACCAGTCTTACAGTCTGTTAAGGACTTGTTGAACAAGTGTTTATACATGAAGAACTTATGTGAAGCATCCTATATTCTAGGGATCAATATCATTCATGATAAATCCAAGTGGATACTTAGAGAAATTCAAGGTATATACATTTAAAATATAATAATGAGATTTAGTATGGAAAAATCCAAAATGGGATTGTTATCAGTGTCACATATTATACATATTTATATGAAAATGTTTCCTCAAACACAATAGGAGAAAGAGAGAATGATTAAGATCCCATAAGATTTAGTGACATGATCAATAATTTATTCCATGTTATGAACTAGACTTGATGTTGTCTATGCATTGAGAATGGTAGGAAGATATTAATAAGATCTAAGAGAACAACATTAGTCTGCTATTAAGGATATCCTTATATATCTAAGAAGAAATAAGGATATGTTCCAAGCATATGGAGGAGACAAGGATATAATCATCAGGGGTTATAAAGAGGCTAGTTTTTAAATAAATTAGAATGATTTGTTAAGTTAGGATATGTTTTCTATCTCAATGGAGGATCTGTGAGCTGGAAGAGTTTAAGAAGCTAGTTTTCATTGATTCTATAACAAATTTCTATTGTATATAGACTTCTGATGAAACCATGGAAGCCATTTGGATATGAAAATTTATTAAGGATCTTGATGTGGTACCTATAATTAAATAACCTATCACATTTTATTGTAATAATACTGTATTGGTGCTCTTGAAAAATAGTCAAGGTTAAACTAACAGATAGAGTACATACTATGGAAGTATCACCTCTTGAATTTTTTTTGTCAAATGGGTGAAGTTACAGTAAGAAGAGTTTACATAGAATAAGATGTGGTGGAACCTATAACTAAAGTCAAATCTCAGTTGAAGAATGAGTATCAAGTTAGAGCTCAAAGAATGAAGGTTATTAAAAGTTTTCTCTAGTGTAAGTTATAGTCTATTGGAGTTGGTGATCTAAAACAAACTTTTGTGTAATATATGATAACTTTTATTCATTATTTTTAACATTAACAAAATCCTTATCACATCATGATTATTCTTCTTCATAAAATTTTATATGATAATCTCTTAAGAGTAGCTATCGTATTGAAAGCTCATAGTAGTTTCCCGCTTTGATGAGAACCTAGAAGTGCCATGAGAATATTTTTAAATATATTTTCTACAGTTGTATGAAATTATTTGAGGGATACAAATGATGTAGGTTATCAGGGGTGGAGACTCATAGGAATTTTATTCATCTTATCATGATGTACTCCCTTGGTAATTTATAATGTAGGATATTATAAGAACAAGACCCACAAGTAGGAAATCCACATTTATATATGACATTAGATATTAATATATATGGAAATGTGTATTTATCCTGATACTTTAAGATTATTATCAATGAGTGCTATAAGTAAAGTAATTTTATGTATTGAAAAAAAACTATGATGAAATATGTTCATAGTGAGGTAGGATATGTTGGGTGCATCATAAGTAATATTCAATTAATGAATAATGAAAGAAATGATTTTTACCATATGTTCTTTAATAGAAGTTTATATCTTGGGAGCTTTGATGTAAATTATATAGCCTAAATAAATCCATGTCCATGGTGTTCTATATGTAAGTTTTATTTCTATAAATTCAAATAAAGGGACATCAAACACATGAGTTGATGACACTAGCACACAACCTTCTTTATTATAGATACCATAATAACTATATTTTATTACATAGTAAGAATTTGTAAGAAGTATTATGTCATTGCATCATTAAATTATTTTTCTATGGTTTTCTTGGTTTGTTTATAGGTGTTAACCTTGGACTTTAGGATCCTTTGCCTAATACCACCAAGAAAGAGTCCTAGAGGGTCACACACTAAATGTATCGAAAATATTAGTTAAATAATAAATTATTATTAATTATTTATAAAGTTGAATAAAAATTACTCCCGCACATGGTTTAATAATTATTCATGTTTTCTTGATTGAATATATTCAGCTACCATTTATTTGAGATAATATTATGTGAGTAGAATATTTAATAAATATTTAATTGAAATTTAGTGAATATAATGTTCATTTATTTATTGAAGAATAATGAAGTGATATTTATTTATAAAATAAATAGTCATTATTCAAAGATTGATAAATATTGTGGAAGAATAGAGAACCAGGTTTAATGTTTCGGTGAGAAATAATATATATATTACATATTATTTGATTAAATAATATTTATTTTAATATGTGAGTTTAACACATGTCAAGAAATAATAATAATAATACTAATATAGACATAAGGTTCCCTAGGGATTAAATAAATAATTAAGGGAACTTGTGAAATTATTTATTTATAACCCTAGAGATATATAAACCTAATTATATTATTTTTCAAGAGATCCAATTCATTTCAATTATTATGAACAACGAAATATAGAGAATAATCTTGAAGCCACACATAGATCCCTTCTCCAAGAACCCCCCAAGAACAAAGAGCGATCTTCCACCACTTTCCACTATTGAGTCTAGGGAGATCAAGAAGAATCCTTTGGAAGTGATTTTTGGGGATATCAAAAGAAAACGACACAAGCGATAGGATCCTCCATGATAGTACCTGGAGATTCCTATGAACACATTTGGATATCTATGAAACATGTGTGGATCATCACTAGAGGAAATTTAATCTTGATTCCTACAATGAAAACATGACACGATGTATATCCGTTATCAGATCCATAAATAAAGAAAGAATATATCTCAAGAGAATTATTTAATTACTAAATTAATTATAAATAATATGTGATTACCCTATTCTTTAGTTATATTGTTTTATCCATTTCCAATATTCTTTTATTCAATTCTATTGATTAAGATATTTATCATTGTGTAGATCTCAAATTAATCATCGATCATGAAAAAAGAAAAGCTGGGAATGTTCCATCACATGATTTTACTCTTCCCATAACCTTTAGTACCATTGGATCATATAATCATTAAAATTTAATTAAAATTAATGTATTTTATCATTGATAATAATTCATTTAAAAGAATCATTGGAATGTTTCCTGAGGAAAATACAATTTTTTATTCTCTAATAACTTATGCAAAATATAAAATATCCCAAATATTAAGGTAACAATTTTATGGGAAAATAAAATTAGAAAATTATAAGGAAGGTTTCAAATCATTGAGTGGACAGGATGGAGGAAAACTCAATTCATTCAATATAATTTAGAAAAAAACATTCCTTTTAAACTTTTGTAAAAAAAGTCAAGATATACCTCATTTGGGAAATGAAAAGAAGATTCATTTTAGACCATTTTTTAAAAAGGTAATAAAGGTTCAAAATGGATCTAAAACTAATAATTAAATATTGAAATGATCTTGAAAACACTTTTCGAATACATAGATATGGAAGAAAAAGGATTTTCGACCAAAGAGAGAAATAAAGTCGGGTTTCCCTTAAAACAATTAATTCAATATCTTGAGTAATTAAAGTGAGGAAAAATGAAAAAAATACATATTTATAAGAAGTAACCATGGGAGAATAAAAATTAAATTTATTTCTTAGATTAGGGTCATATAATTTCCATGATGGAAAATTAATCATAAATAATCCTGATTAAAATTGGATTGAAACCTAAATCCCTCACCGCAAGTATTGTCTTTCTTTGTATACATTCAAACATACTATATAATAAATATATATTTATTATAAATGTATTAAAAAACCATAATTATATATCAATACCATTTTATTATTTACTTAATAAATCTTATAACACATTCATTAACAATTTTTTTAAAATCACTGTTCCGGGTGACAACAGCTTCGTTTTTCATGCATGTTTCAGTTCCACTGTCTGGGTCCTTATAAATTGATCATGGTTTCATCATTTATATAATTTTAATCATGATATAAATTCAATATATATTTATTATATACATATATATATATTTATATCCATCCATATAATCTATAGATAAAAAAATGAATTTCACCATTCATGGAGAGGATAAGATGTATATACGCACAAACACTATTTTCAATTTTCAAGGGACGGGAAAAGAGAAAGGTAAATAATAATTAAACTTTACAGAATCACTATTATACCATATTAAACAAATATATTCATAAAATCTATCCTTATTATCATCTATGTAAAGTGGTGATGAAAAATGAATCACATCACTTCATGGAGGTGGTAGTCCACCAGTACACACGGGTGACATTATCATTTTCCAACAGCTTTGAAGGTAAGAATATAGATATGATATTATTATTCTAGAATCATAGTTATTTTATAAATATATTATATAAACCATAAAATAATTATATTAACCATCCCTAAAACATGGTGAGAAAAAATGAATTTGATCTCTATGTGGATGCGGTAAGCCGTACATACGCACAAGCGATGCATTCACTTCCCATTTGATAATAAAGAGGGTGGATAATTGTGGTTTCATAATAATTATAATATTTAAGTAAATTTATGATACTAAATTTATTATTTAATAAAAAATATAACATATTTAGATGAGGTAAATGAAGAATTGAAAATGAAGCGATTAGTTAAGGTGATCACCTCTTCTTTGATACAAATTATTTAGATAACCTCTTAAGGATCCTAGGGTTAGACTTTTAGGAAGATAAAAACCTCTATAATGTGTATTATAGAGTGTATAAGAGAATATTTAGGTTTATTTTTTATATATAAGTCTAAAAGTGGTGTGAAGAAAAGAATATAGGGCACATTTTAATAATTGAAAGTAGGGGAACTCTTGGGATTTCTTAAAAGATTAAAATATAATAAAGTCATTATCTAGAAAAAAGATTAAAAATGGAAAATTATTCTAATATAAGGTATTATTTGGTTTAAATACCACTAAAAAAATAAAATTTTGATAAGTTTAAGTGGTGTTTTGAACCTTATGTTTTGGTTTAACCTCTTAATAACCTATTTTAACCGTGAACATGATAACATTTTTATCTCTTTTATGGGGATATAATTTTACATATAAGGTGAAGATTGGATCATAAATTGATAATTGGTGAAATTTTTGATAATATATTACCAAACATTTACTCTTTCACTATTTTTTATTATTTCTAAATAATTTAATAAAATAACATCTTCATAAAATATCGTTAATGTAAATTAAGTCACTATATATTTAATTTAACTTAAAATACATAAGTAATTTTTTAAATTTTAATATAATAATTTATAAAAACACATATATGTCATAAACATCTATAAAATTTATGTAAGACTGTAAATCATTAAAATTATATCACTTTTGATATTTTTAAAATTATTTATTTTATTTTTCTATTAATTGAAGAAATACTACGTCGACATTGCGTAAGAATTTAAGTTAATTATATAATTACTAAAAACTATACATAAATTTACATCATGGAAAAATTTAATTATTATCACTATAGACATTTTTATTCATTCATGACTTTATTTTTTCCATATGTAGATGCATAATGAAAATATTTAAAAGTAAGAGGGTGAAATTTTGTATTTTTCTTTTCTTTAAAAATTATATAGGTCATTATTATGGAAACGTTTCCCTTAAAATGTTAAACTTCAAGAATAATGCGATAAGGGTATAATTTAATTCATCAAATATAAATTTATATGAAAAATGTGTCCTTGAAACTTGGGTTTAACCTAGATTAATCCAATTTACCCTTTACTAAGGTGATAAATTTTAGTATAGTTACTATTGATAATGCATAGAAATAAAATGGATATATTTACCAAATTTAGAACTTCTAAATCCAAATATGGAATCAATTTTTCAATATTAAATTTATATAAGTTTCATAAACTAATTGTAAATATAAGTGTGAAAAATGTGATGAGAACTGATTTATTAAAAAAAACGTTTTAATCATAAAACTTGGTTAATTATTATCCCATACCTAGAAAAAATATTAAATGAATGAAAAATAATTTATTTAATATATAATGTATAAATTTCACTAAAATAATTCATAAATTTAATTTATTTAGATAAAAACATATTGTGGGAATAAACATAGTTTTTTTTAAAACGTCTTCTTTATTCTGAGATGATTTTTTTATTTTGATATAATAAATTAATAACCTATGAATTCATTTTATACATATTTAAACCATTTTTTTTCATAATATAGTTAGTAATATTATTACCCTTCAATCCAATGGCCAGTTGAAAAAAATAACTCTATATAATAATATTTTAATAGTATATCACGGTTTGTTTAAACTCGATGTTGCGTGTAATGCAAGATATCAAATAAATCATATTTATTTATAGAAAAATATTTTGTAGAATCTTAGGGTGTTATAGAAAACCTATATTTTTTATATTTTTTAAATTATAGGTTTAAAATTATTTTATGGTTTTGGTGAAATAAAAATGTTTGATGAAATGTTTTCTAGAAATAGTTGTTTTATGTTAAATGAATTGGTATGGAATTTGGAATAATTAGGTTTGTGTGTGTTCAAATTAATACATAGTATGGTTGTGAAGTACCACCATAAAAGTGGGATGTATTATGGTTATAAAGTACCACTTTCAATGTGTTACACCAATCTTGAGATTTTGGATGGGTTTATGTGTGCATGTGAACTTGAGAATTGTTACGCCCAATTTTGATGAATGGTATTGAGATTTTTTATAGTTTTTCTCACATGGATTTCAAATTTAGTTTTGTATAAAATATTTTTAAAATTTTTTTAGATGAATTATGATAATTTATTCTTTTCTAAGTGTAATGAGTTTGGAAGTCCTTGGGGAGTACCTTGAAACACCCCAAGATTAAAAAACCATATTCAATAGCATATACGACATGCAACACCAAACCTAAATATGAACTATTATTATTTAAATATGACCATTGTAACATTTCCATTACATTTAAATATATAAATATAATTAAATACTTTATGAAATATATATAAATTTCATAATCTACATAAATTAATTGAAAAATTCTTAGTAAATAATCACTCAATTTTTGTAGTCACTTTATTATTAAAAAATACATTTCCTCAAAAAATTATTTTATTTCTTCTCATGAGAAAAGATTATAATTAATTTTGGAACTATTACATTATTTTTCATAAATATTATATAATATTTAAATTATAATCTCAAAATTAGTTTATGATGAAATTTTTAGTTTTTTTGAAATGTTGGATTTTTCAATGAATAGTAAAAAATACTGATTTTTATTGAAAACAATATTTTATTTTCAAGTAATTAAAAAGTAAAATTATAATTTGGATTAGTTTTAAAATTTAATTTGTTAATTTTTTTTTAAAAATAAATTAATTATTTTGTTACAACCTAATTTTATACTTGGATATAGTATAAAAAAAATTTATACTTAAAAAGACATTTTTCTGAAAAACCATTTTCATCGCGTCTCATGGGTCTAATTTTAAATTAAATTCCGACACTAATATAAATTGAAACTTGAAAAATGGATTCCATATTTATAATAAATATTTATCTTTCTTAAATAAGACCCTTTTTTAGTCCTTATGAATAGTAACTATAGTAAATAATTATCACCATGTTAAGCGTAAATCAGGTAATTAATGTTAAAAATAATATGATAAAGACTAAATATTGACCCTAAAACTCAAATTTATCCTATTATAAGAGTTTATTTCCGAAATATTCATAATACCTTGAATATATGGCCACTTAGTTCTATATTTATTTGATTTTAACCTTTATAATATTTAAGTAAAAGATAATGACAAAAATGTCACTTTATTGATTTTAATAACAATAATGTTTTGTGATATGGATAAAGACAAGTTATGATCAATTATAAATTTTAATATAAAATATAAATGGTTTTTTTATCATAATAATTTATTTATAATTTTTATTAATGAAATAATTACCTTAAATTTATATACAATGTTGACATGATATTTATTCAGTTATTAGAAAAATAAAATTAATGATGTTAAATTTATTAAATTTAATATAAATTGAATTAATTATTGTGTTCCATAATTTTTTTAGATATATATAAAATTTTAGTGACGTTTTAAATTAATATATTTGAATTTAATTGCTTTTATGTTGTTTTTGATGTCAAATTAAATGAATAGTTCAAAAAATGACATAAATGACATTTTATAAAAAATAGTATTTTATTAGAAGATTTAAAATTCCTAAAAATACAATATTTATAAAGTGTCTTGTATGTGGCTTAAAACATCCACCATGGTCCATTTATTAGATATTTTTTCTTTTATTATAACTATCCTGACCCCTAATGAGTAACAATTTTGTTATCACAATAATTGTCAAAAAGGGTTAACAACGGTTAAAACAAAAAAGATAAGGGAAAACCATCACATAAACTTGTTCAAATTTTATTAGATGATATTATTTAGACTAATAAAAATACTATATTCTAATTTATAATTTTTTATCCTTTTTTAAAGAAAACTAACTTATATTAATTTAACATTTTAAGAAATTCCAAAAGTGCCTCTCCCCTTACTTATAAAAGGGAACCTCTTCTCATCCATTATTCACACTTAAAACTCCTTACCTACCAAAATATCTTCCTTAATTAAATTCCCACATTTTATATGCCTTGGTTTGATAATAAAATCATCATAGGAAGGATTTTTTGGGTAAACCTAAAGGTTTGTCCAAAGAAAAGGTATCATTTTTGACCGACCGTTTTTGTTTTATTTATTTATGCACCACCTTCAAATATTATTCAACCATTATGAAATAATAACATCATTATCTTAAATATAATGATATTTTATTATTTTAATGACATAACCTACATCTATCTCCTCTTACGTCAAATGGAAAAAACCATCATTCATGTGTACAACAGACTACCGCCTTTAGAACTAATGTAATTTGTTTTCCATCGTCACCTCTCATAGATGTTCATGATGGTGGATTTAGTATATATATATATATATTTTATTAATTAAATAATTATTACTACTAAATGTAGTATATAATATATTTTATTACCTTTCCATTCATTGAAATATGACAACGACGTTCGTGCGTACATGTGGATTACCAACTCCACAATGCGATGCAATTTTTTTCATTACTAAACCACATGGTTGATATATATAAGTTTATTTAAATAAATAATATGATATTTATAAAATAATTATCATTATATAAATATAAAATAAAACTTATATTCTTTTCATTATGATCGTTGAAAAATGAAATTGTTACTCGTGGGTACGTACGACCAACCATCTACGTGATTGTAATGTAGCTCACTTCCCATAACCATATTTCATGGTTTATTTTAAAAATATAATTGATGTAAAAAAATATTATTATGTTATGATTATTATTTTTGTGATGATGAAATAATGAAAACATTGACCATAATTAACCCATAAAATTCATTTTTGACTTATGATATGAATATCACCAAAATGTATAATGAGAACTTAAATGATTATGTAATTTATTATAACATGATAATAAATAAAATAAAAGGGATAATATGTAACATCCCACCATAGATGACACTGAACTGGTTCCCTGGGATAGTTCTTTTTATGACTTCAACTGCACCTCCTTATGCTCCAGAGGTTTCTGATTAGCAGTAAGGGTCTTAGGTGGAACTGTGAGGAGACTATACACCCATATCTGAGTGCACAACCATAAGTAAACAACCAAACATCATACACATCAGAGTACATTGAAGAAATTAATAAACTAAAATATAATCATGATATAATAAAAACTAAATACAGTATGGGAAAAAACAACCATAAAATTAATATAAATGACCACCCACTATCCCGGAGACATAAAATGTTAGAATAAAATAAAAACCAAGGAAAAGGGATCTATTAAATCTGTAAGTTCAATCCCATCAAGACTACCAATACCATCTAAGTCATCCTAATTACGCAAAAATAACTCAACACATACCTCAACCTAAACCTATGCCTATAATAAATATGTGAGAGTTACTTGAGTACACATATATGGTGGCTACCAGAGTAGGGTGTGAGTATAAATTAGTAGGACACCACCAATGGAGTCTAAAGAAAATATCAGTTATAAAAATAGTGTATGTAGATAAGCATTAGGATAAATAAATAGTACATAAAGGGATATACATCTAAATATGAACAATAATCTATCAAGTAACCCATGGTCCTCAGTTTCTAAATATACAATCGGGCTAACCAAACATGCATCGACCTAAGACATTCTTTAGAGTCATAAAGTAGGGGGGGGGTGTTGAAACATACTCTAAATAATGAAAAAATGGATTTCAATGATCATGTAATCATGAGAGAAACACACATCCACATGGTTATCTAAACCTAATATGTATAATTCCGTATTAGACATCCAAAACCTCACAACCTAAAAATAATGGTTAGAGACTTAGTCCAGTTCACACTCATATATTTAATCAATAGTGCTCAGAGCTTTAGTCCAAAACTTTATTTTACATTTAAAGAATAGTTCATGAAGCATAAATCCTACAACTTAAAATTTAGATGCATAGAATTAGTCCCTAATTAAATTCAATCTAGTATAAAATAATTCTAGAGCATCGGTTGGAATATAAACCATAGAGAATAATACCATCGACTAGAGATTATGTCTGACACATAGTCCATAGTATAATACCTGTGCTTGGAGCATGAGTCCAATACCTAACCCATACATTTTACAATAGTTTCTATATTCCTTAGACCAAAACTTTCTAGATATCACTAATATACATTCATAATAATGCAAATATTATTCCCAAGATATTAATCCACTTGATTCCTTAGACCAACACCTTCCACCTATCACATAGGGAAGTGGGAATAAGCCTATCAGAAATATATAAGGTATTTGAGGTTATAATACTTGATCCAATTTATGATGAATTTTTCCCCTAAATTCTACATTGGGGGATGCCTGATGGACACCCCATTTGATCATGTATTGTTAAAGGATGTTATAATGACCATGAAAAAAGTTCTCCATTTCCAAAAAATATTATATTTGAAAAAAATATATTTCTTATTAAGAATGGAGAGGAACCAATCTCATGAAGCCAAAATGTATATCCTAAAATGGATAATAGGGGAACTCTATACACCTACGATCCTAAACTGGAATAAGGGAACTATGAATTATGGAGTTATTGTGTTAACCTAGACATAGACCCCCCACACTCACATTTATAGATTCCTTACAATGTGGATCAATACATGTATGCTACCAGTCCATGATTCATATATGGGGGTTATAAAAACATGTTTATAATGGTGGCTTGGTTACTAGAGGGTAGGTATGTTGTCTTAGTGGTTCTGATGGTGACCAATATTTATGAGTGATTTTATATACATATATAATAGAAGGACTCTATCATATATTTTAGGTCCATTATATGTTTTGTGGGATGGGTAGCATCACACTTTAAGGAATATTAATTCTACAATTCTATTGAGATTCTAAGTCTCTAGTTTAGTATATTCATCCATGTAATACTGAGTATCCATCCCTTATTGATGAAAGAAGATTTGGCTACGAAGGATGTAATGATACACTCAGAGTTCAATTTATTTACCTATGGGGAATTTTTCAAAATGGATTTTGTAGAAGTTATTCTTTCCAAATATTACAAGAGGTCATACATATGGAATTTAAGAGACAATTTTCTACTGTAATGGATATAATGTAACGTAGTTTAGGAATCCTACATATTTTATAGGTTTTCACATCAACTACGATATAGACATTGACAAGTGTTAACATTACCTATGAATATAAGGGCAGAGAAACAACCCATGAAGATTCATTGATTGTGGGTAATGATGGACCAATAGTCTATATACATTGAAATCAGTCTGACTTTCTTAAATTAATTCATTGGATTAGTACCAGTGTATGAACATGCTTAGATTTCTCTGAATCCTAGTGATATTCCTTTAGGATTCCTGAATTCTTATAACTAAACTGTTAGGATGGTGAGAAAATGAGGTGATGTGGCCAAGATGGAAGTGGTAGGATGATTCTTCGACTGAATGTTTTCGATAAAGAAAATAGTTGATGATGAAGGGGCCTTTAACATTTTCTAATACTAAAAATATCCCTTAAAACAACTTGTATATCAAGAAATTTCATTTTTGGCATGGTTGACCAACTTCTGAAAAGGATGAGGAATTATGAATTTTACTCCAAGGTTGTATAAAAATTCTATAAACAGGTTACATGAATTATATTTCTAACATTAACATTGAAAATCATCCATCAGAGGTTAGATTATATATTAGGGAGAGAGATATTCATACACACCACTAATGAAAGGGTCCCCCTTAGAGGACATGTGTGAGAAATATTGTACAATGGAAATTTTGAAGGGGTGATCAATCAATCTGTTGAATAAGAGTGGAATGATGTCTTCAACCCTGGAGATGTATTTCAATAACCTTTTGGGAAAATTGAATTTAATTTTCAAACTTTCCCTAACTCTTTCAACTATATTATTATTACTAAACATTGAGGTTTCACAAACAATAATGAAGTCTCCTCAATACATCGAGTGTGTCACTCTAATAGGTATTACTATGGGGTAAGGAAATATAGATAAAGATAAAATATTATTGATATATAACATGATGTTGGAGTTTAAGAGGTGAGATCCACTCTACACCATCATAGTTTTAGGACCATCTGGCCGAAAAATGACTCCAGATAGACCACTGTCTCTTCCCAAGAATCATCAAAGCAACAATATATTGTCCACTCATATTAACAATGGAATATGATCTCAGTTTTCCGGAATAATTATTTTATTTTTTAATTTAGGTATTAATATAACATTTCTTTAGTAATAAAATACCACTTCTCAAAAATGGAAACCTTATGAAGTAGGCCTCAATAAAAAAGTAGAGGAATGATTCTTATTTTGAAATAAACCCTTCTCTAGTAAAATGGATCCTAGACCTCAATTAGGTACTTTTATATATTTCTCATTGGGATAATAAAACTATTATTTTATGATTTTAGTTCCTTATACATCAAGTGAAAAAGATGGAGAGCTCATGAAGTGCTAGGACACCATAACACTACATGATGTTGAGGCGAATACCTTCACTACAAGGAGGGAAATGTAGGTTTCAAAAGCTTAATATATTACTACTTATATTGAGGCATCAGTTCCTCAAACTAATTTATGAGTCCTTGCAAAGGATTCTTTAGCATTGAATGTGCTCCTGAATCATTTGTAGAATTTAGTTGTAGTAGAGGATACATCAAAGGTGTCTTCACTAGACACCTTTGATGATAAAAAGTATACCTTTTTAGTATATAATTTATAAGTATCAATGATATATTGTGGTTATTCTAATATTATTATAACAACAGGTCTAAAAAGAGTTATGAGACTCATGTATATTGAATAACATGGGGGGGGGGGAGAGATCAGGGGGATAAATATTCCAAATTAATCTACACCCCTCTAAGTTCAACAATATTTTTATTCCATGTCCCTATCAGCTAATATCTTAACCATTGATGACTTAGGGAATTAGGTATACATGAAAAAAATTCTTGGGATACTCACCAAGGAAACTAAAAGGATTCCTTTAAGACAGACCAATCATGGTAATGAATCGGAAACAGTGCACTTCGAAAAATTGATAAAGTAGAAGTGACAAAGGGTATCCTTATCAAACCTTCTTGAAGATTGGTAATGATGAGACAAATTAACACCCCTAGAAGTTGAGGTAAACACCAACAATACTTATCTATAATTATATTATCTATTAATTTATGAATATGTTTCTTATGACCAAACATATTAATACAACCTTTGGCTTTGAAGCATCGATTAGACATGGCTACTACCCCAATATCCTAGGTATCATAACTATAATAGATCACATAAAATGTAATGTTTGAGTTAATATTAAGTGACATAGTTTTAAATTATATTATAATCTCCCTAGTGGGATCTAGTTCATATCCATGGTTTCTTATGGTCGAGTGGTCTATGATATATATGATGTGGAAAAACATCGGAATATTGATCTGTGAGACCCACAAGGTGGAAATTAACTTCAAATTACCTAAGATTGAGTATATTCCCATCACTCAAGGGTATTTTGGGTTCGATTAAAAGTATATCCATTCCACTGTGAAGAGGATTTTTTATGGGAGAGAGTAGATTGATAAGCTTGGAATATATTTTATAATATCCAAGACATATATTATCCCTTTAGTGATTAGATCCATGTAACTCCAAGATCTATCTTGACATGATATGATAGTGGATGAGCATATAGAATTAAAAAAAATAGACTTGTAAATTTACTTTCTAACATATAACTGAAGTTAAGGAGTAGATAAGATATTATGATAGGCTCACTAGAGAAGATGAGAAAATGGGATAGAATGCATCCATTAGAGTCTATGAGATACTATATGAGGATGAGGTAGACATTACAAAGATAACTAGAATTTTTTAAGCTATTGATGACTGAGAGAAATCACTAATACAACTTTGGGAATTGATAGAACACCTTTTGTTTTAGTCCATTAATATTGTTTCCTCATTTTTTAAATAATCAGAAAGAGTCTCCAAGTTTTTGTATATTTCTCACTTTCTGTTCAATGAATGAAAAAAATTTACTATATAATTTTTTTTCTATTTCTTGACTTATGTGTTTCCTTGACTATAATTCATGATAATATATGAAACTCACAAGGAGTGATATCAAAATTATTAAATCTCGCTAAACATTGAATGGAAATGGACTAAGTAAATCAGGATTTCTAAACATTTGAGTCAATGATAAAATATATAAAGTAATCTATTATACTAATGGAATGTGACCTTAGATAGATATAGGTGACATTGATACATATAAATAATATCATCACCATAATATAATGAAAGTCTATGTGACAAAATACAACAAAGTTTTGTTTCCTTCTATACTTGTAAATCTAAATGGATATAGGTAAGTAAAATAAATGATGAAATTAACATCATTATAATAAAAGGTCAATACATTCAATTGAATTCTTATTAAACTTGTACACATAGAAGTATATAAGTAGGTTATATATGTAGACAAATTACCATCACTATAATCCAAGGCTATCCTATTTGGATATGAGAGGATGAATGGTCTAGTATATTGAAAGTCAAAAAGGGGGTTTTATGTCATGACCCATCCCAATGGGGATTATTTCATGACTCCCCAAACGTGCCTATAATAGTTCAGGGGATGAAGAATAGTGCTGAGTAGGCATATCAAAAACATGGGAGGCCTTATCCTAAATACCTATCCACACACACACATCTCAAAGCCCAAATAATGCTGAAATGTAAAACAACTAAAAGAAACATTGAATGTATACATATAATCCCAAAAATAGAGTATGAAAGGAAGAAAAGTAAAGTAAATAGGGCCAAATACAAGCCAACCACAAAGAGTCTAAAAATATGTAAAACCGGAAATTTAACTCAGGATAACTATCAAGATACCATAGGAAAACACCTTGGTCTGTCTAGTCTCGTTAAGCTCTACCCAGTCTTGGTCCCTCTAGGACTTCATCAAAGGGTCGATCATCTACACAACACATGACACATACAGGTAAAGACCATATAGGGGTGATTATAGAAATACCTAGTAGGACACCCCAAAACCACAAACCATACAACAAGAGAATACGAATCATCTCTATGTAGGAATATTAATACTACTCATATAACAAGAATATCTATATATAATCAACAAAAACACATGGTTTAGAGGTATAGTCACAACCATATTTATAACATATGATTCCATATCAAAATTTCCATATATCACTCATCCAAGATAACACACTCCATGAGTCAGATAACACTATTGATGTCCATCCAAGAGGTAGTGTTCATCATTTATCTCTATTAGAAACATGCTGTAAGTATTAAGAGATATGATACACCGATGAGGATCACTCCTAAGGCTATGGGGTATACCAAAAAATAAATCTAGAATAACCCACTAAGTAGAGGATCAAAAACTGCATAGTATTGGTTAATATGATACCAAGAACTCCCCCTAGGGAAAGAAGATGATATAAGATCTCACTATGGGCCTCATAGAAGGATTCCAAAAACTCTATCCAAGAAGTTATGTTGAAGGGATCAATGTCCTATGTGTAGGAGGTGATTCTTTACAAGCCCCAGGGAATTGATTTGGGGAAAAAATCCTAAAGAAAATTGTCTAGGATACATAGGACAAGGGATCCAATCCAATTTTGAGGGACTACACAACATGTAGTAGGGGTACACACTGTGTCCCTTCGACCTCAGGTACTTCCCATGTAAACAGGCCATGTATGTGTCTGTCTAATAGTACACAATGTGTAGATGACTGTATAATTTTTCTCATGTACCAATACATGGATTGTCTTCTGTATTCCTGGTCTGGCTATGTCTGTGTAGGGGTACACTACATGACCATGCCCATGTACTTCCAATATGTGTCCATGTACCCTCTGAGGTATACACTGATCCATCCATGATGGTTTACACACCATGTGACATGGCTACACACTGTGTAACATGGCCACACGTGGTGTGATACTTATATTTCTCCTGAATCCATAACAACCACTGAGAGGGTACCACATGTCATGTAGCTCCACAATACATGCCATGTTATTTGTAAAATTCATGAAATTATGATCTATAATTGTGTATCTTCTCCCTTACCTCTAGCCACTATTCTGGATGCGCCCCATGCTGGAACCAAGGAGTATGATCAACCATTCTTTGTTTCCATAGAATCATCATAATATATCCATCAATACACTTGGAAAGTGTCTTTAAATGACATTATCCACTGTATAATGAAGAAAAAACACTAGGTATCTATATCATATAATCTGATGATACCTCTATAGTCACACCATTATCACATAATGCCGATCCCAGATCTACAATATTGAAACGTTGCACCAAGAAAGAGATGAGAAATGATCAATTACTTGGTGGAAATCAAACCCTGAGCCAATGTAGAACACCCATGATAAACAAGAAGTAGGGGAGAAAAGCACAAGGAATAATCATGAGGGATGGACCTTGGTTGATGTTTGTGTTGAACTCTATTTATTTCTGTTAGAATGATGAAAAAATAGATAACAAAATAATCACAAAGAAATTCTTTCATTTCCTGAATAAAACTAACCCGTCCCACAATACGCATGATCTGAAAATACATCTGTTGGTTGATTGATGCATGTTCATTATAGAAATATAAAATGGATAAAGAATCCAAATAAACAACCACCCTAACATTATTTTTATCGATCGTTGATTAAGAACAGAGTTTCACCATGATCATTGGAAAGATCCACTGATTTTTTCTCACACCGATCATCAATCTTCAGTCTGGTCATTATCTACCAATGTAATCTCCTTCAATGATCTCTAATAGATCTATAATTATTTTTAGGTTTATTTATCTATCCCTAAATTTTTTCCATAAGAATCTATATATAGAGGTTATTAGGTTTGGTGAATAATTAAACAAATTAATTTATGTTTAACATTCTCCCACGATTGTGCGTCGATCCAAATACCTAATACATTCTAAGATTATATAGAACCTACGATAAAACCCACATTATGAACTCAATGGTTCCCTTATATTTCTGATCTAGCTCCCTACTTAGAAGTTATTCCAATTTTTCAAGAAAACTACATGCATGTCCAATTTAATATATTTAATATATTTCAAACATTTATTCCAGGAACCCCAATACTCCAAATCACACACCTTCTTAGCTCTTGGTCTTGAAAATAATCCTTAAAATATTCAAAAAATGATACATGGAAAATACAAGTCATTACATTATCCCCACCTTGGGGAATTACATCCCAAAAATCCAAAAAAAGGCATAAAAAAAGAGATATGGGTATTGAACAAGAATCTAAGCCTCCCACTCCCAAGTGCTCTCTTAAATATTCCCATGCTGCTAATAGGAACACACTAAAGGAATTAATCACCCATAAAGGTTCCTCTCCCACCGATCCTTGATCTCCACAAGGTACTTGACAAAGGTAGTTCCATCCTAATTATCCATCTTTCCCCTGTCGATAATGTGTGATGGTTCATTCATGTAACTCCTTAACTATGACACATGGAAGACGTCATGTAACTAGTCTAAATACGATGGTAGAGTTAAGTAGTAGTTCTCCTCGCCAAATCTACGTAGTATCTCGAAAGGGCTGATGAACATCAGAGATAGGTTGTTGCCCCGAAAAAATATTCATAATCCACATCGAGGTGAAAATCATATGAACATATGGTCTCCCTACTCAAAATCTAAAGGCCTATATTATATATAAAAATAAGATGTCTGAAATTTTTTTACAGTCCTCATATACTCCAGGATGGCCCACACCTTCTCTGTAGTGGCTCACACCGAATCTTGTCCCATGAGTTCTGAATCACCTTGGGTTGTCCTGTAATGTGGTGACCTACAAGGTCACACATGAAAAGCCTCGAATTGTGCCATACTAATGGTGAAATGGTAGCTATTATGGTATGAAAACATCACAAATTGTAGGTGATCCTTCCAACTATGACCAAAGTCCAACATGCAAGAGCACATCATTTCCTCCAGAACCTGAATAGCCAGTTCAGTCTATCAATCAATATGGGGGTAAAATGTTGTTCTCAAGTGTAACTGAGTCCCAAATGACTTTTTTAATCCCTTCCATAACCAAGACATGAATCGATCACCATGTTCAGAAACAATTATCAATGTAACTCCATGGAGTTGGACTATCTCCTATATGTAGAGGCATCCTGAATTCACTAATAAACTCTTCTTTAAAATAGCTAGAAAGTGGGACGACTTGATGAACTAGTCTATGATCACCCAAATGGAATCATGTCCCCTAGATGTACATGGTAATTCCATCATGAATTACATGAATATACCATCCCACTTCTACGATATCACCTCAAGGGGTTTAGTAAAACCCATTATAACTCGGTTCCCAACCTTCAATTTCGGACAAGTAAGGCATCAATAGAAAAAATCTACAAATCCCTTCATTATCCTTGGCCACTAAAACTGATGTTGGAGGTCCTAGTACATCTTTTCCACACTTGGATGTACCGCCAAAGGAGATATATGAAATTTTATTAGAATCTCCTCCCACAACATCACTGGTACTATTTTCCTTACTCTAAAAAGAACATAATGATCCCCATCATCAAAAAATCCATCGAGAGCATGTCGAGTGGATATTTGAGTACGTAGGGTATCACAATTGGTATCCCAAAACTGCGAATCCATGAATTGCAATAAAATATGAGGGTTAAAAACCATCATCTAGAGGTAAGATTCTCCATCTCCATCCACAAAAGATAACTATAGTAAGACCAACTGCTCTGACACATCGTTCATAAACTATGGAAAAGATCTCCCACTGAGAGAATATTCTATCACATTCCCCTTCCTAAGAGTATAGAGAATATCAAAGTCATAATCCTAGAGGAACACTATCCATAACCTATGTCTCATGTTTAGATCCTTTTGAGAGAATGTATACTTGAGATTCTTATGATCAGAATAGATGATAAACCACTTTCCCAATAGGTAGTATCACCACATCTTTAGCACAAAGAATACCACAACTAACTCAAGATCATGGGTCATGTAGTTCTTCTTATGCGGAATCAATTTAAATGAACCATATGTAATAATTTATTACATCTACATCAAAAAACAACCAAGACTGATCCATGACGCATCTCAAAACACTACGTACTCAACACCCTCCTTTGGAATGATCAAGATGGGAACACTCATCAATCTCCACCTCGACTCCAAAAACCACTCATTCCACCTATCTATACACAATAAAGTTTGTCCCTTTCAAGTAAAATATTTCATGGTGGCTAATACCCTAGATAAATTATGTATAATCCTTTATTAATATCATTCCAACCCAAGGAAGACCCACACCTTCATCACACTCTTGGATGGATCCCAAGATAAAAATGCCTTATCATTCATTGGGCCCACTTTGACACCATCTACTGAGACAATGTGTCCCATATTGTGGACCTATATCTATGAATGAAACTTCAAGAGGTTTCTGTAATGATGGTTATCTTAGAGAATGTCCAAAATCTTCGTCAAGTTTCTCAAGTGCTCCTCCTTGGATACTGATTAAACAAGTATATCGTCTATGAGGACTACCACAAACCAGTCTAAGAGGGGATAAATTTTTTGGTAAATGAGTCCCATGAAAAGTTCTGGGGCATTCTTCCTATGAAAGGGAATCACTAAATAATCATAGTGAACCCAATGACATCTTAATTGCATCTTCGAAACATCCTCATCTCGTACTCACAACTAATGATAGCATGATATGAGGTCAACCTTCGAGAACCATCGTGACCTTATAAACTGATCAAAGAGGCCATCAATCCTTGATAGTGGATAATTAGTGTTCATGGTCACTTAGTTCAAGAACCATTAGTCCACACATAACCTCAATATCCCATGTGCCTTCTTAGCAAAAAAACCCTAGGATAGCTAGGGTGAAAAGCTAGGCCTAACAAATCCCTTCCTCTATAATTCCTCCAACAACACCCTTAGCCTGTGAATATCTTCTAGATCTATAGGATATACTGACATAGAAATTAGTGTTTTCTCAAGGTTTAAATCAATGCTGAAGTGTATCTCTCAATGAAGAGGTAAGCTTGTAAAATACCCAATAAGGACGTCCTCATACTCTACCACTACCAAAGCATACTGGAAACTCATAACATCCATCACACCAAGGGTCATTCTAGACATATGATGAGTAATTGACCATACACTCTAATAAATGAGTCTATCCTGCACTACCTAGGTTTCTTTTTCACCCACAAAGGGAAACCTAGTCCCATTACTACGAAAACACCACATCCTTCACCTGAAACAATCAATCTAGGAATGAACTATAGATATTCAGTACATACATAATATGGCATTGTAAGGCCTCATAAATGCTATAAAGATATCCCAACCGAAACACTCATCTCAAAGAGTCAGGTTATACTATTGGAATAAGTGTGTGATCCCTGTGTTGTTTACAGTAAGAGTCTCCGAACACAAGGGTCAAGCCAAGGGCTCAATCAGAATCTCCAAGTCTTGAATCAGATAGGTGGAAATAAAGAAATTACTAGAACCCATGTCTATCAATACTACATAAAAGGTATAAAAGACACACATCAAGACTCAAATAATTCCTAGGGTCTCTGGGTTATAATCTTCGACCACATACAGCTGCCCCTACCCCTATCCTCCAGCTCCTTGAGCCTGGTGTGAACCACCTGGGTTGGTGGTGGTATCAAGTCAAATCGACTACCACCTCCAGATACTATACCATATTTTCTTCTACATCCACCACCATACGAGCCTATCTTCTCCTTTAATTTTCACTACCTTGATGATCCATCTACTATCTCCCTGTCAATTTTGTGGTAGGTCAGAAAATCTCATGCAAGATGTCCCCTGTCATCACATGCGTAAAACCACCTATCCCTGGGTTGATTGGACTCATACTACGATCCCTGAACTAAAAAAACTCTACCTTTTTACCTCCCGTTTAAACATCTTGCAAATAGAGGTCCCTAAGACTAACATAGGATCCCTGTTGTCAAGGTCTCTACTCCTTCTTGACCACTGCTGGCAACCACTGTCTACACCTGCTCATCTAAGAAAATATCAACCACTAAATCTCCTTCCATCACCCCAACATAAGTACGAATACATAGAGGTATAATGCTGGATTGAATTCCCCTACACTGTCCTCTCTCAAAGTTACTATACCTGAATAATTGGCCATAAACCATATCCATCGAGTACTTGGAGAGGTTGTTAAACCTCAATAAATACTTAGATACTATTATGATTCCCTACTAGAGCTGTAGAAGCTCTTAGATACATAATAATCTCAACATATATGGAGATAAATCCTATGTTAAAAGGATCTCAAACTCTGAATATGCCAGAGTCACCTCATCCTAAGAATATGTCACTAACCCACACCAAAATTCTACTAATCCATATAGAAGGCTCACCGCCATGACCACCATATGATATACTATTATCCTGACCAAACAGAAAACTCATGCGACCACATAAAGAGAGTCCTTACCTACCTATGGGATGGGATCACCTCGGAACCTAAGGGGTCTTTGTCGTAGAAATTTGTGACGTGTGCTCATCCTGTGAACCTCATCTGCTAGTACTGTGGGTTCCATCTATTTCTCTACAGGTGGTGGTATAGCTAGTGCACCACCTAGATTTTACATCTCTGAAACTTATCCATGTATCAATGCCTTATCACTTAGTGTATTATCCTCATGATCATGATATTGAGACCTAGTTGGAATAAGTTATAGAGGCATCCTAAAATAAAAAATATATACCAAGGTCAATGAGTATATCTAAAGAGCTGACTCTAAAAGGACATGGAAAACACAACCCATTAATATATAATGGATGTACCATTTTTTTATGCAACCAATTTTTTGATGTACTGAGTTGAAAGGAAAGTGATCAGAGTGTAGGTGTATGGATACGTTATCCGATGAACAAACACTGGGGTACTTGGCTAGGAATCTAAACTCAAAACACTTAACACTATTTCTAAAAACCAATCTCACTGACTCAAGTACTAATGTAGAACAAACTAATTTGATACCAATCTATAATGACCTTTCTTAATGGTTCTTGTACTATAACTCCACAAGTCCGCCTCCAATATGCCAAGCTCTAGAGACTAGCACCAAGTAGGAATACCACTAACATGGGAGGCCTTAGCCTATACACCTATACACATACACAAATCTCTAGGCCCAAAAATTTTGAAATATGAAACAACTGAAAGAAACCATGCATGAATGCATCTAATCACACAACCAGAGTATGAATGGAAGTAAAGGAAAATAAAAAGGTCCAATACAATCCCACTATATAGAGTCTGAAAACAAGTCTAACCTAAAAGTAAACTAGGGACTGCTATCATGTTACCATAGGAAAACATCTCAGTCTCTCCAGTATTGCTAAAAAAAACCTGGTACTAGTCCCTCTTGGAATCTATCAAAGGGTAGATCATCTACATAATACATGACATATTGAGGAAAATCCCATGCAGGGGTGAGTATAAAAATACCCAGTAGGACACCATAAAACCAGAAAGAATATAACAATAAAATGTTGAGTCAATAAGGTTTCCTTATGACTTTTCCATTCCTTCATGTTTTGAAAATAAAAAACGCTCTATCTTAAGAAAAAATGTATTTTATCATAATAAGGAAAATTTTTATTCCTTAAGGAAATTTTCCTTCCTCGAGGAAATTTTCTTTTTAACCTGTTTTGCTTTCATAAAGACATATTTTCATTCCCCAAGGAAATTTATCTTTACCATGTTTTTCATTGTTCATATCTTAATATAGTTCTCTTTTTTTCTAAGTATAAAATTTGGTTTTGTAACTAAAACCTCAGAATCTTATAAATACTTAGATATAGAGCATACTATTTTCTGGTTCCGAATTCAGGTAACGAATTCTTCTGAATTCAGACTCTGAACTTTCTGAGTTTAGTTTCCGAATTCTTTTAATTTTGACTCCAAACTTTCTATGTTTAGATTCTGAATTCTTATGAATTCAAGACTCCAAATTTACTTGAAATTCAGACTCTATAATTATATGAATTCAGACTCCGAATTCTTATGAATTCAAGACTCCGAATTTCCTTGAGATTCAGAATCCGAAATTCTATGGATTCAGACTCTAAATTCTTATGAATTCAAGACTCCAAATTTCCTTGAAATTTAGACTCCTTAATTCTATAGAATTCAGGTTCCGAATCCTTTTGAAGATAGAATCCTAATATCCATGTATTATAGATACCTAATGGTTTTTTGGTTATACTTTGAACTTTTATTTTTCCTTACATTCTAAAAAATGGATTTGGTTAAGCAACCATATTTTTTCTTAATCTTGTTTGAGTTATAAAACGGTTTTGTGCATTCTGTTTCTAACCAACCATTGTTTAAGTGACACGTGTACAAATACCTCTGAAATTCAAGGAAAAATATGACCATTGGAGGAGGGAGATAACTGTTGTGAATGTGCCTATAAATAGGATCTCATTTGAAAGAGCATATAAATATTCTACGACTCTAGAGATTACATGATGCTGAAGTGATTTCTAGAGATAGACTTTCATTCTTTGTGCATACTAAACATCTTGTTCAGAATTGCTTTGTGCGACTCTGAATGTTGCTGAGTACATTCAAGGGCTTCCAGGGATAGGAAGATAGAGGTGATGACTACCTTGAAGATCAAGGGCTTGCGGGGATAGCAAGACAAATTCCAATATTAGTACTAAGGTCTTACCCTAGTGTGTGTAAGATATACTTTATTAAAAGTATAAATCAAGGCACATTTATCCAAGGTTATTGGATACCCTTCTCTTTGGGTTAAAAGATATAATACTTGTTACGTGTATTGTTTCAAGTTTTCCACTGCATTTTGGTTGTTGAGGAAAGTATAACTATCCTATACTTTCTTTTACTTGTACTCTGATTTCTAAGATTCTATACGCTTTAAGGTAGAATCTTTATCATTATAAACTTTTCTTATGTTTCATTTCCAGAACCACATTTCCAGAATCAAGCATGTTTGTAGGACTAAGAGGTTTTGTGAATTTACCTTGTTTAACTTTGTTAAACATCACCATCTTTAGAAGTTCCAAAGGAATTTTTTATAGTATACAATTTACCCCCTCTGGTATATTGAGCATCTACATCAGTATTTTGATTCTATAATCAGTATCATTTTGATCCTACAATTGGTATCAGAGGAGGTCTCTGAAATACTTATATTCACATATAAGTTTTCTTGCTCAAGTTTTTCATTGTTCTATATTTTCCTTGATTAGGATATTTCTATCCTTGTTTACAAGCTTTTATTACTAACAAGTTTGTGTGGAATGATTTTATTTAAGATGGTAGGAATGAATTTTGGTTCAATTGACAATCTAAATCCAACTATACCACCTATCTTTGATGGGAATGATTATGAATATTGGAGAGATCGTATGAAGAATTTTGTTATCAACACTGGAGTAGATAAGTTTGTCATGCTTACTAGAGGTTATAAAATCCCTGACAATGAAGTTAGTACTTTCACCAACCAAAAAAAGAATGAATATCAACTGAATTACAAGGTACAAAATACTTTTCTTTTTTATATGACTAGAAATATATATATCTAGATTTCATCTTGTGAAATAGAAAATTGTATTTGGAAGAAGCTTGAAGTTACACATTTCGGTACATCCAAAGTTATTGAAACTAGAAGAGATATGCTTAGAGATGAGTACCATGGTTTTTTATTTCCTTATGGAGAACCTATATGTAAGGTACTACAAAGATTTATGACTATTGTCAAAATATTAAAATCCATGGGTGAAAAAGGAATAGATGATGAGGCACTTGTAGAAAAGATTATAGACATCATGCCTAATGAGTGGGAATCCAAGAGAACAACTATTGATGTGAATAGAAAAGTCACACATATTTTTCTTGATGAATTTTTTGGAACTCTTCTTCAACATTAGACTAGTTTGAAGAGAGATGATGACAATGTTAAGAATAAGAATGGGAATGGAAGTGTTGCTTTTACAACTACATTTAATCATATGAAAGCCAAGAATCATGAGAGAGTTACAAGATCTAAATCTAAGAAGGTCATTGTTTTATCTGAATCAAGTGAAAGTGAAAATTCTGAGAATGAAATAGATATTATTTCTCGAAGGAATAATAAGATATTCGGGAAGAAAGAATTTCAGTATAGATATAGAAGAATGAAATAAAGGGTAAGAAAGATTCTGAATTCACTAGTTTTGAATGCAAGAGAGATGGATATCTAAGTCTAGATTGTCCTATGATTAAGAGAAAAGATAGAAAGAAAATGCATTATAAAAGAAATAGAAAGGAGCATTACAAAGTTAAATCTAAGAACGTTTTGAAAGCTAATGACACCTGGAGTGCCAGTGGTGGAGATTCTTCTGATGAATCCTCAGATTACAAATATTTTGGATAGAAGAGTCTTGGTCTAATATCCAGACTACCTATTGAAAATCATTGTTTAATGGAAAAGGTAAACCATGATAAATCCATCACCAATGTATACTTGAATTATAATTATAGTGATAGTAAATACTATGAATCCTCGGATGAAGAATATTCTTCTAATGAAGATAATACTTACCTACCTATGAAGAACTTTCTAGGTTTGCTAAGCTTCTTGAGAATGAAAATTATAAAGTCAAGAAAAATATTGATAAGGAAAATTCTAGGATTTCTATTCTTACTAAGGAAATATCAGATCTTTCTAAAGATCTTGATAAAAAACCTTGATTTTTTAAGTATTTCAAAAAACATCAAGGAAGTAAATTCTGAGAAGGATAAAATTTCTAAGGATCTAGAAAAAGAAATTTATAAGAAAAATGTTTTCGAGCCTAACTCTAGTGTTAAAACTGATGTTTTTGAGGATAAGAACTTAGTTATTAGACTAAAGTCAGAAATATTTTCCTTGAGGAAGTGTTTGTCAAAATTTACCTTAGGTAATTTTTTTTGATAAGATGTATTACCAAATTTGACCTCTAAGGAATAATTATGGATTTAGTTATACTAGTTCAAAACCGACTTTTAGTAACAATTATTTTGTTCCTCAAAGTGCTCCATTCCGTATTAAGTGTCAGTGTGGTGGGAATTGGGCAAAAAGTTGTTCTTTAAACAAAACTTAGTCTTTAGGTTTTCATAAAGCTTATTTTTCTAAGAAAATTTGGATACCTAAGATTTTTCATTCAGAAATTTCTGGATCCAAGAACGTTTGGATTCCAAAAGTCTAACTATCTTATTTTCAGGAAAATAAAGAAAATACCAAAAACAATACATGGTACATGGATAGTGGATGTTCCCGGCATATGACTGGTAACAGAAACTTATTTGAAAATATTATCAAGATGAAAGGAGGAAAGATAACATTCAGAGATAATTCTAAGGGAGAAATTATTGGTATAGGTAATATTGTTCTTATTGGAAAAGTTTGATTTCAAATGTTTTATTTGTTAAGGGTCTTAAGCACAACCTCATTAGCATAAGTCAATTATGTGATGAAGGTTACATTGTGAATTTTAGGAATGACAATTGGTTAGTACAAAATTCCATGTAAGAGTTTATTCCTTCTTCCCATAGGCAAGAGAATATTTACACATTAAACTTAGAAGACCTTAGGATCCAAGATCTACCTTGACATAGTGCAATGAAAGATCATTCTTGGTTGTGGCATAGAAGGTTAGGACACTGTAACCTTAGGAACCTATGCAAACTCTCTAAGAAAAGACTAGTCAAGGATCTACTGGAGCATAGATTTGATTCTTCAAAAGTTTGTGATCCTTGTAAATATGGTAAGAAACATAAATCAAGTTTTAAATCAGTTGGTGAAGTCTCAACCACTAATGCATTACAGTTAGTGCATATGGATCTTTTTGGTCCAACACAAACTAGAAGCATTGAAGGAAAATATTATTTATTTGTCTTATTTGATGATTACACTATATTTACATGGGTCTATTTTCTAGAAAATAAATCTGAATATTTTTCTTATTTAAAAATGTTTAGAGCCCCAGTTAAAAATGAGAAAAACCTTCCTTTGTTAACTATTCATAGTGATCATGGAGGAGAATTTCAAAATTTTGATTTTGAAACTTTTTTAAGTAGAAATGGAATTACTCATAACTTATCAACACCTAGAACACCTCAACAAAATGGCGTTGTTGAAAAAAGAAATAGAATTCTTCAAGAGATAACAAGAACCATTTTGAGTGAATATTCTATAACCAAACATTTTTGAGCTGAAGCTATAAGTACTTCTTGTTATACTATAAATCGTGTTTTGATTAGACCATTTCTTAATAAAACTCCTTATGAGTTATGGAATGGTAGAAAACCTATACTTTTTTACTTCAAGGTTTTTGGTTTCAAGGTATTAATTCTAAACACTAATGATAATCTACACAAGTTCTCACCAAAATATGATGAAGGAATTTTCTTAGGTTACTCCAAAACTTCTAAGGATTATAGGGTTTTAAATAAAAATACTTGTACTGTTGAAGAAATAGTACATGTCAAATTTGATGAAACTGATCCTTTTGTTTTTAAAAAAAACTCAAATTACATATTTGGATGTGTTTTTAAAAATTGATTATCAACCTTTGTTAGAAGATCCTTCTGATAAGGAAAAGGTTCAAGAAAATATTTCTGAAGCATTTACCCCAAAAGTCATCCTACCCTATGTTGATGAATAGGGTTTACAAAACCCAAATCAGTTGTTTCAAAAGAATTATCCCAATGATAGTATCATTGGTGATGTAAATCAACCTATAAGGACTAGAAGTTCCTTAAGGAATGAAATAGAACATCTAGCATTTCTTTCCCAATTAGAGTTAAAAAGCACTGATGAAGCTTTAGGTGATGATGATTGGATAAAACCTATGAAAGATGAGCTGAATGAATTCGAAAGGAATAAGGTCTGGACCTTGGTTGAAATACCTAAGAAAAATTCTATTATTGGAGTAAAATGGGTCTTCAGAAATAAGTTTGATGAAAATAGAGTCATTGTAAGAAATAAAGATAGATTGGTTGCTAAAGTCTATAATCAACAAGAAGGAATCGACTATGAAGAAACCTATGCTTCAGTAGCTAGAATTGAATATATTCATATTCTACTTGCCTTTACAACATTCTTTAATTTCAAACTTTTTTAAATGGATGTTAAATGTACTTTCCTTAATGGTTTTGTACAAGAGGAAGTTTTTATTGAACAAACTCCTGGTTTTGAAGATTCAAAACATCCGGAACATGTTTACAAACTTACCAAAGATTTGTATGGACTCAAACAAGCCCCTTGATCTTGGTATGATAGAATTATAGGATTTTTGTTTCAAAATAATTCTATTAAGGGAAATGCTGATCCAACCCTTTTTATAAATAAAGATAAGAAAAATGTTTTGATTTTTCAAATTTATGTTGATTCCATTATATTTGGTTCAACTCAGCAATCCTTAATGGATTCTTTTACGGATCTAATGATATATGAGTTTGAAATGCGTATGATGGGTGAGTTAACATTTTTAATTGGTTTTCAAATTTCTCAAAAACCAGAAGGAATATATATATCCAAACATAAGTATATTAAAGATCTTCTTAAAAAGTATGGATATAACAACACTAAGAGTATAAGTACTCCCATTGGTACGTCAAATTCACTTGATCTAGATGAAGCTGGGAAACCAGTAGATCAAACATCTTTTAGAGGTATGATAAGAAGTCTACTTTACTTGGAAGCTATTTGTCCAGACTTAATGTTTTCAGTATGCTTATGTGTAAGATATCAATCCAATCCTAAGGAATCTCATTTAAAGGTAGTAAAAAGGATTTTTCTCTACTTAAAGGGAACCATGGATCTAGGACTCTTACTCTTCTGGAAATGATTTTGTTTTAAATTTTTTTTGGATGCTGACTTTGGTGGATGTAGAATAGATAGAAAAAGTACATCCGGAACTTTTCATTTCTTAGGAGATTCATTTATTTCATGGTGATGAAAAAAGCAACACTCAATAGCACTTTCCACTGCTGAAGCTGAATATATAGTAGTTGGAAGTTGTTGTACTCAAGTGTTGTGGATGCAACACACACTCACAGATTATGGCATGAGTTTTACCAAAACACAAATTCTGTGTGATAATACTAGTGCCATTTCCCTAAGTAAAAATCTTGCACATCACTCTCGTACAAAACACATAGATATTAGGCATCACTTTATTAGGGATCATAAAAAAAATATATCATTCTTCAATTTATCAGAGCACAAGATCAACTTGCTGATATTTTGAAAACATCTTTACCATATGATCGATTTTAATACATTAAACCGAAGTTAGGATTGATAAAAATAATTTATTATTCCTTGTTAACTTCCTGTTGAAACAAATCTCCTTACAATAAAGAACTCTTTTTCATATGGGGAGTACATTTGTTTGTTATATTTTTAATTTATTTTCATAGTATAATTTTTTTTCATAGTCTAAATTTTTCAGTCTAAATTTTTTCATAGTCTAAATTTTTCGTAGTCTAAAAATTGTTTTTGTAGTCAATTTTTTTCATTTTTCTCTTTTGTACTAAAATTTTTCTTAATGAATAATTTAGTACTCAAATTTTCATAATGAATATTTTCGTACTCAAGTGTTTCATAATAAATATTTTCTTACTCAATATTTTTGTAATGAAGATTTTTGTACTCGAAATTTTCATAATAAAGATTTTCGTACACAAAATTTTGGTAATGAAGATTTTGGTACTTGAAATTTTGGTAATGAATATTTTTGTACTCAAAATTTTCATAATGAAGATTTTCGTACTTAAAATTTTTGTAATGAACATTTTTGTACTTAAAATTTTCTTAATGGAGATTTTTTTATTTGAAATTCTCGTAATCAAAATATTAAGAATATAAAGTTCTTCAAGAAGAATTTTCCTTAATACGAATGATCTTCCTAGCAATCCGAAAGTTATGTTTTCTTTATTAAATTTTCGTAATCATCTTTTACTTGTTATTATTATCATCTGTTTTTAAATTTTCATATTCACTTTTTGTTAAATCCGAATTATTTTCTTAAAAAAACCTCAAAAGAATAGATTCTATCAAAATTTCATTCCATCTATCATCTCAACCGTCAGATCTAATCATAAGTTTTTCAACCATTTGATTGAGTATGGAAGCTAAACTATCGCTTCAATTTCCTATATAAAGAACCTTCGATGGTTTTCCCACATCGAAACTCATGGTAATGTGTGCTGAAGCTCTACCCTCCCATATAAGCCCTTTCTGAACTTCTCAGATATTTCTTACTTTCGAATGTCTGCCGAAGTATCCTCTCAGAAAGATATGTCAACTGTCAAGACAATATCTGAATGGAAGATATACAGAGAAAGGTTAGTTGATCCGGATTTCTTTTTTGCAAAGTATGATTCTATTATCTATAAGAATATAATGTTGAATGGGTGGGAAAATGTTTTCCTTTCAAAACCAAAAGATCAGGATTTGGTATATCTGGATTTGTTAATAGAATTCCATGAGTCAATATTTTTATTCGAGGAAGAAGGGAGGAGTAAGTTTTCTTTCAAGTGTTATGGAAAGACATATTCAATTTATTACACCAAGGCCACAAGCTTGGTTGGTATTCCTTAAGAAGGGGAATCTGAGTTTTGATCACATAAGCTACCTGATGTTCAAGGAAGTTTAAATAAGGTGAAGGCCATGGCTTTCCTTGGACTCTCAGAAGTAAAGACTCCGAATATTCTTCACCTGACTGCAAATTATTAGATTCTTGAATTGTGGGTTTAAGGATTCATCATACAGAGAAAAGAAGACGGGGATACTTTGAAGAAAAGTGATATGTACATTCTGTATTTCTTGGTAAATATAAGGAAGATAAACTTGGTTAAGCATATTTTGATTATGATTGAGAATATAAAGAATAGAAATCTAAAGGATCAAATTATTATGTATCCATACATTCTTTCAAATATGATTATTTGGTGTTTAGAATCCTTTAAAATCCCTTAAAAATATAATTCAATAAATTAAAAAGTCATGTTGTTGAGTGATGATACTCTGATAAGGATGAAAGTTGTATTTTCTAAAGAATCCGAAGAATTTTATGATTTTATTGAGGAGGAGGTAGAAGACTTACTGGCTATGACTTCCAATAAGGGTGGAAGGAAGAGGAAGTTGAATGATGTTGAAGAGAAGGAAAAAACCCCAGTGGCTAAGGAAACCCAATACACACCACTAAAGCCAAAGAAGAAAAAATCCTATCCTGATGAAGTTGTAGCAAAGTGGATAGAAGACAAGAAAAATCAGAAAGAAGTGGAGTCTAAGTTTTTCATGGACCCTGCTGAAGCAAAATATTTGAGGGAGAAGGTAGCTGAAGAGCTTGAGAATCAAGAGAAAGAAAAGAAGTATAAGAAGAAGTTTTCTGAGGCTGAGATAGTGCAATCCCTTTTTAAGGATTCTAAGAAAACTTCTGAGAATATTCCGGTACCATAATCCTTTTTGATAGAATCATTACTAGAGACTCCATGAAAAAAGTTTTTCACACGGGAAAAAGTCGAAGAAAAAAAAGTTTAAGAAAAAGAAGTAGAATAAGAAGGAGAAGAAGGAAACGGTGATACTAAAGATATGATAAAGCAAGTTGACGATTTTCATGAGAAGGAAATCCCTTATAAGAAATTATCCTTTCAAACCTCTCAAACCAAATTATCAAAGGTTGATACTCCTAGGAAGGATAAAGTGAAGGTTGAAGATGAAGTAGATAAACCATCTGAAGAAGAAAGCATCAATAAAGATTTCATTCACCCAGAGGATTCTGAGGCAGGTGCGGAAAAGGAAGAATTTGATGAAGAAAAAATCATTCAGTTATCTGATTGTGAAAATGAGTCTTCTAATGAGGAAGTCATTCTGAATGTTGATAAGGGAAAACATGCATTAGTTGATACACCTACCAAGGATGTGGTAAAGAAGAAATATGTTGGTGGTTCTTCAAAGAGGAAAGCTGCTGAGTTAGAAAAATAAATATCACCAAGAAAAATCTCTGATTCAGAATTGTCCTCCCTTGGACATGATTTTTTAGTCCGGTATTTAAAGAAGCTTGTTGGGACTATACCAATATTAACCAGTATAGACTATAGATTCCAGATGCTTCAGCATTCCTTAAATCAGAAATCAGATTAAGGATCCATGGTGATGGATAAGTGTATCAAACTTAAGGCCGATTTCAAAACCATTTACATAAACTACGAATCCCTCAAAAGATCTTACAAGAAAAGAACTATCTAGTCAAAGAAAACTATAGAAGACATGAGAATCATTGATGAATTCCAAGAAAGTGTCAAGGAATCATTTGACACTAAATATGTGAAGATCAAGGATCTCACAAATAGTTTTGAGGAAAAGCTAACTTTGGAATAGAATTCTCGGATATAAAAGTGAAAGATCTGAATGGGAATTTATATTTAGTTTCCCAGAGTTGGAAGAGGTAAAGAGATATTAGAATTAAAATTGAGGAAAAATTTTCTAAGAAAGAAGAAGTTCTAAAGGGTCACATAAAATATCTTAAGGCATAGGAAGAAAAAATCAAAGCCTTAGAGAAGAAAAATGAAGATTAGGATCAGCTTCTCAAACGTGCATAGGAAGATCAAAAAGAACTCAATAAGCTCAAAACCATAGTAAAGAAGTTGATGCCGAAGGAAAAGGAAGGATAATCTTGCTCAATTCTGATCTTTTTTTGTATTCCTTCCTTGTGTAATTTTTTCCAATCTTAATAAAATTTCAAGTTTATCTTTATTCTTTTGGTTGTTTAGTAATAATATTTTATTTACCATATTTTCTTTTCCATTCCATTTAATCCTTTTTGAAAATCACAAAGGGGGAGAAAGGAATGTTAAAAAATAATACAAAGTAAAAGAAGAAATTTCCCTAAGGGGGAGTTTATCTAAGGGGGAGTTCTTATCCAAGAATATTTTTGTATACAATAAAATGATAAATCTCAATCCGGAAATCAAGAATATGTTCCTTAGTGTTTACAAAACCTAAGGGGGAGTTATTAATATTCACCATTTCCCATGTGTTAAGGGAGATAAGTTTTTTTAAATACCAGAAAATTTATAAGTCCTTATATTCTTTTTCATAAGGATGTTTGTGCTTTCCAAAAAGGGGGAGATTATTGAGTCAATAAGGTTTCCTTATGAATTTCCCATTCCTTCATGTTTTGAAAATCACAAAAACTCTATATTAAGGAAAAATGTATTTTATCCTAATAAGGAAAATTTTCTTTTCTTATGGAAATTTTCCTTCCTCAAGGAAATTTTATTCTTAAGCTGTTTTTCTTTCATAAGGAAAATTTTCCTTCCCCAAGGAAATTTATCCTTACCTTGTTTTTCATGGTTCATATCTTAATCTAGTTATTTTTATTTCTATGTATAAAATTTTGTTTTGTAACTAAAACCTTAAAATCTTATAAATACTTAGATATAGAGCATACTGTTTTTAGGTTCTGAATTCAGGTATCGAATTCTTCTGAATTCATACTTTGAACTTTATGAGTTTAAGTTCCAAATTCTCTGAATTCAGACTCTGAACTTTCCATGTTTAGGTTCTGAATTCTTATGAATTCAAGACTTTGAATTTCCTTGAAATTAAGACTCCAGAAATCTATGAATTCAGACTCGAATTCTTATGAATTCAAGACTCTGAATTTCCTCGAGATTCAGACTCCAGAATTCTATGTATTCAGACTCCAAATTCTTATAAATTCAAGACTCTGAATTTCTTTGAAATTCAGACTCTATAATTCTATATAATTCAGGTTTTTAATTATTTTGAAGATAGAATCAAAATATCCATGTATTATAGACACCAA
Source organism: Viscum album (assembly GCA_963277665.1). NCBI lineage: Eukaryota > Viridiplantae > Streptophyta > Magnoliopsida > Santalales > Viscaceae > Viscum > Viscum album. The sequence continues at coordinate 875,253,987 of OY728160.1, read as the reverse complement.
ATGGTTTTTTGGTTAGACTCCAAACTTTTATTTTTCCTTACATTTCGAAAAATGGATTTGGTTAAGAAACCATATTTTTTCTTACTCTTGTTTGAGTTATAAAATGGTTTCATTCATTCTATTTCTAACCAACCATTTTTTAAGTGAGACGTGCATAGGTCCATCCGAAATTCAAGGAAAAATATGACCGTTGGAGGAGGGAGACGACTGCTGTGAATGTCCCTATAAATAGAGGCTCATTTGAAAGAGCTCATAACTGTTCTACGACTCTAGAGATTACATGCTGCTGAAGTGATTTCTAGAGAGAGAATTTCATGCATTGTGCTTACTGAACATCTTGTTCATAATTCCTTTGTACTACTCTGAATGTTGCTGAGTACATTCGAGGGCTTCTGAAGATAGGAAGATAGAGGTGCTGACTACCTTGAAGTTCGAGGGCTTGCAGGGATAGCAAGACATATTCTGATATTCGTATCGAGGGATTACCCTGGTGTGGGTAAGATAGAATTTCTTGAAAGTATAAATCAAGGGACCTTTATCCAAGGCTGTTGGATACCCTTCTCTTTGGGTTAAAAGATTTACTACTTATTACGTGCATTGTTTCAAGTTTTCCACTACATTTTTGTTGTTGAGGAAAGTATATCTATCTTATAATTTCTTTTACATGTACTCTGATTTTTGAGATTCTATACGCTTTAAGGTATAATCTTTAACTTTGTAAAATTTTCTTAAGTTTCATTTCTAGAACCACATTTCTAGAATCAAGCAAGTTTGTAGAACTAAGATGTTTTGTGAATTTACCTTGTTTAACTTTGTTAAACATCACCATCTTTAAAAGTTCCAAATGAAAATTTTAAAGTATAAAATTTATCCCCCTATTGTATATTGAGCATCTATATCATTATATCTATACTAAAATAAGTATCATTTAGATCCTACATAAAATAACAACCAAATCTACAAAGGTATATGTATACAACACATATGACGAGAATATCAAGATACACTGAAAAAGGATACATGGTCTAAAGTTAAATTCACAACCATAATTCCATCCTAGGATTCCACCTCAAAAGCTCCACATAACACTCATTTATGAGAACATGATCCACAATTCAAATAGAACTAATGATGTTTATCAGAGAGGTAGTGCTCATCAGGAATGGCCATTAGAAACACATAGTAAGTATGAAGAGATATGATACATAGATGAGGATCAATCCTAAGGCTATGTGGTATACTTACAACTCAATTCTGATTAACCTACTATGTATAGGATCGTTTCCTGCATAGTATTAGTCAAGAAGATATCAATAACTCTATTTAGGGTAAGAAGATGATAGAGGATCTCAATCTAGAGCTCACATAAGGATTCCAACAACTCTATCCCAGAAGTCCTATAGAAGGAATCAATGTCTTATGTATAGAATGTGATTCCATACTAACCCTTAGGGAATGGATATAGGGAACACACCCTAACAAAACTAGTCCCTGATATAGAGGAAAAGGGCTCTAATCGAAATTTGAGGGAGTAGAAGGCATTTAGTAGGGGTACACGTCATGTCCCTTCGACCCTAGGTCCTGCCCATGTAAACGATATGTGTCCTTGTCCATGTAACAGTACATGGGGTAAAACTGCTTGTGTACTTATGCCCGTGTACTGGTGCATGACTCAGATAATTTATTCTAGACCTAGATGTGTCTATATAAGAGTAAAAAGAATGAACATGCTCATGTTCTCCCTGGACATGTACCCTATGAGGTATATGATGAGCCATTGGGGAGGGGTCACACACCATATGATACTTATCTTTCCCCGAAAACCTTAACTACCAATAAGAAGGCCCCACACAACATATATATTCAAAATACACACTGTGTTCTTTAAAAACTTACAGAACTATAGATAAAAAAATGTGAGTCTTCTCCCATAACTTCGACCACCATTATAGACATTCCCCATGCCGGAACCAAGGTGTAACACTGAACACATCCTTCCATTGTCGAAACATCGAAATTCATCCATCAATCCATTTAGAAAATTCCCTCGAATAATTTTCTTTATTTATAACAGAAGAATAAAAAATTATAGTATCTATATCTTCTAATCTGCTTCCATCTCCATAATTACACCACCATAATGTCCTAATGATCCCAAATAGAAAATATTGAATCATTGTGACAAGAAATAGATTAGCAATGATCGATTCCTTGGTAGATATTGAAACATGGGCCAATGGAGAAGGACCGCAATGAACCAAAATTGGGGTAAAAAATCATAAGGTACAATAATGAGGAATAGAACTTGTTTTATATTCATGTTGACCTTAATTCATTTACATTATTATGATGAATGAAGAGATAAAAAATAATCACAAATAAATTCTCCAAATTCCCAAATAAATTTATCCCATCATATAATACACATGATCCATATATCAATCTGTTGGTTTATTGGTCCATGTTCATTATAAAAATAGAAAATGTGGAAAGAATAAAAATAAACAACCACCTTACCTTGATTCAGAATGATCACTGGTGAAGAATGGAGTTGCGCCATGATCGTTGGTGAGATCCTCTAATTCCACCTCGCACTAGTAATTAATCTCCAATCCGGTCAGCTTTTTCCAATGGAATCTTATTCAATAGTCTTCAATGGATCCCTAATGATTTGTAGGGTTATGTGGTTATCCCTGAAAATTTACCATAAGCATGTTTATACAGAGTTTATCAGGTCAGGTGAATAATTGAACAAATTAATTTATTAAATTAATTTATTTTAAACATTCACCCACGACCGTGCCTCAATCCAAACACTAGATGTGTTACAAGGTTATATCTCCCCTAGGGTAAAGCATTCATTCTGAAATCAATGGTTCACTAATATTTCTAATTTGGGCCCCTATTTAGAATTTATTCCACTTTTTTAGGAAAACAACACATATGTGCTATTTAATATATTTTAAACATTTATTCCAGGAATAGTAGGACTTGGAATCACACACCGTTGCAACACCTAATCTTGAAAATAATCAATACAATATCCAAAAATGATACATGGAAAATTTGAGTCATTACATTTTACAATGGATTTCAATGCTCAAAAGGGCTCAAGTACATTGAAATCACATATTTTTATATTCTCCAAAAATCATCTCATGTAATATATGTGAGTAATATAAGGGTGATCCCACATTTTCTTAGGTTTATATACATAGAAACTATAGAATAAATTATTCCTAGGCATAATGGTGGTCACTCCAAGATTTATATATCTTCATTTTAGACCTATTTTTTTTCCAATTCTATGATAGGAGCAAGGTTTAGTCAGTAAAAACTTGGATATTTCTCAGGATTACCTACATTTTTTTTCATCCAGATAATATTTTTTCTTATTCCTTTTAAATGGTCTAATTTTTCATAGGCCATTCAAGGTGTATTCATAGGAAAATAAGGCTATACATTTTCCCAGTATTCCCATAGTAGGATTTTAACATAGAAAGTACTATATATCATTCATTTTGTAGTCTAAGGAATTTCATAATAGACCAATGAAGCTGATGTTTGAGGTTGAAATTTTTTGACCAAGGCGAGGAAAATTTTTAAGGCTATACAACCTTGATAAAAGGATGAACTTGTCTATATAGTAATAAAGGAATGGAAAACCTGATGCGAATTGATATTTCTATGCTAATATAGACAACCTAAATGATGAATGAATTTAGTTTAAGGTCATAGTGACAAGACTTAAAGTTAATGGGGTTTATGATCATATAAATTTGATAGAAAGAGGGGTGAGTTATCATATTTATCATAGAGGAAAAACCAACTTGATGTGAATTGATGTTCCTAAAAATAGTTTAAATGACTTATAAAGGGGAGTATAAATTTAATTTAAGGTCATTATGATCAACATAATGAAAGGTGAGGCAATTTATTTAGAGACAAGGGAAATGTGATAACATTATGTGAATGAGTAAAGTCCCATATCGATATACATGATCTTAAGTAGAGGTGCACACAGTTCAAGGTTATAGTGATCACAACAAATGTGTGGTTGAACATTTGGAGAAAATGGTAAAATTGAACAAATATAAATGATGAGAACACCAATAGGGTAAAACTTTGGTAGAAAATGGTCCATGTGGTTTAATTTCATCGTGATTAGACCAATGTGAGGTTTGGAGTGTTTACACAAATGAGATTTTAGAGTTAGGAGTTATCCAAAAACATTAAACATGGGATGGTAATGATGAAAATAATAACTTTTGTTATTTTAATTAGGAGGTAAGGAAATGAAACAAGTATTCCAAGGATAAACATTGACCAAATTCGATTTATGGGTTCAACTATAGTATTTTTGAGGACATATAAGGTTATAATATCTTCTCTTGAGGACAAAAACAAGCATTTGGATGGTTAAAGGTTGGCCAGATATGTGGCCCATGTGTTTTCACCATGAAGAGAGGTCCATTTGAAATCAAATACACTCATTACAATGACCATGAAAGGTTTTTAGTGATTTAGTAAATTAAGTAAAAAGTGGGTCATATGGGAAGAGGATATTTAAAAGGTGATTGGAACACTTCGATAAAAAATTGATCTGGTTTGGGATGTTATGGAATGTTGAGAGGAAGTGGAACTGGATGAATATTTTTACATGGGGATAATATATATGGTTTATATGTTGGTTAATATCCTATAATAATAGGAATCAAGCCACACCTAGTTCTTATAAAAATCTCCACATATTTGTATAATGTGTAGGGGAGATGATAATGACTTCATCCTAATATAACGTTGTTAATGAACCTGATGTGAATGAGGGAGACTAAAAAATAGGATTGATATAGAAATTGAAGTTATTAGGAATTTATTTTAATAACACAGGGTTGATGGAGGAAAACTTGACAAGAATTGAGGGGCCCAACTGTTATAATGGTAGGAAAAATGGAAAAGGAATGGAATTTATTGCTAAGTCTGAGGTGGAGGATATGAACTTCACTATGTATCCTAAAATAAGAGGAATCAAGACACACATAGTTATAGAAAAATATCCATACATATATTTGTCTTATATACAAGGGAAAGAGGAATAAATCCATCCTAATATAGGGATATTGGTGAAAAACAAAATATGAATAATGAATAAACAAACACCAATATTGAGTAGTTGATTATAATTGGAAGGATTTATGATTGGACCCAGGTTGAGAAATATAGGAATCACTATACATTCGAAAAATAAATATCAATCAAGCCATTTATTGTTTCAAATATAAAAATTTTCTATTTTAGTATAAGATTAGAATGATAGTAATTTCCATGGTTCAACCTACAACACCTCAACTTAAATAAACCAAAGTTGTTGGTCATCTTATTATATTGTAATAAGATACAAAGGATCACATCTTAAAGTATAAAATAGTTTAGAAGTCTTGGGAGACTAGATACATCCATGATTCTCATATTACATTTGAAATCATGAAATAAAAATAAAAATTATTGTGTGAACATTATTATTTCTTATATTATATCCATAAAATCATTCATAGATCCCTTATTGATATCCTGGGAAAGGAAAACATAATAAAGGGAGAGCTGAAATGCTCAGTAAGGGAAAGATCACCATACATGGTATCATAGAATAAATAGAGAATGAATAATATGGTAGAGATAAACAACAATAAAATATTCATTATAACTAATATAATAAAAATGGGAATATATAAATGGATGACATAAAAAATAAGTAATCACATGGATAATAATAACCCATTTAAAAATAATAGAATGATAATGCTAGATATCATAATATTATCTTGAAGGCCTTACTCAAAGACATCATATATAAATAGACATCGAATATGCCAAATACCCAAGGTATTTTGTCTCGTGAGACTTACCAATTCATAGAGGGTTTATACCAGACCTTTCCTATCACTTACTAAGTCTAATAAATTTATCATATAAAATAAATTAATAATAATTCAATATATAATCAACATAAACATTTTTATTTAAAAAACTAGCATATTAAATGTTAATATTTTACCCCTTAAATAACTAGAGAAACATGATTATAATATATCTATAGTAATATAGTGAATAATATTAATATATTATATCCAAAATAAAGAATAATATTCATTAATGAATTTTGATATAGATTAAAATACTTTTAAAAGATCACTGGAACATTTCTTGAGAAAAATAACCTTCTCATGTTAAATAAAACATTTAAAATATAAAATTTTCCAAAAATATAAGGAAAAATATTTTCTTTGAAAATAAATAAGTAAAATTATAAATAAATATTAAATTAAATGAATAGGCATGACAACAGGAAAAGTGGTTCATGCATTAAACATTAAAATAATAATTCCATTCACAACTTTAGTAAAAGAAACTCATTAAAAAAATAAAAACAATATTCATTTTAAAACTATTTTATTTAATGTAGAATATAGTTAAGAATGAATTTAGTAAATCATTTTATAATTATAAAATCATTCTTGAAAACATATTAAATAAAATATGGTCATCAAAGAAAAATATTTCTGAGTGAATAGAAAAAAAAAGTTAGTATTTATTTAAAAACTATTTTAGAATTTTTAGTACTTAGAGAGAGGAAAATTAAAGGAAAACTTTTAATTTCTAGAAATAAAAATATGATAATAAAATATTTTGGGTTTAATATAAAAATATTATATAATTAATCTATCAGAAACTTAAACAGAAACAATCCTGAATAAGGATGAGATTATGAAATAAACCCCTACTATGGTAACTTTTGAATCATAACCCCCACGAAGGAAATAAATCAAGTGAAAATTTAAATTCCATTAATATAAATATATTAATGATATAAAATATCAAATATGAATTATATTTTCTACATGAAAGTAAAAAAACAGTGAATATGGTATATGTATCATAAAAAAATTTAGACGATAAAACCCTTATCTCAAGTTTGACATTACTCATAAGTACTTTTAACCTCATTTATAATAAATATAAATTTATTGTAATTATATTAAAAAAAATCATACATAGAATATCATCTATGATCTATTTATAAAATCTTATCTACATTTTATTGAAAATTATTTATTAAAATCACTATTCTGAGTGATAATTGTTTAGTTTTTCATTCATGTTTCGGTTCAAAAGTTTTGGTCCTTAAAATTTGATCATGGTTCCATAATCTACAAAATGTTAACAAATTTTTTATATATTATTATTATATAATATAAATAGTATTTTTTTATTCATTAATCATTCATATCATAAATATTATAACATCACTCATGTTAGTGTTTAAATTGACTTAAAAAGGAACATGCTATAAAGAACAAATGGGTAAGAACATGGTAATGTATAATCTTAATATAACATTTATTGAAGTTAATTAATTTAATAAGTTTATAATATATATTAAATATATTTAAATTTTGAACCATCAAAAAAAGGAGGACATTGAAAATGAAATATATTGCTCACAGAGACGGTAGTCCATACATACACATGAACGATACTTCCATTTTAAAATAAGAAAAAAAGAGAACTCAAAGTTTGTGAATAATGTATTCATTATGTTATTATTGATACAATCATTTTTATTGGAAGTAGAATAAGAAATAAACTTTGAATGAGTTTTGTAAGATGATCACCGCTTCTTTGAGAGACCTCATTTGGCTTACAATTTAAGCCTTCTTAGGATGATATTAAGAGAATATCAGAACATAAATAATGAAGGGGAGGAAGATAAGAACATTTTTAGTAGATATTTTATGATATAGAGTGATCAAATTTTGTTAGTAATAGAGTATAAGAGTCTCCTTTTTATAAGTGAGGGAGGGACACACATAGAATTACTTAAAAGATTTAAATAATATAAAGTCATTTTCTTGTGAAAGTGGATCCAAATAGGAAATAGTTTAAATTTAATATATTATAATGTCATCTTATACTCAAACAATAATATTTGAGAATGTTTATATGGAATTTAAACCCTTTTATTTTAGTTTAACCCTATCTAAACCCATTTTAACACTATCTATGGTAACAATCTTTAACTGGTTTTAATATTCATTATGACTAAAATCTAAGTTGTCCTAACTAAATAATAATAATTATAATGATTAAATTTTTTGAATTAATTTTAAAATGTTTAATTTGTAGAATTGGGAGAAATTAATTTTAATAGAAGTGCACAAAACACAATGAAAAGTGTTTTTTGAACAATGTTTTTTTAAGAATAAAAATGAATTTATAGTAAAATAATGTAAAACATTGATTATAATAAAATTAATTAGATTATATTAAATAAAATGAGACTTATTTCTCTTTAAAACCATAATAATACCAAAATAAAAATTATGAATACTTTATTATACAATAATAACAAAAAATGGTTTTTATTTTAATAAAAAAATTACTTTGATTTTCAAAATTTTAAGAATAAATTTAAATGATAAAAATAATATTTTAAGTAAATTATATTACTTATTAATTTTTTTGATATAGTAACAATATTTCATAAAATTTAAAGTTATTATTATATTATGTTGTAGATATAAAAGTGATTTTATTTTCAAAATCATCATTTTGACTATTCACCCAAAAAACAACCTTTTAAAAATACCCTAAAATTTCACCCTAAGATAATTTTTTCATACGAATTTCAAAAAAAAATTAATTTTATCAAATGAAATTTCAAAAAATTATATAAGTTAATCGTATTTATTTTCAAAAAAAAACACCCCAAAACCATTTATATGAAGAATGCATTATTATGTTATAAAATAAATTTATTCATATAATTTACCTAGTAACAAAAATTAGATGAATAAAATTTTTTGCTCAGGAATCATTATTTATATTAAGGGAATAATATATATATTTTTTAATTTATTTATTCCAATTAATACCCGCTAACCCAAGGACTAGGTTATAATAATCATATTTAAATAATACTATTTTTCTATTCGTTTAAGATTGGTGTTGTGTGTGGTGAAAACTATCAAAAATATTATTCATTTAAATGAAACTAAATCATTGGGGTGTTAAACTGCCTAGGATAATGGATCATGATTTTGGATTTAGCGTCTTAGTGTATGGGTAATGTAAATAACCTAACGTGAATTAGTGAAGGCCCACACACCGAGGATTTAAGTTTGTGATATTCATGGATGACCTAAGATACTAAATCTTGAAATCAAAACATATACCACTAGAATAGGAATAAAGACACACATAGTTATGGGTATAAAATATGCCATCTTTATATAGTGTCTAATGTAGAAGGATCCAACATGAAATAAGAGACCCTATGCTGGGAGTGGGTTTGATAGTGATGAGATTTATGACTGGGTATAGAATGAGAAATTATAGTGTCACTACATATCCTATAGTAATAGTAATATATGAATACCAATTTATTATTAGGTATCTACATAGATCTATCTTTTTTGTAGGAGAGAAAGAGATAAATGTATGGGTTCCCTGGTGATAGGAGGATAAAACCGGATTTGAATTCATAAACATCTCACCATGAGGGAAAAAGTAGGTATGGAAATTTAATCTATAACCGGGCATGGGATGAGAGGTCCATGCATCAGTACATATCCAAAAATGACATGAATCATACAAAACTTTAGAAAAATTAGGCATGTAAATGGAATCTAGATCATAAGCAGGGGAAATATGTTTATATCCCATCAAAGTGTCAAGATATGGAAGGGAAAACCTAACACAAATTAAGAGGTCCCAAAATATAGGGAATAATTCCTGGAATCATGGGTATTTTATCATAGCATAGGTTTATTAATAGAGAACCATATGTCATGTACTCTTACATAGATCCCTCTCTTATGTAAATAAATTCGATTATATAAAAATGACTAATCCAAGTAGTTTAAAGGTCATATGGTGAGGACTATATTTCATGGAGTTTAACAACATACGATAAGGACCCAAGTGCCATGAAGTTTAGGGTTGCATGATGAGAAACTTAATGTCTTTCAGTTTAAGTTAATATGATGAAGACACCACTGCAAATATGGCCTTTATCAGCACTAGAAAAGGGCATTAACAATGCTAGAAAAGCGGTGTTAATTGAGGAGAAGATGGGGGGGGGTCCATTTTATTAGTGACCAGAAAATTTATTATAAGTCCCTTTTTATCAGTGCTAAAAAGAAGTACTGATAAAAAGTTCCTTTATCAGAGCTTTTTTTAGAGCTGATAAAAGTCAATTTTTTTTAAAAAAAATTAAAATGCTCAGGGATCTTATAACAGTGCTTGACACCCCCTTTTATTAGCACTAGCTAGACCCCCTCCCAGTCACCCCACATGCTACAGTTGTCATGAATCCCCCTCCCACTTGCCCGCACGCACGCCCCTGCTTCAACCTGAACTCAAAACCGAGACCCCCCCCTTACGCGCCTACACCTTTACCACAAAGCAATTAAGTTTTTTTCTCCATTTAATGATATATCTATATATATAGTTATATTTATTCATATATTAATATAGATTCATATTAATATAAACATATTTAGTTACATTAAAACATATATATTTATTCATATATTAATATATTTATATTTATTCATATATTAATATATATAGTTTATTTATTCATATATTAATATATATTCATATTAATATAAATATATTTAGTTATATTAATAGATATATATTTATTCATATGTTTGTATATATATATATATTCGTATATTAATATATATATATATAGTTATAATTTTTTATCTCTATATTTATTTGTATATTAGTATATATTTATAAAATTAGTTTTAAATACATTTATTAAATATGTTTTTTATGTGTGTTTATAAATAAATAAATACATACATACATAAATATATATACAACACACACATACACACATATATATTTACAAATAAATACATATATATGTGTATCTGAAAATCCATAGAATGTTAAAATGAACATTACTTCTAATCCAATAGTCTGATTCAACTCCAAAACCAATAAAATATAAGAAAATTGAACAATCTTAGATATGATATGTGGTAAAGGCCTATAAGACATCCATATCAGAAGTTATAGCTATTTTAATGTCAAAAAATTAGGGTATCCTGACTAAAAACTCAGTTTTGGAGGAATTTTGGTAATTATTGGGCATCAAAAAATGATAAAAAAGGTTTCCTTGGGTCATTAGTGCATATAGATCATAACAAGATTTGATTTGATATACTATAGATCTCAAACAGACACCCGAATCAAAATTTGTGGCTGTTTGAAGTTTGAGTTACATTTTCAAGTTATTTTAGATGTTTTATTATTATTTTTGATTTTTTGTGTCTTAAAATTGTTATTAAATGATTATTAATCAATGATAATTAGAAAATTGTTAATTAATAATATTTTTTAAAATATTTTAAATTCATTTCCACTAAATTTCTTATAAATTAAATGTAATAGTCTATTTATACTTATCTAAAACATGTTTAAAAAATATATATTATATTTATATCAATATAAATATACTTATATAAGAATAATAAAATTTTCCTAATTTTTTTTGAAATATAAAATTTATCAGCTCTAGAAAAATATGCTGATAAATCCCCCCTTTATAAGTGCATCTAAAAAATCACAGATAAAGGGGTCCCCATTAACAGTGCTAAAAAATCATGATAAAGGGGTGGCATTTACCAACGCCAAAAAAGTAATGATAAAGGGGAACTTTTAACAACAATTTTTGAAGCACTATTAAAAGTGACCTTTATCAGCACTTTTTTTAGTTCTGATAAAGGGTAGCACTGTGGAATCCTTGTTTTGTGGTAGTGAGACCATCACCAAGCAATTTAAATCAATTCAAATTGGACTTATGAACCTAACATGGAGCTATGAGATGTATTTCTTAAGAAACATTATATTAGAAGAATGTGTGATACACTATCCACCCAATATAATTGGAGAGTAAGATCTTTTAAAGTAGAAATTATGTATGAAATGAGTTCATTCCCCATTATTGTCAAGATTTAGAGGCATATTCTTAGGCATTATAAGCGTTCTTAGAAACAATACTAATTCCCCTTGGGTAAAAAATTAGAGGAGGACCTTATTATTAAATAACTATGAACCAAAATTTTAATGAATTTTAGGTTTGTGTAGTGTGTGTAACATTTACTCATGAAGAAACTACAATTAATCAAGAAATATATAATACTTCTCATATTTGAATATTAGATCACTGATGGAAATACAAATTAAAGGAAACTAAATCTCAATGGGAAAGACTACCTATATAATATACACATGTGTGTTTGGGGTAGATTACATAACTATACATGTCATGGTGTGATAAGCCCATATAGGATATATTATCTTAAATTTTTAAGAATCATTATCCACATCCACCTTATTCTAAAGGTTATTGGATATATTTTCATTGAAGGCCGCTATCTATCCATTTTCCATTACATGATAGTGAGATGAGTGGTTAAACTGTATGTTGAACTCCTAATAAAACCACTTCAATGATTAATCATACAATTTGGTTATTTTGTTAGTAAATATTATGTGAGGGACTCTAAATCATGAAATGATATTAGAATTCAGGAAATTGATGATAATTTTTTTGATAATAATTTAAGGGTATATATTAAAACCATTTAGAGAATGAATTAGTAGTAAAAAGAATGAAATTGAACTTCCTAGTTTTGGCTATAGGGTATGGACCCATAACATCCATCCCTATATGAAAAATATATTAGAGTATTTGGTAGTCTGCGAAAACCTTAGCGGTTGATGGATTAAATTCACATGAATTTGATGGAAATAAAACTTCTTCATAAATTTCGTGTAGTCATATATCATCGATGGAAAAAAAGTATCCCAGTATCAGGATTAAATAAAAGAGTTTGGTTCTAGGCTGGTTGTTGTTATAGGTACATTCATGAACTTTTTATATAATAGCGATGATCTCTCATCATTTAATTAATCTAATAGGACTATGTAGAATTATCATTTATATAGGTATTCTAGGAATTTGGACTATCATAAAGGATGTAATTTTCTTCACATTGATGTATTTTTTCCTTATCATATTGATCATGAGGTCAAATACTATTTTTAAGGTACCTCAATATTGGATATATATAACTAATTATTTCATCAATTGGTTAGAGTAAAGGCTTACCTTGATCTGAAATAGTGTTATTTTTGATTATTTCATCCATATCATTACTGATAAATAGAGAGACCACCCTATGATGTGTGATATGAAAAACCATATCATATTGATTTGGATTTAAAAGGATATATATACCTTATATAGTGAAAGTAATTGGGTATTCTATGGGTGTGTTATGTGAGAAAGTTTCACTTCATAGGGTAATTCATCCACTATCCCCCATACATAACCAATCAGTGGAATCAACTCTTCCTTCTTAATAGCACATTCAATATTGATTTTCTTGATCACGAACTCTAAATCACCATTAATATTTAATTGGGTAATTGGTATTTATAGATACAATTCCTAGATTGAAATTAGGGTAATTTTTTCTACCTTATTGTTGGTACATCCCTCTAATAGTAGGAAGGAGTAAGATATAACCTCTTTTTCTAGAGAGATGAATAGAAACCCTAATCTAACCCTATTGAGCTTTAGATTTTCCATCTTTATACCCATTGGGATTCTAAAAGAACCACTAGAGTATATCTTCCATGCCTTAAAGGTTTCATAGATTAATAATACTTCTTCATCAAGGATATTTGTGTTTAATAACAGCTTTTCTGGGATTGGTTTTAACACTAGGATATCTGCTAGTGAATTCCCCTTGATTTCCATTTGGGATATGAATCAGATGTCAAATTATAGAAGAAAAATTTCCTATCATGCTAGATTCCCAATTAACATTGAAATACTAATGATATATTTTATTGGATCAATATGAGAGACCAATTGGAAATATTGGTACTGAAAATGACATCCTGTATTTTTCTCTATGAAAATAAATGCAAGGATGTTCTTCTTAATATCATAAAATTGGGTTTTTGTATTAAACATCATCCTGCTAAGATAATCAATACTATTATACTTTACTATATCATTATTCTAAGTAATGAGGGGTCCAAGAGATCATTCTATAGTTTCCATATAAAGTATGATGTGATTTACTTCTACATGATACATCAAGATTTTTGGGTATGAGAATATCAAAGGCTTTCTGAAAATCATCATCCCAATGATAGGTGACGTATTTAATCCTAAACTTTGGTAAGGAAAAATATTTATGGTAGTGGTTATTGATGAAACACATGATGTAGGTGATATTTACCCTAATTCCTCTCAACTTATTAAGGGTTGGGGGTGTGGGGTGGGGTGAAATATCTAGTATCTTCTTGGTATTTTTTAGGTAAACCTTGATGACATAATGAAATAACGTGAAGGTAAGTAATTTTATAGATGTTAACCTGAGATAACATTTTAGTGGATTTAGCTTCAAGTTACATTGATGAAATTTATTAAAACCCCCCTCATTATCAATAAGTTGATCACAATGTTGTTGGGATATAACCATCAGATCATCCATGTATTATTCTATGTTATTCTTCAAAAATTATTTGAAAATATAGTGCAAGGCACACTGGTAGGTAATGAAAAAATTCTTCAAGACAAATGACATTACTTGGTAACATTATACCCCTTGGAGTTCCCTAAAGTAAGTATAACCCTCATCTTTGGGATCTATTCAAATCTATGTATAACCAGAATGTACATACACAAAGAAGAGATCCTAAAAACTTACTATTTGATTGATCAGTATTTTAGTGATCGAGATTAGAAAATCATCCTTTGGGAAGTTGAGGTTGAGATCCTTGAAATTAATAAAGGCCTTTATTTTCTAGTTTTTTTCTTAATTAGGAATATTTTAGTGAGACACTTCAAGTATTGAACCTCTTATATAATTCTTCACTTGATCATATTATAAAATTTATATTCCATCCTTGAAATATGGGTTAGATGCATTCTTCTTACTACCAATTTGTAGTCATGATGGTCTTCAAATGGAACCAAATGATAGATCACCACATGGGGATCTAACCTAGGAATTTCTATGAAAATACATCATGATTTTTCTTAAGTAAGTAGATGAATTTATCTTTTTTATGTAGGGTTCTTCATAAAACTGATCAATGCATGTCACATATCTTCTCGTATACTAAGATTCAATGATCCGAGTTTATCAATAGTGGTTGAGAAACTTTCCCTGAATACTGGAGAAGTATCAAATATTTTTCCTCTTCCTCACCACCATTTTCAAAAGTGTAAGATGAAATAAAACCTTGAGATCTATGAGATTACATGAGGGTAATGTTACTTCCAACAATATAAAAAAATTTCTACATGGTTGAGTTTATTGGGTGTGGTTAACACCCTAAGAAAGGAAGTGAATATTCCCTGACCCACACTCTTATCCTTGGATTCATGTCTAAAAAATAAAATATCCTCATCTATATTGACCAAATAATATTTAGTCCTATTATTGAGTAAAAGAGTTTGGGGGTAATATTATTATTTATTTAATACATAGAGGTCATCTCCTCAATTGATAATTGCTTCTCAATGGTTACATACTCTTGAACATTATATGAGAGGAAAGTGATTAGAGGGTTTATAGAACTTGATATTAAAACCTAGTGTATTCTTATATTAGGATTCACAATTTTGATTCAGTTGATAGGAAGTAAGAATTTTTTTTTGAGTTTACCCCATGGATTTATATCAGAGATCTCTAGAAAATTTAGGGAAACAGTCTATGTGGGATTATCTACCAATAGCTGATTCCCATCCCATTTTTTAATATCTTGTGTCAAATTACTGAGATTAACTAGACTCAAAATGGGAGTAATCACTATATAGTATTTTAAATTTTACATTCAATATATTATTTCAAGAACCGGTGATACGATGAAGGGAAAATCGCGTTCATATGGAGACATGAACTTACCAGAAAGACCTTGAAATCTATTTCTTGTAAAACCAACATGAATTTAGATTATGTAATGAGATATCAAAATTGGGTTCTAATGTAAATTATTCTATTTATCCACTTTTTACTTGTTTCATATCCCTAAATTTTCATGCTAGAAGGAGATAATACAGATTCACTATTTCCTATAAATAAAAGGGTTCAAATCAGGATGAGGGTGATTTCAAATACATTATCAACTATGTCTTGATGAGCATTAATTTCATTTTGATTTTCATATATATAATTATTCCTAATGTTCCACATATTATTTTTTATAAATCATGTTATATAAAATAAATGATTATATGAAACTCGGATGAACCGGTCTCTGTGCGATATATCTCAATAGAAACAACTTTAGTTTCAAACTATAAAGGAATTGAAAGGATATTAATAAGGGACTCTCTAATTTTATTGAGTGGTTAAGAAGATCTAAAATTGAGAGAATGTTTGGAAAAATATAGTTATACTTCAAAATTTCATACTTTTAGACCACATGATTATGCTTCTTACCATGTGGATACTCAATGACTTGAGGCTCAAGAACTTCAGATAAATTTTTCAAGAAGACCTACCTCTGGATAGAATTGGGGGGGGGGTTGTCTTAGATAGCCATTTGTTGGGTTTCACTGACTTCCCCATGACTTAGTGTTACCTAAATTATTATCTATCTACTGATTATTCTACCAATATAATTTGATTAGAATGAACCCTAGAATATTTAGGATCAAATTTATATTCCCACTGAGCTCGTTGAAGTATTTGTCTTTTGGTTTTAGTCACAAATATAACTTTAGTGGAAATTATGCCTAAAAAAATAGTTCACCATGACTTTATCAATTCTAATCACTATGAAATATTTCCTAATTATTGATGGGGAGATCAGGTTCATATGATTCCACATCACTAGTAAAGGAGCCCATCAATTGGATTACTTTATTTTAGCCATATCATGACTATTAATCCAATGAAAAATCTATTTTTATGGAATTTACAATCATTGAAATAATGGGGGTAATAAATATAGAAGAGTCAAGAAAAACATGGGTACCCATGGGAGATGATCTTCTAATTCCTTATTCCACTAGTGTTGACTATTCCAACTCCTAGAATACCATGATAATGATGTTTTTGCCTTTGATGCTTCAAAGGGAATTGGGGATATGAACAACCGATTTAGTCACCCCCTAATGATTTCATGTTCCCAGTTGACCAATTTTTTTATCATCAAATCATAAAATTTATACACATGTCTATTAAAGATTTCTTTCCAAACTTCTTATTTTTATAGAAGAGTAGTACAGATGTAGGTCACCTAATAAGAAGGTTTACCCAACATTATGTTCATAGAGTCAATCATTATCTAGATCATGTCCTTGAAGAAACAACATTCTTATATATTATTCCCCAACATTTTATAGAAGTGAACATAATGAGGGTGATCATTTATACTAAATTCATTTGGTTTTATGGTCTATGGTAATTTAACTTTTTTCTTCTTTAGGGAATTTATAAAAAAATCATAGATCATAATTTATTCATAAGGAATTAGCTTTATTCTTCTAGTTTTAAAATTAGAAGTATTTTTCTTCTTTTTCTATCCTAATGAAGGAACTATTACTACTAACATTATTTAGGAGAAGTCACTACATTATAGTGATTGGTATTAGTGGTTTTATCTAACATCAATTCTACTTTGAGAATGATAGTTATATTTTATGCCTTACAGGATTTCTTCTCTTATACAGATGTATTTAGTTGAGATTTGACCTTAGAGTACTGAATGGAATCCTCCACCTAATGTGTTATGACTATAAACTCTTAGAACCGCATTAGTATATCAAGGGAATAAATGGGGTAAGAAACAAATTTGAGATACTTTTTATGCATATCATAAATATTTTC
The DNA here is from genome assembly GCA_963277665.1 of Viscum album. Taxonomy (NCBI): domain Eukaryota; kingdom Viridiplantae; phylum Streptophyta; class Magnoliopsida; order Santalales; family Viscaceae; genus Viscum; species Viscum album. Next base: position 875,236,048 of record OY728160.1, on the reverse strand, counting down.
TCTTGGGGATGTTTTATATTAAAAGGAAAAGTCATGAATTTCCACTAAATTATGAAGTTTGAAACCATATAATTTTCACACTGTTTATAATTTGAGAGGTTAAGGATAATAATATTTCTAATCATAGAGATTAATTAGTAAAATATATTCCATCAGTGATCTTCCTAATTAATGATATAATTGATTAGTAGATTACTATACCAAAAAAAATTATAGTCCTTTCAGAGTATGAAGGAAACACATGAGTTTTTTTATTCCTGTTACATTAGTATTCCCATCATAAATATGCATTTAGATGTGAAGTATATAAGGTTCCACTCTAGATATCATACACTATTAAATATCATGAAATTTTATTCCCAAAGTTGTATAGCGGAGGATTCAACTCCACTCACATAGAGTATGGTTTCCTCTACAGACTCTCTAGTACAAATCTTTCTTTTATGGGTTCCATCTGAGTAGAAAATGATTTAGTGGAGTTGAAATGTTTTGGTGGGACCATTGCCTAGGCCAGTGCCTGAGTGAATTTAGTGGGAAGAAACTATTATGGTCAGACACACAATGCCTGTTATTGATAACCAAATTAATTTTTACTAGGGTAACTATATTCATATGATATAGGTTTCTACCCAAACAGAGTAAATTATTAGTATAATGCATCCATCAAGGATAGATAAACTAGATATCTAGGCCCTGAGTTTTTTATATGATTAGACTTCTCTCTTACTACTTAAACAACCCATTATTCTTGAAGGATATTTTCTATAGGGGAGATTTTGTCCTCAACCTAAGAGTTTCACTCAACATGTTTATTACCTATGATAAATTTAGTGCACAGTTGCCTTAGATTATCCAAATCAATTTTATATGGGGAAATTTTATCCTTATTATAAATAAAATAAAATAATCTCTGGGTTGTTTAGGATACAAATGGAACTACATGTTTGCCTTTATCGTTAGTTGGATCTTACTAAGTCAGTGGTAAATTAATATTTTAAAAGGCTCCCAAATCGTTATCCTACCTCTGATGTCATGTTCCCATGCCCTGTTCATGTATTTCAGTGTGCAACACATTTTAAATAGATGTCTCATTCTCATGTTCTTTTTCATCAGTTTCATGATCAGTATTATCTATAGGCCTTTCATTAAAAACATTCACATATGTGAATTGTGTAATTGAGATAAAATACTTATTCCCATAAAAGTATTAATGGGATTCATCATCCTCTAAGTATCCTTTAAGGGATATATCATAATACTTTGTGATTTATTCCTTTTTTGGTGGTCTATTTTGACTTACGACCCCTATGAGGTTTTTTACTTTCTCCTCGATGTTTCACTAGAAGTAGTTTTTGGATGGTAATACAATGTTATTATATAAAATATTTCAATAAATGAACTCTTAATGAAGAATATTAATCGAAAAAAATAAAAAAAAATAAACTATGGAGGTGCTTCATGTAAAGACGACCCCAATCTATAAAAGATCAACTTCCTTAGATTAAGGGGAGGTAATAATTTCCCCAAACATATGGGATAATGGTATCTTTGATAAGATATAATTATGGACTTTATTTTTTGTCAATTTAATGATTCTAGGTGTGGAAATAGTGGTAAAAAATTCCTCATCCCTATAGATGGGAATACTTCTATACTACTACAATAAATACTACCATTGTATTCTTAACCTTTTTGGTTTTATCTTAACTAGAGTTGGATGAAATAGATTTCCAGAGTGATAGTTTAATTTTTTGTTTCTAGTTTCTTTAAAATTACATGTTTTTTTATCCTCAAACAAGAACCCTATTTTTCGTTCATAGAAGATCATTGAAAAATCATGTCAATGACTTTACCCCTTGAAGGAAACCTGTTCTGAGCTTTAGGGATGATGAGATTTTACTGGATAAACCAACTAGAATATTCAAATCCTAGACAAGAGAATTGTAATCAAGAAATTATGTATTATTATTATTTCCCTAAAAAAAGTTGTTTTTGTGTGAATATAGTGAAATGAATAGCTATATATTCACACTATACTTGGATATGTCCATCAGGTAGGGTGTTGATGACTATTTGAAAAATCACCCACAAAATAATTAGGAGATAATTTTGGAGACACTCAGATGTTTTCCCAATTTCAAATTTTAAGTCATTGAAATAACATTCAAGTCAACATTGTAGCACAATTCATTCAATTACTTGAAATGGTTTTTTTCTCCCCATAAGATAAATATCTGATCTTGAGATGGTAGAGAGTCACACATATGTTGTGGTTATGTTTATGTATGCATTACTCTTTCGGTGTCCTGGGAATTTCATACCAAGGATTGTGAATTTTCTAGAAAATGACACGTATTCGGTCTTTAACCAATTTTTTTCCATATGAAAGTGAAGTTTATTCTTTCACATATAATAGGTTGTTCACCCTAATTTAACAACAAAGGTCATTTATACACCATTAATTTTAAAATATTGAGATAATTATAAACATCCAGAATCACATACAAGGGATCATGGACTGGATGAGTCATACACAATTATTTTTGGCTCATATTTTCCTTGGTAAGGGATGAGACACCCCTAATTCATGATATGGAACCTAATGTAGATGGCCCTGATTTCTCAAGTGAATCTCGATATGAGGGAATGTTTGGAGACACTTTGATATGGGGAGGACCTCCATGCAAAGAAAATTTGTTATTGAGAGGAGTTTCTTCATAATGAGGACTATGGGTATGAATTATATAGTTTTTATTATTGTCGTGTTTCAAGTAGGACCTTCAAAAAATATTCTATGGATAAAACCTCTATCCATCAAACATAAATAATTTTATTGAAAAGGTGAAAAGTGGGCCGAAGCTCAAAACAAGTCATGGGTGTCGGAAGTAATGAAAACCCAAATAATCAGCCCATACAATATTAACACACTCATGGGAGGGATCCTATACTGCTAAAAATAATACATGGGTTAACAGGTGCAGCATAAGATTCCAAGAAGTTAGTAACCTTGTTAAATTCTATTTAGTGTGTTGAAGACAAATACTATTATTAAGAAGGATCCTATAATTTTGTATTAAATACATGATATCCCAAGGAATAGTGTACACACATTGTATTGAGATAAGGTTAATCTTGGATTTTTTTCCACCCGGTGAGGCATGATACCATGGGAGCGACACAATTATATCCCTCTGAGAGTGGTAAAAGCCTCTACCATGAGAGACTCACCTTGGCCAAAAAAAACATCAAAAGAAAAAACAATGGATCCCTATGGATAATGAATAATACCTACACCCCTAGTGAAACCATTCATGTATGAGACATCAAAATTAAATTTAAAACCAGATTTAGGGGGGGGGGGGTTATAACACTCCCAATTTTCTTTGAGATGATGTCCTGTGAACCAAAATATCACATCCCTTGCTTTCCATAATCCTCTCCAATGAAGGGGATAAATAACCAAGCATGATTAAAATCCCCAACTCCACCATCAAGGACATTTCCTTCACCTTAATATCCATACAAGAACTAATGTAACCCTCATATCTATCCCTATTCCATTTTCTCTATAGGCTCCAACATCCTACCACGAGTAGAATTTCCCTTGCATTATACTCCAGAACACTATCGATTAATCAACTGAACTAGGAGTTAAGAAATGCATCACCTGAGAGACCTTTCACATATCGCCCGGTGATGTTTTTGAAATCCCGGCAGATATAGTATACCCATTCAATTTCTAAGAAGAGATGGGAGGCCATCTCAACCTTTGGTCTACAACAAAAATTATGTTTGGTGACAATAGAAACCCCTTTACTATGAACCCCCTAATCCATTGGAAGAGAACGATTATGCATGCGCCATAATCTGAAGTCAATTTTGGCCATCATGTCACTACACCATAAAATTCATCCCCATGCTTCATGGCCATAAATTTCATGGATAACATTTAGATAATACTTCGATGAGAAAAGACCTAATTGGGACCTTCTGAACACCATCCCATCTAGTCCGTTGGGGATCCTAATACAATGGAACATTTCTTATTTCATTAGGTTGGGAATTTCTTGGTTGAAGGCTAGAAACCTGGTGTCTTGCAGGAAATATAAATCAAGAATTATGTATCCTAGAAATATGAGGGTATTCCCAACCCAGTTATCAGTCTAGAAGTTGATGCTTCCCTCCCCAAAAATCCATATTGAGTGCTATTACTGAGTAAGGATGTGATGGAAAGTAGCATCCCACATCATAGAACCACATCCTACTTCAAAATAAAACCAAGCCCAACTTATTTTAATGATGAAAATTTCTTATAAAGACCACCCCTCCAAGACATCCCAAGCCAACTTCACCTACAATTAAGATGTTATGTCCGAGAAAATCTTTAGTTTGATGCAACCCTCCTCAACATCACGGTCCATTCTATGACATGAGGCACAGTGGTATCTTCCCTATTCTTGTGAATCCCATATAAATTTGGTCAGACTATTTTCAATATTACGAGGAACCATTTTGGGTGAAATAGTGGCCGATAAGACATGCATGGGGATAGAGGTTAACACATTATTAACCAGGGAAACTCTCCCCCTAATGTATAGGAATTAGTTCCTAAAATCAAGGATGCGAGATGATGTGTTGTGCAAAATTGCATCAAAATTATGCATGTGTACCTTAACCAGGGAAATTGGGGCCCCTAAATATTCCATGGGAAATTTCCATTTAGGTACCCCCAAACTTTCTTCAATATTTTTACCCCTTTCATTTGAAAAACATCTTGAGATATATACAATACTCTTACCAAGATTAATAATCTAACAACTCAATTTGCAATATAAGTTAAGAATTTGTTTAATCTCCTTGATGTTCCTACTACTACCATTAAGAAAAAGGATGAAATCATCTGCAAAGAATAGGATATTATTTCTAGGGAAGCTCGACTTGCACCATAATGTATGGATATTCCCAAATCTATTATATTTATTCAAGTATCAACTAAAGGCATATTGTATCAATATTAAAACACTAGGGTAAAGGGGGTCCCCCCTGTCTTATCCCCCAAACCTATTTAAGGAAACAATAAATTTTCCCCATAAAATTAACCGAAAACCATGGAGAACTAAGGCATCTAAAGAAGATATCAACTGACTTTTTGAATAAAACCATACACCTCATTACCCTAATAATGAATATACACTCAACCTGGCCATAGGATTTGTCCATATAAATATTTATGACAATGATCAAGCCTAATACTTTCTTGTTGATATCACCCACCATTTCATGATCCATGTCATTGGAGGTTTGAGTGGAACTTCATTGAATAAAACCCTAATTCTCATCAGAGACCCATCTATCAAGATGAAATGCCAATATTTGGTTGATAAATATAAAAAGAATGTTATAGGGGAAATTTTACATGCTGATCGACCTATATTGTTTTAAGGAGGAATGGTCTTTAAATTTTGTAATAAGAATTAATGTGGTGGAATATGTCACTCTAGGTAAAATCCCCCCTACATAGAAATAGTCCTGGATGAAGTCAATAATACATTTATGTTTGAGGTCCCAAGAAGTAATATAGATATATTTTGGGAATCCATCCAACTGAGGGGAACTATTAGAGTTATTTTTTTTGAGGAGGACCTTCATAATAGATACTATAGGTAGGAACTATAGATTTTTTCTAGTAACATGGGGAGGAAATCAATGGCTATGGTCACCTTTTATTTTGGCTACTATTAGGGTATGTTGATAATCCATGAGGTTGTTATAGTCTATATGGGATGGGAACTAATCCATTATTGTGTATTTCCCTCAATGATCTATCTTTATTGATACTTTATGAAGAGAGATAAGGTTTAGAACCTCAATAAAAATTAGGGACATGAAATGTGAGTAGTGAGATTCATGAGAAGGATATATCCTAAGTATATCCTTAGTTTCCATTGGTATTTTTTGACAAGTTTCATAAGTATCAAGGAGAATATGTTTTTTAAGCTTCTCCCATAATTTAATATCCATTTCCCCCAACATGCCTTCATCCTAGGTGTCCTAGTTTTGAAAATATAGGATGAGATCTCCAAAGTGACCCCTTGTCATATTATTGATGGTTTAAGAAAGTGTGGTTCTTGTGATGGATATAAATGGTGGGATCCCTCCTACATAGATCCCAAAGAATAGTAGAGATAAAAAAATTACATAATACACATCCATATGATAACAGAGATAAGTGTTGCTGTAATCTAGGGACAAAATCCAAAAGTTATTGGATATAGAAACATGTTTTATTTATTTTCAAATGGCCTGTGGTTAGTATGACAGATTATGAGGATTAATATCTTAGAGGCTTTCATGATATTCCTATATGGTTAGGATGGATCCATTGAGTTGATACTCCAACACAAGGGTGTTTATGAATTGATGGTAGTGGTGTTAGGTTAGTGAAAATTTCCTTCTAGGACATAGGTCCATAATAGTTATAATGATGGTTTCATATTTCATATGTATACGCTGGTGGTGTGCAAGGACTTGAGGTATTATGTGGTTTCCATAAATTTGGATAAGAATATCAATAGGTGATGATGAATTCAATGATTCTATTTGTATGTGAAAGGAGATACTAAAGGGGAGAACCATGAACAAGAATCTCCTTAGTACAAAATCACAAGAAAAATTGCATGGTTAGTTGATCTATTTCATGAGTAAAGGATTCCATGTCAGGTTTATTTTATTTTTTAAGAATTTTATTTTCTCTTATAATCATGTTTTTGTTGTTTTGGGTCTAACATGATTCTCTCACTTTTGAATTGTATGCAGACCCCATATCACCCAAAGTGATGATGATGAAACATTTTATCATATGAGGCAATGAGAGGTAGAATCAACCCTTAAGGTGTATTATTTCCTACTCTAAGAATATATTACCAATTTAATAAAAATTTGGGAAATCCTTTCAAGTATTAATACATGTTATCTTGTTTATGAGAGTGATAGATTTATACCATGAATCAATGTGAACATATTTTTGTATCATAGGTTCTCTATATATACCTTAGTGGTTGATTATAATATGGTTTAAATCCACTCATCTAGGTACTATAGAATTTATCACTATTTGGGGTGGTGGTAGGTTTTTTGAATTAGGGATTAGGCCAATGATTGAAGAATCCTAAATATCCCTATGAAGTGAATCAAAACCCACATTGTTTCATGTTTTTTAATTGGACATGTCATATCTTTTAAGGTTTTGTGAAAAGAACCATTTTAGAGCCTTATAAGGTCATGTAACCATTCCCAAAAACATACTTTTAAGTATATACATATAGGAATAATGAAACACCTTTTTAGGTTATGTACCTAAGACCATTGTGGTGTATTATAAGTTCTTGCATCAATGGAAAAATGAAGTTTCTTTTTAAGGACATGTGTCCAAGACCATTGGTGTACCTTTCAAGGTTTTTCATCAAGGATCATGTTATCTTGTAGTTTAAGGTCATACAAATATAAAATATTTTGAGTTGTTTAACAACATATAAAATGGACTATATTTCTTGTAGTTTAATGTTATATAATAGTGACTACAAGATGAAAGGGGCATATCAATAATTTATTTGGGAATCATGCATGAGTGGCCCTTTCTAGTTCATTTTGTCTATTTATTACTAAATATGAGAGGGTATGGTTGGGTCTTACCCATAGTGTGACACTCTTGTGTCATTATATTGTTTATTTTGTATGATTTTATCTTTTCTCAAGTGGTTTTGAGTTTTAGTTGGTTGTGGACAAAAAATTTGAGTTTTTAGAGGCTTTTTTGGAGGAGAATTATTACCCCATATGGTTAGGATAAACTGTGTGATACTCATTTAGGTGTGACTATCATTTTTATAGAGTCATTTTTAATAGTTTCCACATGTTTTTTCATTGAATTTAGAGCTCCCAAAAAGCTGTGCAGAGATTTGGGTGTGTTTGTGGTGAGGTTCATGGTTTTTGAAAACCGTGTGGCACACCAAGGGTAATTGTGTGGTGTATTTGGATTAGGAAGAGGTTGGAACACTATTGGGAAAGGTTTTCAGAAACCATGTTTCCAAGCCATGTGGGTTCCTGGTGTATAGGAAGTGGGTCACACATGGTTGGAACATGTTTTGAGAAACTATGTGTCCAAACCATATGGCTTGTCTATGTGTTTAAAAATTGAGAATTTTCCATTTTCCCTATGTTATTTTAAGGAATTTTCACCCCTCTTATCCCCCAAAAGTTTCATCTAATCCTTGGGATCCCCTATTGGATCTCTAACATCCTCCACCTTTGATTTTCCCTTATTTTGATGATTTCCAAGAGGTTTATATTGAATTATTCCCCTTTTCTATCTTCTTTCCTTCTCCATATCTCCTATATTGGTTTTAGATCCCCCCATGAACCGTAGATCTATTGTGATTGATTTTGGGGTTGTGAGTGAATTTAATTATATATTTTTTGGTTTCTAAGATTTGTAGACATTGTTTTCACTACTGTGGGTGTGGTCTTCATTTAAGGAGACATGCCACAAAGCATTTCAGCTTGATTCACATATCTTTTAGGAATGTATTTCTATAAAATTGTTTTATTTTGTAATTCAAAGTGCACTTGAGATTTCAAAATTCCTTTTTATTGAATGTATGTATATATACGATATTTATTTGGTTATTTGAAACCATTTCATTGCGTCTTGATCTTAGAATAATTTTACTCTCATATAAATTTAATTTTTTCTTATTTGAAATGGAATTTTTGAATGTTCTAAGGTTTTTGGAGATATCATTATGGAATTTTGAAATGGTTTTCATGTCATTCATTGGGTTTTGACATGGTTTTCATTTTTAAAGAGTGAAAATATTTCTTAAAAATTGTATTTAGTTTTGAAGTAAGTTTTTTAACTCAAAATGGTTTATAAAGGGGCACTTTAATACATGTAAAAAGGTTATTTGAAATCTCTATTTGGTTTACCCCTTGTGAAAATTCCTTAATGGATTTTTTTATAATGGTTTATTGAAAATGGATATCCTTGGGCATTGTTTTGGTTTTCAAATAGAAATAACCTTTTTTCAATGGTGGATTTGAAATTTTTTTAAATGGAGTTGGTAATTTCCATAATTTGATTAGAAATTCCATGAGTGTACCTTTATGAAATGAGAAAAGTATTGGCATCCCAATCTATTTTTTATTATTAAAAGATCTTTTGAATTTTTTTAATGGTGGTTGTAAAAGACACCCCTTGATAGCCTCTTGTTTGTGTACCCCTTATGTGGGTTCTTGATTAATATGTGATTCCTTCTCTCCCCTTGTTTGTGAATGTGATTGTTAATCCCTATGTGTATTTTATATAGGATCTTTTAATCATTGGGTGTTAGTGGTGAGGGTAGTTATATTTATACATTGTATGTTAGACTTGGATCATTGATTTTTATGCCTCACTTCCTTTGTTGGTCATGTGAAACTATACAATATGTGGAAGACCAATATTATTCATTTAGTTGGTTCTCACATCACTAGTTTCCCATCAGACATGCTAGGAACAAGGTATAGGTGGGGGATAATCATCACAATGATTCTTGTGTGGGATAATTAGATGATTAGTTATTGAACTTCAATGTATTCTAGTAGTTGGTCTGTCAGTGGTATACTCATATACAATTAAATGGTTCAAGCATTAGGGATACCGGGTTAGATCCCATGAAATATTATATTGTGTGGTTGGTTATTTATTGAGGGGAGTTTGATCCAATTCTTATTGTATCATTTCCAATTATTTTATTATTACAACACAATTCCATGATTAGTTTATATATGAATTGTGATATTTGTGGTTCTTGATTTAATATGGCTGACCCATGTGGGTATTAGGTTGTTTCCTTTAGAAAATTAGTTTTCAAAGATGTTATAATTTTTTTTTGAAATTTAAAGAGTCTTGTGTGGGTTTTTAAGGTTAATTTTAAAATGGGTTCTTTATTTTAAAGATGGCCTCAATCGGGTGAATGTTTTATGGTGACCATTTCAATTATATAAACAAATGTGTTTTACTAAGAAATGTAAATGGGTGTGTGGTTTTTGTAATAGATTAGGTGGATGGTTTGATTTTCAAAGAATGTGTTTTCATATTTGGAAAAAAATAGAAATGTTTTGAAAAATTCTTATGGCATGTTTTGTTTTTCACTTGGTATATTAAAAAGCTTATTTTATAGTTTATTTTTAAACTAGAATTGATAAATTTCCTTATGAAACATAGTTAATAGTTTTAGTAGGTTGTGGTGGAAAATTGGTATTTTTAGATCATTCATATATATGATACGTTCAAGGTTAGCAGTCAGACTCTAATTTTATTGTTATGGTTGATGTGGGGCGATTTGGTTGGTGGTGGGAAACTAGAAGTTTCATGGATCTAGTTTCAAGATTGTATATGGTTGGTTTGTATTTGTTTTATTTTTATTTAGTTTTATTTCTAGTCTAACTACCTTTTTTTTCCTATTGTTTATGGATGATGTTTATGTGTTTGAATAGGTTGGATCATTAGAGTTGGTTAAAACATTTTTGAAATACTGTATTTTATTTTTGGATCTTGTATTTATTCTTTAGTCTTAATATCTAATTTCATAAAAATCATTCCCAAAGATATTCCTATGATTCCCAAGCTCTATTTTCCAACCCATAGGGATTAGTAACACCCTTCGGGCCTTGTGGTGAATCAGGTTGGGTGCCATGTTCGGTGATAGACCAGGCTAGTTTGTTAAAAAATAGTATCATAGGAGGTTTGGATATTATTTTGTAATATCATGAAACTCTTATGTAGTCATTTTTATTTGGATAAGTCATGGTAAAATAGATATTAAGGTATTTGGAGATTGATAGGTAATGGTGGGGAGAGTCAAGATAGATCTTGAATATCTTGAGACTCAAGCTTCCAGGGGAGGTTGTGTTTCGATTCATGGATTCAATTTGTTTTAGCTTCTTTTGGTGGGAATTTATTTTGTTTAATCCCATTTGAATTGTGATATTGATCATCCCTTCTTAGTTTCAAGGTATAAAGGGTGGGTAATTCGAGTGGCGTGGTTATCTCACCCAACTTGGTAAATCATGTGGTTCCCATGAAGTCATGTATACTACCTTAGTAGAAAATGTTGCATGGTTGGTTCCCTGTATCCCATCCCACACATCCAAATCATGAACATCACACTTTCACCCCAAGTTATATGTTTTTGACTTCTATTGATTTTGGATACTTCTAAGGTGGTTCCCACTTGTGGGAGGTGGATTGGGGAGTGTTTTTCCCTTTATGGATGTGGTTTCTTGTGATTTTGGAATGAATAATTATGTAGTTACTTGTTTGGGATAGGTTTTTAAAACCTTGTTTTGGAAAATAGGGTGGTTTTATGAAATGTTTATTTTGAAACATGAATTTAATGAATTTTTAATAAAATTATTGTTTCCCATGGGGTATTTACAAAAATTATTATTTTAAACTTTTTTCTTTTGTCTTACCAGAAATCAATTAGTTTCAAATGAGTTTTAGGAAAAAAGGATATTTTGTTTTGAAACAAGTTTTAAAGGTGTTTTGAAAAAGGGAAATGGGTTTTTATGAGAATCCTTCAGGTGATTGGTTTTTGAAGTGAAATAAAATTTTGAAAGGGGTTCTAGAATATGTATTTTTCGGAAAATGTGTTTTCCACTGAGGTTGTTTGGTTTTCAAGGAATTGGTTGGCTTGGTTTTCAAGTATACACCTTAGTGGAAGGTGATTTAAAAATTCCATATTGAAAATGGTGGTTAAAAAAGAAAAGTTTTTTTGGTATGTATGTTCTATGACTATTTTGAGGGATTATTGTTTGAGTTTGATTCTATTTTTTCAAGTAATTTTTTGGTTTATACTTTAATTCATGAATTGATGTGGTTCATGTCCTATGTTATGTTAAGTATGACTCCCAGATTGGTCAAAAGAGTTTCTTTAGTTTTGGTGCCTACCAAGAAACTGAGTAGAGTAGTGGACTTGGAACCATCCCTATGCTTGGAACCGGTTTTGGACTTCTTGAATCAACATAAACCTTTTTTCCATGGTTATAAAGGGTCAGTGGAATTTGTGAGGTGAATAGAAGATATTGTGGTGATCCTCAATTCTCTTGGAATATATGGAGCTTTGTGGATTAGAGATATTGATAGACTACTTTTCATTTTTATCATAGTTTAGTGGTATTCAGTGGTACCTTCTCAATTTCATGAAGGTTTTCCTTAGGATCTTTTTAGGATAGAATTTTTAGTGGTTCTTCCATGAGGATGTGAAAGTTGAGAAAGATCATGAGCTTATCATCCTTTCTCAAGGTGAGAAAATAGTGAGGGAGTGTGCTGATCACTTTTTAGAGTTGGTCATATTTTCTCTAAATATGGTGTTAAACAATTTTAAGAAAGATAATTTATTTTGAGGTGGTCTTCACCCAGATTTTGGTTTAGCTATACTTTCATTGGGCCTGACATCTTTTAAAATTTTGTCACTATGTCCATGAAAATGGAAGCTAACCAGTCTAGTAAACCTATGGTGGGTGATGCCTTAGCTCCATATGATATATAGTGGAATCATGGGGGGAATAAGGATAACCCAATGAATAAGGAGTTGAGGTAGGATTAGATATCTCTGGAGGAAAAGTGTCTTTCTCATGGGAAGAAGAGATCAATCATGTGCTTCTAGTATAGGTCTCTAGGGAATTCCAAGCCCCAAATTTTTAATTTTAATTGATTTTGCCTACATTGTGGTGGTTTGTGTCATCTTAATAAGTTTTTAAGTGGTTTTTTAGAATATATATGATGTCTAATCCTTTTTTGGATGTGCTATTTTTGGGAACTTTCCATTGATGGTTGAAATCTTGGATTTTGGATATTTGGAAATTGTTGTTAGTATCTTATGGATGGTTCCTTTTGTATTTATTCTTGAGGAAGGATTTGAATATTTTTTTAGTGGCATGATTTATTTTTTTGTGGAATTTGTATCCCTCTCCCTCCATTTTGTCTATTTAGTGGTTGGATTTGGGTGATGTTTGTTAAGACTCACAGCTTGGGTGAAATTTTATTGAGAGGTTTGGTTTCACCTGTTGTTTTATTGAGACATTTAGGTTATCATTTCATGGAAAAAAGAGTGTCCTTGGGTGAAAAATTAGGGTAACTAGGATGTGTGGTCCACTATTTATGTTTGGTATACTAGCCAGTGTTTGGCTGTGGCAGTTCAGATGCACCATGTGGGGTGTTCTAGTTTTCTACCCAAGGTTATCTGTGTATTTCCCGACCTTATGTGATATATCCTTTAATTTTATTGAGACTATTTTTTTATTCCTTAATTTTGGTTTAGAAGTTCCTTTGGGGTGATAGAGTGTTCCTCTCATGTTTTATTACTTTTTGAGGATGCATTTATGATAAATTATTTTTTAGTTCTACCATGTTAGATGAACTGTAAGTGGTAGGGAGACAATGTTTGTTCTCCCATATTCCTTAGGAATTCTTGAGTAATATTATCATTTTGGTTATGGTAAAAGACATTATTAATCCTCTGGTTTATTATTTTGATCACTTTTTAGGATTTTGGTATTTGGATTTGATGTTGAGAGATCTTGAGTAATCCTTTAGGTTGATTCTTTTGGTTAGGTTATCATTGGACCTTATATTTGATTTTTTACTTTAATTTAAAATACATTTTTTTGGGTGTGGAAAGTGAAATAGCGGGGAGTTTGTGACACCCTATGTTTTATATTTTTGTTTATTTTGTATGATTTCAACTTTTTTTGAGTGGTTTGGTGTTTAGGTTAGTTGTGGGTTGATTATTTGAATTTTTGGATGTTTTTTAGAGGATCATAGTTAGGAAAAATGATTAGGAGAAACCATGAAGTTCCTATGTGGGTAGTCCAATCATTTTGAAAGAGCTATTTTTCACAAATTCTGTATGGTTTTTCAATCTGCATAAAGCTCCCCGAAATCCTTGTAGGGATTTGGGTGAGTCTAAGGTGAGGAAAATAGTTTTAGAAAACTATGCAGTTCCCCAGGGGTAACCATACAACACTTTTGTATTAGGTAGAGGTTGGTACATAGTTGGTGCACAATTTGGAAAACCATATATAGATGAAAAGTGGTGTCTTGGTGTCTAGGTAGTGGGTCACGCATGGTTGGCCCATGATTTGAAAAATCACACTGCCAAACCATACGACATATCTACATGTATAAATATAGAGATTTTTTCATTTTTTCTTCTTTTTTAAGGGGTTTTTTCCCTCTTCTCCCACCTGCATCAGATGACCTTTGGGATACCTTGGAGGAGTTGAAACCTCCCCTACCTTTGATCTTTTCCATTTGATGATTTACCAGTGGTTTGAGGCGATTTATTCCTCTCTTTATATCTTCTTCACTTCTCTCTATCTTCTCTCTTGGTTTTGGCTTCCACCATGAAATGTTGATCTATTATGCTCGATTTTAGGGTTTTGGTTGGATCCCATGATAGATTTTTTGGTTTATAGGTCTTGTACACATCATTTCTACTCCCATGGGTATAGTTATTGTTGAAGGTGACACATTATGAAGCATTTTTTCCCAACTATAATCTCATTGAGGTAGGTGTTTCTATGAATTTTTTTTGGAATTAAATGTGTTATTTCAAAATCTAAATTTCTTTTACTGAATGTATGAATACATGTGACATGTCTTTGGTGACTTGAAACCATTTCATTGTGTTTTGGGCATGGAATAATTGGTTTTTTCATGTGAATTCCATGTTTTCATATTTTAAATGGAATTTTTGAGTGTTCTAAGCTTTTGTAAAATACCTATAAGGATTTTCAGAATGATTTTCATGCCATGAAATGGTTTTTGAACAAGTTTTAGTTTTAAAAGACTGAAACCAATGCTTAATAAAGGAATTTGGTTTTGAAGTGACATTTTGATATAAAAATTGTTTATAAAGGGGTTTTAATATATTTTAAATGGTGATTTAAAATATGTGTGCAGTTTATATATCAACCCTCACTGTTTATATGTTAACATTACATAACTTTTGCCGAATACTTAAAAAATTATACAAACAGATGCCTAAATACTATACTAGTCTAGTGCCTTTGGAAACATGGAAACTTAAACACTGGTACTCTGTAACGTCCCAGCCCGACTGACCACCGAACCGGTGGCCAGAACGATAGGTCACATGGCCTCAAGCGCGTCTCCTCGTATGCTAGAGGCTACCGACTAGCAGCAAGGATCTCATGAGGTGATAGTGGGGAGACTATACCCTCATATCAGAGTAACACAATGGTATTTTCAGAGTAAATAATATTCAATAGCAGATGCAGTAAACAATTGAAAGACAACAATGAAAGATAATCAATATCCATTTCATAAATGGTGGCCAAAGCTAGTTTACATGATACAGGGATGATGAATGATACAATGTGAAAATAGGAAACAATACAGCTTGCTTACAATACAATGTAAAATAATAAAGAAAAGATAGAAAGGCCTGACGGGCGATCTCCTGAGCATCCCAAGCTCCCTATTGGTCCTTTTCTCCTAACTCCTCAGGTACAAATAGCACAACACACAACCTAGGTCCTGCAAGCAAGAAGGTCTACTTGGGTACCCCAGTGCAATGGCGGCCCGAGTAGGGTGTGAGATATAAATCTCAGTAGGCCGTCACCACTGGTGTCTAACCCAAACTAGAAAGTGTAATATTAATTAAAGCAGTAAGCAGGTATAATGAGATTCAATAAGGAGGACAACATAGATAGACAACACCCTTCTAGGTTCCCTAAAGACACCCGACAACTATACCAGTTTTGTCTCATTGCCAGTAAAGTAACCTGATCATGTCACCATATATATATAAAAATATAAAATCATTTAGATCATAAATGGCATGAGGTAAGAATGCCTCCCACCCATTAATCAAGATTAGCGGGCACGAGGTAAGAATGACTCTCATCCCTATAGGTCAACTGGAAAGGGGTATGAATGCCTCCCTTCCATACACGTATAGAGAAATAGCGGGCACGAGGTAAGAATTCCTCTCATCCCTATAGGTGAACTGGAAAGGGGTAAGAATGCCTCCCTTCCATACACGTATATAGATCACATCTGGTGTGGGGTAGACATGCCTCTCACCCATACTCAAAATAAGCTGGCATGGGGTATGCATGCCTCCCATCCATAATTGTTCAAAGTAGATGGCATGGGGTATGAATGCCTCCCATCCATAATCATTCAAAGTAGATGGCATGGGGTATGAATGACTCCCATCCATAACACATATCTCATCACTAGAAGTCACTGGAAAGGGGTAAGAATTCCTCCCTTCCATACATGTACTGTCACACTAGCATGGGGTATAATTGACTCCCATCCAAACACGTATCTCATCACTAGGTGGCATCAGCATGTGCGCACTCACAATAAAACCATGTCTATAATATACTACTTATGTCATTACCTAATAAGAATTAAAAGATTCATATCACAATCACAAACAATCATACAACCCATATCCATGTAAATGGTTATGATCACGTCCATACAAATATACCTAAGGTAAACAATCTCAAGTATCATTATCACATTTATACTTAAGGAAAATCATCTTAAGTATTCATTTCAAGACACTAACATATTCATCACATTTATATAAGGTACATGAGGCAACCCAATCATGTACGGTATTGTCTAGCCCCCAATTCATTCTTCATTCCTCTTATATCATTTCAAAGACATTTAGGGATTTACAAAGCATTAAGAGGTGCTATGGACTACCTCTCGCAAGTAAGTCCCATTCACTAAATTCATTCCATTAACATAAGTCATACTTATTCCATTATCCTAAGGCATGGTCTTACCACCCTAATCCATTTCATTCAAGTTTCACCAAATTATAATAAGAGTTTAGCAGGCAAAGCATAAGAATATACTTCCTAATTTTATCTTGAAGACATCGCACCTCTGATCAAGGGGTTTTATTATTAAATTGTTGGTTTAGTGACCAAGCAACCATTTTATCTTTTTCCTACAATTCACACAATTTTAACAGAATCATTTAATCGACTAAACTTGCATCATTAAAATACTAAAACAAAGAAGTATTAAACTCTTTAAATGCTTCACTTAAATTAAAGGGGAAGGAGAGGAACCCTACCTCATGGTTTATCCATCCATCCACTCCGTCTCTTGACGCTTTCTAACTGAGAGACACCTACGCTCCGACAAAGTGAAACCAACCTGAACCCTCCAATGCACTAAGAAAAACTCACCAATAACCTTAAACCATCCAAAGATAACAAATTGGGTGTTGCGTAAACGAAGAACAGGTAAAACCCATACCTCAGAATCAAACCGACAGATCGAAATCACCGCAATCTGCCCCGCCTGCGGCAGCGGATGTCGTACGCACACCAAAAAGGATCCGAGGGACCTTCCACATCACCCTAGAACTAGCGGAAAAATAAAGAAACCGAAATCAACCAAACCCTACACCTAGGTGTGCTTGGCCGAGTGAAATTAGGGAAAGGAGGAGCCCTAAAATAGGCCAATAAGGGAAGAGGAAGGAGAAAGGAGGCTTAACACAGATATTAGGAGGAATCGCCAAGAACGGAGGAGAGACCTTGACAAATAGGATGCCGGAAGGGGGGGTGTCGCACGCAGCTCAAGGAGATCCCCTCCCTGTGCGTCGTGCGGGTTGAGTGAGGGTGAGGGAGAGTTAGTTTAGGTTTTATTTATTAAATCATTTTTAATATTTTAAAAACCCAAAACAGGGAACGACGCATGGCTTGGTCTGCATGGTTTGGAAAACTGTGCACCAACCGTGCGTCCCCCACTAGACACCTAAGACACCCCGCATGGGCTGGCCACATAGTTTGGGGAAACCGTGTGCAGGCTGTGCGGACTCCTCTACCTCCCTATTTTAAGCTGCACAGTTTTGGCCGCACGGTTTGGGAAACCGTGCGCCAAGCGTGCGCCTTCTGTTTTCGCTTAAAAACTAGCTGTCTTCGAGTACGATGCACCCGAAACACATCAAGAAACTCGGGAAAATTCTCGAATCTTCGCCCATCCCCAAAAACATTAAAAAGAAGGGTTCAAACCTTCAGAACCTAATTTCGAAGCCCAATTCTAAAAACGAACGGTTCAGTAATTGAAAAATTTCAATTTCCCCCCAATTTTTAACCTGGTTCAAAACGTGGGTCATTACCACCTTCCAACCTTAGAACTTCTTGTCCCCGAGAAGCCATCGGGAACAACACACACGCTACTCGACCTAAAAGGGTCGTGAAGCGTCATTCAAACGTTCATGTTATGTTTCCAAATGTCCCACACACCAACAAACATCCACTTAAGCACACGACGCTTAAGCCATTAACACCCGAGCCAACGCTCGTTTTCCAACCGAAACACCCCGACAAATCTTACCCGAGCCCATCATACTAGAGGAAAAAACTCATCGTCGTCTCTCCAAGCAACCAATCAAAGGTACTTCCCACCTTATATTTTTAACGTTAAACGGTCAAAACTCAAACCACCGCTCCAACACCTTTGTAACTGTCTTTCAAAAGCACGCACCAAGTGTTCCAACGACGCACCTAGCGTGATTTTGAAATGTTCAAACGGTCAATTTCCCATTGACCTCACAACCCAAGTGAAAAAGAGTCAAGCCACTACGACTGACTATTCAAGAAGACGCCCGTCTTAGACGGCTGACGCTTTATAAGCTGAACAACGGTTCCTTCTCCCAAGGCATCTCATACTTACCACGAGAACGTTCATCGAAGCTCATACCTGACTCATGGTGACGTCTCCAAGATCAAACCACGCATCCCACGTGAAACGCTGAAAGAGAACAACCAAAAGAGCTCAACATCTTTTAAACATTAGCATGACATAAGACCGACGCTCTCTTAGTGAATCCAGGATGAAGTCAAGATAGAGGACATGCTCATCACATAACAGAGTAAACTAAGAGGATTTTAAAAGAATTCCAGTTAGTCATACCCCAAAAACTGGAAAGGAGAGTAGTCGAACCACCCCTGGTCGACTCTATATAAGAAACTAGGCTTCAACTGCCGACACATCGAGATTTCTAAACCGATCACAATGCCTTTTCCCCACATAAGGCATTCCGTGATCATTCACAGTTTACCACCGAAGTCCTCCATGACCAACAGTGTTTTTTAAAAGGGGTTTCACACACCGCCAAGCAGATCAAAGTCCTTCTTGACGTGTTCCTTCTACCCGGAAGAACACACTTCACTACACCGACACGACGCTTCCCACCTTAGAAGCGTCGGTGTCACCAAAAGAATAAAAGATCAGCTTTCCATAAGCGAACTAGTTCATCAAAAAACTAAACAGATGTATGTCACTCCTCCGAACCACGGTCACCACACTGAGACATACAAGGAACCCAAAGCAAAAAGAACGGTGTGTCACCCACCTGATTCTCCCAAAAATCATCTCGAGCATTGGGACAACTGGATTCTCAAACGCTCAAGTCACTATACCACAGAGATGACCCAAGACCATACCCAGTAGCACTAGAGATTTAATCCAAAGCAGTATCACCTTATACGACCATTGAAATGGATGAGGACTTACCAAACATCCATTACATAAGGAGTCAAACAACCAACACACAACCAACCATGCCCGAGGTATGTCTAAACAGCTGATACAGAACATTACCTGATTCTCAAGCCCATAACAAGATCAAAAGAAGCATAACCACCCATCAGAACAAGGGTGTCATTGGAAACTGGAAGTCCTACAAGGGACAATGGCACCTGAACGGTACCAAACATCAGAAAACGCACCGTACAAACAAGGCACAAAAGTTATAAGGGTGATACCTACCCCGGGCTAGCCCCTTACGGAAAAGAAATGTCGACCCAGGAATTTTCTCACTCCCAACAAAAGTCATTGGGGTCAAGCCTAACATTAAATTCATTTTCCAAAAGAAAACGAACTCCCAGAGAAAACACCTATGGTTCCGTCTCAAGGCACTCGCAAGAAAGACTTAACTTACCCTCACATGAGGTTTCAAAGAAGGACACCACTACAGGTTCATTTTCAAAGCCCTTTATATTTAATCACATTTATTATTTTAATAACTTTAAAAGATTCAATTCAAAAATTCAAGTAACATTTCAAAACCAAAAATCACTAGGCACTTGATTATTTTTTAACAAACATCTCAAAGTAAAGCAGGAAAGTTTCAACCAACTTCCTTTTAACTGTTTAACATTCATCAGCCATCGCATCACATTTCGGAAATATATCATAATAAATTCATTTCAAACAATTCAGGCGACCTACGAGGGTCCCAACAAGCCAATTCACATTAGATCAAAACCAAACAACTTTTACACTAATAAGCATTTCGCAAGGCATGCTACCATCACATTAATTATGGGTTGCAATTTTCCAACTCATGAAGCGCCCATACACTCCATGGGTTGAAATTTGGCTCCTATTAGATGAAACAAAGTACATTCCAGAAATAAACATGCTCAAAGAAATAATCTAGTCATATGGGTGGCCACCTACCAACCTGTAAAGTGCCTATAAACTTTATAGTTTGGCATTTGTCTCCCTTTCATCAAGACCAATCTCATTTTACAATTTGACCTTAACATCCCTTTTTTTATAGAAATTCAATCACACAGGTTACCCATTCCCAACCGTAAGGCGCCCATACACCTTACAAATGAAAATTGGCTCCCGTCGTAATTGTAATCATTTAATTTGGTCAAAGAAACCAATTCCAAATTAACTGAATCTAGCTTGTTATCGAAAGTAGTAACACAGAAACACGCTATACCATAGAATCCTGGAATAACTACCATGACACCTATCACAATACCAGGCATCAACTAATGCATCCTAGATGGAAAGGAATAATGCATGGAATGTGATTTCTAACAAAGTGCCTATATGATACATGAAATGGCATACCCTCGTATCATCGGGTTGAAATAGAAATGGAACCCAAAATTTCATCAACAGTATCAACAAAAACCATGTGCGTCACCCAATGGTGAAATAATGTAAACCATAATAATCAAAATCATTAAAATAACAATTTAATTCGAGGCAATTTGGTTTTTCCCTGTACACGGGTTAGCTACTCCCGAGCACAACTTATTACAAAAATCCATCTCCTTCCTATCCCTGTCTACTGTCGCCAATTCATAAAACAAACCAGAAGAAGAAACTCCTCTGATACCACTTTGTAACGTCCCAGCTCGGCTGACCATTGAACCGATGGCTAGACCGGTAGGTCACATGGCCTCAAGCATGTCTCCCCGTATGCCAGAGGCTGCCGACTAGCAGCGAGGATCTCAGGAGGTGATAGCGGGGAGACTATACCCTCATATCAGAATAACATAACAATATTTTCAGAGTAAATAATATTCAATAGCGGAAGCAGTAAACAATTGAAAGACAACAACGAAAGATAATCAATATCCATTTCATAAAGGGTGGCCAAATCTAGTTTACACGACATAGGGATGATGAATGATACAATGTGAAAACAGGAAACAATACAGAATGCTTACAATACAATGTAAAAGAATAAAGAAAAGATAGCAAGGCCCGACGGGTGATCTCCTGAGCATCCCAAGCTCCCGCTTGGTCCTTTTCTCCTAACTCCTGAGGTACAAACAACACAACACACAACCTAGGTCCTACAAGCAAGAAGTTCTACTCAGATACCCCAGTGCAATGGCGGCCCGAGTAGGGTGTGAGATATAAATCTCAGTAGGCTGGCACCACCGCTGTCTAAACCAAACCAGACAGTGTAATATTAATTAAAGCAGTAAGCAGGTATAATGAGATTCAATAAGCAGGACAACATAGATAGACAACACACATCCAAGTTCCCTAAGGACACCCGCGGCTATACCAGCTTCGGCTCGTTACCGGTAAAGTAACCTGATCATGTCATCAAATATATATATATATATATATAAGCATTGAGATCATAGATGGAATGGGGTAAGAATGTCTCCCACCCATTAATCAATATTAGCGGGCACAAGGTATGAATGACTCTCGTCCCTATAGGTCAACTGGAAAGGGGTAAGAATTCCTCCCTTCCATACATTTATATAGATCACATCTGGAGTGGGGTAGACATGCCTCCCACCCATACTCAAAATAAGCTGGCATGGGGTATGCATGCCTCCCATCCACAATCGTTTAAAGTAGACAACATGGGGGTATGAATGCCTCCCATCCATAACACGTATCTCATCACTAGAAGTCACTGGAAAGGGGTAAGAATGCCTCCCTTCCATACATGTACTATCACACTGGCATGGGGTATAACTACCTCCCATCCAAACACGTATCTCATCACCAGGTGGCATCAGCATGTGCGCACTCACAATACAACCATGTCTATAATATACTACTTATGGAATTACCTCATAAGCATTCAAAGAATAATATCACAATCACAAACAATCATACAACCCATATCCACGTAAATGGTTATAATAATGTCCATACAAATATACCTAAGGCAAACCATGTCAAGTATCAATATCACATTTATAATTAAGGAAACTCCTCTTAAGTATCTGTTTCAAGACACTAACATATTCATCACATTTATATAAGGTACATGAGGCAACCCGCTCATGTACAGTATTGGCTAACCCCTGATTCATTCTTCATTCCTCTTATATCATTTCAAATACATTTAGGGATTTACAAAGCATTAAGAGGTGCTATGGACTACCTCTCCTAGGTAAGTCCCATTCAATAAATTCATTCCATTAACATAAGCCGTGCTTATTCCATTATCCTAAGGCATGTTATTACCTCCCTAATCCATTTCATTCAAGTTTCACCAAATCATAACAAGAGTTTACCAGGAAGGCATATAAATCTACTTCCTACTTTTATATTGAAGACAACACACCTCTGATCCAGGGTTTTTATTATTAAATCGTTGGTTTAGTGACCAAGCAACCATTTTATCTTATTTCAGCAATTCAAACGATTTGCACAGAAGCATTTAATCGACTAAACTTGCATAATTAAAATACTAAAACAAAGCAGTATTAAACTCTTTAAATGCTTCACTTAAATTAATGGGCAAGGAGAGGGACCCTACCTCAAGGTGGATCCATCCCTCCACTCTGACGCTTGACACTTTCTAGATAAGAGCCGCCTAAGCTCCGAAAAAGTGAAACCAACATGAACCTGCCAACGTACTAAGAAAAACACACTACGAACCTTAAACCAACTAAAGATAACAAATTGGGAGCTGCATAAACAAAGAACGGGTAAAAACCTTACCTCGGAATCAAACCGGCGGATCGAAATCACCGCAATCCGCCCCGCCTTCAGCGGCGGATGTCGTACGGACACCAACAAGGTCCTGAGGGACCTTTCGAATCACCCTATAAAAATCGGAACAAGAAAGAAACCGAAATCAACCAAACCCTAAACCCAGGGGTGCTTGGCCAAGCGAAATTAGGGCAAGGAGGAGCACTAAAATCGGCCAAGAAGGGAGGATGAAGGAGGAATTAGGCTTACCACAGAGATTCAAAGGAGGAATCTCCAAGAACGAAGGAGAGACCTTGATCAAGAGGAGGCCGGAAGGGGGGGGGGGGGGGTGTCGCGCGCGGATCAAGGGGAGCCCCTACCTGTGCATCGTGTAGGTTGAGTGAGGGTGAGGGAGAGTTAGTTTAGGTTATATTTTTAAATCATTTTAAATATTTTAAAAACCCAAAATAGGGCACGACGCACGGCTTCGGCCACACGGTTTGGAAAACCGTGCGCCAACCGTGCGTCCCCCACTGGACACCCAAGACACCCCACACGGGCTGACCACACAGTTTGGGGAAACCATGTGCAGGCCATGCAGACTCTTCTGGCTCCTTGTTTTAAGCCGCACAGTTTGGGCCACACGGTTTGGGAAACTGTATGCCAACCGTGCGCCTTCTGTTGTCTCTTAAAAACCAGCCATCTTCAGGTACGACGCACCCGAAACACATCAAGACACTCAGGAAACTTCTCAAGCCTTCGACTAACCCCAAAAACATTAAAAAGAAGGGTTAAAACCTTCGGAACCTCATTCCAAAGCCCGATTCTAAAATCGATCGGTTCAGTAATCGAAAAAGTTCATTTTCCCCCCACTTTTTAACAAGGTTCAAAACGCTGGTCATTACATACATAAATGAGTAACATCATCTCCCACTATATTCTTATTGACTATAAACCTTCTTAGACACATCAAACATAATACATATCTTCATATCCCAGGGGAAGGAAATATAAAAATGATTGACCTCAGATGCTCAGTATGGGTAAACAAGGGAGATATGTAATTATGATCATGAGAATAAGTGTATGATAACATAATCACGAAAATAAAATATCATACCCTATATATCAAAGATTATAAACATGAATCATGGAATAAATATTAGCAGTTCATAACACATGAATCATAATGAAATAAATAACATAATCCATTAAAGCATAATAAAGTAATAAATCATGGAATTATGGAAGACACATAAAAATATATAATGATTTCCATAGTAGTCAAGGCATCGCTACCAAAGACATCTTAGTGGAACAAGTCAGTTACTGAACCAGGTTCACACCCTGTTTCAGCCCTATATTATTAATCTCAATTCACTCCTCATCCCAGCCCTGTATTACTGAACTAAGTTTATTTCCCATTGCATCCTTATAATACTAAACTGAGTTAATTTATCATTCTATCCCTATTTATCTCATGAGATATAAATATTTACCCAATGTATTGAAATGATATATAGGTCCCACCCATCTCATAATGAAATCATACAAACATGTTTCACAAGATCATAAATAATCATATCATAACCCATGAAAAAATGGGTTTTATAAACATGTAATCATATTATAACCTATGAAAAAATATAGGTTTCATAATCATTTCATCATAAACACAACCCATGAAAAAAAGTAGGTTTCAAAATCATATAACCCGTGAACGAGAAACGAGGTTCATAAACATCATTCCATCAAAACATAATCTATGCAGAGAAAGAATATGAATGGATGCATTAAATAATTTCCCCCAAAAGTCCTGAGTGACACCAATAGATGTTATCTTAGATGATAAATAATTTTGAAAGATATTTTAAAAACATTTCTTGAGAAAAACATCCTTTTTTCATTGAAAAATTATTTTTAAAACATAAAATGTTTTCAAAAACCTTTTTCTTGGAAAAGAGATTCGAAAAATTATAATGAAATATTTTAAAACCATAAATTTTTTAAAATCATTTTTCTATGAAAATTATCTTCATGGATCATTTGAAAACATCCTTCAATATATTTTAAAAAGCATGGTTTTTGAATAAAACATATTTTTGACCGAAGATAGAAATATGATCATATTTTTAAAGAAACATTTTCTTAAATATATTATGTACCAATGAGTGAAAAAATGGTACTAAAAATGAATATGTCATGAGTTACTTGAGGATAAGAATAATCATGAGTTTTTTTGAGATATGGATCATATTATTTCAATAAATGAATAATAATCATAAAAAATCTTGATAAACGATGAGATTGTTTCAATAACCTCTTACTACATGGTAAATTGTGATCATAATATACATATAAGAAGTGTTGAGGGGGTGGAGAATTGAAATAAAATTACATAACTTGAGGGAGAATGTTACCTCTAATTCAGGTAACTCCTTTTGGTTTGTACCAAAGGAATTCCTTGGATTGATTTCTTCCCAAGAGGAATATTATGGGATGATGGGAGGGATATTGAGGAGCAATTTTGGTATATAATGGTCTAGCCAATGTGGATTTTGAGGTGTGAGGCATTGGTAGGAGAGGATGCTTTTTATAGTGGAGGAGTGGAACTCTTGTAAAATTTAGGAAAAGAAATTCCACCCACATTTTTCCCATGTCAAGTAGATCCAATAATGGACCCAATTTGAGAAAAGGTAGGATAGGGTCGAAATATGGCAAAAAAATGGCACTTAGACAAGTTTCTAGGTCATTTTTCCTTTTAAGACCAATGTTTAGTCCCTTATTATGTTTAATTTCACCTTAATCATTGTAATTAATTTTAATTACTTCCAATTTTTTTTTTCAAAAACTAATTTAAAATTATTATAAATTAAAAATTATTATGATTCCAAATAGGGAATTAATTTTTCCAAATTAAAATAAAAAAATATCTGAAAATAATTTAAATTTAATCTCATTGTCGGATCGAAAATATTGATTTTTAAAGTAAAAATGTTCAAAAGTTTTCTGTCTTTTTATATTCAATTTCAAGGTGAAATTTATTCCAATTACCCACATTGGGTTGATTAAATAATATGATCAAATTAAACTTTGAAATGAAATTGAAATATAATTTAACCCTATAAATAAATTAGATCAAAAAATAGTTTTGAATTAACGTCCGGTATTTTTCACTATTCATCAAAAAAATTAAATTTCTCTAAAAAATCAAAAAAATTGTTGTTAAGATAATTTAGACATTATAAATTCAAAAATTAAGTTTATTTTATCAAATTAAACATTGAAATGTTTCTAAAATTAATTTTATTGTTTTTCAAAGAAGGACATGAAAAGAAGTTCATTTGAGAAAATAGATTTTCTATACATATAAGGACTTTACCAAAAATTACATCTTTCCTTATCAAAAAGATTTATTTATATGAAAAAATAATATTTTTTTTAAAAATTAGTTATTACTATTCATATTACTAAGTTGAACGTTTAGGTTATAATTATATCATTTAAATAATTATATATATATATAAAGATGTTTTGTAGAAACTAAGTGTTTCAAGTAATGTATGCTAACATAGTATTACACATAAAGTTATCCCAAAAATTATCGTGTTTAACATAGGCTAAGTCGGTGTTTCCTGTAACTTATGACAAGCTAGTGCCATGTGAATGGAATTTTTGACTTAGTGCAAGGCAACATATCGATGAAAAATTAATTTATTCGAGGAAAAAAGATCTATAAAAACTCAGGGTTTTACATTCTACCCCCCATAAAATGAAATTTTCCCTAAAATTTCATCATTAGGGTAGAAAAAATGAGGATAATTATGCTTCATCATACCCTCAAGTGCCCACGTAGATTCCTCTAACTGGTGATTTCTCTACAAAACTTTAACCAGGTGAATGATCTTGTTTTGTAGAACATTCTCTGAATGATCCCCAATTTCTTCAGGTTGTTACTCATAAGAAAAATCCTCTTTCAGTGGTATGACATCTAATTTTTGTACATGTGAAGGGTCATGTATGTACTTCCTTAGGATAGATACAAGTAACACATACTGGGCTTGAGAGAGTTTTGGAGGAAGTGCCAAGCGATAGGCTACTATCCCGGTACGATCAAGAATTTCAAAGGGAATGATATAAATAAGATTTAGTTTCAATTTATTCCCAAATCTTATAAATTTCATCATGGGTGAGATTCATAGAAACACCTTTTCAAAAACCTCAAATTCTAGATCATTCCATCGGTTATCAACATAACTTTTCTGCCATCTTTGAGATACCTTGATATGTTGCTGAATGGTTCTAACCTTCTCAACCATTTATTTAGCGATATTAGGCCCCAATAGCTTTATTTCTACAACCAAATCCCATCACGTTGGAGCTCTACATTTATTCCCATAGAGGGATTTGTAAGGTGACATCGAAATGCTCGAGTGAAAGATATTGTTCTAAGAAAACTAAACTATAGGAAGGTGTTGATACCTACCACCTTTGAAATCCAGGGAAAAAGATATCAACATATACTCTAGGGTTTGAATTGTTATTTCAGAATGACAATTTGTCTGAGGATAAAAAGATGTTTTGAAACTCAATTATATATCAAGTGTTTGCTGAACACTTCTCCAGAACTTTTAGGTACACCTTGGATCCTGATCCGATAAAATAGAATGTGGTACTCCATGAAACCTTACCACTTCCTTAATTTATATCCTAGAAAGATGATCTGGATAGAAGTCTTATCTAATAGAGGTGAAGTTCATTGAATTAGTAATGAGATCTAATACCACCCATATTACATTAAACCCTTTAGAGGTTTTGGGTAGTCTAGTGAAAAAATCAGTAGTGATGTTCTCCTATTTCCATTCTAGTATGGGTAAGGGATGAAACATAAACTTTTAATTTTTTCTTTCAGCCTTAACTTGTTTTCATACCAAGCACTATGATACAAACTCTGCGATATCTCCCTTTTTCCCGTCCCACCAAAAGTATTCTTTCAAGTTCCTATACTTATTTGTACTTCCAGGATGAATAGAGAATGAATAACTATGATATTCCTCTAATAGATACTTATTAAAATATGGTATGGAAAAAACACATACATGGTTACTAAACCTTATCATTCCATCTTGATCAAGGTTATAATTAGGGAAAATTTATAACTTTCCATTTCA
Organism: Viscum album; assembly: GCA_963277665.1. NCBI lineage: Eukaryota > Viridiplantae > Streptophyta > Magnoliopsida > Santalales > Viscaceae > Viscum > Viscum album. Next base: position 875,207,575 of record OY728160.1, on the reverse strand, counting down.
ACTCAACATCTTCCTTCATACCCTCTTTAATCTTTACTTGGATAGAGGGTTGAATATTCATTTAATAAAGAGAATATTTACCCTTCCATGAAAATTTATAGATCCATCCTTTGAAAATATAGAAATATTGGATATTTCATGATCCTCATCATGGATAATCTATAATGATCCTAATAACTCAATGCATTGGCCACCTTGTTTGCTTTCTTAGGGTGTTAATGTATTTAGAAGTCGTAATTCATTATAGACTCTGACCATATTCTCTGGTGCATGTTCAAATCCTTTTGTGTGAATATAGTTTTCATATTTTTCCCCATAAATATAAGGCCTCCATATCTATAATTCAAAAATTACTGCTGTTAACTCGAAATCCTGAGTTGGGAAATTTTTCTCATGAATATTCAACTATCATGAGGCATAAGTGATAACAATGTTATTATTTATAATAACACATCCCAATCCCTTATTGGATACATCTATATATATTAAAATCCCTTATCCACTATAGGGTAATGTAAGCATTGGTGTGCTGACTATCCTTCTCTTTAGTTCTATGAAATTTTCCTCACACTCATCTATCCAGAGGAACCTAACACCCTTCCAAATTAACATGGTCATATGATTAGATTTTCATGAGATATTATCCACAAAATATCAATAATATATATCTAAACTATAAAATTTATGGATCTTAGTCACCATAGTTGGTCTAGGTCGTCATTCAATTGCCTCCATCTTCAATAGATCCACTGCTATACCATCTCTTGAGATTATGTGACCCAGAAAAGAAACCTTTTGCAGCCAAAAATTCACAATTTATAAATTTTTCATATAGTTTATCTTTCCTTTGGGTCCTTAGTAAAATTATCAAGTGATCTTAAGGATCTTCCTTAATCTTTTATAAGATATGAATATCATCTATAAGGACTACCACAAACATATCAAGGTAACCTCTAAAGACTCTATTCATTAAATCCATGACGATTTTAGGGGAATTAGTAAGACCAAAAGTAATAACTATATATTTATAGTGTCCATACCTTTTACGAAATGTATTCTTGGGTATATACTCTTTATTGACCCTCAATTGATGATATCCAAAACACAATTCAATCTTGAAAAAGTATTGAGCTCTGTATAATTGATTAAACAAATCATTAATATAGGGAAGATGATACTTGTTCTTTATTGTGAACTTTTTTAATTCTCCATAATCAATGAAGAGTCACATTGATCAATATTTATTTTCACAAAAAGAATGGGTGCACCCCAAGGTGACACACTTGAACAAATGAATCCCTTATCAAGATTTTCTTGGAGATTCTTCTTCAATTATTGCAACTCAATCAGGTCCATTCTATAAGGAGTCTTTGAAATTTGTGTGGAACTAGGTATGAATTGTATTGAGAAATCATATTACTTTTTAGTGGAAGTCTAGGAAAAGATTCTTGAAATACAGCCAAAAATTCTCAAACAATAGGCATATCATTAATGACAATTTTCTCCCCAACCATTGGATATAAACAACCCTTTTGAATGGGAATTAGTACCCATACTCTTGATAAAATCTCTACAAGAAGTTCATGATTATCATCAAATTGATGGATGATCATAAGAGGGATTGAAATATCAAACTTGACATCCCTTCCTTGAAAATTTATGTGGGATTTATGCAGATAAAGACAATCAATTCATAATATGACATAAAATTCAACCAAAGGAAGAATGATAACATTTGTAGGAAGCACATTCCCACCATTTTCAATCGGAGAGGATTCATAGACTTGGGATGCAGTAATCGTACCATTAAGGGTTTTCATTTCTAATTACACATCTAACTGTTTTGGTGGAATCTTAAAACCCTCAAAACATTATTTATATGTGAAATATTGGGTATATAAAGATTGAAATAAGACATTAATAGTTCTAGAGAAGTGTACCTTTCACCACATTTTTATCACACCCCTCATCAAAAATAATGATTAAATGATATTTGGCCTTGTACCATGGATTAATAGGTTTTTGAGGTTTATCATCATCACCAAACCTTAGGTTTTGGAATAGGTTAGCATAATTCCCATTCTCCTTACACTTGTAGAATTGAAGCGGGGGAGGTACATTCTTTGCATATTTCTCCCCACTATTATTTTGAAATAACTTATTCTAATTATTTCATTAATAAATTGCTCTATGAATTTCATTTTAAAACATAAAATATTTACTTGAACCCTTAATAGAAATTCCTCAATGATTCTTCCCACATTTAGATCCTAAATGAAAACTCATATTCTTTTGTCTATGGTTTTTAGAGTTTTATTTGAACTAAATAATCCTTTTCTTCTCAAAACCATGTGGTTGGTAGAACACTCCAACCTATATTTCAACCTTTATTGTACATCAAAAAATCTATTTGAAGCTAATAAAGTCTCTTATATACAAAACACTTCTAAGACTTTGATTTAGACCACCGAAGAACCTATCAACCTTACTCTCAGGATGGATGATACTTCCTAAAGCATACCTCATAAGTCTCATGAAATTAGCCTCATAGGTACCAACAAATTCATAATCCTTTTTCTTAAATTCAAGGAACTCTTTCTCCATATTGGTATAATGAATCAGAGGAAAGTACTTATTGAAAAATTAGTTCTTGAACTCATCCCAATCCATGGATTAAATCTCATATTTCTTCCTTACAAGATTGATTAGAGTCAAAAAATGGTCCACTTCACCTTCTAAATGATAAACATCGAGAATACAATTATCATGCTCTAAACACTAGAGAAAGGAGAATATATTTTTAGTAGTAATGATCCATTTTTCAATGACAATTGGATCAAAAGACCCTCTGTAAGAAGGTGAAAATTTCTTCATGAAAGGCTCAACATAATGTTGTTCCCTCAATTTCTCATTTATAATTACACCATGATTCATATCTTGAGAAATATGTATGAGGATAAAGACATGATTTTCCATTCCCTATCCCATAGAATTTAGTTTCTCAGGAGTAAAATCATTGCAATTTCTGTTCAATCACTGTTAACACGGTTCCTTTGGGTTCTTTCCATTGACTAAAACCAAAATCATAGATTAAGAAAAAATTACCAAAATGAGGAACCATACAATCATGAAAAGTCACTTATAAGATGTATAAATTATGAAACCTTCCTTAATATATGACAATATAGGTTTATTAAAGGTTATTCATAGCTAACATCAATTTAAATACTTCGTGATAGCTCATGAAGAGTTTGTGAATTTTCAAAGCACATATCCTAGGAGTGTAAAAACAGGTGTAAAGAAAGGCCTGTTGTCATGTACTAGATTACCCAGAGTGAGGCCCGAAACATCTTGATGGAGTTGTTACCCCTTGGTACATCTATATAAGAGCCAGTCCCACTTATAGTATCCAAATATGGATGTATTTCTAGAAAAACACTACCTCTATCCTTCACTAAAATTATAGGAAGTTTTACTATGGATTTCCTTATCCTTAGACTCATCCTTAGACATTTCCTTAAGGTCCTCACTAAGGTTTTCTCATCCTATATCCCAAATTTTAACTAAAACTTTTCTCTGAAACAAACTATAGCTTCCTTTGATTATAATACATTAACATTACATTACTTTTTAAGAATACATAAAACATTATAGAAACAGACACCCAAAGATTATACTAGTCTAGTGACATTAAAAACATGGAAAATTAAACATAGATACATAAATGAGCTACATAATCTCCCACTAAGTTCTTCTTGACTATCACCCTTCTTAGACATATCAAACACAATACATATCTTCATAACCTAGGGGAAGGAAATATAAAAAGTGTGAGATCAGATGCTGAGTAAGGTTAAACAAGGGAGATACATAATCAAAATCATGAGCACAAGGTTATGAGAACATGATCATGAAAATAGAATATCATACCCTACATATAAAAGATCATAAATAGGAATCATGGCATAAATATTGGCAGTTCATAAGACACGAATCATAAGGAAATACAGAACATAATATATTAAATCATAACAAAGGAATAAAACATAGAATTGAGGCACCCACATAAGAATATATAATTATTTCCATAGTAGTAAAGGAATAGCTTCTAAGGCCATCTTAGCGGACAAAGTCCTTTACTGAATTGGGTTCACATCCCATTCCATCCCTATATTACTGAACTGAGTTAGGTCTTCCTTCCATCCCTGTAATACTGAATAGAGTTCATTTCTTGTTCCAATCCTATATTACTGGACCAAGTTCATTTTTCATTCTATCAATGTTTACTTTATGAAATTTAAATCTTTACCCAATGCATTGTAGGGAGATATATGTCCCAAATATATCATAATGAAACCATACATACATGTACCACAAGATTATAAATAATCCTATAGTAATCCATTAAATGAAATGGGTATTGCAAATATGTAATTTCATCATAACCTATGTAAAAAATAAAGGTTTCATAATCATTTCATCATAAACATAACCTATTAAAGGGAGAGGGTTTCAAAAGCATATAACTTGTGAAATAGAAATGAGTTTCATAAATATCATGCCATCAAAACATGATCCATTTTGAGAAAGAATATAAATGGAAATATTGAATAATTTCCCCAAAAAATATTCAATAACACCAAAAAAATTTATCTTAGATGTCAAATAATTTTTAAATATCATTTAAAAAATTTCTTGAGGATGATATCCTTTCTGTATTATAAAAAATTCTTTTAAAACAAATTTTTTTATAAAACCTTTTTCTAGGAAAAAATCATTGAAAAATTATAAATAATGATTTGAAAACCATAAAACCTATTAATAATAATTTTTTATTTGAAAATTATCTTCAAGGATCATTTGAAAACAATTCTGAAAACATTGTTTTTCAATAAAACAGATTTCTAAAAAAATATTGAAATACTATCATATTTTCATAAAATAACACTTTCTTATATATATTATGTAACAAAGAGTGGAAAATGGTACTAAAAAATGAATATATCATGAATTACCAGAGGATAATAAAATTAATTAGTTTTCCTGAGATGTGTATTATAATATTTCAATAAAGAAATCACAATCATAAACAATCTCGATAAATGATGAGATTATTTCAATAAAATATAACCACATTGTAACTTGGGATCATACTCTACATGTAAGAAAATAATGTTACATTAAGATTAAAATATCATGAAATTATGTATATTTAATATATAACATGTCAAATGGAAGTATATAAACCTTGAAAAAGAATATAGGTGCATAATAAAACTTGTTCTTCATAGATGGAAAACTGAGACAAAACTGTCTTACCGATTTGGTAAATTTTGAAACATTCACCATAAGAAATAAAGATAATATAATGGATATGTAAAATTATATAAATTTAATTATAATAATAATTTAATACATCTATGGTTAGTATACACACCTCACAAAATTAATGGGTGGTGAATAATGCATATATCCCACAAAAATAAAAAGTGAGATGATATGACAACCCTGCTTTTTATTACAACTTAAACATGCTTTATTACATAAAACTTCACTTGATACAACAAAGAAGATCGAGAGGTTTAGTGTCTTTGGGGATTAGGATCATTACATAAAAACTTTAAACATGAAATACAACATCCTTATTGAAAACTTCCTTTACATGACCACTACATTCCTTCGTACTTAGCATTGCATGGGATAACCTGAGGACATGCATAAGAAAAGGGTGAGCTATAAAGCCCAGTAAGGGAGTACACAATGAATAACATGAGGAGTACAATACATGTTAGGCAATAGGCATATCAATAGAGCATAAGAGAGACATGAACATAAAGGCATGATAAAGCATGATAATCATAACATGGAAATGTGGCAACAACACTTAACATTGAATTAGCATGAGCCAAGGCTCATTGCACATGGAGCATGAGTAAACCCTCATTGCACTTGAAGCACGAGTAAACCCTCGTTGCACTTGATTTAGCATGAGTCAACACTCATTGCACATGACGTATCATGATACTATACTTTACCCAATGCATTGTAGCGCTATAAAGGGCGCACCCTTCTTAAACATTTCATTTCATGCATAAGTGTGCCACATGGATCATAAAACATGGATTCATAAAACATAATCATTTATTCCACGATAAAGGAATGTGGAATTAATACATGAAACTTTACAATCAATAAGTAAACGTGCATAAAGGTGAATACCCTTGATGGAGAAATGGGCATGGTATTCACTACACAATGATATTGGCTTAGAAAATCGGTGTGATTTCGGCAGCGTAACGGCGTGACATAAGAATCCATAAAAAAAGGCTGATGAGAGAGAAAGGGGTTCCTCATCATATTTACATGTAATGGACAGTAATAAGGTCATATAGATACATGTCCCAACAATTGAAAAGGAATTTAGATTCATGATACAAAAGTATTGCTTGAATATAGAAGAGGAGAAAAAGGTTCCTTTCGGAATTTCGGCATAGTAACGGGTGTACATGGGAGGAATTTAATGAGAGAGAAAGGGGTATCCCATCATTCGAACAATAAGAGGGCAGTATGGGAGAGGTGCGAAACCATACCCCAACATTCATAAATTAAATTAAAAGGGCAATACAACTTAAAGAAAATTGACAAAAATGAGAAAGGAAGAAAAAACCCTTACTTGGAAGTATGCTTCCAAAGGCTAGAGAGAGGCTTGTGAGAGGCTTCTTGGGAGCTTTGGGAACCTTGAGAGGATTCTAGAGAGAGTAGGGCAGAGTTTGGACGAACTTCAAGGGCTTTGGGTGAGGAGGAAGTGGGAGCTTGGGTGGGTTTATATAGGAAAGGTGAGAGAATTCTTTATTATTTAGGTTTGGGACCCCTTATATTAAAATAATCCAAACCACAAACCATCCCATGGTATTTGCCCATGGTTTCTGGAAAAGGGAAGAGGAAAACAATATTTTACAAGGCCAAGGTCCGAACGTATTAAAAAATTAGGGTTGCTTATGTGGAGGTGAGTCACACTCCCATGAAAATTAATTTAAAAAGGCAAAGTGTTGAATAAGTCTTGAGGGCTCCATTAATGCTTTGAAAAGTGAGTCAAACAAACCCAAAACCTCATTATTTTATTGATAAAACACATATTGGCCGAACATAAGGATTATGGTATTTTATTACATCACCATTGGGTCATTATGATGTCATAAAACACATTATATATTTAAATGGTATTTAATTTTTACCCAAAAATTTGACTGTCTCAGAAAATTATGAAAAATTCACCGTTGGATAATTTCGACGTCCTGATTCCAAAAATAATATTTATTTTATCTAAATAATTTTCTAAATATGTGAATTTTCACTTTTAAAATAAAAACCGACATTTATAAAAAATTCACGGGTTTTGACAGAAATGGCTTTCAAACCTTAATAAAAATTTTAATTGCATTCATAAAATTATAAGATCATTTATATTTAATAAAAATTAATTTAATATTAATAATAATATTTTATTAAAATATTATTTAATTCAAAAATCCTTTAATTTAATAAAATATAATTCTTAATTAAATAATAACTAAAAACATCATTTGTACTTTAAAAACTAATTACAATGCATCAAAAATGACTAGAAATTATATTCATTATTATATAGAAAAATAATGTACATGAACATGGTGCTACTTATTTGTTACATAACCCCTTAAAATAGCCGCATAAGACCTAAGGGTAAGGTGTGCGATGGTGACAGACTCTTGGGGTTGCTCGGATAACATCGCTCGAGTGGTAATCTCTATCAACTTCCATTTTTCCCGTAGACGATCACGTTCGAGCTTGACTTGATGAAGCTCAGCTTGGGCTTGGTCAAGGGCAAAGCCCAAAGACGCCACCTCCTTTCCGAGCTCCGACAAATGGGCTTCGTAAGGGGCAATTCTACTGGATGAGGCCATCGCTTCCTTTGTCTGAGTAGAAAATTGGTTCGTTAAAGACTTATATTTAAACTACCCAGATGATCACTGTTCAACGGCTATAAAAGTAACGGTCACAAATCTTAACGTAAAACTTAAAGAAGTTGACATCTTATAAAAACATTTTTCATAAAGAAACATTTAACTGGATCAAGAGGGATTTTCCATTAATGAAACTTTGGGTCGTTACAACATTCCCCCCTTAAGAAATTTCGCCCTCGAAATTTTCCTTTTCCCACACTAAAACAAATGTGGGTAACTTAGCTTCATCATATCCTCCGACTCCCAAGTTGCTTCTTCAAACTTGTGGTTTCTCCACAACACCTTGACGAGGGGCATTGTCTTATTTCGTAAAACTTTTTCTCTACGATCTAAGATCTTCACTGGTTGCTCCTCATAAGAAAGATCGTCTTCTAATTGTACCACCTCGGAAGAGAGTACATGTGAAGGGTCTGGTATGTACTTCCTTAAGAGGGATACATGGAAGACATCATGCACCTTGGCCATAGTAGGTGGAAGTGCTAGTCGATAGGCCACAGCCCCAACACGATCAAGAATCTCGAAGGGGCCGATGTACCTTGGACTTAACTTCCCTTTCTTTCCAAACCTCATGACCTTCTTCCACGGAGATATGCGTAAAAACACCATGTCTCCGACTTTAAACTCAAGGTCTCGTCGACGATTATCTGCATAACTCTTCTGTCGACTTTGGGCTGCCTTGATATGCTGCTGAATGGTTTTCACCTTCTCTACCATTTCTTCGACCATTTCTGGTCCAAGCAGCTTACGTTCACCGACCTCATCCCAACATGCCGGTGTTCTGCACCTTTTCCCATATAGGGCTTCATATGGTGCCATTTGGATGCTCGAGTGGAAACTATTATTATAAGAGAACTCAACTAGAGGAAGATGTTGATCCCATCCTCCTTTAAAGTCCATTGAGCACGCTCTCAACATATCCTCAAGTGTTTGGATAGTCCGCTCGGATTGGCCATCAGTTTGAGGATGATAGGCCGTACTGAAGTTCAGTTCAGTATTCAGAGCATGTTGAAGACTCTTCCAAAACTTAGAGGTAAATCTTGGATCTCGGTCCGACACAATAGATAGTGGTACTCCATGCAACCGTACCACTTCCCTGATATATATCCGTGCCAGTTGATCCAAAGAGAAATCCTCTCGAATAGCAATGAAGTGTGCAGTCTTTGTAAGACGATCCACAATAACCCAGATTGCATTGTTGCTTTTGGATGTCCTTGGAAGTCCAGTGACGAAGTCCATGGTGATGTTCTCCCATTTCCATTCTGGTATGGGCAATGGTTGCATCATCCCCTTAGACTTCTGCCTCTCTGCCTTCACTTGCTGACACACCAGGCACTTTGATGTATATTCGGCGATCTCCTTCTTCATATTATCCCACCAAAAATTTTCTCGGAGATCTCGATACATCTTTGTGCTCCCTGGGTGAATAGAGAAATTTGAACTATGTGCATCATCCAAAAGTTCCTTCTTCAGCTCCGAACTTGATGGGACACATAGTCTTTTCCCAAACCGCACAATTCCTTCTTCATTAACATTAAACTCTGAGGATTTTCCCTTTTTGATAGCTTCCACTTTTTCTTGGATTCTCGCATCATCCTTTTGAGCATCCTTTAACCTTTCCAAAAGAGATGGTTGAGCAATAATTTGTGAAAGGATTGATGATGGTCCCTTCTTTATGATTCCCACATCCATCTTCATCAAGTCTAAGAAGATTGGATCCTTCTCAACTCTCATCATTGATAGAATTGCTGGATCCTTTCTACTTAGGGCATCCGCTACCTTGTTCGCCTTCCCAGGGTGGTAATGTATTGAACAGTCATAATCCTTTATGAGCTCTATCCATCTTCTCTGGCGCATATTAATCTCTTTCTGTGTGAATATATATTTAAGACTCTTGTGGTCAGTATATATCTCACATTTCTCTCCATAGAGATAATGCCGCCAGATTTTCAAGGCAAAGATCACCGCCGCCAACTCCAGATCATGCGTTGGATAGTTTCTCTCATGGATTTTCAACTGTATTGAGGCATAGGATATCACTTTATCATTCTGCATCAGCACACATCCTAAGCCCTTCTTCGAAGCATCACTGAATACCACAAAAAGCTCCCCACTTGTGGGTAAAGTGAGCACAGGTGCAGTGATAAGCCTCCTTTTCAACTCCTTGAAGCTTTCTTCGCATTCATCACTCCAAGCAAACTTTACTCCCTTTCGAGTTAGCTTGGTAAGAGGTTTGGACAATCGTGAGAAGTTTCTCACAAATCGTCGATAATATCCAGCTAACCCCAAGAAGCTACGGATATCAGTTACCGATGTTGGCCTCGGCCATCCCTCAATTGCATCTGTTTTGGAGGGGTCCACAGATATCCCATTGCTTGTGATGATATGGCCCAAGAATGAGACCTCCTTCAACCAGAACTCACACTTGCTGTACTTGGCATAGAGCTTCTCCTTGCGCAAAGTCTCCAGTACAGTTCTTAAATGCTCCTCATGGTCCTCCTTGGTTTTGGAGTATATTAGAATATCATCTATAAAGACTATCACAAATTTATCTAGGTAATCTCTAAAGACTCTATTCATCAAGTCCATGAATATTGCTGGAGCATTGGTGAGTCCAAAAGGCATTACTATGAATTCATAGTGCCCGTACCTTGTACGAAAAGCAGTCTTGGGGATATCTTCCTTCTTCACCCTTACTTGATAATATCCCGACCGCAAGTCGACCTTGGAGAAGTATTGTGCTCCACGCAGCTGATCAAACAAGTCATCGATTCTTGGGAGAGGATACTTGTTCTTTATCGTGATTTTGTTAAGTTCACGATAATCGATGCAAAGCCGCATTGACCCATCCTTCTTCTTGACGAAGAGGACTGGTGCACCCCATGGTGATGCACTTGGGCGTATAAACCCTTTATCCAGATTCTCCTGTAGTTGTTTCTTCAGTTCTTCAAGCTCAACCACAGCCATTCTATATGGAGTCTTGGATATTGGTAGCGCCCCAGGTATAAGTTCAATTGAGAACTCAACATCTATTCTTGGAGGAAGACCAGGAAGTTCCTTGGGAAATACTTCAGCGAATTCCCTCACAATAGGCATTTCTTCAAGGGTGGTTTCTTCCTTGGACTCAATCATCTGAGCCAGATATGCGTGCTCATAAGGTAGTAATATCCATGCTTGAGATGATGGAGCTAAAGGAGATTCATCTTCCTCCTGACACTTGTAAAGAATCGGGGGTCGATTCTCCATATGGAGTGTGATTTCCCTCTCCCGACAATTTATGTTGGCTCTATATAAGGAAAGCCAATCCATGCCAAGAATTGCATCAAATTCCACCAAAGGGAGTATGACGAGGTTCGCTGGGAAATTCAATCCACAGATTATAACAGGGGAGGACTTATACTCATGGGATGCAATGATTGCCCCATTTGCCGTACTCACTGACATCTTTACTTCCATGATTTGTGGTGGTGCAGGGATTATTCTACTAAACTTTTGAGATATAAAAGAATGCGTAGAACCTGAATCAAAAAGTACGTTCGCTATTATTGAATGAATAACTAGCGTACCTGTCACCACTTCGTTGTCGGGGTTCACTTCGGCAGAAGTGATGGAAAAAGCTCTTCCTTGCTGTCTTGGAGGTTGTTGATTGCCTCCGATAACCCTTGGATTAGGGCACTGATTCGCAAAATGACCCGGTTCTTTGCATTTGAAGCATTGAACAACGCGTTGAGGTTCGAACAGAGCGTTCCACCCCTCCGTCGCAGCCGCGGGTCCTTCTTGCTGACAGTTAACAGCTAGGTGCCCTTCTCTTCCACACTTGAAGCATTTTCTTGTCCCCCTAAGGCAATTTCCAGGGTGCTTATTTCCACACTTTTGGCAAGTGGGGTGCTGGAATTTCTTAGCGCCGTTGGATTTATCCATCGGACCACCAGCATTGAAGTCCACCTTCCGCTTCTTGTCCCCATGATACCCCTGTGATTCTACGATCTCCATTTCAACCTTGAGGGCACATCGGACAATTCTCTCATAGCTGTCGAAGTCACGGATCGCTAATGCTTTCCGCAAGCTAGGCTTCATCCCACCAAAGAAGCGATCAACCTTGCATTCGGGGGTAACGACAAATCCGGAAGCGTATCGTGCAAGCCTTGTGAAGTTTGCCTCGTACGCTCCCACAGATTCCTCATCTTTCTGCTTGAGGGAAAGGAAGTCCCTTTCCATCTTAAGACGGAGGGTGCGTGGAAAATATTTATCGAAAAACATCTTCCGGAATAACTTCCATTCCAAAGCCTCGATCTCCTCCTCAGGCTTCATATTTTTGATCAACGTCCACCATTGATCAGCTTCACCCTCCATACGATAAGCCGCCAGGAGAACCTTCTCTTTTTCAGAGCATTGGAGGATGGAGAATATCTTTTCAATGGAGTTGATCCATTGTTCAGCAATCGTGGGATAAGATGATCCACTAAAAGTAGGAGGCCTTTGTCTCATGAAGCTTTCAATAGCGACTTGTTCTTTCTTAGGGGGGGTTGAACGTTCCTCTTGACCAGTGTTTCTATTCAAAACTTGAGTTAGCTGAGAGAGAAGCGTGACAAAGTTCGCGATTCCCGCTCCCATTGGATTGGGAATCTCATAAGTACAATCATCACACTGATCTTCACAACGGTTGTTAGCCCGAGTTCTCCTATTACCGGCCATTGGCTGGAATAAAAGGAAAGTTAGGGGTAACACATAAAGGGTAATCCAAAGACAAAAGTTTATGACTTATAAATAAACTTTAATCTCTTCAACTCATGAGTCTATAGGATTCAATCCAGGCTTTTCATGATCTTCCTTCTAACATATATTCTTAGGGGCATTTTTCCCTTAATAAGGGTTCATACTAAGATTGTGAATTTATCAAAACATATCCCCCGGGAGTGTCGTAACCAAGAGTGCAGCAAGGCCCGTTGTCGTGCACCAGTTCCCGTTCGAGTCTAGCTCAAAGCGGTGTTTTCGGGTTTTACCCCTAGGATACATCTGTGCCAGAGCCGCCTCTACCTGCTCGTATCCAGACAGGGATGTATTTGTTTGATAAAACACTTACTTAGTATTTACCAAAACTTAGGGATGTTTTTATTATGCTTAGTCTTGTATCTAAGGATTTACTAGTGTTTCCTAATCCCAAAAATAACTAAACCTATCCTCTGATACCAACTATGACAACCCTGCTTTTTATTACAACTTAAACATGCTTTATTACATAAAACTTCACTTGATACAACAAAGAAGATCGAGAGGTTTAGTGTCTTTGGGGCTTAGGATCATTACATAAAAACTTTAAACATTAAATACAACATCCTTATTGAAAACTTCCTTTACATGACCACTACATTCCTTCGTACTTAGCATTGCATGGGATAACCTGAGGACATGCATAAGAAAAGGGTGAGCTATAAAGCCCAGTAAGGGAGTACACAATGAATAACATGAGGAGTACAATACATGTTAGGCAATAGGCATATCAATAGAGCATAAGAGAGACATGAACATAAAGGCATGATAAAGCATGATAATCATAACATGGAAATGTGGCAACAACACTTAACATTGAATTAGCATGAGCCAAGGCTCATTGCACATGGAGCATGAGTAAACCCTCATTGCACTTGAAGCACGAGTAAACCCTCGTTGCACTTGATTTAGCATGAGTCAACACTCATTGCACATGACGTATCATGATACTATACTTTACCCAATGCATTGGAGCGCTATAAAGGGCGCACCCTTCTTAAACATTTCATTTCATGCATAAGTGTGCCACATGGATCATAAAACATGGATTCATAAAACATAATCATTTATTCCACGATAAAGGAATGTGGAATTCATACATGAAACTTTACAATCAATAAGTAAACGTGCATAAAGGTGAATACCCTTGATGGAGAAATGGGCATGGTATTCACTACACAATGATATTGGCTTAGAAAATCGGTGTGATTTCGGCAGCGTAACGGCGTGACATAAGAATCCATAAAAAAAGGCCGATGAGAGAGAAAGGGGTTCCTCATCATATTTACATGTAATGGACAGTAATAAGGTCATATAGATACATGTCCCAACAATTGAAAAGGAATTTAGATTCATGATACAAAAGTATTGCTTGAATATAGAAGAGGAGAAAAAGGTTCCTTTCGGAATTTCGGCATAGTAACGGGTGTACATGGGAGGCATTTAATGAGAGAGAAAGGGGTCTCCCATCATTCGAACAATAAGAGGGAAGTATGGGAGAGGTGCGAAACCATACCCCAACATTCATAAATTAAATTAAAAGGGCAATACAACTTAAAGAAAATTGACAAAAATGAGAAAGGAAGAAAAAACCCTTACTTGGAAGTGTGCTTCCAAAGGCTAGAGAGAGGCTTGTGAGAGGCTTCTTGGGAGCTTGGGGCACCTTGAGAGGATTCTAGAGAGAGTAGGGCAGAGTTTGGACGAACTTCAAGGGCTTTGGGTGAGGAGGAAGTGGGATCTTGGGTGGGTTTATATAGGAAAGGTGAGAGAATTCTTTATTATTTAGGTTTGGGACCCCTTATATTAAAATAATCCAAACCACAAACCATCCCATGGTATTTGCCCATGGTTTCTGGAAAAGGGAAGAGGAAAACAATATTTTACAAGGCCAAGGTCCGAACTTATTAAAAAATTAGGTTTGCTTATGTGGAGGTGAGTCACACTCCCATGGAAATTAATTTAAAAAGGCAAAGTGTTGAATAAGTCTTGAGGGCTCCATTAATGCTTTGAAAAGTGAGTAAAACAAACCCAAAACCTCATTATTTTATTGATAAAACACATATTGGCCGAACATAAGGATTATTGTATTTTATTACATCACCATTGGGTCATTATGATGTCATAAAACACATTATATATTTAAATGGTATTTAATTTTTACCCAAAAATTTGACTGTCTCAGAAAATTATGAAAAATTCACCATTGGATAATTTCGATGTCCTGATTCCAAAAATAATATTTATTTTATCTAAATAATTTTCTAAATATGTGAATTTTCACTTTTAAAATAAAAACCGACATTTATAAAAAATTCACGGGTTTTGACAGAAATGGCTTTCAAACCTTAATAAAAATTTTAATTGCATTCATAAAATTATAAGATCATTTATATTTAATAAAAATTAATTTAATATTAATAATAATATTTTATTAAAATATTTTTTAATTCAAAAATCCTTTAATTTAATAAAATATAATTCTTAATTAAATAATAACTAAAAACATCATTTGTACTTTAAAAACTAATTACAATGCATCAAAAATGACTAGAAATTATATTCATTATTATATACAAAAATAATGTACATGAACATGGTGCTACTTATTTGTTACATAACCCCTTAAAATAGCCGCATAAGACCTAAGGGTAAGGTGTGCGATGGTGACAGACTCTTGGGGTTGCTCGGATAACATCGCTCGAGTGGTAATCTCTATCAACTTCCATTTTTCCCGTAGACGATCACGTTCGAGCTTGACTTGATGAAGCTCAGCTTGGGATTGGTCAAGGGCAAAGCCCAAAGACGCCACCTCCTTTCCGAGCTCCGACAAATGGGCTTCGTAAGGGGCAATTCTACTGGATGAGGCCATCGCTTCCTTTGTCTGAGTAGAAAATTGGTTCGTTAAAGACTTATATTTAAACTACCCAGATGATCACTGTTCAACGGCTATAAAAGTAACGGTCACAAATCTTAACATAAAACTTAAAGAAGTTGACATCTTATAAAAACATTTTTCATAAAGAAACATTTAACTGGATCAAGAGGGATTTTCCATTAATGAAACTTTGGGTTGTTACAGATGAAATCCCCATACCTTGTGTCTTGGATCTCTTCGTACTAATGAAATATTCCTATATAATAAATTTAATTTTATTATAAATATTTTATATAAGAAAATTCATATATATAATACCATATATGGTTTTATTATGGATTTATATTACCCACTTGTTAATAATCTTATGTTAAGGTTTCACTTCAGGTAATATTCGCATTGTTCTTTGCATGTGTTTTAATTTGTTTTATCTTTGGTCCTTATACTTATATCATTATTTATAGAAGGTAAAACATGATATAAATATAATTTATATAATTTATATTTTTATTATAATGTTTAATATAATATAGAAGTATGGATTGGAATACACCATTCATGGATATGGTAAGCCATACGTATGCATGGATGTTGTTTCCATTTTTATTGTTGTATTGAAAGAAAGAAAGAAAATGAAATATATGTATATATATATATATTAAAATTATAGTATAATTATTATTTCATATACATCATAAAATTTCATTAAACACATCCTTAATTCATTTCATGTAGTGTGTGAACGAATCATATCGCTTTGAGGGGGCGGTAGTCCACATTTCCTCAAATGAAATTATCATATTTACACAAGTTGAAAATCATAAAGGTATGATATAATTATAAATCACATTAGCATAAAGTCATTATAAATTTCATATGTATCATATACAAATATATTTTCCATCATAATTTCCACCAAGAGAGGCGGTAAAGGGAAAATGAATAGTCATCATTTCGTGAGGCGGTAGTTCACCATACACATAAACAATATGTTCATTACCCATTAGATGGAAGTGTGTATAAGTGTAAGTATAAATATTAGAATAACAAAATCCTAGTATATTTATGATACTGGTGTTTCTAGATACTAATGTAATAATAAGTGTTGAGGGGGTGGATAATTAAAATAAAATAAAACAACTCGAGGAAGAATGTTACCTCTTATTCGGGTAACTTCTTTTGGTTTGCAGTAAAGGGATTACTTTGATTGATTTCTGAAAAAGGATAGGATTTTAATATGAGGGTAAGGATTTTTAGGATCTATTTTCGTAGATCATTTTTGACCCAAATTGTCTTGAGAGGTGTGATTAAGTGGGAGGAGAGGAGGCGTTTTTATAGAAGAGGAGTGAGACTCTTGTAAAATTTGGGAAAAGGAATTCCACCCAAGTTTTCACATGTCAAGTGGATCCAATAATGGAAAAAATTTAAAAAAGAGAGGATAATGTTGAAATATGTAAATAAAATGGATCTTGGATAAGGTTATAGGTTGTTTGGGCACTTAAGATTAAGGATTAGTACCTTATAAAACTTAATTTTAACTTAATAATTGTAATTAATTTTAATTACATTCACTAATATTTTTGGAAAAAATTTGAAATTATTATATATTATAAATTATTATGATTCATAATATGTAATATATGTTTGAAAATTTAAATCAAATAAGTGGAAGAAATTAGTTTAAATTCAATCTCTTAGTTGGGTCGACAATGCGGGTTTTTAAAGTAAAAATGTTAAAAAGTTTGATATCTTTTTATATTCAATTTCAATGTGAAATTGATTACAAAGAACCAAATTGGGTTTATTGATAAAAATATGATATAACTAAACTTTTAAAACAAATTAAAATAAAATTTAACATTATAAATAAATTATTTGAAAAATCAATTTTGAACTAAAATTCGATATTTCTCACTATTCATCCAAAAATGATGTTTTTCTAAAAAGTCACAGGAATTCACCCTAAGATTATTTAGACATTATAAATTAAAAAAATAAAATTTATTTTATTAAATTAATATTATAAATGTGTTGTTAATATTAATTTAAATGTTTTTCACAGAAGGATATGAGAAAGAGTTCATTTGAGAAAATAATATTTTTAAACATATAAGGACTTTACCAAAAAACTTTATCTTTCATTATGAATATGTTTTATTTTCATAAAAAATTATAAAAAATACTTGAAAAGTAGTTATTACAATTCATATAACTATGTTAAATGGAAGGGTTTTAATTATCTCATTTAAATAATTATATATATATATATAATTATGTTTTGTAGAAACCCAGGGTTGCATGTAACGTTTGAGAAGTCGGTGTTGCACGTAATGTATGCCAAGTTAGTGTTCAGTGTAACATGGAAAAATTAAGTGTTTCATGTAACATATGCCAAAATGATTCCTTATGAAAGGAATTTTTGACTTAGTTCAATGAAATATATTAATGAAAATTTATTTTATTTGAGAAAAAAAGGTCCATAAAATCTTGGGGTGTTATAGTTTAACACTCATGAAAATGACTTAATGTCTTGTTTTAAATTTTTTTAGTGGAAATGGATGTCCTTAGAATTTTTTTTTGTTTTCAAAGATAAATAATCATGTTTAAGGTGGATTTTAAATATTGATAAATTGTGTGGGTGGTTTCCATTATTTTTTATGAAATCACCTGAGTGGAACATTATGAAATGAGAGAGGGACTGACATATCAGGCAATGTTTTAGTGTTAATTTCCAGATCGAAACATTTTTTAAATATTGGTTATGAAAGACACCCCTTGATATCCCCTTATCTATATACCCCTTGTATGGGTTCTTGATCACTATGTGATTATTTTTTTCTTCCCTTGTGTGGGAATGTGCTTTCTATTCATTTGATTCATATTATATAGTGGGTTTATTCATTGGGTGTTAGGGTTGAGGGTAGTTATGGTGATACCTTTTGTGTTAGACTTGACTCATTGATTCCAACATCTCATTTCCTTTGTTGGTCATGGGAAATCAGGTATTAAGTGGAAGACCTAGATTTTTCCTCAAGTAGGTTCAAATACTGATAGATTCCCATTGGTCATGCTAGGAACAAGGGCTAAGTTGGGTTTGGTTTTTGAAATGATTATTTTGTAGTCTAATCGGATGATTGGTTATTGAACTTCAATGCATGTCTATTGAAAATCCGTGAGTGGTATACTCCTATATATAAAGGTTATTGGAACATTATAAATACCAAGTTATATCCCATGAAACATTCAATTATGATGTTGGTTATTAATTGAGAGGAGTGTGATCTAGTGCTTGTTGTATCATTTCACCTACCTTCATTATTATGGCACTGTTCCTTACTGGTTTGATATAAACCTTCTGATATTACTCATTCTTACTTATTTTTTCTTAACCCATGTGGGTATTTGTTTTTTAATTTTTAAAATGAGTTTTAAAATATGCTTTAAAACCAAATTTTAATTTTAAATACTCTTGTGTGTGTGGTTTAAGGTGCATTTAAAAATGGATGATTTGTTTTAAATATGTCTTTGTCTTATTGAATGTTTTAAAGAAATAATTTTATTTATAGATTTTTTTTTTATTTTGAGAAATGTAAATGGGTATGTGGGTTTTTTTATGGATTAGGATGATGGTTCAATTATCAAATCATGTGTTTTCAGATTTTGGAAAATGAAGATAAATGTTTTAAAAGATTATTATAGCGTGTTTTGATTTTGGGATGGTATACAAGAAAACCTATTTTAAAGTATATTTTTAAATTAGAATTGATGAATTTAATTATAAAAAATATTGCATTTATTCAGTGGTTTGTGGTGACCTATTGGTATTTTTATCTCATGACTATATATTTTAGGTCCTAGGTTCCCAGTTGGACTCTGTTATTCTTATCATAGACAATGTGGTGTGAGTTGGGTGGTGGTGCATAACCAAAGGTTTCAAGGAGTTGGCATCAGGTTTAGATCGAGTTGGTTTTTAGTCATTTTATTTTCAGTTAGTTCTATTTCTTGTATTCCTTCCTTGATTTTCCTCTTTTTTATGGATGTTTTTTTGTATAAAAATAATTTAGATCATTTTAGTTGGTTATGACCTATTTTAAATGATTTATTTTATGTTTTCTCCTATATTTATTCCACTAAATTTATCTATTATTTATGAATAATCATTCCTAAAGGGATTACTGTGATTTCAAGACACTGGTTTCTAGCCAATGGAGATCGGGAATACCCTTTAAGAATTTTGGAAAATTGTGTCGGGTGATGATTTAATTGGTAGACTGTTTTAGATCGTTAAACCTAGTAGGAGGCCCATATAATTTAAGAAACAATAATGGGGAATAAATATTAGATCATAATCGAGGACATGGCTGGGTATTACACAAAGTTGGGGGCCTTTATATATGCATTTCCACCTATTATCTATTAGTATCTAGGTTGGGAAGAAGTGATGGACACATGGGTGATCTATTAGTTAGAGAAAAAAACCCATGGTATATCTTTTATAAAGTGTTAAATTCCCATTATCAAAGGAAACATGCTAGTTTTTATAACCTAGTCATGTATATTAGGATTTTATGGAGGAGACCTATTAGAATTAGTCTCAATAGTGGGTTGGTTCTAGATAAAGAGTATACAAAAGGAATTTTGGGAAAATATTTAAGTCCAATTAAAACAAAAAGTTAACTAGGTTTATAGGAAAGAGTCTTGGGAGAAAGGGAAATTAGGTAGGTGACATGGGTAAAAGGGGATCCCAGATAGGTGACCTAGGAAATTGGTTCCTAGATAGATGGCCTAGGTATGAGATTCCCAGTTATGGCCTTTAAGGCTAGGCAGGACTCCAACTTGGAAAGATTGGAGAATGAGTCCAATGTTGACAACCAAAGACCATATCCAATTATTAATACCTAGGAACTATATGTAGGATATATCAGATGTTGAAAATTATTCTAAATTAGTGACCAGAGTGAATGATCACTCAGTTGGGTGACCTTTGGAATCTAGGAAAGGTCTTTTTCAGATACACTAGGTGAGACACCTTTATGGGGAACTAGATACCAGGGTGGTACACCCAAATTTTATACGAGGGCATATCATGGTGTATCCATTATCTTGGTCTTGTTTATATCCTAAATTAAGTGGTATTTCAATTATTGTAATAAAAAAAAGACACAAATTTATTATATTTTCATCCCTTTTCCTTAGATTGGATTTAAAAATTGCATAAAGGGAAATATTAATAGTCCAAGGTTTAGATTTATTATTCTTATATGCTACTAGGGATTATCCTTGATTCCTAGTCTGTACTTGGTGTTGATGTTTCGGGGTTCTGGGGTCCTTATATTGGAAATGGGAGGTAGTAACCCATGTAACCACTGATAACTTCTTGGGGGTGCCCAACCCCTTTAAAAAGTAAATACGATGTAGGTGTGAGTATAATTAAATTATATTTTAACAACCCATAAATATGAGTTCAATAGAAATTATTTCACATTTTTACATTCCCATGATATTTTAGGTTTAGTGTTCCATAGAATTAAAAAAATATTAGATAAAAAAGTGAAAACTTCCACACAGTGTACATTTTGCCACTAAAGCATGGATTTTTGTTTGAACCCCTATTTTATTTACGACAATTTTATTATTTTATAATGATATAAAAAATATTTTTTTGACCTTGATATAGTTCCTAGTCACGATTATATCTTCATCTCCCATATAGCTTCGTATGTTCTCAAACTCCTCTTTTTTTGAAAACCTCTCTTATCTTACACCTTAATCCTTCTGAGGTTGGTATTTTAGTGAGAAAAAAACCTCTAGGATGATTTTAGGGATATTAAGAAGGTATTTGGGTAGTAATTTTTTGATATAAATGTATCAATATTTGTGAATATGTGATGATAAGAGGGTCCCATTTATAAGTGAGGGGAGTGGGAAAATTGAAAATACTTTAATTTTTTAAATATATTATATGTCTCTCTCAATGGAAAGTGGATATATATATATATATATATATATTTCAAATATAAGATTATGATGATTCAAAAGTAACTCATAAAATCAAAATTTATCAAAATTTTATGATATTTTAAACCGTATATATTGGTTTTAACCCCCATTTTAACTCTTTTTACCATTATAATGGTGTGAAGATTTACTAAGGATACTATTTATAATGATAAAAAATGGAATTGAAATTATTACCAAATTTGAACCTCATGACTAAAAATATGAAAACCACTTTGCCATATTCAATTTCTAAAATTTCAAAAAAATTAATTTTATTATAAATACACAAATCGTAATGAAAACTATTTTTATAAAACCACCCTTACTAAGATGAAAAATGATTTTATACCAAAATAAAGTGAAAATTTGATTAATATGGAAATTATTAGATTATATTTAGTAAAAGGGGACAAATTTAACTTTAAAACAAATCCAAAATATAATATAACTTTTTAAATACTTGAAAATAAATAAAAGTTTGAATATAAATTGGTATTTTTCACCAATCATCAAAAAAAAAATCTTTTTTAGAAAACCACCAAAAAATAATGAAAATTTAATTATATATTTTTAATAAAAAAATGAATTATTTTTTATCAAATTAAAATTATAAAATATGTAAATATATATTTCAATTAAAACCATGTAATACATGGAAAAACAATTTAGTTAAATTAATGAATTTATTTTTTTATTGTGAAATTATATATTAATTTATAGAACTATGATGAATATGGTCCCATAAAAATTAATGCCTATAAATCATAAGCATGATTTATTTCTAAGATTACTTAGGTTTTCGCATTCTACCCCCTTTAAGAAATTTTATCCTTAAAATTTTATTCATTACTTAAATTAGTGAAATTATTCTTCCATCATAGCTTTTTTCAATCCCTTTATTGATTCATCAATCATGTGATTATTCTATAAAACCTTAACATAGATAATCACCTTTTTTTCATAGTACCTACTATTTATGATCTATAATTTTTAACAACTTTTCCTCATAAAAACATTCACATCAAAATGAACTACTTTAGGGATCAATACATGAGATTCATAAAGTAAATATTTCCTTAACAACAAAACATGAAACACATCATGTACCTAAAATAAATTTGGTGGAATGGAAACATTATAATAAAATGATCCCAATTTTTCTATAATTTTATATGTTCTAATAAACCGTAAACATAATATTCCCTTTTTAACAAAACAAACAACACTTTTCCAAGGAGTTACTTTACGAAAAAAAACATCTTAACTCAAATAAGATATATTTTTGTAGGTTATCTACATAAATTTTATATCTTATTTGAGACACTCTCATATATGAATTTATTATATTTATCTTCTACATCATTTCTTCTAACCACTACAGTCCCAACGACTTCATTTCACCAATATCATCACAATACAATGGAGTTGGATAATTCGTTAAAAGGTTCTATCGGTGTACTATAATGAAAATTTTTATTATTGGAAAATTTCACTAATGAATGATGATGATACCAAAATCCCAGATAATCGAAAAAGAAACACCAAATCATATTTTCCAAATTCTATATTTGTCACTCTAATTCTCTATCATATTGAGGATGAAAATCTTAAATAAATTTTATTTTAGTACCTAATGAATTTTGATGTAAATTACAAAAATTTAATGAAAATTTGATTTCATGGTCAAATAAAATATTGAGAGACTCCATGTGATCTAAAAATCACTTTAAGATAAATTATATCATGTTGATCTAAATACACAATATCTTAAATAGTAAAAAAATGCACAGATTTAGTAAATTGATCAATAATAACCCAAATCACATTGTAATCTTAATATTTATTTATTAATCCCACCATAAAATTAATAGATATAATCTCCCATTTCTATTAAGGGATAAAAAAGGCCGAAACAACCCCTATGGTAGTTTTCACTTAGATTTAACCTATTGATATTTCAAACATTTCAAGGTAAAATTAGAAATATCTTTATTCATTCCATCCCAACAATAATACTCATGAAGGCCTCAATACATTTTATTACTGTTAAGATAAGAAATAATTAGAGAGCTATCAAATTCAATTAAAAATTCTTTCCTCTACTGGGTATCACTTGGCACGCACAACCTCATCCCAGATCTTATAAAACATTCTTATTCAATGTTAAATTAAGGAAACTTACCATTATTGACCAATTATAGCATTTCTTATAAATCATGACCATCTTTTGGAGTATACTCAATTCTGTTTGATAAAAAAGACTACACTGACACTTGAACAAAAAATGGGAGTTCCAGAATGAATAATTTATAAGCCAACATTCATCAAATCATTATCCAAAGGATCATGTTCCAAACATAACATGGTTAATGATACATTGTCCTTTTGACTCAATTAATCGACAACCTTGTGTGATTTATGTGGATTATAATGAATCATGAAATCATAATCCTTTATCTTTTCCAACCATCATTTATATACCATGTTCATTTTTTTAGTGAATATATACTTTAATGTATTATGGTCGGTATATATTTCAAATATTAACACATATAAAAGATGCATCCAAAATTTTAAAGTCAAAACCAACTCTATAAGATCAAGGTCATGTATAGGTAATCTTGATCATGGAATTTTAATTTATGTGAAGAATATGAAATTATCTGACCAAATTACATCAAGACAAAACCAAGTACCATCAAAGATGAATAACTCTAAATAAAAAATTAACCATTTCTTATTAGAAATGTTAACACTAGATAATTGACGATTTTTTTTTAAATTACGGGAAACATCCATAATATTCCTTTATATAGATGAATTTAACACATTTTAGAGTTAACCTAATTAGTGGGATAGATAATAGGGTAATGTATTAAAAAAATCAATAGTAACCTATTAATCAAAGAAAACATCAAATCTTAGTGACATTTATAGTTATTTTCAACTCTCCCACAACATTAGTTTCAGTTGGATCAATAGTTTTATCATCTTTAAAAATAATATGCCTAAGGAAAGAAATATGATGTAAAAAAATTGAAATTTTTTATGAAATTTATTTTATTTTAAGGTATGGATAAAAATACATAGATGTATTTAAAGACCCTCATAAATTTTGGAAGAAACAAAAATATCATTAATGAAAACTACAAAAAAATTTATCCAAATACTCATTGAAAACTCTATTAAAAGATCCATAAATATAGTGGGAAAATTAATTAACCTAAAAGGAATAACCATAAATTCAAAATTACTATTCATAGAATGGAAAACCATCCTTAAAATAGATTCCCCCTTTACCTTCACCTAGGGATACCTAGACATGAGATAAATATTTGAAAAAGACTGATCACCTTAGAGATGATCATACAAGCCATCAATATGAGGCCGAAGATACTTGTTCTTAATAATGATGTTATTGAGTGATACATAATGAATGTAAAGTCCCATGGAACCATCCTTGTTATTAAAAAAAATAGGAGAACCCCAAGGTGAAGTGTTAGGGTAGATGAAGCCCTTACCAAGATACTCATGTAACTTTTTTTTAATTACAAAAATTCCATTGGACCCATTCAATAAGGGGGAATTGAAATTTATTTAACACCATGAAGTAATGAAACAATAAATTCAACCACCCAATTAAGAGTAACCCTAGGTAAATGATTTGTAATTACATCTAGATATTCATTTATTATTAGAATATCACTAATTTAAACAGTTCAATTTTTATCAATAATATGTGCAAGATAAATTTTACTTGTATATATATATATATATTTCATTTTCATGGTTTCATAATATGTTATCATATTTATTAATTCAATATAATCTACAAACTGAAACTCATTCTAAAAATAACTTCTTTAACTCAATAATCTATGTCAGTATAAAAAATTGAAATCCAATTCATTCCTAGAATAACATCAAAATTTATGACTTCATTTTTTTAGATGGTATTTCCATTTTACATGAAAATTTATTATATATAAAATAATGCGTACATCCCAAATAAAAAAAAGACATTGACATAATTTGAATATCAAGTTTGGTACCTATCACCACTTCATTTTAGCATACTATATTAGTTGTAGTAGTAGAAAAATACTTTTATGCACAAATCTATTTATGATATTGATGATTCCCACCTTATGTAACTAACTCTAGAAATGTGTTATCATAATTTCTGAAATCATTATAATTAAAAAATATTACTTATGGATGGATATCATTTTTCTAATTAATTTTCTGATCAAAACACTTTTATTTTTAGTCATGATCTAAATTACATATCTTACCACATGAAAAACACTTACCTGATCTTATCAAACATTATTTAAAATTTCTTTTCCACATTTAGAATATTTGGGGTGCTTATCTATAGATTTATTTGTTGAATATTCATTATTTATTTCCCCCTTGACCAATTATTACCCTTATTGTCATGAAGTAAATAAGTGTCAGCATACTCCATCTCATCTTGATAAGCACAGTGAACAACAACCTCATAGATTTTAAATCCATCAGAGGATGTAACAATTGATAAACATTGTTACAAACCTATATAAAATCTATAAATTTTACTATCATAGTTTAGAACAAAATATAGTTCATAAGAGACCATAATTGTTAAATTTTATTCATAAGAGGCTACTAGGTATTATTATATTTTACTTTAATTCTATAAAATTCCTTTTTATTATTAATTGAATAACTTTAGAAAAATACTTCTCAAAAAAATCTTTAAATACCATTTAACCCATGGAATAAATCTCTTACTTTTCCTTAGTATTGTTAATCAGATAAAACCATATATTAGATTCAATTTCAAAAGATACCCATTATTATAAAACATAGATATTACACCATTTTTGATGAATATTCATTAAATTACACAAACACACACCTGAGTACCATAATAGTTTAGTGCCTTTGGAAACTTGGAAACATAAACACTGGTCCATAAGTAAGCTACGTCATCTCCCACTATGTTATTTATAACTATCACCCTTATTAGACATATCTTACATAATACATTTATTCATAAATTAAGGAAAGGAAACATAATAAAGGGTGAGCTCATATTCTTAGCAAGGGTAAACAAGGGAGATACAAAAGAATAACATGAGAATAAGGGTACGAGGACATGATAATAATATTTTAAAACTATAGAATACATATCAAATATCATAATCTTGAATCATGTAACAATTATTTAAGTTCACAAGACATCAATCATAAAATAATCAAAGAAACTGAGAAATTTGACAATAACCTTAGCACACGACATTGATTTGTGGTATAGACATAAGTATATAAAATAATTTCTATATTAGTCAAGGAACAATACCAAGGATATCATATTAGGATTGGTTTACTCCCCAAACCATTATAGTATTCAAGGTTCAATCCCAAGACCATCATAGTAGAGAAAGTCCCTTACAGAAATATGTTCACTCCCCATTCCAATACTATATATCTCAAGAGATATAAATCTTTACACAAAGAATTGAAGGGAGATATATTTCCCACCCATCTCAGAATGAAAACCATATTTATGTGTGCCACAAGATCATAAAAAATCATCATATAATAACCCATGAAATGAAATGGGTATTATAAACATTTCATAATATCCTAACCTATAGAAAAGTGACAGGTTCCATAACTATTTCATCATAGCTTAACCCATGAAAAGAAGAAGGTTTATTAAGTATTTCATCATGGTATAACCCATGGAAGATAAAAAAGTTTCATGAATATCATGAAATAATTAAAATAAACCATTCAAGGAAATAATATGAATGATATCCTTAGATCATATACACAATAAGTATTAGGTAACATCAATGGATAAAATTCTAGATGGAAAATAATTTTGATAGATCATTTAAAACATTTCTTGAGGAAAACAACCTTTAAACTTTATTTTATTCTTAAATTTAAAAAGTTTGAAAATAATTTCATTTCAAAGTAAAATTTAAAACCATAAAAGGAAGATTCTAATAATGTATTGGCCATGATGTCATAAAATTTCATTCATGTTGAGCATGTTAAATCGAATATTCCTTGCACATTTTGGTTAAAAACCAAACATGCATTGTTTAGAAAATGAATTAAGAATCCTTTCAAAACATTTTTTGAAAATTTTAAAAAATGAATTTTTTTTTTAATAAATAATTTGGATAATAATATAAAAATTTCAAACATTTTTAAAAAACATGGTTTTGGAAGAAAATGAATTTATGACCGAAGAAAGAAATAAAGTCTAATTTTCTTAAAAGCATTTTCTAAATTATTTTATGTACCAATTATTGAAAAACTGTACTATTAATTGAAAATATCATGAATAAATAGAGTATAAGAATATTTTTGAGTTTCTTTAGAGATGTATTTTACGATTTTATCTTCTGAAACATAATCATACACAATCCTAATAAATGATGAGATGGTAACATAAAATCTTTACCACTTTTGTAACATTAAATCATAATAACCATGAAGGAATACCAAAAAATAAAACATAAAATTTCAATAGGAAGAATAAATTCATGGTATTACATGTAAAAGGGGTTGTATATACATTGTTTGAATGAATATAGGTGTATAATATAACGTATATCTCAATGACAGAAAATTGAGGCAAAAATCCGTTAATGCTTTAATAATCATTTTAATCATAACCCAAAATAAATAATAAAAGGAAATTAAACTTTTAATATCATTAAATTAATGGTATTATTGATATAAAATTTCAAATGGGCAGTATATACACGACACAAAAGAAGAAAGTGGTGAATTTGTATATGTCTCCCAGAAATAAAAGAGAGATTAGAAATCCCTTACCTAAAGCCTTGACTTATATTTCACTCATTAAAACCTATTATATAATAAATATATATTTATTAGAAATATATTATAGAACCATATTAAAATATATAATTCCATATATGAGTTTTTTATTTTTTTTATGAATTTTTTATTAATAATTCCATTTTAAAGCGACAATGCAAGAAGCAATCACATTGTTTTTCTTATGTGTTTTGGTTTTTTTATTTTTATTTATATTACATTGATAATGGTTCCATAATATATATAATGTTAAAAATCATATAAATATAATATATATTTGTTATATATGTATTTATTTTAATATATAAAATTTGATAATGGAAAATGAAATACATCGTTCATGGAGACGGGATGCCATACGTACACATGAATGTTGTTTCTATTTTGTATTTGGATTGAATGAAATAAAGGTAAATGATATATATTATCATTATATAATAATTTTTATGTCATATAAATCACATATTTTTATTAAACCCAACCTTATAACATTCTATGTAAATCATGAATGAATCACATCGCTTCACGAGACATGTAGTCCTCCGTACACACAAGCGAAATAATGGTATTCCCACTAAAGGGAGATTATGAAGGCATGTTTCATATAATGATTTCATAGTCATAATAAAATAATAAAGATCATATATAAATAATAAATCTATCATTACAACTATATTTGATTGGTGGTAATGAAAAAATTTAAGACATCGGTTCACGAGGTGGTAATCCGCCGTATACACAAACGATGATTTTGTAACCCATTTGATGGAAGTGTAGATAGTTATAGGTAATTAAATTAACATAAAAAATATTATTATATTTAATATAAAAACTTTATTATATCCTCATGGTATAAAAAAATTTGAATGAGGTGGAGTAAGAAATAAAACATAAATTCTCATTGATGAACACTACCTCTTCTTCAGGTATCATTCATAGGTTTGCACCAAAATCCTTCCTAGGAAGGATTTATATCGAAAATATGAATTATAAGATTATGGTAAAAAATTTGAGAAGTTATTTTGGTAGGTATTGTCCTAAATAGGTTTATAAGGTGTGAATAATACAGGAGAGGGGGTGGACTTTTAAAAGCGGGGGGGGGGGGACTCACTTGGTATTTTTGAAGAGAATTGGGGATCCAACATTTCTAATTTGAAAAACGGTAAAAAATGGAAAATTATAGAATATAATATGGGTTATGGAAGAAATATTTCTATAAAATAGTTTTTAGATTAGTGTATATTTCATTTTTACCATTATCTTTTTAGTTTATCCTCATGGTAAACCCATTTTTACCTTAACCGCAATAATAAATTTTACTGCATTTGAATATTCATTTTGGTAAAAAATTAAGTTGAAATTTTTAGTTAATATAAATTATTATGATTAAAAATATGCAATATATTTTTCAAAATTACACTCACATAATTGCAAAATTTTAATTTAAAATTATTCCCACAGAAGCGATGAAAAATCACGTTTTAAAGAGAAAATGTTCAAAAGTTTACAATGTTTCTCTATAAGAAATCAATATAAAATTTATTCAAATTAAATAAACTGGATTAATTAAAATGATTTATATTTAAAATAAATTTAAAATATAATTTAACTTTATAAATTTATCAAACAAAAATAAAATCTTCAATTAAAATGTTTTATTTTTCACTATTCATAGAAAATGATACTTTTTAGAAAAATTCCAAACAATTACCCTAAGATAATTTTGAGATTTTGATTTAAAAAGTGAAGTATATTTTAAAAAATTATTTTTCTCAAATTTTGAAAAATTTATTTTAGTATTTTTCACAAAAAATGTATAAAAACATTTTTTTAAGAAAATAGTATTTTTGAAACATGTAATGAATTTAAGGAAAATTATACATTTTATGGTTTTTATGTTATCTTTTTATAAAACCATTATGATTAATATTTAAAAAATATTTATTACTATTAATATCACTAAGTTTATTTTCTAGGTTATAATCCTCTCATTTAAATAAAAATATTAACAATATATCATGGTTTTGTTAAAACTTAGTATCATGTGTAACCCAAGATAACCCAATGTTGCATGTTAAATAATTTTAAATTGGTGTTATTTGTAATTAAATATATCAATGAAATTTAATTTATTGTAAAAAAATAATAACTTTGCGTGTTACATTATACCCTCCTTGAAATGATTTTTCCCTTCATGATTCATCACTGTGATCCAAACAATTGATTATAGTTTTCCCTCATAATACCCTCAAGTTATCACATATCTTCCTCAAAATTATGGTTTTTCCACAAAACTCTTACTAGGTGAGTGGTCTTGTTTCATAAATCTATCTCTATATTATCCATAATCACCATAGGTTTTTCCTTATAAGAAAGATCTTCCTCTAGTGGTTTGACTTATGAGTTCTGTACCAGTATAGGGCCAGGTATGTAATTCCTTAGGATAGATACACATACTGGACTTAAGAGAGGTTTGGTGGGAGTTCCAAATGTTATTCTATGATTCTGATATGATAAATAATTTCAAAGGGACTTATATAGCCAAGGATTAGTTTCCCTATCTTCCTAAATCTCACAACCTTCTTCCATTGAAAAATTCTTACAAAAACCTTGTCACCAAATTCAAATTAAAGATTACACTAATGATTACCCGCTTAAATTTTATATCAAATCTGATCTACCATGACATGTTATGGAATGAATTTAACATAATCGACCATTTATTCAACTATCTTAGGTTCCAATACGTTTCTTTCTCTAACTTTATTCTAGCACATTGGAGCTCTAAAATTATTTCCATAGAGGGATTCATAAAGATCCATCTGAATGTATGAGTGAAATTTATTTCCATAAGAAAAATAAAATAGATAAATGTGTTTATACCAACGACATTTTAAATCCAAATAACAATATCTAAACATATTATCCAGGGACTGAATTTTTATTTCACACTAACCATATGTTTGAGGATGAAGTACAATGTTGTAACTCAACTCTGTATCAAGATATTTCTAAAGACTACAAAAGAACTTTGAGGTAAAATTCAGATACAAATAAGATACATTATAATGTGGTAATCCATGAAACCATACCACTTCGTTAATGTGTATCTTATAATTATGATCCAGAGAGAAGTCTTCTCTGATAGCGATGAAGTGTGCTGCATAGTTTGGCGATCAACTACCACCCGTATAACATTATTCCCATTATAGATTTTGGGGATTCCAAAGACAAAATAATTAGTGATGTGTTCCCATTCCTATTTTGGTATAGGTAGTGGATGTAACAACGCCTTAGTCTTTTTCCCCTAGCCTTAACTTGTTGACATACTAAGCACTAAGATAAAAACTCTGCAATATATCTCTTCATTCCATCCAACCATAAGTATTATTTCAAATCTATATACATCTCCATACCTCTTGGGATAAATATAGAATGAAGAACTATGAGATTCTTCTAATAACCCCTTCTCATATTCTAGTAAATATAGAACAAATACATGGTTCCAGAACCTTATCATTCCATCTTGATCATGGTTAAAATCAAGAACATTTCTTACCTTCTTTTGTAGTGCTAAATCTTCATTATGTGCCTATTTAATCGTCACTTAGATAAATGGTTCAACATTCAATAGAGAAAAATAGTATTTTCGCCCTTTCTTCAGGATTTCAAGATTGATCATTTGAAAATCTATAAATATTGGATCTTTTGTGATCTTTATCATGGATAATCTATCATGATCCTTTCAACACAAAGCATCTGCCATAGTGTTTGTATTCCTAGTGTGGTACTGCATTGGGAAGTAATAACATTTAATCAGCTATAAACATCTTCTTTGGCACATGGTCAAATAATTCTATGCGAATATATAATTTAAAAATTTCTGATAAGTATATCTATGATACTTTTCTCCGTAAAGATAATTTTTCCATATCATCAATGAAAAAATTACCACAACTAACTCAAAATCTGGATTAATGTAATTTTGCTCATAAATCCTCAATTTTTGTGAGTCATAAGAAATAACTATTTAATTATTCATAATAAAACATCCCAATACCTTCTTGGATGCATCTCTATAGATTTAAAACCCTTCTCCATTATAGGTTAATGTAATCACAAGTGCATTGATAAGTTTTCTCTTTAGTTCCTTGAAATTTTCCCCACATTCATCTGTTTAGAGAAGCTTGTTTACCTTCCTTGTCAACTTGGTCAAAGTATTATATATTCATGAGAAATTATCCGAAAAATTTCAATAATATCCAAATAAACCAAGAATACTATAGATTTTAGTCACCGTGGTTGGTCTATCCCAACATTCAATAGTTCATCTTTTATGAATATACTGATATTCCCTCTCTTGAGATTATATGATCTAAAAATGAAACCCTTTGAAGAAAAAATATACACATTGTAAAAATTTCATATTTATTTTTATTTAGGGTCTTTAGTACCATTCTTAAGTGATCTTAATGATCTTCCTTTATCTTTTAATAGATAAAAATATTAACTATAAAGACTACAAAAAACTAATCAATGTAATCTCTAAAGTACATATTCAATAAATCCATGAATACAAAATAAGTTTTTGTAAGACTAAAAAGAATCACTATATATTAATAGAATCTTTAACTTTTATGGGATGATATTTTGGTTATATCCTCCTTCTTAACCCTCAATTTATGACATCTATATCAAATTTTATTATTTGAAATGTTTTGAGATTCATGTAGTTGATCTAACTAGTCATCAATATATGGAAGATAATTTTTTTTATTAATTGTGGTCTTACTTATTTCATGATAATAAATGTATAGTCTCATTTATCCATCTTTATTTTTTACAAAAATAATAAGTTCATCCTATGGTGACACACTTGGCTGAATCAATCCCATGTTAAGGTTTTCCTAGAGTGTATTCTTCAATCCCTAAAACTCAATCATGGCTATTATATAGAGAGTCTTTGAAATTGTCATGACACTAGGTACGAGTACTACTGATAACTCAACTTTATGTTTTGGTAGAATACTAGGAAATTATTTCAGAAAGACATAAAAAATTCCCAAACAATAGTAATATCATTGAATTAAAGTTTTTCTCCAACCATATAAGATAAAAAACACTTCTAAAGTCGATAGATGATAATTGTTTTGTTTTAAATTCAAATGTGACTTCCCTTCCTTGAAAATTGAGGTTGTATTTATGTATTGAAATCAAATCCATCCATAAGATGTGATAAAATTCCACTAGATAAATAATGAAAATATTTTCAGGAAGTACATTCCCACAAACATCAACTAAAGAGGAATCATATACTTGAATTGAGACCATCATACCATTAAGGGTTTTCACTGATAATTCTATATCTAATTATTTGGTTCACATCTTGATACCCATATAAAATTCTTTAGATATGAATGAGTGGTTAAATATTAAGTCAAATAAGGAATTATATGTTCTATAGTGGATGTAAATTTTACCTTCCACCATTTCATTATTGCACCCCTCATCATAAACAATGATCACATAATATTTCCACTTAACCCTTGGATTATGAGGTTGCTGACATTGATAATCATCATTAACTTTCAAATTTGGGCACTGGCTAGAATAATTCCCACAATCCTTGCATTTGAAACCCTAGAGTATAGGTGGTACATTCTGTGTAACATTATATCTATATGCATAATTAGATAACATCTTCCCATAAATTTAGAAATCCATTTCCCGATGACTATACCTTCCACACTTAAAACATTTACTAGTCCCCTTAATACAATTTCCATATTTCTTATTCCCACACTTTGATTATAAAGGAAATATCATATTATTCACTCCATGGTTTTTAAATTTTACATTGAACTCCATCTTCATTTTCTTGTAAAAACCATGAGATTGATATGAAACTCCAACCTTTATTTCCACCTTGATATCACAACAGAAAATGTCTTAATATATAATGAAGTATCTTATGGCCAATTCCCTTCAAATTCTTGGTTCTAATCCAATGAGAAATCAATCAATATTACCTTAAAGTTGGATTATAATACTAGAAGTGTACCTCAAAAGTCTTGTAAAATTTTACTCATAGGTACCAAAAAATTCAATGTCCTTTTGATTTAACTTATGTAACTCCTCCATATTATTTCGAAGAATATGAGGAATGTAATTATTGTAAAATAATTTCTTGAACTCATCCCATTTTATGGTTTCAACTTCATCATATTTACTCGTATTATTGATAAAAGTCCACCCTTGATCTACTTCAACTACCAAATGGTAGAAAGCACGAATAACTTTTTAATGTTTTGATCACCGGAGAACAAAAAATATTGTTTCAATGGTACTGATCTATTTCCCAATGACTAAAGGATCAACTAAACCACTGAAGGAAGGTGAAATTTTTCTCATAAAGGGCCAGAAAAAATATTATTCCCTCTTTTGTTTGTTTTGAAATCCAATATGATTCATATATTGATAAATTTGAGTTAACATAACAATAAAATTTTCTATTCTAGATCCCATAAAATTTGGATTCTCAAGATCGGAATAATTGCATTTTCCATAAAACTCAACATGAACACATTTCTTTCATGTTCCAACCATTGAATAAAACAAAAAATCATACTGTAAGAAACAATAATCATAGTGGGGAACCACATAATCATTACAAATTTCTCATAGGATCTATAAATCATGACACATTCTTATTTAATATATGAAACATTAGTATTATCTATTGAGTCAATAAGGTTTTCCTTATGACTTTTCCATTCCTTCATCTTTGGGGAGATTGTTAAGTCAATAAGGTTTCTTTATGAATTTACTATTATTTCTTGTTTTGAAAATCATAAACACCTTATCTCATGGCAAATTTCATTTTACCCTGTGTTTTACTTCTATAAGGAAAATTTTCCTTCCCCAATGAAATTTATCCTTACCATGATTTTCATTGTTCATTATCCTGTCTAAGTCTAATATTCAGTTTCATATCGAAAACCTTAGAATCATATAATACTTATATATATAACATTATATTTTTAGGATCCAAATTCAGACTCCGACTTCTCTAAATTTAGACTCCGAACTCTTATGAGTGCTGATTCCGAA
The DNA here is from genome assembly GCA_963277665.1 of Viscum album. Lineage (NCBI taxonomy): Eukaryota > Viridiplantae > Streptophyta > Magnoliopsida > Santalales > Viscaceae > Viscum > Viscum album. The sequence continues at coordinate 875,171,971 of OY728160.1, read as the reverse complement.
TTCACTGAATTCAGACTCCGAACTCTTATGTGTTCTGAATCAGATTTCTCTGAATTCGGACTCCGAACTCTTCTGAGTTTTGACTCTGATTTCTCTGAATTCAGACTCCGAACTCTTATGAGTTATGACTCTGAGTTTTCTGAATTTAGACTCCAAAATATTTTGAGTTCTAACTCCGAATCCTAATGAATTCAGACTCTGAACTTTGTAAGTTCAGAATCCAAATTCTCATGAATTCTGACTTCGAACTTTGTAATTTATAACTACAAATTCTCATGAACTTTGACTCTAAACTTTGTAAGTTCAGGTTTCAAAATCTTGTACATCCAGATTCCAAATTTCCTTGAAATTCAGACTCTGAAATTCCATAGAGTTTAGGTACCAAATTCCTTAGAAAACAGAATCCGAATATCCTTGTATTATAGACACTAAATGTGTTTTTTTTAGACTCCAAACTTTTATTTTCTTACATTCCAAATATTTTATTTTGATTATGTAAGCATATTTTTTTCTTACACTTGTTTTTTTTAGAAAAAGATTTCGTGCATTCAGTTACTAGCTAACCATTTTTTGAGGGAAACATGTACATGTCCCTCTGAACTTCAAGGAAAAATATGACCTTTGGAGGAGAGAGCAAACTGTTGGTGTTGTGCCTATAAATAGGAGATCATTTGAAAGAGCTCATAATAAGTTGATCAATCTAGATATTACATGTTGCAAATGTGATTTCTAGAGAGAGAGAATTTATTGCTTTTGTGTGTACTGAATACCTTGTTCAGATTTGCTTCATGCGACTCTGAATGTTGCTAATTACATTCGAGGACGTCCGGGAATAGGAAGACAGAGGTGACGACTACCTTGAAGTTGAGGTCTTCCTTGCTAAGGAAGAAAGAGGTGCTGACTACCTTAAAGTTGAGGGATTGAAAGCTAATGACACCTAGAGTGCCAGTGCTGGAGACCCGTCAGATGATTAATCATATTACAAATCTTCTGGACAGAAGAATATTGGTCTAATAATCAGACTACCTATTGAAAATCATTGTTTGATGGATAAGGTACACAATGCTAAATCTATGACCAATGTATCCATGAGTTATAATTATAGTGATAGTAAATATTATTACTCTTTGGATGAATAATATTCTTCTGATGAAGATAATAATTTACCTACTTATGAAGAAGTTTCTAGGTTTTCTAATCTCCTTGAGAATGAGAATTCAAAACACAAGAAAAAGCTTGATAAAGAAAATTCTATAAATACTATTCTTACTAAGGAAATATCATATCTTTCTAAATATCTTGATAAGAAAATTTTTTATTTAGAAAGTATTTAAAAAAACCTTTAAGAAGTAAATTCTGAGAAGAATAAACTTTCTAAGGACCTATATAAAGTAATTTCTAAGAAAAATATTTTTGAGCCTAACTCTAGTTCCAAATCAAATGTTTTAGAAGACAAGAACTTGGTTATCAAACTAAAATCCGAGATTTTTTTTTTGTGGAAGTGTTTGTCAAACTTTACCTTAGGTAAGGAAAATTTTGATAAGATGTATTCTCAAATCCAACCATTAAGGAATAGTTCTGGTTTGGGTTATACTAGTTCTAAGCCAATTTTTTGTAACAATTATTTTGTTCCTCAAACTGAACCATTCTCCACTAAGTGTCAGTGTGGTGGGCATTGGGAAAAAAATTGTTCCCTAAACGAAACCCAATCTTTATGATTTCATAAAGCCTATTTTTCTAAGAAAATATGGGTGCCTAAAATTTTCTTTCTGAAATTTTCGAATCCAAGAATGTTTGGATTCCGAAAGTATAACATTTTTATTTTCAGGAAAATAGATAAATTACCAACAGCAATACATGGAACATGGATAGTGGATGTTCCCGACATATGACTAGTAACAAAAACTAATTTGAAAATATTATCAAGACGAAAGGAGGACAAATAAATTTCAGAGATAATGCTCAGGGATAAATTATTGGCATAGGTAATATCGTTATTCTTGAAAAAACATTGATTTCAAATGTTTTTTTTGTTAAGGGTCTTAAGCACAACCTCATTAGCATAATCCAATTGTGTGATGAAGGTTACCTTGTGAATTTTAGGAATGAAAAGTGCTTAATACACAATTCAGAGGAAGAGTTTATTCTTTCTACCCATAGGCAAGAGAATGTTTACACACTAAACTTAGAAGACCATAGAATCCAAGACTTACCTTGCCTTAGTTAAATGGAAGATCATTCTTGGTTGTGTCATAGAAGGTTAGGACACTGTAACCTTATAAACCTATGCAAACTCTTTAAGAAAATGCTAGTTAAGGATCTACCAGAGATTAGATTTGATTCTTCAAAAGTTTTTAATCCTTGTCAATATGGAAAGAACATAAATCAATTTTTAAATCATTCGGCAAAGTCTCAACTACTGATGCATTACAGTTGGTGCATATGGATCTTTTTGGACCAACATAAACTAAAAGAATTGGAGGAAAGTATTTTGTATTTGTTTTAGTTGATGATTACAGTAGATTTACGTGGGTCTATTTTCTAGCAAAGAAGTCTGAAGCTTTTTCTTATTTAAAAAGCTTTATATCCCATGTTAAAAATGAGAAAAACCTTTATTTGATAACTATTCATAGTGATCATGGTGGTGAATTTCAAAATTTTAATTTTGAAAATTTTTGTAGTAGAAAAGGAATTACTCATAACTTCTTAGAACCTAGAACACCTCAACAAAATGGTGTTGTTAAAAGAAGAAATAGAATTCTTCAAGAGATAATGAGAACCATGTTGAGTGAGTATTCTGTAGCCAAACATTTTTGGGCTGAAGCTGTAAGTACTGCTTTTTATACTATAAATCAAGTTTTAATTAGACCTTTTCTTAATAAAACTCCTTATGAGTTATGGAATGGTAGAAAACCTAGACTTTCCTACTTCAAGGTTTTTGGTAGCAAGGTATTCATTCTGAATACTAAAGATAATCTACACAAATTTGCACCAAAACTTGATGAAGGAATTTTCTTAGGCTACTCCACAACTTCTAAGGCTTATAGAGTTTTCAATAAAAACACTTGTACTATTGAAGAGAAAGTACATGTCAAATTTTATGAAATTGATCCCTTTGTTTTTAAAAAAACTCAACCTACATCTTTGGATGTGTTTTCAAAAACTGATTATCAAACTATGATAGAAGATCCTTCTGATAAGGAAGATTTCCAAGAAGATATTTCTGAAACATTTACCCCAAATACTTTCTACCTTATGTTGATGAATAGGTTTTACAAAACCCAAATCAGTTGCTTCTAAAGAATCATCCTAGTGATAGTATCATTGGTGATGTGAATCAACCTGTAAGGAATAGAAGTTCCTTAAGAAATGACTTAGAACATCTTGAATTTCATTCCCAATTAGAACAAAAAATAACTGATTAAGCTTTAGGTGGTGATGATTGGATAAAATCTATACAAGATGAGATAAATGAATTCAAAAGGAATAAAGTCCGGACCTTGGTTGAATGACCTAAGGAAACTTCTGTTATTAGAGTCAAATGGGTCTTTAGAAATAAGTGTGATGAAAATGGAATCATATTAAGAAATAAAGCTAGATTATTTGCTAAAGGCTATAATCAATAAGAATTAATAGAATATGAAGAAACCTATTCTCTTGTAGCTAGACTTTAATCTAATCATATTTTACTTGCCTTTGTAGAATTCTTCAATTTCAAACCTTTTCAGATGGATGTTAAATGTGATTTCCTTAATGGTCATGTTTAAGAGGAAGTTTTTGTTGAAAAACCTCCTCCTTTTGAAGTTACAAAACATCTTGAACATGTTTATAAACATTGCAAAGCTTGTTATGGACATAAGAAATCCCCTCGAGCTTGGTATGATAGACTTTCATGATTATTTCTTCAAAATTATTATGTTAAGGGAAATTCATATCCAACCCTTTTTATAAATAAATATTAGAAAAATGTTTTGATTGTTCAAATCTATGTTGATGAAAATATATTTGGTTCAACTTAGCAATCTCTAACTGATTCCTTTTCGGATATAATGAAATCTGTGTTTGAAATGAGTATGATGGGTGAGTTAACATTTATCCATGGTTTTCAAATTTCTCAAAAATAAAAAGGAATCTATATATCCCAACATAAGTATATTAAATATATTATTAAAATGTATGGATTTGACAACACTAAGAGTATAAGTACTCCCATCGAAACCTCAAATACAATTGATCTTGATGAAGCTAGGAAACCAGCAGATCAAACATCTTTTAGAGGTATGATAGGAAGTTTACTTTACTTGACATCTATTCATCTAGACTTAATGTTTTCAGTATTCTTATGTTCAATATATCAATCCAATCCTAAGGAATCTCATTTAAAGTCAGTGAAATGAATTCTTCGCTACTTAAAGGGAACCTTGGATTTAGGACTCTTTCATACTTCTGGAAATGATTTTATTCTAAAAATCCTTTCAGATTATGAATTTGGTGGATGAAATATGGATAAGAAAAGTACATCGTGAACTTGTCATTTCTTAGGAGATTCATTAGTTTCTTGGTCATGCAGGAAGCAACACTCAGTAGCACTTTCCACTACTGAAGCTGAATATGTAGTAGCTGGAAGTTGCTATGCTCAAGTGTTATGGATGCAACACACGCTCATAGACTATGGTATGAGTTTTACCAAAACAAAAATTTTGTGTGATAATACTAGTGCCATTTCCCTTAGCAAAAACCCTTCACATCACTCTCGTGAAATACACATAGATATTAGGCATCAATTTCTTAGGTATCACACAAAAAAGGAGATATCATTCTTCAATTTATCAGAACACAAGATCAACTAGCTGATATTTTCACAAAATCTTTACCCTATGATAGATTTAAATAAATTAAACAGAATTTAGGAATGATAACCATAAGGTAATCCTCTTTATTAACTTCCTGTTAAAATCAATCTCCTTACAGTAATAAACTCCTTTTCATAGGGGGAGTACATTTCCTTGCTAGTTTTACAAATTTTTCGTAATGATGTAGTTCAAGTTTTTCGTAATGAAGTTGTTCAAATTTTTTGTAATGACATTTTTTAAATTTTATGTAATGAAGTAGTTCATTTTTTTTCTTAATGAAGTTGTTCATATTTTTCGTAATGATGTTTTTCAAATTTTTTGTAATGAAGTTTTTCAAAATTTTCATAGTTAGGTTTTTTTTAAATCCTTCATAATGAAATTTTTTTTAGTCTAGAATTTTTGTACTCAAAATTTTCATAATGAATATTTTCATAATTAATATTTTCGTAATGAAGACTTTCATAATGAAGATTTTCGTAATCAAAATTTTCATAATGAAGGTTTTTTACTCAAAATTTTCATAATGAATATTTTTGTAATGGAGTTTTTTCGTTTTCAATTTTTTTTTCCGTAATCAAAATTTTTGGAATCTAAATTTCTCCAAGAAGAATTTTTCCTCAATAAAAATAATCTTCTTAGAAATATGAAAGGTATGTTTCCTTTCCTGAGTTTTTGCAATCATCTTTTACTTACTAGTAGTTTCTTTTTTTTAAATTTTTTTTCAGATTCTATTTCCCTTAAATCCAAATGTTTTTCTTAAAAACCTCAAAAGATTGGATTCTATAAAGTTTTCCATGAGGATATTATATCAACCATCAGATCTGATCAAAAGGATTTTCAGCCATTGGATTGAGTTTGGAAGATGAATCGTCACTTCCAACACCTATATAAAGGACCCTCAAAAGGTTATCCCACATCGATCTCAAGCTCTTACATGCTGAAGTTCTGACCCTCTACATAAGCCCGTTCCGAAATTCTTAGAGTTTTCTCAATTCCAAATGTCTGCAGAAGAATCTTCTCCATAATATATGTCTACTGTCAGGCCAATTCTGGAGTGGCAGGTGTATAGAGGAAGGTTTCTGCATGAAAACTTCTTCAACAAGTATGATTCTATCATTTCGATAAACATCAAATTGAATGGATGGAAGAGTGTTTTCATACTGAAGCTAGGGGATCAAGATTTGGTGTATCTAGATTTTCTTATTGATATTTATGAATTAGTTAGTTTCTCTAAGGAAGAAGGTAGAGAGAATTTTTCATTCAAAAGCTATGGAAAGACCTATGTTGTATCATATACTAAGGCAGCCAGCTTAGTTGGTATTCCATATGAAGGGGAATCTAAATTATGTTCCCACAAGTTTCTGGATGTAAAAGGAAGATTTGTAAAGGTGAAAGCTATGGATTTCCTCAGTATTACTGATGTCAACACTCCAAAGATTGCTCACCTATATACAAATAATCAGATCCTTGAATTATGGGTTCAAGGATTTATCATTTCGGGAAAAGGTGACAAGGACACATTGAAGAAATGTGATATGTACATCCTAGATTTTCTGGTGAACCTAAGGAAGGTTAATTTGGTTAATCATATTCGGACTACGATCGAGATTATTAAGAATGGAAACTTGATGGCTCAGATAATCATGTGCCCGACCATTCTTTCTATGTTGATTATTCAGTGTCTAGAGTCTTTCAAAATTCCTTGAAGTTCAAAGCCAAGGAATTACAAAGTCATGAAGATTAGTGATGATACCTTGAAAAGGATGAAAGTTTGTTTTTCCAAAGACTCTGGAGAATTTTATGACCTACCAGAGGAGGAAGCTGAAGCTATTCTGAAGATGCAAGAAGTGGATGAACCATCCAAAAAGATAGGAAATAAGAGGAAATTTAAGGAAGTAGAAGAATAATAGAAAACCCCAAAAGTTAAGGGAGCTCAATCTGCACCTCATAAACCAAGGAAGATAAAATCATATCCAGATGAGGTTGTAGAAAAATGGAGGGAAGATAAGAAAATATGTAAGGAAGGATAGCCACTGTTTGGTTTGGATCCTACAGAAGAAAAGGCTTTGAAAGAGAAGACTGATGATGAGCTTGAGAAGAAAGAAAAATAAAAGAAGATAAATAATTAGTTGACTAAAGATGAGATAGTTCTATCCCTTCTAAGGGATACTGAGAAAGAATCAAAGACCATTCAAGTACCGAAATATTTCTTGGTAGAGGCTTTACCTGAAACTGCAGGAATGTAATTTCTCCCTCAAAAAAAGTCCAAGAAAATATTGGTGAAGAAAAATAAGTATAATTTTTTTTGGAAGAAGTGGAAGAATCTAAAAGTAGTGACGACACCGCTGATTTGATTAAGCAAGTGGAAGAATTTCATGAGAAGGAAAGCCCATCTAATTTTTTTTCAATCCGAACCTCTCAAGCCAAATATTCAATGCTTTCTAGTCCTGTGGTAGATGACAAGTATGAAGATGAAGTGAATAAGCTCTCTAAGGAAGAAAGTTATAATCATCATTTCATTCACCTTGAGGATGCTGAGGCAAGAGCTAAGAGAGAAGAGATAGATTAAGATAATATTGTTTAGCTGTCTGACAATGAACATGAATCTCTGGATGAAGAAGCTATTCCGAGAACTGATAAAGGGAAACTTGTGATTTTTGATACACCTACTAAAGATATTGTGAAGAAGAAGGAAGCTTGTGGGTCTTCAAATAGGAATGTTGTTGAGCTAGAGAAAGAAGACTCACCTAGAAAATTCTCAGATTCAAAATCATCATCTCTAGAACATGATTTTGTTGTGCAGTATTTGAAGAAACTAGTTACCACCATTTTGATTTTCCCAAGCATAGACTCAAGATTCCAGATGCTTCAACACACACTAAATCAGAAATCGGATTCAGTATCCATTGTGATGGACAAGTGTGTTAATCTTGAAGCTGATTTCAAGAATTTATTTATTAACTACGATGCCCACAAATGGTCCTAGAAGAAAATGGTTGGATGGTCAAAGAAGAAAGTAGAAGATTTGAGAGAAATTGATGAATTCCAAGATGGTGTCAAGGAGGCATTTTACATTGAAGATGGTAGGATCAAAGATCTTACAACTAGTTTTGAAGAAAAGATAACTCTTGAGAAGAATACTTGGATTCAAGAAGTGAAGGATCTGAATGGGAAATTTTATTCTGAATCCCAATGCTGGAAGAGAGAAAGACAACTTCAAAATGAGATAGAAGAAAAGATTGTCAAGAAGGAAGAAATCCCGAAGGCCCAGGAATAGGCTCTTAAGTATTAGGTAGAAATAATCAACGCTTTAGAGAAGAAAGCTAAGGATCAAGATCATCTTCTTAAGCAAGTATAAGAATATCATAAAGAGCTCCAAAATCTGAAGACTACAGTCAAGAAGTTGATGCTGATGGAAAAGGAAGGATAACTTTGTTACAATCCGATCTTCTGTTGTACTTTTCTTCCTTATACAAATTCTTTCTAATCATAATGAAAATTTTGATTTCTTGTCTTTTAGATGTGTTGTATTAATCTTTCAGGTACCATAATTTATTTTCCATTCCCTCAAACTCTTTTTGAAAATCACAAAGGGGGAGAAAGGAAAAAAGAATACTAAGTAAAGAAGAAATATCCCTAAGTAAGGGGGAGATTATCTAAGGGGGTGTTTTCAATACATATATTTCGGTACTCAAGATATTGAAAAATTTCATTCCATAAATCTAGAATATGATCCTTAGTGTTCCAAAGCCTAAGGGGGTGTTAGTCATATTCATCTTTTCCCATATGATAAGGGAGATAAGTTTTATTTTCAACATCTAGAAAAATATTTTCTAAGTCCTTTTATTATTTTCCTTAAGGATGTTTGTGCTTTCCAAAAAGGGGGATATTGTTGATTCAATAAGGTTTTCCTTATGACTTTTACATTCCTTGATGTTGGGGGAGATTGTTATGTCAATAAGGTTTCCTTATGACTTTACCATTCCTTCTTGTTTTGAAAATCACAAACACCTTATCTCAAGGAAAATTTTATTTTACCCTGTGTTTTACTTCTATAAGGAAAATTTTCCTTCCCAAAAGAAATTTATCCTTACCATGTTTTTCATTGTTCATTATCTAGTCTAAGTATAAAATTCAGTTTCATATCTAAAACCTTAGAATCATATAATACTTAGATATAGAACATTCTGTCTTCAGAATCCAAATTCAGACTCGGAGTTCTCTAAATTCAGACTTTGAACTCTTATGAGTGCTGACTCTGAGTTCTTTGAATTCAGACTCTGAACTCTTATGAGTTCTGAATCTGAGTTCTCTGAATTCAGAATCCGAACTCTTCTTAGTTCTAACTCCGAGTTATCTGAATTCAGACTCTAAAATCTTATGAGTTCTGACTCCGAGTTCTCTGAATTCAGACTCTGAACTCTTATGAGTTCTTACTTCGAATCCTAATGAATTTAGACTCTAAAATTTGTAAGTTTAGACTCATAATTCTCATGAATTATGACTCAGAACTTTGTAAGTTATAACTCTGAAATCTCATGAACTCTGACACTGAACATTGTATGTTCAGGTTTCGAATTCTTGTAAATATAGATTCTGAATTTCATTGAAATTCAGAATCCTTAATTCTATAGAGTTTAGGTTCGTAATTCCTTAGAAAATAGAATCCAAATATCCTTTTATTATAGACACTGAATGTTTTTTTCTTAGACTCCAAACTTTTATTTTCTTACATTCCGAATATTTGATTTTGGTTATGTAACCATATTTTTTCTTACACTTTTTTTTGTTACAAAATGATGTCGTGCATTCAGTTACTAACTAACCATCATTTGAGTGACACATGTATAGGTCCCTTCAAAATTCAAGGAAAAATATTACCATTGGAGGAGGGAGCCGACCGTTGGTGATGTGCCTATAAATAGGAGCTCCTTTGAAGGAGCTCATAACAAGTTGATCAATCTAGAGATTACATGTTACTGAAGTGATTTCTAGAGAGAGAGAGAGACTTCATTGCTTTTGTGCATACTGAATACCTAGTTCAGATTTGCTTCATGCAACTCTGAATGTTTCTGATTACATTTGAGGACTTCCGGGGATAGGAAGACAGAGGTGCTGACTACCTTGAAGTTGAGGGCTTCCTTGCTGAGGAAGACAGAGGTGCCGACTACCTTAAAGTTGAGGGATTGAGGGGATAGCCAGGCATAGTCCGATCTTCATATCAAGGGATTACCCTAGTGTGGGTAAGACGTAATTTCTTTAAAGTATAAATCATGGGACCTTTATCCAAAGTTTTTTGATACCCTTATCTTTGGGTTAAAAGACATACTACTTGTTACTTGGTTGGTTTCAAGTTTTCCGCTGCATTTTTTTTGTTGAGGGAAGTATAACTTTCTTATACTTCCGTATACTTGTGTAATATGATTTAGTAAGATTCTATATGCTTTAAGGTAGAATCTTTATCTTTGTAAACTTTTAATAAGTTTCATTTTCTGGAACCATATTTTCTGGAATCATTTTCTTGGAATCATATTTCCAGAATCTAGAAATTGTGTTGAACTAGATGTTTTTTGAATTAACTTGTTTAACCTTGTTAAACATAATCATCTTCAAAAGTTCCAAAGGAATTTTTAAAAGTGTACAATTCACCCCGTCTCTTGTATATTGAGCATCATACGATACTACAATCAGTATCTACATTCATTATTTCTATCCTACATTATCCTCAGCCATTCATAGTCACATTCTATTTAAATTCTTCATGTTGGTTTGTAAAGATTTTGTGAAATTATAAAGAATATCCCCCTGAAGTGTCAAACCAGGTTTACAACAAGGGCCATTGTCTTGTTACAGGAAATGATCAAGTCAAACTCAATGTATCCTTTTTGTAGTTATTACCCCTAGGTAACTCTGTTATAGAGCCACATCCACTTGTTGTATCAAGATAGGTATATAATTTCATGAAAACTACTCTCCCTATCCTTTACCAAAGTTATAATATATCTTCATATACTATTTATCATCCTTAAACTTATCATTAGATATATCATTAGGGATATCACTAATATTTTCTCAATCTAGTTTCCAATGTTTACATAAAACGTTACTCTGATACCAACTATAGAAACCTAGGATTATCATCCATAGATATTATATCATTTTTAATGAATATTCATTACATTACAAAAACACATTCCTGATGATTGTAATAGTTTAGTGTATTTGGAAACCTAGAAACATAAACATCGGTACATAAGTGAGATATGTTGTCTCCCAATACATTCTTCATAACTATAACACTTATTAAAAATATCATACATAATACATTTATTCATAACTTTTGGAAAAGGAAACATAATAAATGAAGAGCTCATAAACTTAGTAAGGATAAATATGGGAGATATGTAAGCATAACATGAGAATAAGGGTATTAAGAAATGAAAATAAAATTTTAAAACCAACCTTGCATATCAAATATCACAATATTGAATCATAGAATAAATATTGGTAGTTTATAAGATATGAATCATAAGATAATCAAAGAACATGAGTCATGTGAGAATAAAATTGACATAGGACAAAGATTTGTGGCATACACATAAGCATATAAAATCATTTACATACTAATCAAGGATAACTTCCAAAACTATCATACAGGGATGGGTTCACTACCCAAACCATCATAGTAATGATGGTTCACTCCCAAGACCATCAAAGTAGACAAAGTCCCTTACTGAATCAGGTTTACTCACTATTCTAGTCTTGTCTGTCTCATGAGATATAAATATTTACCCAATAAATTGAAGGGGGATATATGTACCCCTATCTCATAATAAAAAATATATTTATGTGTGCCATAAGATCATAAATTTAATACCCTGGGATTTCATATGATGTAAAAATTCCTTTTTATTTTGGTTTCAATGCTTAAATAAGGCCTAATATTTTTCATTTGAGGTTGTGGAGGTATCAGAGGTTTATCGGGATTTTTTGGATCCTAGAACCCATCCTTTTGGTATAATAATTCCTAGAACATAATTTAAATAACCATGCAGTGTAGGATGAATGGTTAATTCTAAGAATTCAAGGTTGGACAGTGGTGTCCTATATGCTGCATGGTTAAAAATATTGTGAGATTTGTGGTGAACGTTCATGTATATAGGTCTATAATTTTTACAGTGGCCTGAGACATAGTTTACACAAGGTTAGTTAAAACATGCGAGAAAACTATGTGGGGTTCCCCTTTCCAATTGTAAAGGGCACACGATTTTCACATAGTTAGGCCAACCATGAAGTTAAACTGTGCAAACTAGTGAATTGGGGGAATTTAAAAATTTTCGCACTTTAATTATTATTTCAACCCTAATTTCCTATTTATATTATGTTTTAAAACACATTGCCTTTGAGAGATCCTTTGAATCCTATTATAAGATTTGATAATACTCCTCTATCCTAGCTCTGATTCAAGAACTGTTTGTCTCATTGGATATGCTCCGGTAACATCTCAATTACTTTTGTTCAATTCTTTATTTAACTTAAGATCGACAAATTTATTTAGGTTCAAGATAATTTTACCTATTTTTAAGGATATTAATCTATTATTTAGTTTTATTATTATCATAGTCGAACCAAATGATGATACTGTGTGAGTACTCTACTACCTATCTACGTTAGGTGGTCTATACTTTTCCTATTTGGTTTGGTGCTTTATTAGCCTAGTTTCTATTGTTCCGTCTTCCAGAAATTCCAGTACGACCCCAAAATGGTAGTGATAAATTGGATTAAATGGAATTGTAACTATTAGGGATACCTTTATATCCATTAAGATGTATTGGAGGTTTTTCCCAAACCAAGGCCACCCATGGTGTGTGTGATATGAATTACTCTTGCCTATGCCATGTAAAAAAAACTCAAGGGGTGAGTGTTTTTATTTTCTAGTTAAAAGAGGAATCCCATTTATAATTAAAAATAATTGAATTTCTTGATTAGAAAATGTATTTCATCCCTTTCCATGTAATGAAATGTTATTCCATATTGAATTTAATTTCATGATTAAATGGTTTTTTGTCAAATTGTTTATAAGTGTTGGTAAATTCTTGTAAAGAATTTGGATATGAATTATGGATAATGAGTGGGTATACTCATGGTTTGGAATTAAATGTTGAGGAATGATAAATGGAAAATATTTTGAATGATTCCATTATATTCCTTGAATGATGTTCCTTGTATCTCAAACATGGTAGTGGACACCTTGGATAAAGATTTATCCAAGGGTCTTGATTTCATGGGATGAATTGGGCCTTTCTATCCATTGGATCCTGTTTTTCATGGAATTGCAATGGACATGGTCGATAGAAATGTTCCTTGGACCCCACCTCAAAACTAACCAAGTTTTCATTGAGATGATCATGGGACCCAAATAGGATGTCTTGGCCTTCAATAACATGGACCCAAACATTCATGGTCTGATACTTCAGATTATATGGATCAACTATGGTTGTTTTAACATTAAAATTATATGGAATGGCCATGTGTGACTTGATATGTATGGATGTATGAAAAGTTCATGCTGGTTCTTTTTTCTTTTTAGTAGCCACCTTATTATAGGAGTACACCCATGTTTTGAAGGTTTCCTTATTGGGATATACAATATCACTTGATTTGTGAATTGTGATTTACACTTATTTACTGCTTACTTGATTAACTTGCACACTGATTAGATTATATTGCACATCTTGAATTTTTATAGATCTTTGGGTGATTTCCTACTATGATTATTTTTCATACCCTATTTGGGAAACTATTGGGCACTCAAACAGACTTTATGGATGCATGTAGGGACTAGGGAAAGTACCCATAGTTTGATGGTTGACTTTGTGCCATGCTTAGAAGCACAGGAGTAAAAGACCAAGTTGAGGCTCATGAAGCTATTCAAAGATAAAACTTTTTAGTATTTTTGTATTTTGACATTTGTAATGTGTTGTAATACTGTGTACCTATTTTGGATATTTTTTAGAAGATTAAATGTATAATCATCTTTTTTATATGATTTTACTTTATGGGATTTTTATCTATTCTTGTTGTGAATCTATTTCCTGATTGTTATATCTACATCCAATATTGATTTTTATGGTTATTCCATTGTGTTACACTTTGGTAAGAGGGAATAGTCTTCCCAAAAGCACACCCTAGTCCCTTGCTTCTAATCAGTAGCCTCTAGTATTCAGGGTGATGTGCTTGAGGCCATGTGGCCAACTGGGATTGGAAAACTGTTGAGTGGCATTTGGGTTTGGGATATTATAAAGTTGTATCAGAGAAATTTTCCTTTTCAACTTTTCTTTACTATTTGGAGACAATATATAAGGATAGGGAGATTTATAATTTGGTAATGATTTATTCCTAGGTGTAGTTAACCCACATATAGAAAGATCCAAATTTTCTTGAATAAAATGTTTTTCTCTAGATTTTGACTATTACAGTTGATTTGATTCCACTGCTGGGTGATAAACTTGAATTGTGATGTTATTATTGATACGATTTTGGGTTCTATTTGGTTTCAACCTGATGAGATGAGGGTGTTCCATATCATGCATCACTTTAGTAAATTTTTAGAAATGAAATTCCATACATTATACCATAACATATAGGGTGAATTTTTTTTATGATGTTGTGATAGGTTCCGTGATAGATATACCTACTATTTTGATAGAATTTTGTGCAATGGTAGGAAAAAATGGTTGGTACTCAGAGTGCCTACTGTAATGAAAGTAGTGTTTTCCTCATTAGGATATAAAAGATACCATAATTAGCCAATTGTGGAATGTTGAGTCATGTACCATGAGTCACGTGGACTAGAACGTGTTATGGTGTGGATTAGGTGGACACTATATTTTAGTTCATAAGGAGTATGGTCCATTATGGATCAGAATTTGGTGAACCATTTGGTTAAAGCATTTAAATGAAAAGTGAATTGAATTTTAAATTAAAATATAATATTGAAATGATAAATAGAGAGATTAAAATAAACATGAATTTTAAGTGGGAGAAAGGAATATACTTTAGTTAATTATTTGACTGAACCTTTTGACATTCCTAGATTTAGAAGAAAGTTGTGTGATATGACCTCATTATAGGAAGGTTTTTATCTATCTTAGGATTTTAGCTGTGAAAAATTGATATAATTATTTTTTGAGGAATGTGTTTGGAATTGTAGAGGCATGCCGCTATGAAAATATTTAGTCGTATGTCAGGAGGGTGGTGATGAATATGCTTCAGAGGTAGTGGGACATGGCTAACAATGGATCCTTATTTAATTCCAACTGTGACACAAACTGTTGTTCCGAAAAAATGTGCCGAGGTAATGTTGTGTGAGGGGTTTTATCACTTCATATAGACTTTTTAGGGAGCACTGAAGCATGCGTTGTCTATAGATGAGCTAACACGAGTGTTCCAGAAGCAACAACCTCCCAAGTTCTCAAAGGATGGAGATCCATAGGCTACTAAGATATGGATTGATACTACACTATTGATATTCGAGTATATGAAGATACCTCTTGATAGGAGAGTGAAGATAATGACTTATATAATTTGTGGAGTTGCAAAGTGCTGGTGGGATGTTGTAAAACAGTATTAAATGCTGCAGGATATGGTTTGGGATGATTTCTAAACCTAGTTCTATGACTAATTTACCCTTGAGAACATGAGAGTAGATTAGGATAGTGAGATCATGCATTTAAAGCAGGGATATATGGTGGTAATGGTGTACTTAGAATTATTTAGCTGTAGTGTTTTTCACTTACATACCTTGAAGATGAGATATTGAGGGTGAGATGCTTCAGGAAAGGTTTTTGACATGCCGTTTGATCTTGGTTCAATGTGTTTAGATTGAACTTTATGACTGAAATTATAAATTAGTAATTGATTATGGAGTGGAACCTGAGGGAAATTGGGGGTATAGAGTAGAGAATTGTAGCCTCTCAACCTAGTGGTTTGACATCTTCAAGAAGGAAGCACCACTTTGAGGATTTATATGAGATGAGTATCAGTCAGGTCGCTAGATATGGTAGTGTAGTTTTCTATCATCAGTGTGAAAGACAACAACACATGAAAAATCAGCATGATAATGACCTAGTCGAGTGCTGATCTTGCATCAGGATGGGCCACATGTAACGCTTCTTTAGAACCATCCCTTAATAAGTGAGCAGTAGGGGGTCAGTTCTATCACTAGGTTTAGGAGAAGTTTTATCATCTCCACATTACTCAAGGATATGGATAAGTATCGGTCGATCAGGCCAAGGTGGGGGTAGTCGTGGCTGAGAAAGACATACACCAATTACACCGAGATAGTAGAGTGGGCTTACTTCCTGTAGTGAGGTTTTGTCACAAGGGTGTAGTTCATGCCATATTAATTATTTATAGAATTCCCCTGAGGATCAGGGTGTCCGAACATCTATATTGAGAGGTAAAATATTAGTGTCCTCCACTCTTGTATCCTCTCTCTTTGATGCAGGTGCATCACATATTTTTATATCTACACATGTGGTGGAAGGACATAAGATTATGGATTAGTTTTATAGGGTGTTATGACAGTTTACTCAAAATTGGGAATTAGAATGGTGTATTTAATTTAGTGAAAGGAGTTCCTCCTTGATGTTGGTGGGTGTCACTTCGTTTGGAATTTGTTTTTCCTCAAGATTACAGGGTTTGAATTCATACTTCGGATGGACTAGCTAGTGTATTATTGAGCCTATATTGACTGATATTTCTAGAGGGTAACTTTCATATAACTAGAGGGAATATGTTTTATTTATAATGGTGAATGGGATTTCTAGAAAAACTGATATGAACCACAATATCTTGAACTAGAAGGAATTACAACACATAATTCTAGTTTGTATCAGGATGATTACATAGCACATTAGGAAGACTTTCCACCAGTGGTTGATCATTTCATAGACATTTCCCAAACAAATTTTCTAGTTTAAATCCTAACAGATAGTTGGATTTATATATCAAGCTAGTTCTAGGAGATACACCAGTATCCATTACTTCTTATAGGATGTCTATGATGGAGTTATAGGAGCTCAAGAGGCAGAAAGAGGATTTTGAGGAAAAGGGGTTTATTCAAACCAGTAATTCATAGTGGTTTTCATTAGTCCTTTTTTGAAAAAGGCAGATGATAACCTTAGGTTATGTGTGGATTATTGTATATTGAACCATTTGATGGTTATGAACCAATATCCCTTACCATAGATAGATTACCCATTTGATTATCTTTGAGGAGCTCTCGTGTTCTCAAAAAATGATTTGAGGTCCTGATATCATTAGGTGTGTGTTTGACCTACATACCTATATCGTATAACCTTTTATAGAAGGTGTAGTCTATATGAGTATCTAGTCATGCCGTTTGGTGTCACGAACATGCTAGATATTTTTATGGAATTGGTGAACCAATTCTTTCATCCTTTTCAGGATTTATTTGTTGTAGTTTTCTTGGATGATATCTTGTTATATTCTCATAGTCAATACTTCCTTGATAATCATCTTGAGATAACTTTGGATACACTAAGGGAACATCAATTATATTATAATCTTACAAATTTCCAATTTTGGATGGATTAGATTCACTTATGAGGTCACATTATCTCAAAGACTAGAGTATTAGTAGATCCAGAGAAGGTGCAAGCTATCATTTCTTAGGATCACCCCAAGAATATCTTTGAGATATAGAGTTTCTTAGGGTTGGATGGATACTACAGAAGTTTCATACGGGACTTCTCACACCTATCAGTGCCACTCACGAGCTTTACTAAGATGAGTGAGAAGTTTATATGGCCAGATACCTACAAGGTAGCCTTTCAGGAGTTTAAGGGGAGATTGAATTAAGCATCGGTACTAATTCTACCAAATAAGGAAAGAATCAACTCTATCTATTATAACACATCCGGTATCGGGATTTGAGTAGTTATTATATTGTGGGAAAGAGTCATGGTGTATGGGTGTTCAAAACTGACGCCGCATGATAGGAATTACCCACCACACAATATAGAACTAGCTATAGATTTTCATTTATTAAACTATTGGATAAATTACTTACTGGGAGATAGTTTTATGCTATAAAAAGGCCAAAAAAATTATCAAGTGCATATTTACATAGTGTGATCTGAATATGAGGTAGAAAAGGTGGTTTGAGTACCAATAGTCTTTTGAATTTAAGATGACCTACATGCATGGGAAGGTAAATACAGTGGCCAAAGCACTTAGTAGAAGGAATTAGATACTAGTAGTTTAGCGAGCTTGTAGTGAGTGGAAACCTTATGTATTTTCTCTATGAGATTCACTTAGAGGTTCATGATAGATAGGAAAAAACATATCTTTCAGCCTTAGTTATGACCTCTTCCCTACTGGATTGAGTGAGGATGATGTAACTATTGGATTCATAGGGCCTAGTCCTATAGAAGAGTGTGGTAGGTGAGGACCCACCTTATCATTGGACTGTAGGAGATGATGAGGTTCTATGTTTCCATGGTCACATTTGAGTTCTAGTGGACATATGTGAAGAGATAATGTGGGAGTTTCATTCCTTAGTTTGGGCAGTGAATCCTGGTGTCACCATGGTGTACCATGACTTGCACCATTAATACTAGTGATTGAGTATGAAGAAAGAGTTATTTGGTTTTGTTAGGAGACATTCCACCAGTCAGTAGGTGAAGGTGGAACATCAACAACTAGACATAATTTTACTGCAGTCACCTATACTCAAGTGGAAATGGAATGATTTCATAACATATTTCATGACCAGTTTTATGAGCTCTTATTGTGGTCGTGATTCTATCTAGGTTGTTTTTGATAGCCTCATGAAGGTTTATCATTTAATTATAATCAAGGACTTTAGGGTGGATGAGATTGGGATGTTTTATATCCGTGAGATATTATGAATTCACGGGGTCCCGTGTACCATTATTTCGAATAGGGACACCTATTTTACATCTTGTTTCTAACAGATTTCGCAGAGGGTTATAGGTGAATAGGTTCTTCTGAGCATAGAATACCATCCTTAGACTGGTATCCCATTAAAGTGTATGATAAATGTTCTTGAGGATATACTGTGATCATGGATAGTGGATTTTTGGGGCTCTTGGGAGAAGCATATACCCTTCGTTGAGATTTATTACAATAATATCCATCAGGAAATTATACCGATGTAACCTTATGATGATTTTTATGGTAGGTCATGCTAGAGGAAGGTGAGATAGCCATACTGGGACCATGTCTAATTCAAGAGACTTATGAGTAGGTCTAGTTGATTCAAAAGAAGATGGCTACTGCACTGTCTCAAGAGAAATCTTACTCCAATCACGGTAGATGAACTCTAGAGTTTGAGGTTGGGGATCAGATCTTTTTACATATCTCAATGAGGCCAGGACACAAATGGATCCAGAGATAGGGTAATATTTAAATGTGATATTTTGGTATATTCAAGATTCTGGAAAGAGTCAGGCCAATATCCTATCATCTTTAGTTACCTCAGAGGTATAAGGCTAGGCATGATGTCTACCATTTATCTAAACTATGCCAACATCACTCAGACCCTTCCCACACTCTACTACCCTATGAGGTGGAGTAACATGTTGTTTCATCTTTTGAGGAGAATCCTATTTATATAATTGATATGAGCACAAAGTTTTTTTGGGGCGGTTCAGTTCCTATAGTATGGGTACTATGGTAGCATGTCCATTTATAGAATGAGACTTGGGAGAAGGAGATAGATGTATGTGTTTAGTGGATATAGTTTTTTTCTCAAAACAATCTTGACCACCCTTGAGAGGGAAATTTGGGGATGAATTTCTTTATCGGTGGGGGGATTACAAGAACTTGGTTTTTATATGAGGTAATGATTCCTTTTATTTTGGTTTAATTGCTTAAATATAACCTAATATGAATTCTTTAGAGGTTGTGGAGGTATTAGAGGTGTTAAAGGCTTGTTCAGAGATCGAAACCCAACATATTTAAGAAAAAGTCCTGACACATAATTAGAAGAAACCATACGGGGTAAGCCGCATGGTTACTTCTAACTATGCAAGGCTGGATAGTGGAGAACTAAAAGCTTAACTATTAAACAAAGCCTGTGATTTGGGGTGCACACCCTTGTGGAAAGGTCTGCAATTTTACAGTGGGATGAGACATAGTTTGTGTATGGTCAGTTAAATCGTAAAATTAAACCATGTGGGGTCCCCCTTTCCTACAAAAAAAGGAATATGGTTGGTGCATGGTTTGGACAATCGTGAATCCAAACCACATGACCCAATAAATTGGGCGAATTTATCAAATTTACCCTATTTAATTATTATTTCAACAACAATTTCCTATTTCTTCTATATTGGAAACCATATTCCCTTTGAGATCTGCTTTGAATCCTATTCTAGTATTTAATCCTCATCCTCCATAAGAGGTCTAATTGAGGAAATATTTGTCTCATTGGATCTATTATGAATATATCCCAATTAATTTTTTTTTGTTTTTCATTTAACTTCATATCAAAAAAGTTATTTAAGTGCAATCCAATTTTCCTTATTTTGTATAGACTTCCTCTATTTTTCATTTTCATTCTAATCAAAGTGAAAATAGAGGCTAATACTGGATAATAACTCTAAAGACAAGCTATGGTAGGTGTTCTATAGTTTTAACATTTGGTTTGGTGATTTATTGGGCTAGTTTCCATAGTGTCATCCGGAAAACATTCTGGCACAACCCCAAAATTGAAATGATAAATTGAATTAAATGGAATTGGACCTATTAGGGATACATTTAGGTTTCTTTGAGATGCATTTTAGTTTGGATAACCAACCAAGGCCACCCATGGGATGTGTGATGTGAATTACTCTTGAATATTCCTTATAAAACTACCAAAGGGGTGAGTTTTATTCTTTCCTAGTTAAAATAGTAAAGACAATTATAATGAAATGGAATTGAATAGTTTGATTAGGAAATATATTTCCTACCTTTCCATGTAATTATAGGTGATTCCATATTGAAATTAATTGTTTTCTTAAATTTTTTGTTTGGAAACTGTTTATATGGGTCGGTAAACTCATGGAATGGATTGGGATATGAATTGTGGATAATGAGTGGATATAATCATGGGTTGGAATTGAATATTGAGGAATGATAAATGAAAAAATTGTTGAATTATTCAATTAGATACCATGGAAGATGTTTCTTGGATCATGAATATAGAAGTGGACACCTTAGATAGATATTGATCCTAGGGTATTTATTACATGGGATACCTTGGGAATTTCTATCCCTTGGATCTTGGTTGTCATGGGATCACAATGAAAATGGTCAGTAGAAATGTTTCATGGACCCCATTTCAAGCCAAACCAAGTTTCTATTGAGATACTCATGGGACTCGATGAGGATAATTTGGTCTACTATAACTTGGATCTGACCCTTCATGATCTGAAACTTCAGATAATATGGCTTGGACGTGATTATTTTGACTTTCAGATTATACGAAAAGGCCCTGGGTGACTTGATATATATGGGTGTATGGCAAGGCCATGCTGGTTATTTATGTTTGTTAGTAGATTCCTTGTTATTAGAGTTAAACCATTTTTTAGGGATCGTTGTTGGGCTATACAATATCACTTGATTTGTGACATGGGCTTTAAAGTTATTCAATGATTACCCTATTTACATTCACACTACTTAGATTATATTTCAAAGCCTTGATTTTTAAGATATTTTTATGGTTACCCACTGGTATTATATCTCACACCCTATTCAGGATGTCGTTGTCTACTCGAAAAAAATTATTGATGCAAGTAGGGACATGTGAAATCACCCACAATTTTACATTTGAATTTTTTCCATGCCTAGGAGCATGGGAGCATGAGACTAAGATGAAGTTCATGATGTTATTTGAAGATAAAACTTTTTGGAATTTTGGTATTTTAACATGTGTATTTTATTGTACTACGGTGTAACTATTTTGTCTATTTTTTAGATAATTAAATTTATCACCATCTTGTGTATATGAGATTACTTTATGGAATTATTATCTATTCTTGTTGTGAATCTAATGTCTGGTTGTTATATCTGTTTCATGTATTTATTTCTATTAGTATTCTGGTGTGTTACACTCAGGTAAGAGGGCATAAACTTCCCACATACACACCCTAGGCCCTCGCTACTATTTGGCAGCCTCTAGCATTCATAGAGATTCACTTGAGGCCATGTGTCCAACCACGCTTCGATCATTGTTGAGTGGAATTCGAGTTTGGGATTTTACAATAAAAATTTATAGTATCATAACCCATGAAATGAAATGGGAATCAAAAACATTTCATCATATCATAACTTATAGAAAATAGAAAAGTTACATAATTATTTAATCATAGTATAACCCATGAAAATAACCAGGTTTCATAATCATTTCCCCATCTTATAACCCCTGGAGGGGAATTGGGTTTCACAAATATCATTCCTTCATAAATATAAACCATTCAAATAAATAAAAAGAATAGTATCCTTGGATCTTATCCCCATTAAGAAAAATGATTTTGATCAACCATTTAAATATCTTATTAAGGAAAACATCATTTCTTATTTGAAAAAAACTTTTAAAACATTTAAATTTTTTGAAAATTATATTATACAAAAGTAATCTAGAAAACTTATAAATGAATATTTGAAGTAATGATTGGTCATGATGTTGGAAAATTATGTTCATACCATACACGTTTAAATAAATACTCATTTCACATTTTCAGTAAAATCCTGATGGAAAAAATTTGGTAAAAACATGAAGATTAATTTCATTTTTAATAGTTAAACATGTGTAAAATATTATTTAATAAATAATTTTAATAATAATAAAACATTATTGAAACCATTTTTATAATTCTTGGTTTTGGAAAAAAACAAATTTCCGACCGAAGAGAGAAATAATGTCATAATTTATTAAAAATATTTTCATAATTTTCTTAAGTACCAAAGAGTGTGAAAATAATAATATTACTTGAAAATATAATGAATAAAAATGTTATAATAAAATATATTTGTTTCTTGAGATATGGATCATAATATTTTATAATTGATAGGATGATCATAAATAATCCCGATAAACGATGAGATTGTGACATAAAATATTTACCACTTTGGAAACCATGAATCATAATCCCCATGAAAGAATAACATATAATGAAACTTAAAATATAATGATTATGAATAAAGTAATTATATTACATGTTAAAGGGGAAGTATATATACCTTTTGAAAGAATATTGTTCAAAACAAAACATACGTCTCAATGATGGAAAACCGAGACAAAAATCACTTACCACTTTATTAATATTTATAATTATAAGACCCAATAAATAATAACATAAAATTAAACTTTATATATTATAAAAAATAATTATATTCATGACATATCATGTCAAAGGGGTGGTATACGCACCACACAAAAAAAACGAGTGGTGAATTTTCATATGTATTCATGAAATAAAAGAGAGAGTCTTGCCTTTCATCATTCTCATTTAAACCCATTGTATAATAAATATAAGTTTATTATACATATATTAAAGAAATATATTCATGTATATAACACCGTATATGATTTTATTTTGACATTTTATTACATTTTTTTAACAATTCCATCGTAAAGTCACATTTTGGGCAATAATCAATTTGTTTTTCATATATATTCTGATTTTTTATCTTTTTCCTATTACTTTGATCATGGTTAAATAATATATATGATGTTAAACATGATATATATATCACATATATTCATTATATATGTATTTATATTAATCCATTAAATTTAATGATTGAAAATGAAGTACACTATTCATGGAGATGATTGACCTTATGTACGCATGAACGCCATCTCCATTTTCTTTTTGGATTCAAAGAAATAATGGTAAATGATATATATTATACTTAAAAAATTATTTTTATTTCAAATATATAAAATATTTTTATTAATCCCATCCTCAATACAACCCATGTAAATCATGGAAGAATCATATCACTTCGTGAGGCGGTAGTCCGTCGTACACACGAGCGATGCTATCACATTCCCACAAAATTGAGAATATGATGGTATGTGTGATATAATAATTATATAATCATAATAAAATAATAAATATCATATATAAATAATAAATCATTAATTATAACCATCCTTGAGAGATGGTAATGAAAAAATGAAGGATATCGGTTCGTGAGGCAGTTGTCTGTCGTACACATGAATACGGATTTCATAACCTATTTGATGGAAGTAGAGAGGGTTGTAGTTCATGAACATAACATAAAAACATATTAGTATATGGATAATATAGAGGTTTTTTATATTATCTTGGTGTAATAATTATTTAAGTAGGTGGAGGATGAAATAAAACAAAAAAGCTCATTGATGAATGTTACCTCTTCTTCGGGTATCCTCTATAGGTTTGCACCAAAATCCTTCCTAGGATGGATTTATGTACAAAATAAGGATCAAATGATCATGGGAGGAAATTTTCAAGTGATTATAGTAGGTCCTGGATTAACTAAAATGTTTTTATGGTGTGATGAAGAGAGGATTGGGGGTGGATATTTATAAGTGGGGGAGAGGACATACTTGGTATTTTAGAAAATAAATGAGTACTCTCACATTTTCCTTAGGTCACAAGGGTCCAAAATGGGAAATTATGGAACATTTGAGGTGTAATAGAATAAATATAGCTATAAAATAGTTTTTGGAAATGTTTATAGGCCATTTCTACCATTATATTTTTAGTTTAACCCCCAATAAATCTATTATTACCTTAACCGTAGAAAATAATTTTTAATCCATTCACTATTCATTTTGGTGAAAAATTAAGTTGAACTTATTATATAATATAAATTAGTCAGGTTACAAATATGGAATAATTTTTTTAAAATTTAATCCACATATGTGGTAAAATTTAATTTAAAATTAATTATGTATATGTAATGAGAAAGTAGGGTTTTGAAGAGAAAATGTTAAAAAGTTTACAAAGTTTTTATATAAAAATTTAACATGAAACTGATTCCAATGAAATAAATTAGAATAAATTATGTATAATTGAACTAATTTAACTTTAAATTCAATTTAAAATATAATATATATTTATAAATAAATTAAAAAAAGATGCATTTTTTGAATAAAATTCTGTATTTTTTAGTATTTATCAATAAATGAAACTCTTTAGAAAAATCCAAAAAATTCCCCCTATGATAACTTTGAAATGATGATTCAAAAAATATATTTTTTTGAAATATTTATTTTTTAAGTGTAAAAAATTAATTTTATTAATTTTCACATAAACAACATAAAAAACACTTTTATGAGAAAATAAATTTTTTGAAAATATAATCACTTTATAAAAAATTATGTATTTTATTATCAATATTATATCCTTATATAAAAACATTATGATTAATATTTAATAATTAGTTATTACTATTCATATCACTAAGTTGAACGACTAGGTTATAACGTTCTTCTTTATATAACTATATTAACAATATATCATGGTGTTTTAAAACTCAGTATGATGTGTAATGCAAGCTAACCAAATGTTGTGTGTGGTAAACGTTTAACTTGGTGATTAATGTAACATAATATATCAAACAAATTTAATTTATTTATAAAAAAATCATTAAAAAAATTGGTGTTACACCTTCAAAATTATAATTAGAAATAATTAACTTTTGATGTTTTATACATATTAAAACATTGAATATCTTCTATATTAAATTTATCCATTATTTAAATTTCCCTGGATCTAAAGATCCATAAAAATATAGAGGGTTATATTTCATTAAATTCTTTATGACAGACATGTCCCTATGTAGAGAATTAAATTTTTTCTCTTTAAAGGGTACAACCATTAGTAACCTGTGATTTTATACTACCAAATTTTTTTTCTGTTCTAATCATTCTATGTTTCTGATTTGGAAGTTTATTATCCTATAAAATCCTCCCTAATTTAGCTACCCTATTTCTTTAATGTAAAAAAATTATAAATAGACATTTATTAAATGATGTGACATGCAAATATTCAAAATCTATCTCATGATAATATATACACAAATTAATGTCTCTTTAATGTGCCTTTTAACATTCTCCTAACCTCTAAATGTATCTAAACCTTTCTATGATTCTAGTTATAATTACATGTTTCTTTAACAATCCAAAAATATGAGTTGAATATAAATTATTTACCATTTTTTATATTCCCATTTTCTTTTTGGTTTAGAGTTTTAAAGAATTAATAAAACACTAAAAAATAAAGAGGACACATCCTCACAATGTGCATTTTTCTATAAAAACAGGGCTTTAAAGCTTACATTTTTGTTTCATTAAATGAATTTTTTCTTCTTTTAATATTATAATGAAGTGGAAATCTTTACATTTCTATATTGTACACTCATCCTTGGTTCCTTAAGTCCCTTTTAGCTTCATACATTTTGTAAATCGTCTTCTTTCAAAAACAACCCTTATCTTACACATTAAACCATATTAGGTTGTTGTTTTAGTAAAAAAATCCAGGAAATGGGTAGGAATGCTGGGAAGCTATTTTGGTAGGTATGTTTCAAAATAATTAGATCAATGTCTGTGAATAAGTGTGGAGATGATGTTCCCTTTTATAAACCAGGTGAGTGGAAAACTTATAAATACTTAAATTGTTTAAATATATTATATGTCTTTTTCAAAGGAAACAAACACCAAATTGACATATTTCGAATTTAGGATGAATATGAGTCAAAACACAAACATAAAATTAAATTTAAACAATATTTTGTGATATTTTAATCCATATGTCTTATTTTTATCCCCCTCATTAACTCTTTTAACCATTACAGTGGTGAGATGTTTTAATAAATTTACTTTTCCTAATGACCTAAAATAAAAGTAATATTATAAGAATATTTGAACTGGATGATTGCAAATATGAATTAAATTTTACCATATCAAAATTTTATAAGGGTTAAAAATAAAATTTTACATAAATACACAAATCACAATGAAAGAAACATTTATATAAATGCTCGTTTTAAGCATACAAATGATTTTATACCAAAATAATATATAATTATGATTAATATAGAATTAATTAGATTATGTTTAGTAAAATGGGAATAAGTTTAATTTAAAACCAGTTCAAAATAGAATGGTACTTTTTATATACTTGAAAATAAACTATTATTTTAATAAAAATATTTATTTTTCATTATTCACCCATGAAAAATCTTTTTAGAAAAATAAAAAATATTCACCCTAAGTAAAATTCAATATGATGAATAAAAAATGATGAAATTTTTATCAAACTAAAATTATAAAATTTATAAATATATGTATTAATTAAAACCTTATAATGAATGAATAAAAAGTAATTAAATAATAGTATTGATTTTTTGATAAAAAATTATATAAATTCATATATAAAATTATGATGAATATGAATACATAAAATTGAATAATTATAAATCATAATATTGAATTATTTATAATATTAATTGGTCTTTCATAGTGAGTGGGTCTAAGAAGGCAACAATACATGGTACTTTGTAAGTAAGGGCATGTGTGTTCTATGAGACCATTGAATGTGGTCACCAAATGTAACTGTGCACAAGATGAATGAGAAATCAGTCAGCTTCACCATCCTTTGAAAAATCCTTGATCTTATTTAATCACAAGTGAAATTATTTATTTAGTAAAAATCAAATACCAATATCCATGTTTTGTCCTTGAAAACCCACTTTTTTAGGAAAACACCATTTTCTCTAATTTCTAAGAAATCTCATAGTTTTCCAAATCTGTTGGAAATTTCACATTTTAAAAAATATAATGAAAAGTCATTATTTCCAAAAATCTAATGGACAATCCAAAATTTCCCCAAAATCCAAAGTAAGCTTTCTATTTCCCAAAAATTACACTAAAAACAACCCATATTGCTCAAAAAATTATTCTCCATGATGAGTAATTTCTTAGGTTCATACAATATAAAATTGATATTTTTTAAAAACATTAATATCTAGATTTTATAAGGTATTAAATTTATTCACCCCTACAAACAAGAACCATAGTGATTATTATATTTTATCTTCTGGTCATTAAAAACTATTTTAACATTTTACCCCATGCCCATAATTTCACCCATTCATTTCCATCAAAGAATATAAATTTCCATGGGTGAAATTTTGATGTTTTAAAACCAAGCCTCACAAAACCAATTTAACACATGTAACCAAGTAGTGAAAATCCAAATAAAAAATCTAACTTCAAAACCACACATTACAATCCATTAAAATTCCATGGTCAAACCATGAAAATGAATTCAACCCAAGATTTTAAACATTTTATTAAAATGAAACCACCTTGAAATTAATAAATTATTCATTGAAAATTATATTTCAATTCCATTCAAAATAGATTAACAACTTGAAAACTTCATTTCAAAATCCAAGGAAAATGAAGTCCACTTTTATTTAAAAATTTAATTTTCAATTTCAAAATTCAAATATTTTTTTAAATATAGTTTAAGAAAATCAATGTAGCACTCAATTAGAATAAATTAAAATTGTTTTTCCAAATTAAAACATTAATTGTATAATCTATTGTTAATTTAAAACAAAGGAATTAATTCCATTTACAAAAATTATTTCTAAAATAAAAAATAAGATCCAACCGTATATTTTAAAGTTCATATTTTAAAATCACCAATTTCTTCCAAAATTAATTGTTAAGAAAACTCACAAATTCCCTATTAAAATAAATTATGTTAAAATTAACATTTTTAATAAATACGTAATTTCACAAGAAATAAATCAATTTTTTCCTTGATTATTCAAAATCAATCAGTAACACATATGAAAATTTCCAATTCATTAAAGAGTTTAAATACACTTACCTAATAATGTTGTTCAAAGAAATTTTCCAATACCACAATCCAAACCTCATGGAAAAGGTTTGAAATCCACTAATACCTATCAAGATAAATAAGATTCCTCGATCTATGAACCGAAATTCTAATACCCGATACAAAAATATTCATATTTGTGAGATATAATTATAGATAATGAGTGATATAGAAAGTAGATATAGGTTTTACTTAAGTTAAATTATCAAATAAAAATATAACACCTTATAAATATCTATGATAGGTTGGGAGCTCACTAAAATCACCCTAGATATCCCTATAAATTACCTAAGGATGTTTTGGGAAAATTGATTGTTTCATAGGAGTTTCAAGAGTGGAAAAAAGTTTCCACCCTTAAAATATAACTACACGATCACTTTCCATGATACCTAAGATCATTAAATGATTGTGAAGGCCTCTCTAGACCAAAAATTGAGTATAATATCTCTAATACCATAATATGATTTTGATATTACAATAAATATAATTACACACAATATTTCTCTTGTTTCAAGGTCTTTAGGATTATGCTGGGACTATACAGGGGACCATGCATCCTTGAAATAATTCTCTCAACTTCTATCTATCATTTAGATTCACATGAAACTTAGTGCCTATGTTAAATACCCTATTCCAAATCTAATGGTGTTGGGACCATACATAAGCCATACAGGGGACTATACATGTCATGTGACTTGGGCTCGATGCCATTGTATTTACTTTTAATTAATTATCTATATTTTTATTAGTTAAGTGGTTTATTTATTTATTTATTTATGTTTTCTGTATTTTATTTATATTTAAAAGTTTCATATTATTGTGGATAGGTTTATAAGTATAAAAAAAAATCATATTTAATGTAGTAAAATGCATTAAAAAACTCAAACCCATGAACAACATGCTATGTAAAACCAAAATCATTTATAAAAAAAGGACTTGTACCTTTCACTGAAGATGGTATCTATTATTATATTAAATCATATTTTTGATGTATATTTCAACTGAATCATACATTTTGGTAGTATCCATGGGTTGACCAAATCACTCAATGCTTGAGTAGGATCCTATTTGTATCCACAGTATGATAATACCTCACTGCGCAATGGAAGAAGTAAGAAGTGCGTTTTGGAATAATTGGTAAGAAGTTTAGTAAAATTTAATCCAACATAATCTTATTGAATTGTCCTATTTATATAGTCCTTAGAGATTCTACTTGAGACATTATGCATTAAATTATATATTTATAAAATTTATGAGGCTAACAAGCATTTATTCATACATTACATAATGTATAATTAAATAGCATGAAGTTACAACCCTTTTAACTTGAAAATAACCATATTTTTTTTGAATGTTTCATTATATAATACTTTTTATAGTAATTATATTTAATATGTATGATATCTAAACATTAACCACTTAATGTTAAACTACCTGAATCAATCATAGAGTATAATATTTATCTTACAATGCAATTAACAATGCCTTAGGATATAACCAATCATACAATATGATTGAATTAGGAAGAGGAAAAATGATATTAGTATATCTTCTTTTAAGATATTCTTACTTAAAGAATATAAATTTACATGGAAATCAAGGATATCGTACAATATGATATTGCATAAACTCTATAAGGACCTGACCTTGTTACAATTAAATAATCTTGAATTTTTGTCAAGAACTCACTTCCTTTAATATTCAGGATCTTTTAAAGTTTATATTTTTAGAGAAATGGTATATAATACATAAATAACCTTCCAAATTCATTTAGAGAAGATACTGCAAAAAAAACTGAATCCATTTCTTCTGAAATATTAAACTTTTCTTATAATACATGTTTTCTTTGAAAAATATTGCAAACATTTAACTTGGAACCCTTATTTATCTTACACATCACTATAACCTATGAAAATAATTTAAAAAATTGGGATGAACACAAAAATATTATTAAGGGATATAAAATTAAGTAAATAAAACACTAGTACATGAATACTTGTAAACTTATGAAATCATTTTAAAAAAGGCATACTTGTTACCCATATATACTTACATTGTGAAACTTGAGATTTACATGAGATTTATAAAAAAAATAAAGAACATAAATATAATCATAAAGGTATATTGGGGTATTAATTACTTATATTGTTACCCTAACATCTACCTTTTGATTTGTAACCCTCACAACTACCTTACAATGTAACCATCAAGAGTACCTTATTATGAAACCATCACAGCTACACATGGAGTAACCACACAATTGAAATTCAAATTACACATACCTAATTCATTGGAGGGATACATAGGTCCCATCATAAAACATTCCCAATAACTAGAAAATAATCATCCAACATGAATAATTTTAAGAAAACATTGCTTTTGAATTTTGTAAAACAGAATTTTAGAATGGATTTTAAAAGAAAATCCCCTTAAAAATATCATATAATTAATAATAGAGGGGATGAAATATATATATAAAAAATAAATAAACAAAATTAAACATAATATGAACAAAATTCATCACAAAAGTTTTTTAATACCACATAAATAATGAAGTAGAAGCTTAACCCAGAGAATAGAAATTGGATTAAGAATTCCCTTACCTGAGGTTTGTATTACTTAAAATTTATTTAAACGTACTGTATAATAGTTAAAAATGTTTTATTAGTATTTTACATAAACACTTTTATATTTATAACACCTAAAATCATCATTTCATAACATCATTAACACTTTAGTACTTAGTATTTTTTTTCTTTCATTGTTTCAGGTACGTTCTTTACATGATTTCGATGGCCAGTTTGTATTTAATTTTTGGTCATATGAAAATGAAATTACATAAGTGGAATGAAATGATATTAATATGGTTCCAGAATATTTTATGATACCATAAATAATTTTTTTATTATATATTATGATGATTCATTAGATAAAACATTAAAGATATTTGTTTAGATTATTATGGAAGTTCCTCGATAATAATTAAATTGTTTCGTTATATTCATTTAATATTATGAATATAAGTTTATTACAGAACATAAGAGAGGTCGTATCATAAAAATTAAAATATTTTTCAACCATTAAAATGTTTTTACAACCAGTTTTTAAGGAATTAAAGAAAATTGGAAACACATCCTCTATGATTTTGGTAAATCGGCACATGATGGATAATGTATTTATAAGTGGGGGAGAAGATGAAGTAAGGTGATGAATTTTATTCCATAAAAATTATAAAATCCAGAATATATAAGATCACAGAGCTTTAATTCCTATTCAATAAGGGGAATATAAGAGAGTATAATAAAAGAAATGGAATTTAAAAGATAATACAAGAATATGAAATTGGATTTTTACTACTTGATCTCATCTCCTTGAGATCCTCCTAAGGCCTATGGTTTTGGATTTTTGGTGAGACCAGAAGGTTTTTTAAGTGGGGAAGAGACTTTGGAAGAGTATTGGGTAGAACATAGACATTTATTAAGGATTTAGAGGTGTGAGAGGAAGAGGATAATGAGGGTGGTATTTATAGTGGAGGAGAGGAGGGGTTTTACATTGTTTTAAGCATTAGATTAATATTTTTTTATCAATACTATGAATAGCCTTGATTAATGTGATCTTAAATAGTAATAAGTTCATTTGATCTTGAACCAAGTGTTCTTACATCAACAATTCATTACCCATGATGTAGTAAAACAAGTATTTATCATTTATCATAATTTATCGTATTTTACAATTCATCATAAATTCAAGAATTTCAGAAAAATCCAAAAAAATCACCCTAAACATTTTTCAATGTGTAGAATTGAAAAATGAGATATTTTTTAAAATTATTTTTTTAAATATTATTAATTTAATTTTTAAATAATATAATAATTTATTCAAAAATAACAATTTTATAACTATAACTAATTTTTTAACACCTTGAAAAATTAGTCAATATCTCATTAACTAAAATCCTAAAGAAAACAAAATAATAATAAAATTTACTATTAATTAGGTTCATATTACTATTCATATTACTATTCATATTACTATTCATAATTTCATGTTACTATTCACCAAAAGAACAACTTGGTTCTATCAAAATCCAAATAACATACTGATCCCAACCGTAGACGGTTTTTTTTGTAATTAAAATCAGAGAAGCAGAAAAATAATGTTTAAAAGATAGTTGTAACTATCTATATAAAGAAAATATTCATGCATTTGAATTTTAATTTTAAAACCTTGAGGTGTTACATTCTCCCCACCTTCTGGAAATTGTGTCCTCACAATTTCATTTACTTATTAAACAAGTGAAGGTACCTTTCCCTCATAAATTTTTTTGATTCCTATGTTTCTTCTTCAACCATGTGGTTTCTCCCAAAAACATTTACCTGGTGGATTACATTATTCCAAAATATTTGTTCCCTTCGATCAAGAATCTGAACTGGTTTCTCTTCATAAGAAAGGTTCTCTTCTAGCTGAACTACTTCTAGGATCAAGACATGAGATGATTCAGGCATATAATTTTTGAGCTTCGAAACCTGAAAAACATTATGTTCCTAAGACAAACATGGAGGCAAATCTACTTAGTAGGTGATTGGTTCAAATTAATCCAAAATTTCATAAGGTCCAATAAACTATGGACTTAGCTTTCCATTCTTACAAAAAATCATAACACTTTTACATGGTGATATTCTAAAAAAAACATGACCACCTACCTCAAAAGAAAAGTCTTTCCTCCTATTTTCTACACAACGTTTTTGCCTGCTTTGAGCTATCTTCATGTGTTGTTGGATCATCATCACTTTCTTATCCACTTCCTCTACTAATTATGGTCCTATCAACTTCTTTTCCCTGAATTCATCCTAAAATGTTGGAGTTCGACACTTCTTCCCATACAATGCCTCAAAAGGTGCCATCTAAATACTGGAATGAAACTATTATTATAAGAAAACTCAACTAAAGAAAGATGATGATCCCAACTTCCTTGGTAGTCTATTGAAAAAGCTCGAAACATATCCTCCAATGTCTGAATCATTCATTATGAATTCCCATATGATTGAGGATGAAAATTAGTACTGAAACTTAATTCTATGACCAATGACTTTTGAAGGCCCTTACAAAAATTAAAAGTGAACCTAGGATCCCAGTCAGATACAATGTAAAGAGGAACTCCATCTAACGAGACAATGTCTTTGAGGTATAACTAAGAAATCTGATCTAAATACATTAAATCTCAAATAGAAATAAAATGTGCAGATTTAGTAAGCTGATCAACAATAACCCAAATCACATTGTTATCTCGAGAAGTCTTTGGTAATCCCACAACGAAGTCCATCGATAAATTCTCCCATTTCTACTCATGCATTGGTAAAGGATAAAGTCTACCCTTCAGTTACTACCGCTTTACTTTAACCTATTGACATGTAAAATATTTCATGGTAAAATTAGCAATATCCCATTTCATTCCATCCCACTAGTAATACTTTTAAATGTCTCTGTACATCTTAGTACTGCTATGATGAACTAAAAATGGAGAACTATGAGCTTCACACAATAATTGTTTCTTCATATAGGAATAAAAAATCACACAAAACATTTTTCTAAATCTTAAAACCGAATCTTTATCAAGGATAAATTCTGAAAGCTTACCCATTTTAACAAATTCTACATTTTTCTATAGATCACGGTCTTCCTTTTGTGATTTCTTAATTCTTTCTGATAACAATGACTGCACTGAAACAAGAAACAAAACAGATGTATTCCCTACACCAATAAATTCTATGCCAATATTCATCAAATCATTAATCAATGGATCATGTTCCAAACATAACATGGTTAATGATGCATGCTGTTTTTTGACTCAAGGCATCTGTCACTTTGTTTTCTTTTCCTGGATGGTAATTGATCATTCAATAATAATCATTTATCAATTCAAGACATCTTCTCTGCCTCCTATTTAATTATTTATGAATGAATATATAATTCATACATTTATGGTCATTATATATTTGACATTTGGATCTGTATAAATGATTCCTCCAAATTTCAAATAAAAAACCACAACTGCCAATTCCAAATCATGTGTGGGATAATTTCATTCCTGAGGTTTTAATTTTCTTGAAGTATAATCAATTACCTGATCACTATACATCAGAAAAAAACCAAGTCCTTTAAATGAAGCATCACTTTAAATTAAAAACTAACCATTTCAGGAAGGCAAGTCCAAAACTAAAAGATTCACCAATCTCTTATTCAGTTCCTAAAAACAAACATCACATTATTCGGTCCAAATTTTTTTACCCCTTTTCGTGTTAACTTAGTTAGAATGATTGATAACTGTGCAATGTTTTTAACAAATCTTCATTAATAAACAACTATTCCAAGAAAACTATGAATTTCTATAGCATTTGTAGGTATTGGCAATTCATAACCCCCTTTTTTTGGTAGGATCAACTATTATTCTATCCTTATTTATATTTTTCCCATGAAAATAATTCTATTGAAACCAAAAATCATAGTTTCTAAATTTTCCATTCAATTTATTTTCCATTATGGTTTGTAAAACAACCCTTAGTTGTTTTTCATGCTTGTCTTTACTCATATAAAATACCGGAATTTCATCAATAAACACAAACACAAACTTATCTAAGAACTCATGAAATATTCTATTCATAAGATCCTTGAATGAAACATGTGCATCTGTTAACCCAAACAGAATAAAAAAAAATTCATAATGCCTATATCTAGTATGAAAAGTTATTTTCATGATGTCATCTTCCTTCACCTTCAGCTGATGGTATCTAGATCTCAAGTGAATCTTGAAAAGTACTGAGCTCCCTGGATCTGCTCAAACAATCCATCGATATGAGGAAAAAGATACATGTGTTTTATAGTGATTTTATTCTAGTAACTATAATCAAGGCAATGTCTCATGGAACCACATTTCTTTTTAACTAACAAAACAGAATCACCCCTTGGTGAAGTGATAGGAAAAATGACTCCTTTATCAAGAAACCCCTGCAACTGATTTTTCAATTCAATAAGTTCCATTTGATTGATTTGAGAAGGGGGTTATTAAATTGGATTAGCATCCCAAACTAAGTCAATTGTGGATTCAACTTTCTGATTAGGTATAACACCGGTTAACTCATCAGAAAAAAAATCAAGAAATTCATTTACCACCGACACATCATTAATCAAAACTATTCCCTTATTTTCAATAATATGAGAAATAAAACATTCATTTCCATCTTTCAACAGTTTCTCAGCTTCCTTATATGTTATCAATTGTATGAATTCATTCTTGTATAAAAACTGAAACTCTTTCTAAAAAACAACTTCTTTAGCTCTATAATAAATCTTAGCATGATAAATAGAAAGCCAATCCATACCCCTAATGACATAAAACTGTACTAAGGGAAACCAACATGGTTTTCAAGTAATGTATTTCCACAGACCACAACAGAAAGATTCAAATAATTCATCTTTTCTGTAATATTTACCCCTGGGGTTTTAATAATAATTTATGGTCTTATTGGTGAGGCGATAATTCTAATTCACCAAAAAAATTCTCAAAAATAGAGGAATGTGTAGATCCTGTATCATATAAATTTTTTAGTAAAATATGATTAAACAAACAAGGTACCTAATACAACTTCATTGGATGGCCCGATGTCTACTGATGTTGTTGCAATGGATCCCACTACACCTTTATTCTTATAGTCTAAATTCTTTGCGTCATTAGTATCTCTCTTTGGGAATTCATTTACATAGTGACCAATCTCACCACATTTAAAACACTTTACAGTTTTCTTATCAGAATTAGTATTAGGATCATTTTCATTAAAATATCAGGACATATTTCAAAACTTACCCCATAGAAAACACTTCTTAGATTTGGTAAGGCATTCCCCAAGGTGATTTTTCTACACTTTTCACAAATAAGAAACTTTATTTTCTTACCATTAAATTTAATTGATTTATTCTTACCAATTTCTTTCCATATTGAACTATTATTCTCCATGTTTTCAAAGACCATGAGATTATCAGAAAACTCCATCTCTACCCTCTCAACATTTTATACAAGTTTATCATAACTTTTGAATTCATGGGAGGCCAATTCCCTTCAATACCTTGGCTTCAATCCTGAGTAAAAGTGGTAGATTTTTCTATCAAGATCCAGAATAAGATTCAGAGCATACCTCGCAAGTTGGGCGAAGTTAGCTTCATAAATGACCATTGAATATTCCTCCTTTTACTTCAATTCGAAGAATTTATTCTCCATTATAATTTGAACCTCTTTTGGGAAATAATTTTCAAGGAAAATAATTTTAAAGTCTTCCCAATATAAGGCATCAATCTCCTCTCTATCCCGTATATTCTTGTTCACTGAACACCACTGATCAGATTTACCATAAAAATGATAAATTGAAAGACATAACTTTTGATTATTTGAACATCCCATTACATAGAATATATTTTCAAGGTATTTATCCCATCCTTTAGCCACTACTGGGTCATAAGATCCATTGAAACAAGGATGGTGTTGTCTCATAAAATGTTTCACTATCATCTTATTCCTTTGTGGTACCTCTATTTTTTCTCTTGCATGGATGCCCCCAAAATTTATTGCTAGCTCTAGCCGATCCATTTCTATCAAAAACTGCTTGGTTCTAATTCCTACTATTCCAGGATGACGATTCAGAAGGATATTGTTAATTCAGTGCCTATCCACTTCAGCTTCCCTATTTCTTCTGTGAAAATCCATTCTGAAAAAAATATCATATTTGAAACAACATGGTAATATTTAAATTATACATCATTTAAAATTAACAATAGAGTAAAAATAATTTATGGTATTCTATTAACATCATCATAAACCTTAAGGTTATCTAAACCATCCTCTAATACCAACTATAAGGACCCAACATTATTACAATTACATAATCTTGAATTTTGGTTAAGAACTCACATCCTTTCATATTGAGGTTTTTTTCAAGTTTAGAGTTTTAGAGAATTGGGATATAATAAAAACATAACATCACACATTAATATATTGAATATTCTACAAAACAATTATCCATTTATCATAAAATATAAAAATTTTCAAATAAAACATGATTTCTTCAACAAATCTTCATAACATTTAACTTGGATCCCTTATCTATCATACACATCCTTATAACCTATGAAAATCATTTAAAAATAGTGAATGAGCACAAAAATCTCAAAAAGGTATATAAAAATATGGAAAGAAAATATTAGTCCATGAATACTTGTAAATTTATGAAATCATTTTCAAAAAGACATACCTTTTACCCATACATACTTACATTATGAAACTTGAGATTTCCATGAGATTTCAAAAAAACATAAACAACATAAATAGAACCATAATGGTAACTTGGGTCATTACATAATTATATTATAACCCTCACGACTACCTTATTATTTTTAACCCTCACAGATACCTTATGATGTATCCCTCATGACTACCTTATGGTGTAACCATCGCAACTACACCTGGAGTAACCAAATGACTGACCTCCAACTCACACATAACTAATGAATTGGGGGGGGGGGAGATATTTGTCCCATACTTAATCATAAAAAATTCTGAATAACCATAATATAATACTAAAACATGAATAATTTCATAAAAAACATTGCTTTTGAATTTTGTAAAATAGAATTTTAAGAGGATTTTAAATGAAAAACCCCTAACAAATATCATATAATTAAAGTGAGACTTAATAGAGTGTATTAAATATGTATATACACTGTAAATAAAAATAATTAAACATAATATAAACAAAATTCATCCCACAAACAATTTTAATACCACATTAATAATGAAGTAGAATCTTAACCCAAAGAGTAAAAATTTGGTTATGAATTCCCTTACCTCAGGTTTTTCTTTCTTAAAACTTGTTTAAAACTTATGTATAATGGTTAAAAGAGTGTTATTAGTATTTTACATAAACATTTTTATGTTTATAACAACTTATATGATCATTTTATAACATCATTTCACCCTTTAGTTAATAGCATTTTTTCCTTCCATTGTTTTGGGTGCGTTCTTTACATGATTTCCATGGCAGGTTTGTATTTGATTTTCTTGTTATATGTAAATGTAATTTCAGAAGTGGAATGAAATATTATTCATATATTTAGATAATATTTAATGATACCATAAATCATTTTGTTATCATATATGATTATGATTCATTAGATAAAACATTAATGATATTTATTACATCCTTTTTAGCGGTTCCTCGATAATCATGAACTTTTATAATTATATACCTTTAATATTATGAATATAAGTTAATTATAGAACATAATAGAGATCATATCATACAATTTAAAATATTTTTCAACCATTAAATTGTTTTACAACCATATTTTAAGGAAGTAATGTAAATTGGAAACACATCATCCATGATTTTGGTAAACCAGCACAACACGAACAATGTCTTTTTAACAGGGGAGAAGATGGAGTAAGTTGAGGAATTTTTTTTCCATAAAGATGATAACATCCAGAATATATAATATTTTGGAGCTTTCATGCCTCTTGAATAATGTTAAGAGAAGAGATTATAAGAAAAGAAAATGAATTGAAAATAAAATACATAATTAAGAATTTTTTTTACCTCTTGATCTCTTCTCCTTGAGATCCTCCTTAAGGCCTTTGGATTTGGCCTTTTAGTGAGACCAAAAGGTCTTGGACGTGGGGAAGAACCCTGAGAAGAATATTGGGCAGAACATAGGCAAATCTCATGGCTTGATAGGTGCGATAGGAAGAGGGGAATGAGGGTGGTATTTATAATGGAGGAGGGGAGGGGTTTTACATTATTTTAATCATTAGTAAAATATTTTTTCTCTAGACTATGAATAGTCGTGATTCATGTGACCGAAAATATCAATAAGTTAATTTTAGTTCTAACCAAGTGTGATTAAATCATCCTTTCATCACTTATGATGCATAAAACAAGTATTTAGCATTCATCATAATTTATCATATTTTACTATTCATCAGAAATTCAAGAATTTCAGAAAAAATCCCAAGAATTCACCCTAACCATTTTTCGAAGAGTATAATTCAAAAATGAACTCCATTTTTCAAAAATAATTTTCAAAATATTTATAATTTAATTTTTATGTAAAATCATAATTTATTCAGAAATAACAATTTTAAAGTTATAACTCATTTTTTAAAACCTTAAAAATTAATCAAGATCTCATTAACATAAAGACTTAAGAAAATAAAATAATAATACAATTTGCTATTAATTAGGGTAATATTACTATTCATATTACTATTCATAAGGGTATGTTAATATTTACAAAAAAACAAGTTGGTTCTATCAGACTCCAAATAACCTACTGATCACAATTGTAAATGACTGTTTTTTGATATTCAAATCATAGAAGTGGAAAAATTATATTTAAGGTCAAGTTATAATTATCCACTTAAAATAATGTTTCATGACTTTCAATTTAATTTTTAGACCTTCTGGTGTTACAAACTCATCATATGAGTTTACAGTTTTATAGAATATCTCTATCAATCTCCCACTTACACTAAATCTTAAAATAATTAGTGTCATTATAACTTATATAATATCATATACAATAACATAGAAATCATATTTAAATATCCTTTTATATATCTTTTAAAAAACTTTTGGAAATCTATCATCAAATTCGCCGTGTTTTATATCATATTAAACACCTTGTGAATATCTATTTAAAACCCCTTTTTGGATATACTTTAAACTTTTTAGAGTAACTCTCTATGTTTTTTAAAAACCAATCCCCATTCATTCAATATTAAAGTGTGACACCACAATCCTTTGTATCATTTACAATAAATATTAATTCTTAGATTCATATTTTTAAAGAGGAGAAACATTTTAAAAGTATTAGTGATACTCAAGATTCAAATGGATCTCATTTGATTTCCATCAGATACATATATCTCTATATGTTTTTTCCACCAGATGTATCATATACATGTATTCATAATCATATGATCCCTTTATACAAGACACTATTTAACCATGAGACACATATTATTTCAATACTGCATAACTACTTATATTTTCTCAATTATATGAGTATAGAATAACCTGGTTGAGTAGTACATCACATTTCATTTATCTAATTGGATGAGAATCACATCCCCATAATCTAGATATATAAGAACAACACATGATCCTTATCTTTTTTTGACCATGAAATTCATCATTTTTTCTCAATTTAGTGATAAAATTTCATACTCATTATATGATTGGACAAATACTATCTTTATTAAGTCTCAAAAGAAAACATGATCATCAAAATACCTATCCACCCCTGATTAGATAACCTTGAAGACCTACACATGAAATGTATCAATATATGAAGTTTATAAATTGATATATCTTTCCAATGAAAAAATCAAATTTTTTCCCTCATGATCATATTTCATATATCTATATGAAATCCTAATTATGTTGACCTTAAAATTTCATCATAACATGTAATACTTCATAAAAAACATCAGTTAAGGATAACTCAAAGTCATACTTTGAGAGGTTAGTCATCATTTCACTTAAGGAGTATATATAACCAACATGAAATAATGATAAAGTAGATACAACCATCTATATAAAATAATAAATTTTATATTCATAAAATCCTTAATAATATTAACAAAACCATATATAAGTTTCTATCTAATAACATGATTGAACACCAAATATACCTTATGTTTGTTTCACTTTTAGGGGTTTTTAAAACTCGTTAAATTTATATATAGTAGCTACCTATTATTTACATGAATTTATGATATAACCATCACACTATAATCCTTTAGTGAGTAATATCAACTAATAATGTTTTATTGAATAATGGTTAGATATAGGAATCGTATTCCTAATTTTCAACAATTTGAACATAGTATTTGAATTCCTTTTTTTCAGAATATACAATGATATGATGTTAATAACTCAGGATTTACACTTAAAAAATCTTTCTATGTTCATCATAATCATAATTCTTCAAACATTTCCATCAAATTTTCTCCATGATATCATTTTGTTGACAAATAACAACTCTAAATTTTTTTCTTAACTAACACATCCTCAAATATTTTAAGATATAAAGTGATATTCAGTTTTTTATCATAACTAAATATATATTTTTCATTTCACTATATTGATATACCCAGAACACTTTTAGGATATTAAGTGACATTTAATTTTACTTTTTAATGGAATAATATTTTATTTTTTCATATGAAATTCCAAAACATACTCCCATTAATCTTTTGGAAACTACATTCTTTCCTGAATGTTATACTAATAAATATAAAATATTTTATGTTAGGATATAAAATTTATTTTCTTTATTAGGAATATTAAAAAAATAAACTATTTTGTCCATATCATATAAGGTATTATATGTGTTTTTGAAATTATTTTGAAATAATTTTTATTCTTTAAAATATGGCATTATAGGCTATGGGATCAAATCCATCATATTTTATAAAATATATTGGATAAAATCTATATCCTAGAAATTTTTTTATCCTTATTTACATTTCAATCATTTCATAGAATATAATGAATCACAAACCATGATCATTAAAACCACCATCTTATATTTTTCATAATACCTCACTGTTTACAAAAAAAATCAACTATCATATAAGTGAGTATAAGATAAAACTATAAATCATTTTTTCAGATGCATTTAACCTTGAAA
Organism: Viscum album; assembly: GCA_963277665.1. Classification (NCBI taxonomy): domain Eukaryota; kingdom Viridiplantae; phylum Streptophyta; class Magnoliopsida; order Santalales; family Viscaceae; genus Viscum; species Viscum album. The sequence goes on along the minus strand of OY728160.1, from coordinate 875,129,442 downwards.
GATTCATTCATATTCAAATTTATGATTTAAAAATACTTTACATAATGTCATGACCCGTCCCTCGGGGCCTATGCCGTAACTACCCCAAACCCTCCTTCCATAGGCCAGGGGCTGGCGACTAGCACCAAAGGCGTAATTCTATAAAACTGGGAAGGCATTGACTTTATAAAGAGTAAACACACACAACAGATCACACAGCTGGATAAAAAACACTAAGAAAATTGTATAACCAAAAGGGAGTATTGAAAGTAAAGGGAATGGAATACAATCCCAATAGGAAAGTATAAGTACAACTGAAAAACAAGTACAATAGAAGAAATGTAAAAGAGTTGCTGGTCATCCCCTAGGATTCCTACCTAAAGGGTTAGTGAAAATAGCCTCCATAGCACTCCATGTCCATCTATCTCCTCCGTGTACCATCACACTACGTGGTTCACCTCCGGGTACTGTCTAATCCTGGTACACTCAGCCTCGGTCAGCACTGTCCATCGTCTGCATCCAACACAATGAGGTGTGGGAATAGCCCGTGTAGGGGTGATTATAACGATACTCAGTAGGGACCCTAAGACCCTCAAGGTCTCACAAAATCCAACAAGGATAAACCAAAAAGTATGAATTCAACAAATAACTCCACATAGGTATATTCCCATACATATACCTAAGTAATCATGTAATCCATCTCAATCATGAGGTAAACACAAAAGTTACTGACTCAGCTCAACCAGGATTTTTATTCACATTATTGAAACCACGACTGATGGAGAAATCCTCCTCTGTTGAGTACATTGGGCCTCCCGAAACACCAAAGCACTTCCCACTAACCTTGTACTCCTGAGGTACTCCTCCTGTCAAGTACCGTGGGTCTGCTACGTCCCCAAGGTGCTCCCCACCATGGGTCTGCCGCATCACCAAGGCGCTCCCCCTCATAGCCTGCTGAGGTAATCCTCCTATCGAGTACCGTGGGTCGGCCGCGACACCAAGGTGCTCCCCACTACGGGTTTTCTGCGACCCCATGGCACTCCCTTCTGGGCTAGTAGAGTCACTCTGAGTCAAAGCGGTCAGTAATTATCAAGTCTCAGCCAGCTACTAGGTCTCTACACTACACACGCTCGTTTCCGGGAGGATCCGATCCATGAGCTACTGGTCGATACTCAAATTGCCACAAATTACCACAAAGAAGTATCTCAGAGGTCTGCCACGTCATAGGGTTCTCAACGCAATAGACGAAACGCCAATAAGACACCCGGTCTGTGAGTTATTAGCCTTTTAGTCCCAGGGGCCCGGTTGGATTTGTGCTCGATCCAACCTGACCGTATCTCAACTATACCCAAAACTCCAGTAGGGTATACACAAAGGGACCATCGCACTCCAAGAATATCAGCGCTGCTGACGGTTCATCAAATGGACGTCCGGTGCCAAAGATATGGCCAAAAGAATGTAAAGGGTCGGTTGTGGGCCCGTGTCCGGTCCGACCTGGTCAGACTCAGTCTGGGCCGACTCGGTATGGGTTGACCCAGTCAGACCTGTTGGGTCTGGCCCAACCCATTGGGCGGGCCAACCTGTTAGGTTCGGCCAGGCCCACTGGGCCCAGCCCAGCTAGCCTCATGGGTGGTTCGGCCTGAGCTCAGGGCCGGTTCGACTCAGAGCACGTGGGGCACGGCTCAGCTTATCAGCCCAGATGGCCAAGACTGGTTCGGCCAGCGCCGCAAGGGGCGCGAATTTAGCATCATGGGGCGCGCGAGGCACGTTGGCCGGCGCGGTTCGGCCAGGTGCACAGGAGGCGGCCGGGCATGCCAGGAAAGGTGCCAAGTGGGTAGGCATGCGGTCAGGTAGGTCGACGAGTGACTAACTAGAATCTCTGCCAGCGCGGGCTGGCGGGTTCGGCCGGGGTGCACAGGAGGCACGGGCGGCCGGGAGGCCGAGAGGTCGGGCCGGCGCTGTTCAGCGTGGCTCAGGCCAGCACGGGCCAGTGGTGTTCAGCTAAGGTGCATGGGTGGCCAGTGGTGGCCGAGAGCTGGGTAACGCGGGCCGGTGGCGGTGCAGCCAGGGTTGCTCGGCCAGAGGGCCGTGGTTCGGCTGAGAGAAACAGAGTGCCATGGGGGTGGTGCAGTTTGCAGAGGCCGCGGGTAGCGCGTCCTTTCTCGTCAAAACCTTCATCGTTCTATCGCCTCATTGACATGCCAAAAATCAACACAAACAAGAATGACAGAGGGGTTGGGCTATGTTTGTTGGGCCCGTACCCTATGCGTTTAGGGTGGTAATAGTTGGATGATCACGATCAAAGTATGATGAAAAAAACTCACCTGCAACAATTCCTTTCCAACCGAAGAAGAAGATTCTAGGAATGTATCGACGTGTAATAACCCCTACCTTTGATCATTTTTTGATGATGAAGTCGCAGAAAGTAGACGAAGAAGATTTTCGTTCGTTGCGTCTTCTGCACACTTCCAATCCCAAGATGCGTCGGCTCATTGACAACAATGTAGAGGGTAGGTCAGTTGAAGATGTCCCACGTCGGTAGAACCTCCGAGGAAGAAGTCGAAGAAGGTCGAAATTCTTCATTATTTGTTTGGAGAGTTCTTCCCTCTTATCCCAAGTTTCCACCAAGATGCCAAAAAAAAAATAATAGATAGGTTTATCTATTATTTAATTGGTATAGAATTCAAAATGGTGAAATAAATTAATTGGATCCACCTAATTAATGTGGAGGATTGGCACAACATAATTAGGGGAGTTGGCACAATATTCAAATTGGGGAAATTAATTACGTAGCTTGGTGTATTAAGTATGGAGCATTGGCAACATTAAAGTTAGAGGAGTCAAGAGTCTCTCCCTCAATAATGAGGGAGAGTTGAGAGGTTTTCCTCTCCTCCCATTAATAGGGGGTTTAGTCCTGTGTGGTCCCCACGTCGTAGCCTCTCGTTGGAGGTTATGTTTGGGTGGGACCCACCACCATAACCTCTCATGGAAGGTTATGGTTTGGTGGTCCCACCTCCATCTTCCATGAGGAGGTTTTAACCGACAAATAAAAATAATCCACACGCTTTATTTTTATTTAAAACACTCTCCAAAAACCCAAAAACTATCTTTTAATATCGACCCACTACCATCAAGGTGATAGTATTCTTAAGTGAATACCGGCGCTGCAAGTTCAACTGTTCCCTCAGAGTTCAATTCCGAGCACCGGTTCAAAAGTTATAAAAACCTTCTCATATGTTTACTGAACGTACCCAAACAAAACTTCAGAAAACGATTCTGGGCACACCGGGCCTCGGAATCACACACTGTTAGTTTTTGTGAACTCCTAAAAATTCCATATATTTAAGAAAAACATTTCCACGGAATTTTCGAGTCATTACATTATTCCCACCGCAGGGATTTACGTCCCCATAAGCTACAACTCAAACTAAGGGAACAAGTGGGGGTACTGATCACGCATCAGTGCCTCCCACTCCCATGTGCTCTCCTGGAGGTTTTTGTGCTGCCAGTGAATGTTCACCAGAGGTATCGACCATCCACATAGGACCACTCCTGTCGATCCTCAATCTCCACTGGAACCTCCATAAAAGTCTCCCCATCATCGACATCCAGCTCTCCATGGTCGATGTGAGAAGGGTTGTGCACATATCTCCTCAGCTGGGATACGTGGAACACGTCGTCCACCCGGTGCAACCGAGGTGGAAGAGCTAAGTGGTAAGACACCTTGCCAACTCTGATGAGGACCTAAAAAGGTCCGATGAATCTGAGAGATAACTTTATTCCTTAGCCAAATCTCCGTAGTCCTCGTTGAGGTGAGACCCGTAGAAAGACGTGGTCGCCATCCTCGAACTCTAGAGGCCTCTTCCTTATATTATCATACGACTTCTGCCTACTCTATGTAGTATTCATTGTCTCCTGGATGTTCTAAACATTCTCTCTAGTATCCCATACCATCTCTGGTCCCACCAGTGCTAGCTCCCCTGGGTATGTCTAGCACAAGGGTGATCTGGAAGGTCTCCCATATAACTCCTCAAAAGGTGTCATCCCTATGGTGGAGTGATAACTGTTGCTGTATGAAAACTCCACCAAGGGTAAGTGATCCTCCCAGCTGCGACTAAAGTAGAGGACACAAGAACAAAACATTTCCTTAAGGTTCTGAATGGTCCTCTCAGTTTGGCCATCCATATGGGGATGGAAGGTGGTGCTCAAACGAAGCTGCATCCAGAAAGCCTCCTGCAACCCCTTCCATATCCAGGAAGTAAACCGTGCATCACGATCATAGACAATAGATGAAGGTAATCCATGTAGACGTGCAATCTCCTGCACATAGAGGCGTCCAAATCTCTCTACTAAACCCTACTCTCTGATCGGAAGGAAGTGGGACGACTTGGTGAGTCAGTCAATGATCACCCAAATCGAGTCGTGAACCTTAGATGTACGTGGAAGACCCATCATGAATTCCATGGATATCCCATCCCACTTCCACTTTGGGACCTCTAAAGGCTGTACCAAGCCTGCTGGTACTTGGTGCTCCACCTTCACTTGCTGACAAGTGAGGCATCGAGATACAAACTCTGATACTGCCTTCTTCATACCTGTCCACCAGTGCTGTCGTCGGAGATCCCGGTACATATTCACCACTCATGGATGTACCGCTAAAGGGGATGTGTGGAACTCCCTCAACACTTCCTCCTAAAGTGACACTAGAACCATTGTACATCCTCTGAAGAGGATGACGTTCTCCCCACCTTCAGAAAATCCATCATGTGCCTACCCTATGGATATCTGAGCACGCCGTGTCTCACAGTCAGTGTCCCTATGCTATGCCTTCTTGACTTGCTGAATTAGTGGGGGAGTGACTGTAAGATACTGAAGGAAGACCACTCCATTTCTATCTACAAAGGATATCCTCAAGGCAAATAGCTACTCTGTTGCTTCACCTAACATCTATATACCAGATCTCCTGCTGAGTGCATATGCTACAAAGTTCCCCTTTCCAAGACTATAGACTATCTCAAATTCATAGTCCTGGAGGAACTCAAGCCATTACCACTGTGTCAGGTTTAGGTCTTTCTTAGAGAAGATATACCTGAGACTCTTCTGATTAGAGTACATGGTAAAACGTTCTCGCATCAGATAGTGTAGCCACATCTTCAAGGAGGAGACCACTGCTGCTAACTCCAGGTCATGAGTAGTGTAGTTCTTCTCATTCTGTCTCAGATGCCAAGAACCATACGTGATCACTACTCTCTTCTGCATCAGGACACATCTGTGTCCGGTCCTTGATGTGTTGCAGTAGACTATGTACCCTATGCCTTCCTCTGGAAGCCTTAAGATGAGGGAATTAGTCGGCCTCTGCCATAGCTCTGGAAAGCCCAACTGGCATCTCTCCGACCACATGAAAGGATGCCCCTTCTTCGTCAAGGATGATAGTGGTGCTGCAACTATGGAGAAGTCTGGGATGAACCTCCTATAGTAACCAGCCAAACACAGGAAAATCCATACCTCTGCCACACTCCTGGGGGGCTCCCAAGCAATTACCGCCTCAATCTTCACAGGATACACTGCAAATCTAGCCTATAAGATGACTTGTCCCAAAAAGTGAACCTTTTGGATCCCAAACTGGAACTTCGAGAGCTTACTATAAAGGTGGTGCTCTCGGAGTGTGTCCAACACTACCCACAAATGGTAGGCATGCTCCTCCTCAGTAGTCGAGTAGATCAGTATGTCTTTGATGAAGACTACGACAAAGCGATCAAGGTATGGATGGAAAATCTTGTTCATGAGTCCCATGAACACTACTGGAGTGTTGGTTACACCAAAAGGAATAACCCAGAACTCGTAGTGGCCATACGGGCATCTGAAGGCCGTATTCTGCACATCCTTGTCTCAAACTCTGAGCTGGTGATAGCTTGATCTGATGTCTATCTTCAAGAACCACCATGCTCCCTTTAGCTGATCAAAGAGGTCGTAAATCCTCAAAAGTGGGTAATTTTTCTTCACGGTCACTTGGTTCAGGTGAAAGTAGTAAAACAAATCCTCAAGCTACCATCCACCTTCTTGGATAATAGAATCAGGGATGCCTAGGGAAAAACACTGGGCGGATGAATCCCTTCTCCTGCAAGTCCTCTAGTTGTACACGCAGCTCGCGAAGATCCACGGGAGACATCCGATATGCTGGTGTAGATATCGGTGGCCTCCTAGGGTACATGTCAATGTAGAAGTCCACCTATCTATGAGGAGGTATTCCTGGAACATCTTTAGGGAAAACAACTGTGTACTGGTCCACCACTACAGGATATCCTAGACTCTTCACATCAACTGCTCCGAGGGTAAGGTAGGCCAACTGATGAGTGATCAGCTATACCCTCCTCCGAGTAAGTCCATCCTATGCTGCAAAGGCTCCCTTCTCAACGGTGAAGGTAAACCTGGTCCCATCCATACAGACAGACCACACTTTGCACCTAATATAGTCAATCTGAGCATGGACCGTAGATAACCAGTCCATACCCAAGATGACATCGTAAGGGATCGACGCCACTACGAGGAGATCCCAATCGAAGCTCTCACTTCTTAGAGTAAGTTCACACTGCCATAACCAGTGCATAATCATCGAGTCCATTCCCGTAGGAGTCTTTAGCCATATGGATCGTGCCAACGGCTCCGTCAGAATATCTGAGCTCTGAACGAGGGTAGTGGCAATGAAAGAGTGAATGACACTTGTGTCTATAAGTACTGCAACTAAGGTGGAGTAGACACAGATCGTACCTCGAATCATCTCCGGAGCACCATGTTCGTATGCTTCTGCTCCCTAAAGCTGAGTACTATCCTTTCCACCTACTCCCTACAGTCAGGGTGGACCTCCTGGTTGTGGTGGTGGTAACACCTCATAATGTCGTCCACCACTAGAAACTCGACCAGCTCCTCTGTCACGTCCGCCTGCACCATGCAGACCGCCTCGATCAAATCTCTGTCTTTTCCTGGGCAGTCCTTTGAATGTCTTCTGATCAACCGAATGATGGGTCAGACAGTCACAATCCATCTGACCTTGCCTGCCACATGAGAAACACTTCCCGCTCATAGAATGTATGTCCTTTCTTAGAGTGCCCTGCACAACCGATCCTGAATCACGTGGTCGTCGAACTATAGGTCTAGTCCTCTTGGACCTCTACAACATCTGTCTATTTACAGCTGCAGAAGACTCCACTATATGTCAGCTAGTTGTGGGTCTCACTGTTGAAGACTTCTCACCAAGGAAACTCTCCACTAAGAGGGCTCGCTCCCACACCACCGCCTACGTCAGGATGCTGAGGGAGATCATTGAAGCCCTGATATCTCGCTTGATCCCCGACTCAAAGGTTTGGGCCCTGAAGAATGGGTCCCATACCATATCGGTGGACTAGCATGAGAGGCCTATAAACCTCGCTGAGTACTGAGCTCTAGTCATGCTGCCATGCTACAGATGAAGTAGCTCCTGTATCTGTACTGCATGTAGGGTGGCTGGAAAAAAATCTGGCTGAAACAGGCTCTCGAAGACTTCCTAGAGAAGTTTCATCTCGTCGTGCAACTCGAGCATCAGGCTCCACCATATTTTCACTACCGCCTATAGAAGGCTGGAAGAAAGAATCACCATGAAGTCGGCTGGTGTCCCTACCAGTCAGAAAACTCTCACCACTGCCTCCAGTCAATCTTCAGCTGCCTGTGGGTCTGTATCTACCCAAAACCTGGGTGGCCTCTAGCTTTGGAAATCGTGAAACGCGCTCAAGCGGCATGCATTGTATGCTACTGGGGATGGTGGAATCATTTTCCAAACGGGAAGTAGTACCACTGGTTCATCCGATGGAAAATGGCCCTGCACCAAGGCCTCGTCACTCGGTGGTCTATCTGTGCGTACTAATCTCAGGACTCTCACTAGTCATCTGGAAGGCATCTTGAAAGAAACAGATGTGACATGGTCAAAAGATTATACCTGGTGAGCAGACTTGGTTGAGTTGACTTAAAGAAAATATTTTAAAACACACACACAATCAGTGTTTTCATGCACTAAGTCAGAAATCAGTAGTCAGGGTCCTGGTATATGGATACGTCGGCTGCCGCACCAACACTGGACTCCATGAACTCAAAACCACACTTAGTAACCTTAACAGTATTGCTTCACAGAAAAGATCAGAGTCCAAAGTTCTGTGCTAGAACCGACTCATCTGATACCAATTTGTCATGACCCATCCCCCGGGGCCCGTGCTGTGACTACCCCAAGCCCGCCTTCCATAGGCCAGGGGCTGGCAACTAGCACCAAATGCGTAATTCCCTAAAATTTGAAAGGAATTGCCTTTATAAAGAGTAAACACACACAACAGAGCACACAGCTGGATACGAAACACTAAAAAAACTGTATAACCAAAAGTGAGTGCTGAAAGTAAAGTGGCCGAAATACAATCCCAATAGGAAAGTACAAGTACAACTAAAAAACAGGTACAAAAGTATAAAGGTAAAACAACTGCTGGTCATCCTCCGGGATTCCTACCAGAAGTGTAGGTACAAATAGCCTCCACAACACTCCATGTCGGTCTGTCTCCTCCGTGTACCGTCACACCGCGTGGTTCACCTCCGGGTACCGTCCAGTCCAGGTACACTCAGCCTCAGTCAGTGCTGTTTGTTGTCTGCATCCAACACAATGAGGTGCAGGCATAGCCCGTGTGAGGGTGAGTATACCGATACTCATTAGGGACCCGAGACCCTCAAGGTCTCACAAAATCCAACAAGGATAAATCACAGAGTATGAATTAAATAGATAACTCAACTTAGGTATATTCCTATACATATACATATTTTATCAAGTAATCCATCTCAATCATGAGGTAAACACAAAAGTTACTGACTCAGCTCAACCAGGATTTTTATTCACATTATCGAAACCATGACTGCTGGAGAACTCCACCTCTGTCGAGAACAGTGGGCCTTCCACGATACCAAGGTGCTTCCCACTAACCTTATAATTTTGAGGTACACCTTCTATCGAGTACCGTGGGTCTGCTACGTTACCAAGATGTTCCCCACCGTGGGTCTACTGCATCACCAAGGCACTCCCCCTCGTAGCCTATTGAGGTACTCCTCCTATCGAGTACCGTGGGTCTGCCATGACACCAAGTATCTCCCCACTATGGGTATCCTGCGACACCATGGTTCTCCCCACTGGCCTAGTAGAGTCAATCCGAGTAAAAACGATCAGCAGTTGTCAGGTCTCAACCAACTACTAGGTCTTCGCACTACGCACGCTCATTTCCAGGAAGATATGATCAACCAGCTACTCGCCGATACTCCAAATATCATGAAGTACCTCAAAGAAGTATCTCAAAGGTCCAACACATCATAGGGTTCTCAATGCAACAGACGACAAGTCAATCAGACGCCGGGTCTGTGACTTATTAGCCTTTTAGTCTCGTGGGCTCAATTGGATTTGTGCTCGATCCAACTTGACCGTATCTCAACTATACCCAAATCTCTGGTGGGGTATACACAAAGGTACCATCGTGCTCTAAGAATACCAACGCCGCTGATGGTTCGTCAAACGAACGTCCGGTGCCAAAGATATGGACAAAAGAATGTAAAGGGTCGGTAGTGGGCCCAGGTCCGGTCCGACCTGGTCGGACCGACCCAGTTTAACCCAGTCTGAGCCGACCTGGTCTGGGTCAACCTAGTCAGACCTATTGGGTCTGGCCTGACCCATTGGGCGGGCCAGCCTGTTAGGTTCGGCCTGGCCTGCTGGGCCCAACCTAGCCGACCGCGTGGGTGGTTCGGCCCAGGCTCGGGGCCGATTTGGCCTGGAGCGTGTGGTGTGTGGCTCGACGACTTGGCCTGGATGGCCAAGACCAGTTCGGCCAGCGCCGCGATGGATGTGCAGGGCGCGCGACCCGACGCGATTCGGCCGGGCGCACGATATTCGGGTGGGTAGGGTGCGACCAGGATGACCGGCAGCCGGGCAGGGCGCTCGGAGGGCTGGTGGGCGGCCGGGAAGGCTGGCAGGCAGCCGGGCGGCGGCGCGGGCCGGCGGGTTCAGCAAGGGAGCATGGGAGGCGCGGTTCAGTGCGGCTCAGGCCGACGCGGGCTAGCAGTGTTCGACCGGGGCGTACAGGAGGCCGGCGGTGGCCGGGAGCTGGGTGGCATGGGCCGACGGCGGTGCGGCCGGGGTGGCTCGGCCGTAGGGCCGTGGTTCGGCCCAGAGCACCGGAGTGCCGCAAGGGCGACACGGTTTGAAGAGGCCATGGGTAGCGCAACCTTTTTCATCACCACCTTTTTCATTCTGTCACCTCATCGACATGATGAAAATAAACACAAACAAGAAATACGGAGGGGTCGGGCCATGTTTGTTTGGACCGCACCCTCCACGTTTAGGGTGGTAACAATCGGTTCATCAAGATAGAAGTACGATGAACAACAACTCACCTGCAACAATTCCTTTCCAATTGAAGAAGAATATTCAAGGAAAGCATCAACGTGTAATAACCCCTACCTTTGATCATTGTTTGACGATGAAGTTGTAGAAAGTAGACAAAGAAGATCGTCATTCATCACATCCGGCACACACTTCAAATCCCAAGCTGCATCAGCTAGTTGACGATGATGCAGAGGGTTGGTCGGTTGAAGACGTCCCACGTCGGTAGAAGCTCTGAGGAAAAATTCGAACAAGGTTGGAATTCTTCATTCTTCGTTGGGAGAGTTCTTCCCTCTTCTCCCATGTTTCCACCAAGATGCTAAAGAAAAATAATAATAAATAGGTTTATCTATTATTTTGTTGGAATAGAATTCAAAATGGTGAAATAATTTAATAGGCTCTACCTAATTAATGTGGAGGATTGGAAAAAGTTAATGGGGGAGTTGGAAAAATATTCAAATTGGGGAAATTAATTATGTAGGTTGGCGTATTAAGGATGGAGTTTTGGAAACATTAAAGTTAGAGGAGTCAAGAGGCTCTCCCTTATTAATGAGGTATAGTTGAAAGGTTTTCGTCTCCTCTCATTAATAGGGGGTTTAGTCTCGTGTAGTCCCCACATCGTAACCTCTCACAGGAGGTTATGTTCGGGTGGGTCCCACCACCATAACCTCTCATGGAAGGTTAAGGAGTGGTGGTACCACATCCAACTTCCTTGAGTTGTTTTTAACCAAAAAATAAAAATAATCCACACACTTTATTTTTATTTAAAACATTCTCTAAAAACCCAAAAACTATCTTTTAATCTCGACCCACTGTCGTCGAGGTGATAGTATTCTTAAGCGAATACCGGCGCTACGAGTTCATCAGTGCCCTCATATTTCAATTATGATCACTGGTTAAAAATTTATAAAAAAACTACTCGTATGTTTACTGAACGTACCCAAAAAACCTTAAGAAAAAGATTCTGGGAACATCGAGCCTTGGAATAAAGCTCCTTCAGTTTTCACGAACTCGTAAAAATTTCATGTATTTAAAAACAATTTCCACGGAATTTCTGGGTCTTTACACATCATCACATTGAAAAAAACTTAAATATCCATCAATTACTTAATTTTTTTAACTTTCATATATTTATAATAATCGTAGAATATACATTTGGCATCATATACCTTTCAAAATTAAATAATTTATTTTTATAAGAACAATACATCATATAGAATTGTCATAATGTTTCTAAAACCCCTTAAAATATTCAAGAAAATTCCATCTTATAGAAACATTTTCCTTTATTATTAAATCATCCCTTAGGTTTCAAAGGTCGAAGATAACTATTGAAGCATCCAATCTTTTCATTTTGGATCAAACTTTTAACCTTCATTAATATCAACATAACACAATATTTTCGATATCTCATGACTTTATTAAATTTCCTCAACACATTAAGGAAACTGGGTAAATATTTTTGAACTCTTTAATTATTAATGAAGCTTTTCCAATAAAAATTCCATAATGAATTCTATATCTGGATGACGCCTTAAAGGGTGCCTCTAGTTAGTTCAATTCATTAGCATTCCCAATCCTATTAATTATATGATAAAAGAATGAATTTCCTTAATTTATCTTATATTAAAACAATTCCTTTTAATCCTTACGAGAATTGATCTATGCTTTTAATAAGAATGTATATCCACTAGTTAAAAACATCAAGATTATGTTACTTAGGAAGGTATTATTTTAACAGATATAAATTTTCATTATTTTATAAGAATGATTCTTAAATTTCTATATAAGTCTAAGAATATTATTCTATTAAGTTTCTCCATTATATAGGACTAATCTAAAAGTCCCTTTCAGTGATTATTATTCCATTTATATATGATAGAATCTTATATCAGATGATAAGCATGTTTTACATTCATTTAATAATGCATTTTTCAAATATTCTCCCACTAAAATGGTGACCCCTTTTAATATTATTCATTTATAGTAGTGGTCCAAGATCTATAATTCATTGTGACTTATACTGGTTAAGCACATAAATAAGGCACAACTATATCTATTAGACAACCATTTGAATTATATAATACATGAATATTGGATATTTGGTTTGAAAAAATCGTTCCCAATCCATCATATAGATAATATGAACTCTATTTATCTAATTTTCCAATGGTAAGGGTTTCTTTGATAATTATACCCCAAATCATATTTCAAATATGAGGCACATTACAAATAAGACCACCTCATTAGATAATTTCATTACATAAGATTGTCCCATAGAACCCAAATTTAGAATGTGCTATCCCGTTGAGTGATCTAGGCCCTGATAGGTGTCTCATTGTAAGGAATATGACAATTAGTATTTTTAAAAGGGGATTTAATATCATTATATTATGTCATTTATTCCCTTTAGATGTATACATGAATTTAATCATTTGGTTTTGAATCTTTATTCCTTCCAACAAATTAATTTTTTCAAACCATCTTGATGTGTAACTATTTGTACAACTCATGAAATTTCCAATGTTTTGATAGAAGATAAATAAATCAAATTTTGAGATATTTTATAATTTTATTTATTATAAAATATTACAAATTTAATATTTTATTTAAAATACTTACATAAATTTAATATATAATATTGGATTTTATTTAAATGTTTTTCTCAAATAAACCAAAAATATTTTTTAGAATGGATTATATAATATTTAAAATAATTCCTTAATATACGCATTTTATAATTTAATATATGACATATTCATAAAAACATATAAATATTTTTATATTTTACCTTTTATATAATTTACAAAAAGTTTATAAATTATTCTCAATTTAAATTTCATATTAAACATAGATCACATCTAAAAAAATATTTTTCGAGCAATTTAAATCCTACCTCAAATTCTATGCGGTCAATCAATTCCTGTATCGATGATGGTTTTAAATTTTCTTAATAATTGGATATTTATTTATTGAAATTTTCAAAAACACACAACAAATAATAAATTATTTATAATTATTTTATTTATTTATAAACACTTTATAAATTAAATAAATATCCCAAAATACTTTTTTTCTTCAAATTGAAAAAATTTTATAAATTATTTAATTTCAATTAATTATTGAACAATTGAAAAATAATATTTTTCATGCATATAATATTTTACGAATTAAATTATATCATAATCCCATGAATTTTTATTGTGACTTATGAGTGAAATACCATATTCTATGATAGATATAAACTAGAAATCATATTTTAAATATGGCATGTGCTATCTCCCTTAAATTTATGGGTTTTTTTGTTGTATCACATCTTTAATATCATAAAGAAAATACGATGTCATGTTTTTCATGTGTGGGATGATTCTATTACAATCTATGAAACCCTATATATTACATTATGATACAATGATAAATGGATGACATGTGATGTATCACCTATTGAAATATTAAATATCATATTATTCACTCATACCACAATGCAAAAATATCATATTTCACAAACCAAGGAATAATTATAAATTATATAATTTTTTTTATAATATACAATATGATATATAATTTTATTCCTTTTCAACATGATTTTGAGAATTAAGAACCTTAGAAATCTCAGATAATATTGATGGGTTTCTGTGGATTAAATAACTCTTATGTAATGTAGTATAAGAAATTAAAAACCTCAAACCCAAGATTTACATGATATGTAAAACTGAAATCCCGTATAAACTATAATGAAGAATAGAGTCCTTTCATTGAAAATGTTCAACACTACTTTCATCAATCATATGTTTGATGTAGACTTTGGGAACTAAAAAAACTCTTCCTTCTCTGGTATATCCATGGGTTAATAAAATAACCCAAATATTGGGTGATATCCTCCCCACATCCAAGATATTATAGTACCTCATATGAAAAATAAAGAGGGAATAATAATGATTTTGTAGAATTAGTAATAAAATTACGTAAACTTGAACCAACATCATCTCATTGAATTGGTCTTTTTATATAGGCTTGTAAGATACTCCCTAATATACTATGAATTTATTCATATATAGCATAAAATATGAGTAGATGGACTAATTTATAACCCTTGTAACTTACAACCAATCATATTATCCACAAATTTTCATCATATGAAGCATTTAACAATAATGATATCAAATTTAGAAGACAAAAAATGTTAAACACTTGATGAATGACTACCTCTATTAATCATAGAGTTAAATATATATCTTATATAATGATTAATAATACTGTACAATATATCCTATCATATAATACAATCAACTTGGGAAGGGGAAAATGATTTAACTATTCCTTCTTTTATGATATGCCTTTACAAGGTATATAACTTTCCATGATAATCAAGGATATCATATAAAATAAAAAATATAAACCTTTCATATGTGTTTATAGATTTAGGTTGTATCTACCACAATTACATCATGTTGATTGTTTATTTCTATATTCTATACTATAAGGTACATTATTGGATCCCAGTTTTATATAAACAAATTTTAATTATACTCATTATATAGATGAATCATTATGAATTTTTAGTATATTGGTGCATGTACGTTATGAATTGTAATTTAGGGTATATTCCCCACATGGTTGTTTCAAACCATCATCACTAGTCATCAACCTCAGGGATATAAGGATGTGCACTAAAGATTAGTTGGTGACACATCTCTATTATGGGTAGTGTTGCTACCAAATTCTATGAGTCATATTTGTTTTCAAATATGTTTGACAATGTTATCAATTGATGGAGAGGATTAAAAGATAAAAGGGATAGGAGGTCAGAAATCCTAGTCAATATAATGTTGGAATGATGATATTAGATATGTTAATCATATATTTGAACCATAAAAGGTGATATGAGGATACATGAAATTAACATATATAACATTCGAGCTTGAGGATGATCATTTAACACTGGGTGAGAATGTATTGGAGTCACTACAATAGGTATATAGAAGAATTTTTGACGTATGAACTACCTAGATATTTCTATATATCAAAGTAATGTAATTTAAAGTCAAAGCATGAATATGGGGTCAAAAGATGTCTATTATGACATTTTATAGTAGTGGTTGTGGTAGGAGAATACATAGAGTTATTCAGGAAAGGCTAGTGGATGTTTAGTAAAGTATAAGTACATCACACTATAATGGTGTTCATCAAACCATATTTCATTTTGTGTAAAATTAATCTAGAGTGTTTATTTTATGGATGTACAATGGAGGAGGAGAACATGACACAATACGATTTTCATAGGAGTTAACTCAAACTATGTAAGAATAACTACTTGATTTCCACACCACAGTAGGTACCATTACACCATAATAATAGTATTGTTTGAATGAAATGATTATGAGAAGTTCTAGAAATGGTTGATGTATTTCATTGTAGAGTAGAAGATCACACCATAATATGAGTTATGAACTATTGAAGTAAGGATTGTGAGATCAATCCATGATTTAATGTTGAGCTATGGATTTTTTTTCTATAATGGACTGGGTTGGATAATTGTATCATGTCACAAAAAAACGTACCATGTAACAATAGAAATGAATAAGAAAGTATCATGCCACAAAATAATTGGTTATGTTTTGAGGTGTGATTTTTTGGAAGATATCTATGAAATCTTGGTTTATTGAGAATTATGGCCTGAAAGAATGAGGGATAACATCACACATTAATGTGCTAGATATTTCAAGATATTCACAAGAATACATCATGATCTTATAGAAGTTTTATAATGGATTTTATTAGGATTTTTGGGATCTATTATTGACTCATAGTTCACATAACAAAGGTTTTCACTCTATAATCTGAGGGAAGTTGAGTTAGATCACACCATAATAAAGAGCATAACATTGTGATATAATAATTTCCAAATAACAATGATGGATTGGTTGGATTTTAGAAATAAAGTTCTTGTAATGAGATTTTTAGGAATGAATCAAATTATTAGATGTATTTAGCTATATTTAAACATTTTAGTAAATTTGGAATAATATTATAAGATTAGATAAATGAGGATTAATACCAATCATTGATAAGAGGGTTGGTTTATTATAATAAATTATAAACAAATGATCATTATAATTATATAAAATAGGGATTTTGAATGATACAATAGGTTTTGAGAGTAGAATAATAGAGGAAAACTAATATAAGAGGAGGAACTCATTGATACATATATTTTGAAAACGAAACTGCTCATTGATGATGGAGTTATATCAACACATCTGGTTTTTGATGATATTTAGTTCAATGAGATTATTATAGTATGTAAAAACTATTATTTAGTAGATTATAACATTATTACAGTGTTTTATAGAGGGTAAAAAGTGTAATATCACATTGTTATGACACTCTTATCTTGAATTGGATGAGGAAGACTAATAATCAAGTCAATCTTTAAAGAGTTGATTTAATCCAGTATTGGAGAAGTGGAGAACATCAATGTTGAGCTTAACAAAGCATCTATTTTAGAGTTATAGATACCTGATCATGATCCTTATACAAATTTTTAAGTGACCATAATGTTTATAAATTGATGAAGCCTTACCCAAATAAATATATGGAGGCGAAAATGATGGAGTGAACATTAGGGGAAGTCCAACATCCTAAAAATTGGTAAAGGAAAAATTCCTTGGAATAGAGTGATTGTGACCAAACTTGTATCCATTGATCATGATTATAGTGGATTTTAGAACATCAATACACCATCAATGTGTTCTTCTTTAATGAAAACTAGAGTGAGTGAAACAATTAAAATCCTTATGCGCTTATCCTTTTTTGATTTTAATTTTTCAATTATGAACCATATTATATGAAACTGAGGAGTTACATGATAGTTTGAATTACATTCCTTTCAAAAAGGGAATAAAATTTGTAAAAGTGGTGAACATGATCAAGGAAAAGTTTTAATGAAGAAACACCCAGATTCACTCCTATTAGCATGAATTAATTCATATTTTTTCTAAAAAGTGGTATCAAAGTTGGTTTAGGGGATTACTCCACTCATGTTGACTGATTTATCATGTCTAATAAATATGGAAGATAAATTTTAATAATAGAAAAACATGGGATTATAATTTATCCCTCATTTCATCAAAAAGAGGACAATGACTTGTAACAAGTTTGTAAGGACTAAAATAAATAAATCATCAAGGCAAAGATAATCAGAATTAAAATTACATCATATGATTTGGATAGATTAAGGAATAAGAGATATCCCAAGGGCCTAAATAAGTATTAGCCCCCACCACTTTCTTTATTTATATATACATAGTGGTATCTGAATTATAAGCTAACATGTTATAGGGAAACCTTTGAAATCATATTGAGTTTCATATCAGGGTCTTAGATTTGAAATATTAGGTTGATTATTCTAGATTGTATATATAGTGATGTATGTTTATGGGTTGTTCCTTTTTTGGTTTAATTTTAGATTCATTGATTTCTATATTTCATGTTTTAAGTGAGGGTTCCCCCTAACCCCATAAAAGTGGGGTTTCTATGATAATATACATATTATCTTAGATTATAATTGGTATTAAATCCTAAAAGTTATAATTTTAACTTCAATAATCTAAATAATTTTTTTTGATTAGTTTTAAAAATGTAGTTATAAATGAATCCATCTATATATGGTTGAAAAAAGGAGATGGTTTGGATTCTAATAGTTTGTGGTTCTGATGTTTTAGAATACATACTTCATGATACTGACTTGAGAAAGAATAATTAAAGAGTTTTGATATGAATACAAAATGGATATTGAATATAGGTATATCTAATTAGGTATTCCATAAAACTATTCATTGTTCTCATTCTTTTAATATTTTAATTTTTTGAAGAATTTTATTGAAATCAATGAAAGAATACGTAGTTTCGGGTCATATATTAAGAAATAAATTTAAATGAGTAAATGGTGGTTCTTTAATGAAAAAATATGGTTAATATTTACTAATTTTAAATATAATTAATAAAAGGAAATAATAATAAGACGACTAATGTGTAGAAGGACACACCCCCTAAGGTAAGTGTGATTGTTTTTTATGAAAAATATATTTCTAATATTTATGTGGAATATGATTTTGTAAGATCCTATATCCATACATGTAGAAAATTTTAGAAGGAAATTGAATGTTCAATTACTAGATGGGTCAAATTCCAGTTGGAGACTCACAATGGAATTCAGAGGGTTGGAACATGTTAACATGATGATTTTAGACATGAAACAGGGATTGGATGGTAGCTAGTAGGATTTATGAACATTCACAGGTTTAGGGATCAAATTTTGAGTTTTTGGAAATTTACCATAGGGATCACAGCTTGCGCATGATTAGAGATAACCATACACCCCAATAATGTAGGTGAAAATACATGGGTGCACAGTTTGAGAAACCTCACTCAGGGTCCCTACAAACCATATGAATGTATGATGTGAAGTGTAGACATGTTACATAGTTGGTTCATGGTCTTTGTAACCATTCACCATTATTATGTGTAAGGGAGTTTCTTTAGACATGGTAAATCACATAGGTGGTTCATGGTTTGGCCAACCATATAGCCAAACCACATGATTAATTTAAATATAAAAATTACAAATTTTCCCTCTTGAGTTTTTAGAGGGTATCCCACTCTTCTTACTCTTTCTCTATTATGTGTCCATGAGGATCTCCTCATCACCCCTTTTATCCCCTTTTTATTTGTGAGTTCTTTATGTCTTTCTTATTTGTTTAGAGGTTTGTCTTTGACTTCGGTCAACTCATTGGACCCTTCCCTCTATTATTTTCAAATTTTGGGGTTCCCCAGTTAGGGTTTTAGTTTTGATTCCACTAAAAAAGGGCGGAATTATCCAAGACTGATGTACATTATTCCCCACCTTGGAAGAGTACATATCAATATTCCATCTATATGTGGCAGAATTCCATTTTGTTAAGGTATGTAACCATAAATAATTTTATAAGATCTAAATATTTAAGTAAATTAATTTTGAAAATGTTTGGTTGCTGTGTGATAAAGATATTAACCGGAATGCGGCTTGGTGTATGCCATGGGTTATTAGAGATTAGATGGTAATGATTCCATCATTATGTGGTTGATGAAAGTGAAACTAGGAAATATTCCAATTTTAATTAAAATGTTAAATCAGTTAATTTTTTTACAAATAACTAATAAATAATAATTAGATCGCAATGAAAAAATTTTGGTGGCTAGGTCTGTGATAAGAGATTTAGTGGATGGATCGAGTTTTGTTGATTTTGGATGGGTGATGGAAGCTACTACTGACCCTTATAAATAAAATTAGAAATTTACTTAATGGTAAGTGGTTTTGTGTACCTTATCAATAGAATTTATGCTTTATTTTTTTACATGTGGATGATAAGGCATGCCACTATGGGTGTCTCCCAAGTTAATTTAATTTAATTGATTTTTCTAATTAAAAAAAGTTAATATCTAAAATGAGAAAGCATATAGGGGTCACAAAAAACACTAGAGTGCCATCTTGTTACCTCAACCATTGATGTTTGAGGTCGATACCTTGATAAAAAAATTGAACTCTATAATTATTGTTAGGTGAGGCCAAACTAATGAGACCCATTATCCCATATGTAGTGGATTAATAATCCTCCATGTTGGAGGTGAGGGTGGAACTTGAAATTGTAGGCTGGGTGGGCCCATGAGAATCTGTTTTATTTATTCTAGGTTGGGATAATTTCCTTTGGAATGTAGTAATTTTTTCTAAGTGTATTCCCTTGGACTTCATCATTTTAGAACTTTATGATCTTGTTTTGGTGTTCATGAGATTCGTTTTCCCGTATTTTATAAAAAATAAATTTTCGATCATAAATAGGAATAGATAGATAGTATATAGGCAAATTGAGAACTGGTTGCGTGAGTAGACTGAACCAGATTGACCGTAATGTCCAAGATTCTATATGGGCCATCTCTTGGCCATTCCCTTTGAGGAACGACCCGGTGTAGTTATCAATATAATACTATCTAGTATACAATGTTATGTGACATGGTGACTTTGTGAGTTAGATGTTGAACTGAGGATATTACTAAGACCAACCTACTATGTGAGGGTTTATTATTATGATTATACCGAGGGGACCCAGTGGGTGCCTAGTTGACCAAATTACCCTAAGTGGGAGTTTGTGAGAGGGAATTGTGTGTCAATATAGATCATGTAGTGGACTAATGGGTCAAGGGGTTGAGTACAGTGATGATGGGAGTGGTTTTAGGACATCTTATTTAGGGAGTGTAGAAATGGGGTGGATGTGAAATGTTTAGGAAACTACAAGTTAGAGCTAGATATTGATGAAATTATATATTTTGGATTTGGTTATGGTTGGAGCTACTAAGGGTTTGGAGCTTGACGATGGAGCTGCCATATATTTAGGGATCAAATACTGAACAAGGATTCAATGTATTTAGATCTTGAATATTGTAGGATCTTACAAGGATTTAGATATTATGATAATAATTTCATTGGAATCATCCCCAGAGTCGTGAGGATATAATAGGGGATACCATGGATTTGGATCCTAGAAGATAGGGTTTCTATGGGACTTGTCCCTAGAGTTGAGAGGATACAGGATAGGGGATTCCTTTTATTAGGAGCCTATATGATAGAACTACCATGGATTGGGTCCCCTAGGATATAAGGATTGGTTAGAGATTCCATATATTTGGAACCAGAATGCTACTTGGGAGGAAAGATCATCAATATATGATTAGAGACACCCCAAAATTAGGTGAAGTAGGTATGGTCGATTGGGGTTTCAGAATGAAGAATAAATAGTAACTAATTTATTTTAGATAGTTACTTTTTATATGATCACTTCACATTCACATTTAATAGGATATTCTAGTTAGTACGAGACCACACTTGTTGTTCTCTACTATGTTTTTTATTCAAAGTCTACTCATGTTTCCCTTGCACTTAGGCACCTGAGCATATTATCATTTGGATCCAAGGAAAAGTTAGACTGAGGCCATATGTTTGATCAAACTAGATGGATTAGATGAGTACATAGATCTTGGGATGAAGTATGGACAAGGATTTCAAGGTACTAATTTTTTTCTTTTATTCTAGAATTCATATATAATCTTCCCAATGGGTGTTCAATGTATATATGGAATGATTGTTCGGGCCATTATTGATTTTCCATTATTATTCAGTCTTCTTTTATTTATTTCTCTTGCTTCCAATTTATTTTTGATGGCTGATTCTTGGTTATTTTTTTTATTTCACACTCTAATGTAGGGGGTATAGTGTTCCCATAGTTTCACATAAAACCCTCTATACATGTTGGAATCCTTTGACATATAGGGTGGTTCATATGAGGTATAGTGGTGACTATCAGTCTGAGAACGTGTTAGTGAGATGAGGCGATGTGATGTTACAAATTGGTATCATAGAATTCCTTCAACTTTTTCTTACTATTTAATATTTGGTAGACAAGAAATTTAGGATTGTATCAGATCCTATGATGGATATCAAACTGGTGTTTCAAAAAAACCTTCTCCAGTATGAAGTCCAATTTAACAAATATATGGATTTTTTGTTTTTGTTTCTAATGTCGTGGTTGTATATGATTTTCTCTTTTAGAAACACACATCTGGTTTGGATGTTATGACTTATTTTGGATTTAAAGATCTTGGCCTATTAGAAAGAGGCCAGTGATTTGATTTTGACTATTGACCTATATTGGAAAGAATTGTCCCATGCATCATATCAGGTACATAGGATTCACGTGACATATATTCTCACTAGTGTGTAGTTTCAATGATGATTGAGGATAAATTGTATAAAATGTTAACAACTGCTCATACATTATTTTCCCATATAATTACTTGGTGTAATTATAATAAAATGGTGTGACCTATATATGAATTTCCCAGTGATGAAAAGTTATGTGGATTTAAATTGAAATTTTCATTTGTGAGGTTGATGACTCAGTCATCATCCACAATAGGTTTAGTGACCCTAGTGGTTCAGTATGGCACATGATGCGTAATCATTAGACCATTGTGGGTCATTGATGTTTAGGTTTAGTTACTTAAAATTCCAGTAATATATTATACAATGTTTTCCTTTATAGCTTGGAATGTAATTATACCTAACTGAACCATGTGATAATGTTTTTACCTTGGTATGAATCATTAGGGATGACGATATTGGTTATGGGGATAGTGGACCAGTGAGCCACGATCCTCCAAGGAGATGTTTGATGTGAAATTTATCAAAGAGGTCATGTTACCTAGTTATGTGTGGTGGTTAGCATGTTAATGCCATGGTTTTTTGAGACGAGTGTATATATGATGACCTTTGAGCTATGAACATTTAGATACCTATCCTTTGGGTTAGGTGGATGACCTAGAGACCCTTAATTTTGACCTAGACCTTAGTGAAACAATGGTTTATGTTGATAGATGGATATCATGAGAGTGGTTATCCTAGGGTTTGTGTTTCTTCATCAATAGTATGTATGAGAGGTTACTTGGGGTATTAGACGGACGAATGAGTGGTTTCCAAGATCTATGACCTAATAATGATGATGCCTTTGGTTTATGAGGAAGCACCGAGAGTGTTTGAGTATTGAGACTAGATTTTTTGGGAATGAATTTTTAGTTTAGTATCCCTATTAAATAGTGTATATGAATATATTATTATGGTAAGATCATGAGTGAGTTCTCATGACTAGAGTAACACCAGGTAGTGGATATACACATTTTTATACTAAATAATTGAAGTTCGGTGGATCTTGGATAGTTTCTCCTTGGGGACGTAAGACTCGTAGGAGAAAAAGTCAGGTGTTGGAATCGGTAATGGCCAAGAGTGATTCAAGGGATGATTATAATTAATGGGAAGATTTCAGTGTGGTGAGCTATAACTTTAGGTGGAATAAAGGAAGTTCCCTTATAATGGGGGAAATTTTAGAAATGTATTGGGTGACATGGAATAATTAACCTAAGGTGGGACCTTATTAAGCATTGTTAGAAATGCATGGTGTTAGGGGATCACAATGAAATATTTGAGGTATGGATCAAGTGTGGTAACCCTATTATGAGTTAAATTTTAAATAATTCTATGGTTACTATATCCATGATTTATAAATGGTTGATAAGAGATATTTTATTTGTCTCTGAAGAATTGGATGAATTGTATATACCATCCAGTATGTTCGATGATAGAAATTGTGTATGTCGTGGTGGTCGGGATGGATTATGTAAATCTTAGAGGGTGTTAGATTGGTTTTTTGTATGTGATAGTAGTGTTTCATTTTGATGTAAATGGAATGTGGATGGTTTAGATAGGTAATTTCAACAAGATTCTAGTAAAATATTTAGTGAGTTTGATTGGGACTCTCATAGGATGCCACTGGGATAAAGGAATCATTTTTGGGTTCTTTAGATGACACACTAATGGATGGAGATGATAATTTTTGGGAACACTTGATTAGATATGGTTTAAATATAGTATTTTTATTTAAAGGATATTATTGGTGAGAAAACACTTCAGGAAAATATTTTTGGACATAACGGGCGTGTTTTAGGAATTGGTCAAGGCCTTCCGGAAAAAGATGATGTGCTCAGTTTAAGCCTGGTCATTTAGAATTTTACAAGTTATGATTGGAATAAAGAACCCAAAGTGGTTTTCATGAGTGTGGTCAGTTTTGTTGAGTGGGATCCATTATAATATCATCATTGGGGTATGAGAACTTTATTTTAATAGACAATTTAAATGATAGTGGTACCGTGGTTTGAAATTTTCCTTCTTATGCTGAGTCTTAAGGTGGGGTGTGCCATGGGCCAGGATATAAATATGATTATGATATGTTCTTGTTTCATGTTAGATCTATTTGAGTTATATCATTCAAATGTTTTTTAAAAATAATTCAAGTGTTGGATCATGTTTTTGTAGTTTTTTTAATGTATGTTCAAACAAAACTTTAGAAGTGTGTTAAGAGTTCAAAGGTGGAACACGGATGATTGATAAAGAATTCATGATCAAGGTAGTTCATGATGTTCAATTGGAACATCTAAAATTCTTCATGGGGATGGGAAGTATTAATGTGGGGATTCTATAAGATACCATTTCTATATGAGTTGAAAATTTCTAAAGGAAATTGAATTTTCAATTACTAGATTGGTCAAATTATGATAGAAAATGTAGAATAAAATTTAGAGGTTTGGAACATCTTAAAGTGAGGTTTTTATGTGTGGAAAATTGCTTGAATGGTATCTAAAAGGATTCTGGAGAATCCTCACTATTCATTCCTCAGAGTTTATGTTTTTGGAAGGGAATCCAAGGGAACATGGTTGGAACACAATTAGTGCTAACCATGAACCCCAATTATGTGGCACAAAATACATGGTGCATGTTATGTCTCGAACCTTTTTCACTCATTAGTAACCAAAAATAGTTGTCTATATAGCCTCAACCATGCATTCCTATACACCAATGGTTGCAGACTAGAAGCAAGGGTCTATGGTGGTACCGTGGGGGACTATACCCTAATGGCTAGAGTGCAGTACAATGGTATAATAAAGAAATAAAAAATGAATAACAAATAACAATTAATAACCATAATAGTGTAAGTAATTAACATATATATATATATATAGAAATAATATAAACAATAATAATCAACACTATATACAAAAGGACTTCATGTCATGATACTATAAAAAAACATGTATACGTGGAAGTTGGTACTCAATACAATACATGTGTAAAAATATAACAAAATACCAAAGAATATATCCAAGAATCAAGAGCTAAGGCTCACCCCTATTCTTCTACACACCCATGCAATGTAAAAATCAATAATCCATGATTGGGTGCTTTCCCTTATCCATACCTATATCCATGAAGTCTTCCTAGACATCAAACAATGTCCTAAATAGGGTGTGAGGTATACTTAGTAGTCCACAACGAACGATGTTCATAACAAATACATCATATATATAGAAACTATAATTTTATAAAAGCAAAACCTCTAAAACTATAAAATGAATTTCAAATATAATAATGTACAAGAATACAAGCTGTAACTAATATAAGACTATACAAGGGTAGTATAGGTATATAGGCTTCATATATACAGGTAACTACTATTTTTGACATATGGCTCATATATGTAAAGTTTCAAACCTACATGGGCCAAGACCCAAGGCGATATACTAAGGAGTCCTCCTCAAGTACAAGGAACTCATCCAAGGTGAGAATGAAATGAAATAGACATACATGGTCCAACAACCCATGGGCCATGGTTGAGGAATCTTAATATTAGAAGATATAAATACATATAAGGGTTGTAGCTATCATACCCGACCCCCCTTTTTAGATTCATACCAATAATCAAAGTCTGTTCCATACCAAATTACCCATCATCAATGCCATACCATGATTTCTAATGTGAAATAAGTAATGTAAAAGGCTAACAGTTAGTGTTAGTATCCATGTTCAAGTCCAACTATCTTAATAAAAATGTACAATCCTAGATATCATCTATAACTTTAGAGTTCCATCATTTACACCATTAATTTAAACACTTTATTAACATTTGATGGTATTCTCTTGATTTAATAAACCATTCACTATCTCACATAATTTAAAAAGGTCTCCCACTAATAGGTGGAAATATCACGCACACACAAAGGGGTGGTTTTAGTTTTGGTGTAGATAAGAGAACCCACTATAGAGGTTCTTAGAGTTGAGTTTGACAAACTCAAACAAAGGAAAGGTTCTACAATGGACTCAAATTCAAGTTCAATAATCAATTAAATACATTAGTCAATTTTGGGGAAATATTCAAAAGGTCCATCGTATGTCATAATGATTATAATTTATAAGAGATGGGACTTTTAGGGAAAATATATAGACCACCCACCTTATGGTTTTATAAAATTCCTCACCCAGTACCAGCTTATGATTTGAGCTGTAATGGAAGAAATTAGATAATCAAAAAATGTTGAGAAAATAGGTTAAATGTTTCTTCATAGAGATCACACAATTGATAGAAAGATAAATTGATAAAGTAATGAAGTGTATTGATGCACTTACATATACACTTCCAAATTGATGAACAATGATTTGATTGGAGCATGTATGAGGGAAAAACTTCAATTCCTAGGAAGAGGTAATGGGAGAGAGATATCACGGTGAGTTCAATATTCATGGAAATAAGAAAGAAAAATATGGGGACTGCTAAAAAGAAATATGAATCCAAAATTTCTTTTCCCATAAATTGAAATAGGTGCATAGTTTGGCTACATGGTTTCCCACATCATGCACCAACCATGAACCACTACTACCTCAAGGTATCACCCCCTCACATGACTAGATTAATGATTAGACTAACCATGTGTATCCCATGGAAAACCCATCTAAAACATGTCTACTATTTTTTTCAAATCCTTGTAGCCTTGGGTGCATGGTTTTAAAAACCTCATGACACACTCCATGGACCACATGGTTGAGCTTCATGGTTCACAATAACTATTTTCAAACCATGTTCCTAAACCTATTTTCCCCAAAACCATAAATCTAGGCTATGAAAAATCCCCATAATCTACAAAACATGTAAACTCTTAGGAACATTTATAAGAATAAAAATAAAGATTAAAACTAAAATTTAATGAATCCACACCTTTAAGAAAATACAGTATCTTAAAACCCCTACCACTTAAGAAATCTCATACCCATGTTTCCCTTATGAGGGTGGTAATGCATCAAATGATAATAAATTTGTCTACTGAGCATATATATTGGCCTCTTTCTCTTAGGTCTCATCCAGTATGTGGTCATGATACCATACCACTCAGACTAAAGGAACCAAACTTACCTAGATATCATTCACTCATTTATAAACTAAATGTTTAGGATGCATCTACCAATACATAAACCTCATCAGGATGAAGAAAATGAGATGTTTATAAGTGATAACAATGTAACTGAGACACATGGAAGATGTCATGCATGGATAAACACCTCATAGGTAATAAAAACTGACAGGAT
This sequence comes from Viscum album, assembly GCA_963277665.1. Taxonomy (NCBI): domain Eukaryota; kingdom Viridiplantae; phylum Streptophyta; class Magnoliopsida; order Santalales; family Viscaceae; genus Viscum; species Viscum album. The sequence goes on along the minus strand of OY728160.1, from coordinate 875,101,975 downwards.
ACCAGCCCGTATCTCCCTATAAACTCAAAAGGACTAACATAATATGTTTAAAGATTACCACTGATTTGAATATATATATTCCCCATTCTAGTTGAAACATGCATGAAAACCCAATCCCCTACCTTGAACTCTAGTGGTTGAAGGTGGTGATCATCATAATACTGTTGGGTAGACAACACTATAGAATTTTTTTTTCTAATAAGTTGTACCTTCATTAAAGTATCCTGAATGAGATACGACCCAAGTAGAACTAGCTATCCTATCTCTGACTAGAATAAGAGAGAATGAAATAACCTATAATATTAATCCTCATATGAAGCCATCTGTATAGTATCATGAAATTTGATAATGTAATAAATATATACCAGAGTTAAATGTTTCTCCCAAGAACCTCCAAAATCAAATAAACATGCTCAATGAATGTCTTATAACACCTATATTGTGTTATATAAATTCAAAACGATCTGATGGTGGCATGATGTAAACAAAAGTTCTTATGTACCTTTCACCCTATATAACCTTTTCAGAACCATGAAATGAAACAAGAATCCCTATTCGATACAATTTTCTGTGGAACTCCATGAAATTGGATAATATCCCAAACATAGATAATTCCTAAATCATCTATATAAAAGGTATCCTTGATAGGTAAAAGGTGATCAACCTTCTTTATCTTGTCGAACATCACCCCCGATGAGTCATTACCCTGAGGAGATATTAGTAAGACCATCTGAAAATACATGGTGGCTTCATCCAATTTACATTATGGAATGGGAAATGTCTATAGAATCACTATTGGTTTTTGGTGTTATGACTTCACCTAATGATAGCAGAACACTGAGAAACAATTCTAATTATCTGCGTTTTCATACTAGGCCACCAATATTGGTGATGTAAGTCATGGTACATATTTGCAAGCCCAACACGTATCACCCAAATAGAAGCATGATATTACCACATAAATTCCTATTAAACATCTCATAGAACCCATAAACGTCCAAGAATTCACAATATTGTATCCTCAAAAATGATCCAACCAAATGGTGGGTCCTTTCAGGAAACAAACTCCCTTAGGACTAAGTCTTTCGAGTCTAAACATTTCCTCATCATCACTCTCTCTAGAATTGAATAGGTTTCTACTAAATCTATAAGGATAGGTTGACTGTGATTCTCCTAGACCTCTAAGTACATATCAAAAAATAGGTCCATCATCTACCACTCACTACTGGCCTCTTAAATTTCTTGTGTTTGACTCATCTGGCCTAGAGTATCAGCTACAACATTTCCCTTCCCAAGCATATAGGACATCTCAAAATCAAAGGACGATAGGAATTAAAACCAAATTATCTTCTTGTGATTTAATCCACACCACGTAGATATTTATTTACTGATTTTTTTGTCTATATACACCACAAAGCACTTTCCCAACAATTAGTGCCTCCAATAATGCAAGGTGTGACCTACGATCACTAGCTTGAGATTGTTTTTCAAATAATTCCTATCTTCTGGCCTCAATTGACGAGACTTATATGCCACAATTCACTCTACATGCATCAAAATAACTCTTAGTTAGATTCTGGATGAATAAAAATAAACTGTATACCTTCTACATATCTATAGAAGAATTAGTATTAGTTGTGTAGTTAGTATTTTGTTCATCTTTAAAAAGGATTAATCACATGCCTCAGACAATATAAATGTTACACCATTCTTAGTTATGCCTGTGAGTGGCGATGAAAGACATGAGAAGTCCTATATAAAGTGCCTATAATTTCCATCCATCCATAAGAAACTTTCTATGTAAAAATTGTGCTTGGGATGCTCTCATGTAACTATTTTTCACTACATATCTAGGCCAATTGATAGACCTTCCTATGAGATAATGTGACCTTGGAAGTGAACCTTGTAAATAAAAAAGTGACATTTGGTGATTTTAGAAAATAGTTGGTTATCTCTTAGTGTATTTAGTATGATCTCAAGCGGTTTGGTATGGTTATTCATGGTATGAGAATACACTAATATTTAATCCATGAAAACATCCAAAAATGAATCCATATACAGGTGGAAAACTAAAATTCATCAAATCCATAAAAATAGTCAGCATGTTCATGAGATCGAAAAACATTACTAGATACTCATAAAGGCCATACATTCTCTAACACATTGTTCTAGGTATATTCAAAGGCCTAACTAATACACGATGATATATTGACCACAAATTGATCTTTTAGAAAAATCTATCTTCTCAGAGTTTATTAAAGAGGTCATCAATGAAAGTTAGTTGACATAGGTTCATTATGGTAAACCAATTCAATTTATGATAATAACCACAATTCTTGAGGGTTCTATCTACCTTCTTGGTGAATAATGTAGGTAAACCTCATAGATATGTACTAGGCCGTATAAAAACCTTTGGTTCGAATTCTTTAGATGCCTATTGAGCTCATGAAACTCAGTATTATTTATCCTATAAGGATGAATGGATACTGGTGATGATCCTAACACTAGTTAAATAGTAAAATCTACCTCACTCTAAGGAGATCGTCTAGAAAATTCATCAGGGAATTCATCCCTGAACTAATCCACAAAGGTGTGAAGGTGTACTAACACATTCTCTGAGCATCCATATAAAGGCTACTAATATGGGCCATTATTCTACCTAGACCATAATTATTTGGTCTAGGTATACTATCCTTGACATCCAATTCACACTTATGAATATAAATATCACTATATGGTGATTTAAAAGATACCCTACTGCGATAAAAATCCACATAGGCACAATAAGGAACCAACCAGCCCATCTCAAGAATGATGTAAATCCTATCATTTCACGGATGAAGTGGTACAAAATAAAATTATTGCTTCCTACTACAAGGGGAAATTCCTTATATTGACATACACATTTTGACCATACTCTTAATGGAGTATCAAGAGTCATCACTCCATAGAAAAACTAACTTTCAGGGGTAATAATTTCTACAATAGACATAGATATAATGGTTTGTGAAGTACCTATATAAAATAAAATAGATACAAAGGTAGATTATACTAAAATAGAACCTCGAACCTTAGATGGACTAATACTCTAATCTTTAGGGATCAGTTTCAATGAATATATCTATCCCTATCCACTGCCTTGAGATAGAACCTGACTAGCCTGGGTAGACCCACTCCGTTGGTGCTTTGAAAATGGTGTTTGGATCCATCATCCATGACTACCACCTCATCCTGAATGGTCAGTAGTGATACAAATCTTTCATGAAGTGGATATTTTGATACTGGTCCAGGAACTAATATCAGTACATATCATATGTAACTATCCACTATAAGGTGGATCTACAAAACTGTTATAGATGGACTATCATGACATTGTCTCAACACTCAAATGGGACTCTCTCACAATATGGTTTCAAGTGTACCTTATTTTCACATTGGGGATAGACTATATAACTTCCTTTAGATAGAATCTGACTGGTACTGTCCTCATGAGAGGTATTAAATTGATGTATCCTACCACCAGACACTACACCACTCCACCAAGAAGCCAAACCACTCTAATTATTACCTCCAACTTCTATCTGGTTATGATCAGTAATAAAGGGGTTTCTTTACTATTTTAGACATAGTAGTCAACCAAAATCAATTCACCTAAGATCAGATAGTATTCCCAATCCCATTATCAAAGTGTTTCTCCCTGGATGGTTCATTACATATATTGATAATTGGAAAGTGATGAAGCTATGTAAAGAATGCTAAATAATCCATCATAGAGATACTTACATACTCCAAGTTCATAAAACCCTTAGATCATTTATCCCTAAAAGTATAAAAGAAAATGTATTAATATAAGATAGATTATAAATCCAAAAAATTCATTTCCCATTCCTAATATTCCTATTTTAGAACATCCCAAAAATGTTTGGATGATCAAAAGGCATATATTTGATGAGCTTGAAAAAAATATCTAGTAGAATATCTTGATTATCAAATATAGACTAAACATTATCATTCCATAACTTAGTGGCGTAGAGGCCACCATCCCGTAATAAAGTAGGTGGATGATGCTTCTAACACTCCCTTGTCCACTATACCATAGAGGGGGTAGGTTGTAGAGCTTCACATATCAATCACAGTAGTCATATATTAAACTATATTTAAAGTAATCAACAATTACAATATTAGGATTTATAAGAGGATACATAAGTGGCACTATAGGAGGTTACACTAGTGGATGAGGGTCCACCACCTTCGGGGCATGGTCGTCACCACCCTCATGGCTCCTGACTTGAAGGTCTAATGGTGTCATGGATCTACAAATTCCAAGAACATACCTCAGATAATATTTGATAATTTAAATATCACATATATAAGAATAAAATAGGTGAAATAATTTATTTTCAATAGTCACACCCCTCTTCTTACACATAATTATTGTCCAGGATGATAAGAATGATCATGAACAATCACAAGAGACACTGATTTCTTCCCACTACTATGGTCAGTTGTAGGTCAAGTTCTCTGTTTGATGTCAAGGGTCCTAGTATATGGAGTTTCAATTTCATGTTAAAGAGGAAAACACAATTTAAGTTGAAATTGGAATCCTATTTAATGGAAATTTTATTTTAATTAAGACATAAAAATTATTTCATTTACAATGTATTCTTGTTAGATGAAGTACTATTTACAATTTATATAAGTAAATGCTTTATAAATTAAAAATTATAGTTCATGTAATTGTATCCCAACCTTTTCATCCTATAATAGAATGTAATTGGTCATATAAGATAGTTTGGCTGGTTGAATCATCATTCCCAATTTATATAGTTACATGCACACTTTAAATTATGATTAACATTCATATTTTCAAAACCAACTGATGTTTTAGTATATGTATATTTGGTTTACTAGATCAAACATGTGATAATTGGTTAGTTAAGTTTCCATCATCAATCTATATGGTAAAAACCATTTAGCTTGATACACACACTTTAATAACCAATTATTTAATCTTTTTATTCATGTATAAATGTTAGATTCATAATAGATATATCACTCAAACATGGACAATAAATATCATGAAATCATATAATGAAGTGTACATGGAATGAAATATGCATTACATGGAAATATATACATGACTATAATGATTCATGAGAAATTATTCCCTACCATATTGGACTAGGGTAAAAGTCTTGATCAATAATGATAACTTCCACATATCAAGTGCATCACCTAATGGGGAAATTAATGAAACTATATTAGGAATAATCCAAAACATCAATTCCCATCCAATGAAATTTGGATTTTTTCCATACATGGGTTTGCTAATCCCAAGGTAGTCTCATTACCAAATTAAAACATATTCTTAATCTCCTGTATACCATCTCAAAAAGTAATACAAAAAGGAAAAGAATGATTTGATACCAATTTAGGACATCCCAAACCTAGTTCACTCATAAGTAAATGAACATGGATGACAACATGGAATCAAGAATTCCTCCTCATATTCCCAAGGGTGTCGACTAGCAGTGAGGGACTATGGTGGTATGGTGGGGATATTATACTCTCATGGTTAGAGTGTGTCACAATGGTATGCTAAAGACATAAATAGTGAAAAATGAATAACAATTAATAACCAGAACATCAGAAGGAATAAACATCCAGATATGGTAATAATAAGAATAATAACAGTCAACAATGCAAAAAATGATGTCATGTCATGATACTATACAAAAAGAAACTCTCATATGTGGTAGTTAATGCTCACTATAGCACATGTATAAAAAAAATAAAAAAAATACCAAAATCTATCTCATGGAATCATTATCTAAGGATCGATATGTTTTCCTAAGCTCTGATTCTTTGTAAAAATAAATAATCCATGATTAGGAACCTATCCTTATACATACATGCATCCATTAAGTCTATCAAGGTATCAAATGATAGCCAGAATAGGATGTGAGATATACATAGTTGGCCACCAACAACAGTTTCTATAACAAATCCAACCAGTGTATTAAAACTATAATTGTGTTTAAATATAACATATAAAAACATAGAATGAATGTTAGATACAATTAATTCCAGGAATGCAAGTTGTAACTAGGTGTAGGATATAAAAGGGGAGTGTTGGTACATAAGAGTAAGATATGAAAGAAACTACTAGCTTCGACATGAACTATGTACATATAAAGTGTTAGACCTATATGGGAAAGGACCCAATGTGATAGACCAAGGAATCCTCTATGAGACCAAGGAACTCATCCAAGGTAATATCAGAATAATTTAGACACACATAGGCCAAGAACCCATGGAACATGGTCGAGGTGTCCTAATATACAAAGATATAAATACATATAAAGGTCATATGTGCCATACCTTGATCCCCCTTCTTCATCACATACCAACAATCAAAGTTAGTTCTGTACCTATAAAAAAGTCAGCTCTATATTGAATTACCCATCATTTATGCCATAACATCATCTAAAATTCAAAATAAGTATTGTAAAAGGACATGGGAAAATTTTAGTGCCCATTCTCAAGTCCAAACAATCATGTAAAAGTGTAAAATCATAGAGATCATCCATCTCTATATAATTTCATCATTTACAACATTAATTTAACCACTTTATTCACTTGTTATGTCATGCTTGAGATTTAATCAACCCTTCACTATCTGATTTAAATTACAATGGGAATCCACTAACAGGTTGAAATCTCACACACACCCAATGGGGTGGTTTTAGTTTCATGTAGATATAAAAACCACTATGATGGTGGTTTAGGTTGAGGTTGACAACCTCCAACCATGTCAAGGTCCGACAAGGGCCTCAAATTCAAGTTTATTAATAAATTTAAGTCATCATTCAATTTTGGGGAAACATTTATATGGTTTTTCATGTGATACAATGATGATAATTTATAAGAGATATTAATTTTAGGGAAAAGGTATAAAACACATACTTTGTGCCTTTAGATAAACCCTTTTCTTGTACCAGAATTATATATGATCTAGAATAGAAGAAATCAACCATCCAAACAAATGAATTGAAAATAGGAAAAATATCCTATATGAAGATTATACAATGGATAGAGGGATAAACTGGGAAAAGAAGTATGTGTATTGAATCACTTACTGACATTCTTCTGATGTTACAAAAAATGATCCAATAAGAGTTTGTATGAAGGAGAAACATCAATTATTATGAAGTGGCCATGGAAGAATCTATGATGGTGGGATTTATGTGAATGAAAATTAAAGAAAAATAGGTGGAATTTTAAAAATAAACACGTAAAAAAACGACTTCTCACTCAAATTTAAAGTGGTTCATGGTTGGCCAAACTCTGTGACACTATTTCCTCATGGTGGAATCCCCTCACATAACTTGGAGAATAATTAGAATAAAAATTCATATCCCATGAAAAATCCCTTTTCAACATTTATTCTATTTTCTGCAGTCATGTGGCCTCGAGTACATTGTTTAAAAAACCATGTGACTCCCTAAATGGCTAGCACAATTGAGGTTCATGATTAGAATTAATTGTGTTCCTCACCTTGTTCTTCAAAAATCAGAGCCCTAAGATCCAAAAAATCATGAATGCTTCAAAATAGTTTGTTAAACTCTTAGTAACATTTATAAGAATAAAAAAAACTATGAAAATTGAAATTTATGGAATCCTTACCTTAAATAAATTTTGAGATCTTATAGTTCATAGTTTGAGAAACTGTGTGGAAGTCCCCTACATATCATATGAATGTTTTTGGTGAATTGTAGATAAGTCACATGGTTGGTGAATGATCTATGTAACTATGTGGATTAGAGTGTCTTTGGATAGGGGAGATCACACTATTGGCTCACATTTTGGAAAACCATGTAACCAAACCCTGTGACTCATTTTAAAAGGGAAGATTTCAATTTTACCTCATATGTTTTAAGAGTCCAGACCCAATATTATTCTTCCATTCTCATGTACATCATAGGGGATCTCCCTCCTATCCCCCCTTTACCCCCTTTGATTTGGGGTGTTTTTAATGCTGTTTTTTTCAAAGGTGTGCCTTCGACTTCGATAAGCTCATTGTACCCTCCCCTCTATTATTTGATAATTTTGGGTATCAGTGGTTAGGTTTTTAGTCTTTATTCCATTATATCATGGTGGAATCAACTGAGAATGATGGGGTTTCCAATATTCCATAGAAGAGGACATCTCAATATTCCATCTACATCCGATCATGTGCAATTTCATTAAGTAACGTCTCCACAATTAATTTTATAATCATTAATGTTTTATATAAATTATGTTGTAAATTTTTTGGTTTTTATGAGATTGGGATTTTAATTATAATGAGATCAATGGTAAATCATTGGTCATTTCTGAGTGGTTGTTCATGATTCTATAATGATGAGGTTGGTCAGTGAGCTTCTAGTAAATTATGCTTATTTTAATTAAAATGATAAATTGTTTAAAATTATCTAAAATTGATTAATTAATTAATTATAGTTTGATTATAATTAATTAATTCTAGTGGCTTGGTTTCTGCAATGATCTTAGGTGGTTCTCCATTATGAGTGGATTCCTGCCATCAAATCTGATTGATAATTGCCTCAGTTTCATCATGTTGTCCAAAAACCAAAAAACCATAAACCAGGGATCTCCAAATATGACTGTAACTCCACTATTTTCCTCACACACTACTACCATGCCATCGATCCAAAACCAAAACCCGTAGTATAAACCTGTTGTTATAAATAGTGATTGTGAAATGATAACCTTCCAAGTATTTATTAAATCCCCAAACAAATAAAACATCGATGATGAAAGTTAGATTAATGGTGGGAGAAAATCAGAAAATAGAAGAAGAGTAATGAACCTCATCCTTTTTTTGGGTTTTCCTAGATTTTTTCCATTATAATGACGAATCAATAACTAATTATTAGATAATATTAATTCTTAAACCCTATGAAGATAAAGCAATTACGTAAAATAAAAAATCGATCCACAAATCAATTTTATTATGAGTATTGAAGCATATTCAACATGGGATAAATAAATAGAGATAAAATCGATGAAAAATAACATCCTACCTCAAATTCAGATTGATCCCAGATGAATCATGGTTGCACATCACAATCATTTGTGAGATCCACATACTCTAATTAGCAGTCCAATTTCCAATCCATTATCTATATTTGATCATCCAATAATCTTACTATAGTGACCATATCTTATTCCCTAGGGTTTGGAGGATAACCCTGTGGATTTTCCATAAGTGAATTTAAATAGGAGAGTTTAGGTTTAAGCTTAAATAAAAAAATTAATGGAATATATTAAGATATTTAATTATAATTCCACCAATGATGCCACTCAAGAGGAACACTTGACACACACAATGATTATGTCACACCTAGGTTAATACCGATGTTTTTTATTCAATTAAGGTCTTCAATTTATGATCCAAGATTATATTATAAAGTTATTTTATTATTTGTGAAAGAATTTGAACATGCGATATAATATAACACCTATTTAATTTGAATCCATGTCGATCCTCTCTGGTCCATGGAATCCCATGCTAACTCAGTACCTAGATTCAAAAATATTACTTAAAATATTCAAAAGTTTAATGAGTTAAAAACCATGTCATTACAGTCACCCCACCTATGGTTCTTTTTATCTAAAAAGAAAAAAACATACTTAAATAGAAGAGGCTACTAAGCTCACTTCTGGTTTTTCCATTCCCAGGTGCTCTCTTGAATATTCTTGTACCCCCATTAGACACACGCCAATGGAATCACTCCCTGATGGAGGATCTTTTCTTTCCAATTCCTGATCTCTATTGGTACTCTACAATGGTAGATCCAATCTCGATGTCCAAATATTCTTTGTTCATAACCTGAGATAAGTTTTAGAAATATCTTTTTATCTCAATAATATGAAATATTTCATGTATGCGGTCTAACTATGGAAGTAGGGTTAAGTTTTATGTCACCTCACCAAACTTACACATTATTTGGAAAGGGCCAATGAATCTTTGAGATAACTTTCTACCAAGACCAAACATCCATAATCCAAATCAATGTGAGACCTTCAAGAACACATGGTATCCCTCATAGAAATCCAAATTCCTTAATTATCATTATGTATAGTACTTATAATGGATTTCTATAGTCCTCATCTGCTCCTAGATGATCCGCACCTTCTCTATCATCACTCGCACCAAATCTATCCCCCTGGTTATCGATTCACCTATATTAGTTCAACATAGTGGTTATTTTTAGTGTATCCCATGTAAGGAATTGAATGATAGCTATTATTGTATGAAAAATACTACATGTTTAGGTGATCTTCCCAATTATGTCCAAATTCCAACATGAAAGCTAACACCATGTCTTTCAGAACCTGAATAGTCTATCTAGTCGGGCCATTTATCTGGGGGTGAAGTTCCATTCTCAAATGAAACTAAATCCCAAAGGCCTCTTATAATCCTCTCTATAATCATGAAATTAATTGAAAACAATAGTCTCAAATTACCATTGAGGAAACACTTTGAAGATGAACTATCTCCTGCATATAGAGGTGTCCCAAACTCTCCACTGAACCATTCTCTTAGATATCTAGGAAGTGAGATGACTTGGTAAGTCAGTCTACGATCACCCAATTGGTGTCATTTCCTCTAAAAGTTCATGGGATTACAATAATTATGTTCATTGATATACCATCCCACAAATACTTTCGAACCATGATGGGTTTAACAAAACCCACTGGAACCTGGTGCTTATCCTTCACCAACTGATAAAATAGGTATTAAGATTCAAACTCTATTACACATTTTTTCATCCCTAGTCACTATAAATGACACTAAAGGTCCTAATAAATCTTAACCACAACTAGATGTACCTCCAAGGGGGATGTATGAAACTCACTTAGAACCTCATCACACAACATCATTGGAACCATTTTCTATCCTTTGAAAAGGATGTCATGCTTCCCACCTTCAGAGAGTCCATTAGAAGAATGTTTAGTGGATATTTGAATATGAAAGGTATCATAGGCAGTATATCCAAGATAAGGATACCTAAAATATTGTATAAGTGGTGTGGTAACAACCATTGATTGGAGGTAAACTACACCATCCTAATCTACTATTAACAATTAAAATAATCATAATTGTTCCGATGCCTTGTTCAACAACTACAAATAATATCTCTTGCTAAGAGAATATTCCACCGTGTTCCCCTTCTCATGAGTATAGAATATCTCTAAGTCATAATCCTAGTGTAACTATAACCTTTTCCTCTATATCAAGTTAATACCATTCTATAAGAAGATATACTAGATAATATTATGGAAATAATAGATGATAAACCACTTACCCATAAGGTAATATCTACACATATTCAAAGAAAATACAACAACTGTCATCACTAGATGATGAGTCACATAGTTATACTCATGAGGTATCGGTTTTCAGGACCCATATACTATCACTAACTACCTCAGCATTTGGACACATCAAATACCAAACATGGAGACATCAAAAAATAATACATACTCAACAACCTATACTGGATGTTTTAATACAGAGGGAGCTAGTAAACATCTATTGAAACTATTGAAAATCCTACTGGAACAAATTAATCCATATGAAAGGATACCCCTTATATGTCAAATTAGTCAAGGGTTTTGATATTCGAGACAAATTAGGAACAAATATCCTATAGTAGAACACTAATACAAGTAAGTTCCATGCCTCCATCATGCTATTGGGTGGATCCCAAGCAACACAGCCTCAACTTTTAATGGGTCCACTACCCACTATCTACTAAGATGAAATTTACCAGAAAGTGACATCTAAAATATATAACTAACACTTTGATATATTCTCATAATTTTAGTGATCTCATAGTTTTACTAGTACATTATCAAGTGTTTTATGTGATCCTCCTCAGACTCTGAGTACACTAGGATTCTATCGATGAATACCACCATAAATCAGTCTAATAAAGGGTGAAAGATATAGTTCGTGAGTGCTATGAAAAATAAAAGGGAATTATTCACACCAAAGGCATCACTATGTACTTATAAATACTATGGTGACATCATAATTCCATAATGATAATATCCATATCTCATACTCAGAGCTACTGATAACATGGTATGAGGTCTATATTCAAGAACAATATCACCCCTCTTAACTAGTAAAAGAGGCCATCGATCCACCCAAGAGAATGATGGAGGTGTGAAGTTTCTTTGTTTTGGTAGTCTACTATAGAATATTAATTTCTAATTTATCTAGTATATCTACAAACATGACTATTTTGACCCAAAAGGGTTTTCCTTTTGAGTGAACAGACAGGTGTCAGAAGGATTTTAAAGAGTTGTAGCAGAGCTTGATGATCACCCCATATTGAAGCTACTAGTAGAGGGTTTTGAATATGTAGTTTTCTAGAATTCCTCTAGGACCATGAAAGAATGTGTCTTGATGAAAAGATAGAAAGTGATAGCTTATGGGTCCCAAAATCTGAGTCCTCATGTAAAGATCTACATGACCCATGATCTTGTGATAATAGTAGTAGTTTTTCCCCTCAAGACATGGTGACAATACCATATGTGTTAGTGGTTTATCATCTATTCTGACTACAATATTTTAAATTATATGATCTCATAGTAGGATCTTAACATGAAAAAAAGGTCATAGATAGAGTTTATTCATGATTACAACTTCAACATAGTCTATTATCCCAGGAAGGGGAACGTGGTGGTAGATGCTCTTAGTTGAGATCTTATTTTCAGTTATTAACCATGACATCAGAGAAGTTAGACTCATTATAGTTATCATTAGTAGATGATAATATTGAAACTTATGTCTATTAAATGGTCATTACCCCAACACTTATATAGTGTTTTAGGGAGGATCATCTTAGAGATACCAATTGTGATACCTTGTATATTCAGATATCTAATAGGCATGCTCCTAATGAATTTTATGAAGGTGTGTATAATTTCTTAATTTTTAGAGGATTGATTATGGTTCTAGTGAAATTTCATGGGGAAATTATGATGGATTTTCATAGACCCACCTTAATAGTGAATTTTTGGGTTGAGAAGATGTACTAGGACCTTTGGCATCAATTCTGGTGTTTGAGGATTAATAACTATGTAGCTACGTTTGTCTATCAATGCCTCACTAGTTAGTGGGTGAAGGAAAGGAACCCAGTTCCAGCAGGTTTTTCTCAAACCATTGGGGTCTCTGAGTCATATTTAGATGGTATATCTATGGACCACTTGATAAGAATCACAAAAACTTATATAAGACTCAATTCCATTTGGGTGATCATAGAATGTTTCACCATGTTGGCTTAATACATTGCTATCCAAGTGAAGAGTTTAGTAAAGATATTGGGATGACTTTACGTGCAAGAAATTTCCCAACATCATGTAGTTCCATTGATGATCATTTCAAACTCTGATTCTAACATCCCATCATGATTTAGAAGAGGATTACATGAGACCTTTGGGACTCAGTTTCATTTGAGCATGACATTTCAACCTTAGACTAATAACAAAAGTAGGTGGACTATTCATGTTATAGAGTACATTCTGGGGGATTCCATGTTGGAATTTTGGACATAGTTGGGAGGATCACTTAAATTTGGAAGATTTTTCATACAAAAATAGAAACAATTCCATGATCACTATGGAACCATTCAAGGCCTTGTGTACATTAGATAGGCTTGGCGGCATATCCAAATGATATGAAATAACTCTAATTCTCTCTAGAATTTCCAAAGGGCCTATGTACCTAGGGATTAGTTTCCCTTTCATCCCCAATCTTATAACACCCTTCCATGGAGGTACTTCTAAGAAAACATGATATCCCACTAGAAAATCCAAATCCTTCCTTCGATTATCATCATATATTTTATGTCTACTTTGAGCTGTATTGATATGGTCTTGAATTGTATTTACCTTCACTGTTGTTTCCTCCACATGCTTTGGGCCCACAATCTTCCTTTCTCTAACTTCTTCCCAACAAGTTGGTGTGCGTCATCTCTTTCCATACAATGCATCACATGTGGCCATTTTAATACTTGAATAGAAATTATTATTGTAGGAAAACTCTAATGAGGGTATCTATTGATCCCACATACCTTGAATGTGAAGTGAACATGATATCAATATGTCTTATAAGGTATAGATCATCCTTTCTGATTTTCCATCAGTTTGTGGGTGATAATTAGTACTCAATAGAAGCTCAGTATCAAAAGATTTATGAATACCTTTCTATAATTTTATTGTAAATTGTGGATCAAAATCAGAAACAATTGAGAGACGTGTTCCATGAAGTCTCAAAACTTCATTGATATAGAGTCGTACGAGGATATCTAGTAGAAAATATTCCCTTATAATAATGAAATGTGAAGATTTCGTAAGTTGATAAAAATTACCCATATTGCATCATTATTTCATGGAGTTTTGGGTAATCAAGTGACAAAATCCATGGTGATTTCATCCTATTTCCATGTAGTAATAGGTATAGGTTGCATGAATCCTCTTGGATGTTGCATTTTTGTCTTCACTTTTTGATATGCTAACCATCTTGATACATAATCAGAAATTTCCCACTTAATGTTGTCCCACCAGAAATGTTCTTTCAAATATCTATACATTTTAGTGTTAGCAAGGTGTATAGAGAAATTAGAGCTATGGGAATCATACAATAACTCCCTTTTTAGCTTGGGTATATAGGGAACACATAGAATCTTCCCAAATTTCAGAATTATATCTTCACATACAAAGACATCCAACATCCCTTCTTTCACAACATTAATTTCATTTTGAAGTTTCTCATCATCAGGATGAGAGATTTTAATCATTTCTAATAATGATGGTTTTTAAATCAAAAGAAAAAAGTTGTGATGTTTCACCTTCTTTCATAATTCCTATATCCATTATCACTAGATCAGATCCTTGTCAATCCAAATTTTGTTGATAACTCTATGATCCTTCTTACTCAATGTATCAACTACCTTATTTTCCTATCTTGGGTGGTAGTGTATGGAAAAATCATAATCCTTGAGTAGTTAGAGCCATCACCTTTGCCTCATGTTGAGTTCTTTCTATGAGAAGTCATATTTTAGACTCTTATGATCTTTATATATCTCACATTTTTTTCCAAAGAGAACATGTTTCCATATCTTCATAGTAATTATTACAACTGCTAACTCCAGATCATGAGTAGAATAGATTTGTTCATGAATTTTTAATGGCCTTAATGCATAGGCAATAACTCTATCATTCTGCATAAGGACACAAAAAATTACTTTATTTTATGCATTACTATAGATCACAAACCCATAATTCCCCAATGGTAGAGTTATGATTGGTGCATTCACTAATCTCATCTTCAATTCTTTGAAACAATCCTCACATTCTTTTGTCCATACAAACTTAAACCCTTTATGTGTAAGCTTGGTTATTGAGTTAGATAAACGGGTGATGTTCTGAATGAAATAATGATAATAAACTGCTAACCCAATTAAACTATGTACCTCAATTACGTTCATTGGAGTAGTGTATTCTTGAAAAACCTTTTTATTCAATTGATCAATAGATATTCCATCCTTAGAGATAATGTGTAAAAGAAATAAAAATTATTGAATCCAAAATTAACAATTTAAAAACTTCCCATATAATTCAATTACTGTAAGAGAGAATAGTGCGTAAGTGATTTTTATGATCATCATATATTTTGGAGTATGCCATGATATCATCAATAAATACCACCACAATGCCATCAAGATATTCCTTGAAAACTCTATTTATTAGATACATGAAAACAAAGGGTGCATTAGTCAGTCCAAAAGGCATTACTATAAACTAGTAATGCCCATACCTGGTTCAAAATGCTGTCTTCAAAATATCTTCTTTCCTCACACACTACTGATGATATCCAGATTGAAGATAAATATTTGAAAAATATTGAGATCCATTTAATTAATAAAATAAATCATCTATGAGAGGTAATGGATACCTGTTGTTTATTTTTATAGCATTGATCTCCCTGTAGTCAATGCACAACCACATAGATCCATTTTTTTTAATAAAATGAACATGAGATCCCCATGGAGAAACACTAGGGAGAATAATTCCTTTATCACTAAATTCCTCTAGTTTTTTCTTCATTTAAACTAATTCCATAGTGGCCTTTCAATAAGGGGTCTTCTATATGGGGCATGAATTTGGAATTAAGTCAATGGAAAACTAAATTTCCCACTATGGAGGAGGTCTCGGTAAATCCTCTAGAAAGACATCAATATATTCTTACACAATAGGTACTTCCTCTATTTGAACATTATTTTCCTCACCCATAGTTATTTCATTATCTCCTTCCCAAATAATTTAATTCAGTAGAGCTACTGGGGGTGGATCTAGATGATTATTAGATGGTGATGTTTCTTCCATAACAATTCTAGATTCTACATCATTCTCAAAAATTGCATCCTCCTTCTTCTTGAAATAAATTTTCACATCATTGTTCAAAATACAATCTATACCAAGGTTTATATAAATGTAAATCATGGGTATTATAATAAAATTAGTAGATAAATCACATTTATATTCCATAATGGTGGCTGACCGACACAACTTTGTTGCAATGATACTTCCCTTAGGAGTTTTGATAGAAAACTACCTTACAAAATAAAATTGGAAATATTTTTTTTTTTTGGGAAACCGGGAAGATATGAAAAATTTAATGATCTAGAACAAAATAAATCATTGGATAAGCATGATGAAATGATTAATGTACATACCACCATGTAATTAGGAACTTTAATATTAGAAATTGTGATCGCATAAGATTGTCCTTACTCCGTTGGCCTTTTCTAAGTCACGTTTCCTTGATTCTTTGGTCAATAATTAACATAGTTTCCCATATCCTTATAATTATATCATTGAACATTAATATCTTCATTATTCCCCTTCAAAACACTGGTATGATGGCCTTTCTTCCCACACATGTAACACAACCCTTTTCCTTTTATATAGGCACTCGAGTGTTTCCCTCCACAATTACCACGTGGTGGAAAGTCAACTATTCATATCTTATCCATTTCTATATTTCCTTTTCCAATGTTTTCAGAAACCCTATTCTTCTCTTACTTTTCTTTAAATTCATAATACTTAGAGAACCCCTTTTCTATCTTGACATAACATGATACTATATCATTTTATGATGAGAATGTTTGGTAGATGAGTTCCCTCTAGAGGAATGAATTTAGGTCATCAAAGAATCGATAAATCTTGATCATTAGATTATGTATATAGTCCATAACATACCTTTCTAACCTTGTGAAGTTAGCTTCATAATTGTCAATGTTCTTATCTTCCCTTTTCAAAAAATTCACAAACTGCCTTTCCATATCCGCTCATTGTTCACAAGGAAATTGTTTCTCTAAGAGAAGTTCTTTAAATTAACTCCATTCCATGTTTTCTATATCTTCCTCCTCCTTTTGTTTTGAATTAGTATCCACCATTGTTTAGAATCTCACGATAGATGATAAACATCCATGACAACCTTATCACTTTTGATACTTCACAAGGTGAGAAATATATATTCTCTAAGGAACTTATCCAGTGATCCAATACAAATGGGTTTGTAGTCCCATTAAAGGATGGAGAATGTTGTCACATAAAGCGATCTAACATAGCTCTTCCATGTTGTGGATCCCGATGCTCCATAAGGGTAAGGTTATTATTCATAACCCAAGTCAACTGTCCCAATATAGCTATATGCTGCTCAACACTAATCACATCACTAGAGATAACATCATTATCTAGCATCATAGGGAAATCCCAAAACGGGACATGCACATTCATGTGGTTTCCATTCCTTCTACTAAGAGTCATTTCTAAATAATTGTGTACACTATATCAGGTTATGAATCATAATGTATAATCTCAATATAAAAAAATACTTATAATAAATTGAAATTCTATACAAAGTTAATCTCATAATAATAACATAGTTTCTTTGAGTGAATATTTACATTAAAATCCTTGATAATGGATTGTGAAGAAAATGTGAATTATCCTAAGTATATCCCATGGGAGTATAAAAATAGGTGCACAGTAAGGCCCATTTTCATGTACCAGGATACCCCGGGTCAAGCCCAAAATTCATTGTTGGAGTTTTCACTCATAGGTACATCTATATCTGAACGACGTCCACTTGTAGTATCCAGACATGGATGTATTTTTTAGAAAGATCCACAAAATATATTCCTTACCATGATTAAAGGATGTTCTTATATGTTTATCCTCAAAGGCTATTATAGGGGTTTTCCCTAATCTATGTTTTCTAAATATAGTTTCCAAGTTTTCTACTAAACTACACCTATTAAAAACTTTAAAGACCTGAACCTAGTTGCCTAGAGCTAGTTCCTTATTACATTATATTGGAATAATTACAAGAAAGTTGCATCCCTAAGGAACAAATAGTTTTGTATATTTGGAAATCCAGATACATACATAAGTTCAACAATAAAACTTGAAATGAAATACAACAAAAATGTTTTATTGGGAACATCTACAACTATATGTTTATCCCTTCATGTCATTCATAATAGACTTCTTCAATTCTTGAGAAGATGAAACATAAGAAAGGGGTGATCTCAAACACTCAGTAAGAGTAATAAATACAGTGGAAGATAACATAACATAAACCTTATGCATGGTGAATAATTGAAAACACATTTCCTTAAAAATAAAAAACAAGAACACATTTTGGCAGGAATATGAGTTGAGTAAATATTTCCATAATAAAACATAATCATGGGTATTATAATAGTCCAAGATTATGATATATAATTTAGGGAATCTTTCTATAGATATAGTTTTGTACTATCACATAGAGGGATCCATCCTTGGTGATAGTTTATGATATATGGGACATATCATGTGGGTCTCTATGGGTAGTATAATAGATAACTCTAGTGAGGATTAGTGATATGAGATTAGGTATGGAACGAGTGATGGAATTTTTACTTCATTTGGTTGTTTTCAATTATCTAGTTTTCAATTTATTCTATCATAGAATCTTGTTTATATTGATATATGTTTCTTTGGAAATGTTTTTCTACCTTTTTCAGTTTTCATTTCCATTTGATTATTATTATTAATGAATTATCCCTCTTTTATTTTTTATTTTTGAGTTTCATGGTACTAACATTATTTCCCATTATATTTTAGGTTTTGGGTATTGATTGGAATTGGGATAACTATTAGGTTACATGGTACTTTAATGATTTAGAAATTATAGATATTGTGAGACCCCTTTGGGATCACATCTGATGAGACTAGATTGGTGTTATAGTATACCTAATAGGGATATAAGGGTACATGTGTGTTTTATTATAGGATGGTTTGAGCTATCCTGATATATCTAGTGTTAGTGGAGTCATGGGGTTCATGTGTCTTATGGACATGTTCTATCACATGTATGGATTCATATAATCATTCATGTGTTCTTATCCTATATAGTTTAGTTTATCTCTCTATATAATTGAACCTAAATACACTTGATAATTTTTACTCTATGTGTCGACATGAGTGGATAAATCCTTCTAGGTCATTAGACTCACCCCTACCATTGTACATGACATGGATTTTGATTTACATGGGTAGATATTTATGAATTTATTTTATGAGAAGGTATATTCTTGGACCAGAACTTATATCCCATGATGATTATTGTATCAAAGGATAACGATTCGATTAGATCTAGTCTAGAGAGTTGGAATTTAGTCCATTGTATTTACTTTTTGATAATTTAATGTAATTATATTGGACGAGGGGTCATCTTTTTCTGGTATTTGTTACATATATTTTTGATGTAGCCCTTTTTTATATTATTATATCATAAAGAGAGTTTAATTTTATATTATATAACACAATATTCCACCATATCTCCATATTTTATGTCTTTAGGTTTTTAGTATGTCTATTTTATGGATGGGTTATGCCCAATTTTTGTTAGATTTGATTATACCTTATACTTTTTAATCTAGTTGATAGCCTCCCCATTAATTTTTAGAGTCCTGAGACAAGTTGGTAGTCTTTGGGAAATGGGGAGGTGTTACTAAGGTTAAGTAGAAACAAAAATATATTACTATTTATGTGCATTGGTCTGAGGTGATACATTTTATATCAATTTTATAAATTTTATGTTTTTTATATGTAATTTAAAATAAAATTTAAATTTTTTCTAACATATTATTAGGGAAATGTATTCCATTTCTAGAAAATAAATTTAATTTTTGAGTAACTTTTACATTTTAATTTGGATTGGTTCCTTGAAAAATACCCACTTCTTATTTATAACGCTACTAAAAACTCAATTGGTTCTAATGTTTTTTTATTTTAGTCTTGGATTTAATTTCCAATTGTTCATATTTAGCATTTTTCTCAAGATATTTATTTATAGATTCAATAATTTCAATGTACATTAATATTTTTTCAACATTATTTGGTTCAACATTTAAAAAAATGTTCTATGGATTTTTATTCTCAACATTTTTTATTTAAAACTTTTTATTTTAATTAAAAATGTTGTTTTTAGTGAAAAATGATTTCTTATCCCTAATTTTTTTTGAAATTAAATTATTTTGAGGAAAATTATATGAAGTCTCAATGAAAACATAGAAAATTTAAAAGGATATATAGTGGTCATGAATCTTTCTTGATTATCTACCCCAAACCCTACCTCACCCATGTTCACTATGTTTTACCACAACCAAGTTCCCCATTCCCTATTAAACTCTTGTGCCCCTCAATTTTCTGGTGTTCTAACACCCTCACCAGTCGTGTCCCAGTTACCATGACTTACACATGAGTTACTCATTAGTTATAAGTATTTACATGAAACCATTACTTTTTTGGAATATTTGAGGAGCCACATACCTCCCTTTTGAGAAGAAGATACACTAACCAACACCGAGTCTTTACAATTTGAATTTAGAGACCCTAGACAACACAACTTGTTGAATAATATTTCCAAACCACAAAATGAATTTTCAAGTCAAGACCTATGTGAAGTAATGTAAACTAGGGGTAATTGGATAATTTAATGGTTTCAAAACTGGAACATTCATGAAAAATTCGTCTCATAATATTTATCCTAGGATGAGGTGAAGGAACCCTTTTGAGAAAGTATTATAAGTAGGAAGGGTGAATCCAAATGGTTCCAAGGCTTCCCATTCAGGGAATCACACTGATCCCTCCAGGTAGTTACTTGGGTTCTTGTTCATCCAATATCTCTATTTGGGGCCACACACAACCTATAATGGAAACCAACTATGGTTCCTAAACCACCCCATTCAAAGAAGTTGTTCTTGTCCTAAAGGTGTCCCACATAAGAGCCTCTCTCTCCTTAGTAACCTACTTTACTTAAACTATATCATTTGGTTATCTTGGATTTCTAGATCTCATTGTAACACATTCTCCTTGATCCACTAATAAAATAACCTATATTTTCTAGGAATTTACCTTGTAAATCTTACATACATGGATTATTAATTGTCCACATTCATGTGACCCTTAAAATCATGCATTCCCTTGATAATGATTTTCCCACCGATTGTTATCCCTATATGGTAGGGTATTTTTGTTGTATAAAATCATGTAACCCCTTGATAGTGATAATCCACCTTATGAGATAAGTAATGGTATTTTTGTGACTTATTACCCACTTTATTCATCTTTTATATTTTGAATAAGGCCCCTTCGTCCACCAAGAACCTTGCTATCCTCCCTGGGTCTAATCAATAACCTGAAGGTACAAATGACTTCCACAATAGTGTACGACCAACGCTGGCCCACTACATTAAAACGGTGGTGCATTCAATCTTCCTTAACCATTTCTAGTTACCAAAAAATAATAATTGATTATATATGGTTTTATCTTGTATAAGTCCCACACCAGACCATTGCACGGAACCTATGCCATGTAGTCCACTCCAACCGACTCTATACTAGTTAGAATAGATCTTAGTAATATAAACTTAAATTATAATTCACTTTGGTCAAGTGGATGACATAAAACGGAAATCCTTTTAGTTATGATTATATTACTTTAAAAAGGAAAACATTGGCCATTGTCATATGACCTTAAAAGGTTTGACGCGACTCATTAAATAGAACTTAACTATGTGAGTTTTGATTCCCTTCACCAATTTATACAGTAATCTCTTCTAATGATCCCAATACCATCTTTAAATCATCTCCCTACTATATATATGGTGATAAATTCCATAATACCCATCCATACGACTTTAAATTAAAAAATAATTAACTAATAAGGGGTGATTTAAAATCCTTCATACATACACAATTCTCATAAATTCATGGTATCAATCGATCACTTTCACGACAAGGGTAACCGTTATTTTTACTGGGAAGGATTTCATAAAAATTACATAAATATATAATGGTGTGATATATTAAACATTAACATTTTATATGGTATCATTTTACCTACCATTATATCAGTTTCAATACACATCACCCTAAGTAAATATTTTATCATGTTCATGAGGAATGAAGCATTGGAAAAACATATGTCCCAACCACTCATCATTTATCTATTTCTATATTAAAAACATATAAATCAAATTCATTATTAAAATAATCATTATTTTATCATCTCTAACTTCCTATATAGATTTAATAACACAATCATATACAAGCACTTCACAATTCAAATTATATTTTTCATTATTCTAAGACTTATAAAGGCCTCTATCATTATTACTACCCACCAATTTAATTAAGATTTTTTTATAAAAACTATAACCTTTTCATTTTAGATAGTATCCCAAGAATATTCTAATATATTCTCATTTATAAAATTTAAATTATTTTAATCCTTTACCTTGATAATACATGTATTTAAATACTACACATCAAAAGATTTCTTGTATAAATTGAACTGTATTAAAAACATATTATGGAAATATTGAATAATAACTATATACTATAATCAATATATCCTTTACGTTCCATGTTGTATAATTTTTTTTACATCTAATTAAAAAATATTATGAATTTTTTTTGATACTCAATATTTCTTCAAATTATATGGATAGTTATACTCCTATTGAATTTCATTTTTTTGAATAAAATGTTTATATCAATTAGTTTTTTATTTACATCCATTATCCATTTATATTTTCCTAATAGGATGACAAAAATACTTGTATATAATCATTCTACATCTTTTAATTATTTTCAATAATAGATTTTTTAAACATATATGTAATGTAATAAATCCAAGTGAAATCATCAATGAATAAAATTATAGATACCCATGATTATTGTAAAAAGATATTATGTCATTATTGCAGAATATTTACTTCGTTACACAAACAAATTTCTGAGGACCATAACAGTTTAGTGTCTTTATAAAATTAGAAAAACAAAAAACATGTCTATAGGTGAGATATTTCATCTCCCAGTTTTTTTCTTCATAACTTAAAAACTTATTATATATATAATACATAATATACTTATATATAACATGGGGACCTGAAACAAAAGAAAGGGTGATCTCAGATTCTCACTATGTGTAAAAATAAGAAATATATAAGCATAACAAAAACATAAAGTCATGAAAATAAGAGCATAACATTTGAAAACCATACCACATATATCAAAGATCATAAAATTAATTTATTGAATATATATTGGAATCTCATTAGACATTAATAATAAGTAATCAAAGAACATGATCCTTAAGAGCATAACCTTGGAATAAGACACAAAATTCTTGGCACACACATAAGAATAGAAAATATTTTCCATATTAGTAAAGGATCATTTAGAAGGAAATCATATTGGAATGCGTTCACTCCTCAAACCATCATAGTAGTCATGGATCACTCTCAAGACTATCATAGATGACAAAGTCCCTTAATGAATCTGGTTCACTCTTCATTCCAGTCTTATCTATCACATGGGATAAAAATCATTACCCAATACATTGGAGGGAGATATAGGTCCCACTTATCACATAATTTAAACCATATTTGGGTATTCCACAAGATCATGAAAATTAATTATATAATAACCTATTAAATTAAATGGTTATTATTAATGTTTAACTATATCATAACCATTAGAAAATAGATATATTTCATAATCATTTTATCACACCATAAATTGTGAAAAGAAGTGGATTTCATACACATTTCATCATGGTATAACATGTAGAAGAGAAACTATATAAAAAATCATTAAATCATAAAAATAATCCATTAAGAAAAACAATAGTAATGATATCTTTGGATAATATACACATTAATGCATAGGTAACATCAATTAATGAAATCCTAGATGGAAAATGGTTTTAATCAATCTCTTAAAACATTTCATAGGGAAAATATATTTTCCAATTTGAAAAATAGTTTCTAAAACATAAAATATTTTAAAAATAATCTTCATTTAAAATAACCTTAATAAGTAATAAAGTAATATTTGATACAATGATTGGGTATTGCGTTAGAGAATTATGTTCATGATATACACTTTAAAATGAACACTCCTTTCACATTTTTGACAAAATAAAAAAAGGAATTATTTGGAAAATGACATGAATAATCATTTAAAAACATTTTTACGAAATTAAAACATTGGTAAAAACATCTTTAATGAATCATTTGGAAATTAATAATTTTTTTAAAACAAATTTAGGAAACATGGTTTGGGAAGAATATTAATTTATGATTGAAGAGGGAAATATATATGGATTCAATTAAACACATTTTCTCAATTATTTTAAGTTGAAAAGTGTGGAAAATGCTATTATCGCATGAAAATATAATGAATAACTAAACGATAATAAAATTAATGAGTTTCTTGAGATAAGGATAATCATATTTTATCATGAGAAACATAATCATAAAAAATCCCAATATGCGATGAGATTGTAACACATTACCACTTTGGTAACTTTGAATTATAATCCCCATTAAGGAATTACATATAAAAGATTATAAAATATCACAAGGATAGATAAATTCACGATATTACTTCTCAATGGGATTTATATACACCCCATCAATGAATATAGGTGAATAACATAATGTACCTCTTAGAAAAGGAAAATTAAGACCAAAATCCCTTACATTATGTCTTAATTTTTTTTGTACTCATTAAAACCTCCAATATAATAAATATATGTTTATCACAAATATAATAAATAAATATATTAATAAAAATAAAACTAAAACTAAAAATAAAAATATATATATATATCATAACATATTTATGGAATTATTTTGACATTTTATTACCATTTTACTAATAATTCCCTATTAAAGTCCCGTTTCCGGTGATAAGCTCTTTGTTTTTCATGTATGTTTTGATTTGTTAATTTTGGTCATATTAATTTGACCAGATATCCATAATCTATTGAATTATAACCATGATATTAATATCATATAAATTAATAATATATTAATTTAGAGTAATTCAAAAAAATTATCTATTGAAAATGAAATACTCTGTTCATTGAAATGATAGTCTGTACACACAAATGAATTCTATTTCAATTATCATTTATGATATAAATAAAGAAAGGTAAATGATATATATTATTATTATATAATAATTTTTATTTCATATATATCACATATTTTTATTAGACCCATCCTTAATACATGCCGTGTAAATCAAGAATGAATCACTACACTTCGCACTGCAATAGTACGGCGTACACCTGAGCAACATTATCGTATTCAAAAAAAGTAAAGAGTATGAAAGTATGTGTGACATAATAATTCCAGAATCATAATAAAATAATAAATATTTTATATGAATAAGAAATCAATCATTAAAATGAGACTTGAGTTGTGTTAATGGAATAATGAACAAAAGGATTCGTGAGGCTGTAGTCCATCGCACACACGAATGATGAGTTCGTAACCAATTTGATGGAAGTGGAGATAGTTATAGGTAATGACCTTAACATAAAAACATATAATTATATTTAATATAACTATGTTATTATATAATTATGGTATAATATTAATTGGAATATGTTAAGGAATAAATAAAACAAAAACATTTGCTGATGAACGTTACCTCGGGTATCCTCCTTCGGTTTGCACTAAAATCCATCCTATGATGGATTTATGTCCAAAATAAGTCCTATTGGATGTGTTTATGGAATTTTAAAATTTATTTGAGTAGGTATTTTTGGAACCAAAAGTGTTTTATTGTGTTGATAATAGAAAAGTGTTACTGGCCTTTTATAAGTGGTGGAGAGGGCACACCTTTTATTTTTTAAAAGAATTGAGTTCTCCCACATTTTTCATATTATAAAAGGGTCCAAAATGTGACATTATAAAAAAAGTGGTGTAATGTCTAGAATACGTCAAAAAAATAGTTTTTGGACTAGTTTATAGATCATTTTTACCCTTATCTTTTTAGTTTACCCCTGGTAAATCCATTATTACCTTAACCGTGGTAGTTAATTTTTATTGCATTAACTATTTGTTTTGGTGAAAAATTAAGTTGAAATTATTAGATTATATAAATTTATATTATTCAAAATAAGTAATATATTTATCCTAATTCAATTTAAATAAGTGAAAAAATTTAATTTAATATAAATCCTGCATACACTATGAGAAAACAAGCTTTTAAAGAGAAAATGTTCAAAACATTAAATAGTTTTTATATCAAAAATAATTTTAAAATTGATTATAATGAACTAAATTGAATTAATGTATTTATAATTGAAATAATTAAACTTTAAAAACAATTTAAAATATAATTTATCATTATAGATAATTTAAACGAAAAGGAAGTTTTAATTAAAATTCAGTATTTTTCACTATTCATCAAAAAATGAAACATTTCTAATAAATCCATTGATTTCAACCTAAGATAATTTTTAAATTATAATTTCAAAAATTTATTTTATTTTATCAAATTAATTATCTAGAAGTTTAAAAAATTTATTTTATTATTTTTCAAAAAAGACAAAAAAACATTTTTTTGAGAAAATTGTATTTTTGAAACATAAAAAGAATTACCAAAAGATATGTGTTTTATTTTAAATATATTTTATTTATAAAAATAAATTATAAATAGTATTTAAAAATGAGCTATTAATATTCTTATTTTTGTGTTTAATGACTAGGTTATAATGGTAATGTTTGAATAATATTAATAATATATTTTGGTTTTGTTAAAACTCAGTATCGTGTGTAACAAAAGATAAACCAATATTTTGTGTAGTGAAATATTAAAATGGTGCTACATTGGTGAAAGATATCAATGAAATTTAATTTATTTAAAAAATACATAAAAACTCATGGTGTTACATTCTACTCCCCATAAAATAAATTTCCATCTCAAAATTCATCACTTGGATGCAAAGAAATAAGGATACCTATGCTTCATCATACCATCAAGTTCTCACATAGCTTCATAAATTTTTGGTTCCACCACAAAACATTGACCAGGTGAGTGGTCTTGTTTTTAAGAACATTCTCTATATGATCCAAAATATCCCCTAGTTGTTCCTCCTAAGAAAGATATTTATCAAGTGGTATGACCTTTGAGTTTATTACATGTAATGGGTAATGTATGTACTTATTTAGGAGTGATACATAAAACACATAATATACTTGAGAGTGGTTGGGTGGAGGCAAAAAATGATAATCTACATCAAATATATGATCAAAAAATTCAATGGGACCGATATACCTAGGGCTCAGTTTACCCTTCTTTCCAAATCTCATTACCTTTGTCCATGGAGAAATTATTAAAAATACATTATAACTAACTTAAAATTATATATTACACTTTTTATTATTATAATAACTTTTATAAAAACATTTAGTTGACTTGATTTATTTTTTTAATGGCTTGAACCTTCTCTTTCATTTATTTAGCTATCTTAGGCACCGATAACATTCTTTCTCCAACTTTATTCCAACATGTTGGAGCCCTAATTTTCTTTCCATTGAGGGATTTACAATGAGCCATATAAATTCTTTTGTGAATTATATTATTGTAAGAAAACTAAACTATAGGATGGAATTGATACCAACAACATTTGAAATCTAAAGAAAAAGATCTCAACCTATCTTATAGGGTTTTAATTGTTCTTTAAGATTGACCATCTGTCTGAGGATGATATGAAATTCTGAAACTCAACTATGTATTTAGAGCATATTGAAAACTTCTCCAAAACATTAAGGTTAAAATTATATCCCAATAAGATAAAATGGAATGTGGAAAACCATGAAACATTATCAATTTCTTAATATATATCATGAAAATATGATCTAGAGAGAAGTATTCTAAAATAGTGATGATGTATGCTGACTTACAAAGGAAATTAACTACAATCCATATTTCATTATTCCCTTTAGATTTTTTATGGAGCTTAATGAAAAAATAAATGGTTATGTTTTCCAATTTACATTCATGTATGGGTAATGGATATCACATCCCCTTAGAATTTTCTCTCTCAAGATTAACTTATAATAATTCTAAGACCTGAGATACAAAACTTGTTATATCTCTCTTCATGTTATGCCCCTAGAAGTATTCTTTATAATAACTATATATCCTCATACTTCTAGTATGTATAGATAATTCATAACTAAAAATTTCCTCTAACAAATCCTTCTTCAAATAGGTAAAGGAAGGAAGATATACATGGTTATAGAACCTTATCATTCGATCACAATCAAGGTTAAACTCAATAACATTTATAACATTTAAGTGTAGCTCTAAAACTTCCCTTTTCACCTCTTTAATCTTCACATGGATAGATGTTTGAACATTCAATTGATAAAGATAATAATTTATCCATTCCTTTATCATTTTCAAGTCCATCCGTTTAAAATATAGAAATATTAGATCTTTTGAGATCCTCATCATGTATAATATATCATGACCCCTTACACTCAAAACATCAACCACCTTGTTTTCTTTCATAGGGTTGTAATGTATTGATAAGTCACAATCTTTAATCATCTATAACTATCTTATCTAGAGAATATTCAACTCCTTTTGTATGAATATATAATTATAACTTTGAAAATAAATATATATTTATAAATTTTCTTGGTAAAGATAATTAATCCATATCTTTAATGAAAAATGTACTACAGCTAACTCAAAGCTATGCATTGTGTAATTTTCCCATTAATATTAAATTTTCATAAGGCATAAACTATAACGATTTAATTATATATAAGAATACATCCCAATAACTTCATGGATTCATCACTATAGAATAAAAACCCTTCTTTACTATAATGTAATGTAATCATATGTTCACTGACTAACCTTCTATTAAATTACATGAAACCTTCCTCACATTCATCTATCTAGAGGAATATAGTTCCCTTCCAAGTTAACTTGGTCAGAGGATTATAGTTTCCTAAAAAAATTTCCACACACCATCGATAATATATACTTAAACCAAGAATACTATGGATCTTAGTCAACATAGTTAGTTTGAGCCTATATTAAAAATCCACCATCTTTTTTGGATCTACTAATATACCCGATCTTGAGATTATTTAACCCAAAAATAAAACCTTTTGCAACCAAAATTCACACTTCATTGATTTTTCATATATTTTCTCCTTTCTTAGAGACTTTAGTAAAATTATCAAGTGATCATAATGCCCTTATATAATCTTTGATTATATAATTATATCATCTAGAAAGATTTCCATAAACTGATCAAAGTATTCTCTAAATACTCTATTAATAAAATCCATGAAGATAACATGTGAAGTAATAATAACAAAAGAAATGACTATATAATCAAAGTGTATATACATTAGATGAAATGATGTTTTTGTACATTCTCCTTCTTGATCCTTAATTGATGATTTTCAAAAAAAGTTAAATATTGGAAAATTATTGAGTTCCACACAACTAATAAAAAAAATAATCAATATAGGGAAGATGATTCTTGTACATAATTGTGATCTTGTTCAACTATCGATAATCAATGTGGAGTGGCAGCAATCCAAATTTATTTTTTAAAATGAGAATCATTTCACCCCAATGTGACACATTTGGTTGAATTAATCCCTAATTAAGGGTTCCCTTTAGTTTCATCTTCAATTACTATAACTAAATTAGGTCTATTATATAGGGATTATTTGAAATTAGTATGGAAACAAGTGTAAATTATACTGAGAACTCAAATTCACTTTTTTTTGTAAGACTAGGAAATTATTCCTGAAATATAAAATAAAATTCCCACAAAAAAGTCATATCATCAATGTCAAGTTTCTCCCCAAACATCTGAGATTAACACGCATTATTAATGGGAATTTAGTCCCATATAATAAATGTAATCTCCATTATGAGTTCATAATTATCATCAAATTAAAATATAAACATATCAATTTTTGTAATGTTAAGTGGGAATTAACTTCCTTGAAAATTGAGGTGGGATTTATGTAGAGAAAACCAATCCATGCATAAGATGACATCAAATTCCACCACTGAAAGAGTGAAATGATTTGTAGTAATCATATTCCCAAAATGTCAATCATAGATGAATCATATACTTGAGATACAATCATTATAACATTTAGTTTTATACTACTAATTCCATATCTAATACTTTGGGTTGAATACTATTAACCTTATAAAATTCTTTGGATATGAATGAATGGGTATATCTAGAGTCAAATAAGACATTCGTAGTTATACAGTGGATAGTAAGTGTACCTTTCACCATGTCATTATCACAACCCTTATCATAAATAGTTATCACCTAAGATTTACCTTTTTTTCTTGTATAAATTGGTTTATGACATTGATCATCATTATTAATTTTCTAATTTATGCATTGGTTATCATATAGACCATACTCCTTGCATTTGAAACACAGGAATGTGAGTGGTGAATTCTGTACAGTTTTCTCTCTATTCACGTCATTATCTACCATATTCCCATTAATTTAGAAATAAATTTCCCAACATCATTCAATTCCACACTTAAAACATTTAATATTCCCCTTAATACAATTTCCTTCACTCTTCTTCCAACACATTGAGCATAAAAGAGAATATCATCTTCTTCTCTCTATAGTTTATTGGTTTTTATTTAAACTCCATCTTCCTTTTCTTATCAATACCATGAGATTTATATGTAACTACAACTTCCATTTACACATTTATATTAGATTTAACAATCACTTCATTGCTACTAAAGTCACTTATGGATAACACCATTTAGATACTTCATTTCAATCCACTGAAGAATCAATCACCCTTACTTCAGGTTGGATGATAATACCATCAGTTTACCTTGAATGTATTGTAAACATTTTCCTCATTTCTACCAATGTATTCATCATCATTTTGGTTTATTTCAAAAAAACTCATTCTCTATATTCATAATATAATTATAAGGAAAGTAATTATGGAAAAATAAGTTCTTGAACTCATCCTAATCCATAGAGTCAATTTTATCCTATTTCCACATATTCTTATTAAGATTATACTATTGACCCACTCCACCTTACAAATGGTACACATCCATAATGAACTTTTCATTTTCCAAACAGTGGATAATGATAAATATCTTTTTAGTGGTATTGATACATTTTTAAGCAATTAGTGGATCATATGACTCACTAAAAGAAGCTAGATGTCACCTCATGAAGATATTAATATGATTTTGTTCCCTTCATTGTTGGTTTGGAAGTCTAGTATAATTCATATCTTGAGAAAGTTATGTGAGCATAGAAATGAGATTTTTCATTCCAGCTCCCACAATGTTTGGATTCCTAAAAGGATAATAATTTCATGTTCTTTCACACTCTATATTAATGTGGTACCTTCAGGTTCCATATTTTGAATAAAACAAAAAATCATAGTGTAAGAAATAATAATCTTAGTAAGGAACTACATAATCAAGAAAAAGTACTTATAGGATGTCTAAATCATGAGACCATCTTATTTAACCTATGAAACCTTCGGTTTATCATAGGATATTAAAAATTATATTCTCCATAAATCCGTTATGATGGTTCATAAAGAGTTTGTAAAATTCCAAAGCATATCCCCTAGGAGTGTCAAACGAACTGTGTAGGAAGTCCCTTTGTCATGAACTAGGTGATGATCAAGTCAAGATCAATGCTCATTTTCTGATTTATTACCCCTAGGTACCTTTTTTCAACATCCACATCCACTCGTAGTATCTAGATAGAGATGTAATTTCTTGGAAAACACTCTTACTATCCTTTACCAAAATTCTATAACATTATCTAATACTTTGAAATATACATAGACTTATCCATAGATATTCCATTAGGGATATCACTTGTTTTTCTCATCCTAGTTTCCAAAGTTTATATAATCCTATCCTCTAAGACCAACTATAGTGAACTATTCTTATAATACATAAATATTATATCATTCTTGTTAAATAATCATTACATTACAAAAACACATACCTAAGGACCATAATAGTTTAGTGCCTCTATATACTTGGAATCATAAACAACTAGTCCATATGTGAGCTACATAATATCCCACTATGTTCTTAATAAATGGAATATTTTTTAGACATGTCATACATCATACATTTCTTCACAACATGGAGAATAAGAAAGGGTGAGCGCAAATTCACTATAAGGGAAACAAGGGAGATATATGAACATAACATAAACATAAAGGTATGGTATCATGAAAACTGCATTTGAAAACCATAACATTAATCTCAAAGACCATAAAAGTTTGTCCTGGAAAAGATATTGTTATATCAAAAGATATAAATCATAAATAAATCAAAGAACATGATCCACAAAATCATATAAGTAGAATAAGACATAGAATTTTGTGGCATACACATAAAAATATAAAATCATTTCTGTATGATTTAAAGATAATACCTAAGGATATCATATTGGAATGAGTTAACTTCCCAAACCATCCTATTAGTCCAGGTACACTCCCAAAACCATCATAATGGAAAAATTACCTTACTGAATTTGGTTTACTCTCGATTACAGTCCTTTCTATCTCATGAGATAATAATTATTCCCTAATGAGTTGGAGGGAAATATATTTTCTACCCATCACATAATGAAAAACATATTTATGTGTTCCAAAATACCATAAAAATTCATTATATCATAACCCATGAAATGAAATGGGAGTCATATAAATTTCATCATATCTTAACCTGTGTCAAAGATATTGGGTTTTAATCACTTAATCACAACATGAACCATGAAAATAAGCATGTTTAATAAGTATCTACTCATATTATAACCCATGGAAGAAAAATGGGTTTAATAAAAATCATGTTATCTTAAACATAAATCATTCATAGAAGGAATAAGAATGGTTTCTTTGTATCATATCTGTAGTGAGTCATAAGTAACATCTATGGATTAAATCCTAGAAGGAAAACTATTTTGATCAATACTTTAAAACATTTATTGAGGAAAAAATCCTTTAAACTTTGAAAACACTATTTAAAACATAATAATTTTTGAAAATAAATTTCCTTGAAAATTACTTTGAGCATGTATAATAGAAACTTCAAATAAATGATCGATCATGATGCCATAGAATTCTGATCATGTTGTACACATTAAAACAAAGATTCCTTTTACATTTCTGGTAAAATCCAAACATGCATTGTTTGGAAAATGAAATCAATATCCCTTTTATGTTTGTAAAAAATATATATAATGTTTCAAAATTTATTTAATAATTCATTTTGAGAATAAAAAAAAATTTTGAATTTTTTTTTGAAACATGATTTTGGAAGGAAGTAGATATCCAACCCAAAGGAGAAATGAAGTTAGATTTTATTCAAAACATTTTCCCAATTATTATAAGTAACAAAGAGTGGGAAATTAGTACTATTACTTGAAGATATAATGAATAATAAGAACATAATAAAATTCATGAGTTTATTGGGATATGAATTATAATATTTTGTCATGATAAACATAATCATAAATAATTCCAATCTGTAATGAGATTGTAACATAAAATCATTACCACTTTTGTAACATTAAATCATAATCCCCATGAAGGAATAAAATAAAATAAAACATAAAATATAATTAGGATAAATAAATTCCTGATATCACATTTCAAAATTTATTTATATAGTCCTCATGAAAGATTATAGGTTTATAACATAACATACCTCTCAAAGAAGAAAAACACATCAAAAAAAACATTACCTTAAGTATTGAATTCCATAAAACTCATTAAAAAAATCATGTATAATAAATATAAATTTATTATAAATCTATTAAGGAAACATATTAATATATATCACACCATATATTATTTTCTTATAAAAATTTATTACCTATTTATTAATAATTCAACGATAAAGTCACGTTTCGAGCAATAACTATTTTGTTTATCGTATATGTTTTGATTTGTTATTTTTTCCTCCTAATTTGATCATGTTTCCATAATATCCAAAAATTAACCTTGTTATAAATATAATATATATTCAATATATATATATATATATATGTATTTAGAGTAATCCAAAAAATCTAGTGACTGAAAATGAAATACACCGTTCTGGGAGACGATAAGTCCTACATACACATGAACTTTGCTTCCATTTTATTTTAATATTTAAATAATGATAGTTAAATGATATATATTATCATTATAAAATTATTTTAATGTCATATATATCAAATATTTTTATTAAACCCATCTTTAATACATTCCATGTAAAGCATAAATGAATCACATATCTTTGAGAGATGGTATTCCGCCGTACACATGAGGAACAATATCATATTCCCAAAAAATGAAGAGTTTGAAAGTATGTGTGATATAATAATTTTAAAATAATAAAAAAATCATAAAAATCATATATAAATAATAAATACATCATTTCAACCGTCCATGAGAGGTGGTAATGAAAAAACAAACGACATCGGTTCGCAAGGTGGTAGTCCACCTTACACACAAACGATGATTTCGTAACCCATGTTATGGATGTGGACATGGTCTAATGTCCTTAGCATAATATAAAAACTACTTATTATTTGTAATATATTAGTTTTATTATATAATAGTGATTTAATAATAAATTAATGTGTTTGAGGAAGAAATAAAACAAAAATGCTCGTTGAGGAATGTTACCTCTTCTTCGGGTATACACTTTAGGTTTGCACTAAAAGACTTACTAGTATTGATTTATGTCCAAATAAGTACTATAGGATGTTGAGAAATTTTTTTGGAAGTTATTTTAGTTGAAATTTTTGAAAGAAAAATATTTTTATAGTGTTAAGAAGAGAGGAGAGGGGGTGGCCTTTTATAAGTGTGGGAGACGACACAATGTATTTTTGAAAAGAATTGAGTTCTCCCAAATTTTTCATATGTCACAATGGTCAAGAATAGGACATTATAACAGATTATATTTTTAATTATTGAAATATTTCAGGAAAATAGTTTTTATAAAATTATATTTGTCATTTTACCCTTATAATTTTAGTTTAACCACTAGTAAACCCTTTTTGACCTTTATTGTGATAATTAATTTTCACTACATTCACTATTAATTTTGGTAAAAAATTATACTAACCTTATTAGATAATATAAATTATTATTATTACAAATATGGAATACATTCTTCCAAATTTCTTTCACATAAGTGAAGAAATTTAATTTAAAATTAATCCCACTTACATGATGAGGAAGCTGGTTTTAAAAGAGAACATGTTAAAAAGTTTATAATGTTTTTATATCAAAATTCAGTATGGAATTTATTGTAATAAACTAAATTTTATTAATTGATGTATAATTTAACTAATTTAATTTTAATAAAATCTAAAATTTAACTAAATTTATAAATAATTTGAATGAAATGGAAAATTTATATTAAAATTCAGTATTTTCACTATTCAGCAAAAAATGAAATGTTTTAGAAAAAAAATTCACCTTAAGCTAATATTGAAATTAAAATTTAGAAAATTAGGTTTATTTTATCAAACCATTTTTTTAATGCTTCAAAAATTAATTTATTTATTGTTCATAAAAGACAAAAAATGTTTTTTTGTGAAAACAACTTTTTTGAAACATATAAAGAATTTAAATAAAATTATGTGGTATATTATCAGTATGATTTATTTATTAAAAAATTATACATAAAATTTAATAAGTATTTATTGATATTTATACATCTAGGTTTAACAATTGGGTTATAACATTCACATTTGAATAATATTAGTAATATATCATGGTTTTTTTAAAACTCTGAATAATGTTTAACACAAGAAAACTCAGTGTAGCATATAGAAAAAAATTAACTTGGTGTTTTTTGTAGCATAGGATTTAAAATAAATTTAATTTTTTTGAAAAAAAGAATCCATGAATCTCTGTTTTTTACCCAGAATAAACTACTTATTTCCATGAATTAACTTTTTCTTCATTAGATAATATAGGTTTCAAAAAAACATGTTATGATGTCATACCCATATAAATATAATTCATTTATGTAAAAAATTAATTTTTTACTTTTTAGATGTTATTAAAAATAATATTTAGTTCTCTTCTCAGTATTATTACATCGTAAACAATATCCTTCTAATTTATCTTATACACATTATTTTGGGAAATGTGCTTTTTACTAATATGAAAGAATGAATTATCAGACTTTTGAACTGAAATTACATGAATTATTCATGTTTAATTGTTGAAATTAATCTCCACTATTCAATTAAAATTTTATCAAGATAATCCCATCATTTAGAAACTTTACAATGAAGTTATTCCTTCTATAAATTAATTTATTTCTTCTAAAGAGAGATATATCCTAAACACTATGTCATATTATTTATTATAAGGATAGAATGTTATATAAAAATGAATATAAAATATATATTATATTTATAATTACTACTATACAATATATATATTTTTTCAACAGGATTCTTATCATTTCCACATTTTTAAAAAATTTAATTTGATTAATAAAATTTCAAAGGGTTTCCACATTAATTAAATATGTGTACCATATCCACTAGAGTTAAAGGAAGGTGATAAACCTTGTATCTTGGAACACATGATTAAGTAGGGTTGAAATTAATTATTATAATATCTATTTATTTACAAACCATTTATGTTTTCCTTATTTATTTATCAAGATATTCAGATATTTGGAGTTGGGGTTTACTTATGTGTTAAAGAGACCCCATAATATTACTTGAAACATGTGTTAAAAACCTATAAGGGGTGAACTAACATAGTATTATATAACTATGGAAGTGTTGTTACTATCATTATTTTTATTTTTGTCCCCAAAAGATATTTTAGGCCACAAGACCTCAAGTTTATCCATGTGAATTCGAGACACATGAACTTTGGGCTATCAGAGAATCTCATGTTTAGTTATGATGATGAAAGTATGGGGAGTATGAATTCAGGTTGTCCATTGAGGGTGCAATGGATGTGTGACCAATTATTGATTGTAAGAAAAATACATACATATCATTCAATATTCAATAAATGGTAGGGCTTTGAACATGAATAGCTTATAGGGATGGAAGATAGGATTATAAGAAATAGTTTTTCTGATTATAGATTGTTCCACAAGGAAATTAGGCCGGTAATATAGGTCATTGTGACTCTAATCCTTTATGTCGTGTAAGGTTTCTAACTTAATCCAATTGAAAATTGGGGTTTTCTTGAGAATAATAAAAATTAAATTAGGTGGGTTTAGGCTCTATAACATATTTAGTTATTAAATTATAATTGACGTCATTATCTCATAAAATGGGTAGGGTTATGGAAACATACAAAATAATGAATAGTTTTTTTGGAATGAAATATTATTTAGTATTTTATAGTGATATCCTGTTGTATATATTTTGAAACCCTATACATAATACATCATTTATATGTATAGATGTTATTTTTCATGATACCAGTAAAGGAGAAACTACCTTATTCAATAACTATGGGATATAGAAACGTTATTGGATATCTAGAGAATGTTTGGTATAATAGTGACTCACCAAATAAACCATACAACAACCTAGAATTTTCAATAATAAAACTTAGATTCTTAAAATACATGTTTCATATTTAGTTACAAGTAATTGAATAAATCACTTGAACCACATTATAAAGACTAATTAATATCATCAATATAGAAAATTTAATAAAAAAAGAAACACACTAAATAAAATTACAAATAGTATAATTGGATAAAAAAATAAATCACAGGAGTAGAACAAGGAAATCTATAGGGTTTTGGTCTCCTATAATTATCACAACCATGAATAAAATTGTAAAAATAAAAATAAAACACTTGAAATATTATTGGTATTTTATAAATCAATAAAATAGAACCATGAGAGAAGATTTATTGAATGATAAATGGTGTAAATTAGAGATATTTATGGGAATTATTAATTTCATATGACCAATGAATATTAACTAATCATTGGAATCATAACTGAAAGTTAAATTCAAAACATGACCATTAGGAATATTAAAATATATAATAAAAAATATTTACCTTGAAAAAAATAAGTAAATAAAAATATTTTAATATTAAAAAAATTATTTCTCAAATTGGATAGCTTAAAGAATGTATAAGTGTAAATTTATTGTAAGTAATGTTCTAATTTATTTTGTCAAAATATTAATTTTCAATCTAAAACATAAATATTTTAATTACGTATTATTTTTATTTTGAAAATTTTCATATCATTTTTGGAATCAATTTATCAAAATTAGCTAAAAGTAATTTTTTGGTTATTTTTTGAAAAAGATATTTTTTGGAGAATATTAAAAAAAATTGTTATTACATATACGATAATTTTTTTGATGTCATTATTCTGTAAAAATGACATAAAAATTATAATTTTTTTTTAAAAAAATAAAATAAAAATTTAATGAAAAAAATTCATTTTAAGTCATAAATTTAATTTCTAAACTAATAAATGAATTTCTAGAGTCTAAATTATATTTTATTAAACAAAAAAATAATTTTTTATTCATTACTTTAAATTAATATATACTAATGATACCATATAATTTTTAGTGTTCAAGATTCAATAAAAATATAATTTGAATTAAATATTAGTATTAGTAAGGAGAATCAAAATTATTAATTATTGTGTGAAATAATAAAAAAACATAAATTTTTATTAAATAATCCCCCTCTCTTTCCCTAATAAATACACACCTCCTTCACCTATTTATATTGAATTAAAAAAAATTCCCTTTTCCAAATCTCTACTAAAATACCTCTTCAATGCACCTAACTGTTTTTTTGAAGTTCTAGTATAATAAAAAGACCATTCTTAGAATATTTAAGGCGAATACCATAAGATATGTCTCAAAGAGTAAGGTATGACTTCCAAATTCTAATGCTTCAATTTATTTCTCATGTATCACATTCATAAATCTACATTACCATTCTAAATAAATTAAAATATTATTATATAACTATATTGTTTTCATAAAAATGAAATGTTTATTAGTTTTTATCTTCCACTTAACTCTCTTAAAAAATATCATTTACCCATGTTACGTTTATACCACTTAAGTGAATGATGGTGTTTTATTTCCAATCTCACCATTCATGGTTTTTCATAAAAATGATTTCATGTACATATATAACATTAATAATTTATTCAATATTTAACAATTTAATGATAATATAATTTTTATATTAATATAATAAAAAATAAAAAATCATGGTTTATTTGAATCACTTAAAACATGCTTATGGGGCCATGGGATGAACACTTTTGAGAACCAATTTTATACCAAATCAATTTCATAACTCTGAAAATAATATCAAACCATCAAAACGAACTTATTGGTTCTTACATATGAATAACATATGACAATAAATTAAATATAATAATATATTTAAAAATTAATATTGTTAAATAATATATAATTATTGTATATAATTCAACTATTTAGGTGGTTAGAGGAGTATCTAAAGTGATTCATCACTTGATGTAAGGAAAGTCTCAGATATTCCTTCTTTTAGATAATGATATCTATCTATCTATATATTTTCAATCAATCAGTCAATCGATATATCTATCTATCCATCTATAAATCAATCAATAAATCAATCAATCAATCAATCTGATAGGTAATTTATAAATCTACCTACTATTAAATCATTCAATCAATCAGTCAATCAATCATTCAATCAATCAATCAATCAATCAATCAATGAATCAATGAATCAATCAATCAATCAATCAATCGATCAATCAATCAATAGACTAACCACCAACCAACCAACCAATCAATCAACCGATCGATCAATCGATCAATCAATCAACCAATCGATCGATGTATTAATATATCCATCTATGTATCTATCTATGTATCTATCTATCTATCATTTTATCTATGTAAAGACCCGCAAATTTCAAGGAAATTTTTTTCTTAATTTTCTTTGGAATTTTACAAGAACGCAGCTTCAGACGGCACCTGATTCCGAGGCCCGGTGTGCCCGGAATCAATTTCCGAAGTTTGGCTCGGGTACGTTCAGTGAACGGACGAGCGGGTTTTTCTATCTTTTGAACCGGTGCCCGGAATCGAATTCTGAGGGCACCGATGAAATCGCAGCGCCGGTATTTGCTTAGAAACGCCTCTTCCGGAGTTGCGTTTGCTCAGACGTGGTTTTTAAATTTTACGGCTTTAAGTCAGAAATAAAATAAAGTTTGTGCGACAACTTTATTTTATTTCACTTAAGCTGCTTGGAAGCCACTTGAAGTCACTTAAAGACGGCTTGAACTGAGTTGAACTGGATAGGATGCTATCCAGAAATATCCTACCCCTTGGTAGGATATTTGTGCGGTGGGACCCGCACGAGCCCCGCCGTTTCTTTCGCTAAGTAACGCACCCGCGAAAACCCGTCAAAGTAACTGAAAAGTCAACCGACGCGTTTTCTTTAATTCTTAACAGACCATTTAATTGGGCGGTTTATTTCGTGAATTAAATGGACTGTTTCTTCGTGAATTAAATGGGTCGTTTCTTTCGTTGAATTAATTCAACGAATTGATGGATCGTTTCTTAACCGGTTTCGTGTTGGCATGTTTATAAAATAAGACCAACATAAAAATCCTTGGAAAGGATTTGAGAGAATCTTCGTTCCTCCACCCTCTCCGCGAAGAACGCGAAGAACGCGAAGAACGCGAAGAACGCGAAGAACGCGAAGAACGCGAAGAACGCCGGCGACCGGAATTCGACGACGCACACCAAGATCTGCGACGTCGACGAGATCTACCCGCGACGTTCTTCGGCGACGCCTCTTCTTCCGCGGCCGACCCTCGTTCGGCAACAAAGGTGAGAATCAGATCTTTTCTTCTCCCTTTTTAATTTCAATATCAACGGATTTAAACTAATTAAATCCGTTGATCTTGATCCGGAGATTGGCGACGCGACGAGCGATTCCGCGACGACGCGGCGATCTCCATCTTCCGCGACGAGCAATTCCGACGACGACGATAAAGTAAGGGTTGATTGGAATATTTTCCTTCCCGTGATTTATTTCTTTTAAAGTAAAGAAGCATGACCTTCGAACAATTTTAACATTTAAAATTGTTGTTGATTGTTTTATTGTTCCTCCCGTGGATTATGACTAACGCGGAGGGTGCGGGTCTAACGAACAAGACCCGGCAACCCTCCGCCGATCTATTTTGGTTGTGCGGATTTGGCGGACGTCGACAAACCGTGCGGCAAGGGCAATTTGTTGGCTCCGCAGTGAAGATCGTCCCCCGGGAGGAGCATCGGCGCAGACGGGAAAGAAATCGGGCCACCGGAGCATCTCCGGCGGCCCGCGGAAGGAGGCGGCGGCGCGGGTCGCCGGCGCGGCGGCGCCGGCGACCGGAGGCGGCGGCGCCAGGCGCGCCGCCGTGGAAACCTTCCGCCGCGGCTGAAGCCGCGGCGGCGGCGGCAGCCGGTTCCGCGGCCGCGCGGAACCGGGACGGACGCGGCGGCCCGGCCGCGTCCGCGTGACAGGCGGCCCCCCGCGGGGCCGCGGTTTCTCTCAAGCCGCGGGTTCAACCCCGCGGCGGCGGCTCTTCGGCCGCGCGGCCGAAGACCGAGCCGGCCGGTCCGGTCGGCCGGGCCGCGCCCAGGCCGGACCGGACCCGGCCGAGCCGGTTCGGGCCGGGTCGGGCCGACCCGGTTCGGGCCGACCCGGTTCGGCCGACCCCAGGGGGGGGGTTCGGGCCGGGTCGCCCCGGGCCCAGTACCCCCGTTTCGGGCCCTCTACGGTCTTTCGCCCATATCTTGGGCCTGGGACCTCCGATTGACGAACCGTCAGCGGCTACGCGATCCTTGGATCGAGACGGTCGTTTCGGTATATTATACTCAAGGCTTCGGAAGACTTTGGGTTCGGCCGGGTTGGTTCGTACACGAAGCCAACCGGGCCCTCGGAGCGGAAACGCTCATAACTTGAGCTACGGACGTCCGAACGACGTACCGTCAGCTGTGGTAGTTTCCTCTAAGTGAGACGGAACTTTTGGCATACTCCGCCCGAGGATCGGATACAGGCGGAGTACGGTCGGGTTGGTTTTGCCCTAAAAACCAACCGGGCCCCTGGGACGAAAATGCCAATAACTCTCAGACCGGGCGTCCGATTGACGCGCCGTCTGTCGCGTTGAGATCCTGTTGTCGATACGGAACTTTTGGATACATCAACTTCGGACTACGTGTCAGTTGATGTATCAGCCCCTCGGCTCGTGGAGCGGACCCTCCTAAACGAGCTCGCTACGTGCGGGAACCCTAGCGCTGGCTGTGACCTCGACGGCAGAGCAGAGATCCTCCGTGGACTGCGACGACGGCAGAGCAGAGATCCTCCGTGGACTGCGACGACGGCAGAGCAGAGATCCTTCGTGGACTGCGGCGACGACTGTGCAGAGATCCTCAGTGGACTGCGTCGACTACTGCACTCAGCGATCCCATGTGGATCAGTGCCTACAGGTTCTGTGTGAGCCCGATCCTACGTGGGTCCTTACTACTGGTTCTGTGTGAGCCACTGCCTACAGGTTCTGTGTGAGCCCGATCCTGTGTGGGTCTTCTGCGGGGGTTAGTACCTATCGATCCTTCGTGGGTCCGACGACTTAGACGGATCAGTGATCGTCTTGACGTCATCTGAAAAAGTATACCTGGTTGAGCTGAATCTTATGTTACTCTCCTTTGTGGATTGTGTTGAA
Source organism: Viscum album (assembly GCA_963277665.1). Lineage (NCBI taxonomy): Eukaryota > Viridiplantae > Streptophyta > Magnoliopsida > Santalales > Viscaceae > Viscum > Viscum album. The sequence goes on along the minus strand of OY728160.1, from coordinate 875,058,729 downwards.
CCATCCTTTGTGGATTTACTGTTTACTCTCCTTTGTGGATTTGGGTCTTGCTTTCCTTTGTGGATTGAGTTGTTCTTGAGCTCGTGAGCAGAGCTAGAATTGGGGACTTAGGTATATGTATGGGCATATACCTAAGTCGAGTCAGATGTTACTTCGTGATTGCATCTTTCTTTTGTGCTATATCCTTTGTGGATTTCGAGAGACCTTCGGGGGTCTCGGGGTCCTTACTGAGTAGTTGTACTCACCCCTGCACGGGCTATGCCCGCACCTTGTTGTGTTGGTTGCAGACGACGGACAGCGCTGATCACGGTTGGGCGTGGAGCAGGACGGTACCTGGAGGTGGACCACTGGGCGGGACGTGCTCGGAGCGGACGTGGGACCCGAGGAGCCTGGAGGCTATCTGTACCCACCCTTCAGGTGGGATTGCCAGTGGACGACACGAGGCCGCCGTCTTTTCTTCAGTTGCTGTTCTTTTTCTTTTCAGTTGTACTTTACAGTTGGGCTTGTATTTCCGGCCCCTTTACTTTTCTGCACTTTACTTTCCGCTTGCTGACTCTGTGTGGTTGTTACTTATAAAGGCAATGCCTTCCCTGTTTACTGGGATTTTACGCCTTGGTGCTAGTCGCCAGCCCCTGGCCTATGGAAGGCGGGCTTGGGATAGTCACGGCACGGGCCCCGAGGACGGGTCGTGACAAATTGGTATCAAAGGTGGTCGGTTCTACCGCAGACTCTGATCGTCCTTTCTTTCTATGTGAAGCAATAGTGTTTAGTGTATTGAGTGTGGTTATCAGTTCAGGGAGCCCAGTGTTGGTGCGGCGGCCGACGTATCCGTACACCAGGACCCTGACTCCTGATTTCCGACTTAATGCATGAAAACATTGATTGCGTGTGTGTTTCAAGTTTTCCTTGTGATTACTTATGTCAGCTCACCGGGTATACTGATCTGCTTTATGAAAGTCTCAAGTTTTCCTTGTGATTACTTGTGCCAGCTCACCAGGTATACTGTTCTGACTGTGGTGCTCTTGTTCTCCTTTTCAGGATGGCCCCGCGACGACTGCCAGCTAGGGTTCCGAGTGTAGGGCGCGACGGCAGCCCACCGAGCGACGAGGCCTCGGTGCAGGGCCCTTTGCCAGCAGTGGCACCGGCGGTAGCCTTACCCGCCGAGCCACCGATGCTTCCAGTACCAGACGCCGACGATGCACGTCGCCTCAGGGCACTGCACGAGTTTCAGAGCCAGCGACCGCCCAGGTTTCGCGGTGAGGCGGACCCCCAGGCCGCCGAGGACTGGCTAGAGGCGGTGGTACGGATCTTCAGGCTAGTGAGGACACCAGCGGATCTCATGGTGATCCTCGCAGCGAGCCTCCTGCAGGCGGCGGCAGGACGATGGTGGAGCCTGATGCTCCAGGTTCACGATGAGGCATCCCTGCTCTGGACGGACTTCGAGAGCCTCTTCCGCTCTGAGTTCGTCCCGGCCACCCTCCGAGCGGTGCGCATCCAGGAGCTTCTCCAGCTGCGCCAGGGCAGCATGACGGTCGCTCAGTATGCGGCGAGGTTCACGGACCTATCTCGCTACTCGACCGACATGGTACGGGACCCCTTCTTCCGGGCCCGGACCTTCGAGCAGGGCTTGCGACAGGAGATTCGTGCGTCGCTGATCTCCCTCAGCATTCCGACCCAGGCAGGAGTGCTGGAGCGAGCCCTCCTGATCGAGAGCTTCCTGGCAGAGCCTTCTTCAGCGGCGAGACCTAGCGCAGGGCGGCAGGTAGCTGAGTCTTCGGCAGCAGGTAGCCGACGGATGACTCACGGGTCCAGGCAGACCAGACCCCCACGCAGACGGCCTCAGGACACCGGCTCAGCAGTACGAGGCACACAGCGGAGTGCCAGCCTTTCGAGAGGCAGGCTGTGCTACTCTTGCGGCGGGCAGGGTCACATGGCTCGTGACTGCCCGACTCGCCGATCAGAGGAGCAGCAGACGGTGGAGGGGCCACCCAGGCAGAGGCAGAGGGTCGACCGTGGCGGTCCGCAGGGAGGAGGCGGACGAGGCCGAGGAGCTGGCCGAGCAGCGGGTGGTGGGCGACGCTTTCAGGCTCTACCCCCACCACCACCAGGAGGGCCACCTCGACCACAGGGAGCTGGCGGGCAGGGACAGGCCCAGCTCCAGGCAGTGGAGGCCTACGACCCCGACTTGCCAGAGATGATTCGAGGTACGATCTGTGTCTATTCCACCCTTGCTGCAGTACTTATAGACACAGGAGCGAGTCACTCTTTCATAGCCTCTGCCCTTGTTCGGAGCTCGGAGATTCCGACTGAGCCGTTGGCTCGATCCTTACGGCTAGAGACTCCTACGGGAGCAGACTCGACGATTACGCACTGGTGCCGGCAGTGTGAGCTTACTCTAGGAGGCGAGAGCTTCGGCTGGGATCTCCTTGTAGCGGCGTCGAGGCCTTACGACGTCATCTTGGGCATGGATTGGCTATCCACGGTTCATGCCCAGATCGACTGTTTTAGGCGCAAGGTACGATGTGTTCGTACCGACGGGAGCAGGTTTACCTTCACCGGCGAGAAGGGAACCTTTGCAGCACAGGATGGACTTCCGCGGAGGAGAGTGCAGCCCATCTCACATCAGTTGGCTAGCCTCATCCTAGGAGCAGTGGACGTGCGGAGTCCGGCTTTTCCTGCAGTGGTGGACCAGTACGTGGACGTCTTTCCCGACGACGTTCCAGGGATACCTCCTCGTAGAGAGGTAGACTTTTACATCGACTTGTACCCCGGGACAGCCCCGATATCTACTCCAGCATATCGGATGGCCCCCGCCGAGCTTCGAGAGCTGCGGGTACAGTTGGAGGACTTGCAGAGCAAGGGGTTTATCCGACCCAGTGTTTCACCCTGGGCTTCCCCGATTTTGTTCGCCAAAAAGGCGGACGGGAACTTGCGACTTTGTGTCGACTATCGTCGCCTGAACCAGGTGACAGTGAGGAACAAGTATCCGCTGCCACGGATTGATGACCTCTTCGATCAGCTCAAGGGAGCGCGGTGGTTCTCGAAGATAGACCTCCGGTCAGGCTATCATCAGCTCAGAGTTCGAGACGAGGACGTGCAGAAGACGGCCTTCAGGTGTCGGTATGGCCATTATGAGTTCTTGGTTATGCCGTTCGGCGTAACCAATGCTCCAGCGGTGTTCATGAGCCTCATGAACAGGATCTTCCAGCCATACCTCGACCGATTTGTCGTTGTCTTCATTGACGACATTTTGGTATACTCGACGACTGAGGAGGAGCATGCCTACCACCTGCGAGTTGTGCTAGACACACTCCGAGAGCACCAGCTTTATGGCAAGCTCTCAAAATGCCAGTTCTGGTTACGTGAGGTCCATTTCTTGGGGCACGTCATTTCTGAGGCGGGAGTTGCAGTGGATCCCGCGAAGATCGAGGCAGTGCTAGCTTGGGAGCCACCCAAGAGCGTGACAGAGGTGCGGAGCTTCTTGGGCCTAGCGGGATACTATCGGAGATTCGTGCCAGACTTCTCCAGAGTTGCAGCACCACTCTCAGCCTTGACGAAGAAGGGGAAACCCTTCGTGTGGTCAGACAGATGTCAGCAGAGCTTCCAGGAGCTGAGACAGAGATTGACCAGCGCACCTATCTTGAGGTTGCCTGAGGAGGGAGTTGGGTACGTAGTTTACTGCGACGCATCAGGGACTGGACTCGGGTGCGTCCTGATGCAGGAGCGGGCCGTGATCGCCTACGGATCACGTCAGTTGAGGCCGCATGAGCAGAACTACGCCACTCATGACCTGGAGTTAGCAGCAGTGGTCTTCGCTCTGAAGACTTGGCGGCACTATCTGATGGGCGAGCGCTTCACAGTCTTTTCTGACCACCAGAGTCTTAGGTATATCTTCTCTCAGAAGGACCTGAACCTGAGACAGCGGAGATGGCTTGAGTTCCTCCAGGACTATGACTTTGAGATAGTCTATACTCCTGGGAAGGGGAACGTGGTAGCCGATGCCCTCAGCAGGAGGACGGGCATTCAGCTGCTTGAGGAGGCGACGGAGCAGCTAGCCTCCTTGCAGATATCCTTCGTGGATAGAGACGGAACAGCCTTTCTTCAGTCTCTCACAGTCTCTCCTCCACTTCTACAGCGGGTCAGAGAGGCTCAGCGTGGGGACGCTGACTGTGAGACCCGGCGTGCACTGATATCCTCAGGTCAGGCGCCTGATGGTTTCTCCCTTGGAGCAGAGCACGACATCCTTTTCAGAGGACGTACCTTCGTACCAGTCGCTTTACGAGAGGAGGTGCTGAGAGAGTTTCACACTTCTCCCTTGGCGGTACATCCCGGAGTGGCGAAGATGTACCAGGATCTCAGGCGACAGCACTGGTGGCCGGGTATGAAGAAAGCTGTGGCAGAGTTCGTTTCACGATGCCTCACCTGCCAGCAGGTGAAGGCAGAGCACCAGGTACCAGCAGGTTTGGTACAGCCCTTGGAGGTCCCGGAGTGGAAGTGGGACGGCATATCTATGGACTTCGTGACTGGACTTCCACGCACTTCCAGAAGTCACGACTCCATTTGGGTGATTGTCGACCGACTCACCAAGTCGGCACACTTCTTACCCATCAGAGAGCAGGGCTCAGTAGAGAGCTTGGGACGTCTTTACGTCCAGGAGATCGTACGGCTTCACGGTGTGCCATCGTCTATCGTCTCCGATCGAGATGCTCGTTTCACTTCCAGGCTTTGGAAGGGGTTGCAGGGGGCGTTCGGGACGCGGCTCCATCTGAGCACAGCCTTCCACCCTCAGACGGATGGACAGACGGAGAGGACCATACAGACACTCGAGGACATGCTCCGTGCATGTGTTCTCGACTTTGGTCGCAGCTGGGAGGACCACCTACCCTTGGTGGAGTTTGCGTACAACAACAGCTACCACTCCACCATCGGGATGGCACCATACGAGGCGTTGTACGGCAGACCCTGCAGATCACCGTTGTGCTGGACAGACCCTGGGGAGTCAGCACTCGTGGGACCAGAGATGGTCCGAGCCACGACAGAGAAGGTCCAAATCATCCAGGAGAGGATGAGGACAGCTCAGAGCCGGCAGAAGTCATATGCTGACAGGAGGCGGAGGCCACTAGAGTTCGAGGATGGCGACCACGTCTTTTTGCGTGTCTCACCTCGACGTGGTTTACGGAGATTTGGCCGAGGCGGCAAGCTGTCTCCCCGCTTCATCGGGCCTTTCCAGGTCCTCAGCAGGATAGGAGAGGTGGCTTATCGCCTGGCTCTACCACCTCAGTTGCACCGGGTGCACGACGTCTTCCACGTGTCTCAGCTGAGGAGATACGTGCACGACCCGACGCACATCATCGACTTTGGGGAGCTGGACGTGGACGATGGGGCGACTTTTGCGGAGGTTCCAGTGGAGATCGAGGATCGACAGGAGCGGGTCCTACGTGGGCGGTCGATTCCTCTTGTGCGCGTCAGATGGCAGCACGGGAACCTCCAGGAGAGCACTTGGGAGCGGGAGGCTCAGATGCGTGCTCAGTACCCCCATTTGTTCCCCTAGTTTTGATGTATCTTTACGGGGACGTAAAGCCCTGAGGTGGGAGTAATGTAAAGACCCGCAAATTTCAAGGAAATTTTTTTCTTAATTTTCTTTGGAATTTTACAAGAACGCAGCTTCAGACGGCACCTGATTCCGAGGCCCGGTGTGCCCGGAATCAATTTCCGAAGTTTGGCTCGGGTACGTTCAGTGAACGGACGAGCGGGTTTTTCTATCTTTTGAACCGGTGCCCGGAATCGAATTCTGAGGGCACCGATGAAATCGCAGCGCCGGTATTTGCTTAGAAACGCCTCTTCCGGAGTTGCGTTTGCTCAGACGTGGTTTTTAAATTTTACGGCTTTAAGTCAGAAATAAAATAAAGTTTGTGCGACAACTTTATTTTATTTCACTTAAGCTGCTTGGAAGCCACTTGAAGTCACTTAAAGACGGCTTGAACTGAGTTGAACTGGATAGGATGCTATCCAGAAATATCCTACCCCTTGGTAGGATATTTGTGCGGTGGGACCCGCACGAGCCCCGCCGTTTCTTTCGCTAAGTAACGCACCCGCGAAAACCCGTCAAAGTAACTGAAAAGTCAACCGACGCGTTTTCTTTAATTCTTAACAGACCATTTAATTGGGCGGTTTATTTCGTGAATTAAATGGACTGTTTCTTCGTGAATTAAATGGGTCGTTTCTTTCGTTGAATTAATTCAACGAATTGATGGATCGTTTCTTAACCGGTTTCGTGTTGGCATGTTTATAAAATAAGACCAACATAAAAATCCTTGGAAAGGATTTGAGAGAATCTTCGTTCCTCCACCCTCTCCGCGAAGAACGCGAAGAACGCGAAGAACGCGAAGAACGCGAAGAACGCGAAGAACGCGAAGAACGCCGGCGACCGGAATTCGACGACGCACACCAAGATCTGCGACGTCGACGAGATCTACCCGCGACGTTCTTCGGCGACGCCTCTTCTTCCGCGGCCGACCCTCGTTCGGCAACAAAGGTGAGAATCAGATCTTTTCTTCTCCCTTTTTAATTTCAATATCAACGGATTTAAACTAATTAAATCCGTTGATCTTGATCCGGAGATTGGCGACGCGACGAGCGATTCCGCGACGACGCGGCGATCTCCATCTTCCGCGACGAGCAATTCCGACGACGACGATAAAGTAAGGGTTGATTGGAATATTTTCCTTCCCGTGATTTATTTCTTTTAAAGTAAAGAAGCATGACCTTCGAACAATTTTAACATTTAAAATTGTTGTTGATTGTTTTATTGTTCCTCCCGTGGATTATGACTAACGCGGAGGGTGCGGGTCTAACGAACAAGACCCGGCAACCCTCCGCCGATCTATTTTGGTTGTGCGGATTTGGCGGACGTCGACAAACCGTGCGGCAAGGGCAATTTGTTGGCTCCGCAGTGAAGATCGTCCCCCGGGAGGAGCATCGGCGCAGACGGGAAAGAAATCGGGCCACCGGAGCATCTCCGGCGGCCCGCGGAAGGAGGCGGCGGCGCGGGTCGCCGGCGCGGCGGCGCCGGCGACCGGAGGCGGCGGCGCCAGGCGCGCCGCCGTGGAAACCTTCCGCCGCGGCTGAAGCCGCGGCGGCGGCGGCAGCCGGTTCCGCGGCCGCGCGGAACCGGGACGGACGCGGCGGCCCGGCCGCGTCCGCGTGACAGGCGGCCCCCCGCGGGGCCGCGGTTTCTCTCAAGCCGCGGGTTCAACCCCGCGGCGGCGGCTCTTCGGCCGCGCGGCCGAAGACCGAGCCGGCCGGTCCGGTCGGCCGGGCCGCGCCCAGGCCGGACCGGACCCGGCCGAGCCGGTTCGGGCCGGGTCGGGCCGACCCGGTTCGGGCCGACCCGGTTCGGCCGACCCCAGGGGGGGGGTTCGGGCCGGGTCGCCCCGGGCCCAGTACCCCCGTTTCGGGCCCTCTACGGTCTTTCGCCCATATCTTGGGCCTGGGACCTCCGATTGACGAACCGTCAGCGGCTACGCGATCCTTGGATCGAGACGGTCGTTTCGGTATATTATACTCAAGGCTTCGGAAGACTTTGGGTTCGGCCGGGTTGGTTCGTACACGAAGCCAACCGGGCCCTCGGAGCGGAAACGCTCATAACTTGAGCTACGGACGTCCGAACGACGTACCGTCAGCTGTGGTAGTTTCCTCTAAGTGAGACGGAACTTTTGGCATACTCCGCCCGAGGATCGGATACAGGCGGAGTACGGTCGGGTTGGTTTTGCCCTAAAAACCAACCGGGCCCCTGGGACGAAAATGCCAATAACTCTCAGACCGGGCGTCCGATTGACGCGCCGTCTGTCGCGTTGAGATCCTGTTGTCGATACGGAACTTTTGGATACATCAACTTCGGACTACGTGTCAGTTGATGTATCAGCCCCTCGGCTCGTGGAGCGGACCCTCCTAAACGAGCTCGCTACGTGCGGGAACCCTAGCGCTGGCTGTGACCTCGACGGCAGAGCAGAGATCCTCCGTGGACTGCGACGACGGCAGAGCAGAGATCCTCCGTGGACTGCGACGACGGCAGAGCAGAGATCCTTCGTGGACTGCGGCGACGACTGTGCAGAGATCCTCAGTGGACTGCGTCGACTACTGCACTCAGCGATCCCATGTGGATCAGTGCCTACAGGTTCTGTGTGAGCCCGATCCTACGTGGGTCCTTACTACTGGTTCTGTGTGAGCCACTGCCTACAGGTTCTGTGTGAGCCCGATCCTGTGTGGGTCTTCTGCGGGGGTTAGTACCTATCGATCCTTCGTGGGTCCGACGACTTAGACGGATCAGTGATCGTCTTGACGTCATCTGAAAAAGTATACCTGGTTGAGCTGAATCTTATGTTACTCTCCTTTGTGGATTGTGTTGAACCATCCTTTGTGGATTTACTGTTTACTCTCCTTTGTGGATTTGGGTCTTGCTTTCCTTTGTGGATTGAGTTGTTCTTGAGCTCGTGAGCAGAGCTAGAATTGGGGACTTAGGTATATGTATGGGCATATACCTAAGTCGAGTCAGATGTTACTTCGTGATTGCATCTTTCTTTTGTGCTATATCCTTTGTGGATTTCGAGAGACCTTCGGGGGTCTCGGGGTCCTTACTGAGTAGTTGTACTCACCCCTGCACGGGCTATGCCCGCACCTTGTTGTGTTGGTTGCAGACGACGGACAGCGCTGATCACGGTTGGGCGTGGAGCAGGACGGTACCTGGAGGTGGACCACTGGGCGGGACGTGCTCGGAGCGGACGTGGGACCCGAGGAGCCTGGAGGCTATCTGTACCCACCCTTCAGGTGGGATTGCCAGTGGACGACACGAGGCCGCCGTCTTTTCTTCAGTTGCTGTTCTTTTTCTTTTCAGTTGTACTTTACAGTTGGGCTTGTATTTCCGGCCCCTTTACTTTTCTGCACTTTACTTTCCGCTTGCTGACTCTGTGTGGTTGTTACTTATAAAGGCAATGCCTTCCCTGTTTACTGGGATTTTACGCCTTGGTGCTAGTCGCCAGCCCCTGGCCTATGGAAGGCGGGCTTGGGATAGTCACGGCACGGGCCCCGAGGACGGGTCGTGACAATCTACCTATCTATGTATCCATCCATTTTTTATCTATCTATATATCTATCTTTCTATCTCTACACGTCAATCAATTAATCAATCTATCAATCCATAAATCAATCAATCTATCTGTATATATATCTTTCTTTCATTATATCTTTCTATCTATCTATATCTCATTCTTTCTATCGATTTACATATCTATCTATCTATATTTCCATATATCTATATAAATATATATATCTATCAATCTATCTACTAATAAATCTAGAAATCATTCTACCAATCTATAAATATATAAATCTATGAATATATCTATCAGAACAAGGATTGCACGGAATCATTTAAATGAATAATAATTTTGATTCATATTCCACCAACATCTATTGGTTTGTAATAGAAAAACCACTTTAGAGCAATGAAAATTTTCTAAAAAACACTTCCACTCCTAAAAAATTCCCAATGGTAGAATTAATTTTCATAATAATATTTAATTACCATTGTATATTATAAAATAATAATCTAGTTTAAAAAAACCATAGAATTAGCAAGAAAACCACTAAAAACAATAGTTAGATAATTTATATTCTAGGATAAGAATTACATGTTGATTTTTTCTATAATCCTATAGAAATGAATACCTTTGGGTTTACATAAAAAAATGGGGACCCAATTTGTATAAATGGAATACTGCCTTCAACGATTCTCAAAAGAATAAAGATATATGTTTTTCTTAATACAGATATCCACTTCTCAAAAATATTTATCATATTTGGAATAATTATTTATTTGACACATGACTATGAGATACCTTTCAGATGAATCATTCGTGTTTTGAAGATTTCTATTTCCTCCCTAAAAAACAAGATAACTTCATCTATATAAATTGAAAGTTAGGGATCAAGTATCCCACTTGCATCTGGAATATGTTAAATAATCTCTTAATTAACCCCCTTTAGGATGATTCACCTAATTTAGAATTTAGGAACATAAAAAAGGATGGAATATAGAGGGTCACTAAGTCTCACTATTATATAAGATGAGAAAAATCCTTCTAGAGTACCATTAATTAGTACTGAGATCCTCAAATATCCGAGGGAATCCTTTAATTTCAAAATTAATACTTCATTAAATCCAAATTTTTATTGAGACATAAAAAATAAAGTACCGCCTGATAGTATCAAATGGTTTCACAATATTGATTCCTAAAGTATTTTTTTAGATAATTAACACTTTTAAAGGCTATTATGATAACTTCTTGGAATTTCTACCCATGAATGAAACCTAATATTTTTTTTAAAAAATTGAATCAACAATGAGAGTGATTATTTGATCCAATATTATTACAATAAAATTATATATATAATTTTGTATAAAATAGGATTGAATTTTGTAATTTAATTAGCATTATTCTTTTCAGGTATGAGAAAAAAGGAACAGGAATTTAATCCAAGTGTAAGACTACACCACTAAAGAAGTCCTTCACTATTTTTTCAAGATCCAAATACATAATATCCCAAAATAATTGAAAAAACATGTGAGTAAATCTACTATAAATAAGGGTATTATATAGGTTATAGGAAGTCACAAAAATCATTATTTCCTTATAATAAAGGATAAAATTTAATAGTTTTTTATTCTATGAGTCAAAAACCATCGAAATGACATACACACACTCAATTTCATTTACTAGAAATTGAATAAACATCTATATTAGTTAAAAATAAAGGAGGTAAGATCATATATGTTAGAAATTATGATATAATTCTTTCTAAAATAATCCATGGCCCAAATAAACTTTCTAAATTTTTTGAGTATATTAAAAAAATCATTTATATATCCATCCATTAGCTACTTGAATATGTAGATCTATTTATAAATATCCTCTAATGATTTTACCAAATTGTTTATCTTATAAGTTAAGATAGTTTCACTACCATAGTTTGTATCATCAAGTAAAACATCCAAAATAAACTAGGTTTTATATAAAATAATTTACGTGACATGAATATTATAAAATAGTACATATTAACGAACATTTCAAACAAAAATTCATATCAGGTGAGGTTGTATATGGTAGAATGTGTATAGTATCCTATAACTTTTAGGTTGTGTTTTCTATGATGTGTTCAATAGAAATAATCATTTCTAATATCAAATATATTTTGTTCTAGAAACATATTATTTTTAAGGTGTACAAATTTTCATTAGGTTGAAAAAATGATATTCCCAATGATTCTATATGATAATAAATTATTCTTCTTTATATATATAATACATTATAAATGCATTTAATTACTAACATTTTCTTGAAAACATATAAATTAAGAAAAAAATAGCAAGACTTGTGTTTGATAGATATGTGAGGTAACTTATTTTTTCTAGTATCTGATGGTACCAAGGTCACAAAGAAAGCTATTAGGCTAGTTATTTTAGAACTTTTCATTATTAGAGTGACCAAATACTTTATCTCTGAAGATCCAAGCCTCGGTATGGTTCAAGGATCTCATGTAAATTAAACAGAGCTTAAAAAACCCCAAAACATACCTTTTTAGATCTGAAACTGTGGTCAACATCATCTTGTTGTCAGTGATTGTTTTAGGATGGATCCAAAGACTAATCCCTATAGAGCATCCACACTTGATTAAAAAGTCCATTATAATTTTGATCATCGAATTCAATGGTTATAGCGAGGAGACTTGAGGATATCTTGAGGTCCCAACGATCACTACGATCCTTTGCCTTCGATTCTTGATGCTGTTCTTGGATTTCCACATGAGATAAAGACTCTTTCTCTAGAAAGAAGGAGGTGGTAATGGATAATAACTAAAATTGAATGAATATTCATCATTGTTTAATATATTCTATCTACATAAATAAGTATTCAAGATACCTAGTAGGGTTCTCGGGGACCCATAAAATTAACATCCACTAAAAAATTATTATAGCGTACTAAACTATGCCATAAATATTATTTAAAATTCCATAAAATTTATATAATATATATTAATTATATTACATGATAAAATTGAGTCATTAACTTGACTCATAATTCCTACTTAATATTAAATGAAACAAGAATATTGAAATAATATTCATTTGATAAATAATGTGCCTCATATTTACTTTACTTGTATATACTTTAAATAAATTCAACCCAATTAATCATAACTTGAAGAATAATGAATTTCTTTATTTATCAGTGATTGATAACTTTGAAAACACATGGAAGTAATTGTGGGGCCCACCATATCCAATACACATATTCTACTAAATAGGGAATATTCTCAAATATGCTATTGTGTGTGAACATCTAGGCCGTTATGTTGATAATAGTGAATAAAATCCATAGACCAAGAGCGAAGTCTAGAAACTCATAAAGGCCCCTAATGAGATAAGGAAAGTCATTGAAATGACAACAAACCTATGAATAATTACTATGTACTATAATATCTTTGTCTTTACATATCACATGATGCAGGATTCAAACTTCTGTCATCGCCATTTTCTTGATTTTTTTGATCTAACCATATGGATTTACCTTTTGATTTATTTGAACAAATATTTATGAAGGTAGTAAAATCCTAATCAAGAAGGACTGATATATATTACTTACTTATCTTTGGAATGAAAAATCCTTTATTGTCCATTCAACCAATGCCATTCCACCAATGGCGCACCCCAACCCAAGCTACCTCACCATGGTTTAATTATCTTGCTCTTTCCTTGAATCAAAGTATGTGATCAAATGTCATACACTTGTAATGATTTTAAGCCAAGAAGCTAATACTCATATCCATATATATGAACAACAAATGAAACCCAAACTTGTGGTGTTTCTATTGGTTGGTCTATCCTTACGATCTTACTATTAGATATTACAAAGTGTGAACATCATGAGAAGAAGTATCAATGATTATGAGGCCCCAACAGCTAATAGTCAAACATTAACTATTTCTAGTTAGTATGTTATATCTGGACCATGCAACCTTTTTTAAGATTAATTTCATAGTATCTCAAGGTTCTCATTAGATCTTGGGATCTTCTATAAGCTTTTGATACGACAATTAATCTATGGTAATAACCATTAAATAGTAGAAGAAGAAATATATACACTATAATGGTAAGTGAACATCATGTATATCTGACTATATAAATGATATAGTAATCAAAATTACAATTCAAGTTGATTCTTGGGAACCCACTATTACAACACTCCCACTTGCACTAGATCCAAATTTATAACCATACTTATTAGCTCTCACATGATTAAGATCATATTTCTGCTAAGTCATTACTTTAGTTTTTGGGTTTTCCACGATTCATCTTCATGAATATTCTGTGATGTGCAACCTCATTTCTTGAGTAAAAAATCCCAGGAAATGGTATCCCCGAGTATATAACCATATTTATACTGTCATAACTTGACATTTTGTCTAGTAAGAATGTTATAATTTAAATTTTGATAATGTTATACTTACTAGGTGTGATTACATGAACTAGAACAAATAATTTCATATAAATACTTTTTAGCTACCTCAGAACCTGCAACATACTTGGTATTTGTGGGTATGGATACCACTGTGTTATATGAGCTTGTATCACCCATCACCTTAGCCTACCTATGATACTAGATAAAATATATACAAGTAAGACTATTTTAATTCCAATAAAACAAGTATCCTTTCTTATCCACTTACTAGATACATATCTTTTGTACATTCCTAAGTATAATCAGATAGTATTGGATTCTTTACTTGAAGCTCTCTTGGATATAATTTATATTTTCCAAACAAAAATTATTTTTTTGGAAATGTCATTTCGTTTACATATCTTGGAATATATGATTGATCCATAATTTAAATGTTTGAAACTCAAATCACAACTTAATCTCTCCCTATTCCATTTCATTTATACTTAGAGAGATTTATGCAATGTGACACCAACAAAAATTATAGTCTTTAATTGTTCATACTTGTATTTTTCAATACTATGTCACTATGTGTACAATTTACTAGCACCATGAAATTGTTAGATAAACTTTTGTTGATCTTTTCTTCTAGAACATAGGTTGGTAATTTAAGACAATCAATGGAGCATTATTTTCATCACTGTCATAACTAAATATAAGACCAATATTTGTTTTCGATATGTTGTAGAACATATTTTACATGGGAAAAATTGTTCTCCATTTAACCTATGGTATACACATGGAAACGATTCTTTCCAAATTAATATCCTATGATCATGTTTCTTACATAAATCCTTAACTAGATTTTAGTAACTTGAAACCATTACTGGAATTTTTTGATGTGACCATCCCTTTATGGTTGTGTCGTATAGACACATTCCATGTATATTGGTTATAAAATTCAATGATCAATAAAATGATCATAAATATTAGCTATTGTAAAATCACATTACCAATCTAATAGGAATGTCCTTCACCTCTTCATGGTTTCCTTTTTTGTTGTTAATATAAGGAGAAGGTAAAATTGGGAGGATGCCTAAAACGGTTATGTTTGAGTTTTGTGGGAATCTTATCTTTAAATAGAATTTTCTATAGGCTGTAGGATGATTTCATGCCATGTAACCAGGTTGCATGATGTGTAAGGGTTGCTGGATTGAAATCCTAAAAGGCATCATACTGTGAAAGGTTACACATCATGAAGAGACTTTACACATCATGATTTAATAAAAGGTTGGGGTTTTAATCCAAGGAGATGGGGTTTTCAAAATATGTGGGACTTTGGTGGTTACACGTCTTTTAATGAACATCGTATTGTTTTTAAAATAGCTGTGTCACTATTTTGTTTTGGTAATTTCTCCAGAATATCTTTCTCTTGGCCTAGGTAAATTCTTAGTTGATTTTGGGAGACTCCATTCCTTCTAGATCGATCCATTCAGTATTCAATCTTCACTACAGTTGCACTATGTGTCTATGGGTGAGTGATCTTTCTACTTATTCATTTCCATATATCGTTGTAGAGCTCTTTCATTGATTCATCAGATACGTTGATCTAAATTGTTATTTCTTCTTGCCTTTTTCCAAGATCCCTTGTGCGATCTCATTCTGGAGACTTTTCCTTTGTTGGTTGTGGTGAGACATACATTCATTCTTGAGGTATATGGTATTTCCTCTTCTCCACTGATCCTATTTCTCAATTGGATCAGTCCTATGATATGTGGATTTGATTGCAGGACCTTCTTTGACCTCTTTGGGTTTTTGTTGTTGGTGGATTCCAATACGGGAATGTGCGACCCAAGTTTTATGGTAGGTGGTTCTGTCACTAGCCTTTGTTTGATAAACCACATTGTTTCATTTTTATAAATTGGTTTACAAATAAAATTGTATAAAATTAGCATGATTTTGTGTGTGTTTTGGAATGTGAATTTGAATAATGGTGGTTTTACCTTGGTTTTTGATATATGGTAATAAAATGGTTATTTTCAATGAATTGAAAATGATTTTTTTGAAATGGTTTTGAAATAATTTTCAAAACATTGATATTATTGTGAAAACAAGCATATAGGTTACCTTGGGTAAAAAGTGGGAGGTGTAGCTTAAGGCCATCATCTATTGTGGGGGTTCACCTTTTGGGGTGTTCCTCTCATCCTAGAGTATAGATTATTGGCTCTTGGTACATATATGATGTTGGGGTTTCACATTATAGGGTGTCTTCTTGGTCCTAGAGTGTAGATAATTGGATTTAGGTATCACCATTAATTTTTCATAGATCTTTGGGTATCAGTAGTCTACTACCAGACCTGTTGCATTCCCTTAGTGTTGTGATGCCTGTGATGATACTATTTATTTGTATTGATTGGGTTTGTATTATTATAGGCTTGATATGTAGGTTCATTCTTTTGAAAGAATATATGGTAATATGTGCTTTGAAGTTGATATACATAATTTTGTTTAAAATTGTGATAAAGAAGAAATATTTACCATGTTTTATATAAAAATTCTTTACTACCTACAATTCCATGTTTTATTTAAAATAATCATACACGAGTTGTTATATAGAGACTTGTTATTAAACACCAGGGTGGGATCCAATTGAGCCTGTTAGCTCACACCCTATGCACCTCTTCAGTGGTGCGTAGAACTTTGTGTGTCTTCTAATGCAGGGAAAGGCAAGGTGTCATGATGAGGTAGTGATATTTCATGTCAGCTATGTTGGGTTGCTGGTGGTGAAATGGTGGGAGTTCATCCACACCATCACATGGATTGGATATTTGGTTTTGGTCCTTTACATTTGGACCTATCTTTTGAGGTTTTGTCTACTTTTATAGTAATTTTTTTCGGAAGTATTTCTTCTGGTTCTAGAATATATCAGTTAGATTTTTGTAATTTATTCTTGTGTATATATGGAATGGGTTTGGAAAAATTGTTTCCTCTCGTTTTTTGTTCGATTCCTGGGTGGTTTTCACCATCCCATGGAGATCAGGAATGCCCTTCGAGTATGTGATGGATCAGGTGAGGTGTAGGTTTTGGTGGAAACATGTGTCAGTTCATTATAATTTGGTATCAGAGGATGTTTTTCCACACGAGTCATTATCATGGGATGTTTGTTATACTAGAGATAGGATTATCAGTACTTGATAGGTATTTTGTTATAAGTGACTAGCCAGATCATGTTGTTATGAGACTCAAGTAACCATTGGATGTTGGGATATGTTTTTATAGTGTTGGGTTTTGATTTAATCTCAATTTATTCTTATAGGTTTTCTAGTTTGAGTTGAGATTTATTCTCTTGTCTGATCATTCATTCTGTTTTTACGTATAGTATTATACATCCCCGACTTCTTCTACGATTTCCTTAAGAAGGTTTAACTAATGATCGACAAGGAATATTCTAGTGAATCATAATCTCCTCGAGACTATAATATGTGAAGTCTGTGCTATTGAACAATATGTACATGAAGTTCAAAACAAAGCTGTTGAGGTACATCTAGGAGATGGAGGATAGATAGATCAATCACATGGATTCTTATACGAGAAGCCACTATCCATTAAAAGAATGAATGAACCTCAATAGGTGGAGGATTGGGTGGATAAGTTCGACCAAATCTTCGACTTCCTAGAGACACATGAAAATATCATGGTGAAATGTAAAGTGTTCAAGATCGAGGGTTCCAATAAAAGATGGTGGGATTCTGTGGTCCTAGAAGAAAAACACATGGACTTAGATTTGAAGTGTTTAAAAAACATTTTCATCTATTAATTTTTTTTCATATTTTTTGCTACTGAAAAATCATCTAGAGTCCCTATCATTACAATAAGGAGAGTGTATGGTGTTATCATACAAAAATGGTTTGTTGAGCTTATCCATTTTTCTATGGAAGTGGGGAAGAATAACAAGATGATTTATTAGAAGTACCTATAGGGTTTATAAGTAGATATCTTTTCACATGTATTTATGTTGAAACATTCAACCTAGACAGAGACAGTAGATAGAGCTATGATGGAGGAGATGGATATGGCGGGCAAGGATGGTTTTCCCAACCCTTATCTTCTATCTAGTGGTAGTTTTAGTGGCATGCATGGGAAGAATATGAAGTGGTTGGATCATCACAAAAGTGGTGGTGGTGTGTCTTAGTTGTGAGAATCCTCTGCACTATCTAATATGGCTAGTAGTGTGCATCTAACTTGCTATCTATCTAGCAAGGGAAGACAGACGATATTTGTTTCCTATGCACCTAAACACATGAAATAGTTGTGGATGCATTGATCATATACAACGGTTCTGTTAGGATATGAATATACATTTTTATGGTTAGTGTTTTTTATCCCCAAAGGATACTACGGTGATGTTAGAAGCTTCAAATAATATTGGTCTCTAGAAACATGCCTTAGGAGTATAACACTTTCATATAGTAGATGAGTGTTCTACAGAATTTGATGCAAGTTCTGAAATACGGAGAGGTAATATCTTTATTGCATCTTTCATACCAATTGCTTTATTTGACATAGGTTCCTACCACTCATTTATATATGCATGTTTTTTTTGATATTCTTAAAATTCCAACAGAATTTATTTCCATTGTAACGGAGTTAGAGACACCTCTCGATAAGAGAAAAGAGAAGGGGTTATAGGGTTCTTCCTCTTCTTTAATTATAAGTGATGCAGAGTTGGTATGGGGTTTTCTCATTCTTGATCCAGAAATATTTGACGTCATCGTAAGTATGGATTGGCTTGTCACTCATAGAGATGAGGTTGATTATTATCATTATCATTTTTAATTTCCTTCTACCTATGGGACCCCTCATGTGTTTTAGAGGGAGTGGGACTTGAGATAAGGTCGTATAGGGCCTACCCACCTAGAGCTCAAGAGTTTTTGGTCTGTTGTTTCTTTTGGAACCAAAAATGTTTCTTCTATTTTTGATCTTTCCATTATTGTTCATGACTTTTCTGACATTTCCCCAGACGAATTATATGGCCTTCCACTATAGTGGGAGGTAGAGTTTAAAATTGACCTGGTGTTAGGTATGCAACCGATATCAGTACCTTCTTATCGTATGGAACCATCAGAGCTGAAAGATCTCAAGAATCAGTTGGTTTACCACATGGAATAAGGTTTCATTCACCATAGTGATTCATCATGGGAAGCCCCAGTGCTATTCTCTAAGAAGGCAGATGGTTCATTTAGGTTGTGTGTAGACCATCAAAAGTTGAACCGGGTAATAGTTAAGAATAAGTATCCCATTTCTCGTGTGTATTATTTGTTTGATCATTTAAAGAGGTAAAGTTGTTTTCAATGATTGATTATTCAGCCGGGTTATCACAAGCTTAGAGTTTGGGAGTCTGATATACCAATAATGGCTTTTAGGAGTAGGTATAGCCATTATGAAAATCTTGTGATGCGTTTTTGGTCTGACTAACACTCTTGTATTTTTATAGATTTGATGAATTAGATATTTCATCAATATCTTGATAATTTTGTAGAAGTGTTCATGGATAATATTCTAGTTTATTTAAAATCCATGTGTGAGCACGAGAAGTATCTAAGTTTGGTTCTATAAATTTTGAAAAGTCACAATTTTTATGGAAAGCTTTTGAATTGTATTTTTTGGATTCAAGAAGTAAAGTTCTTAGGGCACAAGATTTATAAACATATCTTATTAGTTGATCCGAAGATGGTGATGGCTGTCCTATTGTAACACCCAGAGTTTCAATAAAATAATTATTTTAAAAAATAAATGAATTATAAGTTAAATAAACAACATTTTAATAAAACCATATGATTTATTTTAACAGAAATAAAATTATGTCACTTTGATTTATATTATTTTCAAAATGGATTTTTTTAATCCATGTCAACATATTAAGACAATTTAAATTAATTATACTATTATAAAATTTAGTATCATGAAATGATGCTTCCTAATATATTTATTTCCAAAATAAAAGATAATTTTATATTATACATGTCATTTAAAATTATTATCTTAAGATATTATATATTTTAATATTATTGTCAAATATTTTAAGTAACAATATTTTGTAAAAAAATGCACTATTAATATTCACATTTCCTTTATTGAAAATAAATATTTAATCTCACATGAATAATTATATTAAAATTACTTGGGTTTAATAGTTTTTGAAATTCAAAAATATGATATATATATGTATATGAAGTTATAATTATCAGTTTTAAATTATAAATTTTGATTAGATTAATTTATAAAAAATTAATAATATTACATTTATGTTAAATAAAATTAAAATTATATAGTATAACTATTTAAATATTAAAGTTAAACTCATAATATATTATACATATATCATAATATATAATTAAAGAAATAATTATAATTAGATAATAATAATAATAATAATAATAATAATAATTATAAAAATAATTATTATAAGATGAATTAAAAATGAAAAGAAGATGAATCACGTTTTCAAAGGGGTGATCCTTATGTTTCCTATCAAGAAAAGATGGGTAATGGAAAACCTAGATTAGGGTTCACTTGTTTTGATGCTTTGGGATCGAAAAATGATAAGGGAGAAGAGATCAAGCTAGGGGAGAGCTTGAGCGATTAGAGGTCGCGACCTAAAAGTTCATCTGGGAGTCCGAGCTGAGGACGAGGTCTTCATTGGGGGTCTTGAGTAATGCCACGGATATAGCCACTATGCGGAAGCCATTCAAGGAAGAGAATTGAGCTCGGCCACTGGCAAGGATGACTTTGGAAGTAGGGTCAAAGTCCATCTTCGTGTAGGGAGGAAGACCGTGCATGGATATCTGAGCTTCATCAAGTGGTATAGTTCGAGGTTTGGGTATTTTTTCATCCAGATCCACGAGGTAGGTCTTAATTCCATTTTTATGTACTCCAAAATTCTTTGCAATGTCAATTTGGTTAATCAAGATGTTTTTTCCTTTTTTTCGATATCCTGTTCATTGTTGACTTGAGGTCTACTTAGTACTACTCTTCTTTTGCTATATAAACATCAAGATATTATTTTGGTCTACAAGAATCTGTCTCAAGGATGTTTTATATAAAATTTGTTTTTTAACTTCATTTTATATTGTTTATGTCCACATTATAATTCTATTTTTTAATTAGATGATAATCTGTAAAAACAATCCTTTTATATATGCAAATAAATTAGTATATTTGATCTACGACCTTCTTTGACACAAAGCCAGCACACAAACCTATTTGTGTCACTGTCTAATGAAAATTCCTATGGACAACATGTTTTCCCAATTTCCTATATACTATATCTTTTCCTAGTGGATATTATGGATATAAAATCCTTGTTCAGGTGTGAATATGTAATTGGAAAACCCAATATCAGTTTATTTCCGAATCTGTGGATGGTCTGCAAGTAGTCTTCTCATCAAGTTAGTGATTTTTTCATTAATTTCAAATTCATTTTTAGGGGTTTAAATTATATTTTCCAAATTATACTATTGTGCATTTTTTTCATATATTTATGTACATACATGATTTCATATTTATCTAATTATTCAGAAAATTATACGGTAAGGGAATTAATACTTATAATCAAAATTTTCCCTTCTTATCCTAATACAATTCAGGTAAGGGGATTTATTCATCTGAATTTATTATTTAAAATTATGGTTTATATTTATAGGTATATATATATGTGCAATAAATTCAAGCGTCCTATTTTTATATAATTATTATAGCAATTTGAAGATGAACTCATCAAGAATTCTATTACCATGTTTATGCATGGGCGTATTTTAAATTACTTCTAGAAATATTTTTTTAGTACGTAAAAAATTATTTTATGAAATTATTTATATCAAATCATGTTTTAGTACATGATGGTGTAATAAAATTATTTATGTACTTATGAAGATTTTTATATTTATATTAAAACTATGTTTTAATTCTTGTTAAAATTCAGATATATTTATTTATTATGTTCTTTTCAGAATGAATTCATTAAGCTTAATGTTACAAAATTCATTTGGGTACATACATGTATATATAAAAAATTCATTAAGAAACATAATGAAAATTTATTTGTAAATAATTTATTTAGATATATATAAGTATTTATTTAAGTACATAACTAATCATAAATAAATTATTGATGACTATTTTTATCAATGTGAATATGTATTTCATAAAATCATGGCATCGTTCTTGTTATGTTTAAAATTTTATCGCCATGATTCTTGAAAAATTCCCATAATATGTCATTATGTTTTATCAACATTATGATAATCACATTTTCATATATACATGGAAATGTGTTTATACATATCGTTGAAACCCATTGAATTTATAATAAATTTGTGATTTTGATTTAGATTTTAATGTTTAATTTAAAAACTAATAAGAAAATTGATATCATTTAAAGTGTTTTATTTTAAATTTTATGTGAGAAACATAATTAATTATTTTGATTATTTAATAAAGATAAATTATTCAAGAATTTTAAATGTATCTTATGAATAAAGGATTGAATATGTGGAGAATTTATGGTATGGGTTTTGGTTGAAAGAAAACTCGAAAGTGCTATGAAAAGAAAGTTCACACACACACACATGTACATACTTATATATAATTATAATTGGGAACATTTATTTTAATGAATTTACAAGTTTTTAAATTAAATAATTCAGTGGATATATATATAAGTAAAGAAATATTATATGATTTTAGAAAACATGAAACTTATACCTTGTAAATATGCATTGTCATTGGGGGAGTGAACCCATCCTTCGCTAAGTGGGTAGGCCCAATACAACCTTCAACATGTCATGTGGCCTCAAAACAGTGTTTTGTTTTCCAAAGTTATTGTATTGTTCTAAAAAAACACTAGAATATGTTTAAAGTAATTTCTGATCGTAAGTATTTTCTAAGTGATATAATATTTTCAAAGCGTAAGAAATTTAAAATAATGGATTAATAAAAAAAAATTTAAAGGTATTTTGATATGGTTTTTTAAAGGAATATCCTTCAAAGGATTTATCAGAGGTTTTAAAACCCCTTATTGAGAAATTTATCAGTAATACCATGTTTAAAAATTATTTATAGAGGTCAAATTGATGTCCAAAGTTGGAAGTCATCATTTTTGTAAGTAGAACCAATGTTGTATTTATTCTTATTTTTACTGTAACTCTGATAAATTATAGTCTTGTATCTAATATTCTAGAACCTAGATTCATAAAAGGTCCTCTGTTTTAATAAATGTTGTGTATAAATTCAATTTTATTTTATTGAAAAAAATACACAACATTTATAAGAGCTGAATATAGGTTTGGTGTTTGGGTCCTTATAATTGGTTTTTGAGGAATAATGTAGTTAACTTTGGAGATTAGATGTTATAATCTAAGTGTTAGATTTTTTTATTCTAGCAGTACTAGATTTTATTTATTCCGAATATGGAAATTCAGAATTGTATTTAGTCCCATGAAAGAATTTTGAGGACATAATTCTTTTTATGGGGGGAATAATGTAACTCCCCAAGTTTCAATAAAATAATTATATTAAATAATAAATGATTTATAAGTTAAATAAATAACATTTTAATGAAACCAAATTATTTATTTTAATCGAAATGAAGTTCTATTAATTTTTTTAATATTATTTTCAAAACAAAATTTTTATTTTTATACATGTTAACATATTAGGACAATATAAATTAATTAAACTATTATAAAATGTAGTATCATGAAATGATAATTTATAATATATAGTTCTAGTAAATACAATATAATTTTATATTATACATTTCATTTTAAATTATTATTTTAAGATATTATATATTGTAATATTATTGTCAAATATTTTAAGAAACATTATTTTATAAAAAACAATAAACTATTAATATTTACATTTTTATTGAAAATAAAAATTTAATCAGTCATGAATACTTATGTTAAAATTATTTGGGTTTAATATATTTTTAATATAAAAAATTTTATATATATATATGTATATAAACTAATAATTATTATATTTAAATTATAAATTTTTATTAGATTAAATTCTTTAAAATTAACAATATTATGATTTTGTTTAATAAAATTATAATTATATAGTATAACTATTTTAATATTAAAATTTAACTCAAAATATATTATAATTTTTAATCAACTAAATAATGATAATGATAAAATAATAATAATAATAATAATTATAATAATAATAAAATGAATTGAAAATGAAAAAAAGAATAATCATGTTTTCAATGTGGGGATCCATGAGTGCCTTATCACGACATACTAGATAGGGGAAAACCATGTTTAGGTTTCATGGGTTTTGGTGCTTCAAGATCGTGTGACGCCGAGGGAGAATAGATCAGGATAGGGGAGAGCTCGAGCAGTTTGAGGTTGCAGCCTGTGGGTTTGTTTTGGAGTCTGAGCTGAGTCCGAGGTCTTCATCCAGGGTCTCAAGTTGTGCCATGATTAGTTCCGTTGTAGGGAAGTCGTCTGAGGGAGACTGTGGAGATTGGCCACTAGTGAGGTCGACCTCAAAAGAAGGGTCTTATTCCCTCACTATGTAGGGAGGAAGGCCTTGCATAGAGATTTGAGAGTCATTGAGCGGTCTTGTTTGAGGTTAGGGTTTCCTTTCGTCCATATCTATGAGGTGGGTCTTTATTTCCTTTTTAGTTGTCCAAAAACTCATTGTAGTGTTGATTTGGTTAATCGAGGTTCTTTTTTTTTTCATTTTTTTGATCTCCTATTTATTGATTACTTGTGGTCTGATTAGTATTTCTCTTATTTTAGAATAAGAACATCAGGATTTTGTTTTGGTATGCAACTCTCTGTCTCATTAAATTTTTATATCAAATTTATTCTTGTTGAAAATCAATTTATATTGTTTATTTCAACATTGTAGTGCTATTTTTTATTCAGATGAGAATCTGTGAATCTTTTTTCTGTTTAAATCTTCAAATGAATGAGTATATTTGATATACTGCCTTCTTCGACACACAGCTTGCACTGCAAGCCTGTTTATGTCACAATATAAGGAAAATTCCAATAGAAAACTGGTTTTCCTAATTAACTATATACTATATCTTTTCATATAGGATATTGTGGCTATAAAATCCTTGTTTGGGTGTGAAAATCTAATTGGAAAACCCAAGTTCAAACCATATCCTAAGCTGCAGATGGTCTTCTTGTAGTATTCTCATTAAGTAAGGGATTTATACTTTAATTTCAAATTCATTTGTAAGGCTTTAAATTATATTGTCCAAATTATGATATTGTAAATATTTTTCATATATTTATGTACATACATGATTTCATAATTTTCTAGTTTATTAGAAAATTATTAGGTAAGGGAATTAACTATTTTTTCCAATACATATAATCTAAATTTTCCCCTCTTATCCTACTGCAATTCAGGTAAGGGGAATTTTCCTTCAGAATTTATTATTGAAAATTATAGTTTATATTTATATGTATATATATATGTGAAATTAATTTAAGCCTCATATTTTTATATAACTATTATAGAAATTTCAATACCAACCCTTCAGGAACTCTAGTTCCATATTTATGCAAGGATGTATTTAAAATTACTTCTCGAATTATTATTCTAGTACGTAAAATATTACTTGAAGAAATTATTTATATAAAATCATGCTTTAGTATATTATGGTGTAATAAAATTATTTATGTACTTATAGAGATTATTATATTTATATTAAAACAATGTTTTAGTTATTTTTAAAATTTGGATATATTTATCTATCAAGTTCTTTGCAGAATGAATTCATTCATCTTAATGTTACATAACTCATGTTGGGTACATACATGTACATATAAATTATTCATTCAGACACATAACATATATGTATGTGTAAATAATTTATTTAGTTATATATAAGTATTTATTTATGTACATTACTAATCATTAATAAATTATTGATGACTATTTATATCAATGTGAATATGTATTTCATAGAATAATGGTATTATTCATGTTATGTTTATAATTTTATCTTTATGATTCTAGAAAAATGAGCGTAATATGTCATCATGTTTTTTCAACATTATGAGCATTGTGTTTTCATATATACATAGGAATGCATTTATGAATATCATTGACACCCTTGCATTTATAATAAATTCGTTATTTTTATTTAAATATTAAGGTATAATTTTAAAATTAATAAACACACCAATCTTATTGAAAGTGCTTTATTTTAAATTTTATATGAGGAATGTAATTAATTATAATGAATATTTTATAAAGACCAATTATTCAGGATTAGAAAATGTATCTCTCAAAAGAAGGATTGAATACATAGACAGTTTATTAAAGGGTTTATGGTATGAGTTTTGGTTGAATCCAAACCCACAAGTACTATGAAATGAATGTCTATATATATACATAATTATATATAATTATACATGGGAATGTGTATTTTAATGTAGTGACATGTTTTCAAATTAAAAAATCCATTTAAAATATACATATAAGTAAAGAAAGCTTAAATATTTTCAGAAAATCTGGTGCCTTTACGTTGTAAATATAGAAGGTCATTAGGGAGTGAACCCATCCTTCGCTAAGTCGGTTGGACCAAGTCAGCCTTCAACCAATCAAGTGGCCTTGTAATAGTGTTTTGTTTTCAAAATCGTGTGTATTGATCTAAGAAAACACTAGAATATGTTTAAATCAATTTTTGAACATAAGTATTTTCTATGTGATATAGTATTTTCAAAGCGTAATCAATTTCAAATAATTTCCTAAAAATTATATTTTAATGGTATTTTTCTAATATTTTTTTAAAGATTATATTTAAAATGATTTATTAGGGGTTTTAAAACCCCTTTCAGGGAAATTAATCAGTCAACCATTTTCTTAAAATTATTTTCACAGATTAATTTGAAGATCAAAGTTGGAAGTAATCATTTTTTCGAGTAGAAGGAAAGTTATATTTTTGTTTAATTTTATTGTAACTCTGATAAATTGTAGGCTTGTATCTAATCCGTCAGAACCTAGACCTGTAAAAGGTTATCTATTATAATAAATATTTTTGTATATATTCAAGTTCCTTTTATTGAAAAAATACATAACATTTATAAGTGCTAAATCTAGGTTTCAGGTTCAGGTTCGTATAATTGGTACCAGAGGACCAAACTAGTTAAATTTGGAGATTAGCTGTTTTCATCTAAGCATTAGAGTTTAGAAGTCTATTAGTTTTAGTTTTTCTTAATTTTGAAGATGGAAATTTAGAATTGTTTTTAGTCCAACGAACGAATTATGAGGACAAAATTCTTTTTAAGGGGTAATAATTTGACACCATGAGTTTCAATAAAAGTATTATTTGAAATAATAAATGAATTATAAGTAAAATAAATAAAATTTTAATAAAACAATATGATTTCTTTTAATAGAAATGAAATACTATCTCTTAGATTTATATTATTTTAAAAATGAAAATTTTGTTGTAAAACATGTCATCATATTAGGACAATAAAAATTAATTATACTATTATAAAATGTAGTATCATAAAATAAAACTTTCTAATATATTGTTTTATTAAATAAAATATAATTTTATATTATACATTTCATTTAAAATTTTTATTTTAAGATTTTATATATTGTAATATTGTTGTCAAATACTTTAAGTAACATTATTTTGTAAAAAAAATACACTATTAATGTTCAAAATTTCTTTATTTTAAATAAATATTTAATCTGACATGAATACTTATATTAAAATTATTTGGGTTTAATTTATTTTGAATTTCAAAAATATGATATATATATATATATATGATGTTACAATTATTAGTTTTAAATTAAAAATTATGATTCGATTAATTTAGAAAAAATTAATAATATTACGATTTTATTTAATAAAATTATAATTATATAGTATAACTAATTTGATAATAAAGTTAAACTCTTAATATATTATACATATATTATAATCATTAAATAAATAAATATTGGAAATGTTATAATAATAATAACAATAGTAATAAAATGAATTAAAAATGAAAAAAGAAGAATCATGTTTTCAAAGGGGGGATCTGTGAGGGGCTTATTATGAAATACTAGGTAGGGGAAAAACTAGTTTAGGGTTCATGAGTTTTGGTTCTTTGAGATCATGTGATGATGAGGGAGAAGAGATCGGGCTAGGGGAGAGCTTGAGTGGTTCGAGGTCATGGCCTATAGGTTTTTCCTTGAGTCTGAGCTAAGGTAGAGGTCGTTATCCAGGGTCTCGAGTAATTCCATAGATGGAGTCACTACGAGGAAGCTATCTGAGGGAGACCACATAGATCGGCATCCGATGAGGTTGATAGTAGAAGTAGGGTCTATGTTCATCGTCGTACAGGGAGGAAGGCCATGCATGGAGATCGAAGCTTCGTTGCGGGGTATCATTTGAGGATAGTGTTTTGTTTCATCTAGATCCCTGAGGTAGATTGTCATTTCCTTTTTTGGTGTCCTAAAAAACATTCCAATGTCAATTTGGATAACCAAGATGCCTATTTTTTTTATTTTTTCCAATTTTCTATTCATTTTTGACTTCTATCTTTTTTTTTAAAGTTGAGGGGTCCAAGCCCTGCAAATTTATTTATAAAAGAGAGTCATGGGGAGAAACACATGAAAACAGTGCAAACAAATACATTAACGTCCCCTTCCTTGGGAACCCATATTTTTCCTCACCTTATCTGTAATTTTGCGTTCTTGGTCTCTCAGTTCGTTCCACAGTTTGGCGCTGATACGCCCCTGACCTCTTCCTGCAGAGCAGCGGTCTAAAATCTCCAGAGCTTGCTACAATAATGTTTCAATATCTTCATTAGAGCTGGCAGTTTGATCGTCTTACTTCTTCTTCATTTCTTCATTTCTTTCCTTTTTCCTTTGTCTTCTTGTTCTTTCTTGTTACCAATTGCAATCTTCTGTTTCTTTGTTGTCATCTTCAGTCCCTGCTGTATCAGGCACCTGCATATTGGCAATCTGAGATTCATAATAAACTCTCCCCGATGGAGTCATGGTTCCATCCCCTGCGGATGGATCCAAATCCCCTAGAACAAGAGAAACAAGATCAACATTAGAAGAAACATTAACAGATTTTGAAGGAGTTACAGTGTGATCAACATCACTGCACTTCAAACTATGCAGTTTCTCCCTCGAAGTAACCAAAGTAGAGTTCTGTTTTGCTGGCCCTTCCTCAGCTTGAGGCTCTGAGCATCATGCATTCTGAAGCATCTCAACATCAGGAACACATTCCATATTTTATTTATTTTTGTTATAAGTATATTTACTAGTCACTTTAGATAGATCAGATGAAGGCATCCGAATCTGAGATGTAGCCAGTGCTACATTCTGTTTTTTTCTAGAATCAGACCCAGGTTGAAAATCCTAATGCAAGTTCCCTTGTGATCCCATAGGAGTGTCAACCATATCAGAGGTAGTCTGCACTGTAACCAAATTTTCAGAACAAACATAAGTATGAGCAGGAGATTTCAAATCCATAGCTGTCCTATTCGCTATCACATCCTCCTCCCTAGCTTGAAAGGATGAAGATGGATCTCCCTCCTCCACAATCTCAACCTAGGATTTCTTATTCTGATTACAGGTCCTATTAAAATTCAAAGATTTTGTAACTTCGAGTATCTAGACATCCTTACTATTAGAAACAGTAGGTAAAAAATATTTGCTCTGTTGATCCAAATTAACAGAGCTAGGTTTCACCCTCTCAACCTTTCCACATTACTTGGAGTCATGTCCTCTAAGGGAGCATATGATGCACATCATGATTTTTTTTTGGTATGTAACTATATGTCTCCTTGAATTCTTATCTCGAATTTGTTCCTTTTTTAACATCATTTTATATTGTTTATGTCCAAATTATAGTGCTATTTTTTATTCAGATCAGAATCTATCAAATACTATTCTGTTTAAATTTGTAAATGAATGATTATATTTGATATACTTCCTATTTCAACACAAAGATTACACCCAAAGACTATTAGTGTCACTATCTATGGAAAATTCCTATGGATAGCTGGTTTTCCCAATTTCTTATATACTATATCTTTTAAAAGTAGAAAATAAGGCTATATAACCCTTGTTTGGGTGTGAAAATGAGATTGAAAAACCCAATTTCAGTCAATGTCTTAAGCTGCCGATTGTCTTCTTTTAGTATTTTCATCAAGTAAGGGATGTATACATTAATTTGAAATTCCTTTGCAAGGGTTTAAATTATATTAACAAAATTATACTACTGAACATATTTTATATATATTGATGTACATGCATGATTTAATATTTATCTAATTTATCAAAAAATTATGAGGTAATAGAAATAATTATTTTTCCAATACTTATAATAAAAATTTTCCCCTCTTATCCTACTGCAATTTAGCAAAGGGGAATTTTTCTTCCAAATTTATTGTTGAAGATTATGGTTCATATTTACATTTATATATATGTGCAATAAATTCAAGCCTCATATTTTATATAACCATTATAGAAATTTCAAGTCCAACTCTTCAAGAAATCTAGTTCCATAATTAGGTATGGGTGTATTTTAAATTACTTCTAGAATTATTTTTTTTGTATGTACAAAATTATTTTATGAAATTATTTATATAAAATATTGTTTTAGTACATGATGGTGTACTAAAATTATTTATGTACTTTTAGAGATGATTATATTTATATTAAAACTTTTTATTAATTATTGATAAAATTTGAATAGATTTATTTATCAGTTTCTTTACGGAATGAAATTATTATTCTTAATGTTACATAATTCATGTTGGGTACATACATGTATATATAAATAATTCATTCAAACACATAACAGATATGTATGTGTAAATAATTTATTTGGATATCTATAATTATTTTTTTAAGTACATAAATAATAACAAATAAATTATTGATGACTATTTATATAAATGGTAAAATGTATTTCATAAAATCATGACATCATTCTTGAGGTCCTTGGTTCTAAACCGGTCTGTTTACACAATGTGGACACTTTGAAACCCAAAGGGTTTAACCTGATTAGAGGGCATTCCCTTGGTCTTCACCATTTCAAACCACTATAGTCTCCTTTCCATATCTTGTTTGGTTGGTTGTTTCCCATTTATTCTTCCATAATAAAAATTAAAATGATGATGATGATAAAATCATGGAACAATTCTCGTTCTGTTTATATTTTTATCACTATGATTCTAGAAAAATACGCATAATATGTCATCACAATTTATCAACATTATGAGAGTCATATTTTCAAATATATATGGCCATGCGTTTATGAATATCATTGACATCCGTTGCATTTATAATAAATTCGTGATTTCAATATAAATTTTAAGGTTTAATTTCAAAACTAATAAGAGAACTGATCTCATTGGAAGTGTTTCATTTAAAATTTTATGTGAGGAACATAATTAATTATTAAGATTATTATATAAGGATAAATTATTCAAGAATGAAAAATGTATCTCATCAAATAATGATTGAATACATGGAAAGTTTATGAAAGGGTTTTATGTATGGGTTTTGGTTGAAACCAAACTCACAAGTTCCATGAAGTGAAAGTTCGTAAATATATTTACATACTTATATATAATTATAAGTGGGAATGCGTATTTTAATTCATTGACATGTTTTCAAATTAAAATTTCTAGTGAATATATATATATATACATATAAGTAAAGTATGGTTAAATGTTTTTGGAAAACCTGGTTCTTGTATGTTGTAAATATGAAAGGTCATTGGGGAGTGAACCCATCATTCGCTAAGTGGGTAGGACCAAGATAGACTTAAACATGTTAAGTGGCCTCAGAATAGTGTTTTATTTTCAGAATCTTGCGTATTATTCTAAAATAATCACTAGAATGTGTTTAAAGAAAAATTTCAATGAAAGTATATTCTTAGTGATATAGTATTTTCAATGTGTATTAAATTTTAAATAATATCTTAAAAAGAATATTTTAAAGGTATTTTTCTAAGGTGTTTTTAAATAATATCTTTAAAAGGATTTATCAAAGGGTTTAAAACCCCTTACTAGTCAATTTATCATTCATCCCTTGTTTTGAAATTATTTTCACATGTCAATTTGATGTCCAAAGTTGGAAGTCATCATTTTTTGCGAGTAGAAGAAATGTTTTTTTTTCTAAATTTTATTGAAACTTTGATTAATTGTAGACTTGAATCTAATCATCGAGAACCTAGAATGGTAGAATATCCTCTATTGTAATAAATTTTTTGTATAAAGTCATGTTTATTTTATTGAAAAAAATACACAACATTTATAAGTGTTGAAACTGGGTTTTTGGTTCGTGTCCTTATACCTTTCACGGAAAAAACCACAGAATGTCATTGAGACACGAAGCTTCCATGGTTTTACTGGATACTACCAAAGGGTTTTTATGGATTTATCTAAGATGGAATCACATTTGAATTTTCTTACATGGAAAACAGTCAAATTCACATGGTATATGAAGTGTCAGTCTTCTTTCAATGAATTGAAATGATTTTTTTTCATCAGCTCCTATTCTAATGTTACCTAATCCCATTATGGGCTATGTGGTGTTTTTTGATTCCTAAGGTGATATTTTGGGATGCGTTCTTATATAGGATTACTATGTGGTAGCTTATGGATCTCATCAACTTTGGGCGCAAGATAAGAATTGCCCCACTCATGGTTTAGAGCTTACAAAAGTTATGCATTCACTTATATGTTGGCGACACTATCTTTTGGGGGATAGGTTCGAAATCTTCTATGATCACAAGAGTTTGAGTTATATATCTTTTATGAAATACTTGAATATTATATAGATATTATGGATAGAATACCTTCATGCATTTTACTTCGATATAATCTATACCCTATAGAAGGATAACAGGTTCACAAATACTCTATGAAGAAAAGTGTCGTCATGGGCTATTCTAGAATCAAAGGATGAGTGGAATATTATATGGATTTTCGCTCAGTTGCACTTGGATTCTCAGGAGGATGTTTCAGGTGTGGTTTTGAACAATTTTAAATTATCATCATCTCTCATAGAGTCTATTTTTTGGAGTCAATATGAAGATGATGAATTTATGAAAGTTTGATAAATCCTTCCTGGTTGGGAGACTGTTTCTGGTTAGTCTCTTTCTTCATATGGTATGCTCCATTTTGGGAAGCAAGTTTCCATCCCAGTATCTGTGAGGGGTTTAGTATTGTTTTATTTTATTATCACTTCGTGGGACATTCACACAGGTATTAAGATGATGTATTATGACATGAGATGATGATTCTATATTCTTGGTATGAAGCGTGACATTGTAGATTATGTGTCCCGCTGTTACACCTGACAACGCATAAAAGTCAATCACATGAAACACTCTAGTTTGATTCAATATATTCTAGTGTCGATCTAGATATGGAATGAGGTATCCATATATTTTTTTGTTATATTACCACATAATCCCTAAGGCAAGAATGCTATATGGGTGGTTGTTGATAGGTTAACGAAGTCTTCTCATTTCATTCTGATTAGGGATACCACTAAGGTTGAATCACTGGGTAAGCTATATGTGCAAAATTTTGTGAGGTTATATGGGAGTCTTTATTCCATTATTTTGGATAGGTATCATAGGTTTACCTCTATGCTATGTAGGAGAATCCAAAAGGGAATGGAAAATCAGGTCCAATTAAGCACAACATACCATCCACTGACGGATGGTCAGACAATGTGAGTAATTTAGATCATGCATGGTATGCTTCATGCATTTGCCTTGGATTTCAGTGTATAATGGGATAACCATATGGTAAAAGCTGTTACTATCTAAAACAATCATTATTGGTCATTGATAATAATTTATCCCTTCGATGCATTATACGGTGTCTTGTGCAGATCACCTCTTTGTTTGGTAGAGGTGGGAGAAGTAGTTTTGGTTAGACCAAGTTTGGTTCAGGAGACCTCCCGATAGATTCAGGTTTCACATCAACATCTGGTTACAACCTTGCATCAACAAAAATCATATGTGGATCAATGAAGTTTTCCTCTGGAGATTTCTGTTGTTGACTGGGATTTCTAGAATGTTTCTCCTCAACTGGGTCACCGCCAGGTTTGAAAACAAGGAAAGTTGTCTCCATGATATGTTGGACTGTTTGAGGTCACTAAGAGTTTTATACATGTTTTTTTATCAATAGTAACTTCCATTTAAGATGATATACAGTCATGATCTCTTTCACATGTCTCATCTCAGGAAGTATCATCCTGATCCCGTTCACGTTCTGAGTTGGAAGAAATTGAGTTAGAGCAAGATGTTTCTATTCTAGAGAAACTAGTGGAGATCATTGACTCTCATGGGAATGTCTTTTGTGATTAGTCAATTCTATTGGTCAAATTTCTATGGAATCAAGGATAATATTCACATGAGACTTAGGAGAATGATTTGTTGATGAGGGAGGAGTGGCCTCATTTTTTATAGGTATTACATCTTCCACATGAATTCCCAGGGACATAAAGTCTCTATAGTGGGGAGTTTGTAACATCCCATTACCAATACAGTAGGCATTTCCTTAACCACATCATGGTTTCCTTTTTTATTGTCTGCATGAGGTTGAGAAGGATTTGGTAGGATACCAATAATGGTCATGTTAGAGTTTCTTTTGAATCATCTCTTGAAATGAATTTTTCTATGGGCTGCAAGTTGATTTCATGCCATATAATTGGGTTACATGATGTATAAGGTTTCCTGGATGAAATTCATTAAAGGATTATTGCTGTTAAAGGTTACACAACATCGAGATCCTTTACAAATCATGAGATAATAAAAGGTCGGGTTTTTAATCTATGAAATGGGTGTTTCAGCATATGTGGGACTTTGGTAGTTACATGTTGTGTAACCGGGACACACGTTGTGAAACATACCATGTACAATTTTTAAAATAGGCATGGGGCTATTTTGATTTGGGTCTTTCTCCAGAATCTCTTTCTCCCAACATATGGAAATTTATAGGTGATTTTGGGAGACTCCATTCCTTCTAGATCGATCAGTTTGGTGTTTGATCTTCATTCCAGTTATGGTGTGTCTTTTCCGGTGAGTGGTCTTTCTGTGTTTTCATTTCCATAGATCATGGTATAGAACTTGGTTTGCATCATTAGATACATTGATCATAATTTGTATTTATTCTTTTATTCTTCCAATATTCATTGTGTAATCCCATTCCAGAGGTCATTCCTTTGTTGTTCGTGGTGTGGGAAGTGTTCTTTCTTGAAGTATGTAGTATTTTCTCTTCTCCACCAATCCTATTTCTCAATTAGATCAATACTATGATGTGTGGATTGGATTCTAGGGCCTTATTTTATGTTGTTGGGATTTCGTTGTTAGTGGATCCCATTATGAACATGTGTGACCTGAGTTTTGTGGTAGGTGGTTTCATCTCTAGCATGTGTTTGATAAACTGTATTGTTATATTTTTATAAATTGGTTTAGAAATAAATTATTGTGAAATTTTCATGATTCTTTGAGTTTGTTGGAATGAGATTTTAAATAAAAGTGTTTTTACCTTTGTTTATGATAAATGGAAATAAAATGGGTATTTTGAAAGCATTGAAAATGATTTTGTGAAATGGTTTTGAAATGATTTTGGAAACATTGAGATGATTGTGAAAAAATAGAACATGGGTTACCATGGATACTAGGTGGAAGGTTTATCTTAAGTCCATCATACATGGGGCGGGGGGGGGGGTGTTCACTTTATACGGTGTTCCTCTTGTCATAGAGTATATATTATTGGATCTAGGTATATATATGTTGTTGGGGATTCAATTTACGGGGTTTCTCTATGGTCCATGAATGTAGATTATTGGATTCAGGTACCACAATGCACTCTTCATAGATTTTTAGGTACAAGTAGTCTGTTGCCTAACCTATTGTATTCCCTTGGTGTTATGATGCCTGTAATGATACTTTTGGTTTTTATTGAATGGATTTTTATTGTTTTATCCTTGATATGAATATTTATTCTTGTGAAAGATGATATGTAAAAAAGTTCTTTGAAGTTGATATACCAGATTTTGTTTTACAATTACGATAGAGGAAATGTTTACCATGTTTTCTATAAAACATACTTACTGGCTTTCAGGCGATGTTTTATTTAAAATAACAATACATGAGTTTTTATACATATAATTTCTATGGAACACTTGGTTGGGATCCTATGGAGCTTATTAGCTCACACACTGCACTCCTTTTCGGTGGTGTGTAGACCTTTGTAAGTCTTCCAATGTAGGGAAAGGCAAGGTGTCAAAGTGAGGTGATAGGGTTTCATATCCGCTAAGTTGGATAGCTGGTGGTGATATGGTGGGAGTTTCTCCACATCATCACATGGATTAGTTTTTTGGATTTGGTCCTTTGAAGGTAGACTTTTCTCTTAGAGTTTTGGCTACTTTTACAGTCATTTGTTTCCTCTCCCTTTATTACATTTATGGAATATATCTATTGGATTTCAGTTGTTTCTTCTTGATTCTTGTATATATATATTCCACATGTTTTTCTCAGGTTAGAAAAATTTATTCCCTCTAGTTTTTAGTTCAATTCTAGGGTGGTGGTCACCAACCCATGGGGATATGGAACACCCTTCAGGTATGTGATAGATTTGGTCGGGTTCCAGGATTGAGTGAAACCATGGTCGATAAATTACAACTATGATAAGTAAAAACATAATGGATTTATGAATAATGATATGGTATTATCAATCGAGGCTTATTGGTACCTCACTTGTACCATCCATGTATCATCTCACTTGAATACCTGCTATAGTATCCAAAATCAAAATCCCCTTTGATCTTTGATACACAGAATCCATTATTGAATTTTAATCAACCATGTCAATATTATCTTATTACCATATACTACTTACTTGTAGGAATAAATATTCTTAGTAAATAATGTATCACTAGCCATGGTGAAAATAAAAACCTCTATATGGTTTTATCCTTCTTACATAGTATGTATCACTTGAACATTCTTGTTCCATATTCACTTTTGGAACCTTTTCCTATGCCGACTGCATGTGAATATTTGGAATTAACTATACCCAGTTAAATATTTCTCCCACTCTCTCAAGTGAAGATTTAAACCCTATTATATAAATATAGTCTATCACTTGACTACCACTTTTCTATCTTAGGAATTTATGTAATATCTTGAGTAACCATTAGGATAATTACATAGTTGGAAAATGTGGTTAACTTGATGCAAGTTTGTTTATATCATAACAAAATAATTTCATAAAAATACATGTTCTTATAGAATAATGTATTTTCATCCTATTACGACACATATGATATCCATTTTTCATCATAGTATTCATACAGTTATGTGATTTCACTATTATTTGCAAAGAACATATTGATATATAATGGATGTTTTTGAAAGTTGAAACATTGATACTACTCAAATCAAAACTATGATGTATAAAATATTTATTTAGGAATTAATCCAAGCTGCATTTTTTTGATCAATGTTAACATTTAATAATTATCATGAATCCTTTTTTCTTGAATCTATTTCATGATGTAGATAAGGTAATGTGAATTTAGGAATTACTCCATGATAAATCATATTGATCAATGAATGTTTGTTCAATATATTCTTTGGCATACAAGCTCGAAGAAACTCATATCTTTTTACCATGAATATATAATACTTCACCTTACCATTATTTAATCACATAAAAAATCATATGAAGTATATTTACCATTGACTTTCCCTTGGAATAGTTCAATCTCTGTTGTTGATCTAATTCATATTGCTTTGTGGAATAACTTTATTTTAAAAGTTTTATTTATCAAAACTAAAAAAGCATACATGTAGATAATAACTATGGTGATTAGCTACCTTGATTCTAAATACCATACTGGGTATATACCTGATATCCACTATTTTTTTTACTTGAAAAAAATAATCTTTCCACAACTAGGTAAATAAGTATTACTTTTATATTCATCATGTAATGCCTATGATTCATGTACCACTAAAATATTGGTAGAGTATGATAAACCACAAAACACTGATTTTTGAACCTGAAATAATGTCTCTTACTATCCAATGGGAACATGAAATAATATTTTGGCTATAATTAATAATAGTTTTACATAAATCATTAACTAGGAAATTAGAAGTTGGGTTCTTGTCATCGCTAACTTAGGAAGAACTATTTTCACCCACATAGAGAATACATCAGACTTCGTGTAAGGTTTTTATTACATGCTTACTGCACTTCAACACACAGGTGAAATTATAACAAACCTGCTCTTTATTACACACTTAAAAATGATTTATTACATAAATATGAACATAAGAAAACTATGAGGATTGATAGGTATGTTGTCTTTGGGGATTAGGAATATTACATAACAACTTCGAACATAAAACACAACATTATAATTGAAAACTTATTTTTTATGACCTCAATGTTCCTTCGTACTTAGCATTGCATGGGATAACCTGAGGACATGCATTAGAAAATGGTGAGCTATAAAGCCCAGTAAGGGAGAAAACAAGGCATAACATGAATAATATAGTACATGTTAGGAAATAGGCATATCAATTGAGCATAAGAGAAACATGAACATAAAGGCATGATATTGGATGATTACCATAACATGGAAATGTGGAATCAACATTTAACATGATATTAGCTTGATCCAAGGATCATTGAAAATGGAGCATTAGTAAAACCTAATTTAATTTGAATTATCATGTGTAAAACATCATTAAATTTGATTTATCATGATACTAATCTTTACCTAATGCATTAGAGAACTATTAGGGTGCACCCTTCTTAATCATTTCATTTCATGCATAAGTGTACCACATGGATCGTACAACATGGAATCATTTAACATCATAATTTATTCCACGATAAAGGAATATGGAATACATACCTGAAACTATATAATCAATATGTTAATGTGAATAAAGTTGAAAACCATTGATATAGAAATGGGCATGGTATTCACTACATAATGACATTGGATTGGAAAATCACTGTGCAATTTTGGCTGCATAACGACGTGACATAATAATTCATAAAAACGATTAATTAGAGAGAAAAGGGTATATCATCATATTTACATGAAATGGACATTTATGGGGTTCATATAGATACATTTCCCAACATATGTAATTGAATTTAGATGCATAATATTCAAGAATGTTTTGAATGTAAATGAGAAGAAAAAAATTCCTTACGGAATTTCAACATGGTAACATGTGTACATTGGAGGAATTAATGAGAGTGAAAGAGGTATCTCATAATTAAAACATAAGGTGGTAATTATAGGGGCGGGGAGAAATCATAACCCATCATTTTTAATTGATAAAGTGTACAAAAACATAATTAAATTTGGACAAAAATGAGAATGGAAGAAATCCCTTACTTGAAAGTGTGATCCAAAGGATTGGGAGAGGTTTGAGAGGGGATTATTAGGAGATTGGGGAACCTTGGGAGGATTATAGAGAGAGTATGGCATGGTTTGGTCGATATCCAAATGGTTTGAGTGAAGAATAATGAGATATTGAGTGGGTTTATATAAGAAAGGAGAGAGAATTCTTTATTATTTATGTTTTGGACACGACACATTAAAATAATCAAAACCACAAACCAGACCATAGTTTTGGACCATGGTTTTTCCAAATTGGAGTGGAAAACATTATTTTATATGTTCAATGTCCTAAATTATTAAAATATTATGCTTTCTTATTTGGAGGTGAGTCACACTCTAAGGGAAATTATTTTAAAATATTAAACTGTTTTATATATCTTGGAGGGTCCACTAAGGCTTTGTAAAATAAATCAAACAAACCTAAAATCAAATTATTTTAAAGGTAAAACATATATTTTCCAAAAAAATTATATTATTTTATTACATATCTATTGGGTCATTATGATGTCATAAAACACATTATATATTTAAACAATATTAAATTTTTACCCAAAAAAATCGATTGTCTCAAAAAATTATGCAAATTTCACTATTGGATAATTTTGATACTCTGATTCCAAAAATAATATTCATTTTATCTAAATATTTTTCTAAATATGTGAATTTTTACTTTTAAAATAATAACTGTAATTTATCGAAAATTCAGGGGCTTTGACAAAAAAAGCATTCAAAACCTTAATAAAATTATATGATAATTTATATTTAATAAAACGTAATTTAGTAATAATATTTTATAAAAATGTTATTTAATTTAAAAATCAATTAATTCATTAAAATAGATCTCTTAATTTAATATTAACTAAAAATACTATTTATGCTTTAAAAAATATTTACAAAGTAACAATAATAAAATCAATGGATATTATTTATTCTAAACAAAAATAATGAACATAATCATAGTTCTAGGGTATTGTTACATAACCCCTTATGACACCTGCATATGACTTAAGGGTAAGGTGTGCGATGATGACAAACTCTTGTGTGGATAAAATAACATCGCTTGGGTGGTAATCTCTATCAACTTACACTTCTCCCATAGGAAATTCCATTCAAGCATAACATGTTGAAGCTCAGCTTGGTCTTGGTTAAGAGTGAAGACCAGTGATGCCACATCCTTTTTGAGATATGAAAAATGGGCTTTGTATGGAGAAATTCTATTGGACGAGGCCATCACTTAATTTTTCTGAGTAAATTGGATTTTTTAAAGCCCTATATTTATACTAATCATGTGATCACTTCTTAATGGATATATTAGAAATGTTAACAATTATCAATTGTATTTTAAAATACAAAAACATAAAACCAAATAAGTGCATTTTTTTATATAAATTTTTACATAATATTACATTTAATTAGATCAAGAAGAATTTTCATTTATAAATGTTTGGGCCATTACAATCTTCCCCCATAAGAAATTTCACCCTCAAAAGTTTCTTTTCCCAAACTAAAAAAGATGAGGGTAACTCTACTTCAGCACTTCCACCAATTCCCACGCTGCTTCTTCAAACTTGTGGTTTTTCCACAACACCTTGACAAGGGGCATTTCCATATTTCATAGAACATTTTACCTACAAGATAAGATCTTCACTGGATACTTTTCATATGAGAGGTCATTCTACAATGGTACCACCTCTTGATTGAGTACATGAAATGGGTCAGGTATGTACTTCCCCAAGAGTGATACATGAAATACATCATGTACTCGATATAGGTTCGGTGGGGGTTCTAGTTGATAGGCCAGTGCTCTAATACAATCAAAGATATCAAAAGGGATGATGTACCTTTGAATAAGCTTTATCTTCTTCCCAAAGCTCATAACTCTCTTACATAATGATATAATGAAAAATACCATGTATCTGATATCAAAATCTAGGTCTTTTTGACGATTATCAGTATAACACTTTTGTCTATTCTTAGCAGCATTAATGTATTGTTGGATGGTTTTAACCTTCTCCACCATTTCTTCGACCATTTCTGGTCCTAGGAGTTTTTGTTCCCAACTTCATCCCAACATGTCGGTATTCTGAACCTCTTCACACAAAGGGATTTATAAGGATCCGTTTGGATGCTTGAGTGAAAACTGTTATTTTAAGACAACTCAACAGGAGGAAGATGTTGATATCATCATCCATTGAATTCCATGGAGCATGGTTTCAACATGTCCCCAAGTGTTTGGATATTACATTCAGATTGACCATCAGTTTAAGGATGATAATCCATAATGAAGTTTAGCTCATTATTCAGATCATGATGAATTCTCCTCCAGAACATAGAGGTGAATCTTGGATATTGATAAGATACAACCGATAGTGGTACTCCATGTAGACTTAAACCTTCTCTGATTTATATCCCTACCAGTTGATCCAATGAAAAATCCTCTTGAATTTCATTGAAGTGTGCAGTCTTTGTAAGACAATCCAAAAAAACACATACCACATTGTTACCTTTGGATGTCTTCAGAATTCCGGTGACAAATTCCATGGTGATGTTCTTCTATTTGCATTTTGGTATAGGTAATTGTTCCATAATCCTTTTAGACTTCTACCTCTCAGCCATACGAGACAATTTGATATATACTCAATGATCTACATCTTCATGTTATCTCACCAATAATTCTCTTAGAGATATAGCCACATCTTTGTGTTTCCTGGGTGAATGAAAAAGTTCTAACTATGTGCATCATCCAAAAGTTATTTCTTTATCTTCAGAATTTATGGAATGCAATGTCTTGACCAAAATCTTACAATTCCTTCTTCATTAAAATTGATCTATGAGGATTTCTCTCTACAGATAGCTTCCACTTTCTTCTAAATTCCCACATCATCCTTTTGAGAATCCTTTAACCTTTTCAAAAGATACGGTTGATCAATCATTTGTGAAATGATTGATGATGTTACCTTCTTTATTATTTCCATGTCCATCTTTATCAAATATAAGAATATTGGATCCTTTTCAATACTCATCAATGATAAAATCATTGGTTTCATTCTACTTGGAGCATCTTCCACAATGTTTGATTTCCCAAGGTTGTATTGGATTGAACAATCATATTCCTTGATCATCTCTATCGATATTCGCTGGTGCATGTTCAATTCTTTCTATGTGAAAATATAATTGTGGCTTTTGTGATCCGGATATATTTAACACTTCTCCGCAAAGAGGTAATGTCACAAAATTTTTAAAGTGAAGATTATTATAGCCAACTATAAATCACGTGTTTGATAGTTTATCTCATGAACTTTCAATTACCTTGAAGCATAGGAAACTACTTTGTAATTTTTTCATCAACACACAACCCAAGACCTTCTTCAAAGCGTCAATAAATACCACAAAAATTTCTCCACTTGTGGGTAGTGTGAGAATGGGGGTAGTGATATGCCTCCTTTTAAACTCCTTGAATATCTCTTCACATTCATCACTCCACGAAAACCTGACTCCCTTCGGAGTTAGCTTGGTAAAAGGGCTTGAAAATCTTGAGAAATTTCTCACAAATCATCGATAACATTAAGATAACCCTAGGAAGCTACCGATATCATTCACTGATGTTGGCCTTATCCATCCCTCTATTGTAGATGTCTTGGAGGATCCATAGATATCCTATTAATTGTGATAATATGACCCAATAATGATACCTCCTTCAACCATATCTCACACGTTCTATACTTCT
This sequence comes from Viscum album, assembly GCA_963277665.1. Classification (NCBI taxonomy): domain Eukaryota; kingdom Viridiplantae; phylum Streptophyta; class Magnoliopsida; order Santalales; family Viscaceae; genus Viscum; species Viscum album. The sequence continues at coordinate 875,016,045 of OY728160.1, read as the reverse complement.
AAAAGAGATTCTCCCTTCTCAAGGTCTCTATTACAGTTTTTAGATGCCCATCATGCTCCTCCTTGGTTTTAGAGTATAATAGAATATCATCTATAAGAACTACCAAAAATTTGTTGAGGTAATATCTAAAGAATCTATTCATATATTCCTTGAATATTTATATAGAATTAGTGAGTCCAAAAGGAATTACTATAAATTCCAAGAGCCCGTACCTTGTAAAAAAAGCAGTCTTGGGGATATCCTCCTTTTGCAGCCTTACTTGGTAATATCAAGACCACAAATCCACCTTGGAAAAGTACTGTGCTCCATGTAGTTGATCAAAAAAGTATTCTTTTTTGGGGTAGAGGATACTTGTTCTTTATCATGATTTTTTTGAGCTCACAATAATCAATGAAAAGGAACATTGACCCATCCATCTTCTAGATGATGAGGTCTGGTGTACCCAATGGTGAAGCACTTGGGTGTATAAACCCTTTATCCAGATTTTACTATTTCTATTTATTCATCACCTCAAGCTCCACAAAGACCATTATATATAGAGTCTTGGATATTGGAAAAACCTTAGGTATAAGATTAATCGAGAATTCAAAATCTCTTCTAGGAGGAATACCAGATAATTCCTCAGGAAACACTCCAGTGAATTGCCTCACAATAGGCATGTCTTCAAGGATGGTTTCATCCTTAGACTCAATCATCTGAGTAAGATATGCATGATCATAGGTAAGTAATATACATGCTTGAGATGATGGTGCTAAAGAAGATTCATCCACATCCTCGCACTTGTACAAAATCCAGGGTCGATTCGCCATACGAAGAGTGATTTGCCTCTCATGGAAATTTATGTTGGCTCTATATAGGGAAAGCCAATACATACCAAGAATTGCATCAAATTCTACCAAAGGGAGTATTAATATGTTCGATGGGAAGTTAAAACCACAAATTGTGATAGGGGAGGAGTTATATTAATGGGATGAAACGATTTACCCATTTTCTGTTCTCACCGACATCGTTATTTCTATGATTTGTGGTGGTGTTGGGATTGTTCTACTAAAAATTCAAGAAATAAATGAATGTGCAGAACCAGAATAAAAAAATACATTCTCTATTCTTGAATGAATAACTAGCGTAACTATCACCACTTCATTGTATGGGTTCGATTTGGCGGTAGTGAAGGAAAAATATTTCCCTTTCTATCATGGCGGTTGTTGGTTTCCTTTGAAAACCCATGTCTTAGGGAATTCGTTTACAAAGTGCACCAGTTCTTTTCAGTTGAATCACTAAACAATACATTTATTGTCAAACAGAGCATTCCTCTCCTCTGTCGCAGTATCAGGGTTTTCTTGTTGGCATTTAATACTAGGTGCCCTTCTCTTCCACACCAAAAGAATTTCCTCGTCCCCTTTAGGAAATTTCATGGGTGATTATTTCCAAACATTTTGCAAGTGGGGTACTGGAATTTCCAAGAATTGGTGGATTTATCCATTAGACAACAAGAATTAAAGTCAACCTTATGCTTCTTATCCCCATGATACCCCTGAGATTATCCAATATCCATTTTAACTTTTAGGGCACATCAGTCAATTTCCTCAGAGCTCTCGATGTCACCGAAAACTAGGGATTTATGTAGGCTAGGTTTTATCCCACCAATGAAGCAGTCAACCTTGCATTCGGGGGTAATGAAAAAGTCAGAGGCATATCGTGTAGTACTTGTGAAGTTTTCCTTGTATGATTTAATGGATTCTTCATCTCTTTGCTTGAGGGAATGTAAGTCCCTTTCCATCTTAAGTCGGAGGGTGCGAGGAAAATATTTATCAAAAAATAATTTCTATAAATCCTTCCATTCTGATGCCTTGATCACCTCCTTAGGCTTTGTATTTTTGATCAATGTACACCATTAATCAACTTCACCCTCTATATGGTAAGAAGCTAGAAGTACCTTCTCTTGTTTAGAACATTGAGGGACGAAGAAGATATTCTCAATGGAGTTGATCCACTGTTCAGAGAATGAGTGATGAGATGATCCATTAAAAGTAGGAGGCAATTTTCTGATGAATCTCTCGATTGATTCTTATTCTTTCTTGGGGGGGGGATGAACATTTTTCTTGACCCATGATTATTTTCAAAACCTGAGTTAACTAAGAGAGTATCATGAAAAATTTTATGATTCCCACTATGGTTGGATTGGTAATCTCATTAGAACAGTCATCACATTAATCTTTGCATCGGTTTTTAGATCAAGTCCTCCTATTACCATCTATTGGATAGAATAAAAGGAACGTTATGGGTAATAAATAAAGGGGAATCCAATGAAAAAGGGATAACTTATAAATTACATTTATTTCCAATAACTTATCTATGTTATCCATGATCTACTTCCCAACATATATTCTTAGGGGAATTTTTTTATCCCCCTAACAATGGTTCATTCTATTATTATTAATTTACCAAATAATATCCCCTAGGAGTGTCATAACCAAGAGTTCACAAAAGCCCATTGTTGTGCACCAGTTCCCATTCGAGTCTAGCTCAAAGTGGTGTTTTTAGGTTTTACACCTAGATACATCTGTGATAGAGCCATTTCTACCTGATCGTATCCAAACAAAGATGTATTATCATGATAAACCACTTACTCAACACTCACCAAAATTTAGGGTTGTTTTTATTATACTTAGTCTTATCCCAAATGATTTCTCTAGGGTTTTCTAAACCTAATTCCAAAAATAACTAAACCTATCCTATGATACGAACTATAACAACCCTGCTCTTTATTAGACACTTAAACATGATTTATTATATTAACATTCACATAGAAAAACTAGGAGGATTGAGAAGCCTAGTGTCTTTGGGGCTTATGAATATTAAATAACAACTTAAAACATAAAACACAACATCTTTATTGAAAAATTCTTTTATATGACCACAACGTTCCTTCGTACTTAGCATTACATGGGATGACATGAGGGCGTGCATATGAAAAGGGTGAGCTATAAAGCCCCATAAAGGAGTAAACAATGTATAAAATGAAGAATACAGTACATGTTACGTAATAGTAATATCAATGGATCATAAGATAAACATGAACATAATAGCATGATATTGCATGCTTATCATAACATGGAAATGTGGCATCATCATTTAACATTATTTTATCATGAGACAAGGCTCATTGCACATGGAGAATGAATAAAACCTCATCTCACTTTAATTAGAATGATTAAACCCTAATTGAACTTGATGTATCAGGATATTAATCTCCACTAAATGAATTGGAGTGCTATCAGGGCACACCCTTCTTAATCATTTCATTTCATGCATAAGTGTGCCACATGGATCATACAACAGGGTATCATTAAACACCATAATTTATTCCAAGATAAAGGAATGTGGATTACATAAAAAAAATCTATAATCAATAAGTAAATGTGTGTAACAGTGAACATCCTTTATAGAGAAATGGTCATGGTTTTCACTACACAATGAATTTGGCTTGGAAAATTGTTGTGAAATTTTGGCAGCATAACAACGTGACATAATAATTCATAAAAATAGTTGATGAGAGATAAATGGGTATCTCATCATATTTACATGAAATTAAAAGTAGGGGGGCCATATAGATACATTTCCCAACATATGTATTGTAATTTAGATTCATAATATAAAATAATTTCTAGAATGTAAATGAGTTGAGGGAAATTCATTATGGAATTTCACCATGGAAATAGATGTACATGGGAGGAATTAATGAGAGGGAAACAGGTTTATCATAATTATAACATAAGGAAATAAGTATGGAGTAGGTGAAAAATGATACCCTAACATTTTTAATTGAAAACAAAATGGTTCAAAAACATAATTTAATTTGGAAAAAAATGAGGAAGGAAGATATCCCTTACCTGGAAATGTGATCCAAAATCTTGGGAGAGCCTTGAGAGGGAATTATTGGGATCTTGGGGCACATTGTGAGGATTATATAGAGAAGCTTTCAGGGGTTCATAGAGCTCTAAGTGGTTTGAGTGATGGGGAATGGAAGATTCAGTGGGTTTATATATAAAAAAGAGAGAATTATTTATTATTCAGGTTTTGGACACCACACATTAAACTAATCAAAACCACAAACCATACCCTATCTTGTGTGTTGATCAAGTGTTGTTTTCAACAATACATAATATTATTATTTAAAGGGGGAGTTTATATTAATACTCTATATCTTTATGATAATTTTGATGCTCACAAATACCCTTAATTATTTTCTAATGATTTTATTTGTTAAGAATTTTTCAAGAATTTTTCATTTTATTTTACTCTTGAAATTACGAAAATTTACTATTAAAGTATTCATATTTTAGCGTGTTCTGAAAAACACTGGTCATGCGCTACTTATTAGGAATCTATTTGAGCGTGTTCTGGAAATACTGTTCATACCCTACGTTGATAAACGTAGCATAAGGATAGAAACTGTGTATACATTTTAAGATAAGGAAAAAATATGGTTAATCAACCATATGTTATCGGTGAAGTATGGAAGAAGAACCCTACATTAGGAAGGAACCCTACGTTTGGGATATCAGAAAAGTATGGAAGGAGAACCATACATAAATATTAAACATTATGTTTGTTTCTCAAAAATATGGTTCATCAACCTTGCTTTTGTAAACAACCATACATTCTTGGAAAAGTTTGGATCAAGTAAAATTATGGATATTTTATCGTATGTTTGAAAGATGAAGAGAAAATTATGGATGACCAACCCTACGTTTGGAATGAACCTTACGTTTGTTGTTATGTTTATGTTGTCAACCTTACGTTGTCAACCTTACATTGTGAACCTTATGTTTGAATACTATGTCATAAAACTTACGTTCAGAGGACGCATAAAGTTCAACATAACCTTACGTTTGGCATCGGGGAATTTAAAGTTGATATTTTTATGCAACGGTCAATACACTGATTATTAGGCGGTTTTCAAGACAGATTTAAATATGATTTTCAAGTATGATTTGAATGATTCAAAACTGTTTTAGCTATGATTTGATAATCAAATTAAAAATATCTTTTTATGCCGAGTCTTCAGGGAAGGTACGACTGCTCTGTAAATTCAAATGTTTGAATATCATGAGTAAAAATGCGACTTTTATGGATCTAATTTTATAGGAGAAGTTCTTATCATTCTTTTATTTATATGGTTTCATTTTTAAACTACATCGATGATTATTGATCATGTGTAATCTTTTGATTATTCTGAAAAAAAGGAGGAAAAATAGGGACTACTGAAACACACCGATCAACTGGTTTAAAAGGAGAATCAAAGCTCTATTTATTAAAAGAGGAAGGAACACGATAGAAGATTAACTTGTTCTACAAACAAGATCTACTGTGAATTTTCTATTGCTGAAGTTTTGAATTATATTTATATATCTACTACAACGAGATCGACTCAGAACATTTCTTATGTGAAGATTATTATTTCTGAAGGCGACAATCTATCTACTGTCAATTTCATACTATTGCAATTATAAGAACATCTGGAAAATATTTTCAAAATATGAAAATATTTTTTTTCTATTCTTGAGTGATCAACTTCTCATACTAAGCTGTGTAGGTTTTGTAAGTGAACCAGAAGGTTTTGTTTTTCCTTGGATTGTAATGGTGTCAACTGCCTGTACTCAGTTGTGAACCGATCTATTGAAACGAGGACCAGATAGTGAAAATCACCAAGCTCGTGGAGTAGAGCGTTGGTGGAGTGAACTAGGGGCCTTATGTTCCCCGAACCACTATACATCTTGTGTTTCTGCTATTTAAATTTACACTGCATCATTTTATCTGATTAAAGTTAAAAGGAAGAACACAATATCACGAAGATTTTTGAAATGACACAATTCACCCCCCTCTTGTGTATATTTGGTGTAATCTGATACAAAAATTGGTATCAGAGGTTGATCTTTCTAACAAAGCTTAACAAGATGAAAGTGATTATACACAGAGCAAGATGACTGATACCAGATAGGGAATGTCTATGGTCAGAGCACCATACTTCAATGGATAAAACTATGGATGCTGTATGTCTCAAATGATTATCTATCTGAAAAATCTTGGATACAAAGTCTATTCTAAGATTATAACTCCATATAAAATACCAGAAAAACCTGAAACATGGAGTGCAGATACTGAAGTAGAATATGATATGAATTTGAAGGCAATGAATGCAATTATATGTGGTCTAGGACCTGATTAGTTTAACAGAGTATCTCATTGCCCAACAACATATGAAATGTGTTCAAACTATTGCTATTGCTTACGAAGGAACTAACAATATCAGGGAAATTAGATATGCAACTGCTAAGATTAAATTTGATACATTCAAAATGGTTGAAGGTGAGAGTATCACTCAAATAAATGGAAGACTGATAGAGACTGTAAATAATATAACTGCCTTGGGAGATCCCATTAAGAAATCTGATCAAGCTTTAAATGTGTTGAGAGTACTGCCTACAAAATGGAATGGAATCTCTGCAGCAATCAGACAGTCAACACCTGTCAAAGATTTAACCACGAGAGAAATGATTGGAACATTAATGATGTATGAAGCTGAGATGGAAGATGAAGCTAATGAACATAAAGTGCTTATCAAAAGAGAAGATACTGCCTTGAAAGCATCATCACAGAGAAAAAATAGAAAGATGAAGAAAAATGAAAAAGAGAAGTCAGAGAGTTCTGAGTTATCTAATTCTGATGTGGAATTGGCTTAACTATCCCGATGATTCACAACATTCTATAGAAATAAAAGATTCTCAAAAAAATCCTTTAAGAAAGATGATAAGGAAGTAAGATGCTATGAATGCAAGAAAATGGGGCATATCAGACCTGACTGTCCTCAACTAAAAGAAGACAAGAGAAAGAAATTTTTCAAAAGAAATGACTATGAGCATAAGGACAAGAAACACATGAAAGCTACATAGAGTGTATCTAAAGACTCCAGTAGTACTTTTCAATCAGACTCAGAGATGGAGGAAGCAAATATGAAATCCAAAATGTGTTTTATGGTAGAAATAGATGAGGTACAATCTTACAACTCTTCTAATTCTAGTTCTGAATCTAATTACTCTAATGAAAAACATGCAGCCTACTGCAATATGCTTGAAGAAAAATGTGACTCTCTATTTAAGAAGCATAAGTCTTTAAATAATGTTCATAAGGCTGTTTTTGATGAAAGAGATATAATGTTGAAACAATATAAGGAGTTAACTGAAAAATTTGATTCAATTAATTATAACAATACAGATTATGAATCAAAGATAAAATCACTGCAAACTGAAGTAGAAAATTTAAAACTGCAACCCTTGTTTTTAATAAATGAGAAAATAATTTAAATGAAATCCTTGGGAAAAATGTCATTAAAATGGAATGATTTGGAATTGGCAGTATAGCTGAAAAACCCAAGCCGTACAAAAACTATTTTATTCCAAGTGAAAAAAGACTAAATTGTAATTTCTATGGAATAAGGGGACATATTTATAAAAACCTTTTCTTAAGACAAACCCAAATAAGTGGCATTAAAAATGATTTTGTATCGAATGATCTATTTGATACAAGTGAAATTAGAAAAACAAAGCAAGTCTGGATTCCCAGATCCTTGTTAGCTAACACTACTAGAGCCAAAAAAATATGGGTACCAAAGAAATATGTGTAAATGTCTTTACAGGGAGTAGGTCACAAGAGAAAAAAAAGACATATGGTATATGGAAAGTGGCTGCTCAAGGCATATGAGTGGAAAATCATTGAATTTCTCTACATTCACTCAAAAAGATGGTGGACTTGTCACTTTTGGTGACAATGCCAAAGGAAAAATCATTGGTATTGGAACAGTTGGAGATCTAGAAGCTGTCTCAATTACTAAAGTTCTTTATATACAAGGATTGAAACACAATGTGATAAGTATCTTTCAACTATGTGATGAAGGTTATGCTGTTTATTTTTCTAAAAATTGATGTTCTATTTTCAAAAATAAATTGCTTAAATTTAGAGCACTAAGAACTGATAATGTGTATACCCTGGATTTAAATTCCTTGTGTAAACAACAAGTAAATTGATTGAATGCTAAAATAAATGAATCCTGGATTTGGAATAGGAGACTTGGACATTGTAATATATATGTTTTAAATAAGTTATCTACGAAACATATAGTTTTTGATTTTCCTTGTCTTAAATTTGAAAGTGACAGATTCTGTGATGCATGTCAACTTGGCAAGAAACACAAATCATCCTTCAAATCTGTTAACAAAATTGCTACATCTAATCCTCTAGAAAATATTCATATGGATTTGTTTGGACCATTAAGAGTATCAATCTTGGCTGGTAAATTATATGTATATGTTTTAGTTGATGACTATTCTAGATTTACATGGATTTTATTTTTAAAATTTAAAAATGAAGCTTTTAATTTATTTGAAAGTTTTTGTAAAGATGTTCAAAATGAAAAAGGGTTTAAAATAATTTCATTAAGAAGTGATTAGGGTGGAGAATTTAAGAATCGGGAATTTAATTCCTTCTGCTCAAATATGGGTATTAAACACACCTTCTCTGCACCTAGAACACCTCAAAAAAATGGAATTGTTGAATGAAGAAATATGACTATTCAGGAAATGGCTAGGACTATGCTAAATGAGTAAAAACTTCCAACCTACTTTTGGGAAGAAGCTGTAAGCACAACCTCCTATATAATGAATAGAGTTTTAATTAGACCTCTTTTGAAAAAGACACCCTATGAACTTTGGAATAACAGAAAACCTAAAGTTAATTACTTTAAAGTTTTTGGATGCAAGGTTTACATCTTAAACACCAAGGATAATCTTTGTAAGTTTGATCCAAAATCTGATGAAGGAATTTTCTTGGGATATTCAGCTACTTCAAAAGCTTATAGAATCTATAATAAGAAGTCAAGGATTGTTGAACAATCAGTTCATGTGAAATTTGATGAATTTGATCCCTTTGAGAAAAGGACAGATCAAATGGATGAATCTGACTCTAATGATAACATGAGGCTTGAGAACTTGAAAAATGATTTTGAAAAAGTTATAAATAAAATTCAGTCCAGTTCAGAAGAACATGATACTAAAGAACCTATAAGTGTGTTTCCTAGACAGACTAGAACCCTAAAGAATCACCCTTTAGAAAATATAATAGGCAACTTAGATATAGGAATAAAAACTAGAAGAAATATAGGAAATCTTGTAGAATTATCTACCTTTCTATCCCAATTAGAACCCAAGACTATAGAAGAAGCTTTAGATGATGAAATCTGGATGATAGCAATGTAAGAATAATTAAACTAGTTCAAAAGAAATGAAGTCTGGGAATTAGTTGAAAGACCACAGAACTATCTAGTAATAGGAACCAAATGGGTCTTTAGAAATAAGCAAGATGATCAATGATTAATAACTATAAATAAAGCTATACTGGTAGCTAAAGGATATAATAAGGAAGAAGGTATAGATTATGATGATACCTTTGCACCTGTAGCTAGACTACAAGCCATTATAATCCTCTTATCCTATGCATCTCATATGAACTTTAAATTATTTCGGATGGATGTTAAGTCTGCCTTTCTAAATGGTTATTTAATGGAGGAAGTTTATGTTGAGAAACCACTTAGTTTCGAAAATTCTCAAAAATGAGATTCTGTTTTTAAAATTACTAAAGCTCTCTATGGCCTTAAACAAGCACCTAGAGCTTGGTATGAAAGATTAAGCTCTTTTATTTTGAAAAATGAATTTACTATTAGAATGGAAGACCCAACACTGTTTAAGAAATCTGTGAATTATAATATTTTATTGGTTCAAATTTATGTTGATGATTTAATTTTTGGATCAACTAATAAAACCATTTGTCATGAGTTTTCAATGTTAATGAAAAAAGAATTTTAAATGAGTATAATGGGAGAAATAAATTTCTTTTTAGGACTTCAAATTTATCAAAAAGATTTTGGAAATGTTTTGAATCAAAGAAAATACATTACTGATTTGTTGAAGAAATTTGGACTTGAAAACAGTAAGATATATACTACTCCTATGTGTACAAATATAAAAATTGATCTGGATGAAACTGGAAAATCAGTTGACAACAAGTTATATAGAGGTATGATTGGTAGTTTATTATATCTTACTACTAGCAGGCCAGGTATAATGTGTTCAATATGTCTTTGTGCATGATTTCAATCAAATCCTAAAGAATCTCATATAACTGCTGTTAAAATAATTTTTAGATATTTAAAAGGAACTGTTTATCAATCTCCTGTTTATCCCAAAACATCTAATTTCAATTTGATTTCATATTCAGATGAAGACTTTGGGAGTTATAGATTATATAGGAAAAATACTTCAAGAACTTGTCACTTTTTATGAAAATCTATAGTGTCATGGTCAAGTAAAAAACAACATTCAATCACCCTGTCATCAGCTGAGGCAGAATATGTTTCAACTAGTAGTTGCTCTGCATAGGTGTTCTGGATGAAGGAAACTCTTATGCAGTTTGGACTAAATTTTAATAATACTCCTATTTTATGTGATAATACTAGTGCTATAATTATTTCAAAAAATCCTATTAATCATTATAGAACTAAGAATATTGATATCCGACATCATTTTCTAAGTGATCATGTTCTTTAAAAGGATATATCTTTGGAATTTTTAAGTACTGAAATTCAATTAGCTGATATTTTTACTAAACCACTTCCCACTGAAAGGTTTTATTTTATTAAGGGGGAGCTAGGTTTATTTTATTTTAAATAAAATCTTATTTTACAATGGTAGTCATTTATTTTAATTCTTCTTAAAATAACTTAGCTATTTAGTTTTTCAAACAAAATAAGTTTCTTTTCCCTGCGTAATCTATTTTATTTATTTTTTTAAATATATGTAATGATTATTAAAAACATGAGAATAAAGGTTGTCAGAAACCCTTTCAAATTCTAAACTGTTTCATTTCTATCAAAACCTTTTCAACCCTGCAAACCACACATCTGCTCGTGAACCCTAATCTTTGAACCTCTGAAGCCCTAACCTTCAAACCTCTAGATATTCTCACAGAGATGGGAAGGACTAAAAGAGCCAGTGAAGCTGAGATGAGAAATTCCAAAAGACAACACTCCGAAGGACAAAAAGTCTTACATGGAAAGGTAATCAATCTCGACTGGTTATTTCAGACAAATCTACTGTTGAAACAAGAACTATCATTTTAGAAACTTAAAATGACGTTCAACAGTGAAAATAAGGAATTTCATTATGAGTTAGAACTTAGATACTTCTTTAAATCTGTACAGTTTAGTCTGGGAGATACTAAGGGCAATATGATGTCTATGATTGAGGATAGGGATTTCTCAATCTCTTCAGTAGAAATTGTTCAGATTCCCAACTACCCTCATGGGGGAGTTTTTCATTTCGATTTGAAAAATATTGGAGATTCTGTGCATAGATCAAAGGACATAATGTCATTTATTTTTGGTATTAAGACTGTAAAAAAAAATTTTATCAAGGATTTGGAGCCTGATCAGAAAATTTTGGTCAAATTTGTGCAAAGAGGGATTTCACTGAGGTTGTCTGAGATAGAAAAGATATTATATCCCGATATTTATATAATGTATCTTTTTCTCAGTGATGTCAAACTAAATTTTCCTAGGTATATGGTTAGATACCTAAGATATTGTTGTCATAGTGATGCCCAAATGAACTTTTATCCTTTTGGTCGATTCATTTCCAAGCTATTGATTAAGAAGGACATTGTGAGATTGGTGGATGCCGGAGTACACTGTCATCAGAGTAATGTGTTTAATGTTGGAACTTTAAGGAAGATTGGCTATTTCTAGAGTACTATCAAAGGAAATTTTTTTCCAGTAGGAGCAGATGATGAATCAGATAATTCTCAACCTCAATATACAAAGTCCAAGGAGGGACAAGCTGAATTGAGAGTCAGAACTGCGGAAAGAAGGATCAGATTTTAAGTGGTAGAAACTGAGGAAGAAAAAAGTCAGAACGGTCTTCAAACTCAGAGGAAAAGACCTATTACTGAGGAACTTACTTCCCCTGACTTCACTACAGGAGATTTACTCTCTTACATCTTTGTCAAAGAAAAGGTTGTTGAACAAACTCAAGAACATAATGTCACTATTATAGATCCTGATCATAAAAGGATTGTAGTTGAAAGATCATAACAACAGGATGTAGCTGATGTTTCTGTTGACATTCAACAAGAAAAGGAGGCAGAGCCTGGTGAGGAATTGGCCAGACCTCAGGAAACTCCAGAGAATATTATTTTAGATATTTCATTTGATGAAAAAATTGCAGATATTCTTGATGAGCATGCTTCTGAAGATCACAGAGAATTTATTCAAGAGGATTTTTCTATAGAAGTGTTTGGAAAGGACTCTGACGAAAAATATGTGGACCAACCTTCTCTGGACAAGGAGAAAGAAAAATCTGATGCAGAATCATTACCTTTAGTAGTACTACATCACACAGAACCTGAGAATGCGAATCAAGAACCGGGTGCTTTTGATTCAAGGAATAGGGAAGCTGAAGAGTTTTACAAAAAGTTATCTCAACTGCAATGTGAGAATTATTCTCTAAGAAGCATCTTAGCATCCGAACAGTTGAAATTTCAAAAGCATAAGGAGATTACTGTTTCAAGAAAAGAAGTTGAAATTTTTAAAGAGGATATGCAAAATTTAGTTTCCAAATTGAAATCTGAAATTTTTATAAAGTCAGATTTTTCAGATCTTAAGTTGTTTCTGGAGACACAATTTGCATCAACTAGGAATAGTGCTGCTACTAGATCAGGCACTTCACCTGATTTAATAAGAAGATTTCAAGCCATCACAGCTACAATGAGCAATATGAATGATAGGTTGCAAGATATTTAGTGAAACAGTGCTCCATTATCTGTTCTCTTAGATAATCATAAATTCTTATTTGATCAGTTAATATCCAGTGAGCCAAGAATCCGTTCTGTCTTAGAAAAATTCACAGAGAAGATGTCTTTGATTATGGAGAAAGAAGAAAGGCTTCACAAGTTTTTCAGAGTCAATTTCATTGAAGATATTCATATGACTCAAGAGGCCATAGATCTTATTATTAACCTTGGTGATTGATTAATGAAATGGTTTAGAGAACAATTAACAGAAATCAAGTCTACAGTCCAGCGAAGATAAACCCTACCTTTTCACTACAAAAAACCTTGATTCCGGTGTTTATCATCCTTGTATCTATTTCTGACTTTTAATGAAAATCTATTTCTTTATTTCTATTTGTTTTACTCTCTTTATTTTGATATGCCAATAATCCAGATTTAATTATTGATAATGAGTTAATAATAGCATTTACCTACAGTTCAGTGCAACAATAAATGTGTTAAAATCCATGATTTATCATTCTTTTTGATATCACAAAAAGGGGGAGAAATTTGGATAAACACAACATTTTATTTTAAAAACATTATTTAAATGATATCCTATATATTTAAAATGTTTTGGATTTATACAGATTTATACTTATTTAGAGGGAGATGTTTGGATAAAACTAGAAACTTTTATTTTATTCTTTAATTTTCTTTTTAAAGAAAAATTATATTATTTTCATGAAGGGGGAGAAATTTTTATTTATTGAGATTATTTTGATAAAAATAAATATTTTTTATCCTCTCAAAATTCTAAAACATTAAGTAAATAATTTTGAAAGTTAATTTCATTTAATTAGTCATATTATTTTATAGGTTTTTTTATCATGAAAAAGGAGGATATTGTTGAGAAAGTGTTGTTTTCAACAATACAAAACATTTTTATTTAAAGGGGGAGTTTATATTAATACACTATCTCTTTATGATAATTTTGATGCTCACAAATACCCTTAATTATTTTTGAATGATTTTATTTGTTAATCATTTTTCAGGAATTTAACATTTTATTTTACTCTTGAAATTACGGGAATTTATTATTAAAGTATCCGTATTTTAGCATGTTCTGGAAACACTGTTCATGCTCTACTTATTCCGAATCTGTTTGAGAGTGTTCTGGAAAAACTGTTCATACCCTATGTGGATAAATTTAGTGTAAGGATAGAAATCGTGTATACTTTTTAAGATAAAGAAAAAAGTATGTTTAATCAACCATACATTATCGGAAAAGTATGGAAGAATAAACGTATGTTAGGAAGGAACCCTCCGTTTGGGATATCAGAAAAGTATAGAAGGAGATCCGTACGTAAATATTAAATGTTACGTTTGTTTCTCAAAAGTATGGTTCATCAACCTTACTTTTTTAAAAAAACATGCGTTCTTGGAAATGTATGGATCAAGTAAAAGTATTGATCTTTTATCGTACGTTTGAATGTTGAAGAGAAAAGTATGGTTGACCAAACCTATGTTTGGAATGAACCTTACGTTTGTTGTCAAGTTTATGTTATCAACCTTAAATTGTGAACCTTAAATTTGAAGACTATGTCATCAACCATACATTCAGAGGATGCATACAGTTCAACTTAACCTTACGTTTGGCGTCAGAGAATTTAAAGTCGATATTTTTATGCAACGGTCAATACGCTGATTATTAGGCGGGTTTCAAGCCGGATATAAAGCTGATTTTAATGTACGATTTTGACTGATTCAAAACCATTTTATCAATGATTTGATAACCGAATTAAAAGTATCTTTTTATGCCGGGTCTTCAAGGAAGTTACGACTTCTATGTAAATTCAAATGTTTGAATATCATGAGTAAAAAGGTGACTTTTGTGGATCTAATTTTACAGGAGAATTTCTTATCGTTATTTTATTTATATGGTTTTGTTTTTAAACAGTATCGGTGTTTATTGATCATGTGTGATCTTTTTATTATTCTTAAAAAAGGAGGAAAAACAAAGACTACTGAAACACACTGATCTGCTGGGTCAAAAAGAGCATCAAAGATCTGTTTGTTAAAAGAGGAAGGAACACGATAGAAGATTCACTTATTCTACAATGAATATCTACTGTGAATTTTCTACTGCTGAAGTTATGAATTATATTTCTATATCTACTACAACGGGATTGACTCAGAACATTTCTTATGTGAATATTATTATTTCTAAATGCGACGATCTATCTACTGTCAATTGCATTCAGTTGCAATTGTGAAGAACATCTGGAATGTATTTTCAAAATACAGAAATCTTTTCTTTCTATTCTCGAGTGATCTAATTCTCGTACTAAGCTGTGTAGGTTCTATATGTGAACCAGAAGTCTTTGTTTTACCTTGGATTGTAGAGGTGTCAACTTCCTGTACTTAGTTGTGAACCGATCTGTTGAAATAAGGACCAGATTGTGAAAATCACCAAGCACGTGGAGTAGAGCATTGGTGGAGTGGACTACGGGCCTTCTGTTCCCTGAACCACTATACATATTGTGTTTCTGCTATTTAAATTTCCATTACATCATTTTATCTGATTAAAGTTAAAAGGAAGAACACAATCTCGTGAAGATTTTTGAAAAGACACAATTCACCCCCTCTTGTGTATATTTGGTGTAATCCGATCCAACATTGTGCTCATTGTTTTTTATAAATTGGAGTGGAAAAAATTATTTTATAATTCAATGTCAGAACTTAATAAAATATTAGGCTTTCTTACGTGGAGTTGAGTCACACTCTCAAGGAAATCATTTTAAAATGTTAAAATGTTTTATAAGTCCTAGAGGGTCCACTAAGGCATTGTAAAATAAATCAAACAAACCTAAAATCAAATTATTTTAAAATTAAAACATATATTGTCCAAAAATACCATTTTTTGTATTTTATTACATCACTATTAAGTCATTATGATGTTATAAAACATATTATATATTTAAATGGTATTTAATTTTTATCCAAAATTTCGACTGTCTCAGAAAATTATGAAAAATTCACCGTTGGATAATTTTGACATCCTGATTCTAAAAATAATATTTATTTTATCTAAATAGTTTTCTAAATATGATACTTTTTTTACTTTGAAAATAAAAATTGAAATTTATCGAAAATTAATGGGTTTTGACAAAAACAAGTTTCAAACATTAATAAAAATTACAATTGTATTCATAAAAATTATATGATAATTTATGTTTAATAAGAAATAATTTAGTAATAATATTTTTTTAAAATATTATTTAATTTTAAAAAACATTTATTCATCAAAATAGATATCTTTATTGAATATTAAATAAAAATCTTATTTACGATTTAAAAACTATATACAAATTAAAAATAATAAAATTAATGGATATTCTTTATTCTATAAAAAATAATGCACATAATAATAGTGATAAGGTCTTGTTACATAACCCCTTATAACACCCTCATATGACCTAAGGGTAAGGTGTGTGATGGTGATAAATTCTTGGGGTGGTTCAGAAAACATCGTTTGGTTGTTAATATCTATCGACTTCCACTTCTCCCGTAGGTGGTTCTGTTCAAGATTAATGTGTTGTATCTTGGATTGGGCTTGGTCAAGAGCAAAGCCCAGTGATGCCACCTCCTTTCCATGATCTGAAAAATGAGCTTTGTATGAAGAAATTCTATTGGATGAGGTCATCACTTCATTTTTCTGAGTAAATTGTATTTTTTAAAGCCCTTTTTTTTAATCACGTGATCACTGTTCAACAACTATATTATTGACGATAAAAATACTCAATGGTTTTTTAAAATACAAAAACCTAAATCCAAAGAAGTCCATATTTTTTTGTATAACCATTTTACATAATAATATATTTAATCATATCAATGAGAATTTTCATTAGTAAAATTTTGGGTCATTAGAGACAAGGATATGGTATTTAATACCAAAGTTGTATGTCATAATCATTACATTTATTATTGATGTGTCCAACTGAAGAATAATTAGGTTCTTACATATTAAATTGAATTAATTTCATTTATCTTCCATAAAATATATTTCAATTTATGTGGTGCAAATAATCTTCTTGTTTAATAACCAACCACTTAATTTAAAGAAGCTATAGATCTACCTTCAGAATTTCACTTTCCATTTTTCTTCTCATCTTTCCTTTCAAGTTGTATGCTATAAAAATTAAAGATTTCATACTTTATTCAAGTTTTTATTTACTTGAAAACCATACCTAAATAGAAAATGAAGCACTTACTGCATCTTATTAATTTTTTAACCTTAAAAGAAATTGGAGTTATTGGATCTAAGAGTGGTATGCCTTGAAAGATTGTGATTAATCTTTCATGTTCACAAAAACGCAATGTAATTGATCATCAATTCAAAAATGGCTCCACTTTCTCCTCATAAACTTCTAAGAGGTGAGACTACATGTTATATCATCCATGTATCAATGTTGTAACCAAAGAAAGCATTAGAAATTGATAATAGAATAATGAAATAACTATCATATGCTATATAAATAGGTCTAATATAAGTAATTTTACACCCTTTCTTCCTGAGGTGGATTAATCAGTGTTGGGACACCCGTAGCTTGAATTTTCTAAATTGTAGTAGTGTGTGAAAGCCCCAATACTACACTAATTTTTTTTCTAGTTCGGATATTTTTCATTTTTCCAATATTTATCCCTATCTATCTTGTGTTATTAATTTCAATTTTCTAAAAAAATCAAATTATACAATACTGTACTTTTACTTTGATTATCGAATTAGACGTTATGATTATTTAATAAAATTACTAAAAGTATCAAACTATTTTATTTAATTCTAGGAACCCGCTTTACTAGAGTAAGAATAATTTGTTGATTGAGTATTCATTTGTTAAGTATCCTTGAACATCAAATCATAGTCTACAATCTATGACTACACCACTACTCAAAGGGTTCAAGGTAGGTTTTTGACTGACCAACTACATTAGTATGATGAATCCTCGATCTGTTTAGTGAAGTCCCATATTCTCAGATTCATAAACTTGATTCCCTCAATGCTTGCATCTAAAATGTTAATATGTAATATATATATAATCATTACTAAAAATTTAGTTACGTCAACCAATTTATTTCATAAAATCTCCCCAGAAGTAAGAGTAACCCTCGACTATGGCTAACCAAGCACCCCGAACACATGGTTGTCTAAAAATTCAAATGACGGAAGGCGTTTATGACTTAATATTTCTCTGAGGTTTTTTTGTTATTTTTATCTCAATGGATGTAATCAATTTTATTAATATTTTTCATCTATGTTGTCATGATGACAACAAAACATTAATAGAAAAGAACATTCCGTTCTTTCTTACTCATTTTATTATTTATTATTTTATATAATATCCTTCTTTTATAAAATGAATAAAATATTAAATAATTGCATTAAATATGTATTCTAGCTTAATGTTATTGAGAATATAATAATGGTTGATCCATTTTAATTCAATGGATCTACCACAAACAAGGGGCATCATATCTGAGTCATCACTTGACTTGTGATGAAACTCACCCCAATCCAGTATATCCACTGCTCGTCTAAAGTAATTCCTCAACTTGGCATTGTCTGCGTATTACCCCATCCTCATTTGGAGGTACCACATCATCTTGGAGAGGTCTACATGGTTCACTATATTCGTTAGTTGTGAAAAAATTCTCATGTTTAGGTTAGTGCCACTAAGGGTTCAATGTATATTAGATAAATTTTGACACTCATGCCCTCAAACATATTGAAAAAATGATGACGCATAAACCGTTTTAATTAATTTCAATCATCACACAGAAATAAAAAAAATTACTTATATAAATGAAGACATACATTGGTAATGTAAGTGATCCAAACCAGTCAGTATAAATTTAAGCACAATAAAATTAATTTACATTAAATAAAGTAAAATGGTTTTTAATTATGTTAAATGAATTAATAAAATTGAAACAGTTTAATAACTTTTTGATCCACTATTTATTTAATATTAATTCTAATAAATAAATAAATTAATTAATTTAATTTAATAATTATATTATATTAAATTAATTCCCAGGGATTTAAATTATTATTTTAATCCAAAATTAATGTCTTAATTAATTTAATTTAATGATAAAATTAAATTAATTATTTTTGAATAACTTAAATATTTGGTCGCACTCTGAGAACTCACTATAGCCCATTACGAGTCATGTAGAACTTGTTTAGACCCATAACGAGCTAGGCTCAGCATGTACAAGGCTATTTTGGGAAAGGAATGTCTAATAGACCCGTTCTGGGTTGGGAAGACCCACCCAGACCACTTTTGGAGTGATCTAAATCCACCAGAATCTAGAATTAGGGGCACCTCTCACCCATGGGGTACTGCACAATTTGTAAGGGGTTATATAGTGGAGATTTGTCATCAGTGGTGGCTAACCAGATCAATGTTGAAAAGGGTGCCGGTCGGGGACATTTGAAGCATGAGTGGAATGTTTAAAACCGATTTGGTGCCCTACTCAGAGGTATGGGTAGCGATTATAGCATGACTGATGGTCTAGTGGAAGATAGGAATGGAGGATATAAGCAGAGCAAGAAGGGGGAAATGCCGAGGCACCTAGGGAGGCACATGAGAGTGGCTGATCTAGCTGTAGGTGATAGTCCAAATAAATTATGGAGCCAAGGTCTTTGGTATGTAGTGGCATGAAAAAATGCTAGTTCCGAGATCTGCCCAAGGCACCGACATGGTGGGAGTAGAGGTGGACCGAGCGACGTCCAGGAGGAAGTATTAGCAGAGGAAAGGAGGGTGTCTGGGGTGTAGGCCAAGAGGAGGTGTTCTATACGGGTGGAGGTGGTCTTCATGATGATCCCAGTTGGAGTGGCTCTAAGTTGGAGCTCGATGACGACTGACAGTCTAGGTGTGACTAGCCATATGAGGAGGCCGCAGTGAATGGGAGAACTGGTGTGTTAGATAGATGTCACTGGCGTGGCAGAACAACGATGGGATAGGTGTGGAGGGGAAGCACCACTTAATAGGAAATTCTCGACCCAGTACCTAATATGGAATGAAATGGGGAGACACGTAGACTTGTTAGTTTGAAAACAACCCTTTTTTTATTTCCCCGGTAGCCCCACTTTTCCAATTTTATGATATTTTCATTGTGTGTGATTTTCTAAAAGATTTACAAAAAAACATCAACCCTATCATTATAGACTACTTGAATAATAATAAAAATAATAATTTTATTAAATAACACTAATAATAATAATTATACAATAAAAATTTTATCAAAAATTTAAATACAATAATTTTAATATATTATTTCCAAAAAACTGGTGGAATAGGAATTTCCCTGAAAACACTAGTTTGGTAACTGACAATGTAGTCGGTGATTGGGAAATGACCAGAATTAAAACTGGGAATACCTTCTAATATAAAACTAATATATATATATATATACTTAAATTTTAATTTATAAGATTGAAAATCCTTCCATATTTATTGTTTGGAAGACCATAATGTGATCATCCGTCCTCAGATTAACTCATGGTTGTAACCCTTATGACTGAAATCAAATCCTATACTTAAATTAAAAGCAACATAATTTTTAAATGCTAAAAAAATTTATGATATCACTCTAATGCAAATTGAAGGTGCTGGGGTCACAGTGGAAGCCACTGGGTCGGATACTTTAATTCTTTCAATATAATCCATTGTATGGTACAATCTCAGGATCTTTTAGAAATTAAATAGAGCAAAAAAACCAAAAAACATACCATTTAAGATCTAAAGCTGTACTTGACATCATATTTTCACTGAATATCCTTTCATGAATGATATGAAGATAAATCCATCTAGATCATCCTCACATGCTTAAAAAATTTATTGTAATGTCAATCATCAAATTTTGGGATCTAGCATAGAGATCCAACGAAATATTCGATGTCTGAAAGATCACTATTATCCTATTCCATGGAAGATTGAAGACTTTCTTGGAACGTCACTTGAGAGAGATACTCTTTATCTCTCTCGAATTCTAGAGAAGATAGGGGCTCTCATTCAAAAATTATTGAATAATCAA
Source organism: Viscum album (assembly GCA_963277665.1). Classification (NCBI taxonomy): domain Eukaryota; kingdom Viridiplantae; phylum Streptophyta; class Magnoliopsida; order Santalales; family Viscaceae; genus Viscum; species Viscum album. Next base: position 874,995,063 of record OY728160.1, on the reverse strand, counting down.
CTTTTTGAAATATCCTCTCTCTATATATTTTGGATATTCAAGATACCTGGTAGGGTTACTCATCCCCCAAAACTTTAACACCCAATAAATAATAATTTTGATGAACTAAACTGCACAATTTTTTTAAAATTTTATCATATAACTGTAATATATATTAAATATATTTCATGATAAAACCAAGTCATTAACTTGAATCATAATTCCCACCTAATATTTAATGAACCTTGACTATTAAAATAATATTCATTTGATTAATATTATTCCACTTTTTTACTTAACTTATAAATACTTAAAATAGATTCAACCCAATTATTAAATACATAAATAATAAGGAATTTATTTATTTATTAGTGATCTATAACGTGGACAACACTCAGACCCCGTGGTGGGCCTACCTTATCTGATACACCTATTCTACTAAATAATGAATATTCATGAATACTCTATAGTGTGTGACCCTCTAGGCCCTTATCTCGATAGTAGTGAATAAAATCTATAGGCCAAGAGTAGAGTCTAGAAACACCAAAAGACCTCTAAATAGATAAAGAAAGTCATAAAAATGAAAACCAATTTATGAACACTTACTGTGTAATATAATATCTTTTTATTTTCATATCTCATATACCAGGATGCACACTTGTGTCATCACCATTATATTTCGTTCTTTATTTGTTGATCTAACCTGATGGATTTACCCTTCGACTATTTTGTCCAAATAATTATGAAGGTAGTACCATCATGATCAACCAGGCCTGAGATATATTACTTTCATAACTTGGAAGTGAAAAATACTTTCTGGATCATCCAAGAAATTCCATACCATCAATGACGCACCAAACATAAGACACCTCACCATGATTTCATTATCATGGGGGTTTCCTTGCATCAAAGTATATGATCAAATGGAATACAATGGTAATGATCTGAATTTAGAAGACCAATACACATTTTTCTAGATATGAAATAACCTATGACACCCAAAACATGTGGTGTTCTAATTGGGTGGGATGTCCTCATAATCTCACTACTAGAGATAACTAAGTGAAAACTTCAGGAGAAGAAGTCTCCATGCTTATGAGCCCCAAGCACCAGATAGTCAATCATCAACTGTTTCCATTCAGAATGGTGTTTCTAGACCATATGATATCTATTTAATATTAATTTCATAGTATCATGAGTTTGTCATTATAATCTAGGATCTACTATATCCTTTTGATATGGAAATTAATCTATGTAAATTACCATTAAATTGTGAACCTAGATATATATACAATATAATGGTAAGTGAACATCATGTATATATAACTATATACATGATGTGGTAATCAAGAGTATTGTTCAGGTTGGTTATAAGGCAACCACTATTAAAATAATATTGATTTCAGGTACACTCATTTTGTACATGTACTTCATTATAAAATTTTTGGTACATATTCAACCCTTTATTTATATAGGTTTCACTACTACCTTTATCATATTAAGCTAATATTTTTTATATCAAATGTATTCTTTCACAATTTATTTTCACAAAAATGGTATATTAAGTCATACAAAAACTAAAAGAACTCTTCCATAACTCACCAAGGACATAAGAAAAATTCACAAGACATTTTAAACTTATTTAATCACCATTTTAATCTTATAATCAAATGTATAAACCATCAAAAAAATTTATTATTTGTTATCAGACTTATATGATATTGAAAATAATGTTAATAAAAACTTACATGAAACATGGGATATTTAATATTGTCATTGAAGAATATTCAATGGGAAATTTAATACCCCATGTAGATTGTTTAATGAAATTTTATCATAAATTTGCATTGAATTTATTCCCATTTTATATCCTTATAATTGTTTTCACTCACTTTAAAAATCATATAGAAATTATTTATACTATTAAAATCCAATCTTTCCTATTTAATATCCAAAAAATCCCAAAATATATAATAAATGTGGAAATTGATATTTTTTAAATATAGATGAATTTTTACAATTTATTTATATAAATCCAAAACATTTTGATGGTAAGATAACCTTAAATTACACCTCAAACATGAATTGAAGAGGGTTGTACTCTAAATTTCAACCTTGTCTTATAAAAGACATCCCTTGAAAATGGATTAGTAAATCTGGTAACCATTTTCTCCTTTGTTAGCATAAATTATAACTTTATTTCTTTTAGTTCTATATTTTAATAAATGAATTGGTACCTTATGCCAATATGAATTTGAATTGAATGAAGTATCATGTTCTTTGATTAAATGATTTTATTTTAATCATTATGCCTAAAGGGTAATGGAATCTCCACTTTAACCTTCCAATTTATTCTGCGTCCAAATCCATTGTGTTGTTTCATGATGTTTTGAAATATATTTAAACCAAAAAAATCCTTCATGTTTGTATTTATTTTATCTTGAAATTCCATGATGCTAGTTACTTCCATGAAATAAAAATACCTAAATTAGAAATTTTACAAAAAAATATTTGTATCTGAATCCACATTATTGTATCCATATGAACAAATAATTCTTTTGTTGTTAGAGAAAATCAAAAAATTTAATATTTTTTTTAATAACATAAAACTCACTCTACACTATCAAGTGTAATGATTTTTGGTCACATTAAAATTTTGTACACAAATTTACAACAAAAATAATGTATGGCCTGGAATTTATCAAGTATACAAGGAATTTAATCCGCATTATATAAATCATTTTATTAACTTTTTTATATTTAAATATTTAAATCATGATTTAAAAAAAACAAACTATAAAAAAATAAGCAATTAATTATCTTGAATTTCGAATTTTAAACCTTTTTATATAATTTATATCATACTTTTTATTGATAAAGAAACATATAATTAATTCCCAATATACTTAAAATCCCATAAATAAATCCAATTCTCTAATTTTTTACATCTCAAATCAATTATTTATTTATAAAAAAACTTCCTCAAACATTATCTTAATCATTTTCAAAAATTACACCATTAACATAAATAATTATAAGTAGATAATTTATATGTTTCTTATATATTTGTAATTATTAAATTTAATTATTTTAAATTATACATCTTTCAAACACATACCTTATGACACCTTGAAGTTGGTATATTATTTACCTCTCAAGTTATATGTTTTATTCAAGGAGAAGGTTACTTTTGAAGGGTTTGCCTCAAAAAATTTCATAGAAAATTATTTAAAAATATTCAATGGTTAGGGGTGGAGGACATAAATTATTCATAGTGTTAGAATTGATTATTTAACTATGGATATTGACCACATGATTCACTTTTTAGGTAGTATATTTACATTGTTTTCCTCTTGGATTAATAATTATGTGTGCCAAATTTACTAACGTATTTTTGATTTATTATTTCATTATAAAAAACTTTATTTTAATCTATTCACCCTCATTAAATACTTTTACTTTATTTGACCGACCCTAGGTCCAGTTTTGAGTGATTTTATGGGGGTTTTCTCTATCTAATAAAGATTATTTATAAAGTAATAGACTGATTGACCTTGGATTAAAGGTAAAGAATGATATGAAATATATATTTTTATCTATCTTATATTAATATTACAAAAACCATAACAATGATTAGTATATGAAAGGAAATAGTTTTTGAAAATGAATAATGATATATGAAGATAGTGATTTATGTATTATATTAAAATCAAGATAATCGAATATCAATCCTCAAGATATTTGGACTTTACATCTACCATAGGTAGTTTTTATCCTTTACCTTTATAGTCTGAATCCACTAATGAATTTTAGATGATGTTTTGAGTTATTAATGGTTATTTATTTTATTATATTTATCAAGTAATTATTAGTTGAAATTGATTTGACAAATCATAATTTTTTTATGCATCGATTAAATTTTTATAAACTCATTGTATTTTATTTGGTCAATAATTATGTAGATAAATAATTTATTTGTACAATGAAGATGGATTTTGTGGATTATCATAAAATTCCATACTTGGATTAAAAAAAGAAATTTAATTTTAAATCTTGTTTGAATATATATTTTTGAGTATTGAAAAAATTATTTTCAAAGGTAAAATTGTTTTAGAAGAAAACATTTTTTATAAAATTAATGAAATATTGACATGAGTAATAAATATAATTGGAGAAATACATAAATAGATGGGTCATGAAAGATAGATGAAAGTTATAATATAACATAGGAGGGTGAGACTATAGAAATATCAATGGGATTTGTAAAGACTCTAACATGACCTTAACATAATTTAATGTTCATATATAAATATTATAAAAATTAAATTCCCAAAACATATTAATATTAGAGTTTTATAGGATTAGAAAATAAATTACATAACAAGTAACACCCATATTTTCATTTTTAGGTACAAAATATAATAGATATTTATTTTATTTTTTCTTCTCAGTTTTGAGTTTTATTTTATTGAGTTTATAAATTTGTTGTGGGGGGGGGGAGGTAGTCCCATAGTTAGTGAATGGTCTATGAAAATGGTATAACACACTTATAAAAGGGGTTTTATAACTTTCTAGTGACACGTGCATGGTAGTTTAAAAAATTCCTAAACTCTTTGGCCAAAATTTGTAACTTCTCCAAGATTCTAGAACTATTGACATAATTAGTGCATGATTTCCCAAATTGTATGGAAAAACTGCATGACATACCCAAAATTAAAAATTTGGAAATTAAAACTTTTCCCTTGACCTATTTATACCCCATATTGACTCTTTCATTCCCTATTCAAATTTTCTAGACCCCTTTTCCATCAACTATTGACCCCCTTTAACCTTCCTCCCATGTGTTTTCTTCTCCTAGATTCATAAAATGATCTCTAATATAGTGGTCCCTCTACCTCTACATCATAATAATATTCCTTTATCTTGGATTTTATTCCTCCCATGTAGTGACGATGTATTATTAATCCAATTTTACATTGGAAATTTCCTATTTTATGGTTCTACATTTGATTATTAGGACCCCTTCTTAAATATTTTGCTTTTAATCAGAAAAAGGTATTCAATTGATTTTCAATAGGTGAACCTATTACAATTTCTTTAAATTTTGATCCGTAAATTCTTTAATTATTTTTATAAAATTTTAAATGATATTAATTTTATATTCGTTATATTAATGGGCCTTCAATGATTATACCTTGACACTTTATTTGGTTTTATAATTATATTAAATATTGTTGTTTAAAGGTTATTAAAAATATTGGTTAAATATCATGCCTAAAATGTGTTTTATGAAATGAATAATCTTGTTTCTCTTATATTTTAATGGAATTTCCTTCATGTTAAGTTGGAAATATATAATTTTAATTTATTAAAACATTCATTACTTAAACACTAATAAAATAAATGATGTTTGGACATATATGAATTTTATTGAAAAAATTAATTTTTAAATCATTTGGTGCGTAGGAGAAATCCTAGGGAGGTTATGTTATATTTTAGTGAAACTAACATGGGACATGGTTATACCTCTAAACATGTTCATTGTTTTGACATGGATATATTATGGGAAAATACTTCTAATAATTGATGATAACTCAGATACCTAAAAATTTAAATACCATTAAACGTCTTTGGTGTATCCTATGATTCTTTACATTTGATACTTGTATTCTATGGTGGACACTTTTTTTATATTATATAAAAGGTACATGTGATTATTCTTTTTGTGTATTTTAGAACTATAATTACTTGGATTTCTTTATAAAGGTATTTATTAGAGTGAATGGTAAAATACCTCTAGTATTGTTTTTTACACCATATATAAACCTTATGGATATATTTAGATATTTTTTTAAATGATACAAAAAATTATAAAGATATTATTGGAAGTAGTGGATAATCGTGATATCTTGGATTACCATTAGAGGAGGTGACATGTTAGGATATGACCCTTATGATAAATGGAAATGGGTATAAACTGTTTTCGTTTTGTCATAATTTTTGGTTGTTTGTTGAATCATCCTACTTGATCGACTTCATCGGTTTGACATAATGTTTCCCCCTTTTTGATCCATTTTTTATCATATTGTGTGTTTATTCTTGATTTTTTTGACAATTCTATAATGTTATTATAGTTTCTTCCTCTTATCATTATGGAATGGTTTTTATTTTGAGATTTTATTTACACTATTTTATGGTTGTAAAATTTTATTTTTTTAGTTTTGATATTTGGATTCATGACTCCTGGATATATGGAAGAGAAATTTTGGTTTCTCAAGAAAAAACCCATCATTATCATTTAACTCATTATTGGGAAATTGTTTCTAAAAGAATATTTCTCAGTGCCCAATAAATAGTTTTAGGATCTGGTGATTAGGAATTCCATTCAGGAAGTTTCATGGTTCATATTGAGTAACATGTTATGGTTACCTTGGGTTGAATCAATACATAATAGAACTTACACTTTTCCATTAGGTGGGAACTTTTTGTCACTAAATCAGTCTCTTAAATGAAAAAATTTCTTAATTAAAAACCAATCACTATAACTTAATTTTTGGACATTATTATTTTTAATAACCATCCTTTGAACGTGTAACATTCATGAGAAAATGTTGGATGATAATATAAATAATAGTAATGTCTATAAAAATGGAATAATAATCATTATGGCAAGGAAATACATTAAATTTTGGAAAATTTTTTTTTATAAAATTATAAACAATAAAATCACATAAGGTCACAAAATTACATTAAATATATAAAAAAAATCTAGTGGTCATTTAAATGAAATAAAAATATTTCCATATAAAAAACTTATAAGAAAAAATTGGTAAATAGAATATTCATTAAGGTTTATTAGGACATTATATTCAAATTATCTATAATCACTCATAATCACCTATTATCACCAAAAATTAAATAACATAATCAATTAATTCCTGTATTACTTCTGTAAATATTAAATTATTATCAAATAAATTTAGGTTTACATCTTGGTCACAACCATAATCATATATAATGTATAATTACACTATCATGAATAAAATATATATAATATTACATTTCAATCCATAAATAGTAGCATTTAAGTTAACACCGATGAATAAAAAGAAATGGATAAACCAATTCCCTTTTGAACATAAATTAAAATAGAAACATAGAATACTAATTAGTAAAAACCAATAAGAATATTATAAGGAGAATTCTTAGGAAAATATAGTGACATATTTGGGGAAAAAATTTCAAAACATTTAAAGGATATAATGAAACACCTTAATTAATTATTTGTTGCTTTTATGTGACTATTACTATATAAAAAAATTATAAAATATTTTTATCTATTAAAACCATAAAATTATTTTATTATATAATTAAATATGTTTATTTTTATTCATTTTATATGATGTTTGAATCAAATTTAATGTTCTATATCTATGGTATTTGTTTATTGATAGTCATTGTAGTTCAAAATTCCATCACTTTAAAATTATGTGTTATCACTACTTAAGAGTTAAAAAATACACATCAAATGTTATTATAGATTATAATATCTATATTAATTATGTATTCTACTTAGTTTTTAAATTATATTTCCCATATATTGTTTAATAATAAATTAGGAATTTCTTAAATTCTACTTTTATAATGTGCGACATATATTTAAGTATATGTATCATTTGTGGAGATGATACAATGTAATGATGGAAATATACTCATATAAATGAGATAATTAATCATTATCAGTGATTTAACACCCCTAAAAATCGATTTATATGAAAATAAAAAAACCTTAATTAAATAAATCCTTAAAATTACTAAGTTGAGACTTAATCGACAAACTTTTATATAATTTATAGAAGTATATATCCAAAATGAGTAATAACTTTCATTCAATATGGATTTAACGTAATAATACATGAATATTAATACCCTATAAATGAGTGGAATATCTATCCTACAAGCTTCTTAAAATGGAATTAATGAAAAGAGATGAAAATGAAAGGAAAATAAAAGAGAAAATGAAGTCAAACTAAAATTTATGCATAATAGAGTTAATATTTTTGGGGTTTATCCTTTAGGAATGAAGAATAATGGATTTAAAACTAGATTTTGGACATAATAGATATTTAAAATATATTTTATACGTACTGAAAAAGAAAAAACATAAAAAATTATTCAAATTAAAAGAGAAAGGTAAATCATACGTTTTTTTATCTTTAAAATGACTACCTTGATTGAGTTGTTTTCATTAGAAATAAATTATAAAGAGTGTAAGAAATATAATTAGGGAAAATTTAATTGTATATTAATATATTAATTGAGATAAACACATAAATAAAATTAGTGATTTTATAATAGAGAGGAAAATCCATATTTAAAGATAATATTTAATACCATTTTCACCAATATTCATTCCTTCTGGGTTAAGAATATAATTTTTTAGTGGAAATTCACTCATAAATGGTCAATTTAAGATAGATTATAGCCTTATTCATCCAATTTTGTCATATTAAAATATTTTAGGATTCATATTAATTTATAAATCATTTGTATAAATAGAGTCCCCTCTTTGAAGAATTTTCAAGGTTATAATTATAATTTGAGGTTACAAATAACTAGAAAATTATGGAATTCAAGTTATTAAATTTATATAAATTATATATAATCATATTTATAACCTTGAAATAAAATAATGTCATATCCTATCCATTTTTTTAGAAAATCACTATTTTTAACTTTTTTCATGCTTTGTAAGCACCGCATCAGCATTGATAAGTATTTTCATATCTATCATCATATAAAACATAATTTAAATTAGGTGGATAAATTTTATATGATATTTTAGTATCTTATCATGTAAAATATGTTACATAAGATTATATAGTGTTTTATATTATTTTCCAAAAAAAATGCTATAATAATATGTAAAATTCCGTTTGAATTCATATTCTTATTTTAAATGGAGTTCAAATGTATTTCTCAAATTTTAACTAAATTTAATTATTATATTAATGTTATAAATAATGGTTTTATGTATATATATTAATTTTGTATGTTTTATACATTTCTTATGTTTTCCATTAAATTCTATAATTTTACGTTATTACTCAACCTATAATTAAATGGAATTTGAGTATTTAACTTTTAAAAAATAATGTTTTACATTTATAATATTCTAAAATATTCCATACATTTATTTATTATCATAAATTATTATGAATATTTATAAATTAATTAGTAATATAATTAAATATTTATTCAAACTCTAATGTTTGAAAATAGAATTCAAATTCAATTGTATCATTCAACTAATAAACAAACTAAATGAGAATATTGACTTCCAAAATCAATTCATTTACTAATTTGAAAAAATTAAATTGTAAAAAAATATAATTTATAAACTCTTAGAATAATTTTTAATAGAATCATTGATTATACATTAAATATACTATTTACTTTCATACCTTATTATTTATAATATTTTTAATCAAATACATTCCACCTATTTTTGACATAAATTTTCAGAATATTCTATTCATTTTATTATAAAAAATATGTAATTAATAATGAATAAAATTTTAAATAATAACCCTAAATATGTTTTAAAAAATAGATACTTCTTATTTAACTGAAAATTGCATTATTCATTCATACCATGCCATGATATTTTTATAAGATTATAAAAAATTAAAATATCATTATAAATTCTAAAAAAAATATTAATATCCATAAATATTATAATTAAATAAATTGGATAAAATAAAATTATTCAACCTTTCTTCAAATAAACATTTAAGTGATAAAATAAACACCCACAAATATATATTCTTTTAAGTAACTATGCTTAATAGACAATTATTGAAAATATAAGTCTATAGAATATATATTTGAAATACACAACTAAAAATATTATTTAAAATATTTTTAATATTACATTATCATCCTTAAATAAACTACATCCTTAAAATTTTTACAGATTAAATATATGTGGATAATTTTGTTTCATGGCTTCTCCAAAATCCCATGCTTCTTCATCATCAATATTATTGTTTCCACAAAACCGTAACCAAACAAGTTACCTTATTATAGAACACTTTGTAACTTCAATCAAGAATATGAATTGGTTTTTCCTTAAAAGAAAGATATTACTGGAGACATATTACTTTATGGATTAATATATGATATGCATTAGGTATAAATTTCATGAAAAGTAACATGAAACACATTATATTATAGAGATAAACTTAAAGAAATGGCTACTTGAAAATCCATTGATTCCACTTTATCCAAATTATTCTATAGGCCAATAAATCATGGGATTAATTTTAATCTATTACCAAAACACATCAAACCATTTTATAGATATATTTTAACGAAAATTTGATTTTATACATAAAAAAACATCCTTACTTTGATTATATATGTTATTTTTATCAACTTTTTTCTTCTCAAATATAATGCTGAATCACTTTCACTTTCTCAATCATAACTTCTCTAATTCAAGTCCTACCAAATTACTCTCTCTTATTTCATCCCAACAAGAATAATATTGTAACCACATTATATAAAATGATTATAAAGGTTCCATATTGATAATAAAATAAAAACTATTACTATTATAACATTCAACCAAGGTTAGATATTGTCCCCAATTTCCTTGAAAATGAAATGGATAATCCAGAATAATATACTCCAAATATTGAATTTTTCAATTTGATAAAACATCAGTTTGGGTAATAAAAGATATAATGAAAATTAATTTAGTACCTAATGAATTTTGAAGACCCTTCCAAGAATTAGATGTAGATTGTTGATCATGATTAAAGAAAATAGAAATATTAACTCCATGTAACATTACTATATCTTTAATATAGATACAGAACGTTGATCCAAAGACATATCATCGTTAATATAATGAAAATTAGTAAATTCATGAAAATGTTAAACAATAATCCATATTAAATCATTACTTTGAGATATATTTGAAAACCCTATAATGTAATAGATTTATATATATTCCAATATACATTATAAAATTTATAATGGATGAATAATTCTTTTTAGTTGATGTCATTTAGAAAAAATATATCTTTTAATATATTAATATGTATTTATAGTACATGGATGAATTGAATATGGAGTTCTGTCAGACCTACATAATAATTTATTTATTTAACTAATAGTTTTTCATGAAAAAACCCCATGGAAACACATCTATGGTTAGAAGAAGATATAAGAGTGACCCCCAAATACCACCATTAATAGACCCTATAATGGTGACTGGCTCTGAGTTCTATTTCCACATGAATGGGTGGAATTACCCTCTTAATTTCCAAGAGGAAAGAATAAAACCAATTATCAACACCCAAGAATTCCCATATAAAAAATATTGATTCTCGAAAACCAATTTCAACTACATGTAATTCATTATAAAAGTTAAATACACTTAGGAATGAGATTAAAAAGTTTGTTTCACCCTTTGAAGCTATCCAAGATACCCAAACAACATATTCTGTCCTTCTTGGATTATCAGGAAAATAGTTAACAAACTTTTGGTGGTGTAATTAATGTAAAGTAATCAGTAGGTCTATATTTAAATAAAATTAAATATACATAAGAAATAAATTTATAGGATAGTCATTCATGGAAACCTATATGAAATAAAATTGTGTGTGAAAATAGATAATTGGAGTAATACATAGATATTGTATGTTTTTATTAGTATCACCTATAGTTGTCTTTTAATTTCACAAAAAAACTCATCATAAGTAAAGAAAATCCAAATTTTTAAGAATTTATAATAATCAATGTGGTTATATAGAATGTAACATCAATAAAAAATAATAATTACATATAAAAAATGCTATCATAATATTGAAAATCATAATATTATATTGATATTTTGGGAAGCCTAACTCTCAACATGTTCCAATCATCCCATCATCACATCTACGAACCACATGCAACCATAATATCACATCTCTACACGCTATAAAACTATATAATCACATTCCTTCATCCCATGCAACTACATAATCACAAACCTACACCCCACACGACTATATAATCACATCCCTACACCTCGTACACCCAAATAATCATATTTCTTCTCCCCGTATAACCACATTATCGACAAATTTATGCTAATGCTTGATACTCTATATATCAATACAGACCAAAAATCATCAAGCCATCATAAGAAGAGGATATGCATACATGTCAAAATTAATATGTCATGACCCATAGTTAACTTCATTCATCATAACCTTAGGATATTACAACCCACATATTTAAATATATTATTGTAAAACCATATGGAATTACAACCCAAAGAATATAAAAACATAAAATAAAGAGGGTAAACATAATGTCGTACAATAAATAAAAGGTAAAAAAACCCATATAATTATGTTGATAATAGTAATAAATAATAATATGAGAAATACTAAATATAAAAGAAAAAAATGATATATTCCCAATAAGAAACCACAATAATTTAATAAATGCATCAATACAATACATATTATGGGAAATATAGGTAGAGTTATATGTAGTGAATTACAATCCAAAAATTTTATTTTGACAATGACATATCCATTAGATGATTCTACAAAACCTATTTTATAAAAAATAAAATATTATGTTATTATATTATTTATTATTTATAATTAACTCTATTGTGATTAATTCTCTACCAACTTCCTCTAATGAATTTAAACATGTTCATTTTAATTATAATATTCCATTATTTATTCCTTTCATTAATAATTTTAAGCAACCAATTAATTAATCTATGTTTATAGGACACAACCAAAGTTTAATATTCCATCACACTAGTTATCATTAATATTCCTCAACTCTAAGAATTAACTTCATTGATATTCTAAAAATTCCTTTCATTCCTTAATTATAACCTCTCTTGAAATACTTCTATTTCTTAAATTGTGAATACAATTTATTATATTACGATTTTCTTCATATAATTTCCCACTAATATTTATTATTTTATCACTACCATCCCTACTTAATAAAGTATATCATGATTACATAATTTCAATTAAGGATATTAATCTACAAAAGAAAATATATTCTAGTATATCATAAATACCACCACGTAACAAAAATAAAAATAAAATTTTATTTAATGTCATAAAATATACATGGGATGAAGATATTCATCAATTTATAAAAAATACCACTTTAATGAATATTAATACTAGGCTATTATAAGGAGTGTGACTTACAATAATTTTTTTGAATATTATTATTTTTTCTTCATTTCCATTTCAAGAGTAACCCCATTTAAAATGCATAGTTTCATAAAATTTGAGGCACATATAAATTTGAATAAACAATATAAAATAACATAAAAATGTTTTAACCAATCATAATCACCATTCCATATTCATCTTAATTATACTATGTTTCTAACAACCCTGCTATTTATTACATACTTAAACATGATTTATTACACACAAAATTCACTTGATACAACGTAAAAGATTGAGAGGTCTAGTGTATTTGGGTCTTAGGAACATTAAATAACATCTATAAACATAGAATGAAACATCTTATTGAAAAATTATTTTACACGAACACTACATTCCCTCATACTTATCATTGCGTGGGATAACCTGAGGACAAGCATAAGAAAAGGGTGAGCTATAAAGCTTAATAAGGGAGTAAATAAAGTATAACAGAATAATACAATACATGTTAGGAAATAGGCATATCAATGGAGAAAAAAAGAAACATGAACATAAAATCATGATATACCATGATTATCATGACATGTAAATGTGGCAACAACACTTAACACGGAATTAGCATAAGCCAAGGCTCATGGAACATCAAGAATGATTAAACCATCATTGAATTAGAATGAGTAAATCCTAATTTCACTTGCATTAGCATGAGTAAATCCTCATTGCAATTAATGTAGTATGATAGTAATCTTTACCCAATGCATTGGAGTGCTATCAGGGAATACCCATCTTAAACATTTTATTTAGTTCATAAGTGTGCCATATGAATCATACAACACGGAATCATTCAGAAAAATCATTTATTCCATGATAAAGGAATGTGTAATAAATACATGAAACTATTTAAACAATAATTAAATATTCATAAAATTGAATACCCTTGATAGAGAAATGGGCTTGTTATTCACTACACAAAGACTTTGTCTTGGAAAATTGCGGTGCAATTTCGGTAGCATAACAGAGTGACATAAAAATTCATAAAAATGGTTGATGATAGATAAAGGGGTGTCTAATAATATGTTAATGAAATTGAAATTAATAAGATCATATAGATACATGTCCCAATAATTTTAATGGAATTTATATTCTTGATACAAAAGAATTTATTTAATGTAAATGAGAAGGGAGAAATTCCTTACTGAATTTCTGCATGGTAACATGTGTACATCGGAGGAATTAATGAGAGAGAAAGGGGTCTATCATTAATATAACATAGTAAAGGAATTATGAGGGAGATGTTAAATCATACCCCAACATTTGGAATTGAAAATAAAATGGTATAATAACATAATGAAATTTGGGAAAAAATGAGAATGGAAGAAATCACTTACTTGGATGTGTGATCCCAAGGGCTTGAGAAAGGCCTGAGAGAGGATTCTTGGGATCTTGGGTAACATTGGTAGGATTATAGAGAGAGTATGGAATATTATGGATTAAATCCAAAGGCTTAAAGTGAAGAGTAAGTGGGAGATTGGGTGGGTTTATTTAGGAAAGTAGTGGGAATTCATTATTATTTAGGTTTGGGACACCACACATTAAAAAAATCAAATCCAAAAACCAGACCTTGGGTTTTGAAAAACGTTTTTGAAAAAGGGGAGTGGAAAATAATATTTTATAAGTCCAATGCCCAAATTTCATAAAATAATAGGGTTGGTTATGTGGAGGTGAGTCACACTCTCAAGGAAAACAATTTAAAACGCTAAAATGTTTTATAAGTCTTAGAGGGTACACTTAGGATTTGTAAAACAAATAAAATAAATCTAAAATAAAATTATTTTAAGGGTAAAATATATATATTCCAAACATATCATTTATAGTATTTTATAACATCATTATTGGGTCATTATGATTTCATAAAACAAATTATATATTTAAACAGTATTTAATTTTTACCCAAAGATTCGATTGTCTCAGAAAATTATGAAAAATTAACCATTGGATAATTTTGACATCCTGATTCCAAATATAATATGCATTTTTTCTAAATAATTTTCTAAATATATGAATTTTCACTATTAAAATAAAACCGACATTTATCAAAAAATAATGGGTATTGAAAAAAAAACAGCTTTGAAACCTTGATAAAAATTATAATTTTATTCATAAGAATTATATGATAATTTATAATTAAGAAAAATTAATTTAATAATATTTATTTTTAATATTATTTAATTCACAAATCCATTAATTTATCAAAATAGATTACTTAGTTGAGTATTAACTAAAAATACTATTTGTTCTTTAAAAACTATTTACAAAGTAACAATAATTAAGTGAATGTATATTATTTATTATATACAAAAATAATACACATAATCATAGTGATATGGTGTTGTCACATAACCCCTTATAACACCCGCATAAGACCGAATGGTAAGGTGTGCGATGGTGACAGACTCTTGGGATGGCTTAGATAACATTGCTCGGGTGGTAATCTCAATCAACTTCCACATATCTCGTAGGCCATTCCATTCGAACATAACATGTTGAAGCTCAGCTTGAACTTAGTCAAGAGAAAAACCTAATGATGCATCCTCCTTTCTAAGCTCTGAAAAATGTCCTTCATATGGGGAAAGTCTACTGGATGAGGCCTTCAATTCCTTTGTCTGAGTAAAATGGATTTGTTAGATCCCTATATTTATACTAATCAAGTGATCCCTATTCAACAACTATATTAGCAATGGTCAAAATTCTTAATAGTATTTTAAAATCAAAAAACATAACACCAATGAAGTTCAAATTTTATATATCCATTTTACATAATAATTCATTTTATTAGATCAAGATGAATTTTCATTAATGAATGTTTGGGTCGTTACAATATTCCCCCCTTAAAAAATTTCACCCTCGAAATTTCTTATTCCCGCACTTAATCAAATACGGGTAACTCTACTTCATCACTTTCTCCGATTCACACATTTCTTCTTTAAACTTGTGGTTTTTTCATAACACTTTCATGATGGGATTGTCTTATTTCATAGAACTTTTTCTCTATGATCTAAGACCTTCACTGGTCTCTCCTCGTAAAAAATCTCATTCTATAATTGTACTACCTCTTAAGATAGTACATGTGAAGGGTCTAGTATGAAATTACTTAGGAGGGATACATGAAAGACATCATGTACTTTGGCCATGGTAGGTGGAAGTTCTAGTCGATAGGCCACAACTTTGACATTATCAATAATCACAAAGGCGAAGATGTACCTAGAACTTAATATCCCTTTCTTTCCAAACCTCATTACCTTCTTCCACGATGATATGTGTAGAAATACATTGTCTCCAACTTTTAACTCAATGTCCCATCGATGGTTATTTTTTAACTCTTCTGTTGAATTTGGGAACCATGATATGCTGTTGAATGGTTATCACCTTCTCCACCATTTCTTCGACCATTTCAGGTCCTCGAAACTTACGCTCACTTACTTCATCCCAACATTCCAGTGTTCTACACCATTTCCCATAAAACGGCTTCATAAGGAGCCATTTGGATGCTTGAGTAGAAACTGTTATTTTTTGAGAAATCAACAAGAGGAATATGTTGATCCCATCCTCCTTTTAAGGCCATTAAGCATGCTCTAAACATATCCTTAAGTGTTTGGATATTCCACTCATATTGGACATCAGTTTGAGGATAATAAGCCGTACTGAAGTTCATCTTAGTATCCAGAGCATGTTAAAGAATCTTCCAAAATTTAGAGGTTAATATTATATCTCCATCGGATACAATATATAATGGTACTCCATTAATCTTTACCACTTCCCTGATATATATTCATGCTAGTTGATCTAATGAGAAATCCTCCCAAATATAAATAAATTGTGTATCCTTGGTAAGACGATCCACAACAATCCAAATAAAATTGTTTCCTTTGGATGTATTTAGAATTCCAATGACAAAGTCCATGGTGATGTTCTCACATTTCCATGATGGTATGGGTAATGGTTTCATCATCCTCTTAGACTTTTGCCTCTCATCCTTCACTTGCTGACACACTATGTATACTCAGCGATCTCCTTCTTTCTGTTACCCCACTAATAATGATCTCATAGATCTCAGTACTTCTTTGTGTTTCTTGGGAGAATAGAGAAATTCATACTTTGTGCATCATCCAAAAGTTCCTTCTTTAGATCTGGACTTGATGGAACACATAGTATTTTCCCAAATATCATTATTCCTTCTTCATTAACATTTAAATTTGATGATTTTCCTTTTTTGATAGCTTCCACTTTCCTATGAATTACCACATCATCCTTTTGATCATCCTCTAACTTTTCCAACAGAGATAGTTGAGAAATCATTTGTGAAAGGATTGATGATTTTACCTTTTTTATGATTACCATGTCCATATTCATCAAATCTATGATGATTGGATCAATTTAAATTCTCATCAATGATAGAATTGTTGTGTCCTTTCTACTTAGAGAATCTGCCACCTTGTTCTCTTTCCCAGGGTTGTAATGGATTGAGCAGTCATAGTATTTGATCAGATATAACCATCTTCATTACCGTATGTTCAACTATTTATTTGTGAATATATAATTGAGGCTTTTGTGGTCTTTATATGTTTCACACTTCCCACAAAAGAGATAATGCATCTAAATTTTTAAATCAAATATCCTTACAGAAAACTCCAGATCATGTGTTGATAGTTCTTATAATTAACTTTCAATTGAATTGAAGCATACACAATGACTTTGTCATTTTTCATCAACACATAGACGAAGCCCTTCTTTGAAGAATCACCGAGTACAACAAAAATTTCTCCACTTATGGGTAATTTGAGAACAAGCACAATGATAAGCCTCATTTTCATCTCCTTGAAGCTCTATTCACATTCATCACTCCATGAAAACTTAACTCCCTTCTGAGTTATACTGGTAAGAGGGTTTGACAATCATGAGAAATTTCTCCCAAACTAGAGGTAATATCCATCTATACCCAATGATCTACGAATATTCGTTACCTCTTTGGGTCTCATCCATACCACTATATCCGTTTTCTTCGAGGGATACACAAATATACCATTTCTTGTGATGATATGGCCCAAGAATGAGACCTCCTTCAACCAGAACTCACACTTTCTGTACTTTTCATAGAGATTTTCCTTTTATAAGGTCTCTAGTATAGTTCTTAGATTCTACTCATGATCCTCATTGGTTTTGGAGTATATTATAATATCATCTAAAAATAATACCAAAAAATTTTCAGGGTAATCTCTAATGACTCTATTCATCAAGTACATGATGATTTCTAGAGAATTAGTGATTCCAAAAGGCATTACTATGAATTCATAGTTCCTGCATCTTTTACAAAAAGTAATCTTAGGAATATCTTCCTTCTTCACCCTTACTTGATAATATTCAGACCACAAATCCACCTTGTAAAATTATTGCGATCCTTACAGCTTATCGAATAAGTAATCAATTCGTGGGAGTGGATGCTTCTTCTTTATCATGATTTTTTTAATCTCATGATAATCAATGCAAAGGTGCATTAACCCATACTTCTTCTTGACATAGAGGACTGGTAGACCCCATGGGGAAGCACTTGGGTATATAAACCCTTTATCCAGGTTCTCCTATAGTTGTTTCTTCAGCTACTCAAGTTATACAACAGCCATTATATATGGAGTTTTGGATATTGGAAACACCCCAGGTATAAGATCAATTGATAATTTAACATCTATTCTAGGAGGAAGACCAAACAATTCCTTGGAAAACAATTCATCAAATTCCCTCTCAATAGGCATGTCTTCAAGTACGGTTACTTCTTTAGACTCAAGCATATGATCCAAATACGCATGATCACAGTGCAATAATATCCATGCTTGAGATGATGGTGCTAAAGAAGATTCATCTTCCTCCTTTAACTTGTATAGAATCTGCGGTTGATTAACCATATGGAGAGTGATTTCTCTCTCATGTAAATTTATGTTGGCTCTATATAAGGAATGTAAATCAATGCCAAGCATTGCATCAAATTATACCAGAGGTAGTATGATGTGGTTCTATAGGATTTTTAATCCACCAATTATGATAGGGAGTAGTTATATTCAGGGGATGCAATGATTTTCCCATTTTATGTACTCACCAACATCATTACTTCCATGATTTGTGGTGGTGTTGGGATTGTTCTACTATACATTATAGATACAATAGAATGCGTAGAACCAAAAAAAAAGTAAATTCTCTATTATTGAATGAATATCTAGCGTACTAGTTACCACTTTGTTTTCGGGGTTCACTTATACTATAGTGATGGAAAAATATTTCTGTTTCTTCCTTAGAGGTTGTTGGTTTCCCTTAAAAACCCTTGGATTCGAGCAATTATTTGCAACATTATCTGGTTGTTTACAGTTGAAGCAATGAAAAATGCGTTGAGGATAGAATGGAGCATTACTATCCTATGTCGTGACTGCGGGTTTTTCATTATAATATTTAACAACTAGGTTCCCTTATCTCTTACACCTAAAGCATTTTCTTGTCCCCTTCAATAAATATCCTGGGTGCTTCTTTCCACACCTTTGCAAAGTGGGGCACTGGATTCTATTAGAACCATTGGTTTTATCCATTGGACTTATAGAATGGAATTCCACCTTATAACTCTTATCCCCATTATACCTCTGAGATTCACAGATCTTCATTTCTACCTTGAGGTCACATCAAACAATTTCCTCATTACTGTCGAAGTCACAGATCTCCAAGGATTTCTGCTTGCTATGTTTCATCCCACCAAAGAACGGTCAACATTGTATTCAGGGGTAACAATAAAGCCGAAGGTGTATTGTGAAAGACTTTTAAAGTTTACATCACATGCTCCGATGGATTCATCATCTTTTTTTCTTGAGGTCAAGGAAGTCCCTATCCATCTTAAGATGGAGGGTACAAGGAAAATATTTATCCAGAAACATTTTCTGGAAATCCATCCATTCCAACGTATTGATCTCATCCTCAAGATTCATATTTTTGATCAATGTCCACTATTTATCAGTTTGACCCTCCATACTATATGAATCCAGAGTAACATTTTCTTGTTCAGAACATTGACGGATGGAGAAGATATTTTCAATGGAGTTGATCCATTGTTCGATGATCAAGGTATCAGAAGATCCATTAAAAGTAGGAGGCCTTTATCTCTTGAAGCTCTTGATAGTGAATTGTTTTTTATTAGGGGGGGGGGGGGTTGAATGTTTTTCTTGACCCATGTTTCTATTAAAAGTGTGAGTTAAATGAGAGAGTATCGTGATAATGTTTGCGATTCCGACTCCCATGGTATTGGGCATCTCATATGAACAGTCATTAGATTGATCTTCACATCAGATATTAGCCCGAGTCCTCCTATTATTGGACATTGGCTAGAATAAAATGAATTTTAGGGGTAACACATAAAGGGTAATCCAAGGATAAAATAGATAACTTATAAATAGATTTTTCTTCCTTAACTTATGAATCTATGGGCTTTAATATATGTTATTCATGATATACTTTCTAACATATATTCTTAGGGGAATATTTTTTAATTCCCTTGACAATGGTTCATACTAAGATTGTGAATTTACTAAAGCATATCCCCCAGGAGTGTCGTAACCAAGAGTGAAGCAAGACCCATTTTCATGTACCAGGATATCGTAGGTCAATCCCGAAACTCCTTGTCGGAGTTTTTACTCCTAGGTACATCTATTCCAGAGCCACCTCTACCTG
The DNA here is from genome assembly GCA_963277665.1 of Viscum album. NCBI lineage: Eukaryota > Viridiplantae > Streptophyta > Magnoliopsida > Santalales > Viscaceae > Viscum > Viscum album. Next base: position 874,974,118 of record OY728160.1, on the reverse strand, counting down.
ATCATATCCATACATGGATGTATTTTATTGATAAACCACCTACTCAAGGCTCAAAATAATTTAGGTATGTTTTTATTATACTTATTCTTGTCTCTAAGTCTTTAGTACGGATTTCTAATTCTAATCCCAAAAATAACTAATCCGATCCTCTGATACAAACTATAACAACCATGTTCTTTATTATATACATAAACGTGATTTATTACATAAAAACATCACTTGACACAACACAGAAGATTGATAGGTCTAGTGTATTTGGGTATTATGAACATTACATAACAACTTAAAACATAGAATGCTATATATTATTGAAACCTTATATTACATGATAACTACATTCCCTCTAACTTAGCATTTCATTGGATAACTTGAGGAAATGAATAAGAAATGGGTGAGCTATAAAGTCCTGTAAGGGACTAAACAAGTTATATAATGATGAATACAATACATGTTAGGAAATAAGCATATTAATGGAGCATAAAATAAACATGAACATAAATGCACGATATAGCATGATTATCATAACATAGAAATGTGGAAACAACACTTAAATGTAATTAGCTTGATTCTAGGCTCATTGAACATGGAGAATGAGTAAACCCTCATTTCACATGAAGTTATCATGAGTAAATCCTCATTGAACTTGAATTATCTTGATTAAATCCTCATTTCACTAGATTTATCATGATACCAATCTTTACCCAATGAATTGGAGTGCTATCAGGGCACACCCTTCTTAAACATTTCATTTCATGCATAAGTGTGGCACATGGATCATACAACATAGAATCATTCAACATCATCATTTATTACATGATAGAGGAATGCGGAATGCATACATGAAACTCATTAAACAATAAGTAAATGTGAATAAGGGTGAATATATTTGATAGAGAAATGGTTGTGGTATTCACAACATAATGACTTTGTCTTCGAAAATAGTGGTACAATTTCGGTAGCATAATCACATGAAATAAAAATTCATAAAAATGGTTGATGAGAGAGAAAGGCGTGTTTCATCATATTTACATTAAATGGACAGTAATGGGATCATATAGATACATGTCATAATAATTTTAATTGAATTTAGATTCATGATACAAAAGAATTTCTTGAATTTAAATGAGAAGAGAGAAATTCCTTACGGAATTTCGTCATGGTAACAGGTGAACATGGGAGGCATTAATGAGAGATAAAGTGGGTATCTCATTACTCAAACATTAAGAGGGATGTATGGGGGAGGTGCTAAATCATAACCCGACATTTTTAATTTAAAATAAAAGGGAATAAAAACAAAATTAAATTGGGACAAAAATGAGAAAGGAATAAATCCCTTACTTGGAAGTGTGATCCCAAAGGCTTGGGAGATTCTTATTTGGAGCTGGGGGAACCTTGGGAGGATTCTAGAGATAGAACGTCAGAGGTTGGATGAACTACAAAGACTTTTCATAGAGATTCTTGTTTCTCAATGTTCTGGTACAGTTCTTAGATACTCTTTAAGATCCTCTTCGGTTTTTGAGTATATTATAATATCATCTATAAAGACTACCAAAAATTTGTCAAGGTAATCACTAAATACTCTATTTATCAAGTCCATAAAGATTTCTAGAGCATTAGTGTGTCCAAAATTCATTACTATGAATTCATAGTGCCCGTATCTTGTATGAAAAGTAGTCTTTGGGATATCTTCCTTCTTCACCCTTACATGATAATATCCCAACCGCCAATCCACCTTGGATAATTATTGTGATCCACACATCTAATTGAACAAGTAATCAATTTATGGGAGAGGATACTTGTTCTTTATCATGATTTTTTTATGCTTACGATAATTTACTCAAAGGCACATTGACCAATCCTTCTTCTTGACGAAGAGGACTAGTGCACCCCATGGTGAAGCACTTGGGAATATAAACCCTTTATCCATATTCTTGTGTATTTGTTTCTTTAGCTTCTCAAGCTCTAAAATATCAATTATATACAGAGTCTTGGATATTTGAAATTCCCCAGGTACATGATCATTTGAGAATTCAACATCTCTTCTCAAAGGAAGACCATGCAATTTATCGGGAAACACTTCACCGAATTCCCTCACAATAGGCATGTATTCATGGACTTTTTCTTCCTTAGACTCAGGCATCTGAGCCAGATATGCATGCTCATAAGGTAATAATATCCATGCTTAATATGATGGTGCTAAATAATATTCATCTTCCTCCTTTCACTTGTATAGAAGTGGGGGTTTATTCAACATAAGGAGAGTGATTTCCCTCTCACATCAATTTATGTTGGCACTATACAAGGAAAGTCAATCCATGACTAGAATTGAATAAAATTACACTATAGGGAGTATGAAAAGGTTCTCCGGGAAGTTCAATCGACTAATTATGACATGGGGGAGTTCTATTCATGGGATGCAATGATTTCCCCATTTTCCATACTCACCAGCATCTTTACTTCCATGATTAGTGGTGGTGTTGGGATTATTCTACTAAACATTCAAGATATAGAAGAATGAGTAGAACAATAATAAAAATGTAAGTTCTCTATTATTTAATGAATAACTAGCATACCTGTCACCACTTCGTTGTCAGTGTTCACTTCGGTGGTAGTGACAGAAAAGGATTTCCCTTACTTCTGTGGAGGTTGTGGGTTGCCTCTAAAAACCCTTGGATTAGGGCACTGATTTGCAAGATGCACTGGTTCTTTGTAGTTGAAGTAATGAAAAATTATTGGAGGTTCATATGGAACATTCCTATCCTATATTTCAGCCATGGGTATTTCTTTCCAATAGTTAATGGCTAGGTTCCCTTCTCTTCCACACCTAATACATTTCCTCACCCCCTTCAGGAAATTTCTTGGGTGCTTTTTTTCACACCTTTGGAAATTGGGGTGCTGTATTTTCTTAGCACTATTGGATTAATATATATATCTTATAGAATTTAAGTCAACCCTATACTTCATACCCCATGATACCCCTGAGATTCACCGATCTCCTTTTTGACATTGAGGGAACATCAGACAATTTCCTCATTGCTGTCGAAGTCACAGATTGCTAGACCTTTCCACAGGATAGGTTTCAGCCCACAAAAAAAGATGTCAAAATTGAATTCGGGGGTAATGAAAAAGCTTAAGGAATATCTTGGAATCCATGTGATGTTTTCCTTGTACTCTCCAATAGATTCGTAGTATTTTTGTTTGAGGAAGAGGAAGTATCCTTTTATCTTATGCCAGAGGGTGCAAGGAAAATATTTATCGAAAAACATTTTCTGGAAATCCTTCCATTCCAACACCTCGATCTCATCCATAGGATTTGTATTTTGATCAATATCTACCATTGATCGGTTTCACCATCCATATGATAAGTGTCCCGAAGAACCTTCTCTTGTTCAGAACATTTAAGGAAGAAAGTGATCTTTTCAAAGAGTCGATCCATTGTTCAGTGATTGATGGATCAAATTATCCATTAAAAGTAAGAGGCCATTGTCACATGAAGCTATCAATAGTGACTTGTTCATTCTGGGGGGGGGACATTACTCTTGAACCATGTTTCTATTTGATGCTTGAGTTAACTAAAAGATTATCATGAATTTTATTTTGATTCCTACTCCCATCAGATTGGGAATTTCATTAGAATAGTAATCACATTGATCATTGCATCAGTTTTTAGCCAGACTCCTCGTATTACTGTCCATTGGCTAGAATATAAGGAATATTAGGGGTAACACATAAATGGTAATCCAAGGAAAAAAAATGACTTATAAATTGCTTATATTTATTTAACTTATGAATCTATAGGCTTTAATCAATGGTATCCATGGTCTACTTTCTACCATATATTCTTAGGGGAATTTTTTTAATTCCCTTGATAATGGTTTATAATAATCTTTTGAATTTAATAAAGCATATCCCCCCCCGGAGTTTCTTAACCAAGAGTGAAGCAAGACCCATTGTGGTGTACCAGGATACCCCGGGTCAAGCCCGAAACTCCTCGTCGGAGCTTTCACTCCTAGGTACATCAGTGCTAGAGCCGGATCTACCTGCTCGTATCCATAAAAGGATGTATTTTCTTGATAAACCACACACTCAATACTCACCATAATTTAGGAATGTTTTTATTATACTTATTATTCTCTCTAAGGATTCACTAGGATTTTCTAATCCAAATCCCAAAAAGAACTAAACCTATCATCTGATACCAACTATAACAACCCAACCCTTTATTACATACTTAAATATTATTTATTACATAAAACCTTCACCTGATACAACATTGAATATCAAGAGGTCTAGTGTATACAAGGATAAGGAACGTTACATAAGAACTTAAAACATAAAATGCAACATTTTATTGAAAACTTCCTTTGCATGAACACTACATTCTCTCGTACATAGCATTTCATAGGATAACTTAAGGACAATAATAAGAAAAGGGTGAGCTATAAATCCTAGTAAGGGAGTAAACAAGTTTTAACATGAATAATACATTACCTTTTAGGAAATAGGCATATAAATAGAGCATAAAATAAACATAAACTTAAAGGTGTGATATAGCATGATTATCATAACATGGAAATGTGGCAACAACACATAACATGGAATTCACATGAGCCAAGAATCATTTCACATGGAGCATGAGTAAAACCTAATTGAACTTGAATTAACATGATTAAATCCCCATTAAAATTGAATTATAATTAGTAATTACTCATTGTACTTGAAGTATCATGATAATAATATGAACCTAATGCATTGGAGTGTTATCAGGACACACCCTTCTTAAACATTTCAATTCATGCATAAGTGTGCCACATGGATTATACAACATGGAATCATTCAACATAAAAATTTATTACATGATAAAGGAATGTGGAATAAATACATGAAACTCTTTAAACCATAAGTACATGTTCATAAATTTGAATACCCTTGATAGAGAAATGGGCAAGGTATTCACTACATAATGACTTTGTATTGGAAAATTGCGTTGTAATTTCGGCAGTATAACATTGTGACATAAAAATTCATAAAAATGATTGATGAGAGAGAAAGGGGTATATCATCATATTTACATGAAATTTAAATTAAGGGGATAATATAGATACATGTACCAACAATTGTAATGGAATTTATATTATTGATACAAAATAATTTCTTGAGTGAAAATGAGAAGAGAGAAAGTCCTTAGGGAGTTTCAACATGGGAACAAGTGTACATGGGAGGCATTAATGAGAGAGAAAGGGGGACTATAATTATTAAATCATAAAGAGGGAAGTATGGGGGAGGTGAAAAATCATACCCCAACATTTTTAATTGAAAATAAAAGGGCATAATAATATATGAAATTTGGACAGAAAATGAGAAAGAAAGAAATCCCTTACTTTGAAGTGTGATCCCAAGGCTTGATAGAGGCTTGAAAAAGGCTTATTGGGAGCTTAGGATTCTTTGGGAAAATTATATAGAGAGTAGGGAAAAGTATGGAAGAACTCAAAAGGCTTTTAGTGAAGAGGAAGTGGGATCTTGGGTGGGTTTATATGGGAAAGGAGAGGGAATTATTTATTATTAAGGTTTGGGACACCACACATTAAGCTAATCAAAACCACAATCTAGCCCATGGTTTTTGCCCATTTTTTTACAAAGGGTAGTAGAATTTTTTTTTTATTTGTCCAATGGCCTAAATTTATAAAATAATAGGGTTGTTTATGTGGTGGTGAGCCACACTCTTAAGGAAAATAATTTAAAAAGCTAAAATGTTTTATAAGTCCTCGAGTGTCCACTAAAGCCTTGTAAAATAAATAAAATTTATATAAAATAAAATTATTTTAAGGATAAAACATATATTGGATTAACATATCATTTATATTATTTTATTAAATCACTATTGGGTCATTATGATTTTATAAAACACATTATATATTTAAACGGTATTTAATTTTTACTCAATGATTGAACTTTCTTAGAAAATTATAAAAAATTCACCATTGGATAATTTCGACATCTTGATTCCAAAAATAATATTCATTTTATATAAATAATTTTTTTAAATATGTGATTTTTTACTTTTAAAATAAAAACCGACATTTATTGAAATTTCATGGGTTTTGACAAAAACAGTTTTAAAAACATAATAAAAATTACAATTTTATTCATAAAAATTATACGATCATTTATAATTAATAAAAAAAATTAATAACATTTTTTTCAAATATTATTTAACTAAAATATCCAATAATGTATCACAATTCATTCCTTAGTTGAATATTAAATAAAAACACGATTTGTGATTTAAAAAATATTTACAAAGTAACAATAATAAAATGATTGTATATTCATTATTATATAAAAAATAATTCACATAATCGCAGTGCTAAGGTCTTGTTACATAACCCCTTATAACACTAGAAATAGAATAAAGGGTAAGGTGTGTGATGGTGAAAGACACGTGGGGTGGCTCAGATAACATCACTCAGGTGGTAATTTCTATCAACTTCCACTTATCGCATAGGAAGTTCCGTTTCAGTTTAACACGTTGAATCTCAGTTTGGGATTGGTCAAAAGTGAAGCCCAATGGTGCCAACTTCATTCTTATCTCCAAAAAATGGGATTCATCTATGGAAATTCTACTGGATGAGGCCATCACTTCATTTTTCTAAGTAAAATGGATTTGTTAAATCCCGATATTTATATTAATCATGTTATCACTGTTCAACGGATATATTAGAAACTGTCACAATTCATAATGGTATTAAAAAATAAAAAAAACATAAAACCAATGAATTTCACATTTTATATATCCATTTTACATAATAATACATTTAATTAGATCAAGAGAAATCTTCATTAATGAATGTTGGGTCATTACAATGTTTCCCTGTGAATTACTATTTCCTATGAATAACCACTATTAAAGAAGCATAGAAAGAATTACACTCAATCCACATAACGTGGAGACATTAAGCTAAACATTTAATGAAAAAAAATTAAATGATATTGTTTTTGGTAAAAAATAAATGATAGAAGGTCTGGAGGGGGTGAGGATGAATACAACAATTTTAAATTTTAATGATATTGATTAATTATTAAAGTTAATTAGAAGATTTAATTAGTATTGGAAAATAAAATAAAGAACATCTGTTTTTTTATACTGGTTATATCCAAAGTGAACCTAGTCTAGTTTTATTCCTCAATACATGGAGAGAGGTACATGTGAAATACTTGATTTTTAAATGGAAATCATAACCGAATTACAACTTTATTTGTCCAGTGGATGAATAACCAGACAGCTGGCTTTTGGATGGGGATTCAAAACACAATTATAGTCCTAGCATTAGACTATTGGAGTCACAACACAAATGGAATTGAATTTAGAATCTTAGAGTCCCAAATTTAAATACTAGAATTTATATACAATTAGTTAAAATAATCAAATCCTAACAACAGAATTAGGGAGTCACAACCTAAATATAAAAAATAATTTTGTATCTAAATGAATAAACTAAAAATAGTTTGTGTGTGAGGGGTGGGAAGAAGTGTTAGAGTCACAAGAAACTAGAAGAAATAGATATAAAAAGATTAAAACATAGATACTGGTTATTGGAGGTTTGATCAACTTGATCATCTTGTCAAGGAAGTATAAGTTATTTATGTTTTGGTTCATCCCTTTAGAGATCTTCTAGTAATAGTAAAAATAATGCACATGATCACTTGAAGGTTCATATAGTATGAACAATTTTATCTCTTTAAGTCATATGAGATCATCATGTGGTAATTTTACATGTCCACGTAATAATTCAATGCATCCTTGATTCATTTAAAAAAAATACATATGAACTACACACTTTATAAAATCATTATAACAATTTAAAATAATAAAAATGATAAAACTGTATTATCTGAGAGAGAGAAAAAAGATATTATCATTTAATATTAATAACTAAACTCATTAATGAACTTTAAAACCAAAAATAATGATTCAAAATAATTTTAAATCAACCAATAAATAATTAAAACATTTTCAATAATAATACATCAATGAAAAACCCCACAAAAAACACTTTGGAATTCGAAAAAATAAAATCCAAAACATTACATCTAAAACGATTAGTAAATATGTGATGAAATTAAAAATATAATAAAACAAAATTAAAAATAATAAAAATAGTTTATAAATATTTTAATATAATCTAATATTAATTTAAATATAATATTATTTTTTTAAAACAACATAAACTAACAAAAATGAATTTATGAGTTGAAAGCTCTAGGTTTCATGAGTGAGTATCAAACAACATTTGATCTTCATAATTTTTTTAAAATAATGTAAATCACTTATAATTATTTCTACATAATTAATATGAATTTATTAATTCATTAGAATAATTGAAATATAATAACTAAAAATGAAGCATATTTGAATATGAAATAAAAAGTAAAACATGACATTATTTTATATAGGAATTTCAATAAGTTACATTAGAAAATTCACATATGGGTTTTTAATTTTGGAGTTCTTATTTATATAAGAAAATTGACCACAAGGATAATATAGTTATGTGATTCACATCATAGACATTTCATATAAGGGAATTATGTAAGTGATTCACTTCGTAAGGGAATTCCACATATCTAAATTCCTCATATATGTGTTTTACTATGTAAGGGAATCACCATATAAAGGAATCACATATTTGATTCATATAGGAAATTATACATAGGTTATTCAAGTAATAAATTAATTACATATGTTATTTCCTATCATATCCAAATTCCTCACTTAGGAAACACACATAAGGGAATTTTTGAAAACTACAGATAGATTATGTTTTCAAATTTCATAGATAAAAACGTCATTGACAAAGGCTAACTTAGATTCGGTCCCTTCAGAATTATATTTATAAAATTTCATTATATTTATAAATAAATAATAGTCATTATAATATGATATATATTAATAATTTTATCATAAAAAAGAATAAAAACAGTTCTAAAAAATGCCAAAATCAGAACCAAATCATATAGTGACTTCATACAAAATTTAAGATATGAAATTAGTTGATTCTGATTTCAATGTATGATAATTAAATTAATGACTTATTATTATATTTACAACAAAAAAACAAATAAATTTGGAGTTATTTAGCTCTATATATTTTCAAAATATATATGATCCTTGATTCTGGAAATCAACTATGTGGATCTTAGAATCGACAATGTGAATAATTAATTGGATACTGGTTAAAAAAGGGATACATGATGTATAATTTATTTTTTAATAAGGGAAATTATAAAAAAATATATAAATGAAATTTTTAAGTACCAAATGACATATTAAGCCTAGTAACATGAAACAAAACATAAGGAACATGTTATTTAATTTTAAGACATGAAATCTAAATAGCTTTTACGTAAAGAAATATTATGATATGATCAAATTTAAAGATACTTTAATAAATATAAAATTCATAAATTAAGAAATATTAGAATATTAAAACATTTAATTGAACACAATAATATATTTAAATTAATGAAAATATTATGCAAACATGAGAGGAGTTTTAATCAATAAAAAAGGCAAGAAAATTCACAAAAATATACACTTTTTGTAAGATTACAAAAAAAATTACAAGCGGAAATAATTATCCTCCTCTATTCGGTAAATAAAAAAAATTAAGTATTTTAAAACCTCTACAAAAGACCCATGATAGTTTCACCCACTTTTAAAACATATAAATAAATTCAATGAGAAGAACTTTTTAAAACAAAAACACATTAATAAAGACTAATAATAAATATTTTACAAAAAAATATTTTATTAAATCTAAAGGTTTCAATAGTAAGTTTAAATAATTTTGGACATATGATATATTTAAAAAAACTTATATAATTAAAAAATATGTACCAAAATTAAGCAATATTAATCTGAAAAATTTGTTAAATATTTTATAGATTGGATGATTTTAGCATATAATTATATTAAAACTCTTGATAAACACTTGATAACATAAAACAATAATGGAAATGATATATAAAAATAATATAAAATATATTCTAAAGATTCATCAGAAAGTAATAGAAAATAAATTCCGAAGGAAAGATCCCCCAAAATTTATTCTAAAAAAAATCCGCATGTATAAAAATTTTAGTGCATATTTTTAAAAAAAATACTACATATATAATAATTAAATGAAAAATTATTTCCAAAGAATCCATTATTTTATTACACAATGAGTTATATGTGGTGGGTTTCTACAATAATAAAATAGAAACACTTTTTGTTATCCATTATATTTTGGGATGAATTGGGTTAGAACAAAAAAATTGGTAACTAGGAAGATTTAAAAGATTTATTTTAAGGAAAGGAAGATGATTAATTTTTAGATATTAAAATCATAGTGAAACCCAGAGGTTTAGGGAACTTGAGAGAATATTCATTAATATAATTTCCCTGAGACCAACATTTGAAATAAGTAACTGTAGAATCCTTTACCATATAACTCTTAAGAAAAAAAGAATTGAACATTTTAGAAATCTAGTGATTAAAACCAAAAGATTATTTATCTCTAATTGGTTTAATCATAACTACCATATTATCATAATTTTATTTTCCTTGAAAAATGTAGATACATTATCATTGAACTTTATAATTTCCTTTTTTAGAATAAAATTTTATTTCTGAATTATATCATGTTCATCATAGACATTTTATTTTGTAGATGAAGAATAATTTCTTAAAATATGATTATACATGATAGTTTTTAATATATTATTCTCCATAATCTTTATTTTTTCTTTTTCTTTATTAAAAAATATAATTATACAAACATTTACTATTCAAAAATATATTTTTATTTTCAACTTTCAGCATTTCATTCTCCTTAATGTCATTCTAAAATTCCTTGACCGACTATTTATTATCATCTATAAAATATTACATAATTTACTTACTATTAATTGATTATTTTTTAGTTTTTAATTTTATTCATATAAATCATAAAATCTATAGCCATGGCCAACTCAATAATTCATTTTATTAATAAAGTTAATAAAAGAGAAATAATTCATGGGGGTCTAAAGAAATATAGACCAAGAGCATCCCCAATAACATGTGCCATCCCAAAAGAAGAAAAGGATCTAGGGGAGAAAAATTCTAGAAATAGACAATCATGGGTAGGTAGAAATTCCCAGAAGTCCAGCACAAAATAATCTTCATGATGAGTGTGTAAAACAACCTTGTCTCCAGATAAGAGATCCCTACATTCATGAATCAAATATATAATGGGCCATGGTGTGGTAGAATCACCAATGTGGGATCTCAAAATGATCTTGTAGTTTGATTCCTATGAGGACAAGAAAATATTCTCTAAATCATAATTATTACTAATCTCATTTGTATTTATCCTAATCAAGTAGAGGTTAGTTGTCTCTTTTTTACTTTCAGATTCATCACATTGGTAAGATACTTTGGTGAAACTCCATATAACATGATATGAATGTTTCAATTATCTCTAGTATTATTTATATCAACCTTCTTGTTTCATCTAAGAACATTCAGGTTTCATGTGTCCCTTATTTATAAATTCCTAACACATTACATTTGGTCCATATTTAGTACATTTTCTTTATTATTTATAATTATTATGATATTATAAATGTTTCTTCTTGTACCTTTTCCACATATTTATTATTTCAAATATTGCCTTGGTTATATTTAGCATTACTCCTTTATAACTTTACTGAGATTAAAATTCATGAGAGTTATAATTAACATATATACGAGATTTTAAAGTAATAATTTTTTTAATTGATGTATTTTATTTTTTAATATTCTTCAACTCAAGTTCATATTGGATATTTGATTAAAACAATTCACCGAGAGTGTACTCTTTGATGTTATTTCCTTCAACAATGGAAAAATTCTTTTGAAATTATTTATTTAATATTTATCATAAGACTCATTCAATAATTACTAAATTTTACAAGGCCTCTGCAAGAAAATTAATTTCATTCACAATGATTGTGAATCAATGTAAAATTTTATTTACAGTTTCACATTCACCCGTATCAAAGTATTGGTACTCAGCTTGATGTATTCCAAGTATGGTTGTTATCAATTTTTCCGAGCCATGGTGAATGTATTGTAGAATATTCCAAATCTCATGAGATATCTTACAAGTAGTCACATGACTGGAAACACTTCTATTAAAAGAATAATATAAAATATTAACAACTTTTTAATTAAATATACATCTAATAGAATATTTTTTGGTAAGTGTATCGGGGTCATACTCTTGTAGTGTGTACTATTTTTCCATGATTGATAAATGTTATATACCCAATTTCTTGAGAGATTCTTCCATTTAGGATCTCCATCATCCATAATCATCACCATCGAAAGTGTGGTAGCTTTTGGGGAATACATGCATCATGTACATTTACTCTTAGAATCTAAAATATTTTTTTCCTTAGACTATGAGGTCTAAAAATAGGTTTGAACAATAAAATATAAATTGACTATAAAAAAGAATTGGATAATTTGAAAAGGAACACCCTTGGATACCAACATCATTACATTATAAAAGAGAATAACAAAGCTAAATAATTCTTAATTGGGTTACCCTATGATAATTTTTTTTGGAATCAATAAGGAAAATAACTGTAGAAAAGTTCAATTAATAAATGTCTAGAATTTGATTCTAATCATTAGGTTAGATATAAATGATAGAAGGTATGGGGTGGGGGGGGGGGTAAATTGGTCAGAATAAAATTTTATTCAGATTTATTAATTATCAAAGTTAATTAGAGAAATTAATTTCAAAGAAAAAATATAAAAAAGAGATGGATTTTATACTGTTTCGGCCCAATGTTAACTTAGTATAGTATTAAAACTATCTACTAGGTGAGATATACTTGTACACTACCTGGTTTTTAATGTGGAATCCTATCCCGATTACAACATTCCTTTTATTATGGAAAAATAACTAAACACCTGAATTTTGTATGGGGAGTCACAAACATTTACAAACTCAAATTTAGACTATGGGAGTCACAACTTGAACAATCTTAAAATAGAATCTAGGGGTCACAATACAAAATAAATGAAATTATATATAGAAAGTAAAAACACTCAAATCCAACATTTAGAATCTAGGATTCATAAACTGAATATAAAAAATGATTTTGTATTTAAATTATTAAATAGAAAACAACTTGTACATGAGAGATATGAATATTTTTTTAGACATAATAATCCAAAAAAATAGACAAATGTAGAATACAAAATAGGTACTTGTTCTTGAGTTTTTGATTAGCTTGATTATCTCATCATGATTTTATAAGTCAATGAAATCATTTTTCATCCCTTTATATATTTTTCCACCAGTAGTAAAAATAATGTACATGATGACTTGAAGGTTTAGAGAGTATGAAAACGTTTTATTCTTTATGTTATATGTACTAATCATGTAATAATTTTATATGTTAGTGTATTTGTTATTGGAATCCAAGAGTCCTTTAAATACAAATCTATAAGAACTACACAACAAAGAAAACTATTAGAACAATAAAAAATTATAAAAATGATTCAACTATATTATCAAAGAGAGAGATAAAAGATATTATTATTTCATATTACTTGCTAAAATCACCGAAAAAAATACAATAATATATACTGTTTCAATCCAATTTGAAATCATCCAATAAATAATTTATATAGTTTACATTAATATATAAAAGATAAAATCCATGAAAATAAGATTTTTGAATTTGAAAAAAAGAAATTCAAAACATTCAATTAAAATTGAGAAGTAAATATACATGGAAATTAAAAATATAATAACACTAAATTTAAAATATTAAAACATGGTTTAAAGTGTTTAATAACATATAATGATAATTTAGAAACAATAAAATTGATGAAAACTAATTGATATAAAAAACAATTTTTGGAGTGTCAAGTAGTATGTTTCATGTGTGAATATTAGATTTTTTTTATCTTTATATAAACATATTTCAAATAATAAAGATCACTTCTCCTAAGTATTATATAATTAATATCAGATTATTAATTCATTAGAATAATTTAAATAAAAGAACTAAATATAAAAAAAATTGGAATGTGAAGTAAAATGTAAATTAGAGGTTTATTTTATATAGTAATTTCAATAATCTTCATAGTAAAATTTACATATGTCTTTTTCAAATAGGTGTTTTCACATTGTAAGAAAATTTACCACATAGGTGAATATATGTAAGAAATTCACCACATAGTCAGTTCACATAAGGAAATTATAGAAGTGATTTACTATATATATGAATTTCATGTATCCTAATTCATCATGTATGTGTTTTGTTACCTAAGGGAATCATCATGTAAGTAAATAAAATTTGGAATTCAGGAAAGAAATTTTATGCAGGAGATTCATGTATCAAATTCATCACGTAAGTGATTTTTTCAAGTATCAAAATTTATCATGTAGACAATTCACATATGAGAATTCCTAAAATGTATGGAAAGATTGTGGTTTAAAATTTCGTTTCTAAAAAGGTCTTTGATAAATGATAATTAGATTTGGTTCATTTTTAATGATAATTTTTTAAATTAATATTCATTATAAATAAATAATAACCACCTTAATCATACATATATAACTCTGGTTATTATCAAAAAACAAAAGAAAAACAGTTCTAAAAACCAATAGAAATTAAATTGAAAATATGTAATGACTTCAGAACTAATTTTAAACATTAAAGAGTTCGATTAATAAGTTAATGTATTCTAATGAAATGTTGGAAATATTATTATATTTCCATAAAAAAATAATTACTCATTTGTAGTTCTTTATATCAAGATATTTTCCAAATACATAGAAAACTTTATTCTGGAAATTGGATATAGAGATTTTAGAATCAGCTTCATGAATAATGAAGTAGCTCTATGGTTAAGAAAAGGGATACGTCGTGTACAATTCATTTTTTATACAATAAAACATAAATCATGTTTAACTGATATTTTTATATCTAAAATTACATATTCAGAATATGAAAAAAATAAAACTTATAGTACATGATATGATTTATCAAGATATGAAATCTAAAAAAAATTTATGTCATGAAATGTTATGATATGATCAAAGTTAAACATACTTCAATCAAAATTTATTTCAATGTATAAGAAATATAAAAATATTAATAATGCAATTGAACACAATTAAACATTTAAATTAATAATATATTTATAAAACTTAATAGGTTTTTTAATTAATAAAAAAATGACAGAACATGCACAAACAGAATGATTAACCAATAATAGAGGCATAAATAAACACATTGTGAAAATAGGAAGGAGAGAATTTAATAAACCCATTCCACCAAGAAAAATGTGCCTAAGATAAGAGTTACATTGTATGATATTTTAGGTAAATACAATCCCTCCACTAGACTAAATTATCACTACTAATCTTGAAAAGTAGGAATAATTTACCTCTCACTTTGAGGTTTAACTAGGGTACAATTTTTATTGCATTCAAGGATTTATAGTTTATGTAATTATTGGTAGATTATAAAAAAATGAGGTTTTTATTAACTAATTTAAAACAATATATCTAAATAAATTCATTATTATTATTTTAGTCATTCATGTATAGAGGCTGAAAATTGAACGATTAAGGATTCAAATAGCTGGTGATGTTGAGGATGGATTTAGTAGTTTCACTACCAAGCTTTGAAATCCTTCAATATATATAAAGGAAGAATTTAAGAGGCTCTCAAAACCAAAATATATTGAAGGAACACTTACCTCACTTATAGAAAATAAATAATCAAATCTAAAGGAATTCAAACCAAGGTACCCAACTTCGTTAGTGTAGCTCTAACCATGTAGCATTCAATGGAAATAAAATGGGGAAGAATATGAGAGAGTTGAGGGGTAATTTAAAATGATATAAATATATATATATATATAAAACACAAGAAGACTCACATAAAGAGTAAATACAGACACACAAACCCTTAAATATTTTGATATGCATTAATATCTTATCAACATTTATTTAAATCTTATTTAATTTACAAGATGCATGGACCATGCACAAATCACTTGAAAATGTACTTTTATAAAACAAAAATAAAATATCACTTAAATTTACCATTTAATTTATGGGATTATATTTTGTTACATTAAACCATTTAATTCCCTTTTAAATGAGTCATATTTCATGTTGGATTGAGGAAATAATATTTATGTTACATAATATAAATAAATATTATAGAATTTTAGATTTCTGGTAAATTCTTTATATTTCTATTAATGTATTTATATTTATTCAGTCCGATGTTTCAGCATTTATTTATAATCTTCTATTTAATACATAGGTTTTAACTATTTCTAGTATAACATTACGATTCCATGATTTTACATATATATTTCCCATGATTTATAACTCGAAATATTTATATTTTATTTTGATAAATTGGGATGTCAGGTATTTTTAGGGAAGAAGAAAAAAAATAATGTTTTATAGGATTAAAAACTACCTCTCCCTATAAAAGGACTCTTATGTAATGGTAATATGGTTCACCCTAACACAATGCTGGAAACATGTCTCACATAAAGTTATCTTTTGAGTTATAATCACATAGCGCTAGGAATAATTCCCATGCCATGGTAACTTCATCTTACCATATTATAGTGTTGGGGGAAGGAGACCACCTTTATGTAGGATTATGTTTACCATTACAAAACTTAATAGATCTCCTTCCTAACTTTACATAGAAAAAACCAGATACATTTACTAGACTTAAAGAATATGAGGATTACCCTTTCATCTACAAAATATCATCATAAAAGAAAGGGTATCTATATTAGGGTAATTTTTTTAATGAAAAAAAATTAATTTTCCAATTCCAAAAACTAAAAAATAATATAAAAAACCTATAAACCCTCCAGTAATATAAAAATTAAGTAGGAGGGTTTGAAAAAATAAACTTACATCATATGACTCTTAAACAATTATCATCCTCAAGAATGAAAACTATAACCAAAAAAGAAGAACCAACATATTGATATCTATGTGATGATACTAATCCGACAAAGTTATTGCTACTGGCAGAAACCAAACACATAAAAAACTTTTATTAAAAATAGTTACACCTTTGAGTAATTTAATAACAAATTTTTTTCAAACACATTTTCATTTTTTCATAGAAACAAATCTATTTAAAAAATTTATGGTATAGAAATTATTTATATTAGGAAAAACATTTCCAAATCAATTAATTCTTTTTTCTTTTATAACTCAAAACCTTCTTACTAATTATTACTATTTTCCAATGAAAATTTTCCATTTCCATTTGTAAAAATTATCACACACCTTGATTTTAAAACATAGGTCAAAATTGTATTCCAAAATCTTTTTGGAGTTTTATAAGAATGTAATAGAGGAATCATCCTACACCACATCTCACTTCCAATCAATGTCCACCGAGAACTAGGTGACACCCCATGTATATAATATCTGAACCAATAATTCGAAAATAAAAATTAAAATCAAGGTTTTACATGGTTAAATACATGATAAAATATCCACATTTGAATTTATATAACATATCATCTATCATTATCAATACATTTCTAAGGAAGTAAAAAAGTTTAGTACACATCTTATAAACCACAACAACCAACTGAGAATTGGTTTCTAAACATGAATCAAATCATGTGTTTTATAAAATGGATTATAATATTTCAAAGTTATAATACTAAACTAAATTAATGATAACAATTAAAAATATAATTTTTAGTAAAGGAGTCATTCTTTAAAAAATCATAGCCTAGATATAGCTGATCACTATCATTAATTTCTAAAAACCTCATTCATTCATTTCTATTTTGATTTTTTTAAATTTATAATATGTAGTATATAACAAGAAAAATCCTATTAAATTGTTTATATCCAACAATAAACATCAAATAAATATGATTATTCCACATTCCATCACCTCATGAAATATAATAACAGTGGTTGAAAAAAAATTCAACAAGAAAAAAACATCCACTAACTTGAATGTAAGAGAGATAATGGATATAAAAAACATTAATGTATGACCATAATACCTTTCCCCCAACTCAAGAAAACCATCACTTTATATGCACAAAAATCTAAGCCAACCATTCATTTCCATATAATATCATACCAAATCCTCTCAAGGATATAAAAACCATTCTCTAAATCTTGGTTTCAAAATGCATTATCTCAATATGACGAATCAATACACATAAAACCAGTATTAGAGATTTAAGAAACTATTTCATAAAAAAGGAATATTTATTTCCAAAAATTGAATATTTAAGACACATATTTAACAATATAGATTAATAACATCAATCAATTCGTTAGCATTAATCATTATTCTACTTTATCATCCATTTTAATGGAATATTCATTTCATGATTCACATTTAACCAAGGATGACATAATAAATCTTGTAGAATATTCAAATCACATGTATATCACATTCCATTTTAATTTAAACCAAGCTTCATTAGACTCTTTTAATCACAACATATATACTAGTCATTCCTTTCATTATTTCATTCTGTTACTCATACTACAAAACATATTTTTTTTAAAGAAAATTAGCATTTAATTTAATAGAATAAATATATGGTTACCACATCTATTCAGTTCCAACTGCTTTCTAAATTCCCAATTTATCTTAATAAAAAAATTACATACCATAATAAGATAGAGTTTGAAACATGGAAATAAAAGATTTCTTTTATAATTTAGAATCTTAATAAAATTATATAAAATAAATTATTATAATAAAAATTTCATGATATTTTCCATAGAAACAAATATTTTTTATAGATTGGAACATGTAAGAATAAGGCTTCCATGTCAAAATAATCATGTTGGTTTATTAGTCATATATATTTATCTTCCATGAATAAATTTTGGCATGGAATATTAAATGTACAGAGATGATTTTATAATAGAAAAATCATAATAGAGTATGAAAACATAAATTTTAAATATCATATTTAATTTATAACTTGATCATACTAGAATATTAATTAACATTAATCCAATTTTAAATAATAAATTCATCCTAAATGTTTTATGATAACATGTTTTAGTAGAAGGAATCAATTTGTTAGATTTTAATTTTAAAAAATTATTAAGAGTGAAATATATTAATATAGTTTAGCATAATAAACACAAAATAGTAATCATAAATCAAGATTTAATGCAATATGAATCCCATGAAAATGATGAGTGTATCTTTCCTTAGTTTTCTATCATGAAATTAGTGTATTCTCATTTCAACATGTTCAATTGGTTTTTCTAGTCCTCATGTAAGATCATAGGGGGAAACTATAACTGAATCCTTGCCAATATTAATAAAATTCCTATTATAACATTGTAAAAAAGGTTCCTTAATATATTTGTTTCATCCTATCCCCCACCTCCCTCAATTGTTAGGATTAAGAGAGACGATTTATTTTCCAAACCCATGTAAGCCTCACATCTTCCAAAATCCATACTCTATCCTTTAATGGCCCAAACCATCGTTTTCATTCCATTATGTTTTCTCAAGTCTTAGTGAATCAAATAGGGAGTTATAAGGTTTTCTAGAGGCTTTGAGAGGCGTTTTTTTCATTTTAATGGTTCACCACACCTTGGTCATAGGTGTGGGGAAGGCCACGTGACATGAAAGGGTTTAGACAAGCTATTTTGGGATGGTCATGTGATTCAGGGTACACCACTTCAAGTAATAAAACATTTCAGACTATTTTTATAGAATTATTTGGCCATGGTGTATTTCTGTCCAAAACATCCAGTATCTAAATGACCAGTAATAGCATGGTTCCATGGTGGGAAGCCTATCCAAAAATATAAGAAGAATGGACCATGCTCTTGGTATTGAGTGTAATGGGGGGAAAATTTCCTATAAGTTTGCAAAACACCATGAAATAATCCATTTTGGTTGGCATGCTAAAAGTCATCATGACCAAGGTTAGGTAATAGTGGAAGTTGTGGAGACAGTTAAGTTTTCTTTGGAATAGATGAAACACAAAAATTCTTCATCAGATCCTAAATATCTCAAAGGGAGAAAATGTGTGCACTTAATGTGGGTCTTGTATGTGGTTTTAGGTCAATTAATCTTATATTAATTTATCCATGCACCCTATTGAATCATTCATTCATTTTCTAAATTTTCGAGAAGAACATATGACTTTGTTTAGTCCCCTCTCATGTTAGGGCCTAGTTTCTTAATGTTATCACCGGAGAGTGTTGGTTATACCTTCATTTGAAACACTTGGTCATTTCCTTATGGATTCAAACTCATAATTCATGGAGAATAAAACTCTTTTGGTTCAAGGTGCCTCTTTAACATTCTTTATTTATCCATCCATTTTTTGGATTTTTTTGTGCTAAGACATTTATTTTGAAAATGAATCATGAGTGTGGTTATTGTAATGAATATTAATTTATTTTTAGTGTTGGTTTATCCTGGATTATCCATTATTATGTGAAGAATATTGAGATTCTATATTGAGGAAAGGTATTCATTTCTTCACCTATTATTTTCTGTATAAACCAAATTAAATAATGAACCTTGGTTTTGTTTGTAGAAGTCACATGTGTTTCCCCCCATATTAAAAATTTTCATCTTGATTTGTTAGGTAGTGTACTGTCAATGTTTATGCATTGTACACGTATATGTTTTATACTATGACTTAGAATGATTTTTATGATGAAATTGGTTAAAGAACATAAATCTTGTAATTATTATTGGGTAAATAATAAAGAGGCATGCATATCGTAAAACTGTTGTTCCTTATAATTTTATGGAAATCGAATAATTATTGAGGCATGTTTAAATGAAAATGTTCTGCCCTATAGTTTTTTTAAACTGAATGTTATTCTTGAAGCATGTTTTAATATTTTATACATATTGATAGCAGATTCTATAGGTTTCCTTTGGCTGTAACCTGTTATAAAAGAATCAGTAAATTCAAGATGGAAATGAACTTATTTTCTGATAAATATAAATGTTTGGGGATGATAAATCATGTTTTATTGTGAAGGATGAATGCCTAATTTTTTAGGTCCTAGATAACTTTTTGAATTTTTTTATTTCCTTAAATATATTATTGATATGTATATGATCCTTTTTATGCAACATGATTTGATTCTGGGATAAATAATGGTTGTAGGAATGAGTAGGGAGGCCTAGGTCGAGGTAATAGTTAGTGCTTGATATGGTGGGATGCATGGTGATATGCATGGTGGTTTTGGGGATGACACCAGCGATAAAGGAATAGGTTGAATCTGAGATACCATTATTGTTATTCTAAAATCCAGGATAGTTTATTCTTACTAAATATTCAATAATGGTAAAATAGAAAAGTTACTTATTTTCATCATTTTATTCCTTACTTATTGAAGAAGGTTATTGTACATTGTTTAGGCATCTATTTTATGGAAGATTAGGATGAGTCCAGGAATTCATGGAATTATGGAATGAAAATTAATAATTAATTTTTCAACCAAAAGGGTTGGTGACATGTTGAAATGATGATGATATTTAGAAACCATGGAATCATTTGGTTTATTCCTAAAGAGAATGAGACTCAGTGGAACATATTTAAAAATTATTGTTTAATGGTTAATATAAATAATTAATATAACATGATTTCTTCATAAAAATAATAATTTAAATAATAATTTAATGGTTTTTGTGCTTATAAGATACCAAGTCCTTTGCGGTGGGATCCAATTGTTTGAGAGACAGAAAGTCCAATTGACCCTAAGACTAGGTTGATGCCTATAGTGTTGTTGAAAGCTGTATATAGCCTATATGTTAGGTGATATCACACACTACCCTACTATTATAAATAGAGTGACTGACACCAAGAGGGTCATGGGAGGTTGTTTACCCCAACATCCTAGCTGGTGAGGAACTGGTGTCTGATTAACACATCATTATCGACTCTCTTTTCCTTTTAGTATTATTTGCTGATATGCATAGTTTTTAACTTTATTATATTTGTTTGTAGAGGTTAGTAATGGATTATGGTTACTTTAAACACACACATCTATGGATATAGTGTCCTAAGGATTATTATAGGTATTCTATGTATGAGATTTTATGGCTTGAGGTATAATACATGACATACATATGTGGTGGCTCCATGTACTTATCAATTACTTTTTGGATATGTGGCATGTGATTATGGGATGATATGACTCATTGGGCAATTGGTATGATATATTATTCTATGTGTCTTTAGGATGAATTAATATTTTATAGAGATATGGCTCAGGATTTGTGATATTGAGGAAGAATGGAAAACCTGTAAAAATGTGGCGGTGATGTAACTTATATGATATTATGTTAGATTATATATTATTATTATATTCAATACATGGAGAGAGATCCATGGTGAGGCTAAGGACTTAGCATACCCGATTAAGTGATTATTTGTCTTCACCTTTTTATTCGTTGGGCATTAGTATGACTTATTTTGCTTTTGCACAAGATTCTCTAGGAAGGATCCTACTTAGTATACCTATGATGATCACCCTATGTATATATAAACTATTTTAGGTCAATATGAGCTGGTTGGATATTGGGTTAGAAATTACATTCTCATGGAGTTGTTTTGGAATTATTTGAGCATTGAGGTCACTGATAAGGATTTTATATTGGTACATGTAGTTTCTTTGGTAGTTGTTTAGTTCTATAACATTACATTCATGTATTGGGATATAGAATTTCTTTTTTTATGACTAGTAGTTGTTGGGTGTTTATATCTTATCTATCATTTATCAATAAAAGAGGCTAATGCCTCCCATTTGTGTATATGATATACCCTCAATTCCTATCACCGACCCATGGACTATTGGAGGCAGGCTTTCGGTACCATTATCTACCTTTTCTCATTGAATCCTAGGAGGCATAACTTGGGGGTGGGGGTGGGGTGGGGGGTGGGTCATGATAGATTAGTATCGATGTTTTAGGTTAAGATATTAGTTGGATTTTAGAGGTAGGAACTTGTGAGGACTCTAGGGGTTGGTAGATCATTGGTGTAATTAAACTTAATATGTTAGGTAAGCATGGAAGACTTACTAGGACATATATATTTAGGGACCCTCAAGATATGATACATGAAACTTTATGTTTATTGATACTACTATGTGAAGTGATATTGGTTGTAAGAAAGAATGCTAGGAAAGGATGACACATACTTCTTCTTTTTGACTATTTTGAAATGGTAAAACATAGACTTATGTTTAACATTAAATAAATAAATATTAAATATTAAATATTCTATATTATGGTTTTATTATTACCTAAGAATTTTTTATTTTTTAGTCGGGAATAGTGTTAACATTCTCGTCTGGTTCAAGAAAAATATGTTTCACAATATTTTCTAGTAGATCAACTAGGATTGATGTCGATGAAAAAGAAAATTGGAAAAGGAAACCCTAAGTGTTTCAGTTCCAGATCCAGTAGAAGTATGAGGGATCTATTTTAGATATTGGGATAACAGAATAATAGGTGTAGGTATAGATATAATTCAATTCGATCTATATTATTAAGGATCACTGGGTTTCATTGTTAGATACAATTCCACATGGGGTAGAGAAGAAGTCTTGGTTCTTATTACTCAAGGACATTGAGGAGTCATCTGACTCATGTGAGAAGTTTTGAGATTATTTTTTATTCTAGTTTCTTTCATTTAGAAAGATTGTAGACAATCTATTTTAGTTTTTTACCCTTTAACAGGGAAGTTCTAGTGTGAATGAGTTTGGAATACCTTTTAGTACCCTTATCTAATATTCTTTAGACAATTTTCTGGATTATAAGTAAAGGATAAGGCTTTTTTAGGAGACTTTGTGTCCAAAGATCCAGTCCTAGTTCACCACATTTTTACTACTAATGTATATTATGGTGTTAGAGAGAGAATAAGTGGTGGAGAAGATTCCAACCAAGACCAAATTATAATGATATGGGAGTATTTAGTATTTTCTATGTAGAAAAGGTAGGATATAGTACTCCCATATTCCTATATTGATTATTTTTTAGAGAGCCTATGGTAGGTCCTAGAACTATTCATATTGTTTATCTATGGGAGAAAGATCTTAGGTCCTAGTAAAGGAAGCAGATTCTTATTTTTCTTGGAAATACATAGTCATCAACAATGAGTTTTCTAGGACTTTTCGAGAAGGAATCATATAATAGGTCTTTCCCTTCAATTTTACCTATTTTGTAACTTTAATCTATGAAAATTACGATGAGGTAATTCAGCTTTAGATTAGAAAAGGGGAGATGGGATAAGTAGAGGACAACCCAGTAATGCTAATCATCCTTAGAGAGAGGAGTGAAAACCTGAAAGTGGTAACCATAAGGGTCAAAGAGGCTATGGTGTATATTATGGTAAAATGAATTATATAGAGTTTATAACACCAATCAAGATAGATGTATTTTGAGGTTCCATTTTCTTTTTTTCTAATTTGGTATATTCCTTGTTTGATTTTGGAGCAACATACTTCTTAATATCACCTTAAGTAGTATATTCGTTGAGGTCTATGGTGGAGTGGCTTCCATTCCCCTTGATATTGACCAATATAGTTATAGGTTGACCTTATCTATATGAAGTATATAAATAATTTGAGGTATTGATGGGGTAGTACTAATCTTTGGGAGAATTACTATGTTTACAGATATGGAAATTCGACATCATCCTTAGCATGAAATGGATGTATTCAGTGAAGGATAATATTTATTACATTAATAGGCTTGTTGTGATCTATGATACTCATGGAGATTATTCCATGTTTTATTGGTTAGAGAGACACTCATATTGGTTAGAAACATATTCCATCCCGATATTTTTTTAATGTACGATATGATTTATAGATAATTTGAGGTTCAACCGATAGTGTTTCTTAAGATTGTGGAAGAGTAACCCAGATGTATTTCTTTAGGTGGTTGTGGTGTTACCCCAATTATGGGAGATCTAGTTTGGGATAGATCTACATCCAATAACTTCTATAATGTTGTTTCACTGCTAGGGTTTGTAGAGGACTCCATTATGATTTTTTCTCTCAATTTTACCTTATCACTAATTTACATCCATATGTGGTTGTTCAAGAAGTGTAGACTATACATAATATTAAATAAATATTTCCCAATTGTGCCATATTTTTTGGATATTTATGGATGATGTTACTACCTTTAGTGGAGTTTTCTTATAATAATATTATTCACTCCACTATTTGTATGAAATCATTTAATGCTTTGTATGGATGACCATTCCATTCTCTATTGTAATGGACTAATTTCATATACTTAGTAATTTCTGAACTGAAACTAGTTTAAATCATGATAGAGATGGTTCAGGTGATTCATGAGAGTAAGGTGGCATCACACAATATTCATAAGTCCTATACTGACAATCCAAGTGGACCGCTATAGTTTAATATTTGAGATCATGTCTTCCAGAAGGTTACACCTCATCATGGGAAGTAAAAGTTTGGTCATGATAGTAAACATTATTCTTAGTTTTTAGGTCCTTTTGATGTGTTGAATCATGTTGAATCCATTTCAACCAGATAACACATACACCATAGATAATTCATATAAATGATGCCTCCAATGTACCATACATTTTTACTATCATTATAATGATTCATACAACATAAATGAGGGATTGATGTCAATGATGATGAAACCTTCGAGGAGCGACCTATGAAGATCCAAGACCACTAGAAGAAGGTGTTACATGTGTGTGTTATCCCATTGGTTTGTTTCCTATGGTGACATAATGACATGGATTAAACATCATGATAACATGATTCAACCAAACATGCTCAATATCCCAGGTTTTTTGATTCATTGTTAACCAATTCTATCAATATTTTTTGCAGTTGTTGAATTTTACCCATATTATGAGATAATATTTAACTTCATAGATGCCTTGTTTAGAGGTTTTTTTTATTTGAGAAAAATATACCCAGGAGAATGTTTGGGAGGTTTTTTTGTGACTCATAGTTTGGAACCTTGTTCCAATTAGTGAAGAGATTTTATCCTATCGTGGTGAGATTCTTGAGAGGTATTTCACATGGTAGTATTTAGATGGCCCATTTTCTTTTCCTTTTCTCTAGGTTCAGTTTTAATTTTCCAATATTAGAAATATTTTAGAGGTAGTGAAATAATTATAAATACCTTGAATTACAATCTTTAGTGTTTTCCTAAGGCTTTACAGATCATATAGTGAGTTTGGAGGTGATTTTGTGGTTTAGAGAGGTGTTTTGGCCGTTCAATGTGTCACCACACCCTAGTGGTGGGTATGTTGAAGTATATATGGGTGAAAAGGTATTGGAAATTTCGTTTTGATATGGATATATTTTTAATGGTACACCAAATCCAATAAGAAAACTTTTCATGATATTTTTCTAGGTTTTTTGGTCTTGGTGCCTTTCTATCCAAAATGGAAAAGGTCGAAATACCTAAAGAAGGTGTGTAACTAAGAGAAGTGCTAAGAATGGAATTGGGCATAGTTCCTTAGAGGTTAGACTATCTAAAATAGGAGAAAATACCACTCTATTCCTGTTTTCTTTGTTGTGGTAAGGGAAAAAATACATGTACATATGAAAGACACCCTAGTAGAATATGTTTCATCTAGCACACTAAAGAACACCACAACCATGGACAAAGCCAAAAAACCAAAAATACACTATCAAAAAACTACATGATGCATGTAAAAAAAACAACCAACTCATACATTACCAAAAAAGAAACCCAATTATTCCATAACAATCAAACATTCTAAATATAACCACAAAAAATACTAGGGTACCATGCATAAGTCTACACAACAAGACTGCAAAGAACTTGGACACAATCCATACCTCCACACCATGCTCCATGATCGAAGCACCCCCAACATCACCAAAGCATCATGCTGAACCACCAGCAAAATGAGATGCCTTACTCTTACCTATGTCCTAGAATACAATATCTACAAAAGCACCAATGTGCCAATGTAGGGGGTGAGTAAAAATACTCAGTAGGTTTTCCCCAAATGACTTCCCTATACATGCCACTATGATAAAACAGTTAGAAAATTTACATAAAACATAATATATTAAACATTAAATAGTGAAATAACTTTCAATAAGCTAAACACATCCTTACCAAGCCACCATTTCCTTAACCATGAAATACAAAGGAAATCAAAATAAACATGCCACAAGGAATTCCACCTTTTAACATTATCCTATAAAATCCCATCATTCAAAACAATCCATAACAAGGAAACTGAAACAATGGAGCTTCTATCTAACCCGTTCACTAAATTTCCAACTAGTGGTGCATCCCGCCCACTTATCCTTTAATGGTGGCCCTTATATTCACTATCCATCCCATTTTTATAGTGGTAATTCCCTCCCACTTCCACACAATCCAAAAAATCAATAACACTTAATCGACCAACAAGAAAAAAGAACCATGGCCACACAAAAGCACACCATTATTCCCATCATATGCCAATTCACCTCAATAAATCACCTATTTTTTGAAAACACCATTTAACCATTTTTCCATGCTGAACCACATTTTAATAAAAAAATATTTACTAAAAATTAACTTTCACAATTTTTTTTCATAATCAACGATTAACGATTTTAAAATCACAAAAAAGCCCCTTTTTTCAAAAAATAACCCATTTTCCCAAAAATCCAAAAATCTGCTCCAAATAGGTTTCAAAAAGTATTCACATATCATTATCAAAATTAAAATCACGAAAAAAAAATTAATTATACCAAAAATTATTGTTCTAACCATATTGAGGTAGGAGAGAAGTCACCTACCTTTAGGGTTCAGGCGAATTCGACCCATAAGAAACCACACCCCAATCTGGGAAAACACTCCATGAAAATTGCTCTAGATATCCTTCCCCATAATTAAAAATCCTTAAAATCCAAACCCATGGCAACCCAAACCTTTTATCTACACACTATGGGTGTAGATCTGGAATACAAAGAGAAGCAGAGATATAAATATAGAGGAAACGATAATGAACCAAGAGAGGTGACTTACCCAAGATGAACCGCCTTTAATCCACCAAGAAACCCCTTAAATTTTCTTCCAAAACGTTTGGGAGAGAACCTCCATACTTTGAGAACCCAAAATCCCGAGTGACTCTCAAGTGGGAGGAAATTTGGAATAAAATGAGGCAACCCCGAGGGAGACAAGATTTGAAACCCCCATTTTTAAGTGGTTGCGTAGTGAGAACACAATGTTTAGAAAATGATGTGCTAACAGTGGGAATGCCACTCCCTTGAGAGAAGGGGCATGCACAGTTTCCTCACATTATTTGGAAAACCATGTGTAGGCTATACGAAGCCCACTTTCTCCCCCTACATGTTTTCCTAGAGAGCCTGTATGGTTTCCCCCAACTCTGCTCAAAACATGCACCCCTAAAAAATAGTCCAAAATTATTTAAAACCCTGCCAAACTCTCCCATCCTCTTCCTAACTCATCCTATAAACTTTAGGCACATTAAATGGAATAAAAAATGCATACATACCTCAATCTGGGGGTGCTAATATTTTGTTATTGATGTGTTATCAAATGTATGTAATCATTTCTAAATATAAATTTAAGGCAATTTTGAAAATAAATTTTAATTTTTTTATAATATAATATATTTGAAAATAATATCCTTAAATAAAATCCATTCCCAAAATAAGATGAAACATAAATATAGTTATGGAAACAGAAATTTTATGTAAAAAAATGCCACCAATGATTGTAGAAAGATTCCTATAAATTATTATTTAATTAATACCTCTAGTAATAGTTTTTACCAATAATTAAAACTCCATTAGTTAATATAATATTCACATATTCTAAGAATATTTTACATAAATTAAATAATGAGTAGATCTGAAAACAAAAAAGGCATTAGAATAATTTGAGTAAATAAATATGATACCTATCACCCCTTCACCCAAGTGATCAACATCTTTGATAGTAGTATTAAATGACTTCTCAAAATCTTTTTTTCTTCTAGTATTTATTATTTAAAAGAAATATATTTAACTTGGAAACATATTTTTATAATGACCAATATAATTATAATCGAATCATTTCATTTTCTTCTTACCTCCTTGGTAAGATCATGATCTACCATATTTCATATTATCGGTTTGATGATTACTTATTTATTTGAAATTACAAGACATATGTAATAATTTACCATAGTAAAAACACTTTTTTGATCCAATAAGACACTCTAAATAATTCTTTTTACAACATATAGTTTATAGGAGTATTTTAATCATTTTACCTATACCCTTCTAATTATGTTGTTTTCCCATTTCTTTCCACCTTGATTATTTATGATCCTTGAAGTTATGAGATATATAAGAGTAACAAAACATGAATTCAATATGCTTAGTATATTGATTTTTTTATAATTATAAAATATATGAGTAAACAAATCCAATAATAATTGTTTTTCTAAGGTGTGTCAAATCTATCATTTCAACTTTCTTGGTTAATAATGAAATTTACAGTACTCATTTTTGATCTAGTAACATGTTATTACATATTAGTAAAAAAGTCCTCATATTTTAAATTAAAATACCTAAATTTCATTTTAATTGTAATATAGATGATCTTTAAGAAAACACTTTTCCAGAAAAAGATCATTAAATACCCTCCATACCACTGTATTAATATTATTTGTTTACTTTGTATTCTTAATTAGATACCACCACTTATTGACTTCACCTTCTAGAAAATAAATTGAAAGAGTTAACTTATAATACTATGAATAACCGAAAACAAAAAATATACCACAAAAGTAATTTATTATTTGTTAAAATATCCTATAATTTATAGTTTCACCAAATTATGGGGTATGTTGTCATATAAAATGATCAACTACTAACATATTACATTTTAAAGATTTTTTCTCTCTCCATTATGTTGTTAATAATATTTATAGAATGTGTTATCTATATTAGAACAAATATAAATTTATTAATTCAATATTTATTTATTTTAGGTTACATATTTGGAAGGGTATTATCCTCTTATATTATTCTACTTTATTCACCACAAAACCTTTATACAAAACCATTCTAAAATAGTCTTCGATCAGATGAAACAATTTATTAAACCTTGTAATATAAAAAACTATCTCATGATAAAAAAAAAATATCTATTTTGGACCTATATAAAACTCTTTAAATTATATAAAATTTCCTTCTGTTTATTTCTTTCCAATAACCTAAACATTATCGATTACTAAAACATTCTCTCATACGAACTATAAATACTGAACATGACCATACCATGATTATGTTTTATAAATATTACCACATTTACATTCCCAAGACCTTTTAAATTTAGATATTTATGGTATTAGAAAATCTTTTACATAAAAAATATCACACTTTTTTCGCTGAATGGACATTTTTTTCACCAAATCATGCACTTAAATGGCATAATTTATTTTTTAAATACCAATCACTAAAACCTATTTTTTGAAAATTTTATTGTTTCTAAAATTATTTAAACTCATCAAAATTCATTATAAAATATGGTATTAACATAAATACATCATTAAGGTGTAGAAAAATGTATGAAAACTTGTTAGGATACATAAATACTAGAAAAATAAAAAAAACGGTTAAAAAAAATAGACTTTGAACTCACATAAGATCATAAATTATATTTTATAATGAAATAAAATTCCCTACTCATATAAATTAATTTCAAATAATTTTATAAAATAAGATCATAATAAATCATTTATAAATTAAATAATATTGCAGGTTTCTTGGGAAATTATATTAACATTATATATAATCACTCATAATCACCCATAACCATCCAGAATAGAAAAAATAAATTAGTTAATTAAATCTTGAATTATCCAGAGAATAAATAGTTACCCATTAGATTAAGTGGATATAAAATGGACCCACATATTATCATCTATAATGTCCAACTACCATTTCATGAATAAAACACATAGAATCTTGCATTTAAACCCTTAAAAAACAATATTATCTTATTCATAATGAATAAAATGAATCGGGTTAACCAATTCTCTCATGAGAGGAAAATAAAATACATGAATAAAATATTTATGAATAATGATCTATAAGAAGTTGATAATGAAAATTATTATAAAAAATTAGAGAGTCATCTTAGATATGAACTTCAAAACCTTTAAAGGATTTAAAAACTATTCAATTTATTACAATATGATTTAGTGTGATTTTACCTGTATAAATTTTTTTGAATTTTATTTATTATTATAACTATAAAATATTTATATTATCTAATTAAATAGGTTTATTTTAGTTCACTTAATATTATATTTAAATCAAATTTCATGTTCCATTTCCATGGAATTTGGTTGTTGATAGTCTTTGTAGATTATAATTACATCCTTTTAAAATTTTGTGTTATCACCCCTTAAGAGTAGAAAAATATATATGAAATTTTTATTATAGAGTAATAATATCCATATTAATTTTGTTTTTTTTATTTTTAAAATTATAAAATCAATATATTATTTTATAATAAAATATGAATTTTGGAAATTTTACATTTAAAATGTGAAAAATGTATTCAAGTATATGTATAATTTGTGATGATGATACCAAGTCAAGTTGAACATATACTTAAATACATTAGAAAATACACAATTTTGAGTGATTTAAAACCCATGATAATTGGGTGAATAAAGAATAAAAATAATGAAAATTACATAAATAATTAAAATTTATAAGTGGGGGCATAATAGACCCATTATTATATATAGTTATATATGTTTATATCTAATATGGGAAATAATTAATAGGACACTATGTTTTAACATTAGGGTAAATTAATATTAACAACCCATACATGAGTAGAAAATCCTGCTCAGAAATATCATAAAAATAATTAAAAGAATAGAGAAGAAAACAAAAGGAAAATTTATGATAAAAAAGTCAAATTCAAAGTTATAGATATTAGAGTAAATATTTGTCTGTTTTTTCATTTGATAATGAATGATTAATTATAAAAACCTATTTTTTAAATTATATATTCTCCATTTATAGTTTATCCTTATTGAAATAAAATAATAGAAGGTATTATATAACATTAAAATGAGAAAACTGCATTAATTAAGACATTCTCTTGAAAAATGACTTCAGAAGTACATTAGAAATGAAATCGAATAATTTTGAAGAGTATACATTGATAATAAATCAAGCAAATTCTTCAATTAAATAAATATTTCAAGATGTGAGAGTATATATCCTATTTTTAGATATCATTTGGTTGTGTATTAATAAAATATTTATTCCTAAAGCTTTAAGAATGTAAATTTTAAGCAGAAACTATCTTATAAGTAGTCAATAAAAGATACAGTAGAACATTTCTCATATATATATATATATTATATTTTTTTATTATTTTTTATTAATTTATAAACCATTTATAACAAAAAAACCATTTATATAGATTATCACTATTATTCTAGTAATTTCAATTCTAAAATATATGGAAAATCATGAAACTAAATTTATAATATTTATATTATTATTTTTCAACATATGTGTCACTTAATATCTAGAAAATAATTATCCATTATAGATATCATATCTAAGTTAACATTCTTGAAATTTTATATTGTATAAGCCATAATTCAACATTGATAAGTATTTTTATATTTTTCTTTTAATAATAAATTTATATTAATTGGATAATATTAATATGATATTTTCGGTATATTATAATCTTAAAACTTTTAATTGATTTCTATAGTCTTATAAATAATTTTAGATTGAAATATAATAATAATTAGAATTCCATTTGAACACAAATTCTTATTTTAAAATCATTTCAAATGTGTCACTGAAACTCTAACAAAATTTAATTAATCTATTGATTTTAAAAATTATTGTTACATGTATATATATAATTCATACTCGTTACCTATATTTAATAATAATATATAAAATATAATTAAATATTGAACACTTATTATTCTTATAAAAATATAAATTTATTTAAAATTCTCTAATCAAATGGAATTTGAAGATCATCCATTCAAATATTTAAGTTTTATGATAATAAAATTCTAATATATTTCATATTAAAGTAGTTATGAGGTGGGTGTACAAAGGATATAAATTACAGATTCCAAGGTCTGAAACCAGGACCTCCTCAACTAACCACTACATTGAATAAATATATTTTTTAGAATATTTTTCAATATTTTTTAATAGAAACTACAATCATAAAACACATTTTATCTTTTCTTTAATAAATTATTATTTATAATTTTTTTTATCTAAATACCTTTAACCTATTTTTCTCATGACTATTTAAAAAATTTGATTCATTTTTTAAAATTAAAATTTAATTATAAAATAATTATGTTTTAAAAAATAATTCCTCCCTCTATCTATCTATATCTCTATATATATATGTGATATTTATTCTTAATTGTAAAATAACATTATTTTTTAATTCCATGTCACATTATTTTTCTATGATTATTGAAATAATTAATATAATTATAAATTCAAAAAAACTAAATAAATTTCCATCTATATTACAGTTAAATGCATTTGATAAAATAAGGGACACTATTTATATAATGATTAAATAAAAAATTATGCCATGAAATATACATTTATTTATAACATTTTTTAAAACTATTTTAATTGAAAATTTTACCAAATATATGTTCATATAATATATATTAGAAAAAAAATTAAAATATAATTTAAAATATTTAGTCGTTGAAAGATCTTGTAAGGTAAAAATTGGTATAGATGATGATCAATTATATATGAAAAAAATGATCATAGGTGATTTAATTTTTTTTCGCTATTCATAATGCATTTTAAATAGTGTAAAGTGATGTGATCGAGATATGTTTCATATTAATTATGATTTTGGTTTTGATTATGTAATATATAAATTAGCTAGGGTTAATAATGTTTTTTTATAAATCTTAGATGAGATCGAATATTTTTTTGATTTACTGAAAATAATTGATTTTATTTATAAGAAAAATGTTTTTATTTAATTCTGAATTTTTATGTTATTTTAAATTTATTAAAAATAAAATTTATTTATTGTCAATTCATTAAGGGAAATCATACTAGGTTATTTATTTATCCCTACATGAATACCACAATGTTCATATAAACATTAAATGTCATGATATGTGAATAGTGAATGATTTTTTGTTTATTAATGTTGAACCTTGGGATCTTACAAGTATGAGTGACGTGTCAGTATTTGGTATCATTTTCAATGGAAAAGTTGATATGTCCTTGGAGGGTAGTATTCTAATATAATATCAAAATGTTTCTTGAAATTCAATATTTTTTGTAGTTTGGTTCATTTTTTAAATAATTATACTTAAATTAAATATTATTTATAATTTTTGAAACTTATTTTCTAATAATAATTACATTTTATATAGGTTTTTGAGTTTAGTTTGAGGTAAAACAATTCCCCAATGTTTTTTATTTTTCCCTCAACACTAGTTATAAGTATATGGATATCATAGATTATGATTAAGGTCTTTTGGATACATCAGTTAGGGAATCAATGTATTTATCTAGGCCATGGGATTAAAAATGTTATTTAAAGAATGGTTTAAGTTTAGTCTATGCAATTATTTTGGAAAGTGTAGTGTTTTGATGGATAAAAATCCAAATAAACCTATAAAAAGATGAAAATGACCTATTTATTAAAATCCTCAAGTTTACATGAAGTTATGGTAAAATAAGTGGTTGTAGAATCTCTTGTAGTATTTTTTTAGGTTGTGAAACATTGGTGTCTAAACCCATATTTATTTTTCATGTGAATAATGTTCCTGAAGCACAATACACTTGGATAGTGGAAAAATGAATTTTTGAGTAGGGTTTTTAATAAAGTTCATTATGTGAACGTATAATTTTAAATGATTTCCTTAAAATGGAATGGTTTTGATAATGGTTTTATTGAATCATGATTTTAGAATTTATTTAAGATTTTTTTTGGAAAAATTAATTGGATTGTATTTATTTGGGTGAAATTTTATAGAAAAGTGAAATTGAGAGAAAACATTTAGATCAATGTTAATTAAACTTCTTAGACATTTATTGTAATGTTAATGCTATAATGATACGTGTTATAAGTTTTCTATAAATCTTATGATATTTTATAATAATTATATTATAAGTAAGATAAAATGTAGCGATTTTTTAATTATTATTTTTCTATAATTTTAAAAATACCTTTAATAAGATAATCAGTTTATCAATTGAGAGATAGGAATTAGGAAATGTTCCCAAACTATGGAAATATTAGTTAAAAATTTTCTATGAAATTAGAGTAGGAACAAAGCATGATTTATCAAGATAGGTTGATTGATCCATGATGTTTTAGGGGGAAAACATCCTTTATTTTAGGGAGATGATGGCGGGTAAAAACTTAAAATTATTATGGAATAACGAAATATATATTACTATTAATTTTAAATCATTAATATTTGAATGTGAATTTCATTTCTTATATGATATTGGGATTGGATCATGAGTGGTAGGAGCTAGTGAAAAAGTAAATATTCACAAGAATTTTAATTGAAAATAATTATAGAGGTAGTTTAGAAAATAAATATACACAAGTATATTTATGTAAATCAGAATAACAAGATCCAAGATTTAGAGAATAAGAGTATGACAAACTTAAAGTATGTAATTATTTTCGTTGTGATAATCAATTACGTATACGATTTGATAACCGATAACAACATTAAGGATATCAGATATGATATAT
Organism: Viscum album; assembly: GCA_963277665.1. NCBI lineage: Eukaryota > Viridiplantae > Streptophyta > Magnoliopsida > Santalales > Viscaceae > Viscum > Viscum album. Next base: position 874,938,256 of record OY728160.1, on the reverse strand, counting down.
TAATTTGACCCTTGTATTTAATGATATATCATTGTATTTTATATACCTAGATATGAATTTGTTGTAAATAAGGCAATTTTATAGGAATATAACATTTTATATTCATGGATTTTGGTAAAGATTCTACCCTAAAAAGATGGGTGTAATTATTATTTTAGAATATAATTACATAAATTTAATGTAATTAAATAGGGGAGTGAATAGAAGAAATAAAAGAGTTTATTTATTTCTATAGAGATAATTTAATAGAAATTATATTATTATGGAATCATGTAGCACTTTATGAATGAATTATATAATAAACCTAGGTCAAATCACTAGTGTTTTAGAGTTGGGAATCTAAAGAAGTATGACACATACATCTCATGATAATCTATGATTATATATTTTTATTAGATAAATGGATCAAAGAAAAAATTTGGGAATACTATACAAGATTGATCAAGATCTCATTATTCAATAGGCGGTAACCTCAATAAGGTTGGAAATAAAAAAATAGGGCTATTCTACTTTATTGAGAATTAATTAAAGGAGTCCCAGGTTGTACATGTGACTATACAAGGTACATTATTTATTGCATCTACTTAGATCTCTATATAGTTTTATTTGAGTTAATTTCATTATTTAAAATCTATATGAGTAATACATTATTTAGGTTTTCATGTAAAAGTTAATTTTTTAATATATGAATAGTGATACACCCATAGGAGAAAGGGTGGAGTGAGTATTAAAATGGACATCTTATTACATTAAAATATGTAATATTGAGATCTATTGGGATATTTTGGTCCCTAATATATGAACATATGATTTTATCATTGGAATGGATATAAATATGTATTATAAAGCATATATTTACTTCTATGATTATAAGTTTTCTTTTATTTAACCAGATATGAATATTGAAACCTTTTGAGGTGAGTGGTGTAATAATGTAATCTAGAAAGACCCCATTACTTGAGATCCTAAATATTTATATTGTTAGTTATATGGGTTGGTAATTGGAATAACGAATCCAAAGGATTCTATAATATTTCTATAAATGGTTGAATAAAAGATTGATTTTTTAAAGACTTTTATAGATTTATATAAAAAAGGGATGTAAAATTATATATTCATTTGAAAAGAAAAAAATATTTACCTTATTATCACACGAGTCTTATAGAGTTGTGAGAATTTAATGTATAATTATATGATATAGGTAAGTGGGGATTTATTTTAAAAAGTGATCCACCTTGGGTGACACATGTTTTGTTTTCCAAGACGGCATATGGAAGTTTTGGTAATTTGAATTGATCACTAAAAGTTGAACTAGTTGATGAAGAATATTAGAAAAACATTACTATACATCAATGATCAATTCCATTAACTTAACGAATAGAATTGGTTTTCAAAGATTTAATTTAGATCAAGATATCACTTTAAAAGGGTGAAAGAGGAATACATTTTAAATATGACCTTTTAAATTTAATGATCCCATTATTATTTTTTCAAATTCAATGGGGATACTACTGATACTACACTCTTTATGTATTTTATGGACTAAATATTTCATAAATATAAAGTCTTTTTTTGATAATTACAGATAATAAAAACCCTTATTTTTTGGATTCAAAAGAATTCCATAGAAAGAGTTTATAAATCATTTTAGAATCTTTTTTTGAACACTATTTATACTCCCAGTTACTTAAATTATTTTTTTGTTTAAATAGTTTAATTTATTGTGGAATTTTATCTTTGTTGACGTAATTTATACAGATCTTAATAAATTCATGTCCGAGATTTATTGGAAAATATTTAAGAATAATATATATATGTAAAACATCTCGTGGATGATTGAATATTAAAAATTAGTAATCCATGATTTCTCAAACTTGGAATAACCTATGATTGATGTAACATAAAAGGGTACAATTATCATTTGGGATGAGAAGTTCCAGGAATCTTTATATGAGATAAATAAAATACTCACCTAATATCTAGTGTTGGTATTGACTAAATATGATGATTTATTCTTATTATACTATGATAGATCAAGATAAAGTTTGGGATGAATACTCATAGAAGGAAGTAATGTAGTGGTCTGTGAATTGAGAAAATCAAGACCACATGAAAAGAGATACCCCATACATGAATTAGAATTGGTTGTGGTTATCCATTATTTGAATAAATAAGTATATAAACATATTATATTAGATATTCAGGGTGTATTCAAAATATAAAAGTTCAAATTATATTTTCTCCCATTGAGATCTGAACAAGATGCAAAAAAGGCTAAGTTCAATTTGATAATAATTTTGAGGTTAAATTTTATTTAACATTGAGAAAGAAAAACATTATAATTTATGATATAATTAATATATCTTAGACTCAAGTGGTAATGGAAGTATAATGAAAATCTCAATTGATGAGTATATTGGTTTATATGTATATAGAGAAGAAAAATTAAGGTGAATGTATACTATTTATGTACTTGTGTATTAAGTGAAGGTGATACAAACACAAAATCCTAAATATAAAAGGTGCTTGAAAACATTAAATAGTGGGGATACCATTGATTGAAAATCCCATAAAGTTAACTCAAATATTCATTTCAGGGATGAAATAGTGGTTCCTACTATTTTTTATAATGGAATTACAAAGGCCTTTATTAAATATTATTAAGTTGTTCACCCTAAATGTATCATTATTTCTTGATATAGTTCTTGTTTCGAGAGTTATAAAATGTGGTAAATAGTGTCATTTTTTTCGTTTTGAATCACTAATAGGTGATGATTAACATAAATAACCATTGTGGTTACAAAAACCATTATATTTTAACATAGAAATGAGATAACATCTAGAGGAACTTCATGATTGGTTTTTCCAAGATCACCATAAAATCATGATGTAATTTGGGAAGTTATATATTATCATAACATTTTCCTCATTTATTATAAATTCATATTTTTTTGAGAAAAAGATATGGTTATGTTGAATGTGATGGAAGAATCCAATATTCATGAGGTTCTAACATATATATTGTCAGATGAAGATTTATGTTTTAATTCAAGGTTCTTAAAAGGACTTTAGTTTGAGATGGGTACTTATTTAAATATGATAATTAAGTCAAACACTTTTATATATTGATTGTTAGAGTGATCCATTTATGTTAATGAGTATGTACATTGCACAAATGTGTTTATATTAGGATTATCAGGGGAGGATCACATTGATTTACTTTAATTTTTCTATAATAACAATTATAAAGTGTATATTTACATGATACCATATGAATTATTTTATGGTAGATCATTATTATTACCACTACGTTGGACCATGATTTGAGAAAAGGATGTCTTTAAGCATATTAATATGTAGGAAATGTGTTGAAGTTTACTTAGAAAAAACAAAGACTAAAGATCCCATGGAATGATTAATTAATTTATTATACTATATTTATTTTCAGTACATATTCTGAAACACATTATGGATGTTAGTAAGATAATTAATATGATGAGTTATAAAGAAGAAATAGTAATAGAAAATTACACTATAAAGGAAACATGATAAATAATGAAAATTAAAGTCAACTGAATAAGAATTTCCATAAATAAATAAATAAAGGTTGAACCAAATGTATGATTCTTGGAGGATCATTATACTTATGATATTAACCAAAGGATCATTATGATCTGGAAATTGAGGATGATACACTAATAAAATAATATTAAGTGGTTTTAGTTAGTTTTTATTAATTATTCATGATGTTTTCAATTGATGAATTAATGCTTAATGGATTTCTATACTTATCAGACCGATTTTTAACTAATTAAGTAAATGTAAACTAAAACAATGAATAATAAACATATGGTTGATATAAATATTACTTAACAATTTCATGTGCTTTAATAATGTTTTATAATATAATGTTATATAATTTAATGTTTTTACACGGAATTTCAAAAATGAACTTTTTATGCAACATTTAGTTAGAGAAATATAAGTGTTACCGAAAAATAGTGTAATAATGAAACACAATTTTCATTTCATATTCAATTTTTTCCACAAAAATTTAAATAGATATTGTAAATTTTTTTAATAATATTATGGCCATATAAAAATTATCTAATAGTTGTATGAAATTAAATCAATTCGATTGGAAGATACATAGGTGGTAGTTAAAGTTTGTTCAGGTTGCATAAAACTGAAGATAACATCGGAAACATCGAATGAAACATTTCTAAGGCTATGTAAGAATTGGATTAAATAGAAATATGATTATATTTTCTTAGAGTAGGTTCCTTAATTTAATTAGAAAAATCTTACCACGGTTTTTCGAGGAATTCGTAAAGATTTAAATAGATATTTTTATTATTTTAATTAAAAATAAAAGGTTATAATTTTATATATATTTGTAACGATTTTATTGTAAAAATTTGGTAAATTTTTTTAATAATATATTAAATATTGTATTTTTAAAATATTATAGAAATGATTTTACATATTTTGAGTTAATTAAAATATAATATATACCATCCTATAATTTTATTTAATTGAAATTTTTATTTTAAGGTGTTATTTATTAACTATTGGGATTTACCATGTTTAATAGAAACCTTAATGATCTCAAAAATAAATCCTAGAAATAACATTGTATCCAAAATTTGATTTTTACCTTAGGGTTCATGTTTTTGTAGAATCTAGATCATAGAAGGATATAATAAGATGTTTTACAGAAAATGTATAGTAAACTACAAAGTTTATGAGACTATTAAGACCATATATGAATTTTATTTTAGTGATAAATAATTTAATATAATCAACTTCTGGTGGAGGAAATATAATTAAACATGGAAACTCATTTTCTAAGAGTATCTTTATTTAACATAAAAAAAGAAAAACCTCATTTGAATATCATAACTCTATTGGATAATTATAATATTCCTTTGGGAGATTTTGGGGTGATTTAAAATGTTCTTTATAATAAAATAACTTATATAATCTTTGAATTGAGCGTAATAAACCTTAGATCAAAGTTAAGTAAAATTCATGATCTATTTCTTATGATGGATCACTAAAATCATATGAATCATTAGTTATCTCAATAATTGGATGTGTAAATTTTTTAATTGAAAAACTAAGAAATTTGATTATGATAAAAATGTATTTGAGAATTTAATGTTTTAGAAATATAAAAATTATTCAGCAAGGTATTATAAACATTAAAATTGATGAATGTTTTTTTTGAATAAGGAATCAAGAAAGGATCCTAAGAAAACTCTCATCAATTTATGTGTTCATGTTAATTTATTATTCATAAGTTGTGTAGTTGGGGTTTGGCTTAGTGGTTAGCACCCTGTAATCCTACATGAAAAATGGGGGTTCAAAACCCATTGGTCACAGGTACTGTAGTAGCAGCAACACTGTAGCAACGACGAGCACTATAGCAGCAGAAGGGCACCGTAGTAGTGGCGGGGCACTGTAGAAGGCGAGTACTGTAGAATTACTATTTATAGAATGGGCCTTGGGAAAAAATTGGGCCTACGGTCCATGTAATGGGATAAATTCCCACTAGGACTTCGGGCTATATAATGGGTCTACCTCTACCCAGTTAAAGAGGTCTTTTCTTTGCTTTAATAATAAATTAGGATTCATTCATTAGTTGTTATAGGTTTATAAATTAATATTTTTATAAATTTTAGATGATTATATGAGTGATTAAGTATGGAGTATGGTTGATTATTGGATTAGTATTTATGAACTATAATTATTTATATCTGATCACTATAATTTCAATGTCGTGGAAGTTAATGGGTATGTGTTCAATTCATTTTATATTCAAATTGGATTAATCAATTGTAGTATCTTGAAAGGTTAAAAGATGTGCTAGTCCTTTATAATGGCATGGAGACGTGTATTTAAGAGTTATTCATATATTGTATTCGGATAGATATTAACGTTTGAAATATTCAAATATTTGAATGAATGTAAATTTTTTTTGAGATTGAATCAATATATAATTGATTGTAGTGATTATATATCACATTATAAAGAATCTTGGGTGATGAATTTTTGATTTTAGATATTTAGATTCATAGGACTTATGTAATAATGAAATATGAAACTGACGTACCGATAATATATGGGACTAATATGGTTGTGATATTAAATTAAAGTGATTATTATATGTAAATAGTGAATTATAATCTATATTTTATTTTATAAGATTTATTAATTATTTAAATTTATTACATTGTATTGAAATTTGTGAACATTCATTAGAATTTGATATAATTTTGTTACTGTGACTTAATTAATGTGAATAAATAATCTGGATAGATATGTGAATGTGATGATTGGGATATGGAGATATTTCACATGGATTATGTATATGTGAGTATATCATTTCATCATTTTATATTTTAATAGTGATTGTTGTTTTATTCTACACTCTCTATGAAACCACATCTTGAATTGGACTCAATGAGAGATAGCGTCCATTATTTATTATATTCTATGTGAACCCCAACATGCATTCTATATTGAATATAAATATACCAACCACTTATTTCACTCATATAGGATATTATAATACTATTCATATTTTTTATTCCACTGATATATTTTCTCATGAAAACTATGTTCCCTAGTGATTTGGTATTCTAACAAATGTACATTTTTGGGAAGTGGGTTGTGGGGTACCAACTGATATCATTATTTGATGATACAAACACAAATATACGAAACCAACTAATTTTTTGTTCGATATTTCTTGTGGTGAGATGGGTAGTGGAAAATTGAAATAGGAACTCAATAGATTATATGATTTTTTTTTCATTTGCAAAGGATTGACAATATTTATCCATATTAACACGAGGGTTTTTATGGAGGAACCCACTGAAGATGGTGACATACTCACCCCATATTTTACTATTTTATATTTATAGGATGATGTTTAAGGTGGTTCCAATCTATAATAGTTCATAAGATATCGTATTTAATGAAATTTGGAGGAGTTTACATTTTATTTTCCTTATTATATTTTATATACTAGGTTTTATATACATGGAGATTTTTGAATTTCAAGAATATAATTATAGATATTTGATATATAAAACATGTTCATGATTTGATATTTTTTCATATAGTATTGTTATTGTGATATATTTTGGATCATTGCTGTTCATGCATGTTTTTAATAAATGATGTATTTCCTTCTATTATTTGATAGTTTATCCTTAGAGATAGTCATCACCCGATGGCCTATTATACTTGAATTTTTGGGATCATTGATAATCTTCATACTAACTGAAAATGATTCTTTCTAGGGTTATGTTATGATAATATATTATTAATGTGAGGTTTAATATTACGTTTGTAGGTTGCAACTAGTGAGGGTTATATTGTGTGGGATGTTAGATATTATAACAAAACATAGGAAGGAATAAAGACTAAGGAATCTTATAAGGTATACGATATATAACACAATCGTATTCATAGAAAGTGATTTCATGTAAACAATAATGAAGGACAGAATAATTTTTATAGGTTTCTATGCTAGTGTGGAAATACATCGTGTGGTACTCGGTGATGAATATTATACATTTTTAATAGATTCTGATTCTTGAAAACTATCCATTTTTTGTATGTTATAATGTTTCAATATCCCTAGGCTTAGGGTTTCTTCCTCCTGAAAATATATATGAAAAAATTATATAAAAATATTCTTGGTAATTTTGTAGAGAAATACTGACTATGTTTATTAGTATATTGATGTTAAAGATAAAAAATATAATGTTTAACTGAATGGAGAATAGTCGTGATTTTAAAATATTTTATTGATGTTTCAGGGAAGAAAGTGTTAAGTCTTGATGATGTAAATATTATTTTTTTTAAAAATTCATCTTAATGTTTGAGAATATTTAGTGGTTGGATAATTATTTAGAGTGGTTTGATAGTGGATAAATGAGATCCTTAATGAATAATTTTATTAAGTGTGTTTGAGGATAAAGTTATATTACCTATTTTATAGTGTTTTTCCAATAAATATAAATAAATTTATGTATAAATGTTTATAATCTCAAGATAAGGGGTATATAACATTCAACAGTTCTCATATTAGTTCAACATGTTAGTAAAATATTATCTTGATGTTTTGGTTACTAAGAAGATAATAATCGTACCTTGGGAGAATGCATCACATCATGATATTCAATGATGGATATTTTCTTCTTCGAAAGATATCATTTAGAGAGATTTTTTATAATGTTATTATTAAGATAATTTTTAAGATATTGTGAGAATATAGTGCCACTATAAATCAATAATAGAAAATAACCAATTTAAAATCAGTTATTTCTCACTTTTAACATTAGTTAAAAAGTGATGTGGATATAACCAAGGTTAATAGTATTTTTTTAACATCATTTTTAAAAATTGATGTGGAAAAAGTGTGTTAACATTGGTTATTAAAAAAATGACAATGAAATGTTGACTAAATATATATACAAATATATTCTTGATGTTAGTTATTAAAAAAATCGACATCAAAGTCGCTTTAAAAATATATTTTTTATAATTACTAATGTTTATAGTCACTTTCAACATAATTTTTCATAAAAAACCACATTGAAACATATTTATAATTTTTAAAATGTTTTAAAACATAATACATTGTGCCTTATAACTAAAAATCATGTAATATAGGAAACCATTAACACCAAAAAATTTCTTAAAAAAACTCAATGAAAACATTACTACAACATCATTTACGAAGATTATTCACATATAAAATTATTTTAAATATAAATATAAAAATTAACTAAAATTATGAAATAGTATAAAAATAATCCATGAAGGTGGTTTAGTAAGTCTTATAAATAGGATTAAACAACATTAAAAATGTATATAAATAGTAAGTGTTGTAAAATTAATAATACATTATATTGGTTTAAGTTATTAGAGTTGCAATGGAACTAACATTATTGAAGTCTATGGTTATTATAATCATGACAATCATAAAGATGAATCATCAAACATTGTGTCCACAATCAATAATTTCCATTTGATAAGGAATCTTTTGTTATGAAACATCACATTGAGAATAAGAAACAATTTACATATATTCCAAACAAATAATTGTTAAATAAAATAAAATCTATCTACCTAAAATGGCATGGAATTAATTTGTTTTGACTTTTTTATCGATAATTGAATCCTGTTAAAAATGTTCAATGACCATTTTTATTTTCATATATTAATTAACAACACAAATATTCGCATAGAAAATTAAAATCAAATAACTATTAAATTAGAATAAAACTTATGAATCTAATAAATATTTAAAACATTCATGATCCTCAACTAGTAATTAGAAAAACCAATATATAGTGCATTTATGTGGGCAGAATATATATAACATCCAATTTTGAAAAAAAATAATTGTTTTATCACGAATGAAATGCTAATGAAAAAAATAATTTACAGTTATATAATCATTCTTACAAACCAAATAATAGATAAACTAATAATCAATATCCATGTTTTCAACATTATTGACATATACTTAATATTAATTTGATTACATTCATATTTTATAGACATTGAAATGAATTACTGATCCATAAAACAATAGAAATAAGTGATCTATTTTTTTAGGTAAATAGTTAATATATACCTAATTTGATAAGTAATACAATAAATTAATATAAAATATATTTACATAATAAAATGAAAAATGGCATTGAAATTTAATTTCATGTGAAAAAAACTACAACATTGATACCGAGAGATCCTCCCAATAACAACATTCATGTTGTCTTTTTTAAATATTATTTACATATAGTCTCTCCCACAAATGTCAACACTCATAAAAAACTAAAAAAATCTATAATATAAAATATTTCAATGATAATTTTTTTTCCTTTGAGAAACCTATGATGCACCTGAAGTCACTATTTTTGAAGAAATTTGTTTAATTTATAATGATACTTTAGGTTTTATATACTTCTATGTAAGTTAAATATTAAAAAAAATTACATGTAATTTGAAATTTAAAGTAAATAAAAAAGTAAAAAAAATAAGACATACATCATATGTTAACTAACATGGTAAGGATAACTATTATGAGTAAAAAATAAATCATACTCTATGAAATTGTTTCCACATCCTTCTTATGAAACAACCTGGATTTGTAAGATCAATAATATCATGTATTTTAACTCTTACTAGATTTGAATAAATAGAATGAATATGTACATAATCCACTAGATTATGTAAAATTTCTTTTTCCCTAATATGTTAATGGGGATACGAAATATGAAACATAAAGTACATAGTTGGGACTGAACCAGGTGGTGGAGGATATGTATAGGAATACAATGTAGGCTGTGTCTCTCCTTCCATTTTTGAAAGCATATACTATACAGAGAATCACATCTTCTCATCCATAATTTTATTCATATTTTTATGCTTTTCATTTAAGGAATATATTTTTCCCTTTTATTATAACTCCCTTAATTCCATACTAGTATGTCCAAAAACAATTCTGACACTAACTCCCACCTCATACAGGCTTACATGTACATTCAATTCGTCGTTACATAAAATTGTTGCAAGAATTCCCATCTTAGCCTAAAGGATAAAAGTCACATATTTCACCTTTTTAGGAATGGGAAAAAATTTATATGAAAATGTTATTTTAGTGTGATGACATTATTAAGTACTAAAATTCAAAATAGTAATAATTAATTTCATTTGCTATTTTTTTGGATAAATAAGAAACTTCTATTTTTTTATTCATTACCTATTTTATATTTCATTATAGAGGAAGAATAAATGGATCTATTGAACTTAATTTAGATTCCCTAATATATTTCGATCTTAATTCTTAAAACTATTCATCAATCCCATTCTACTCTAGTAAATGACACTCACTACATGAAAAAGTATGAGGGTATACATTTTATGACTTGATATCTTGGTGATATTTTTGAGATACCCATAACATAAAAATAAACGAATAATTTATCAATTATTTAAAAAATAAATTTAGAAATTTATTTCATAAATAAATTACCATTAGAGAAATGTCTCCACCGTAGGGTTGGTGATGAAATTCTATAATGTATTTTTATCTAAAAGAATATATTTTAGGAATGAATTTTTAGTTTTTTATTATTAATAATATAAAATGACATCAAATTGTATTTAAAATCCCTCCATCTAATTCTTAAAAATTATATCCACATATACTTAACATATTTCATATTGGGAAAGTTAAATTTCATATTTAATTAAATAGAAAATATGTTATTCACATGAAATATGTAATTTTGGAATCATTAAGGTAAAATTAATCATCTGAGATATTTTTACCTTATATACTCCCGAATTTAATCTTTCATTTGTGGGTTAATTCTCCTCTAATAAGGATATAATATAAATATCATAAATTCATAATGAATGGCCATCAAACTCCCAAATTTCTCTTCATTTGGGAATACTATGTTATTTTTATCATTGAATTGAATTTTTAACCTCTTCACCTTCCCACAAGTAAGGGATATTGTTGGTAAACATGTACCACCATATCTAATAATTTTGGGTATCACCTTCTCCAAAGAAGAAGTCTCTAAAAAAGCTGGCTCATTAGTAGTGGTGGAAATAATTTAGAAAGAGTAAGTTTAATTTATGTAAAAAATATAATTATTATAAATATATTTATATGAATATTTATCTACATACCTCAATAGACGTTACTCTTCCATCGTGTCTATTATTTTAAAAAAAATTATATAGCTTTCCTGATGTTTTAAGTACCTATAGTTGATTAGAATCAATTGATTGTCAAGATTAATATATTTATTTTTCATAATAAAAAGAAAAATATAAATATTGTGTTAACTAAAATATTTAAATAAAATTTCATACCTAAAAATTATGGATATAAATAAATATTCAAATTAAAATGATGTTTCCAAGATTCTACGACAAAAAAAATGCATAAAAGAAACTGATGAATAAAAAAATTGCTTCTAAAATAGAAAATATGATCAAAATTTATTATAAAAGCCTAGGAAATGTTATGATAAATCACATTCATGTGTTATTAATATTTACTATTTTTATTTTTTAGATTTATATTCATTATAATTATATGTGGTAATTTTTTAGTTAAAAGGACAATGATCTATTTTTACCCAAATTGGGGTTTCATGCATTATATGGTTTTACTTAAAATATAATTTTAAAAATTATTTAATTCTAAATTAAAACAATTAACTATATTTTTTAATTATTCATATAAATATTATCTTATGGCTTGTTTTTTTAAAAGTTTTATTTTTCAATAAATAATGAAAAATGCTAATTTTTTTTGAAAATATTTTTTTCATTTCAATTATTTACAAGGTTATAATATATTTTAGACTAGTTTTAAAATTTATTTAGTTAATTATTATTAATAAAAATTCAAAAAAGTTTATTTTAGTAATATTTATACTTTAATTTGGTATAAAAATGTTTTTTTATATTTAAAAATACATTTATATGAAAACCCATTTTTAATCTTGTTTAATAGGATTAATTTTTATTTAAATAATTCTAATTATATTAATTTCATTTGATAATATTAATCCCATATTTTAAATCATAATAATTAATATTACTTAATAATTTCTACTTAATTATTGGGCATAATGAATAATATAAATAGAAAAAATCAGTTACCACTATTACAGATTAAATAGGATTATGAGGGGGGTACACTTAAGTGATTACAGTTATAATGACATATAATCTTCTATAAATTATATTGGTTGGATTTATTTTGACCATATCTCATGTCATCATCTAAAATTGTCCAGTTTTAATCTTTTTTAAATTTCCAAGTGTTTCCACACTCCCACGTATAAAAGGAATCCCCATATTTTATTTTCAACAAACATAAAAAAATCGAATAAGAAAATAAACACCCCAATCTATTACATACATACCTATCCATATCCTAGAGGCCTTATTTTGATAATAAAACTGACCTAAGAAAGATATATGTATAATTCTAATGATTTTGTCCTGAAGAAGATATATAGTTCTTAACAGAGAGTTATTATTTTATTTATTTTTATGAATCGTTAAAATATTCTTCAAACATGATGAAATAATAGAACCAGTATATTAAATATACTAAGTTTTTTTAACTAAATAACCTATACCTATATTCTTATTCCCTCAAATGGGAAATGAATCCATATTTTGTGCATATAGTGGACTACTACCTCACAAACTGATGTAATTTGTTTCCCATCAATGTATCTCATTAATGGTTATATGTATGTATTTAATGTATATATATGATATTAATGACATGTTTATCATTCTAGAAATAGAATACATTGTCTAATTTCATACCTTTCTATCCATTAAAAAATGATAATGTCATTCATTTGTATGTGTGAATTACCACATCTGGGAATTGATGTGATTCATTTTTTTGGGCCAGAACCTTTGGATTATATATAAAAATGTATTTAAAAATAATAATATTATATTAATTAAATAATCATAATTTTAGAAAGATAAAAATATATTTACCTTCTTTTCATCATGTTTTTTGAAAAACAAAATCATTTCTAATGCCTATGTACAACCTACAATCTTGATGAGTGTAATGTAATTCCTTTTTCCTAATCATATTTCATGGTTTGTTTATAAATTATTATTTATGTATAAAATGGAAAAATATTTCATGATTTTTATTTTTTAATTATCAGATAATGAACTCTTTGACCATAGTCAACTAACAGAATTAATTTTTATTATATGAACCAAATATCATCAAAACATTCATTGTGAAATTAATTGATTAAATAATTTCATATAATATGGTAATAAATAAAATAAAAGTAATAATAAATTTGAAAAAATAGTCTTAATAAAGTATATAATTAACATAAGATTATTATTCATGAATATAAAAAACAAACAAGAAGAGACACACTTATAGAAAGGGACACTAAACCTTAAAGACCACATTTTAAATGTTTTTATGATTTATCTTATAAATATTTTTTTCCATTTTCAAATTAATAAAATGATTTTATTATTGAATTTATATGGAAATGAATTATTTATAAAGTAAAATTTATTCAATAATTTAATTTTTTTAAAAGGTTTTGAAAAGGAATATTTTTACATATTTTATTCATAATGTTTTTTGAAAAAAAGAAAAAGTAATTTTCTATTATAACATATATGACATCTATAGTTTTTCCCTCCACCATAAAAATTATTTTATTTTTTGAATCCTTTATAATATTTCATGATTTATTCCTAAATAGAACATCCTTACCTTTTTTGGGGATTTTAAAAAAAATAAATGGAATGGATATTTCAATATATAGAAATATTTTTCCTATGGGTGTAAGAAATATCTTTTTTTGATTAAGATTACAAAATGAATGATTTTCTATGTTATGATTATTTTATACTTATTGGGAATTAATTATGATTAAGACTAAGCCCAACATATCTCATGATGATGGGTGGGACCTATATAACTCATGATGATTGGTGAAGTCAATATAGTACTCCAATGCATTGAGTAATGGGATATATTTAACTAGTTAGTTTTCTTCTAATAAATTATTGGAGTTTACCAGGTTGGTCTTCCATTTATATGAGTGATTTTAATAGTCACATTGAAATAAGGTACCGTGTTTAATACGCGATTTACATATGATATCTATCAATTTTATGGAAATAATATTAATTAGAATGGAAATATAATGATATTAGGTTTAAAGGTATGTTTATGCTACTTATTAAGGGTAAAATATTAAACTTTTTTTGAAAAAAAAAATCAAGAATATTTAATGTTTAATAAGAAACCCTTGTAATTTTCATTTTTATTTTTGATATTTATTATAAAATGTTTTAATAAAATATTTATGTAGAGAATTTGGTTTCTTGGTTAAGAAAATATTTTTTTTAGATCAAAGGTTATTTTCAAAGAGGAAAATGTTTATGAGTATTCAGGAACTAATGAGTCTCTTTCGTTATTTTTAGATGTCACTTATCAATATTTTTTTTCTTATCCCATGTCCTAAATTTTTTTATAGGGTTTTAACGATGAGTTCGTAAAATGATTAGGTGTAGATGAAAATGGTAAAATATTTCATCAAAATAAAACATACTATATTTTGAGTGTATTTTTATTTTGGAAAACATGAATTTTTAGTGGAAGTTTTCACCTTGTGATATAATATTTATTTATATAAGAGAGATGAACATATTATCTAAAACTCTAAAAATGTATTGATCCAAAAAAGTTTATAGTTTTAATTATTTACTTTGAATTTCATATTTTTAATGTTTAAATTTGGGTCCGTATAGTTGTTATCAGAGGAATGGTATAGATAATTTTAGATTTTAGGATAATATAATTAAACACACTAATGAGATTATAATAAATGGTTATAATGATATAGAATATTAAAATTATGATGTTTTCACTCTAGAATGTTTTTATTTAGAATGTTTTTCCATAGTGAAAAAATAAAATAAAGTAGTAATGCATGAAGAGGAAAATATTCATCCAAATGAAAAACCTATAATGGTCAGAACAAGAAATGAGATGATTTGTGGTTGTGATGGATTTGTTGACACTATTAATAAATTGTGGTAGAATCCATTCTATAGAGAAACTACATCTCCCAAAAAATGATCATATAGATAGTAGTGAATTTTATGATACAAAACCATTCATTATATAGTGGATCTTATAACTCATGGGTACCTGAGATATAGATTAATTTTTATGAAAATATATTCAATGTCATGGGTCACATGGATCACTAAAAGGTAACTCTTACAATTTACTGTATTAAAGGTTAATTCGATCAATATTAGTCAGTGGATAATAATATAAGATAAATATTTGATTTTGATGTTATGGAATGAGTCACACATAAGAATCGTTTCATTGATAAATATTTACCTGAGGTTGTTGGACTAAGGATTGAAAATAAATTCTTGGAATTGAGGTAGAAGGAGGATGGTTTAATGGCCTTATAAGAAGAAAAATTCACCCAATTGGAAAGGATCACACTAAATTATATTTAGTATCATTATAGTGAAATTAATTGTTTTATTTAGGATTAAAGATATGATACCAAAGGAAATTGTCTTCTTTGAAATTTTAATGTTATGAGAAAGTTATTTTGTGTTTTGAGAAGGTGGAAATAGAGTTCCTGATTATTTTATTTTTCAAAAATAAGCAGAAAAATAGATCTATGTGGAAGTAAAATTGTAAGTATCAATAAAATAATTATGTAGGTAAGAAATTCAAGTTTTTAGATTGTAATTGGTGTGGTAAAAAGTAAACTGGTGAATTTCATATGAAATCGAGGAATTACATCTGATGTGGTATGTCTGGGGATATGGTTAGCGATTAAATAGAGAATTATCTTATTAGTTGTAAGAATAATTTTTACAAGAATTTTGTAGTGTATTTTAAATGTAATGAGATGGATCAATATTCTGATGAATGTAAAAATAATATCATGAATGATGGGGTGAAACAAGACTATAAATAGAAAGGTGTAGTGAAATCATTTTCAGCTACTTTAGAAGATGATGGGCTATCAAATGAAGCGGTAAGATATACATTATATAATTATTTCGATTATGATATTTTAGTTTTTTATTTGGAGTCTACATCTTATTTCATTTATAATAAATTTTTTTATAAAATAATAATTTCACCTCAGAAAATTAATTCATTACTTTTTGAAAAAAACCCAGGGTTGGTATTAAGGAAAGAAGAATTTACAAAGATATTCCTATAATCATATGTGAAAGTTTTTTACCAAAAAACCTTATTGTATTTCTTATTTTATAATTTTATGTTTTTTTTTCTTTGGATTTAATTTCAATTTTTCATCATAAGATAGATTCAGAATCAAAAGAATTTATTTTCTAAAATTAGTTTCCATTCATATATAACAATAAATTCATACTTTTTACAATATGACAAGAATATGAGAAAAACAGAAAAGATGGGAATGAAAGTAATATTGAAAATATTTTTTAAAGAAAGGGGACTATTCAGATTAAAGATATTCATGTAGAAAAATAATGTCTAGTTTTTTTATAAATGATATTCCTTTTATTATACCTGACTAGGAATTTGTATTTACTATTGAATTAGTAATTGATGTAGAGAAAATTTCAAAATCCCCTTATTGAATGAATCAAATATAATTTTTGGAATTTTAAAAGTAGTCACATGAGTTTATAGATAAATGTTTTAATCATCCCACCACTTCAATATGAGGTTCTCTTTTTTTTGAAAATTAAATATTGTTCCTTGAGGACTTTTATTGATTATATAGACTTAAATAACATCACTGTTAAGAATATGTATCTGTTGCATCATTTCGATAACATATTTGATCATCTCTAGCGAGATAATTATTTTTGGAAGGTTGATCTATGGTCTGGGTACCATCAAATGATGGTGAATGAGGATAAAATCCCAAAGAGAGTGTTTTGTACTAGGTATATGAATTATGAGTTTGTTTTTATTCTCTTTGAGTTAAAGTATGATTTGACTGTATTAATGAAATTTATGAATAGAGTTTTCCACGAATATTTGGATAAATTTTTGGTTTATCTTATTGATGATATTTTAGTTTATTATTAAAGTTTCAAGGATCATGATAAATAACCAATTATTTTTCTATAAACACTAAATAATTATTAATTATTTGGAAAAGTTTGTAAATTAATTTTTTTGTTACACTATATTTCATTCTATGGACATATCATTGATAAATATAAATAAAGATTTATCCTAATAAAACTAAAGTAGTTTATAAATGAAAAAACCTATAAATGTTACTTATATTCATAGTTTTTTGGACTATTAGGCTATTATGAGTGTTTTGTTGTAAACATTTCATAGTTATATATCACACTAATCAGGTTAATATGAAAATGATTTTGTATTATCTGAAAAAATAAATGTGATGAATGTTTCTAAGAATTAAATAGAAGGTTAGTAAATTATCCAGCTTTGGCCCTTCAATCTTGAAATTGTGATTTTTTTATTTAAAATGATACTTTATTAAAGGGAATGTGTCAATCCTTACTGCATAATGATTGGGTAATTTATTATTCTTCATTTTAATTAAAAACAAATGACTAAAATTATCCAAAACATGACCTTGAGCTAGTGGTTATATTGTTTCTTTTAAAAATTTGGAAACATCATTTATATAGAGTATAGTGTGAAATAAATATTGATCATAAAAGTTTGAAGTACATATTCATTCAAGAATATTTGAACATGGGACAAAAGAGATGGTTGGAATTGATAATGGATTATGAGAGCACAATTAATTAACATAATGTTAATCAAAATAGAGTATATGATTCTTTTAGTAAGACTGATAATGTATCAATAACTATGGTACATTTTTAATATAATCATTCGGTTAATGTTTTCATGAATGTTTCTTAGAAACTATGCATGAAACTCACACTATTTTGTTTCAGGATTCATTATAATCATCTATCTTATACAATACAAAGGATTTTTAGTAGGAATACTACAAGTTACATGTAAAGGTATAATTATCTATGAAAGGTAAGACTCTTAAATTTAATATTGACGATGAATGTTGATTGAGATCCAAAAAAATTATGTTTTTTGTTTGACCCCAAGTTAATGTAATAACTATCTAGTAAGGCTCATTGATATCCATTTTAGATCCATTCTAGTAGAAAAAAATATATAGAGACCTTCAGGAACATTTTACAGTGTGAAGGAATGAAGAAATATATTTCTAATTTCACTTTTAATTTTTTAACTTGTCAAAATATTAAATTTGAAGAAAAATTATTGAATGGGATAATTCATCATTTTATATTTCCAAAATGGAAATGGGAGAATATATCCATGGATTTCATTATGGGATTACAAAAAAATCATGAGGTAAAAACTAGATTTTGGACATTATTTATAAATTAACTAAATATGAATATTTTCTCCCATTAGAAATAATATGTATTTAGATCAACTTTCTCAACATTATATATAAATTTTAATTAGACTAATTGGCATCCATCTTTTCAATGTTTGTTATTATGATCCCAGATTAACATATAATTTCTAAAATCGACTTCAGAATTAATAAGGTACTGCCTTAAATTTTATTATAACCTTTCATCCCCAATTATATAGATCATCATAGAGAACAATTCATACCTTGTCGGATATGATTTGATATTGTTCATTGTAATATCAAGATTGGGATCAACATATGACTTTGGTTGAGGTCTCTTATAATAACAATATACATTCTAGTATAAAGATAAAACATTTTAAAGCATTATATGGAACGTGGTTTCGAAATCTATCTTGTTGGGATAAAGTAGGTGAAAAGAATTTATTGGAATTAGAATTGGTAAAATAAATGGTATATAAATTGGTGATGATTCAAAAAAACATGGTGATTACATAGAGTAGTAAAGATATACAGATAACAGGATGAATTATAGTTATTTCATGGTAGGATATCATGTTTTAGTCAATGTATTTTCCTAGAAAAGTTTTATTAATTTGGGTGAAATGGTAAAGTTAAATTAGAGAATCATTGGGCCATTTGGGATTCTAGTGAATGATAGATCAGTTTCCTATAAAGTGGATTTAAATATAAGTTTATATTAGGTACACGATGTGTTTCATGTTTCATTTTTATGAAAATATGTGTCGGGTGCATCTCATATTTTTATCCAAGATGTAGTTCTTTTTGAATAAAATATTTATTATGAGGAATGGGTAGTAAATATTCTTGAACACATAGATTTTTTTTAGAATAAATTAATTTACTAGGTTTAAAAACCTGCTATTTTTATGATTTATATTTCTTTAATAAATTTTATTACACACAACACCATGTTCAGCTGGCATTACATGCAACACTTCCTTAGCAGGCATTTCACTCAACACTGAGTTTTTATGAAACAACATTTTATTGTAATTATTTAAACAAGGAAAGTATAACATAGCTCTTAAATTAGAGGGAATTCACTGTATTAAACACACCATTAAATTTATATATATTTATTCAAACAAATGTTTTGAAATTAATCTAATAGTTTTGATAGGAATAAGATAAGAACAAATCCAATTATATGTATAAAAAGATATATTTTTTGAAAGGCGGTTTTATCACCTTTTAATTGAGAAAATATTTTAGAACTAAATTTTGAAAATTTTATAAAATATATTTGAAAAAAACATTGTTTTTTAATAGGGATTTCAAAATTATCTCAGGGTTATTTTTTTATTTTTCTGGAAAGATTAATCTTTGTATGAATAATGGAATTTCAATGTTTTATTGAAGAATGTATTTTATTTTAAAGTATTTAAAATTTAAAATTATGTTTTGGATTAATTTTAATTATATTATTTTAATTTAAAATAATCCAATTATTCTTTTTTAAAATTATTTTATACAAGAATTTATTATAAAAACATTATATATTCTAAAAGGGTATTTTTCATAAAAACTATTTTTCGTAGTGTTTAAACGGTTTAATTTTAAATTAAATTTTGAAACTTATATATTTACAATTCCAAGAAATGGATTCCAAATTTATAGCCATAAGGTAAATATTTTGTGAATAAGTCCCCTTTATTTTTGGCCAATATTAATATTAACAATGATAAATATTGTATACCATGGTAAAGGGTAAATTAGAAAATTTAAGTTAAGCATAAAATGATAAAACTGTAAAATAAAAAAAAACAAGAAAACATTTTATTGGATGAATATAATTTAAAAATTAACCCAAAAGGATCTAAATTATGTTTTTTAATAGACACTTTTCGATAAAAAGGACTTATATAATATTTAAATCAATGAAAGACACAAAATTTCACTTTCTTTATATTAAATATATCTTATGTGTCAACATAGGGATAAAAATAGGTAATAAAAAATACAATGTTTTATATGAATATTTACTTATTTATTTTTGTGATATTAAATTATTATCAATTTTTAGATGTGAAATAATTACATTTTATGCATATGAAACACTGATGCAGTACTTGTGGAAGCAGATGAAAAATCAATAATATCATTTTAATTAAAATAATAAAAACCCTTAATAGACCAAAACACTTGACTAAAAATTATTGGTTAAGTATATCTATACCATAATCATCCAAGGTTATAATTAATTACTATTTTGAATCACATAAAAATGATTATGACATTTATAATATTTTATTTTATGTCAAGTCAAAATTATAAAATTCATGTTTTTAATAGCTATAACATTTTAAATATAGGGTTTTCAAGAATCTATATTCTATTA
The DNA here is from genome assembly GCA_963277665.1 of Viscum album. Taxonomy (NCBI): domain Eukaryota; kingdom Viridiplantae; phylum Streptophyta; class Magnoliopsida; order Santalales; family Viscaceae; genus Viscum; species Viscum album. The sequence continues at coordinate 874,916,884 of OY728160.1, read as the reverse complement.
TAAATATTTAATAGAAATATAAATTATTTATATTTATCATAGTAATCTATTTATAAATTTTAGTGAATAAATAATTACATTAAATAATTACACAATTAAAATACAATAATTATTCAAAGAATGGAAAAATCAAATAAATAATATTAAAAATATTAAAATAAATATAATTTTAATTAATTAAGATGATTAATGAATTTTATATATTAATATTACATATTATGGGTGTATTAAAATATTATGTTTGAATTTTTCATTCTATTTAGATTTTATTAAAGTTAATGTAATGGGTAGTTTTAAAATTGACACTAAATATATTTTTTGTCAAATAAATTTTATTAAATTATTTATAAATAATGAAAAATTTAAAAAATTTAAAAATAATATTATAAGTTCTATAATGTCATAAATTTAATAATTTTTGATAATTGATGCAAGGTATGTTAAAAATATAGTGTTTTAATATTGATGAATTTATAACCATGGTTAAAAGTAAAATGGGTTAACTATTGGTTAATAAAAATGAAACGGTTTGAAATCTTATAAAATATTTTATAAAATATACTGGGTGATCAGATAAAAAATTTTATCGTCTTCTATTTTAATCCATGTACTTATTGATGTATTTGGTTTGAGATTGAATTTATAACATATTAATGTCTTTCTCAAATTTCAAAAGTTCCCCTCTGCTCAATTATAAAATGGAACCACATCTATCACTTATTAACATCACTTTGATTCTTTTAGTTTAAAAAAACTCTACCAAATTCTCTTAAAAAATTACCTATCCAAATTTTAGAGGTTCTGATCTTCCTAGAAGTCAAACTCTAGATTCCTTTAAAGAGATATAAAGTATCCATTTTGATGAAGAGGTAATCGCTCTAACCGATCACTCTATTTTTATTCAATTATACAACTCTAATTGATATATGTAATATATCATAAAATAATATATTCAATATCATAATTATGGTGAAATTTTATAATGATTATGAACAAACCAAAATATAACCCCTTTCCCCATCTAACAATAAAAGAAAGTATCTCTCGGGCGTATGTATGACTTACCATCAGTATATAGCGATACAATAAATTTTCTATATACATCATTAATGAGTGGTAATTTTAATTGTTAAAAAGTTTATTGTAAAATCCCATGTTAATAAAGAACATGAAGTTTTTATATTTATTAATATTTTTGAATTAAATATAAATTTTACTTTAAAGGGGACACTATGTTTGATGGCGTACCCAATACACAACAATGTGTTTCTTTGGAATCTTACGTTTAACTCTAATAATATAATATTATTATTTTAAACGGTAGTTAATGCCTAGCTGTTTTATTGGAAGGAATGAATAGAACTAAATACAATATGATTATACATTGTTTTTGAATATTTTTACATTTATCCAATAAATGTTAGAAGCTTGAAATAAATAAAGAATTTGATTTTATGCATAAATACTCTAATATTCACTAAAAGGTCGATTTACCGCCTTTTAATAGAGAACCCTATTTAAATATAGTGTTTTTCACTTTTATATGTTTTATTTTAGAAATTAGAATTCTTATTTGGAATTGGGTCCCCAAAATTTACTTTGGATAAAATTTTGGTATATTTCTAATAATGTTCATTTTTAATGAATAGTTAAAAATATTGTATTTTAATTCAAAAGTGGCTTTTAATCTAATTTATTTATATGGTTAGATTATCTTTTCAATTGGTTGTAAATTTAATTATAAAATATTTTTACCAGTTAATCCAATGTTGGACATTGGAATTAATTTCAATTTGAAATTGGGCATACATAAGTGTCAATATTTTGATAGGTATTTTTTTTAAAACACGCTTTTTTGTTTTGACAGTAGGAATTAAATTTAAATTAATTTCTTCCACTTATAGGATTTGAATATGAAAAAATGTATTCCATATTTGGAATCATTTGGTCCAAATTATTTAAATATGTAACTTTTATTTTTAGACATTTTCAATATTTACTTCAGTAAATATTTTATTTACCCTGATTAAAGGGTAAATATAATAAATACGGGTAAAGTATAATATTATTATAATATTAAATTACTGTAACACATGTGTTAATCTTATTAGATGATACATATTCGACCATGGTCATCCTTGGGTCGAATTTGGTACCCCATGAAGCCACATCAGAGGAATAATGACGCATTATATTAATTAATTTAAAGTAAAGACAAAAATGGCATAAACAAATATTTTTTAGTAAATCAATTTTTACATGGGGTTTTATAAGTTATATTTTCATTAATAAATATTATTTGTAAATATAAAATTATTTACAACATCATGGTATCTTTTATATAATTTTTGGACATCATATAATTTAAATTATTTAGGACACAATAATAATGCAATATTTACCTCATTAATAAATGATTTAAATAAATAAGATTATAAATATTACAAAAATATCCAAAACCTGTAAAATTATTATTGGATGATTTTATTTAGACCATGAGTCATATTAAATTCGACTTTAATGATTAGTGGACCTTTTGAAACCGAAGATGAGTTTATAATAAAATAACTGTTTCAAGCTTTCCTAAAAAGCCCCTCCTCTCCCTTATAAAAATCCCTCACTTCTTACCCATTTATCAAATTTATAAAGCATTTGGATCATACAAACCCTACTCAAATAAGCTCCCAAGATCCCTATTATCATCCTATAATCCTTACATTAGGCAAACATAAGTTGAAGAAACCCTTTTGGTTCAAACCAAAGGGAGTTACCTGATTTAAAGGCAATGTCTTCTCTTAAGTTCTTTTGTTTAATTTTACTTATCCATCCACCTAAACTCTTTTTATTCCTTTATTTTATAAATACAATGGTATAATCAATATAATAGGTTGTTTTTATGATAATTATTCGAACTAAACGTACACACACCTCCATCTAATGGGTAAAGAACATAATGTTTTTGTGGATGGAAAACTAACGCCTCACGAAATGATGATTGTTCAATTAAATCCTACTGCCTATCATGGTTGGTATTATGATGGAAATATATTTATATATGATATATATTATGTTTATTTTTTATTTATTCTTATGTATTTTTCATTTATATCATACCTTTATGGTTTCCATAATGGGTAAATGTGATAATTTCATTTTTGGAAGTACGAGCTACTGCCCCCTCAGAGTTATATTACTCATTAATGCCTTATATGGGATGTATAAAGGATAGAGTTAATGATATTATACATGATATTATAATGTATTTATAATATAACTATGTATCATTATGTTTTAATTCCATTAACATAAGAAATATAAATGGTAGTAGTGTTCATGCATACGTACGGCTTACCGTGTACCTGAATGGTGAATTTCATTTCTTATATCCAAATGTTATGTACTGTTATAAATACATATATATATTGGATATATATGATGTATATGATATCTAAAAAATGAATATAATTCTTGATATAATGGATTTTTGACCACCTGGACATATTGTGATTATAACAAGTTCATTTTTAACTCAAATTCCAAACATCGACAAAATACCCGATATGAACTCAAATAATTAAGTAACTGTTATTTCAAGGTAATAAGTGATATAAAAGTAATAATACACCTTAATAAGTTTATTAAGCTAGTATAAATTAACAGAAGTTTATTATTAATTAATAACAAGGAACATATGAGTCAAGTTGGACACGAGGTAAGGGATTTCTTATCTCACTTTTAATTCCATGAGATTTACATTGTTCACCACTTATTTATTGCATGTTGTGTATTGTATACAACCATTTGATATATATTATCATGATTCTATTTATATTCTTGTTATTCTATGATTCAATTAGTGGTAATTAAATTTTTCTCATACGACTCGATTGATTACAACATGATAAGGGGTTTTCATCTCATTTTTTATTCCCCTTAGATTCATGCTATATTAGCCACTATTTCCTTTTGTGTCGTGGATGTACTGACAATGATTGTATTATTTTTATAATATAATTTAGTTTATGGGTATTTACATATTCATTTTTTGATATTTCTTTCATGGGTTGTATGTTTCTTTAGTTACCAAATCAGTAAGAAAACCTTTCACCCTCCACTTTTTAATAGACCTGTTTTTGTTATTTCTTTTAATTTACATATTATTATGTTGGAATATGTTATTAAATATCCTTATTGATTTAAATTTTATTTTCAATTTATGAGATATTATTTTCTCTCTCATCAACTAATTTATCGAATTTTAATGTGACGTTGTTAGGCGGTCGAATTTCGGTAAGAAAACATCTAAACCCAATTTCAATTTTTGGGTTAAACATCTACTTCTTGATTATGTCGTGCTATAAAAATGTGTGAATAAATTATGATTGTTTTACACTGAATATGCACTTATATTGGGTGTATTTATATTTTTCACACATAATTTTTTAATTGATTTATCATTAATCTAAGGATACTGTCTTTATAAGGGATTTCGTCTCAATTTACATTTCCATTGAGACTTCTTTGTTGATATGAACCATTTCACTCTTATATGTTCTATATAATTTCCTTTGGAATATTATATCATAAATAACTTTATTCTCATGATATTATAAGTTCTGATTAAATGTTATTCCTCAATTATTTATATTCTAGGGACTCTCATTTTGTTAAAAACCATTTAACTAAAATATCGTTTTAAATGTTTTAAAGGTTTATTCTTATAAATAATTCACATTAATGTACATGTTTTAAAAATGGTTTTAAGGATTTATTCAAATGGAAATGAATGTTTTGAGATTTCAATTTATTTCAAAATATTCAAAGTTGTATGGGACACTTTGATTCAAAAATTTCTTTATTTAATATTTTAAATGTTTTTGAAAATTGTTTGATAAAATATTTGATTTTGTCAATATTTTGAAATGATATATGGTGATTGAAATGTTGAAATGTTATATTTACATTTTGTTTGTTTTAAGGGTTATGAATATGTTATGGATATTGGGAATTGATTACGTATATGGGTGGTTTCATGATAAACCTAGGGCGGGTGAGCCAGAGATAGCTCTCTAATGCCTTGGGTAACGTGATGGAGGTAATCATGAATATTTCTCCTAAAATATTTATGGAATATACTGTGATCGGGATTCCAAATGTGACTCCCTAGGTATCTGTGATAAATACAATGTATGTTTGATATGGATTCCACAATTTACCTTTATGATTTATGATATTTGTGTGTTATTCATAAATCTTATGGTTTCATGAGGTATGTTATGATTGAAAAGTATGGTTTCATTGTTTTGTATTTATTGATGGGCTAATGTTTTCATTAATTATTTTAAATCCCTTACTGAGCTTTTTATGCTCATCCCATGTTTTTGAAATGATTTCCACAGGACATAAAGATGAATAAGGGTCAAGGATAGGATCAAGGAAAAGTCATGATGTATAAAACATGGAACTAGACATGACTCTTTTTTTCAAGAGTTTTTATTTTATGAAACAAAATTGATACTGAGTAGAATTGTCTACATGTAATATTCATGTTGTTATGTAAATTTTAAGACCTAATTATCTAAAACTTTAAACCTAAAAATATCCTCAACATTAATTACCCTTCTAATTCAAGATGATGTAATGTTTAAGGACGAGTCCTTATAGTTGGTATCAGAGGTTGATTTAGATAAATTTAGAGGTTAGAATGCTATATAAGAATAAGTGACATAACTATAATGTTTATCATATTAGAAAGTTTCATGGTTATTTTAGATAAATTGAATGAGTTTAAGATAAAAAGAATAATTATATCTTATTTTTCACCCTCCATATAAAATAATTCATGACTATTATACGGATAAAATGACACTAAAAATTTTGGTTTTAGTAAATGGTTGGATCTAGCAGGAACCAACCTAACAATAGATGTGAAAGAAACTGTAGTAGTTTACTTAATGAGATACTGAGTGAAATGGGAGCTGCAATGATAACTCTTGTGGTTAAAATATGTTGTGGTTATTTTTGAAGAATTTATATCATTTTGTGGAATGTTATAAAATTATATGGTTTTTGAAAATGGAAAACTAGAAGGAAGATTGACAACCTGTCCCATCTGGTAAGGCTGCAAGAATCAAACCCACAAACGAATGGCGACAAGGGTGTATTGCTTACCACTTGCCTACGTGAAGTCCCTGGTTACTATGAATAATTATTTAAGTTAAATGATTTTATGGATCAATAATAATTTTATCTTATGTTTTATCAAATGGATATCCTTATTATAGAAATGATTTGGTAATTAATTGATAAAGCTGATTTTGGAAGATGTTCTCTCTTTTGGGAAATAATATATAAACCTAAGGAAAATGGAATACTATGGGATTTAAATTTTTAAGTAATGGTTGAAATATTATTTTTGGAAGAATTTATGTTTTATTCTATAAATATGGATATTTGGGTTATTTATGGAAATGAATAACCTATCATAGATAATTTGTGATTAGGTTAATTACACTTTAGTATGAGACGTTAAGAGTAGTTGATCCTATTTGGAGATAAATGTAAAGATTTACTGTGGAAGAATATGGGACTAAATCCTTCTGAGTGTTGGGTTTCAATATTAGTTTGTATTATTTTGATGAATTTTAAGGACAATTATGTATTTAATGGTATTTCTTGAACTTTGGGTACTTTTTTGTGGAATTTTGGAGATTAAGAGTAGTATTTTTTATAAAGTATTATCCTTTTGGGTATTGTCTGATCTCGCACTAAAAATATTGGTTCTAGTTGATGTAAAAAAAGATGGGAAATATAAAGTTAATCTTTTGTGGATTATGTGATTATCTAGAAGTTGATTCTTGTGCTTTTGATGTGACCAAGTCTTTTTGAATAATCTTTGTTTGGAGAAAAGATTAGTTTTTGGTAGAAAACTATTAAAGGATGTAGCTATACTTAAAGGTATGTATATTATGTTCTTATTATAGGTAGTAAATGAATTCCTCAAAATTATGAAAAGGAACGTAAAAAAATGTTATCTGTTTACGTTTCCTATTGGGTTATCAAAGACCTCTTAACACATCACAAGTTTCTGATTTTCTAGTGGTTAACTTTCTCCTCGTCAGGTTATCTATCACACTCCATCAGAACTTGATGGTTTTTTTTCTCATCCATATCCATGTTTTCTTATATGGAATCATAGTATAGGTTATCTCATGTAATGTTTGTGTTTCCTTTTATTTCTTTTAAAGTGATTGTTTTTCTTTTTCCCATGTGGTACATTAAATGATGTTTTCGAGCCCAATTTTAAAATTGTGAGGATGAAATTCCCAAAAGTGGAGAAGGATGTAACATCCCAAGTAAATAAAGAACATGAAATTTTTATATTTATTAATATTTGTGAATAAAATATTAATTTGAATTTAAAGGGTATTCTATTTTCGATGGCGTACCCGATACGCAACAATGGGTTTCTTTGGAATCATACGTTGCACACTAGTGATATAATATTATTATTTTAAATGGTAGTTATTGCCAAGCCTTTGTATTGGTAAGAATGAATATAACTAATTAAAATATGATTATACACGTTTTTTTAATATTTTTATATTTATCCAATAATAGTTAGAGGCTTAAAATAAGTAAACAATTCAATTTTAAGCATAAATACTCTAATATTCACTAAAAGGTCGATTTACCACCTTTAAATAGAGAACCATATTTAAATCAAGTTTTTATTCACTTTTATATGTTATATTTGAAAAAATAAAATTCATCTTTAGAATCGTGACACCAAAATTTACATTGGATGAAAATTTAGCATTTTTCTAATAATGTTCATTTTTAATGAATATTGAAAAATACTATATTTTAATTCAAAAGTGATTTTTAATATAATTTATTTATATGGTTAGATTGTATTTTTAAATGGTTATAAAGTGTAATTAGAGTATTTTTTTCCATTTAATCCAATGTTGGACATTGGAATTAATTTTACTTCAAAATTGTACATAAACAAGTGTCAATCTTTTGATAGTTATTATTTCTTGACTGAAAATTATTTTTTTATTATAAGCAAACACTTTGTGGAAAAAGTGAGAAACCATACATGAATTCACCATTACAACACTTCACCAAATCCATACATCCCCACTTACCCACTAAAAATTATACAAATATTCTCAACAAACAACAAAAAAACAAAATGGATGGACAATAAAATAAATCATTCAAACAAACATACCATCAAAGATGGAGCTGAAAACGTCAAGAGAAGGCCGATGAATCATGAATCAGGGAACATGAACATTACAAAATTTAGAAAACCCACAGAAATGTTCCCCTCAAGCGCCTACTAGTGCAACCATTGACACCAGCCCAAATCCACAAAGCTGTCTGTGAAATCTAGTCGGAGTTCTCCCAACCCTCCAGTGACGTGGGATGGCCCAAAGAGCTCATCCAAAAAGGTGACGAAGAACCCAGAACTAGGAAGGTCAGGATGTCCAGACACTACACCCCAATCCATATCCACCATATCACCATGAACCAATCACACTTTTAAGACCAACGAACCACACCAAAAGATAATCGCTCCAAAACCGAATTCCCAGCGGCAACAAAAATCACCCAACAAAACATTAAATCAAAGGTAAAATCCCATCACCAAGCGCCCGAAAATTAGAGATGATGCAGGAGGGAGATTCTGTGTTTTGAATTTGGAAAAATGGATTCCATATTTGAAATTAGTAGGTGTAAATTGCGTAAATAGTTAAATTTTATTAATATACATTTTAAATATTTACTTTAGTAAATATTTTATTTACCATGATTAAATGGTAATTATAATAAATAAGGGTAAAATATAATATTATTATAATATTAAATTACCCTAACATGTGTACAAATATAGTTTAATGATAAATAACCGACCATGGTCATCCTTGGGTTGAATTTGGGACCCATGAAGCCACATGGGAGTAATAAAGACACATTATATTAAGTAATTTAAAGTAAAGAAAAAAATGACATAAAAAAATATTATTTAGTAAATCAATTTTTACATGGGGTTATATAAGTTATCATTTTGACTATAAATAATATTTGTAAATATAAAAATATTTCCTATATCATGGTATTTTGTTTATAATTTTTGGACATAAATAAATTAAATTATTTATGACACAATAATGATGAAATATTTACCTCATTAATTAATGATTTAAATAAATAAGATTATAAATATTAAAAAAATATCCAATACCTGTCCAATTATTATTGGATGATTTTATTTCGACCATTAGTCATCTTTAAATTGACTTTAATGATTATTTGACCTTTTGAAACCGAATATGGGGTTATAATAAAATAATTGTTTTGAAATTTCCTCAAGAGCCCCTTCTCTCCCTAATAAAAATCCCTAACTTCTTACCCATTTATCACACTTCTAAAGACTTTTTATGATACAAACTCTTCTCCAATAAGCTCCAAAGATCCCTCTATTCATCCTATAAGCCTTACCTTAGGCGTAAATCACTTCAAGAAACTCTTTTGGTTCAAACCAAAGGGAGTAACCTGATTTAAAGGTAACACCTTCTCTTATGTTCTTTTGTTTTATTTTACTTTTCCAACCCCCTAATCACTTTTTATTTATTTATTTTATAATAACACCAGTATCTTCAGTAAACTAGGATGTTTTTATGAGATGGATTCTAACTACACTTACACAAACCTCTATATAATGGGTAAAGAACATAAAGTTTATGTGGATGGAAAACTAACGTCTCATGAAATGATGATTGTTCAATTAACTGCTACTAACTATCATGGTGGTAATTATGATGGAAATATATTTATATATGATATATATTGTGTTTTTTTTCTTCATGCTTCTGTATTTTTCATTTATATCATACCTTTTTGGTTTCTATAATGGGTAAACGCGATAATTTCATTTTAGGAAGTGTGGACTACCGCCCCCTCAAAGTGATATGACTCGTTAATGCCTTATGTGGGATGTATAAAGGATAGATTTAATGATATATATATATATATGATATTATACTGTATTTATAATAAAACTACATATAATAACGTTTTAATTCCATTAACATAAGAAATATAAATGGAAATAGCGTTCCTACGTACGTACGACTTACCATCTCCATAAACGGTGCATTTCATTTCTTATCTCTAAATGTTATGTACTATTATAAATACATATATATACTTGATATATATGATGTATATGATATCTAAATCATGAATATAATTCTGGAGATAATGTAGTTTTGACTACATGGATAAATTGTAATTATAAATAGTTCATTTTTAACTCAAATTCTAAACATCAACAAAATGTACAATATGAAATCAAATGATTAAATAACTGTTATTGCAAGGTAATAAGTGATATAAAAGTAATAATAAAAATTTAAAAGGATATTAAGAAAGTATAAATTAACTTATGTATATTATTAATGAAGAACAATGAACATACGATTCAAGTTGGACATGAGGTAAATGATTTCTTATCTCACTTTTAATTCCGTGAGATTTCCACTGTTCACCACTTATTTTTTGAATGTCATGTATTTTATACTGAAATTTGATATATATTATCATTATTCCATTTATATTCATGGTATTTGTTTATTCATTTGGTTTTTATTAAATTTTTCTCATGTGACTCGATTGATTACAACGTGGTAAGGGTTTTTCATCTCCCTTTTTCTTCCACTGAGATTCATGCTATATTAGCCACTATTTCATTTTTGTGTGGTGGATGTACTTACCATGAAAATCTCAAGGGATATGATTTAAAAATCCACAAAAATTATATTAACCATCATGAAGGATTAATAAATGATGACATGAATGACTAATGTTGAACCTAATGTGTCATAATTTAATAATAAGGTGTCATGATTTAGACATCATAGAAAATATTTTTCATGATTATGTCGTATCCCACTATGATTTTTGTTTCTCATACAATATATTTTATTATTAGGCAATGAATGGAATTCATAGGAATCATGTTAATGAAAAATGTGAGACATAATGATATAACCATGATAAAAAGAAAAACAATTTCTTGGATGTTGGGATGAAATATTTTTTGTCTATTATCACTCAACTCTCTAAATATATAAGTGCTAACATGAGTTATGTTGAACATACTAATTTTCTGAGTAGAGAGAAACTTGAAATTGCATATTTTATGATTCAATGTTCACCCTCATTTGATGGGATTTGTGATCCACTGGATCATGAGAAATTGAACATTGTGATGGAAAATATATTTTCTATTATTTGATGCTCGAACTACGATTTTTTTTGTTTCTATTTATTTTTTAAAATATGAAGTTGGTAAATGGTAAAATATTTTCATGAAAACATGTTAATATGATGAAATTGAATCCATGGAATATGATGAGTTTAAGAAGATATTTTTCAGAAAATAATTCCCTTGAATTTTACATACATAAAGTGTGAAGGAATTCATTGAGTTTAAATACGAGGATGATAAATCTATTGGTAACTATGAGGATAATTTTACATGGCTTGAAAGGTATTATTCTAGTTTAATCATCATCCCTAAAATAAATAATCATTGATTATTTAGTATTTTGAAACCATGTGTCCAAAAGGAATTTGTTATAAGGGACGTTGGAAGCTATGAAGAAATAATTTGATGTGAACTAAAAGTGGAAAAAGAATATGAAAACCATCATGGTTTTAGTGATATGAAAAAGGAAGTTGGAGTTTAATGGAAGCTCCAATGGAACATCACAAGGATAGAAATGGACTATGGACTATCAAATTAATGTGAAGAATCCTATTAATGAAATGAATTAAGAGAGGGTTAAATAAAATAAACTACACAAAATTCATTTCTATACATGAATAGAGTGTTGGAATAATGTGTAGCAATTGACTAATAACCTGGGAAATGGGGATAATAAGCCACAACAACCCCTTAAGGTAAAGTAAAAATGGAAATATTATATAATTACAATAGCTGAAGTGAATCTTAATAATTAGGGAAAACATATTTGTTACTCAAGAGTTTGGAATTTCACAATGGTGTTTGAATGAATAATCCCTATTAAAAATTATTGTTCATACATTAGTGAATGTTTTATGATTTTGAACATTGATTATCTCCCTCTACCTAGATTCTTGAATGAATAAGTGACATTTGATATTTTAAATATACATATGATCATCTATTGGTGTAAGGATAAGCCCGAGACTTTAAGGGAAATGTTTTTTCTTAATATAAGAGCTTATTTTAGGAATAAAGGGTGAATTATATTTTTGAAGCATATCTCATTTTATTTTATAAGATGATTAAGATATATACATTTTGTTATGAGACTTTAAGAGTGATTAAAATAATTTCAAGATAATTTTTATGTTGATCATCAAAGAATGTGAGATCAAATCATCCCAATATTTGGGATTCAATTTTTTTAGGCATATTCTAGAGGAGACTTTAGGTAATCCATTTATGGAATAAGTTATCATGTATATTCAGTGTTATTATTGATGTTTTAGAATGTGATGATTTGAACTAATACATATTGTATTACATGTATTTACCATTTTGGATTGAATAAATATTTATGGAAAAGAGGAATAAATTTACTAACACAACCCATCCCCTAGATCTTGTGCTATAACAAACCCCATGCCCACCTTCTGAAGGCTAGTGGTTGGCGACTAGTGCCTAAGGCGTCAACCTACAAGTGGGAAGAATTTTATTGGGTACCTGCATACATGCACACAAAACCACCTCCCAAAGCTGGAAAAGTAAACATGCATGACACTGAACAACCACTGATTAAAAGTAAATACTATAGGTAAAATGGTCCAGTATACAAACCCAAAAAAAGAAAAATTGAAAACATGAATGTAAAAGAAAAACTCTGAAAGCAATCCTCTAGGAACAACACCTGATGGGTAAGGATATATTAGGTGATGGAAGCTATAGAAGTATTCCCTGACTACCTAGTCTCACTGGTCACCAATGGGTCCAGGACCACCAAGTCCTCCGTCAAGATGGCAGTCATCTGCACCAGACACAACATGTGTGGGTGAAGCCCATGCAGGGGTGAGTAAGAAAATACTTAGTAGGGACCTCAAAAATAATATGAAAGACCCCAAACTAATCCAAAAACAAACCAAAAAGCATGATCACCATGCATGATCACAAAGAAAGACAACACACACCAGGTATATTCTAGGGTAGGAAAGTAGGACCATCATTCATAACATTGAACACCAAGGGCTACTGGAAAACTCCTCCTCAATGAGTACAGTGGACCTGCCATGTCATTGAAAAGCCTCTTCCCACTAATCTAGGATAGTTTTGGTACTCATCATTGATGATTACTTTGGGTATAATGGGTAAAATAGAAGCCTCTCCCCACTATGGGCATAATAGGTCACACAAAACCCACTTCTCACATTGCCATACTAAGTTACTCATCTTGTAGAGTATCGTGGGTCTTCCGAGTCATGCAGAACACACTCCCCAGTGTAGGCCTACTGAGTCACATAGAATACACTTCCATCATATCCATAGTATCTAATTCACACAGGGTCGCATGTCAGCAATCGTTATGTATCATCCCACCATAGGGTTTCCTCTTGTAGTGCACTTGATTTCGGGAGAACCACTTCTTAATCAATTAGTTGAATTTCAACTTATATTAAATCCTCCATATATAATTCTAAAATATCTGCGTCATCAAGAGTTTTACAATGCCATAATCATCTCGTCAATTGGACACCCATTTAGAATGATTTTGGTGTTTTTCTATAAAGGGGTCGGTTGGGTCTGGTTCTGGTCAAAACTGGTCGAACCGATCTGACCTGACCCGACCCAAGGTCCACCGACCCGACATGGGTCCACCAACATGACCTGGGTCCACTGACCTAACTAGAACCCAACCCGGCCTGGGTCCGCCCCATTGTGCCACGAGTCTGGCCCGCTAGGGCTGCCCACGCCCTGCCTTGTCCCCCAAGGCAGCCCAAGCCCTTCCTGGTCAGGCATAGGCGAATCGGATGGAAGCCACATCTGACACACTCCCTTCATTATAGTTTGTTCGTGGGGATATCTCCCCATCTTCCATAGATTGACTACGACTTTACCACTATGTGTTAGGAAAATTCATCTAGCCGTATTTCCCACATGCGGTCTGGGGACCGCGTTCTCCCGACAAGCTCGACCCCTGGCTAAGGGCCGCTATATTAAAAAAAGTGAGGGGCTGCATCCCTACCTTCTAGATGCCAACCAAGCTGGTAGATCCTCCCTATTCACTGCATCCCGAGCCGGCCATGGCAATATCCTCTAGCATGTCGTCGTAGTGCAACGAAAACTACACATAGCCACCGCCACGGGCTACTGCCATTGGGTAATTCCACAGGCCATTGGGTCCTCACTGGTGGTCTATTCTCTATACTGACATCACCTTTGGTCTCTGTGGGGTGTTTCCTTCTCCGTAAAGGCCTCGAATTTTCTTTGTCTCTATTTTGAATATTTGTCCCCCAGGAATGCACAATGTTGAGGAGGGTGGGGTAGGGGGGGTCAGGCCTTGTTCGTGTTGGGCCAAACCCTCCATGATAGATGTTTAAAATAGGGGAGGCTTGGGATTACAGTCCTGTCAACAAATAAATAAATTTGGGATAGAAAATCACAAAAAGACACCCTCCTGCAAGAACTCATGATCCGCGGATCAACCTGTTCGTGGGTTGATCCGTATTCATTATTTTTAGAATAAGAATGGGTAAAACATAAAAATATAAACCCCTAACATGATTGAAATTTTTCATTGAAGCGATCCACCCTCAAGGATTCAAGCTCCATTGGCATTCGTCGCTTCCCGGTCCTGTTCTTCATAAAGCGTCAACGTTGCTAGTGATCCTACCAGTGTTCATTGTTTATTGTTGGAGGTAATTCTTGTTGTAGGTTCATTAGAAAATTTCTATGACTTAATTATCGTTTCTCCAATGCATTAGCCTTTTTGAAAAAACACGTTGCAATATTTTTTGTTATGTTGCGACGTCGTGTCTTTACACTACTTCTTTTATGAAACAACATATTTGTAACATTTTAATTAAGGTGTAATTACGCTACACAAAAAATGAGAAATTAATGATATTCATTTAATGTGCCTATTCCCCTAACCGTAGCGCCGCTGTCCATTGCTCAATGGTGGGGGAAGAAAAATAAAATAACTTTTTATGTTATTTTATTATTTTTCAAAATGTCTAAAAATAATCTTTTTTGTCCGACCCTTGCTGGTCGAAGTTAGATCATTTCTAGGTGAATCCTGGCGTTCTGAGATCAATGGTGCCCTCATATTTTTGATCCGAACACCAGTTTAATAGTTAAAAACACCCACTTTAACATTTACTTAAACGAACTAAAAAAATGTTCCAAATTCCATTTTGGGTTCACCGGGCCTCGGAATCACATGTCGTCAAAGTGCGTGGTCTAAAAAAATCCATATAATTAAAAAAAATAAAATGGAAATTCTGGGATATTACATTTAAATACTTTTATGGATCTTATGATCCATCATAACATAATTTGTGTGCTTTAGGCATTCAAAAAAAAAGAAAAAATCTTTATTATTCTTTTTATGGAGTAAGATATTTAGTGGATAATGATTGATTCATAACCAAGGATGATATTGTTCTTATAAAATGGGATTTATTATAGTAATTATATATACTCATGAACATTATGAAACATTAGTGAAAATATCATTAAATAAAAAATATATACATTTACCATCAATTTTGATGGATGAATGGTCTCTTTACCCATCATAGATTTACAGATTTGCGGTTATTAGCAATCTTCAGACCATGTTATCTATCACTCCCTATAAGTGTTTGAGTTTTTGTTTTCTATTCCATGTCCACAATTTCATTTCCCACTAATTTTAACTTTTTTGGAATCCTATTTATGTGTTATTCCATATGACCTTTATATTTTTTTTCAATTTTTTGATGAGGAAGTTTTATTATCATTTTTACGATGCGGGATTTCTAGAATAGTATTTTCAAATTTAAAAAATATAATTACCTAGTTTAAGTTTAAATTGAATTGATATAATTTATTAAATGGGATATAATAAAAAACCAGTTATTTAAGAATATATTTCACTTTAGATAAATTTTATTTCTTTGATTTTTTGTGTTACATAGAACATTAGATTTTAACAAACACCAATACACTATTAATTTTATTATTTACACATGACCATTATAGCCCATCTCTAAAATTTGATGATATGAATTGGAATAAAAACATTTCTAGAAATAATTATAAAGGTTTTAGAAAAATGAAATATATTTATAAATAGTACATAGTTTTTAGTAATGTCTTATATGCATCAAAAATACATTTTCCCTCAATAATAATAATAATTATATTTTTTTCTGAAAAAAAATTTAATTTATTCCAATTTTAGAAAATGTATATGAAAAATTATATTATTTTTTGAAATAATTTTTTTTAATTTATCTTAGGTTTTATTTTTGATAATTTAATGAAAATACTAATTTTTTTTGATGAATAGTGAAAAATAATTATTTTAATTGAAAATGTATTCTCATTTAAAGAATTTAAGGATCAATTTTTCATTTAATTTTTTTTAAAAAATAGTCATATTATATAATATTTCGTAAAAAAGTTTCATTTTAATCAATTTTATGTTCATCCTTTAAATATAATCCTTTTTAAAATTATTAAAATGTTTCTTTGGAAAACAATGCTTATGTTGCGTTTGTGTGTTTAATTTTAAATTAAAATTGTAAAATTATGTGAATAGAATTTGGAAAAATGGATTACTTATTATGAATCAAAATAATTAATATAATTTTTTAATTTAAATTTAATTCTTAGTCATAAGTATTACTAAATACATTAAAAATCAATTAACATAGTTAAATTTAAAATGAGGTTCCGAGTGTTACATGTGATTGTGTTAAAATTAATTTTCCAAAAACATACGATTTTTATTTAACTGATTGGAAATAATATTTAGAATAATTAATCTCAAATTATATGTTATAGTTCATTTTATATTTATTATTAAAAGATAAATTACCATGGTAAATAAAGAGATACCATTCACCATGGTCAAAACTAAAATAGTTAACGTGATGACACTTAGAGGCTAAAAGAATATATTATTTAAGAAATTTTGTTTGGTGTGTTGGGGATGTTTATTAACCATATAATCCCAATAATGTATTATTTATCAACTTTTGTGGCACCTGTTATGGGAGTGAATTTCCAGTAATGTATTGTTTTGGGTATTTACAAAAATGCAACTCCTCCTCAATTATAAAAGGGAATATCCTCCTCTTACTAATTATCAACCATTAATCCACTTATCTCAACAAGACTCCCAAAAAAACCTTAAATAAATTCTATTGATACATTTATTCAAAAAATACCAACCCTATAGACCTTAATAAGAAATCCAAATGAGGTTATTCTAAGAGAAGATAATTGTCTTCACAATGAATTTTTTTTCACTTATTATTTTTAATACTCCATTCAAGGTTTAAAAATTACAATAAATTAAAAAAATATATAACATATATTAATATGTTATTAGTTTTATTTAATAATCTATATTCACCCCTTCTATAAAATAGAAAACAAAATCGTGATTGTGGGTACGGAAAACTACAACCTTACAAACTGATGTAATTTTTTCCATCAACGCCTATCACAGATGGATATGATGATGGATTAAATTTATATATATATAATATTTATCATATAATCATACTCCTGGAATTATAATATCACATCTACCATCTTACCTTTAAATACGTTGTAATTTATAATGTCGCTTGTGGGTACATGTGGACGTGCACCTCTTTGAAATGATGTGATTTGTTTTTCATATTATATTGAGATAAATGATAATAAAATTATATTTAATTAATATATATGATATATTTAATATGGAAATTATTTTTTAATGATGGACCAATATTCAATTATTTTTCATTTGATCTGTCGTGAAATTTTAAACAACTTTCATGCATACCTACAACCATTTTTCACTCTATAAATTTTATGGAAGAATATAAATATGTAAATAATAAATGTATATGAAATTAATATCATGGTTAATATTATGTTGATAATGGATCCATTATCAAATTAAAAGTAATTAAACTACCAAACCAAAACATACCTGAAAATTGAGGAAGTTATCACCTAGAATAGGGATCTTAACAAAGAATGTTTAAATAAAATGGTGATATAGGATTTTAAAAAAATATATATATGTTATGTTAAATATTATTATGGTTATATAATAGATTAATAAATAATCTGTATTTATTTTATATGTAGTTCTAACATGTATGAATAAATTCGAGACTTTAGGTTAGGGATTTTTCCCACTTTTAATTTCATGGGACACATTCCGTATTCGCCACTTGATTCTTTTGTGTGGTGTATATAAAAACTAAAAATGTATTTTATGATTATTATCCCAAAATATTAATTAACATATATATATTTATAATATTATTTTATCTATGGTTCTTATAATTTAAATGTTACCAAAGTAGTAGGGTTTTTTTGATATAATCTCAATGTCTATTAGGATTGTTTATGATTATACTTATGATGATAAAATATTCTAATATATATATCAAGAAACTAATTAATATTCATATAATATGTTTATTTATGGAAATTACTTTTTTACTTTCATTTTTCTCTCTTTATGTATTTAAGATTCAAAAAGAGTGTTATTAACTGAAACTGACTTTATTATTCAATTAGGTAAAACACGCTTTCTATTCTATGTCCAGGTTTTCTAATTAAGTTTTAAATAATTTTTTCAATATTATATTTTGATTGATAAAATTATTTTTTACCCATTATTTTATTTTTAAAAATATGGTATAAATGTAATTATGTTGTCATATTCCAAAATGAGTTACTTTTGGCATTTTACCAAAAATATGAATGGAATATTTTTTTAATGTGTATTCCATTAATGGTATTTCAAAAAATCTTCACCAATCAATGATTTAAATGTTCATTTATATTTTAAAAGAATATTTTCACTGAAAATGTCTTCTTTGTTTTATTCTGGTAATTTTTAGATTAAAAAATGATTTTATACTAGAACAGATATTTTCCACAAGAAAGGATCTAAGTGATCTTTCAATATAAATTTTAATATAATATGAAATCCTTTTATACTAAATAATATTTAGTGGGGATATGATCTAATGACAACATCCTTATTATTTATGTAGATGGTTTTTGATTATGAGATAATTATTTTTATGAAATATGTTTCTTTTCCATGAGTTGTGATAGGATGAAATGTTTATAAAACCTATTCCTTTTTGATGTGTTATGATAGGATGAATTATTTATGATATTATGGCCTATATATTCATGAGTTTAATTATGTGATGGGTGGGACATGATTTATATAGCCGTATAATGTATTGGGTGAATATAGATAACTCACAAGGAAAATATGTTATTCCCAAACCTAATTTCATTATCACAATTTCATGAATTGAACTAGATATAATGTCCATAATATTAAGAAGGGAATTAGTTTTTAAATACATATGTTTTTGTATAGACCGGAATTTTATGTTTTTCAGATTTATCATGGACCTGGTTTTTATATTCCTAATTTTTTGGGGGACCCAAAATTAATGTCTAAATGATTATGTGTGGACTTAGTTTTTATGTCCAAAAGTTTAGTTGAGGGCTAGATTTAATTTATATAACTTAATGAGTGAACCTATTTCTACTTATACATGTTCAAAATGTTATAATCCTACGTTTTTTCACATTTATGTGTCCCTATTATGATCTCAAGGATCATTATAATTTATTTCCATTATGAATCATTTCTTATGGAAAACCAAGATTTATACTATGAATCATGTTTATTATTTTTGATTTAATTTAGTGTGAAATTTTTATGTTATGTTCAGGATCTCAGACCCCTTCATGAATGGTCTGATGTCCCTTTTTATTGATTTTGGATAACCCCATTCAAGGGATGAGGGGGAACCCTTACAAGGACCGTAGGTTTAGAGATTACATGACCTCTATGTCTTAGATGAAATATACAGACTATAACTACATGGAATTTATCCTCCCCAACACATGCATCGTGATCTCATCTCTCCACATTCACATGGTTGATTAGTTATGATTCTTTTCCATGCATGGGCTGGTCCCAAATGGAAACACCACACCCACTCTTTCATCAACATCTGTTATATTATAATCTGATGAATACGCCCACTTTGAATCCTCATCTTGAGTATGCTTCATGTAGAGTCTTCTTGGTCCATTTAATCACAATTTCTGGAGGATTAAAAGCCTTATGGTGGCATGATGACCTTAAGGTGTCCTGAAGGCCTTGATGTGGTCCAAAATCCTTTCTCTTCTGAAGGCCTCAGGTGGACCAAAGGCCTTTAAGAACCTAAGGACCAAATCGGTGGCCCAAAATCCAAAATGGAATAAATAGTTCCATCTGCTATAGTATCTAACAATACCTGGTAAAATGTCTTCTACAGTACTGCTACAGTAACCTAAAAATATGTCTCCACCCTATTTTGAACTTGGGTCTCTTTGATGCAATTTTTGAGTGCTCACCAACTGGGATGAGGCTTTTTTGAATCTAATACATTTATTATTATCTTATTCTATCATATGATAATCTATTAATTTTTCCCATGCATACCCATAACGATCATCTAATCTTACACTTTTTTTTTGTTTTTTTCCTTGGTATATAATGAAAGGTTTTAATTATAGTGCGTCTAATACGAGTACATTGTGGGACGATATTTGTGGAGAAGTTTAAGATCATTCATGTGATAAGAAGATTATATATCTATACTCTAGATAAATTAAACCTATATTGTTCTTAGATATGTTTCTTCTAATATACATTGAAAATTTATCTAAAAGATGAAGTGTTTATATATGAAAATCTTGGATAAATATATATATATTTTTGAATATTCTTTTTTAATAGTTAATTTTGTTTTATTCTTTAATCTCTACACAACAATCACTTGTATTGGACTACTTGAGAGTCAATGGTCATGTAATATTTGAATCCAGGTAAAACTCAACATCTATGTTATATTGGATGGCAGTATAAAAACCTATCAAATTTTATATACAAAATATTATAACTCCTTCAGTGAAATGTTATTACATTCATATGTTTTTCCTGGGTTATGGTATTACATAGAGATTATTTATTCCATCATAGGTGGATTTGGTAGGAAGGGTTCATATGGGATCTATTAATATTATCATATGAAAATGAATCTATAAAATTATTATATGTTCTAATTATAAGAGAGTGTAATTTTAGTGAGATGGGTTTCTATTCGAAATAATTTTGGAAGGGATTAATTATTTATTTTTCTATATTATTCATGGAGGCTTAAATATTTTCTTTCTATATTAACAAGTGGGGTTTCAAGGAGGAGCCTACGATGTTTAGTGGTATAACCTCCCCATTTTTATCATATTTCATTTTGAGGACCATAATCGATGTGGGTATAGGCTATAATAGTTCATAATATGTGTTGGTTCTATAGAGATATAATATTTTTAATTTTATATTTAATTCAATATTATTCATATAGGATTTTTTAGGTTCGATTTGTTTTATACTTGGGATTATTTTTTGTGATTTATTGACATATCATGAATGTATTTGATTAATATTTTTTTCATTATGAATTATTATATTGTAGTTTTTTTGTTGGTGTGAATTCTATATTTAAAAAAATTGGGCAATGCCACTTATAATTTGATTTTTATGACGCTTGTTATAGTAACCACTCTAAGGTCTGTTTGTGGTAGGATTTAAGGGACACTCTCAATCCAGTTGTCGAATTAGGATGTATCATAGAATGGAATAGTCATTTTATTATCTTTATAAGAATTCAAGTGGATCCATATACTCTATTTGTGGAAGTTATTTATGAGAATAAATAATGAGCTTCTTTATTCTAATGAAATAAGAACATCATTGATAAAATCAGTGATGAAATAATGGAAAACACTCTAAAAGAAATTGCTACTATAAATGTATCAAAGATATTTGATGTGATGTTATTAATTTTAATAAATATTGAAGAATAATAATATCAACTAAGCCATAAATTGTGTAAAAATGGTGAATATAATTAGTTTTTTAAGTCATTAGTCCATATATTAGTTCATACATGAATGTGATTAAAGAGGAGATCAATTTTTATTCTAATTAATTTTTATTGATTTTTTATTTCAATAATGAAATCCATATGATTTTCATTTTGAATTCAAATTACATAAAATTGATATTTCTTCTTAAATTAATGTTATAATAAAACCTAAAAATCATTGGGATTTTTACAATGAAACTGATATATATTAAGAAACTAGTGGTATTATAGAACCATTGTAAGGATTCAGAGATAATATCTGACCTACAATAATATGAATTATAAAATTAACATATAATTATCACATGAATGTTACTATAAATAATAATTATATAGTGTTTCAAAAATAGAGATAAACCATTAAAAAATATCACATTCTTGGTGTGATTCCATTTATTTATTTATATAGATTGTGTGAGTAGAGGAGGACAATGGAGACCCAATTAATCTAAAAATATCATAACTTTATCTTGTGAAAAATTACTAAAAGCATATAAAATTAATTCAACCACTTTTTTTTATATTGTTCATATATAATCTAAGATAATTATAATAGGTATGAAAACCTTAATATTATATTTTTTAGATCTATTTGATCTTTAAAACAAGTTATATCAAGTGAATCATTTTTAATCACATTTACATTAATTTATTATTTAAGTGACCAAATACACATTTTATTGTGAGTTATCTAATCTAGGTTACCAATATTTCTTAATGAGTTATGGAAAATATGACCTATATCAAAAATATTTTTACGACAATATTTTAGTGGAAAATCATCATTCTTCATAAAATATGATGGGTGTATATCAGTTTTATTTAGGCATAGAAGTGATTAATATTACTTTGATTGAATTTTACCTTTGAAAGTGAACTTGTGATGACAGTAACAATTAAGATTACTATCAAATTAATGGAATGTCTATAAATGATATCCTAAAATCTCTCTTAAATTATATAATATTAATGAAAAAATGTATTGCAAACTAAAAAAATCTTGGATAAGATTAATGTTTGTTCCAAGGTCCTACAAGGATAACTTTGGAGGTATGGTGAGGTGAATCAGGGTGTATACAATTTTTAAAATATAATTTTTAAAAATTAATCTTATTTCCATCAAAAAATAAACATAAATTTGATTAAATATCATATATAAATTCAATTATAATTTCAAAATTTAAAAATAATGCAACAAGAAGAAAGAAAACAACAAATTTACTTAGTTCACCCAAATGAGAAATATTGAATGATTATAAAAACAATATGTTTATAGTGTGCCAATTTTTCTTTAGATAACTGATTTTTTCATTATAATATTGATATAAGATCCTTGTAATCCATGGTTAACCAACATTAAAATTCTAGAAATTTACACCATTTTTAATTGGTTACTACCTCTTTATATATACACACCCCACGTTATGAACACTAATTCTAAATAACTCACATAATATATGATGAATAATTATTTATTTAAAAATAAACCCCAATATATTATTTGTGTTTTATATTCATCACATCAATAAAATAAATATTGTATTCTTTATTTTTTAAATATTAGAATTCTATCTATTCCATTTAAAATATGTACGTAAAATATCCCATCCTCTTGAGTCATCCATCTTCCCTAATTAATTAGAACACTATATATTTAAATATATTTAATATTTTAAAAATATTGAAATAAACACACCTTTTAAATTATAATTAAATTTAAGAAGAATTCTAATAAATATAGATACCCAAATCTTCATATTTTCAAAACAAATATTCTCATTCAAACATTCAAAATTTTCATTCAAAAACCTCACCTAATCCAAGATATATTTTCCTATGAATTTCTTTATAAAAACCATTCTACATGTTTTTTAATATTCCTATAAATTCACGAATATAATATTTACATGACATTAAGTTAAAGTTATTTTAATAAAAATATCACTTATGAAATCATTAAAAAACTCATCTCACTATTATAGACTCTAAAAAACCCTTACACATCCTTTAATATTCTTCCCACTATTAAAAATTATTTTAAAACCTCCATTCACTATTTTGAATCAACTACTCTACATCACCAACACTTATGAAACTGATTAAATTTAATAGTCTCATAAATACAACAATTTTACAACAATTTTTTTCTGACACTTCGCTTTAATTTTTATACTTTTACCTATAAAAAACCAAAAACCAGTCTTAAAAAACCTTTCTAAAATTAGTTTCATAAATACATGGTCAGTGTAATATAATTTTACTATTATAAAAAATTATTAACCTTTATATAAAATCTATAAACTTCTTCAAACACTTTTAAACATATTTATAAAAATTTATTGTAAGAAAATTTAGTTTTAATAGTAAATAGAGCCAATATTTTATTGATTAACTATTTGGTTTCAACAATTCCCATATATATATTTTTCATAGAAAATTAATATTTTAAACTAATACTTTTAATTTAATAATTTCACTCCACCTTCGATCCGTTCTATGTTGTTCTCTCCAAGCGCTTTTTGTACGTAAAACTTCTAATCATGTGTTTTATCCCTAGAGTTTTTCCCATTTAACACACTTATGGATTATAATATATCTAATTCTTGATCCTCAATATCATTAATCAATTATTCCAAACCATTTAAAATATTATAGAAAAACTCTTCAAACGTTCCTCTTTCAAAAAATCTAATAAAAAATATTATACCCCTTTGAAAAAAAATCAAAATTTTAAATATCAAGATCTTAATCATTGAATAACCATCAATGGAAAATGAATCATGATCATTTTCACTAAGATCAATTGAGACCTAGATATATTTTTCAAATAAATGAAAAAAATACATTTAAGCATATTAATCATTAATTTCTAAATTCTGTATAAAACACTCCTATAATTATTTCAACATGTTTATTCCAATTGATAAAAATTGCTTCAAATAATTTTTTCATTTGACATTAGTTTCTTTTATATATATAAATATAAGAAAATCCTAGGATTTCATCTCCCCCAAATTTATCAATTTGATTAAAATTCATATTAACATTTAAACACAAATATGGATAGCTTTATCATCCAAATATCTTGAAGTTAAAGAAGATGGTTGAAATTCAATGTTCAATGTGTGATTCTCAAATATAGTTATTTATAATTAATTTTTAAAAAGTAATAATAATTTATTATCAGTCCCAATTTATCCGAAATTCACTACTTATTGTTCTATGTTATATTTAATGATGTGTAACCTTATATTAGTATGTATGCTTATTGAGTGTTATAACAGAAACTATGTGTAATCAATATCACTATTATTTACACACAACATCATCATGGGTTACTTTATATCTACATTATCCTGACTATATACCTTATAAAATACCCCTCCTATGCTAACAATGAGAAAAGGTATATGGTGACCATCCGAGTGCTACCTCTAGTAGGCCTTGAGTTGGCGATTAGTACTGAGAGTATAATAAGATTACAATATGAAGAATTACCCTATATGAGAAACTAAAAGAAGAGATAAATATGATAGATATAAAAATTAACACCTACTCATATGTATATATATATATATGAAACACCAAGTGAATACATATAATGTCATATAGTACTAAAAAATTAAAGGGAACTATAAACATCAAAATGGTAAAATCGGTAGTGACCCCAAATCCCAAAATACTCCTTCCAAACCACGTGATACTAATATCCATCACATTACCCAAACCAATCCAAATGATGCAAAAATAGTTCATATATAAATGGGGTGATCAAAATAGTATACTCATAAGTATCATTTTTAGACAATCTTGGTAAAAAGATAAAGAAAGCATACTAAATCGCAATGAAAAATTGTGAATCTAAATTGTCACCAGAAATTCCATACAAAGTTCCCAGCCTCACTATGGCTGTCTATCACTCAGTATCACATATAAGAGAGAATATAATATAATAATAACAATTAGGGAACTTTGATAATGCTTCCCCAGTAGTTTTATACTTTCCCCCAATATCTCACGTCCTGATCCATCTCACTCCAAAGGTAAACCTACTCAAAAACCCCTGGGCTAAGCATCACAACATATACTACTTGCATCACATATTCTCATCACCCCATATAGTATCTCTATATAGTAATCTAGTAGTTTACGAGATCCACCACATCCCATATGACATGTATCATACATGAGGTGTTATATCTCAAGTTATCACATCACATACCCCATGTAATGTTCCTCAATCCATCCCATACTATATAATCTATACCTATAATAATCCATTGGATTCTATATATGGTGATATATTTACGTGAAATAACCAAAATATATCCTGACCCACTATACACATATATGAGGAAAAGTGACCATCATATATATACTCTCATAATACTACCAATTGGAGAGAGAGAGAGAGAGGCCAGAGGGGGTAGTAATCAATCCAACATCCCATAAGGATGTTAAGGAAAACACACTCTAAGAGTCCACTATGTGTCTTTTGTCATAACTAAAATGGGTGAGGAAGCGTATGGAGTCACATAATATATTAGATATAATATATCTCAAAACCACACTATGGTAAAAACATAGCGCTAAGATCAATTAATGATTACATCACTTGAACACATAGTTACCACTAGTATGGACTTGAAATATTATAATCACACAAGTAATTAATGAGAAATATTAATATAAATATATCATTTTCAATAATCTATTTATGTGAATTAATTCATTATACACTAATTAACCATCAACGTTATTCCACAAGACACATTTAATTAACTATCACAGTGATGTCCATGCCCCCAGGAACAATTCAATTTAGTCCATGGTTCTCAAGATCATATCATTTTCATTCCTGAAACACCAACCCCATGGAATATGTCATTTATTAAAAATTATTAAACATCCTATGATTTTAGGTACTCTAGGAAAAAACATAATATACTACAAAAAATACATAAAACCAAGAACATCTAGCTACATTATGTAGTGGGGGAAGGACATTTGATAAACAAGAAACCCAAATATTATCCAATAAATAGATTCATACAAATAATGCATCTATATTTTTTCAAAAATGGGTAAGGCCATCTTCAACCCCATTCTAAACATTTATGTTCTATCCCCAACACCATCATTCACACCCCCATGCTTCACACTAATATAGGTGTCAACTGATACCAGAATTTTGGGCATCATTGCCCATATCTCATTAGCCATCCCAGGATCATCAACCCCAGGCTCAAATCACATTATAGAAAGCTCACATTCAGAGAACATCCCAAGGTAACAAGCAGACATGTATAGTTAAGAGGGAAAAAATGCCCTAAAACAAGGCATTCAAAATTTACAAAAATAGGATATCTCATCCCTCAATATAAGGAAATAATCCTTTTTAATAAAACATGAAATTTAGGTCCTAAATAGTGCTAATTATCCAAAAATTAGTATTCCATCCATATTTAACTAACCAATTCATTATTCACAAGCTCCAACTGGGGAATCCTAAGGCATCATCTATTAAAATATATTACAAGTTTATACATAATATATCTAATAAATAAGAATAAAAAATCTTGAGATAAGAACTATTCTAATTTTAAAATAATTTGAATTATTATTATCACCAAGAATTAATGTAACACCATGTTTTTAAGGTAAAACTATGTTATATAGCATATTTCACATTCAACACTTAACTCAAACAAACCACAATTGTTTAAATATGATCATTATAAACTATCCATTATATTAGTGGGTATGAAAATAATTAGAAACATTGTTAAATAGATATAAATGTTCAAATGAATATATAAATTCTTATGAAATAAGTTCTAATTTTGTAATGGGACATTTATTCTACAAAAAATATGTTTTCCTATAATATAATCTTTATTATTTTTGGTAATAAATGTTATAATTAATTTTTGGAACTAATAGAAATAATATTTTACAAAAATAAAGTCATTTTTAAATCATCATATTAATATAAAATTAGGGTAAATCATTGATATTTTTTGGAAAAAATTTAATTTTCAATGAATAGTGAAAATAAAAACTTTTATGGTAAAATATTCTTTTCTTTTTAAAAAATTATGTAATTTAAAAATTCCATTATTATTGAACATGATTTAAAATTATAATAATTATTACTTATTTATATTCAATAAAATTAATTTAATATAAATAATCATTATAATGGATTTTAATAAATGTTTTTTATCTTTAGAACACAATTTTTTTTATTACTATTTTATTGTGCATAATGTTTCTCTATTTTGACTAATGAAAATAAATTGTAATTAAGAATTATTTAAATAAAATATTTATATTATTTATCTATAAATATGAATTTAAATTCAATTTATTGTGATTAATTTTCATCTAGTTCTTATAAGATCATATTATACTTGAAAAATGCATTTATGGATTAACATTTTCTTCGAAACATTTACATGGTTTCTTTTAAATAATATTTTTAAATTGATGTGAATTTAATTTGATAAAATAAATTACATATTTTTAATAATCATAATTTTAATTATATAATAACATGAAATTAAATTTTTCTCAAAATTAATAGTAAAAATAATAAAACATAGTTACCATGTTAACGAAGTAAAAAGGGTAAAATTGAGTAACCTTATTAGTATATAAGATAAAATGTTTAAAATAAGTTTATTTTGAATTATATCAGTGTGTATTAGAATTATATATCCCCCAATACTTTATTTTTTATTTTTTGAGGCACTTTTATTGAGAGTAACTTCCCATTATTGAATAGTCTTGGGTATTCAAAAAAAATCACTCATCATCCATTATAAAAGGGAACATTGTATCCTATTTTTAAAAAACATCAGAATCCTTTTGGACATAAAAATAACTACCCTAATCCATTCCTTACATCCCTCCCCACATTATAAAGGCCTTTGTTTGATCATAAATCCAATTTTGTAACGTTTTATGTGTAATCTAAATTGGTGGATTGAAGATGAGGTACCATTCATAATCAAGAATCCTTGTATTATTTCTTCCTCAAAATACATCAAATATTTTTTAACCATGATGATATAAAAATATATTTTAATTATACTATTATTTCATTATTTTAATTTAATAACCTAAATCCAACCATTTTTTTCGTCAAATTTGAAACAAACCAACAATTTTTTGTACGACGAGCTACTGCCTCATCAACCAATATAATTCAATTCCCATTATCCCCTCTCAATAATATTAATATTTACTTATTTAAGGTTTATATTTGATAATAATTATATAATAGTATTTCTAGAAAATTAAATATTATATAATTTCTTACATTTACATCCATCGAAAAAGATAACATCATTCAGGTGTATGACAGACTACCACCTCACAAGGCGATGTAATTCATTTATTTTATTGTTGAATCACATGGACGGGATATGTAATTTTATTTAATGAAATAATATAATATTTATGATATATTTACCATTATGTAAAAATAAAATAACTATTTCCATATTTTGGTCATGATCATTGAAAAATGGAAATATTACAGACGCGTAGATACAATTTACCATATCTATGATTGTAACACAGTTCATTATTCATGAACATCATTAATGACTAGTTTTAAAATTACAATTGATTTATAAATATTTTAATTATTTAATGATTATTATTCTTGATATGATTATTTAATAGTATCTTTGACCATATTCAACTTACCAAAGTTATTTTGGACATATGATCCGAACATCATGAAAACATTACAAATGAACCTAAATGATTAAAAAAATTTAATATGACATGGTAATGTATGAAATTAAAAGAATAATATGATCGAAATTATTTATTAATAAATTAAACAATTAACATAATTATATTATTCTTAATGATAAAGAATACACATGAATAATCAGATACTAGGTAAGGGATCTCTCTAACCCTCCCTTTTCATTAGGTTATGACCATTCTCTCACAAACTCACATTACATCTCTATAATTTTATTGGAATTAGTCCACAATATTTATGAATGTTTCGTAAATATATAACTAAATGCTTATACCTTCCATTTATGGGGTAATAAATAATTTATGGCCAATAATCAAACGATTTCTTTAAGTAATCTCTTTTTATTATATTATGAGACAAGATTATAAAACCCATTTCCTTCCATGGGAAATTATTATATTTATGAATTAAGATTTATTTAATTATTTCGAACACATATGAATGTATAAAAAATAAATTTGGAGGGTGGGATTAGAGTAATATATCATTATAATTCATTTTATAATGTTTTAGTCTGATGATAAATCTTGTTTATGGTTATGAGGTGAGCCTAATACATTTTGGGACTCTCCCCACCTTCTGAACTTATCTAGAAATTTATCCCTAACATATGATTATGTCATGATTTATGTTTTTGAACAATTTTCTATGTTGATGTGATCTTATAATACCATTCTATTTATGTTATTATAACACTGATTACTTATGCGCCATTACTTTTATGATGTCCTGTTTTACCATTGACTCACACAATATGTTTAGTTTTCTAGTTTATTATCATACCATGTTTTTATCAAGATTATTTATATCATGTACTACAAATGTTATTATATGTATAATTAGGATCTGAAATAGATTTTATGAGCTCACTAGGTAGAATAAAATAATGATTCACTATTTTATTTTCCTTTGATATATTTGGAACCCAGTATTCCAAAGACACTAGAAATTTTAAATTATTATTTGTATTAACAAATATTTATGTTAAGAATTATGAAATAATATGTTTATAGGCTTGGGTTTCAATAGTTGGTGTCACAAATAATTTTTAGTTAACTATTGGAAACTATGATGAGAAAACTTTAGTGAGAACCCTATGAATCAAATTACGAATATGTCTATCGATAATTTTAAGGATAATCCTATGAATAATAAAATATAATAAAATTTTGGTGAAGTATAATGTAAGTGATATGCATGATATTATATAACATTATGGATACTATAAGTGGACGTTGTTCTAGAAGAGATGTACATTGGGGTAATAACTGCAGAAAAAAGTGATTCAGTATTGACTTGAGCATTACCTAGTATATAAAAATGGGTATTACATCATAAATAGAATGAAAATCACAAGGGATACATTTTAAAAATTCAAAATACCCTTTACGAACCATTATTAATGGAACAAAAATTCACCAAAATTTTAAAACACGGAAATAGATCCTGGAAAACATATATAAAAACCCATAAATTCATAAGATAAGAAATATATGTCAATTATGATTTATCCATTTTTATGTCCTTAGTTTCCAAAATATTTTTGATTAGTGCATAAATATTCATCCACAACTTTACAACATTCTATTAATTAATGTATTGAAATTTGAGAAACTGAGTCAATAACCCTTAAGAGGGAAAATGTGGCGATTTACCAAATGAGACACCCAACCCAAATAAACCATTAGTGAGGTGAATCATGAAAATATTTCATAGTTAACTAATGTTTTGAACCAAAACATGAATAAATAAGATATATATAATCCCACCACGAAAGGTAATGTGGAAATTGATACCTTTATATGACAATGTACTCCAACATTTAGTGGATCTTATGATACTTTATTCATAGAACAATGGGTCAAATCCATTCATAAGGTCTTCTCCATGCTCCAAACCACTAAGAAAGAAATTCTCTTTATATAAGTTTATCATATGCAAGAAGAAAATAATAAATAGTATAAAATGATAAAAAATAAATATCCAGGGGAAGATATAAAAGTTATGGAGTAGAAGAAATTTAGGAATTGTTTTCAAGAAATGCTTTCATCACACTATTATACATTAAATGGAGTGGTATTTTCTTAGCCTTAATGAAAAGGATAATAATTCTATATGGGTATGTGAAGTAAACTTAACTAGAGTTTAATGATGAAACTCCAAATTTTTAATCTCCCCAAAAGTGTATTTGGCTTCATAATTGGGGAGACAAATCCATTTCTATGAATTATTTTTCTAAAATCAGGATATCAGTGACTATTAAGAAATGTTATGATGTTTCTTCAAAGTAGAAATGGAGATTAGTTAATCCAAATATTCACATGGGGATAATGAGATGAAAATGGATTTTAAATATACTAGTATAATGGAGAAATCATTCAATGGAAGGATCATACAACATATCACTTGTCAATATTTTGGGAAGAAGCGCCATTTAAATTTTATGAAGTAGACAAGAAAGTGATTCAGGTGTTGGATATAATGGCACTTAGATAACGTTTTTCCTAGAGAAGAAACCCACTAATGTGATTAAAAACAGATTTCTCCAACCAACTGTCAGTCTATTGTCGAATGTTTTAAGGAAAATGTATAATAACACTGTGAAAAAAAATCACTAATCCAGGGGTTTTCGATGAAAAAATATGATAACAAACAGCAAGTCCTATAGAAAATGTGATAGATTATTCCATCACAACTATAATGGAGGATCATTAAAATGAACTGGAGAGTGGAAGTTAGTTTTTCTTTCAAGAATAACAATGTTAACTTTTTATTAAAGTTATACACATTTTTTCATGTATGCATATTTAGTATAACTATTCAAGAACCAACTCAAAACATGGAAGTTGAGTTATCAGTGAAGACGACGAATGGGTAAATTATTGAATCTAAAGTATATAACAAATATCCCATCCAAATTTACTAGATGAGAATTCTGAAAAAAACTTATGATACTTCCTTAAGTGTTATTTGATACAATTTTGCAAATGGATTGGTTTTACTTATATATAGCTAACATAAAATGTTGAGAGAAGGAAATCATCCTCCTAATTTTGAATCACCAAAAAATTCTATAACACTATGGAAAATGATGTGTCTTATTTGGTATCATCATCATCAGAAAAAGGGATATTTATCAGTTTTTTGAAATTTTATATTTCACAAATGATTCATACTAAGGAAAAGATCGTGATTTAAGACTAGAATATTGTGAGAAATTATATCAATCTTTTCCTCAAAGAGTCTATTGGTCTTCCTCCCAGTCGAGAGGTTGAATTTCAAATTGATCTTATTCCTGGATCTGTTTTTATATATAGGACTCTATAAAGAAAGGAATTTTTTAAACATAAAGTGATAAAAATGAAATTATAGGAGAATCTAGATAAAGGTTTTATAAACCCTAGCACTACACCTTGGGGTTAACCGATCCTCTTCATCATGAAGAAGGATGGTTTGAGGAACCAATTAATTGATTATAGTGAAATCAACAAATTCACTGCAAAGAGAAAGTACCCATTCCATGTATATATTATTTGGTCAGTCAACTACATGGGGATCATTATTTTATTTAAGGAGGAACTTTGGTAAGTATACCACCAATTACTGTTGAAGATAGAAGATATTCTAAAAATGCCTTTCGGACAGGGTATGGACACAATGAGTTTATAATGGTTTATTTTAGACTCAATAATTGTCCATAAATATTTATGGACTTAATTAATATAGTAATTTGATATTAACATGACAAATTTTTAGTATTTTTTATCAATTATATTCTAATATAATCTAAATGAAAGGAGGAGTGTGAGGAGAATTTTAGTACTGTGGTAAAGGGATTGATAAATGAGAAGCTATAAGATATATACAATAAATATGAGTTATATATGATGGATGTATCATTATTTGAGAATTTTTTACCATTAAAGGGATATCAATATACCCTTATAAGTCTAATGTAATTGAGGACAAGACTAGAACAACATTTTCAAAGGATACTAGATGTTTCATTGGACTAGTTGGGTATTACTGATGATTTTTTAGGAAATTTTCATGGCTGTAAAACCTGCTATCCAAGCTAACTCTGAAGGTGGAAAATCTTCTTTTGAAAAGTGAATGTGAAGAGATATTCAATGAGTTGAAAAAGAGGATTATCGTGATATTATTACTCATTATTCCCTAAAGTGTGATTTTTTTGGTATAAAGAGAAAATTTAAAGAATGTTTTTGGATGTGTACTAATGTAGAATGATAAATAGATAACCTGCACCACAATGCAGTTTAAATTTAATGAGAATAACTATCGGACATATTATCAATATTCCGCTATTTTGATATTTTAATTTAATATTTGTAGATGTGTGAAAAATATTTGGATCACAAGTTTCTCAAAAGTATATTCACATAAAAAGAGATTAAAATGTGTCAGTAAATAGGGTCTGATCAAGGACTATAATTACTCAATAATTTACCATCATGGGAAAAAGATGTGGTAGATGTTTGAAGTAGAAATGATCCATCGATTTTAACAATTATCAAAATTGATAAGGATCCAATATTATTAGACTTAAAAAGGATGGATATGAAAAAAATAAAAGTATATTTATCCTACAATGCTCAAATAACTACTCAAAATTCCTTACTTTGGAGTATCAAGGAGGACCTGCAAGATGATGGGGTGCTACAAAAAACATAATGAACATCTTTGAGTTCACATTTTCTAGTGACGGATTTATAAGGTTTCGAACATAGTTATGTGTCCCATAAAAACCAAAGATCAAGAGGGAGATTATGTATGAAACAAATATCCCATCCTTCTATATTAATCTTGGTACTACTTAGATGTATAGATATTTGAAGAAAACTTTTGGTGGGATAACATGAAGAGGGATATTGTAAAAAATGTATCTCAAAGATTGGTATACCAAAAATTTAAGGATAAATGATTGAATTCTAAGCGTATGATGCAACCATTTCCCATACAGGTATTGAAATTGGAATACATAAACATGTATTTCATTGTAAGACTACCTAGGATACCTGAAGGTAATAATTGCATTTGGGTGGTAGTCGATCACATTACAAATTCATGTCATTTAATTTTTATCAAAGAATATTTCTCTTTTGAGAATATCATAGAAATATACATAATATAATTTCTAAGATTGCATGGAGTTCCACTCTCCATTGTATCTGATCATGATGTGATATTTTAATCAAGATTATAGACAATCATTTATCATGTGTTATATATAGAACTCAGCTTCAATACAACTTTTCCCTCTCTAATGGATAGTGTGTCGGATAGAACCACCCATACTATATAGGATATGATGAGATCCTATTTGATGGATTTCAAAGGATTTTGGTACCAACACCTTACCCAAGTAGAGTTCTCATATAAAAAAAAAATTCAATTATAGCATTCAAATTTAACATTATGAAGATTTTAATGGGAATTGGTGTCAGACTCTAACATGGTAAGATACTTTTGGAGAGTTTATGTTGATAGGACTTGATATTTACAAAGATATTAACAAAATGGTTTAGACCATTCGGTGTCACATGAAATCTATGAAATGTTGAAAAAAAAGATATGCTGAAGATCATCAATGATACAAAGAGTTTTAGGTATTAGATAATGTGTTGCTCTATATTTTACCACATAATAAATTCATGAGGTTTGAAAATTAGTTTAATATTAGTACTATGAACATCATCCACTTTGATATCTTTGATCTCATTGGAGTTGTGGCTTATCAACTGACACTGTCACCTAACCTATCCCAGGTATATGATGCATCCTATGTAACCCTGTTAATGAAGTACATAATAGACCAATCACATGTAATGAATATATATGAGGGACTAATGGGAAAATACCTTTCATACGATGAGTATCAAATGATGATATTATATCCTATAGACAATGTTTATGAATCAAGACAACTCACCTATTCAATGTTTTATTGATAAACCATAAGTCTGAGGATGTCACATGGGAATCAAGAGAGGGGATGAAACAAAAGTATTCTCAAATATTTTAACCATATTTTTTAATACATAAATTAAAGGTAGATATTACTTAATTTTGAAATAATGTAACACATTGAGTTTTTAAAATGGGAAACTATATTTGATAGTGTATTCAACACAAAACACCAAAACCAAAAAAACCATGATTATTTTAATATGAACATTATAACATGGAAAATATATTAGTTTTTTTAATATGATTATGTAATTTATAAATTAGATGTACATTTTCTTGTCAATTTTCATATTCTTAGTAAATTAGTGGCCTATTTTTAGAAAAGACATTTATTCTTGAAAAAATATGTTTCCCTAAAAAATGCTTGTTTATTTTTTTAAAATAATATAAATAATTTTTTTTAAAATTTAGATTTTTTATTCTATAAAATAAAACCATTTTTGAAATAAAAATATCTATATCATCTTATGTTTAAAATTCTATATTTTTCTAAAAATATTGTTTTTTTTCAAATAATTGTGAAAATATCAATTTTGGGTAAATTTGTTCTTTCTTTTTAATAAATTAATTAATTTAGGAATCAAATTATTCATTAATATTATTTTTAATCAAAATAATTATTAGTTTTTATATTTTATTTAATTAATAACATTTAAATAATATTTATATTTGCTTTTATATATGTTTAGTTTAAGGCTTTAAAACACATTTTTTCTTCAAAAAATTGTTTTAAAGTGAATAATATTTATCCATATTAACTAATTAAAACAATACCTATTGAAGAATGATTGAAATTAAATTTATAGATTATATATCTATATATATTAATTGAAACTGATTTAATTATAATTACTTTTCATATAGTTATTATAAGATCATTTTATTCTTGAAAAATGCATTTCTTAAGAAAACATTTTTTTGACACATTTACGGATTTATAATTAAATTACATCACTGATATAAATTAAATTGGATAAAATTAACTCCATATTTTGAATCATAATAACTGATATTATATAAAAATTCCATATTAATTTTTTTTCATAATGAATAGTAAAAACAATAAAAGAATAGTTGTCATGGTAAAAAAATTTAAAGGGGTAAAGTGAGTGAAATTATAGGTAAAGAAAGTAACATGTCTAAATAAATTTATTTTTATTTTTTGACCTTATTAATAGACTTATATCACCCAAAATTATTTATTTTTTAATTTTTAAAGAACTATCCTTGAGGGTGACTTCCCATTATGGAATAGGTTTGGGTGTTTATAAGAATACCACTCATCCACCATTCTAAAAGCGAACCCAACTTATCACATTTCCAGAAATAAAATTCCACTTAGATTAGAAACATACTTCAAACTATCACTTCATTAATTCCATAAAAATTTCCTATAAGCCTTTTTTTGATAAAATAATCTAATATAGGAAGGCTTTTGGTATATTCCTAAAGAGATGGTCTAAAGAAGAGGTAATGTTCTTTGCTGAGCATCCTTGTTTTATTTCTTCATACACATCCTTAAAAACAATTAAAACATGATGATATTATATTAAAATTATCTACCATATAAAAGGATATTATTATGTTAATATATTTACCTAAATCCACATCCTTTTCCTTTAAATGGAAAATTAAACAGTCGATAATGTGTATAGAGGACTACCGCCTCTCAAACTGATGAAAGTTTTTCATTAATTACATATCATGATAATTAATAATGGTGGATTTAATATATATATATATATATTAAAATATTTAAATAATAACCATTTTGAAAAATTAATTTATCATAAAATTTATTACCTTACCATCCATTGAAAATGACAATGTTTCTCATGTGTATAGTAGACTAACACATCATGAAGTGATGAAATCAATTTATTTTCTAACTGAATCACATAGTTGGTATATAAATATAGATTTAATTAAATAAAATTATATTTATTATATAATTATCATTATTTATAGAAATATAAAAACATACCATCCTTCCATCACTATCATTGAAAAATTAATACATTACTGAAGTGTATGTACAACCTACCCCCCATGAATGTAACATAGTTAATTTTTTACATCCATACATCAAAATTTATTTTAAAAGTATAATTAATATATAAAAATTATAATTATTTCATTATTATTATTCTATATATAATTAATTAATAATTTCATTGACTATAGTCAACTTACCAAAGAGATTTTGGACATATGAGCCGAACATTGTCAAAACGTCCAACGTCAACCAAAATGATTATGTAATTTAATATGAAATGTTAATAAATAAAATGAAATAAAAAATAGGATTTAAATAGTTTATTTAGTATTAAAATAATTAAAATAATTTTACTATATATGAATATACAGAATTTATTCAATGAATCAAGCTCTAGGTAATGGATCTCTCTAACCATCCCTTTTTTCAGATTATGACTATTGTCTCTCTAACTTACTTTATCCCTATTTAATTTTATTTAACGTTTAAAATTATATATCTATCTCTTATATATATATATATATATCTAAATCAATATTTCATACATTTATGGGGCAACATATTCCTTATGACCACTTCTCAAATTCTTTTATTAAGAAATCTATTTTTTTCTTGTTATGAGGGAATTCTATAAGACTCATTTTTTCCCATGGGTGATTCTTATAATTATGAATTATCATTAATTTACTTATATAAAACACATATGAACATATCTTAAATTAATTTTATGAGTGGGATAAAATTTATGTATCCCACTAATTAACTGGTAATGTTTTAGTCTCATGAGAAGTCATGTATGAGATTAAAGAGGAAACCTAATCCATTTTTGGACTCTATACACCACGTGAGGTTTTCTTAGATTTTATCATTGACTTATGTTTAGGTACAAATTTATGTTTTTTTCTGAATTAATATATTTCAATGATATTATGAATCCATTTTCTTTATTTTATGATCCCATTGATTACTTAGGCACCTTCTCTTTTATAATATGATGTTATACCAATGAATCACACATTATATTTTCTTGTCATTTTTATTCCCATAGTAGGATTTTTATATCAAATACTTATTTAATATATTCCACTAGTTATCCTATGAATATTTAGGAGATCAATTGGATTTTAGGATCTCACTATGGGGAATAAAATGGTAATGAAATGTGTTGGATTATATTAAAATAATATTAAACTATTCATCTAAAGATGCTAGAAATTTTTGATACTTGTTTTTTATTAATCGATATTTATGATATGAATCATGTAATAATTAGTGATATGGATTGGTTCACTATAATTTATGTTCTTCACATAATTTACCTAGTCCATTGATGAATGGAAAAACATTTTTAATTAAACACACATGCTTGCATCAATTTGATTATTATAAAATTACAATAAAAACAAGATTAAAAAAATGAATTGTATTCAAATTATTAAATAAATTAATTAGATAATTATGAATTTGAATTATTTTCCATTTTTATAAATTCAACATGCTAATCCGTAGAATAAAAAACAAGCTCTAGAATCATAACATAATTAATGTACTATCTATTAAAGAAAGAGGAAACCAATTATCGTGATATAAAGCATATAAAACATGAGATTTTAATTACATTCATTTATTAATATATTTTATTATTTATTTTGTTAATTTTATATCCATCCAAGAATCAAAAATATTATATCATTATGATTTCAAATAAAAATAGGATAAGCAACGAATCCCCTACCTCAAAAAGAGTAAACATTATTCACACGAGAACATACCAATGTTCCATATCTCTGACCATTTCTCTGATTTCGAACTATGAAGTTCAAACTATTTTATTACATTAAAACACTATAAAAATTAAATATAAAATACATAAGAATAGTGGATATCAAATTATAATGTATGGAAAAAATAAATGGGATGAAACACGACTAAACAAAGAAAACCTGGTAGAATATAATGGTAGAACATACCTCAGATCCACATGGGTTAATCATGGGAATATGGAGATTTTTACCATAAAAAATGGGCTTCAAATAATTTGAAAAAAACATTTAGTTTTTCTTTGGGGTTTGGGTGGAAGAGGTGGGAAAAAATGGGGGTCAAAAGGGTGTCAAGTATTAATAGGAAGATAATGTCATAAGGGACCATGACGTAACCCAAATGACCATTCTATAGTACAAAATGACATATGGAATTCCATGATGCAATTTTAGAGACTATTCCATAATCACCCAGGGTAAAATGTTGTTTTGGGATATACGTATAGATCATATTACAAGGGATCTGGGTAATATGGCGCAACCATAAGTAGCACACCTTAGGACCACTTTTGAAAAGAAATGTATACTTCCAAATCCTACATCCCATGGTGTAGCTAATCCTAAAATGGTAGTATAATAAAAAAACCTAATGAAAAAACATGCCTTCCTGATACTGTAGTTTTTAAAAACAATAGATGTGATTAAACCACAACTAACAACTACGATGTATCCACCCCAAAAAGGCAGTTTCCAGGTATTTCCCCATGACATCACCTAGGCCAAAGCTTGGAGATCTATTTCCAAAGAAAAAATGACTTATATATTTCCATTTATGATTTTTTAATATTATATAGATTATTTTTCGAACTAGAGATGGAGAAAATGTGAGATTCTGATGCCTGATGTGCCT
This sequence comes from Viscum album, assembly GCA_963277665.1. NCBI lineage: Eukaryota > Viridiplantae > Streptophyta > Magnoliopsida > Santalales > Viscaceae > Viscum > Viscum album. The sequence continues at coordinate 874,876,190 of OY728160.1, read as the reverse complement.
TGAAATAATATTTGAAATATTTGAAATATATTAAATGAAAGTGGACATGATTTTCCTTAAAAATTGGTATAACATCAATTAATATTCTCACATAATAAACCTAAGGGAAACATTGTGTTTCAATTTTATACTTTACCCATGGCATGATATAATATTTTTCAGTGTCGATCATTTGTGATAAATTTATTGTGGGTGTAAAAAAATTAGTTGTTAGATTAATTTTTTATTAATAGTTTATTGACCTAATAATTTCTATAAAAAGAAATATATGGGGGAAATACTTTTTTTATAGACATTACCCTATAGATTTATAGGATTTTTGGAGTATAATCTAAAGAAAACGTCAACCGGATCAAGGATTGTCGATCTGTGTGGAACAAAATTCAAGGATCTCACCAACTAAAAAGATTCATATCCATTTTTTTTTGTGATCAATCGAAATAGAGGTTGAATGTTTAATTTTCCTTTAAATAATCCACAATTTATTTTTCTTATGATTAATTTGAATCAATTTAATAATGTATTGATTCGCAAATCATGAATATTGTTGGTACAAGTTATATGTATCGAAGAATTAAGAATTGGGTTTTTATTATTTTATTATCTCTTAATTCAATATTATAATGGAAATGAATAAAGTTAAAAATAAATACTGAGTGAGGTTGGTTATTCATGTTTGTGGTTGTGGATTTATTCTGAAATTTCATCATTCATTGAGGAAAATATTATGGGCCCATGGTTGGATGAATACCCTTAAATAAATCATTATGAAACCGTTTCATAGTGCAACAATGTGATACCTAAGAGCTGGGTATATATTTATTAGTAATAGAGATATGATTATAGAGATGACATATCAGGTCTGAATTATAGGCATTCACGTGGGGGTTTTGATGAATGAATAAGGCATTGCTTCTGGTAGTGTTTCCCAATGAACCAGACCACAAAATCTAGGCAACTGGTGATAGTAGGGGATGACCAACCCTATATCTATGATCCCTAGTGACACCTAGAGTAAAAATGGTTGAAAATATGACATGTATTATGTGTAATAATGAACATGTGTTCTAGAAAATCCTACATTACCAAACATGTATTGTGGAACGACAGGCTGTGTGGGACCTTCACAACGGCGGCTAGGGTTTCATTGTGTACTTATGTATCACACATACTCTGAAGCCTATTTCACGACACCTGACCCCCTTCCGGGGACTCAGTGTGTATCAAACACTATACATGAAAAACCATTCATGGACATGGATATCCATAAATATACCTTCATAATCTCACATGAACATGGATAAGAGTAGATGTTCTTGGAAATACTGTGTATATAGGCATGATGACCGATTTAAACACATTCCATTTTACATGAGTAGAACCCAATGTTGAAGGGACATTTCATATATTACTAGTATACTATTTATAACCTTTAAATTCATTCTTTGGGGCCTTTTCTTCTCTATCATGGAAAAGTTCAAAAAGGTAGTATTCCCTAGATCCATTCCCCTAGGGTTAGTATGGAATCACATCCTACACATATGCTAATGATCCCTTCAATGGGAATTCATTGATAGATTTGGTGAAATCCTTCATTGACACTTGATGTGTGACCCTCTATCATAATATTTCCCTAGATGAAGTTATTTTTATATTTATAACCAATTCTAAACATGTGTCAATCCTTGACGTAGTGGGTTATTCTAGATTGAGTAGTTGGTATACCCCATGACCTTGGGTGTGATTATCATATGAGTATTATTCTATTTAAAATTCTGGTGTATACTTATCATGGTGGTATCTGATGAGGATGCAACCTTGTATAGATTCCATCAGTGCTATGTGACTCATAGAGTGTGTTATCTGGGATGATTTCTATATGGATCCTTCGACCTTGTTTCCTAGACTCTCATTACAGTTAGGAATTTTCCTTGAGATGATGTGTCTTCGTTGGGTATAAATGGATATTCTTTTTATATGTTATTTATAAATAATTTTTTTGACCTAACTAATATTATTGTTATATGTTTAGTGATTTTGAGTTGACCTACTGGGTATTTTTCTTCTCACCAGTTCTTGGGATTTAACCACCCATGTTGTGTCTTATGCATAAACTCAACCTTTTGACAGAGCCCTAGAGGGACTGGGACCTGATGGAGTATTGTGAGACAAACTATCCAATGTGTGTTATGGTGGTTACCTTGATAGTCGTCCCCTTAGATACCTCGAGGTTGAATTTATTTATTCTTTTTGTGGTGGGATAGTATTTGGATGATTGAACTTTCAATACTTGTTGTCGTACACTAAAAGAAGGGTATAGATTAATGCATGCATGTTTTATCAATTGTTTTACATTTCATAAATGTTTGGGCTTGGAGAGTAGTGCATGTGTATAGGTAAATTAGGTTGAGGCGTCCCATGTTAGTGATATGCTTACTCTGGACTAGTAGCTTCCCCCTAGCCCATTAATGGTGGGCGTGGGGTAGTCGCAACAAGAGACCGTTTGGGATGGGTTGTGACACATGGGTATCAGAGAAATAAATTATACCTTAGGAATAGAGTCTGCGAGATTGGTATGGGGAAATAGAGTTTTGTGTATCGAGTTTGAAATTCAGGCTAGGGACTCTAGTCTCTTTATAGTAGATGACATATCCTTGCACCAGGATACTGATAACTTGATTTCTGAATCGGTACATGTAGACCTCGGTTGATAAGAAAAAAATTGATAAATGCATCATATTAGAATGGTTTATGGTTTCTATTTCCTTCTTGAGTCATATATCTCCATATATTCATCGACTACATAACATTTTTTCTATTTACATGATGGCTCCATGATATAATCCAACTAGGATTAAACAACATGATCACAAGGAAGATCTACTCAGTGATAAGTCATTGATACATGTGGATATTCTAGATGTGTTACCACTAGGTGGTGCGAAGTAGAGGGTATGTGTAGTTACAACATATGAGGTATGTAGGCTGAGTGTGCCTCATGAGATTCTAAAATAGTGACCCCTCAGGTTCTGAGGAAATACCAACCCAAAGGCACCTTAGGAATGTATTGAGGTTGTGACACAATTTTTACATCATATTAAGACACTATAAGATCAGATGGTGGTCCTAGAAGTGAGCCTTCTCCCTAGATCTATAGGATGATGGGGGGGGGGGGGTTCAGTGACCAATTCATATGACAAGAAGACTCTAGCATGATCAGAGATTGAGAACCATTCGAGACAGTGGTTTTCCATACCTATGATGAAGGCTTTATACATCTAAGAGATTATACATGTTTATTAGGGAAGTACGATGACATTTGAGTATTCATTAGGGTTCATCAACCTATATAGATACTTGATAGATATTGTTCATTATCAGCTATTTTGGGCTCAAGCCTTCATGTGGGGACTAAATAGATACATCCAAGCTGTTTTCATAATTATATACATTTGAAACAATTCTAGAGTTCTAGATAGATCTTTGATAGAAGATAGTTTCCTGGTTGTTCAGATGAAGATAGTTGTTACTGGTAGTGAGAATATAAGAGAAGAGGCTTAATTATCAGGGAGTAGATGATAGTCTAAGGGACCTATACATGTGGTAATTTTTAAGAGATGATCTCAGGATAGAGGGTATTTTGTGTTAGGATCAAAGGATAGGTCTAGTCTGCATTGGGATAGGTGGTGGTACACTTGTGACAAAAGGGAAAATCTTGTATGAGATTTTCTTATTCGCCATACTACTGATAGGAAGATAGTGGATTTTATTCCTTTGAACAGGAAAAAGTTAGATAATAATAGTCTATAGGGTGACAGATGTGGTAGAAAATCTCGGAGACTATCTAGGGGTGGTGTAAGTTTTTAATTATTAGCACCACCACCCATCGGTTTTCGATGGCATGTTCAGGGAGCTAAAGCATAGGGGTGAGGGAATCTAGAGTTGGTCAAGGATTAAGAGCTAGAGGACCCATGGATAATATGTGGTACAATATATGTGTTTTTTACCTTAGTAATAGTGTTTATAAACATAAGTGAAGTTCATTCCATTATTATCACTTATTTGGTTCGATACATTGAGATTCTTATTGAGCCCTAGGTTCGACCCATTCACTATGAGACGCCTACAAGAATTGACTCAGAAATAACATACTTCTACTGATAGTGTGACCAGAATCTTAGAATAAATAGTTTCTATTGGGATTTATTTTTAGTAGTGATGAGGACCTATGACATCTTCCTAGTTATGGAATGGTTATCTATAGTTCATGTCTAGATAGACCGTTTTAGGAGGAGGATGCGGTGAGTCCATGGTTATGGGAGTGGTTTTAATTTATGGGTGAAAATGGAAAATTATTAGTGATGAATAGACTCATGCATAGTATTTTGCAATTGAATACTCATTAGTTGGATTGCATGGCCCTTGGTGAAGTGGATGCTATGATTTTCTAGTTCCTTATAGTGGTGGTGGAGTATGAGGATGTGGTTCCTGAGAATGATCCAGGCCTACCTCCACATTAAAAGATATAATTTCTTATTGTACTACACCACAGTATGACCTTGATATCTGTAATAAAATATAAAATTAATCTTCATGATATTTCTTAGATGAGTTTTTAGTTGGAGGACTTACAAAAGAATAACATTGTTTGACCCAGTGTTTCACCATGGGGAGCCCCAGTATTGTGTGGAAAGAATACATATGAAAGATTGAGGCCATGTGTTGAATTATGTCTATAAAACTAGGTGATCATTAAGATCAACTATCCACTACTGAGGATCGGTGACCTATTTTACCAATTGAGAGGGGAACAACGATTCTTAAAGAATGACCTCAGATCCAGCTATCACCAGTTTCTAGTACTGGATAAGGTTATACCAAAGATGATACTCCAATGTCTCTATAGTCACAATGAGTACATGGTGATACCCTTTATCATGATGAATTCACCAGTAGTGTTCATGGTAATCTTGAACTTGATCTTTTATCCTTTCTTAGACTGGTTCATGGTAGTCTCCATCAATGATATCCTAGTGTAATTGGCATCTGAGGAAGTGAACATGAGACACTTGGGAATGATTTAGGATATACTATAAGAGAACTAGATTTGAGATATTCTCACAAAGTAATAGTTCTATATTTAAGAGTTCTAGTTTCTAAGACATGTTTTATCATCAGAAGGGTGTGGCAGTTGACCTGGTAAAAGTCGAGGAAATGTTAGTTTGGGAGCCACCCAAGATTGTGGAATAAGTGCAGGGCTTCCTTGGGTTGGTAGGATACTATTATAGATTCATACATGTTTTCTTCATGATATCATATCCCTCGATAGATTTTATATGGAAGGGAAATACTTTCACATGGACAGAGGGATGACATCATGAATTCCAAGAGTTGAGACAAAGATCAACGAGTTCTCCCATCTTGATATTGTCAGAGGAGGGTGCCAAGTACGTAATGATTAGTTATTTTTAATGAATTAGGATTTGTTTTGATATAATATAGAGGAAATTGGTGATTTCTTGTGGTTCATGTCAGTTGGTACCACATGAGTAGAATGATGGAATCCATAATTTTTTGTTAGTAGGGGTTGTCTTCACACTTAGGATGCAACAACACATAAGATGGACGAGCAGTTCATTGTCTATTCATAAAAGATGATTAAAAATTATATATTCTCTCAAAATCATATTTATTTTATATATAAAATATTTCTAGAGTTCCTCTAGGACTATTACATTGAGATTTTATATAATCTTTTAAAGGGAAATGTGGTAGCATATGATCTGAGTAGGAGATATTTTTCATAGTTGCTGAGCATGGAAAAAGAATATTTTAACTCATTGCAGCTATCATTTGACGTAGGGGATGAAGAATATTACCTATTTTAGATGTTTATTATCCCTCCAATTTTATAAAGAGTTAGGGTGACACAAATTTGGGATACGAATTGCGAGCCCCTACATACTAAGCTATCTGATGGATAGGCTCCTAATGTATTTTTTTGGTGGGGAGAATGTCATTATTTAGAGAGATCGCATGACGGTACCGATGATATTGTTGGAGGATGTTCTATGAGAGTTTATACCTATCCTTTTTTGGTACATCTAGGTGTTGAAAATATGTACCAGGATCTCTAACATCAGTTTTGGTGGCCAGGGAGTAAGAAGGGAGTTTTAGAGTTCATCTCTCAATGCCTTACCAGTTAGTATGCAAAGGCTAAGCACTAGGTTCCAGTGAGTTTAGCTCAACCCATTGTGGTGACAGAGTGGAAGTGGGATAATATAACCATGAAATTCATGATAGGGTTACCAAATATGTCATGGGGAAACCAATTTATCTGGGTGATCATTGAATGACTCACCAAGTTGGACAACTTCATAGCTATTTGATAGTAGGGTTCAGTAGTGAGATTGGAACATCGATACATACAAGAGATTGTCTGACTCCCTGGATTTCCCTTGAAGAATCTTTTGACCATGATTTTCTCTTCACATATAGGTCATTGAAGGGATTTCATGATGAATTTGGGTTCAGCTACATTTGAGCATGAATTATTACCCCCAAACTGATGTCCAGACTAAGAGGACCATTTAGGTCTTGGATGACATATTTTTGGACAATATTATTGACTTTTACCATATATGGGAAAATCACCTACCATTTTTGGAGTTTTCATGAAACAAAAGGTACCATTCGACAATTGGTATGGAACTATTTAGGCCTTGTACTGGAAACCCAGAAAGTCACCACTATCCTGAACCAACCTAGGAGAGTAAGCACTTATGTGAACAGAGTAGGTACGATCCACTATATAAAAGGTGAAGATTATACCAGAGTGTATGAGGACTTCATAGAGCCATCATAAGTCGTATAGTGACCAAAGTTAGAGGCCTTTGGAGTTCGAGTATGATGACTATGTGTTACTATGAGTTTTAGCTCATCCAAGATTACATATATTTAGATTGGGTGGGAAACTATCTCTAATATTCATTATATCTATCTAGATACATCTTATATTTGTAATGGTGGAGAACTACTTTGAAATATGGCCGGAGTTAGACCAGGTACATGAATTCTTCAACATTTCGTAGCTGAGGAGGTATGTGGACAACCCATATCATGTTATTGACTGGGGTGAGATGGAATTCAAGGATGTATATACCTTTTTTGATTACCCAATAAATATTATTAATTTACATGTGTGGATCCTTGATGGTTTATCTATTCCCATAGTAAATTTCTAGTGGATATATGAGAATATTTATGAGGGTACCTAGGATCTAGAGACTCAGATGAGTGTTCAATAGTCATATCTTTTTGTGTAGCATTCTGTTTTGGATTTTCAAGGTGTAAAGACCTAAGGTGGAGAGAATTTAATGAACCTGATTATTATATCTATTATTTTGAATATTATGTGGAATACTTTTGAAGCTAGGAACAATGACGACATGAGATTTCAAGGATTAGAGTTCCCAGAATTATATTTTGAAATATATTAAAAATATTAAGCACACACATGCATAGTGTTCCTAAAAAAACTATAATAACTTCAAAATGTAGGATCATATTGATTCTCTGAAGGAACTGTTGAGTTTAGAGAAGTGAATTTACCCTTTTAATGACATAATCATAGTCGGTGTTTGGCGTTTGTTAAAAAAATGTGTTGTCTTAAAATAATAAATTAATTTTTACATTAATTTATTTAATTTTTAATATCACAGTGACCCAATAATTTCTATAAAAATATGGATATGGGAAAATTACTTGGTTATATACCTAACCATTGATATTTAAAGGAGTCATTATTGGAGCTTTCATGGGAAAATGAAAACTGGATCAAGGATCGTTGATCAGTGGGAAACAAAATTCAAGGATCTCACCAACATAAAATGACAAGGATTCAGTCTTCATAATAAATCAATCTAAATTGAGGTAGGATGTTTGTTTAATTCGAATTTATCCATGTTTTAATATTCATATGATGAATGTGAGTCAATCGACCAGTGGATTAATCCTCGAATCATGCATATCATAGGTATGGGTTAGATTTATCCTAGAATTTGGAATTGATTTGTGACTATTATATTATATCATTATCTATCATACTAATAAAAACAAATCAAGTCAAATAAAAACATTGGATGAGGTTAAGTCATCATGTTTTTGGTTTGGACAATATCCCCTATTTCATCATTCATTGTGATACAATTTCGTGGACCATGGTTCGATGTATTGCCTAAAATAAATCACTACACAACCATTTCTTATGGATATTTATTGATATAATAGTTATGAGTATTGATTGATGACTCAATGAGATATAAATATAGAGGCAACTGATTTTTTACTAATTTATGTTATTAATTCGTGGGTTTTGAGGAACGATGGAGGTGTGGTTCCAGGTTTCATTTCTCGGTGAATTACAATAAAAAATCTTCCCAACTAATGATGACAGAGAACAACTGACCCTGGATCTATGATTCCAGGAGATAATAGTAATGGGAATAGTAGAAATGAGAACATTTTGTATATATAAGAAGAACCATGAGTTCTAGATATTCTTGAAGTACATGGTGTGTATTACATAGCTACACATAGTGTGGGACCCTCAAAATGGTATCTAGGGTTTCTGTGTGGAGTTGTGTATCAAACGGTGTGTGAAACAAGTCACATGACATGTGAACCCTCACCCGGAAACTGATGAGTATCACATTTGACACATAGACATCAATAAAAGAATTTGTATATCAATAAACATACAAGGCTAGCTAGATATGGACATGGCTAAGAGTACATGGGCTTGGACACATCGTGTTTTCAGGAACGCACCTGGATGCAAGCACTTGATATTTTACATTGGAAGAACCTAGTGTCAATGGGGAATTTTTTGTACAACCATTACATGTCATGTTCCCCTTAAAATTTTTCATGGATCCCTTTTCCTCCTTAACATCGACATGTTCCATTCAAGAGAATTCCCTTAACCAATTCCTTGAGGGTTTGTATGGAATCTTTTCCTACACATAGGATAGTGATCCCTTTAATGGGAATCTAGGTATACAGTTGTTGTAATCCTTTAGTAAGGCCTATAGGGAGATCCTATATCATCATGTCTCCTAAGGTGGAGTTCTTATAATCATTGTGACAAAATATATATAGGCATCAATCCTCTACATAATGTGTTATTCCAGATTGAGTTATTGGTATACCCCATGGCCTTGGTTGTAAACCCATTCTATATGTCCTTCTCTTTAGAAATCCAGTATATAAGTCTTATTGTGGGATATGAAAAGAATGAAATGTTAGATAAGCTTCATCACTACTATGTGACTCTCATAGTGTTTTCTCATAGATAACCTTTATGTGGAACCCTCAAGCTTGTTTCTTAGAATGGTATTATGATTATGACTTTACCATGATATGGAATGTCTTTGTTGAGTGTATCTGAATGTTCCTGTAATATATTCTATAGAAATATTCATTTTTTGAGATGAATGTTATTCTTTTTATAATATTAGTGATTTATTGGTGTCTTACTATGTGTTTTTATAAACACCCCTACATGGGATTTTTCCGAATGTGTCATGTATTATAAAGATGACTGACCTTTAGATGGGGTCTTTGAGGGACCTGAACCAGTTTGAGATTAGTGAGCCAGAAATTCTAAGTTGTGTTTTTTTAGTTACCTTGATATCATTACCCTTTGATATATTCACATTGTACTTGTTTTAATGTTCTTTTGTAGGGAATTTATTTGTCGATAATTTATTATAGTACTTGTTTTCATACTCTGATGGTGGGATTTAGTTTTATGCATGCATGTTTTATTGGATGTTTTACATTTCATCATTTCGTGATCTTGGAGATGCGTGCATGTGTATGGGTACATTTGTATAAGGCCACCAATGTAAGATAAATTCCTACTCAATGATAGTCAACAACCCATAGCCTATTGGAGGTGATCTTGGGGTAGTCAAGCCATGGGCCCCATTGGGATGGGTCATGACAATAGAAGCCTAGATTATAGTTTATCCTATAGCTCCATTCCACATCATGGCCTCAAATTGAAGTAGCTCCCCAAATTTATTCCAAAAATATTTGAGATCCTTGGAACCTCCTATGGGTGCCTCAAAAACCCAAAAATATCAAATGGAATGGATATCAAGACACATTCCATTACATTAAATATGCCTCAAACCGTTTTAGTCTTCCTGAATTTAATGCACAACTAGAGAGAAAAAATATATTGTGATCATTTTAACAGCCAAACCATTATATACCTATCAAGGATTATGTAATCATATGAGCTCAACCCCCTCATCAGTGTAATAAATCACAAGTCACAAAAACACTAATTATGAGATTCTAAAAACTATTTTGGGAAGATACTTCTCAAATAAGCTCACGGTTACCAATGATATGTAAAAAAGGGGAAACCCTTCCATAAATTTGAAAGGATAAAAAAAAACTATAATTTCAAGAAGATAATATCTAATCACAAAATAGTTATAGGCACTAAGTGTGTATCTACCAATATTGTTTGCATGTACTCTTAATCCTGTTACTATTATTCCAAAAGGGGTAAACCAAGGTAATTGAAGGACTGTAAATAACCTTATTCTAGTGGTCCTAGACCTCTACAGGCTTCTCCTGAAAAGTTCACATCATTTACAAAATCAACCATTCCTTATTTTGTGATGTCCAAGTCATCATCAAGTTAAGGAGGATTATAAGATGCATGAAAAAAACATCCATCTATCTCATCTATATGGGATCTTTTATCTGATATTCTACATGATCAATTTCAGATAACACCTTGAATGGCCCAAAAAATTGGTGATAAATCTTACTCCCATTACCAAAATACAACATCCCATGACGTGGAGTCACTTTTAAGAACACATAATATCTAATATCAAAATCTAAATGCCTCCTTATATGACCAGAACAAGGCTTATGATGAACTTGTACTACCATCATCCCGTACTAAATTACCTGAACTATCTTTATAATACTCTATACTAGTTCTTTCTTGGGAATTTATGACCCTCCAACCCCATCACAATACAACATAGAATGGAATGGTCATTTGTAAAATTCTACAAATGGTTTCATACCAAAGGTTGAGTGATAATATTTATATAATAAAACATGTAGAAAGGCCAGATCCTCATCCACACACATAAAAAATACATGACACAAGAATGGAACATGTATTTAGGATAATAGATGGTTCACTCTATATGAACTTCTATAATTGGACGAAAGGCATCACTAAGGCATAACATAGAGTAATAGTCAAGCTAGAGACCTATCCACACACTAGAGTTAAAATAATGATCATGATTTGAGATGAATTTCCTCAATAATCCACAAGGTATCAAAACCACCTCAAGATAATACCTCAAAAAAACCTCCACTGAGTTAAAATACCAGATCATTGTAAAGTGGGATGATTTAGTCAAAAATCCCCTATCACTCATATAACATCAAATCCTCTATGATATTGAGGTAAAACAGAATTGATGAACCTTAATATATACTTCAACCTTCATTGGGGAACATCAAAAGGACAAACAAAAACCATTAGAACACAGTGCTCAACCTTCACCTTCTGGACGACCAAACACCGGGAAAAAACTCTCTAATTTAACTCTTCAACCAAGGCTAGAAAATATGAACTCCAAAAGATCAATACATATTTTTATCTTCCAAATGTACAAAAAGGGGTAGATATATAAGCAATGATAAAATATCTCCCATATGTAGAAATGGGATGAAAATACTCCCTTAGAATAAAATCAGGGGCTTTTCATCCCCAGACCAACTACTATGGGAATCGCAAAAAAAAGTCGGTCCCTCCTGATATAAATCTCTGTATCCCCTAGTTAAGAATCCTACACTTATTTCACAAAAATATCAATACAGGATCATCTAGAAAATAAAATATTTACCTCTAACCTCTCCCATTTCAGATACATCACTAAGAGATCCTCTGTCACTCTCCATGAATACCCATATTCACACATGACATCACTATGTGATTTCCTGCTCAGAATATCTACCAAAATATTTCCCTTTCCTAGTGTATATGAAATCATTAAGTTTTAATTCAGAAATAATTCATACAAAACACTATAAATAGTTCATTTAAAATTTTGAGAAAATATTACTTGGGGTGTTATGATTGGTAAAAACTAAACACACTCACTGATGAGGTAATTCCCCCACAGCATCAAGAAAAAAACAATTTCTGCAAACTCAAGATCATGATTCGAATAGTTATGTACATAGAGATATATCTACCGAGACCCATAATAAATAATATATATTGTGTGAATTGACACCCAACCTAAAAAAATATTTAAATCATCACATAAAATCTCAAAAAAACATTCTCTACTAGAAAAGAACAGACTTGAGAAAAAACACTCTTGATTTTTAAGGTACTAGAATGCTTCCTGAAAATGGTCGGTCCATATGAATGCTTGTTACTTTCTAGTGAAAATTGTTTTAGGGTTTTTAACTGGATAAAAATCACCCAAGAACCTCCTATAGTATACTATAATAAATGCTAAACTTCTAACCCCTTCCATAATGTTGGGGGATTTTCAAAAAACACATACCTATATTTTGGAAGTATCCACATATATTCCTTACTAGGATGCCACATGATCTAATAAAAAACATCACAAGGCCAAAACTAAGAGTTTGAAAAATTATTAAATAGTTACTGATGATGAATAATTCCTAACATGGAACACAAACACTCTATATACTCCTTCTCAAATGTGGAGTACATAAATATTTAATTGATGAAAACCAACATGATCTTATATAGAAACTTTTGAAACACTACGTTAATCAAACCCATAAACAATTATGGACCATTCTTTACACCGAAAAAACATCACAAAGAACTCATAATTCCCATGAGAACATCGGAAAATTGTTATTTTATTATCCTCTTCCTTGAACTTCGTCTGATTATATCCTTACCACAAATCAATATTCTAGAATGAAAATTCTCCCATCCACTGATCAAATATATCATCAATCCATGGAAGAGGTTGTTGGGTTTTCAATGTCATCTGGTTCAAGTGATGATAATTGATATTGATATCCAAATTTCAGTCATCATTATTTAAGAAAAAAATTACACCCCATAGCAAGACACTTGGAGAAAAAATCCCCACTATAACAGATCATCAAACTATACTCATCTCTCCTTCATGTTAGAAGGTCCTAACCTACACAAAGACAAAAATATAGGAGACATTTCATGATGTAGCTCTATCCAAAACATGATCTCTAATCAAGAAATATTAGCTAAAAAATCATTAATAAATACATCAATGTACTCTTCCACAACCATGGGAAACTCCCATGGATGAACATCTAGTAAACTATGAATCATCTAATCCATCAAGGATGAAAACGAAATAACACACCTCCAACCCATCCAAGGGTCTCTCTCCCCAAAAAACACTATTTCCCCTCCACCCACATTATAGAACACAAGTATCCTTCACAATCAATCAAAATTATCTAACACTAAAAATATTCAATCCATGATGAGGATGATGTTGTATGGATGTATTTATAAACATAGTAACTTTTATAAGGAGGGGAGTTACCCAAGTATAAGCTCACAAGTTCTATATGATTCATATAGATAATCTCAACCTCCAACTAGAATAGTTAATACCAAGGGAAATTGAATCCTCTCCACCTCAAATACCAAAGCCTTTATAAAGGAAGGTGATATAAAGGAGGGTGTATCTATTGAATAAACAAATTCATGTTCCCTTACAGAAAACCAGAAAAGGGTATCTTGAATGATGTTTGGGTTTCATGGTGCTGGAAACAAAAGAGCATGATGCTAAACATGACATTCTCTAACCCTATTGAAATCCACCTCCAGGACTAAAATCTTCTATCTATGGATAATGATCATCTTAGAGATATTCCCTCCATGCCCCAATTCCTTTATAATGATCCCAAATTTTAACACCTAATATTGCTTCCTTGGCTGAAGCAACATCAATAGTGGAACCTGAAGTAGAATACATGGAGCACACTGACTACTAAGAAAGGTTGATTACACTCATGACTGATGAACTTGGCCGACATAGGAAAAAAATACATATGATCCCTTGGAATAGTTTTGATAGCCACCAATCCATGAGAAGTGGGATGATGAGAGTTGGGACCTACCCTTAGCTGACCAAAAACTCTTACATCTGAGAAAATAGGAACCAAAAACTAAAAAACCATCTTTAATTAATCTAGATGAATCCCTTATCATGATGTCTCATTTTAGGATAACATCCTCTAAATGACCTCTAATCTCACTGGCACCTTGATATAAGATAAAAAACTAAACGAGGTAACCTGGAGCTGGATATTTGGATGCAAATCATTTTAATAATATATATTTTTGTCCTCCTCTTTAGAAAATAGGTCTAAAGAATATCACAAAAGGGTCATGAAACATCTAATAAACACTCAGATATTGGAATTAACCAATTAAAGGTTAAAAATATCCTAGAAACTAGATGCCTTCAAGATCAAAGAAAGAAAATCTAATTGGAACTAGTCTCAGAATATCTCCCTTGAGACCACTTACATATCATTATCTAATAGGAAAAAGATCCACCACTTCCTCGCTACTCCATGAAGCGTCATCAGAGATTACAAAACCCAATACTATTTTCAATCATGATTTTAAAAAAATATATTTACACCTAATATAACTGAACTCTCAAAGTATAATCATCCATGTTTCATCATTATTCACCTCTACGATACGGTGATCTGAAAAAACATCCAACTAAACATCTTCTATTAAAATTTTATGAAAATTTCAACATGGAGACATTATTAAAAAGAACAAACATTTAAACTTCTAACCCTAGAATATAAAATATATTACATTAGTTAATTATTTATTTTATTCATTTTAATATTTCACCATTCCAAAGGACAACCCTTTTCAAACATATGAACAATAAAGAATGACATATGATCCTTTAATAGGATTTACCCCATAAGGAATATCACTTCATTTAGAAGACTCAATTAACATAAAGGTATGTGTGTATGATCAAAAGGGGTCTTAAATACCTATGTCTCATCTGATCTCCTGTATTTACATCACTTACTAAACATTTCTGACACCATTTCCATACTAAACAATGCATTATCACATATTACAAGCTATGAATCCAATCGTATCCCTCAACCTAAACATTTAATACACTCTATCATGACCCTCACCCCAACATGTCCACATCCTGGCCTGACAATGAGATAAGGGTGATGGTGACCACATAAGCCTCACCTCAATTTTGCCTCGGGTTGTAAAATTTCACAGAGGGTATAATAAGCATAAAATGGGAGACATTAAACTCTAATAGAACCATGTATAAGAGAAGGAGAAAGATAAGATTGAAACACCAATAAAAACCTACTTTGAAATATATAAATTAAATCCCAAGTTCATACATGTAATTTCATACAATAATAAAACAACTAACTTGGAACTACAAGTACCAACAATGTAAACTCAATAGTGACCCTGAAGCCCAAAAAATTCCTACAAAACCAAGATCTAGCAATATCAAACTTACTCTCATAAAATATACAAATAACCATAAAAAAATTTATATATAAGTGGGTTATTATAACAATATACTCAGAATGATCCTCCCTAGAGCCTTTTAAGAAAATGATAAAGAATGAATACAAAAACAAAGAGAACAACAATGAATCTAAGTCATCACCCAAACAAGTTCACTATGTTACAAGGATCACTATGGATATATTTAACTAAGTATCCAATACAAGATATCATGTAACATAATAACAATAACATGGCTACCCTAATATCGCTTCTTCACCGGTTTTCCTCTCTCCCCAAACTTCAAACATCTTGATCCATCTCTCTCCAAAGGAAAGTTGGCATGAAAACACCTATGATAAGTATCACAACACAAAACTCATGAAAAACATCATCACATAATCTTATATCGCCTCTATATATAATAACCAAGTAGTTTATGGGATCCATCGTAGCTCGTATGATATGTATCACACCTTAGGTATCACACCTTAAGACATCATATCCCCTACACTATGTAAGGAACCTCATGAAATCACATTCTATGCACATAATACCTATAGTAATTTTTTGGATACTTAATCATTAGATATTTGTTTCTCAAATATCCAAAATATAACACAAACCTCCACACATACATATATG
This sequence comes from Viscum album, assembly GCA_963277665.1. Classification (NCBI taxonomy): domain Eukaryota; kingdom Viridiplantae; phylum Streptophyta; class Magnoliopsida; order Santalales; family Viscaceae; genus Viscum; species Viscum album. Next base: position 874,859,923 of record OY728160.1, on the reverse strand, counting down.
GTAACAACTAACCACCGTGTATACCATTACATAATTCTACCAAGAGAAGAGAGCATGGTTAGAGGGGGTAATCATCCATCCACCCTCCCATCAGGATTTTGGGGATTTCATCCTCCCATAGTTCAATAATATTCAGTTTACTTAACATAAATGGGTGGTGTAGCATATTAAATAATATAATACATATATAAAATATATCTTAGTACCACACTATGGGAATAACCTAGTCCTAAGCTCTAATGCAGTGGATTCTACATGGACACCCGACTGCCACTCCTAGAGAATAGGCGTCCTATATGAGAAAAAGAATTAAATAGATATATTAAGTTAATTATTTACTTCTTAACATTCCAATTATGTGAATTAATTCTGTATCCATTAATTATCCATTCTTGTTATTCCACATTACACATTCCATTAACTATCAGATCATGTTCATGCATTCTTGGCATAAGTCAAATGAGTCCAAGATTCACTATATTATCTAATATTAATTTAATCAAAACCAACCCCCTGGGAAAAGTCATTTACTAAACATTATTAAAAATTACATGATTCTTGGTATACTAGGAAAACATCTTAATATTCCACAAAGAATATGCAACCAAACACATCCAGTTTCCACAGGTAGTAATGAAAGGAATGCAAATACACTAGAACCCTGAAAATAAACCATTAAATAGATTCATATCAAGTGAACATACATCTTTATCACAACAATGGTTAATCATATATTCAACATGTTCTGAAAATATTGGTTCCATATTCAATCCCTAATACATATCCCCATGCATCTCATCATCATAGGTGTAAATTGGCACCAAAACCATGATCCTCATTTCCCATATCACATCATCCATCCTAGGCTCATATCACATCAAAAAATATCACATCTAGAGAAAATAATTAGGAAACTAGCAACTAAGAATAGTCATCAAGGAAAATAGGCTATAAAACGAGTCTTTTAGCCCTCAGGAAAATAGTTTCTCTTGACCCCCAACATAAGGCATCCATCCCTCATAATAACACAAGAACTATCGACTCCAAACATTTATCTTTATCAAATAAGGAGTTTTTTTCATATTTAACTAATCAATTAATTATTCACACGTTTCAACTATGTGAATCCTAAGAAACCATCAATAAAAATATATTATAAGTTTACACATCTCTCTAACTGAAATTTTTTTTAAAAACATTTGAGAGAACTATTATCATTTTATAATAAATTTAATTAATAACATCAATAATAATTAACTTCCTTATAATTATTTATCAATTAAATTAACACATTGAATACCACTACCAATTAAACATTCATCTTGTATCAGTTTTATTTCCACAAAATTGCAAAAAAAATTCTAGATTAAAAGTACACAAATTTTTTAAATTACAAATCAAATTATTAAATTAAATATGGCATAATTTTCATTACCATTTTTATCAATTTAACTAATAATTCAATTAATCACCATCATTTTCAAGATTAATGGCATAGATAGAAAACTATAAGTTAAAAGAAGATGAAAACTATTTTTATGGTATAAAAAATCATCAACAAGCAATCATTATACAATTCCTTATTAAATTTATTTAATATTTATTTGGATAATTTTTTTTACTTATAGGAATCCAAAACATTATATATTTACAATTAATAATAAATAAATAGGATAAAGAAAAAAACCCCTACCTTGAAAGCATCAATATTCTTCACATGTTAATAGACCCATATTGCATATCTTTGATCACTCATCTCATGATGAACTATGATATTCCAGTGATGTCATGCCACATACATAGTAGAAAATGTAAAAAAATTCCCCCTAAAGGAAAAAAATAAAATGAATGTGTATTGAATGAATAAATTGGAGGACATGAGATCAAAGGGAGAGAAAATTCTAGAAAAGTATTATAGAATGTACCTCAAATCACCATAGATTGGTCATAAGAATATGGGGCATGATCCCAATAGAAATTGGATTCAAATACATCAAAAAACCACTTTAGAGATCGTGGGGTTTTGTTGGAAGAAATAGAAATGAATGAGGGTTGAATGGGTTTCAACTATTTTTAGGAAGAAAAAATCATAAGGGACCACAATTCAATCCTATAGACTATGATATGATACTACCTAACATAGGGAATTCTACAGCATTGGTTGAGGGACCACACAAAAATACCCTTTATAAAAGGTTATTTTTTGTTCCATGACTAGATTCAATTAAAGGGGATATATGGTCTATGGTGCAACCATAATAACCACACCATATGAACCCCTCTACCAAGAAAGGGGACGTGCCACACCTTACTTCCAATGATGTAAATATCCCTAAAAAGGTAGTATCCTAAAAGGCCCTTAGCCATAGCCTGTATCCTCTACATCATATCACTCAATCATTGAAGAATGGATTACACTATATCCAACCACTATTGTATAACCACCCCTAAAACGTTAGTATCCTTATTTTTTCCCATGATCTCCTTAATTCCACAAAACTGTGCTCAATTTCTATCTAATCCTGAATTATGGTGAATCATATAGATATAAACCACATCGTGGAAAAAAATTTATGGGGATCCATTATTTTCTCCAAATAACATAGGACCTTATATTGGTGCCTCTAAAACCCAAAACTATCAAATGTAAGGGATACTCAGATATAAGACATTATATGCACACAAATCATTAAATTATTATTTAATTTGAAATAATTGAGTACAAACTTTCATATCTAATATATATTTATCCTTTTAATTACTAAGTAGTATAATTTACTAATTATTACCTAATAAACAAATATAATTTTCTCTAATATAAAATTTTCCACCAGTGAATTTTCTATCTAACATATATCTAAACCAATTAAGATCACTATGTGTCATCAAATATTTCTTCTCCCTTAATGAATAAAAATATATATGCATATTTGTTTCTATCAGATAACTTAATATATGTTTAAAATAAATGAAGTGTTGTCATTTACAATAAATATAATAATATGTTTTCAAACTTGATGTATACAAAATTCAAGGAATTTTCTCTCTTAGATAAATAAAACATTCAATTATTATATTGTAAAGTGTTGAGTCCACTTTCTTTCAACCATAAAACTTTACTATATTTTTGTGAACAGAAATATGAATTGAATTTGTTTTTTTATGCCAAAAAATTTCATTAAAATTCCATTAAAAAAATTAATTTTGGAGATAAAAGCACACCCATATTGATGATTCATTTACTACACAAAAAATTTTATATCTCTATAATTTGAAAATTTCATAGATGATTAAACATTATTTTCACTAAATATGATGTCATCTAAAAAAATAATATGTTAAATTTATCTTCACATATAATATTAACATAAGGGTTTTGATCTACACATATTATTTTAAAATCTTTGTTTCTCTTAAAATAATCAATTCTTGAAAACCACACATTTGGATCTTGTTTCAATTGATACAAACACTTCATTTAGGAAACAATTGTGCTATCAAAATTATATCTAGTTGTTAAATATGCACCCTCTCTATAATTATCACATTAATGAAACCAATTTTCCCAATAATTTGATATATATATTGTCTCATTTGATTAAAAACTCTAATAATAATCCAATTTTCTCAATCCTTGAAGATAAACAAAAAGACTCTAATATATAAATGATTTTTTGTATTGGCTTATCCTTATACAAAATTTTGTCTTGATTTTTTACTACACGACTTGTATAATCTTGTATGGGTTTTATTTAGAAAAAATTTATTTTTAATGAATCTATATCTATATAGTATCTGTACAAGATCCCCAGTATATTTTTCAATGTAATCATGTTACACATGTTAAAATTTAATCCATTATTCATTTCTTTCTACTTTAAAAAATGAAAATGGTTCTTTTTTTTTGTGATAGGAAATACCTATCAATAATTTTTATTAATATAGTTTTATTTGGTCTATTTTTACCACTAAATATATTATATTTACCCACATTATCTATAAAAATTTATTTCTAAGATTTTATAAAATATTAATCAACTTCATCATCATTTTAGAATAAATTTTAGAACCTTTTTCATGATGCACACACTTCTATCCTTCAAAATATACATCATTATCACCTATGTTATAATATTATTTATATTTATTTTATTTCACTTATATATTAATGCTTAATAATTTTTACATTACTAATTTCAAAGACCATGTTAATCCTTTTTTTAAATTTTTTTAAGCCAATAATTTTTTAGAATTTCAATGATGTATTACCCAATGAACAGTATCACCAAAAGTCCTTGAGTGCCTTCTTTATTTTAATTATATTACTTTATTCTAAAATATATACATTTTTTATAGTTTCAAACCCCTAAAACACATCCTTTTACTAGATATAAGAAATATTTACTTTTAATATTAAAAACCCCTTACATTGCATTTTTCCTATAATGTATTAAAAATATAATCCCAATCAACTATGTCTAAGATTTTGTTTATATAAATTTTCTATTTCCATAAATAAAATCTACAATAGAGATATAAGAAATGATATATCCTATTTTATTGGAAATTATGAAGATAATTTTTTTCTTTGAATGTGGTACACTCAATTCCATTTCTAATCTAAGTATTTTAATAGTTTTTCATCACTGAATTTCAACAAGTATTTTATATATTTTGATATATTACATTATTTATCTCTTTTAATGTATCATTTAAATGTAGTACATTCTTAAAACCCCCCTACAAGGGATCCATATGTGGATCCTACTAATACCCCAAATCACTCCAGTTCAAGGTTTTCTGCATCTGCTATAAAGGAGATATGTAGATCTATACCAAATCTGAACATCAGAGTACCGGACGATGCTGATGGTGTCCAAAATGTTTTTTTGGGTTATGATATTCCATGTAAATTTATAGAGTATGCTTGTATAGCCACTACGATTGTGATTCCAGATTAGAATCTGGTGGCTTCATTGGGCATTGTGATGATATATATGTGATAAGTGGATACTGTGTCTAGCATATTCGTGGGTGTTAGAGTAGATCTCGAAAGTAAAAAAGCACCCATCCCCTACTATAAATCATTATACAAATTGATTCTCCCTCTTAAAAGGATCAACTAGTGGCATTCAATGGAAAGGTAAGATCGCCCATGTTAGGATTGACCACAGTGCAGTTTTAGAGAGAATGAGGATTGGGGAAATATCAATTAGTGGTCATATTGTTTTGAAAAGGGATCCAAAACATGGAAAGTTAGTGATATTTCAGCTAAACTCTCAAAAATTTGAGGAACTGAAGGGTTGTGATGAATTTATTTGGGTTTCATATTCTTCCACATTATCTTTATTTCGGTGGACTCAATGGCAATGTCCTAGAGTTTTGGATCAATTTAAAAGAAGTTGAGATTCTTGGATTTCCGTGAATAGGACTAATCCTTCAACCCGCTAGAGTTTGTTCATTCATCAATATAGGTTCAATTTAATGTTTTTCAACTGAATTGGATCTTATGGAATCCCAGGATCTTCTAATAAAGTGAAATGTGCATTGTGGTGACGATTAAACTAGATAAAGAAAATGCAATTTTTTGATTTAGGCATTACACAAGATTTTTGGTTGAAGTATACTCAGAGTCAGTACAAGTTTATCGTTTTTCCTTTCCACTAGGGATGAATAAATTGAAATATGAATTGAATATGAGAAATTACCATGATTTTCTCTAAATTATAAGACTATTGGTTATGGGGTGACAGGTTTCCTGAAGATGGTTGGGGCTCATTGATCCAAGGATAGAGAAGTGAAGTCTAGCCTGATAGGCGCTACCTGGGGTTCTGTTCGAACACTACACAAGGGTGGTTTACACCAATAGGGTAATGAAAATAATTTTCTATATGGACTCATGAGTGGCCCTCCAAATCCTCATACTACTCCCTACATTAGGGATGATTGAATGACTGCTAAAGTTGATAGTGGTACTTGGAAACACACAAAAACCTAGAATAAAATCATCGAAGGTTGGGAGGATGAGCAGGCTGATAGGGATGCTTTGAAACTGGTACATCCAGGTGAATGTCTAAACATTATGCCTTGTGAAGTTGAGACTTCAATTAGTATTGCAGCTGGTGGAATTTGAAAACATCAGTGGACAATAAGTCTATTAATATGGATATTATCCATATTAATGATGACAAATAACTATAGTAAGAATGTCTGGTGGTGGTGAAAGGATTCAATGTATAGAAAACATCAATAGAAGCAGATGGTTTTCAGATGGTTTTGAACCAAAGATAAAAATACGACTCTCAGGCCTTGTTCTTTCTTGAACATACTATTTTCCAATTGGACCATGTCTCCATGTTAGCTCACTCTGTAATGAATGGTTGCACTAATAATGAAATGGAGAAGATAACATCTAGTATGGATGCCCTGGTGGATGAGGGGGGTATAAATCCTAAGAAGGACATGATTTCTAGTTTGGCTCAAGTGACACAGGAGGCACACCAAAATACATATGGCGATGCATATTAGAATATAGCATGGAATTATCCTATATTTTCTATGATATCATGAAAAATGAATCTCCATATTCTGTCAAGGAATTGGTTTAGAATTGTATCAATGCACATATGGATAATACGAAGATCACTTTCCCAATAGGTTAATATGGTGATCGGTCTTTTGAAGGCATTGAGAAAGAAGCAGCTGACTGGTTCTTCATGCAGTTGGAGGTCACATTTTCTATGATGGAGCTGGTGATGTTTGGTTACAATGATTATTTAGCTATTTAAAAGCTTCTTTCAAATCAAGTCTACGGATGGATTTTGATCAAATTTGTGGATTAATTTCTGAGACCTTTCTTGGAAATTTGGAGTCATGGAGGATGCATATGAGTCATCATTTAAATCATCATCTGATGAATATAATCTACCAAAGACATGGCAGCGAGGCCGATACCTCAAGGGAAGGGGAAGATACTCTCATTATATAGGATCTATGGGTAGTCATAGGAAGTGTTATTATGTTTTATTATGGGAATCTAGGTCCATGTTTTTCTCTATCCTCTTTTTTACTTCTTATTTTCCTAATGAATGTTTAGTCATGGGTTTGGATTCCCATCCCATGGTTGATACTTTCGCAAAAAATATGTTTTTTTTTTCAAAAATGGATTTTCTTAATTTTTGTGAGGAAATATTATAATTAATTTATACTATTCATAGAAATTTTATTTAATGAAAAGTTTTTTGTTTTTAAACCCTCATATAAAAACTAAATTAAGATGATTTTTTGGGATATTTTTGAAAAGATTATTTTTTTAGAAAATACTAATAAATACTTATTTTATAGAAACCTATCTATTCCATTTAAGTATTTACAATTCCAATTTTATTTTTAATTGATTTTAAATTTTCATTAGTTATTTTTAATTAAAAATATTACTATTAATTTCATTATAATCATCAATATAATAAATTTTGGAATAAAACCCTCTTATAAATTAAACACATTTACATAGAAAACCATTTTCAGCACGTTTTGATGGTTTATTATAAATTAAATTTATACCATTTATAGATATTTTATATTGTAAAAAGGATTCCATATATGGAAAAAAATTAATATTATATAATATTTTCTACTTAATTTTTAGTCCTCATTAATTGTAACAGAGGTAAAAATTCGTCACAACAACAAAGGTTAAAACTGAATAACGAGTGGCTAATCAAAAGGGATAAGGGTTAAAATGACCTAAAAATTTGATAAATCCTATTAGTTGAATTTTTTTTATGTTATGATTCAATCTATATTAAAAATGTATCAAATTTAGGGCCATTTTTCATTAGTAAGACATTATTTCATTTTAATATTTTGAAAAATTCCAACTACGTCCTCTCCAAACATATACCACATATTCTCTCTTTCTCTCTCTTTAGGAACTTTATATATCATCCATTACCTACCCTAATAAATTCCTAACTTATATTCTCATGTTTTTGAGGTATATTTTGATCATAATACTATCATTTTAATTATTAAAGTGTGATCTAAATGAGGCTTCTCAATGAAGAGTTATAACCATTAATTGAGAACTTTAAATATTATTTCTTTGTTACACGTACTATAAATCTATGGAATAAATTATAAAATAATTTATTTTATTTTATTCAATATATTTATGTTTTTCGATGATAAAGGGTCATCCATTTATACATATTTTCCATTAAATGTGAAATTTAAAGAATTTCTTGTGTATATGGGTGAACTATCATCTCCAAGTAGTTAATTTTCCATCAACATAAATAATGGTTTGTTATCTAGATGGTTATAATAATTATATATGTTATTTATTACATAATTAAGTTTACATAATTTTAATAAATTATATACCTTCTTACCATTCCATCTGGTGGAAAGCAATAATATCCATCATGCGTATGTGTGGAGACCAACTCCATGAAGTGATGTGATTAATTTTTAATTTATACTTTAAATGGTTGATAATAAGGATATATTTAATTAATTAATATATGATATTTATTATATAACAATGATTCAAATAATGTGAATTATTATAAACCAATATTTTGTTCCCTCTAACTAAAGAATGAAAACATCACTCGTGTGTACGTACAGATTATTGCCTCTATGATGTGATGCAATTCATCTTTCATCACCACATTATATTAATACTTTTAAAAATCTATATAATGATTAAATGTTATAACTATTACTTTATTAGAGTAATATATATTATTGAATCATGATCAATGTACAAGGACTGAAGCTTCTAAATCGAAACAAGGATGAAAAATAGAAATAATTACCACAAGGGAAAGTAATTTTAATGATGACTAGCTATGAAATGGGTGAAAAAATATTATAATTAAAAATATATGGTATGATATAGATGAATATGTTTCTTGATTGTACTAATAATAAATAAATTTTTTTTGGGCTGTAACTTTAAACACATATGAAGCGTGAAAATAATTTATGTAATAGATACATGCTTCAATCTTATTTTAATTGAGATTGTTTATGATTGAATTTACATTGAGGTAAAATATTGGATCCTTATATGAGAAAAACCCATTAATTTTCAAATAGAACTGGTTATTTTTTAAATTTATATATTTTTGTAACATTTTAATCTCTTTGGTACTGAAAATGATTTTGTAATTTTTTTTATTAAAAGCTGACCTTATTTACCCTATTTATATAAAAAATAATTTCTTCCATATCCATGTTTTGTAAATTTTTATCAATAATATTTTTTTACTATTATTATAAAACAATTAAGTTTATTTTTAAAAAATGTTTATTTTTTTTGAAATTTTTTTATAATAAATATTCTTATTGGTTTCTAAACATGTTTCTTTTTACCAAAGGTGTGAAAAAAAATATTTTTAACTAAAAATACGTAAATAGAATTTCTTACCACCATGACTGCTCAATGTTTTGAAAATTCTATTATATTTTTCCAATGTTCTCTTTAATGAAAATGTTTTCTTTAATATTTTTAAATATTTTTATATTAAATATGTAATTATAAAATAGAAAGCAAAATTTTAATAATAAATATCCTAGTGATATTTTAAGGAAAATCTTAATATATGATAACATCATTTGCTATTTATTATGATTCACTAGGGATATGATCCAATGATACCTTCCAACTATTTTCATTGGATGGTTTATTATGAAGATGATTTATGTATAATTCTATAAAAACTGTTATTTGTTTACGGTTTAACTATTTTAAGATGAAGTATTTCTGAAACTCATTTCATTTACATGGGTTATATATTAATGAAATCTAGCCTAATTTTGAGATTTTATGGAACAATTTTGGTTTAAAGTTATTTTATGGGTGTATCTATTGTATACCTCAAACACATTGGTTAATGATTGATGAATAATGAGATAATCATGTTAGGAATAAACCTGATTTAATGTTCTAAACAAGATTCATAGACCCTATTTTATGTCCATAAGCTTATACATGGGCTTGATTTCATGTCCACATGTTTATAAATGGTCCTGGTTTCATGCACACAAGGTTATGTTTAGATCTATTTTTATGTACATAATTTTAGGTGAGAACCTAATTTCATGTACATAACTTAATGATTAATACTTTTTTGTTTATATAAGTTTGCAATGTTACAAACTTATGTTTTTTCACATTCTTATGTATATGATATGTTCTCATGACTCATTATTTATTATAGACGAATCCAAATTCTTATGAGTTTTTTTATTTATCTATGACAAAGCCTTATTCAATTACCCATGATTAATGATATTTAATTTATTGGTAAAGACATCCATATGTGAGGATTATGTTATTATACCCTTTTCTCATGTATGAACATTGATTTATATCTCCTAGGTTTACCCTTACTGATCATCTAATATCACCATTTTCTATGTTTTCATTCCCTAGGTTTTGATTAAATGTTGTAATTATGATATGTTTAGAAGGGTAATAATATTAAAAACATTGTGGGAGATGTTCAAGATCCTTTATTAAATAATAAGTTTTTTTTATAGTCTCGAACAAAATTAAACCTTTAAATTCCTAGGGAATTTATAATTGTTCTATTTATGGAAATTTCATCTAAAATGAGATAATATCCATATATGAAATTCTTTGTTCACCATAGTAGGTTTCACAGTATGGCTTACATAATTTTTGTAGGCTAGGATTATGGAACTGTTGTCAAACCCCTAGGGATAAGACAACGTATATGGAAACATCCTAATATTTTGGTAAGGTAGGGATTATGTGGTTTTCATAGAAATACATCCATGTCTAGATACGATAAGTGGATATAGATTTGGATTTGATAAATATATGGGTAATAACCCGAAAAAAGTTAATTTAGTATATCATTTCCATCATTATTGTTCATGGTTAGTGGGAAATTAATACTCACCTAGTTTGATACTCCTGGTGAATATTCTTGGGTTAAATAAAATTTTATATGTAGACCATTATGATGGATTTGAATAGATGTGGACCATAATTGACCTGGGATACACCTAACATGACATTGGTTTAAAATAATGTGTCAGAATTTAAGAAATATTAGGAACGATTTCAATTAATATTTTAATATTCACTTTGATTATTTTATCTTGATACTTACACTAAATTTTCCGTTTTATTAAATTATAGGAACCCGAAGGAATTATGCAAAAAAAGTATAGCTAATGGAACATCTATACTCATGAACAACCACATGGATTAGAAGATGGGATGTAATATATTATGACTTGGTTCACACAAAAATACCAACATATGAGAAGAAACATAAATCCTATCAATATTATGAATGGAACAAAGTGGGAGAAACAGGCCATTGAATATTTTACAAGAGATATAGAGGATGGAATGTCTAGGGGAGTGAGAGGTGAATGGGTAAAACCCTACACCATGACATTCTAGAATGCATTAAGATCTTAATCCTTGTTTATCACTAGGAAATTCAGTTATTCCGGATTATGCTATTCATTGTGATCTTTTTTGACTCATAGCCAATCCAAATGTGAAAGAACTCGATCACGAACCTCATACTGCTCAAAGGAGGAACATTATGGAGGTGGTGATATTAGAACCCTCTTTTCCTTTAATGGAATTTTACATACACCCACATGGAAGGTTCATCATGAATGAGTGAATAGAGAATGAGGTGGATAATTAGGATGAAATTGAAGAAAGGTTAAGCCTAAGAAAATATTCCACAATTACATGAGTTATAGTCTCAAAGGGGAAACACTTTTGGAAATTTCATCATCTAAATCGGTGGATTGTAGAGGATTGGGGTCTTGAAGACTATAAAATGAATTAAATGGGTCATGGGTACTATCATGTGGGGTTTTTATCAGATGAATACAAGAGGCAGGCTTGGAATCATGGATTTATAGTTCAAAAGATTGAATTTATGAGAATTCAAGAATAGGATAGAAATTTGAATCTAGAAACTATGATAAACATTCACTCCTAGGTATGGATTCATATTTGAAAGATGAAATGGCTCAATTGGCCCCCAGGAATCCTCTGGTATATTTCAATATCTGTTGGGAATCCCATCAGGTTGGACAAGAATACAAACAACCTGAGGTTTGGGAACTATTCCAAAATATTTTTTAAAGATAAAATGTATAGTACCTTGGTGGAAAAAGTTTTTATCACTATAAGATACAATACCAAGCATCGTGAAATTAATTTTGAAAGGAAGTGTAATTTTTTCACTAACTTCAACATCATTGTAAATTCTATGGTTAAATGTATAAGAGATATCAAATGCAGTTTGTTTCATATGAAGTGGCATAATGTGGCTACATGTAAGAAAACGAAAGGTAAATATACAATTACGACTTTAATTCAAGTTGAAATGGAGTATTCAGGTCATAATGAAGTGATGGGCTGACGTAGATTGGTGAATCTAGGCATCCATCTTCTTATGGGAGTTATAGTCTCAGGGTGGCCAGCGATGCTTCTAATGAGGATAAGAGGCATGAGACTCTTCCTCATGAAAATTTTGGTGTTTATTGGGAGAAGGATAATGTTATGGTGAATGTTCATTCCCTTACAGATCCCTATGATAATGATGTGACTATTCATGACTTGAAGGTAAATAATGTTGCTCTACAATATTCCCCATAGATTCTAACTGAGATGGATCGGCTTCATACCTATAGAGTTAGATGCTGGGTATGCAATCACATTGAATGAAACTATTTTCTTAACACTCATACATCTCCTGTTGTTAAAGAGGCGGGTACTGGGACATCTTCGGAACACATTATTGTGGATAAGGTAGTAGTGAATGTCTCACCCACATCCGATTTAAAGAAAAATTTATGCAATAAGCCTTTGGATGGAAATTCATAAGAGATTCATGGAACTGAAATATCACAGACAAAAAGTGACCACACAATGTTGATTAATTCCCATGGGTCTGTTACAAACCACTAATATGACATCATAATGGAAGTAATTACAGGTGGGACGCACACAAGTGGTCAACACAATTTTCAGGGATGCAGCCTTAATTAGCTGTCTATAGTTAACAGAAAGGGTTCTTTTCGTTTATTTCATCTTCAAAGGTAGACAAAAAGATAGCCTCTATATATAAATCTCCATATATTGATAAGTACTCAAATATATTCATTCATTTTTTTTAGGAAATTATGGTCAGATGATATTGATGCCGCAGAAACAGAGGAGACTATATCACTAGAATATCACATCCAAGAATGCAATAGAAGTGAGAACAAAGAAGTTTTTGGAATAGAAAATAGGAAAAAAGTAATAGAAAATAAAAACAAGGGAATGAAAGATCAAGGCCAGGTGAGTGAGGCTGAACATAGAGGCCTCACACACGGGGTGAAACCTGGAAACAATGATGATTTTTATTGTAATTGTTAGTGGTTAGGGAATCCACCAACCATCAACACACTTATATATTTTATTTTGGACTATAAAAAAGTGGTTATTGGAATCTCTGAGACAAAGATACTTTTTTAAAATTGAAATACATTTATGTGGAACACCATTGGTTATAAGTCTGTCTCACCAAACAAATATGATTAAAATGTGGATCTTTTATGGGTCTTCTAACATGAAAGCATACAAAAAAAATGATATTATTGTTAGGTTTCGTGTCCTGGGAACCAACCGTTTGTGCTTTGATTACATGAATGTTCACTTATTATATATTTTTCATTGTTCTGAAGGACTATAATATAAAAATGTCATAGAATATTTGTTTCATTAATAAGGTCATGGAAGATCCCCACTATGATGATAAGCTTGAAATGATATAACAAATATTCTAAAATAATGTTCTGCAGTTGGATAACATAATATGATAGGACACATAGTATACATACCATCATGTGAGAGTACACGTAAGAAGACGAGACTCTCTCTCATCGAGTTCACACATAGTAATCTCCAAGATGGGAGATTATTAGAATAAACCTACCATTAGTAATTCTGCATTTTTTTGTGTAATCGCATATTGCTATATGCGAGTGTGTGTAATGGTCCTTAGATAGGAAGATTATCCTTATCTCATGTCATGACTCACACACTTAGATTTGCTGACAAAAACCATCATGAAGACAGTTGGCGGGAAGTAGGGTATGTTGGGTGAGTCATGAATGACATGTTGTTAATGTATAAGTCGAGGAAGGATTTGTCCCTTCCATATTTATGGAAGTAGATATCTTGGGCTCTTTGATTGAAATTGAACTATTGAAAAAATTCCATGTCCACGGTGTCGCGACGAGTTTATTTCTAGAAGTCAAAGAATGATTTATCAGACATATAGGTTTATGACACTACCATGAAACCTACTTGATGAGATATTGAGACAAAGGGATTAAATTACACAGTAAGCATTCGTATGAGGTGATGCGTTAATGTGGCGTCAACTTCTTTCTCTTGAGTGCCTTGACCCGTTGCAAGATAGTAATCTTGGACATTAGGCAAGACCACCTAATGCCAACGAGAAAGAGGCCTAGAGGCTCACACACTAAGTGTTTTCAAGTATCTCGAGTAGAATAAAGATTATTCTCGTATGTGGTTTAATAATTATTCAAGTAAGCCTAAATTGTTTTAATGTTGGAGGAAGAATAAAATGATAACAAGTACACACCATATATTTATGATTACATGATGTGTCGTTTTTATTTTGAAAACAATTACACGCCGTGTATTATTAAATGTACACGCAGTGTAGTTTTCATTTTGGAAAGGAAATGAATAAATGAAAACAAGATATACACACCATTTACATTGAATGTACATGCCTTGTGGTTTTCAATGAAAAACAAGTACACACCGTGTATTTATTATTACACACCGTGTAGTTTTTCCAGTCAGGATTTTGAGGATATAATATTGTTTTATTAAATGATATTTATTATAATCAGTATGGGCGCATGTCAAAGAACTAATTATTCAACATGGGGTTTTCAATAAGTGTCAATGAAATAAATAAAATGCATAACGTGTTTATTTATTTTCATAACAGTACATCCTCTAACCTGATTATAAATATCCTCATAACCCCAACTCTTTTCCTACAAGAGAATCATTGAGCACAACAATTATGGAGAATTCTCTCAAGGCCGAAAGAACCTCTTCCTCAAAAAATGCTATGAAGACCTAGAGAGATCCACTTCCATCAGATCAAGACGATATAAGGAGGACAATGAAAGTAAAGGTTTCTCTATGCTAGCATCCAGAGACTCCTTTGGCGACGTCCAGAGATATGAGGTGCACATGTGGATCATTGTTAGAGGATGTCTACACATGGATTCTACGATGAAACGAAGAATCACATTGGAATGTGATCAATAATATAAACTAAGAAATAACACCCAAAGGTACTTATTTTCAATTGATTAAATTAATTATAATCAACCTATGACGATCCACTTTTGTGGTTCCAGTACATTTCTTCTTCTTTGTCTATTTCTATGAATCGATCTATGGAGACTGACGTTTATCGTCATATTAATCCCAGATTGATCATTTCTAATGAAAAAAATCCAAGTGGAAACATCCACCCATGAGCTTCTACTACGCCCGGAACCTTCAATTGGTATCAGTGGGAGGTTACAACACTGATTATTGTTAATTAATTTTCATTGATAATTTACGCATTTATATTTGATTCAATTCAAAATAAATAGTTCTCTAAATCTGAATAAATGAGATCTGTTCTTCCTCATTCATTTCACAATTCATATCACAGAAATGGTCTATTAATGTTAATTTTGATTAATATTAAAATGAGAAACTCATCCATAGGAGCCACTCTTTCTGTCTGTACAACATGGGAATACACGACGTGTAATGAAAAATACACGCCATGTACTTAGGTTCAACTAACCGGCACTGGTCCACAAAACCACGTTTGTGAATTGAGTATTCCTAAGTATTAATTATTCCACGTTGACCAGAATTGAACGGCGTGTGGGAACCAAAATACATGACATGTATGTTGGAGCAAAACACCGTGTAGTTCGATTCGGCCCAAGTGAAACCGTGTACAAAGGAGAAGCCGTGTACCACGTACACGAGATTTCCAGGTCGGTTACCACATAACAAGGAATTAAACTCCATGTATGATTTATATACATGCCGTGTACTCCAAAAATTCCATGTTATAGAAAACATGCCAAAGCCACCAGTGTGTAATTTAGATAAAGGGTGAAAATAAATACACGCCGTGTAAATATAAACTACACGCCGTGTACTTTCTAGAAAGGTAATTTCACCCGGTTTCCTCTAAAAGTACAAAGACCTATAAAAGGGATATGGATGTGAAGAATATCTAGAAAATTCAGAAAGGAATTTAAGATAATGAATTGATTAATTATAAGATTATAATTAATTAATTTCAATCGTGACTTATCTTAAATAATAGAATGATTAAAAAAATTTGAATTCTAAATATGTGTAAATGTAATTTCATGCTATAGATGATCATGAGCTAGACTAAATAACCTTTGTATGTGTGTATGGTTTCATTTAAATTTGATTAAATTCATTGGCCTATGATCCTTATTCTAAAGAAATGTAGGGTATGCGTGCCCATGGTTTCTTTAATGTCAACCCCATGTAATGGAGGATCTCTCAAGCTAGAGGAGACTGTTCAAAACCCGAAGTTGAGGAGAAACCAACCCATGAAGATACAAAGGTGGATAGGTGGGAGCTGAAAAACATGATCCATCAGTTCAAGGTGTTTTTCCCTAGGATAGGGTTAGCTTTTCAAATGGCTAGATAAGCTAACCAGAAAAATCTCATGATCATGACATCTTACTTTATTTCTGTCTAATTTCATGGTTTATTTATTATGTAGATGTTGTCGTGATCACATAGTAAATAAAATGAACAAGCATGAAAAGTTGGAATAAAATAAATACCAGACTATGTGTAAACATTATCGGAACATGGTTAATCACTTAACCAAGCATCACTTAATATTAACAAGCATGTGATAATGTGAAACTACACATAAAGGATTAAAATCCCTCAAATACCAAATTAAGTCAGACCAAGCCTTCCGTTACCTGATTAAGGGAAAGACTCAATAAAACTATGTGTTTGACTAACCCTTGTTGGGACACTTACTTTTATAAAGGTAGCCTTTATGAAAGGTTTCAGGTTGACTTAAACATATTACATCAAGAGGAGTATCCCTTGATAGACTTGGTGTAATATTGGAGGCAAGAGTTGAGGAAATCCAAGTCAGGATTTTAGGATTGGGGAGTCCACTCAACAGATCAAGGAACTGTAAGCTCACAGTTGGCAAAGACCTGACTACCCAAATACCTTCAAATAGCATGGCCAACCCTTGTTGGGGTTATGCGAAGGGGAATATGGATCCTTTACACTAGAATGTCAAAGAAAATGAACATTTTGAGATCAATGGTGAGGTCCATTGGGACTTGATAAAATAGTATGAGACTTAATAAAATTTATTATTTGTCATTAAATGCAATCAATAAAGTATTGATAAATCTGCTCTTTTAATTTGTAGAATATGAGAAACTCATCAACCACATTTTCTCTGCATCAATTATTGATAAAGACAACATCCTCACTGGCAGTAACTTTTAGGAATGGTTTAGGCGCCTTCAGGTTATCCTATGCCATGAATGGAAGTTTTACGTGCTGGATTCCTCACTTCTTGATTCTCCAACCCCAGGGGCGAGTGATGAATATTTCCTGGTCTATGATTAACATTTGATCAATGCACTCGACATTCAATGTTTGATGATGTCATCTATGTCTAGTGAGATCATGAAATATCATGAATACATGGATGCCTACAGCATGCTCGATCACCTCCGTGGTCTATAGAAGGAGAGAGAAAGACATGAATGATTTGAGATCTCCAAGGCTGTATTTCAGAGAAATCTTGGAGAGGACACCATAGATGGGCCTCATGTAGTCACGATCATTGTCTATATTGAGTGCCTGGAGGTTCTAGGGTTTATACTGCCCGAGGAACTGGGTATCGATCTCATTCTTGCATCACTCTCCCAGAGCATCTCAAACTTTGTTGTGAACTTCAATATGAACAACATTGAGAAGTCTCTGTCTGATCTTCTTATCCTCATTCTCCATGTGGAAAATGACATGAAGCGTGAAAAGCCTTCTGTCCTCATGGTGAGTAAAAGGAAAGGGAAGGAAAAGAGATTTAAGCCCAAATCTTCTTCAAGGCCTTCTAAGAAAAGGAAGATCAAAGGGGATACAAGACAATAGGAGGCTGTTTGTTTCACATGTGGCAAGAAGGGCCACTGGAAGAAAAACTGCACCCAACCAAGGAAGAAAGGGGAAGCTTCAGGTGTGTTTGTTATCGAATGAAATCTATCTGTTTCTACCAATTGGGTATTAGATACTGCTTGTGGTGCTCACATCTGTATCCAAATACAAGAACCAAGTAGATCTAGAAATATTAACTGAGGTGAGGTGGATCTACGAGCAGCCAATAGAGCCAGAATCGCTGTTGTTGCTGTCGGAGTCTACCATCTCACATTGCCCACTGGAATGGTCTTGGTTTTGAAATGATTTTGTTATGTACCCTCTGTAACCAAAAACATTATTTCATTATCCAGTTTAAATGATGATGGATTCATCTTCATGTTTGGAAGTTGATGTGGCTAATTTTATAAAGAAAACATTTGTTTTGGTAGGGAACATTTATATAACGAACATTATGTGTTAGACTACACAAACCAAGTAATGGAAATCGATGAAAAAGTTAATTCACATGTCTCATACCACACCCAAATATTTCATCACCTTCTTGGCCATGTCAATGAGAAATGTTTGACAAAATTACATCAATATGGATATTTAGATTCTTTCGAACTAAAACCACTTGGTGTATGTCATGTGTGTCTACAAGGAAAAATGACCAAATCCCCATTTAGTTGGAAAGGTGAAAGGGCTAAAGATCTTTTAGAATTTGTTCACACAAATGTGTGTGGACCATTTCCTGTTGAATAAAGGGGTGGGTTCTCGTACTTCATAACTTTTACTAATTATTTTTGTATATATGGATATATTTACTTAATGTGGTATAAGTAGGATTCTTTTGATTGGTTCAAATAATAAAAGAATGATGTTGAGAACCAGCTTGGTAAGAAGATTAAGAAATTACGCTCAGACAGAGGAGGAGAATATCTTAATCTTGACTACATTGATTTCTTATGGGAATTTGGGATTTTTTCTCCACTCACTCCTCTTTACACACCTTAGTGGAATGGTGAACGTGAAAGGTGGAACCGCACCCTGTTTTACATGGTGATATCAATGATGAGTCATGCGAGTCTTCCACTATCCTTTTTGGGATATGCATTAAAAACAACAACACAAATACTAAACCAAGTACCAACTAAATCGTTAAATGGTATTCCATACGAGTTATGGAGTGGACTCAAATCCATGTTATTGAATTTACATGTGTGGGGTAGCGAAACATTTTTTAAGGCCTCTTCAGGTAACAAACATGCACCCCGAGGCACAAAGTGTATCTTTATAGGATATCCCAAGGAAACAAGGGGATATTACCTATATAACCCCTCTTACAAAAAGGTTACAGTAGAAATACATTCCATATTCATTGAGAGGGAGAACATCTCCAAAAGAGATAGTGGGAGCGAGATAGACTTCGATGAAGCCGTGGCTCAAGATACACAGAAGTTGGTACAAGAACAGATTCCACAAAGCCTCGTGGTAGAACTATCAATTCCAGAGACACAAGAACTACGTAGGAGAACTAGAGAGGAAAGATAACCAGAACGATATGGTTTTCTTGTCATTGAGGATGGTGACTCATTATTGGTTGACAATGATGATCCTCTTACCTACAAGGAAGCATTTTAAGGAACAGACGTTGCCAAGTTCCAAGAAGCCATGAATTCTGAAATGGATTCCATGTACCAAAACCAATTCTGGATTTTGGTAGATCCTCCAATTTATGTAAATCCTGTTGGTAATAAATGGGTATTCAAGAAAAACTGGACATGGAGGGGAAAGTTAGAACCTATAAGGCACGACTAGTTGCAAAAGGTTTTAGACAGCGTCAAAAAATTGACTATGATGAAACCTTTTCACCGGTTGCGATGCTAAAATATATCAGAATCCTATTGTCCATTACTGATTACCATGACTATAAAATTTGGAAAATGGATGTCAAAATGAAATTCCTTAATGGGAACCTCTAGGAAGATGTCTACATGGCACAACCTGAAGGGTTTGTGACTCTAAAGGATTCCAACAAGTTATGAAAGTTATAGAAATCTATTAATGGATTAAAGCAAGCATCAAGGTCATGGAACATTCATTTTGTTGAAGCTGTAACGTAATTTGGATTTGTTAAGAATGAATGTGAGCCTTATGTATACAAATGTTTTAGTGGAAGTGCAGTCGTTTTTCTAATAGTATTTGCTGATGACATATTACTAATTGGAATTGAAGTACCTATCTTACAGTCAGTTAAGGCATGATTGCATAAATGTTTCTATAGGAAAGACTTGGGCAAGGCATCATATATTCTAGGGATCATGATACATCATGATAGATACAAAAGAATGTTGGGACTATGTCAAAGTACATACATTAACAAGATACTGAAGAAATTCAATATGGAACAATCCAAGAGGGGATTTTTACTAGCGTCACATGGCATTCATCTTTCCAAGAAAATGTGTCCTCAGACACATGAGGAAAGAAAGAAAATGGAAATGTCACTTACGCATTCATGATTGGGTCTGTTATGTATGCTATGACATGTACAAGGCTAGATGTTGCTAATGCATTAAGTGTAGTAGGAAGATATCAAGCAGATCCAGGAGACCATCGTTGGATGGATGTCAAGACTATCCTTATGTATCAGAGGCATACTATGGATATGTTCCTAGTTTATTGAGGAGATAAAGAACTAGTCATCAGAGGAAATGTAGATTCTAGTTTTTAGACTGATCAAGATGAAATGAAGTCATAGACTATATACATCTTCAGTTTGAATAGAGGTGCAGTGAGTTGGAAGAGATCAAAGAGAAGTGTGGTGGCTGATTCTACAGCAGATTCGGAGTATATCGCAGCTTCTGTAGAAGCTAAAGAAGCATTATGGATGTGAGGCTTCATCCAAGAGCTGGATGTAGTACCTATAAGTAAATATCCTATCACACTCTATTGTGATTATACTGTATCAGTGTCACTTGTAAAGGATCCAAGGTCACCTCAGTGGACAAAGCACATACTTACGATCTATCATCTCTTGAGGGATTTTTCTCAGAGAGGTGAAGTTATAGTGAGCAGTATTTCCATGGAAGACAATGTGGTAGGACCATTGAATAAATCCTTGACCCAGAATAAACATGATCATCATGTGAGGTCTAGTGGACTAAAATTCGTAGGCAGTTGGCTATAGTCCAAGTGGGAGTTTTTTAGGGTTGATGTCCTGAGAACCATCTGTTTTGTGCTTTGATAACATGAATGCTCACTTATTATATATTTTTCATTATTCTGCATGACAATAATATAATAATGTCCTAGAATATTTGTTTCATTAATAAGGTCATGGTAGATCCCCTCTATGATGAGAACTATGAAATGATATAAAAAATATTCTCAAATAATGTTATACGGTTGGGCAACATACTATGATAGGACACATAGTATACTGACCGTCATGTGCAATTACTCATAAGAAGACGATAATATCTCTCATGGATTTCACACTTGGTAATCTCCAAGATGTTATATTATAATAATAGTGCCGCCAGTAGTAATTCTACATGTTTTGGTGTCATCAGATATTGCTATCTGCGAGTGTGTGTAATGGTCCTTAGACTGGAAGATTATCATTAACTCATGTCATGACTCGAGCACATAGATTTGCTGACGGAAACTGTCATGAAGAGAGTTGGCGGAAAGTAGGGAACATTGGGTGCATCACGAATGATATATTGTTAATGGATATTCCGAGGAAGGATTTGTCCCTTCCATATTTATGGAAGTAGATATCTCACGCCTTTTTATTGTAATAGAACTGTCGAACAAATTCCATGGCCATGGTGTCATCATGAGTTTATTTCTAGAAGTTAAAGAATGAAAAATCAAGCATATAGGTTTATGACAATACCATGAAACCTATTTGATGAGATATTGATACAAATGGATTAAATTACACAGTAAGAATTCGTATGAGGTGATACGTCAATGCAGCATCAACTTTTTTCTCTTGGGTTCCTCGACCCATTTCTAGATAGTAATCTTGGATTTTAGGCAAGCCCACCTAATGGAAACGAGAAAGAATCCTAGAGGGTGACACACTAAGTGTATTCAAGTATCTCAAGAAGAATAAAGATTATTCTTGTACGTGGTTTACTAATTTTTCAAGGAATCCTAATTCGTTTTAATATTGGAGGAAGAATAAAACCAAAACAAGTACACACTATATATTAATGATTACATGCCATGTAGTTTTTATTTTGAAAAAAATTACATGCCATGTATTAATAAATGTACACGCCATGTAGTTTTCATTTTGGAAAGGAAATGAATAAATGAAAACAAGATATACACGCCATGTAAATTGAATGTACACACCATGTAGTTTTCAATGAAAAACAAGTACACACCATGTATTTATTTTTCCACACCATATAGTTTGTACAGTCGGGATTTTGAGGATATAATATTTTTTTATTAAAGGATATTTATTATAATCTGCGTGGGCGCATGTCAAGGAATTAATTATTTGAAATGGCGTTTTCAATAAGAGTCAATGATATAAATAAAACGAATAACGCGTTTATTTATTGTCATAATTTTACAACCTCAAACCTGATGATAAATATCCTCACAACCCCAACTCTTTTCCTACAATAGAATCATTGTGCACAATAATTATAGAGAATTGTTTCAAGCTCGAAAGAACCTATTCCTCCAAGAATTCTCTCAAGACTGAGAGAGATCCTCTTCTATCGGATCAAGACGATCTAAGGTGTAAAACGCAAGCAAAGGATTCTCCACGCTAGCACCTGGAGACTCCTTTGGCGACATCCAGAGATACGTGGTGCACGTGTGGATCACCGCTAGAGGAAGTCTACACATGGATTCTACGACTCAACAACGAATCACATCAGAATGTGATCAACAATATCAACGAAGAAAGAACACCCAAATGGTTTTTCTTTTCAATTGATTAAATTAATTATAATCAACCTATGATGATCCACTTTTGTGGTTCCATGACCTTTCTTCTTCATTGTCTATTTCTATGAATCGACCCCTGGAGATTGGCGTTTATCGTCGCATTGATCCCAGATTGATCATTGATAATTAAAAAAATCCAAGTGGTCACATCCACCCACGAGCATCCACTGCGCTCGAAACCTGTAATTATCAAGACGCCTTAGGTCATATCTATATCATGCATCATCTCAGGTTGTCCTATTTTAATATTGGTTATTTATGCCTCCACATCGTACATTATTATGATATAATTGATGAACGAAATGGTTTAAATCTCTAAAAAATGGGTCATAAATGGTTGATTCTTGGAGACTTTTGTACTATTCTAAATCTAGGAGAAAAAACTAGTGATAATTTGAACCACATTTACTCCATTGAGTTCTCCTCCAAAAATGATCAGTGAAATATTGTTGAGGTTCCACTTTCCAAGGATGATTTCATATGGAGTAGATACACTTTGAATTATAGAAAAGAAGGTGAAGTTGACTAATGTTTTGTTCAAGGGATGAGTGGACTGTTGAATGTTGAGTCTCTAGATTCACACTCCCTAAGAACCATTATGATTATAATCCTATTATAGTGGAAGTATCCATGAATTTAAAAAGGATATAACATATTCTACTTAGATTCAATAACGGATGTCTTTTGGTTCCCGGATGCAAATAAAATTTGATAGAGACATGGAAAATTGACGTTGCTGGAAGTGCTTTTCAAAAATTGGTTTGTATGCATAACTATTCCAAGTATCTATTTAAGAAGGGGAGTGAAATTCCATTTTCAAATATGGATTTGGGCTTTAAAGTTTTGTGAAGAATATCTCACTCATAAATAGACTCTGAATCAATATTATAATGTCCCATCTAGAGTTGAAAGTCAGTCTCATAATAGGCTGGATGTCCTTATTACAATCACGAAACTATAGGAAATGAAATATGTTAATGTATAATGGATTTAATATGGTGGTAGAAACTCAATATTTATTCATAGAAATCAAAAATACAGGAGGGTCCAAATAAAGAAATATTCTGTGAGTATTAATGTAAATCTTTTTACCTCAGAGTATGGGAATTCTCATGCGATTGTGGGAAATTTAAAAGGTTTATAATATGATAATGGGCTTGAAAACACTCAAAAATGGTCAACAACATTATTACATGCATTTAGGATCATCATAATCGCGATCTTACAATGGCTCCATCCAAATAGAAAATCAAGGATATTCTTTTTTCACTTAATATGGACAGTTCTCCAACCCCTGATAAATTCACTGATAAGGTCTTTATTTTTTATTAGGATATCATGCAGGATGATGTCACTCAAGAAATCACGATATTTTTCCTTAATTATTTCATGACTTATGGGGTAAATGCACGATTTTTTCCCTTGATACCTAAAAAGGAGACGACTCTTGATATCAAGGACTTATGGAATATTTCCCCCAGGAACACAATTTCCAAGCTCATTAGTAATATTATTATGTATAAAATGGGTGGAATTATTAAGGATTACATTACCATGAATCAATTTGGTTTTGTTACTTGAATATTTATTCATCATTGTCTATTTTCTGCATTAGAGGGTGTTAATTTATTGAGGAAGAAGGTGAAGGCTAGGAATTTGGCTCTCCAAATAGACATACCTAAAGCCTTTTATACTTTGAAATGAATTTTCCTCCTTAATATCCTCCAAAGGTATGAATTTTCATGAATTTTCATCAAACTCATTCATACCATTCTCAATTCATCTATAATTTCAATTCTTATTAATGGATCCCCATAGGGTAATTTCCATGCAATAGAGGTATGAGATAAGGTGACCCACCTTCATATCTCATCCATCATTTCTGAATATTACATAAGTATATTCATCAATGAGTTAGCTTAACTTTTCCTTTATAAGGAAATAAAAATAGTTATGGATGACCATGTTACTTCTAATCATTAATATGTGGATGATATATTTTTATTTGGTCAAGCATCAAAAAATGGTTGTATCTTCGATTACGGACTTATTTTCTCATTATGATGAAGTTTTTTTTCCAAACCATTAGCTAAGAAAAATCTTTCATTATCTTCGGATATGGTTTATCGGTTTATAGTAAAAATATAATTATTAGAAGTCTTGGGGTTAAAAGAGGTTTCCTACCATTTCAATATCTTGGTGTCCCTTTATTTTGGTTCAAGGTGAAAAGGATTTACTTAGATTATATACTTTCATGAATTGTTAATCAAATGGTTCGATGTAATGTAAAATCCAACTCATTGGCTGCAAGAGTTTGTCTTGTTAATTATATGATTTCATCCATGTTTTTCTATTCTTTCTCATAATATAGGTGGAATCAGAACCTACTTAAGGAGCTATAGGGAATGATCTGGAATTTTAAATGGGTTGGGTCTATTTATGAATGGAAGGTGGTTACTGTTGTATTGAAGGAGCATGTTAAACTGATCGAAATGGGAGGTCTTGGATTCTAAGATCTTGAGATCTTTAATGAAATCCTCATTTGGAAATTTACCTGGTTTTTTATTACATATGATTATTTATATTATATTCTATAAAATAGTTTTAAATATAGACACCTTAATAGATATAAATACGATATTGCATCCTCGGTTTGGATATACATGAAGAATTCCTTCAAAAAAATTCTCAGGAGACAAAATGGATTGTTGGAAGATAATCCATGCACAACTGTTGGATAACCACGTGGCTAGATAAACCACTTCCATATGAAAAAATTCTTCTTCTTGAGACTATACAGATGAGAATTGCTAACATTTTCTCATAAAGTCATAACTTTGAAAACATGATTTCTAGCCAAACCATCCTAGAAATGCAAAGGTATGGTTTTCTTGATCGTAATACTCTCATATAGAAAACCAATCATCTTGGGTAGTTTAATACCAAGGATTTATATATGATAGAATGTGGTGGATACACCAGTTCACCAAGATTGTTATTGTGGTTTAAAAAATGTTTCATATAGCCTTCCATGGTTATTCTACTATGAAAATTTTGGAAAAATATTCTGCCAAATTAAGATAAATTGTAGAAATATGGAAAAAACTTTCTTCTTCTTGTGAGATTGTCTTCAGACTGGGGAATATGTGAACTATATTTTCATTTCAAACTATTTTTATGGGATTTTTTTTCAATACACATGTTCTATTTTGGGATTCCATTTTGAAAGCATCATGCACTATGGTGAGCTCTTGGAAGAACACTGTTCTATGGATTTCAGTGAGAATGTTCATAACCAATTATATGCATTATTTGCTTCAGAATTATTTTATGTATGAAGAGGTTAGAACGATTGCTCATTGATGGAATGAAACTATCCTAGAACATGGGAATTCTCACTCTTCACAAAGATTTTTACACATCATCTATGATTCAACCATGAAGTATGAATAATACTGTGCATGATCTAAATATTTTATAATTACTAGGTGTTTTAGATCAAAAAATGATGCCTAAAATGATAATTTCAATTCCCTAGATTCCCCCAAACATATCATGGTTCAATGTTAATGTTCATGGGGTAGCCTCTAGGAGTCATGTGACTTCAGGTTGTGGGGGAATCCTTCACACAAACTATATATTTTTCAAGGGGTGTTTTTAACATTATATAGATATTGGGACAACATATGAAGCAAAAGTTTTTTCTATAACTTATGCGGTTTGGTATAATATCCAATACAACTAGAACCTATTGTGTCTTGAATCCGACATAGAAGCTGGAGTGAAGGCATTAAAAATTAAAATAACGGATGTGTCTTGGATGGTTTTATCTTGATGGATTGAATGTCTCGATAAGGCAACCTAACTCACTCTAGATATTTTAAATTCATACTGGGAAGAAAACCAGGTGAAAGCTATGTTGTTGAAGAAAGTGGTCATATAGACGGATATGATGTTGTCCTTAAGGATCCCACCATACTATGACTCTTTTGTGACTGAATATATGTACAGTATGATGTATTCCTATATTTTTAATATTCCATTATACCCCTGACTCTTCCTATCCAGTTTATATGTATTTTTTATTATGACGGACTATGTTCGGCTCATTCTTTTTTAGTAAATACTTTATGAGGAAACACCAACACACCTTATTTGGGAATTTTAAACTACTAGTCACCGAGTAGTAGATTAATGTAATGAAAAATATATTTTCCAAACCCTAGTACTCAGACCATGAAAAAGTTATCTTTGAATTCTATTACATGGAAGGAGAAGATGATAAATGGTGGACTCTAATCATGAATAAGTGGAAATATGAATAAATAAAATCCATATAAAAAGAATATTTTAAGATGTTATTCCACAATATATACATTCTCCAAACTCATTGCACTAAAACAGAGAGAGACTTTCTAAATTCTAATAAGAAGTATAATGAATCCATATATACCTTTGATCTAATCTCTAATAGAATTATGACGTATTAGTTTGGCTTTATCCTCAAACCATAAATTAAGAATGACTAAATATTTAGTGGTTTGAAAAACCTTATTTCAGAGTCATTAACTATAATGGACTTTGGATGCTATGAATAAATAGTTTAATGTGTACACAAAGTGAAAATTGATGATAGAAACCCTCATGGTTCTATTCATAAGAAAAGAAATATAGAGTTTCATAGAAGCCCTAAAGGTATTTCACATGGACAGAAAATGAAGTTTCAACTACTTATATTCCAAAGACGTGGGAATGATTACTCTTGAAATTTCCTTAAAGTAATGAGAATCTGTTTCAAGTGTGGGAGGCATGTCCAATGTAAAAAACAATATCGATGTTATGTCGAGAGGCTAGAAAATGAAATTAATAGAGATAAATCTCAATCATATTCACCACACACACTTTAGTGCTTTAGATGTAAGGATTTAATGCATTGAATAAATAAATTACCTAATTTATGGGTTAATTAGGACAACAAACATTAGAAACCCAAAAAGTAAAATAAATAAAAGTTAATATCATGTGACCTTGATGAATGAAGTGGGTTATGATAATAAAAGGGTGAATGGTAAACTTATCATCCGCTCTAGAAAATAAAATATTTTATTTGATAATAGATCTACCCAATCTTTTATATCAATGGAATTTTATATGTGTATTACATTATGACTTCAATTAGTAGATATTGATTAATTAGTGAAAAATCCTAATGATGCAATGATGGCATCTCAAGTATATAGCTTCTATACAATAGAAGTGTGAGATAATATTCTTATTAAAAATATTGTGATTCACCATCTAATTTAATTTTTGTGATTTTGGGAATGGATTATCTCTCTCTTCCTATATAGACCATATCAATTATAGAGTAAAGGATGTCACAATCTATGTTCTATATCAACCTATGATTTTCTTTTTATGTGAGTATGAATATGCACATCTAATGGAAAATACACACATTATATGGGTCTTTTATACCATTCTTGATGGATATTTATACCAAATGGTTGGGAAAAAACTAAATATTAAATATATGCCATTGCTTAAGATTGTGGTGATGTATTTCATGAAGAATTTCCAAATATTACCCCTAATAATGAAATTTATTTTTAATCAAAACACATACCAGATGGTACCACAATTTCAAAGAATCCAAATATAATGACCTCGATTGAGTTTTAGGAATTATATATAAAACTTGGGGAGAATCTTGATAATGGATTCTTATAACCTAGTGAATGATCATGGGGGGTAGCTGCTATTTTCTAAAAAGAAATATGTATCAATTAATATTTTCATTGATCGTCGACAACCTACTAATATCTCTTTAAATAATAACTATACTATACCCCAAATTGATGACTTGTTCGATCAATTGGATGTAGCTCTATATTTTTCCATGATTTACCTTCACTCTAGATTTCATAAATTTAGGATAAAAAATGAGAATATACCCAAGGGAATCTTCTATATAAGGTATGGTAATTAGGAATTTTTATTAATTCCCATTTGATTATAAGGAAACTAATTTCTCCATATAGTAAATATAAAAGACACATGAAATCATGAATACTTCCATTAAAGGTTCTAATGATTCTGAGGCTTATGGTTAGTAGAAATTGATGTTTTAAGAGTAATGGTCATGGATGAGGTTTATATCTTAAATCAAAGTGGATGATATCAAATGTAAAATCTCAATGAAATTCTCCCCTTCAAATTTTAACAATTCCTAATTCCTATACTCAAAGTAAGGTAATGATCAAAGTAATGAATAAATAATGATTTGTGAAACCTCTTGAATTTTTTTCTAATTTTATACTTCTAAAAAAATTACAATTACATTTTCATTTATTTAAAGTTTTATGGTTAGAATAAAGCTCAAATACAACACCTCACTACATTTGATAAATATCATCATTTTATTAATGGTTACTTTTGGTCTTCCCAAATCATAACTCAATTTTCACATTTTCGTAGTTCTTTTTTTCATTTTCCATTTTATATTTTGAAGGTAGAAAATAATATACAATGAATGATTAAAACAAATTTCTCAATACCCAAAAATAGAAGCACACACATTTTACATATAATATAAATCATACCTTACAACATGAATCCCTTCGACCCCCATATTTACTAAACAATATCATGAAATTACACATAAGAGGTTTGGAGTGGATATATATAGCTTGAAATGTGGCTCAATCCTAACAAGTTCATTCATGGATTCTACGATATTAAAAAGGAATGACTTTAAGGTCGTCTTTTAGGGGTAATCTATTTTTAAATTATGGCTTATTCAATATAATTATGTGTTTTACAGTCATAGTTTTCATATGTTCAAATTCATGTTCAAACAGGTGGCATGTCCGATGAAAGCATTAGAAATATTCTCAAGAATAAAATAGGAAGTGTTTGGTCTGGAAATATTTTCATGAATTGAAATGTGATATTATAAAATCACTCAAGTAATGGTTAACACTAAAAAAATAAATTTACATAAATTTCATAATTTCAATAAATAAATAATAGTTAGAAAATGTGATTTAAAATAATTAACTAATTTTTTAAAATGTTGATTCCTCATTTCAATATCCATGATTCATTTTTATAATCCACTTCTCCATTTTACTAAATAAATTTTATTAACACTAAAATCTCAAACATGTAATTGTAAGATTCCTAAGAAACTAATTTCATAATTTCAATAAATTTCAATAAATTTCATAATTTCAATAAATAAATAATTGTTAGAAAATGTGATCTAAAATAATTAACTAATTTTTTAAAATGTTGATTCCTCATTTCAATATCCATGATTCATTTTTATAATCCACTTCTCCATTTTACTAAATAAATTTTATTAACACTAAAATCTCAAACATGGAATTGTAAGATTCCTAAGAAACTCATGACACCTAGAAAATTATGTTGAATCACAATTCAAGAATAATTATGCAATTTCATCTTTAAATATCAAATCATGTTGAAAAAAAGAAGAGTAGAAAAGATAAACAAAAAAAGTGAAATTCATTTTGAAATGAAGCTTTAATACTCTTCCACCACTATTTGAGGCTTCCTTATTGTTTCCTTCATGATGGCCCATGGGAATCAAAATAACTCATATGAGTTTAAGGACCATTCCATTATAAATCAAAGGGGTGATTTAAGAGGTAAATAAATCCTAAATGATATGAATGTAGTAAAACATGGGTTACCTCCCAAAATCACCATTGGCTGATGTTTTTGTCTCAAACTTACCTCTTGAAGAGAAATCAATAGATGGGTTGGAGATGTCTATTACTTCCCTTTGTTTTTTGAGGTGAACTTCCATGGAAACTTTTCAGCCTTTTCCCATTTATAGTGAATTTGATTCCTTCCACTTCGTTCAGGATATGAATGGAACCAAAAATATTGAAATTAGTCACAAGAAATGGTCATATCCACCTAAAATTAATCTTACTTGGTGTCAAATTCATTATATAATTTCAGAGTAGAACATGGTCTCTAGGTTGATTGGTCTTTGTTGGTAAAAGATTATCATGTTCCACTCTAGTTCTTTATTATTAAATTCCCTACATTTCAAAATATTCACACCTTTTTTAATATATCTTCTATAAGTGAATATTTCTCAATTTTTGATAACTATTTAAATAAAAATTCAAATTCATAATAGCCCAATATGATTTGTTCCCTAGGTCCACCATTTTATAATAAAAGTTTCCCTAAATAAACTAGAAGGGGCTCATCCCTATAGGCATCTCGTGTACTATCTAACATGCCCAAAAATTTCATCAAGTATTTATCTCCAATATTTTTAGTTTGGTTCGAATATTTTTTCCCAAATACCTTTTATCTCTCTTTTGGGCACCTTAGCTTGGACATTTTTTTGGGGACTATAAGTTGTAGATGTGTTGTGGTGGACCCCATAATTTTTTAAGCATATCCTCTATTATTCTATTGAAAAAATGTTCCCCTTGGTAGATTATGATGGATATTTTCATTCAAAACCAACAAAATATGTAATCCTAGAAAAAAAAATCATACCCAAATTTCGCATCATCAGTATTGGTGGATTTTAATTCCACCCATTTGGGGACATATTCCATAGAAATTAAAATATAATATTTCCCAAAAGTCATGAGAAAGGGTCCTATAAAATCAATTCTCCAAACATGAAAAATTTAAAAAATTGTTGGGATTT
Organism: Viscum album; assembly: GCA_963277665.1. Lineage (NCBI taxonomy): Eukaryota > Viridiplantae > Streptophyta > Magnoliopsida > Santalales > Viscaceae > Viscum > Viscum album. The sequence goes on along the minus strand of OY728160.1, from coordinate 874,827,962 downwards.
TGGGGAATCTAATGGATCTTTGAAATATTTATATATTATCGGAAATTTTTATTTTTTAAAAGAATCATGAGCATCATTAAAAAAGGTCAGACAATAGATTACAAATTTGATAACGTTTCTTGATGTTCCTCGAACTCCAAAGTGGCCTCTATAAGAAAATTTATTAGGATGAATTGATGAAAATTCAATTTCACTTATTAAAAAAATATTATTTTGAACTCTTCATTACAAATTTTCTAGAGAAATATATCCTCCCATATATAAAATCTATATTATTCTTTAATTGTATATTCTTTATGGGAGTTAAGGGAATATGGTACCTATGATGTGGCAAAAAAATTTACTATTTCAGAATACCAGGGTTCTTTGTCTTTGATGATGTAGAGATTCTCTCTAGGTATGTGATCATTACATAGGATATACAATGGAATATTTATTTTAACCATGTTGGGTAGCCTATTGAGGTGATCTATCACTTTTTTTGTCAGGACCCGTCCTCGGGGCCCGTGCCGTGACTACCCCAATCCTGCCTTCCATAGGCCAGGGGCTGGAAACTAGCACCAAGGCGTAAATCCCGGTAAAAAGGGAAGGCATTGCCTTTGTAAAGTAAACAAGCACCACAGAGCAATCAAGTAGTAGAAGAAAACACTAAGTAAAAACTGAGTACAACAGTAAGTGCGGAAAAGTAAGTGGGCCAGTATACAAAACCAAACTGAAAGTAAAGTACAACTAGAAAGGGAAGACAACAACTGAAAAGTAAAGCCGCAACGTCGAGTTGTCCACTGGAAATCCCACCTGAAGGGTGGGTACAGATAGACTCCACTGCTCCTCGGGTCCAGCCGACCGCTCCGAGTACGTCCCGCCCAGTGGTCTACCTCTAGGTACCATCCTACTCCGCAAGCCTCAACCACGATCAGCGATGTCCGTCATCTACAACCAACACAACGTAGTGCGGGCATAGCCCGTGCAGGGGTGAGTATAAGCTACTCAGTAGGGACCCCAAGTCCTCCGAAGGTCTCCCAGAATCCACAAAGGATAAACCACAAAGGAATGATACAATCATGAAGTAACATTCGACACTGCTTAGGTATATGCCCATACATATACCTAAGTCATGAATTTCAGTACGCTCCAACATCCGAGCTCAAGTACAACCCAATCCACACAGGAAAGCAAAACGTAAATCCACACAGGATAGCACAAAACAATCCACATAGGAAAGAAAAAGATGAATCATCTCACACAGGTATACTTATTCGTATGACGATAGAGATGATCAGATATATCCACTGATTCATCTATGCCGTCGGACACACAAAGGATCGATAGGTACTAACCCCCGCAATGAACCACAAAGGATCTGAACCACACATGATCGATAGGTAACTAACCCACGCAATGACCCACGAAGGATATGACCCACACAGGATCGATAGGTAACTAACCCCCGCAATGACCCACACAGGATTGGACCCACACAGGATCTGTTGGCGCTAGCCCACATAGGACCGCTGAGCGCTGACCCACACAGGATCAGACCCACACATGATCTTTAAGAGCTGGCCCACACATTACTACTGAGTGCTGACCCACACAGGATCGGAACCACATAGGATCTGTAGAACTGATCCACATAGGATCGCTGAGTGTTGTAGTCGTCGCCGTCGAATCCATTGAGGATCTCTGCACAGTCGTCGTCATCGTCGTTGCAGTCGCAGCCAGCACTAGGGTTCCCGCACACAGCAAGCTTGTTCGGGAGGGTCCGCTCCACGAGCCGAGAGGCTGATACATCAACTGAAACGAAGTCCAGAGTTTATGTATACAAAAGTTTCGTATCGTCAACAGGAACTCAACGTTGCAGACGGCGCGTCAATCAGACGCCCGGTCTGAGAGTTATTGGCCTTTTCGTTCCAGGGGCTCGGTTGGTTTTTATGGAAAAACCAACCCGACCGTACTCCACCTACGTCCAAACCTCAGGCAGAGTAAGACAAAAGATCTGTCTCACTTAGAGGAATCCAACAAAGTCGACGGCACGTCAACAGGACGTCCGTAGCTCAAGATATGAGCATTTTCGCTCTGAGGGCCCGTTTGGTTTCGTGTACTAAACAACCCGGTCAAACCCAAAGTACTCCGAAACCTTGAGTGAGATATACCGAAACGACCGTCTCTATCCAAGGATCGCATCTCTGCTGACGGTGCATCGATCGGAGGCCCGCAGCTCATGTTATGAGAAAAAGACCGAAAAGGTCCGAAAACGGGGGGTCTGGGCCCGGACCGACCTGGCCCAACCCCCCCATGGGTCGACCCGACCCGGGTCCGATCCAGCCGGCGTGGCCCGGCCCAGCCAAGGTGGACCGGCCCGGCCTGGGCGCGACCCGGCCTAGCATGGGCATGACCCGGCCTGACCGGCGGGTCGGCTCGGCCGGTTACGGCCGAGCGGAGCGGGGGGCGTGCTGCCCTTGCGTGAGAGAACCGCAGCCCTGCGTGGGGCCGCCCTTGCCAGCGGACGCGGCCGGGCCGGCGTTGAGTGCCGGAGGTTCGCTCCGCGGACCACTGGACGAGCTCCGGTGGTCGGAAATTCACGTCGTCTTCGCCAAAGGTCCTCCTGGGGTCCGTCCTTCTCTGCGAGGACCCCGCGTCGCCCGTGCGACCTGCTTTGTCGACGTCCGCCGTTTCACACACCAAGAACGAAATGGGCGGTGGTTTCAGACTTGTTCGTTAGTCCGCACCCACCGCATTAGCAATTTTAAAAGTCTCACAACAAATTTTTTTTAATCAAACGCCGTGGGTATAAAATCTAAAATATTTAAATAAATCAAACGCCTACCTCGTCGTTGTCGTCGGACGCGAGTTCTTCGCGGAAATGAACTTCGTGGAAGAAGAGGATTGTCGCGTCGTGGAAGGGGCGTCACGTCATCGCGGTACACTGCGTCGCATCGACGATCTCTGAGAGTTAAAGAAAACACACAGATTTAATTGCACGTTTAAAACCATGTTGAGGATAAAAATCCAAAAAGGAAATTTAAAGATCCGTAATCCCCTACCTCAATCGGTGTTGATCGAATATTGTCATGGGGAAGGAACGTCGCGGAAGAATGTCGTGGAAGGAGAATCGTCGGCGTCGCGGTACACGGCGTCACGTCGTCGATCTCTGAGGGTTCGGCGTTCTTCGTCACCTTTCGTCGAAGGTCGGCGTTCTTCGCGTTCTTCGCATTTTTCGTGAAGGAGGATGAAGATAGAGTTTCTCCAAATCCTCTCAACAAGACACACCCAATAAAGACATGCATTGGTCTTATTTTATTTACATGCCAACAATTTGAAAAAAAAAGTTAAGGAACAAACCATGAATTCGATGAATTAATGGTAACGACTTAACTGCCCAATTAATAGGGGTGTTAAGAGTTTAGAAAACGCACCAGTTGACTTTCATTTAAAAGGTGTTTTTGCGGGTGCGTTACTTAGAGTAAAAGAAACGGTGGGGCTTGTGTGGGCCCCACCTCACAAATATCCTACCAAGAGGGTAGGATATTTTGAGTTCCACCCTATCCACTTCAACTTAGATTAAGAGGCTTTAAGTGGCTTTAAGTGGCTTTAAGTGGCTTAAGTGAAATAAAATAAAGTTGTCGCACCACTTTATTTTATTTCATAACATAACCCCAAAAATTAAAAAACCACACCCGAGGAAACACAACTCCGAAAATGGCGTTTCTAAGAAAATATCGGCGCTGCGATTCCATCAGTGGCCTCGAAATTTGATTCCAAGCACTGGTTCAAAAGTTAGAAAAACCCGCTCGTTCGTTCACTGAATGTACCCAAGCCAAACTTTGGAAAATGATTCCAGGCACACCGGGCCTCGGAATCAAGTGCCGTCAAAAACTGCGTTCTTGTAAAATTCCAATGAAAATTAAGAAAAAAAAATTTTCCTTGAATTTTATGGGTCTTTACATTTTTTCATCTCCCTTTTTGTATTTAATCTCAATATTAAAGTCCTGCAAGAGTAGTATCAATCTCACCAACCATGGTATTGCATCAAACTTATTGATCAATTATCTATGAGCTGCATGATTGGAAAACACAACTACTTTAGTTCCATGAAAATATTCCCTATATTTGACTAATGAAACTATAATAGAAAGAGACAAATTTTAGTTGTTTTGTAATTGATCTAAGTGGAATCAATTTTTCTTGTATCATATTCTATTACATGGGGGTTTCCTTTAATTCTTTGGGAAATAAACACTCATAGATCATGGCTTGACACATAAAACAAAAACTCAATTAGAAGTTCCCAATTTGTTGGATACATTATTGGTTGGGTAATAAACATCTTTTTTAGATCGTCAAATGACTCCCTATATATATAATTAAAATTAATGTCATTATATTTTAAGATATGTCTTGAAATTGGAGGATAAATAATACAAAAATCCTTTACTAATAATCTATAAATTCCCATGTGTCCTATAAATGATCTGATATGTCTCATGAATGTGAGATATTGAACAGAATTGATCTGCTCAATTTTATATTTTTTCACCTCAATACCTTTTTGTGAAATGATGTGTACTAGAACTATCCTTTTTCAGTAATAAAGGGAAACATTTTAAATTTGAAATCCATATTTTTCTCTATATATATTTTGTAAAATTTTTCAACATTCTCCAAGAAATGATCAAATTAGTTTCAAAAAAATATTAATACCTTCAAAAAATACCGCTGAGAATCCATAAATGTGTTCAAATAAAATTATTACCATACATCAATGAAACGTCACTAGGAAATTTTATAATACAAAGGTATACCCTTGTAAAAAAAGCTGCCAAAATGACTGGTGAATTTTTTTATATTGGTCTTTTAGAGAAATCGGTACTCGAAAATCACCTAAAAAACCATCCAAAAAAGTAGTAATCTATCCAAATGTCTATCAAATCTATAATTTTATAGATGAATGGGATTGGGATGTGATATTTTTTTGAATTGGTTCAGCCTTACATAATCAATTCATACCATCCAAATATTTTTGACTCCCATTCTAATTACTTCCATATTTTTATTCTGAACAATGGTCAATCTTATATTATTGGGAACCACATGGAAGGGGATAACCAATTTAGTGTCCAAAATATGGTAAATGATTTCGATTGAATTTTTTTTAATGTTTTTTTTCAAATTCCATGATGGTGGGGTTAATTCTTCTCCATGAGGCCTAACAAGTCTAGAGTATTCTTTTAAAAAGATTATATGGAATAAGACCTTAAATTTTATTATAGGTATATCTCATTGACTCCATCCTATGGATTGATCATTTCTTTTAATATGGGTAGCTTGAGTTTTCTCTTGGGACCCAGATAGATTACTAAAAATGATCACTAATTTTTTTTCTCTCAAATAGATACACATATTTTAAATCTCATGGGAGGGGTTTTAATTCAATGTTAAGGAGTTTTTCTATGGATTACAATGACTTAAAATTTTCCATTTCAAAAGATTTAATTTCCTTTGTAATGGTTATCATTTCTTTAATTAAATTATAAAAGAATTTATAGGTGAATTTTTTAGTTTTAATGGATTAATATTTAGTTTATGAGTAATATATTATTCCATGCTGTCTTGAATATCAAAGTGATATCCTAAGGATAATAATTATACAAGAATACACGAATCTTCAATGTGATCAATACATTCATTATTGAAATGTTTAAAAGAATAAATGATTGTTTGACAGGTTCGTTTTGGAGTCAAGAACATTTAAGTTCACCATGAAATATCCCAGCTCCACATTGAGGGTTCCTTCTTTCAAATTGATGACCATTTTGGTTATTTCAGAAATGATTGTCCCAAAATAATGGGTTAATTTCGTCATGAACTATCCTCATCTATGATTAGTAAATTAAAGTCCACTATATAAATTAGTCCTTCAAATCCAACTTGATACATCTTCTAATACTTTGACTAGAAAAACAATGGATCAATTTTCTAGTTAGAAAACCATAACAGTGGGCTTCAGTTCACATATTTTCAAATATGTAAATACTAGGTTAGAAATGAAATTAATGTAAAAAACCTGATTATACAAAACATTAGAATATTTCAATCAACCTATAGGGTAGTAAATAGAAAATGATTTAGGATCTTGAATTTTTTTAGGTAGTGGTGGTGTGATCAGGGTTGAGACACTCTATCCAAAGAATATTCTTTAATCCTCATCATGATTCTTTCTCTTGGTGCATATTTCTTTGAGAAAAATCACCTATTTTGGGATTTTTCTGGATTTAATCTAGAAAATTAATTTTGATTTCATATTTCTAGAAGGTTTCCTAGACCTCTCTTTGATGTTTCTCTTATCAAAACATTATTGATAAAATTAACACTAAATGTAATTCTTTCTTGTTGTCTTTTTACCTTTGTTTCGTTTTTACTTATTTTTATGGATTATATTTTGGGTGGATGGATTTATAATATATTTTTCTCTTGAATCATGCAATTTACTCAGTTCGGGTGGTAGAATATATTCCCCACTTCATGTTGTAATAACATTGACATTATCTTTTCGATTTGGAACTGAATGTGTTTTAATCATTCAGGGAGTATCAGTTAGAATATCCAAAATAGTTTTTAAATGGCTGGATAAATATTTTAACATTTCTTTCAAACCCATAATGATGCAATATTATTGTTGGTTTTCCTCTGATGGTGCACTAGTTGATGGATGGGAAAAAGTCTTCCATTGGAAAGGTGGTGGTTGGAAGACTTATTGTTCATGCAAGGACAATTTTTATGTTTATTTGAATGTTGTTGAGTTTTGATATTTCTTATAAAAAGGTTTCTAATTAGAAAAAAACTTTTATGTTCAGTTTATTTGAATTTTGTATCTATATATAGATTTCCCTTCGCTCCAATGTTTATTTTGTGGAAATTTCCTTTTCTAGAATGTACCTACTAAACTTTCTGCACATTGTATCTCATTACATTGATCAGTGTAATGATGGGTTGATGAACACAATCAACATACCTATAGTGTATATGTTTGTTCATTCACATGATTTATGACTGTTTATCTCACCAGGATAGTCAATTATTCAATTTTATATTCAACTAATGTGACGAAACAAAAATAGATCTCACCTCATTACTACTTATCATACCGATGCCTCCTGTTCCCAGTTTTAATGATATATGATTTATCTTCTCAATGAGGTTTTGAGAATCGTTTGGTTATTTTACAATTAATTCATCCCCAAAGGATACATCCATAAGCGTCTTATAATTGTATAGTAATACATGGTAGAAGAATACCAAAAAGTGGTTCTATTGTACTATTTTATGTGGGAATCTTTGACAATGCTTCTTGAATCATTCCTAGAACTAATAATGAATCTCAATTCTAGCTTAATGAGTGACATATATATTTCTCCTAATTTATATACTCCAAAATGTTGGGATGAGAATTTACATGACGTTTGCTGGAGGTCATCACAGTCATGGATCTACCTAGATTGTTATCTATAAAATCACTTCATAGATACACACTCATGTGAAAAGGGGAATTCCCTCCACTTTAATAGATCCCCATATACTCCTCTTGTCATTATGAATGAAAAAATGAAGATAAATTCTTGAATGTGTAGATTGGGATATTCACGTGGAAGCGGATGAAATTTAGGTAGCCTAGGAATCCTGTTATCATGTAACGTAATATAATTTTATTGTGCTGGTATGGAAAAAATAATTTTTTGGTTGGAAAATTATTGGGCATAATGTTCCCATAAGGGCTGATGTGGATTTATTTCCACAAATGGTGATTCAGAATGAATACTTGAGTATTTCAAATTTATTTCTTCAAAACTGTTTTCAAGATTATGACTTCAATGTTGAGTTAATAGATAAATTTCTATCTGATGGTAAAAATCATGATGTTTTTCATTAGTGTATCTAGTCATGACAATTTTAAGGACAGATTAGTAGAATTTCTAGGAAGCAGAACTGTTTCTAATGCATACCTATCACGTGGGGTGTAAAATGAATTTTTTCTCCAAGGGGTGTAGTAATAGTGGTAACCAAAAGTCATATCCAATGATAATTGCTTCAATCTAATTTTAAATTTTGGGAAAGTAAATAAAATAAAAATATTGTATATTTTATAAAGAAAGATAAATTGGAGTTTGTAGAATTTAAATGAGAGGGAAGTGACTGGATTTTGGTTAGGATTTCCCCACTTGTAATAAAAAATAATCATTTATTTTAATTTAAATATTTAATTGAATGTAGTAATATTAATTTTTATTATTCAACCTTGATTTAGTTTTATCAAAGTGTAAAAATTAAAATTGTATTCTCTTAAAATTACCTAGGTAATACCAAATATGGCATTTAAATTCCCTAAATATTCATATTAATTCATCATTATTTCCTCACATGTTTAATAATCACTAAATAAGTCATATAGTTTATTTTTTAGATCATCCAATTAGAACAATCAAAAAATCAACAAAGGGTGAATAAATTCTTAAATAAATGAAATTTAATATTAAATAATTAAATAAAACAGAATCTCATTATTTTAAAATCTAAATTTACTGAATAATAAACCATTAAATTAAATAGAAAGGGATTTTATTAGATAATTCAAAATTGAATCACCAAAAAAAGTGGTTCACCATCACTACACCCAATCACAATGGATTTTACCTCTTAATGAAAGGGGGTTCATTTAAGAAGAGTGATAATGGACAATATTGAAAATAAAAAAACTGTAAGAGATAAGAAATAATGGGAGGGGAAGAAACCCTTCCTCCTTTGTGGCTTCTCTTCCTCGATAGTGGGTGTGGGTGGGGGGGGGGCTCCCCCTCAATGTGGTTTTTTGATATAATCTCAATGTGTGTCTATCCAATCAGATGTGGGTGTCTAAATACCCCATTGGGAAGGTGGAATTGACTTTATTTATAGGCATATAGAAAGGGATTGACCTCCCTCTTTGTCCTTCAAGGTTTCCGGGCCTTCAGTGATTCCCCCCATATCAGTAAGGGTCTTGAAATCATTAAAGTAATTCGAAAAGAACATGTGAACCACAATATGTGATTTGAACCACCCATAGATCATGGGTGTTTATGATTCCTTAGTGTGTATGATTTCTATGATTGGAAGCTATATTTGTATGTGATTTGGGGGGGTACACGTTAGTGACTTGATAGAGGCTCCATCTTCTGATATGGCCTTTGATGTTTCTGGATGAGCTTCAAAATGTGGTGCATAGTTGATCAGATGTTGGTCTAGAGGATAGTATAGGTGGAATCGAGATTTTATAGTAATTATTGATCTAGAATTTGTTCTTGGAATGATTATTCATGGTTTTACAAGTTTATGAAGTGGAAAATGGTGATGCTGAGCCGAAAAGCAGCAATAGAGGACCAAGAATGAAAGTTTTGGATCAGCATTCATGGTAGATGGTGATTAAAGGTGATGGTGTGACATGGAAATGGTAGTAATCCATTCATAATACGTTTTAATTGAATATATTGTACTCTTCTTAGGGTTTGAGGTTGTCCTTGAAGGTTCCTTCCATAGGTAGTGTTAATGGAGCTTAAGACAAGCTCTTTGAGGCACATGTCATGGTGGTTCTCTGGGTGACATCGGTGGCATCCAAGGGTTCATGATAGTAGGTAGTGGTCAAAAACATGGTCATGGTTGGGTGAGATGGTGATTTGGCCCTCCCCTTTTCCTTTAGCCTTAAATTTGTCTATAGGAGGCTCGATATGCCTTCATGGAAATTGTAATAGGGTGCTTCAGTTGTTTCATGGTGAGAGGGATCCGTATCGATGGTTGATGGCTCATAATCGAGGACCCTTTCTCTGGTGACAGCAGCAGCTACAGAAGCTAAGAATAAGTGATATAGTGGAAGATCATGTTGAAGATGTAGGTGAGTACAACTAAGCTGTGATCCTACAAAATAACATGGGATAAGAGCATGCACCTTTATTAATATGATCACGTGATCTTTTTAGAAATGAATTCATACTTCGAGGTGGAGGAACCTCGACGCAATTGCGTACTATCTTGGGATAGTTAGGAATTCCTCCCTATGCCACATGAAGATGCCTGATGCACCACTGATATTTTGGTTCTTGATATAACTATGAATCTACGGGGATTGGTCCCCATGGGATAGGCATGGTCCTAACCCCTCATGCACAATAGCCTATGAAATAGACATTCTGGTGGTTCTTAAATGGATGAATCCTAGTGATATGGCTATATGGCGGGAACTATTGATTGCTGATTTGGCTTGCATGGATTATGTTTTCTATAATGTACTATGAAATTTTAGGGAAAATTTAACTCACATTGAATAAATTTTTTCAAATTTTATAATTAAATTCTAGAAACCAAACCACCCTACTTTAACACTCAAAACCCATTTTTATTCATTCCATTATAAATTCCCACTTTTGACCAAATAATTTAAAATCATGGCATTATTTATTGATAAAACACTTAAATACATTGAAATTTTATTAAAAATAGGAATATAAAATGAGTATGTCTTTCTACAATATCCACTTGTAGCCCTTTATTATTCACTTGGATATATTGTTGATTATTTTGAGCTATATAATATTTATCCACTTCCTTTGTAATTTCGGGGTCGATACATTAGAAATCCTAAAGTATTGGATATTTTTTATCCTCATAATATAGAATATGACATGTTCCTTCCATATCAAAGAATATTCCACCATGTTCTCTTTACAATGTTGTTAATGGAAAGATAACTCAAGATCTTTAATCGTCTCCATCCATCTTCTTCTGTGCATGTTCTACACTTTTTGATATGAAATATACATTAAACATTTTTTATCAGAAAATATGTTCCACATATCTTGATAGAGATAATGAATCTATATATCTATTGAAACAATTACCACAACTAACTCTAAATAATGATTTGGATATTTTTTCTCATGGAACTTCAATTTCTTTGAAGCATATGCCATATCTATATTATTTTTCATGATGGAACATCCCAATCCCTTCTTTGTTACTTTATCATAGATTAGAAACCTTCCTCCAAAATTGTACAGTGTGAGAAATGGTTCCCTAACCAACATTATATTCTGATCCTTTAAATTCTCTTCATATTCCTTCACTAATATGAACCTAACTCCCTTCCAAGACAACATAGTAAGTGTATTGGATAACTATGAAAGATATTTCAAAAAACATCAAAAATATTCATCCAAACCTCTAAAACAATGTACATAAAATACCGTGGTTGGTATATTCTATTTCGGAATAGATTATATATTTGAAGGATCTACTGATATACCCTCACATGAGACTATATATCCAAAAAATGAGAATTTATAAATCCGGAATTCAAACTTGGGAAATTTTTCATAAAACTTGTCCTTCCTAAGGGTCTTTAGTATAATCCTCATGTGATATTCATTATCTTCATTTATTTTTGAATATACATGAATATAGTATTTAAATAATACAAAAAACACATCATGATAATATATAATGGCTCTATTAATTATTTCCATTAATTATTGTGGCCAATTAATAAAATCAAAAGGCATCACTATAAATTCATAGTGTCCAAACGTTTTACAGAATGATGTCAGGGGAATATCCTCCTTATGGAACTTCAATTGATGATAACATAAATGAAGGTAAATCATGAATATGTATTGAGCTTAATATAGTTTATTAAATAAGTCATCAATATGAGGAAGATGATATATTTTATTTATAGTGATCATATGATGTTCCCAATAATAAATGGAGGGTTTTATTGACCAATATTTCTTTAAAAAAAGAATGGGTGAACCACAAGGTGACACACTATGGAGAACAAATTCCATATGATGATTCTCAAGGATTTACCTTTTCAATTATTAATACTCAATTAGGGATATTCTATAAGTATTATTTTAAATAGGTATATTACTATGAATGAGTTCTATTGAAAAATGAACTTAAAAATTTTGTGGAAGACCTGTCAATTATTTCATAATGTGATAAAAAAACTCCATTACAATGGAAGTGACCTTAATGGGGAGTTTCTTCCCAAACATCTAAGAAGGATAACCACTATGTATTAGAATTAAGATAGTAATTATGGAATAATTTTTTAATGGATGTTCATTTTCATCCATGCAGTGATAAATGATTATAGTTTCATGTAGAATATTAAATGTGACTTCTCTTACTTAGTAATTAAAATGGGAACTATATTGAGAAATACAATGAATGCCCAAAATCACATCAAATTAAACTAAAGGGTAAATCATAATATTTATATGAAGAAAATTTCCACAAACAAGAATAAGATAAGAACTATAAAATTGATATTTGACCGATGTTCCATTAAGATTTTTCACCTCTAACTCATCATCAATTTTTTGAGGTGATACAATGATAAAATTAGTGAAAATATTTAGAAATAAATTAGTGGTTGACCCAGAATCAAATAAGACATTATCTATTCTAGAGTGGATCTAAATCGTGACACGTTATTCTATGATACATTAGGTTTAACCAAGGTCATTCATTATCATTATAAAAAATCATTAGGATCTTATCTTACACATAGAAATATTCATAATGTTTTCTTATCATATTTTTAAAAGGATAACTTAACCCATGATTTGAAACAAACTATAACATCCCAATATTTTAATATATAGAAACTACAACTTTTTGATGAATATTCCATACATAACACTTACAGACCCCTGAGGATCATAAAGGTATTGTGCCTGTGGAAACTAGGATACTTTAAAAAATTATTTCTGAAATATCTATATCATCTCCCACTTATTTTTTCCTAATTATCACCCATTTTAACATATTATACATAATGACTTTATTAACATATAAGTGAATATAAAAATAATAGAATTTTGAGATTAGATACTATGTAAGTGTAATCAAGATAGATATGATTAATTTCATAAGGATTACATGATCACAAGGGCATAATAACATGAAAATAAAATTTTTATCATTATACCCTACATATCATAGACCATCATCTTGAGTGTAGGAATAAATATTGGTAGTTTATAATATGGGAATCATAAAATAACATGATACATAAGAGAATAAAATTTCATCATGACATGGAATTGTGAAATACACTTATGTATAGAAAAACATTTCCTTAGTAGTCAAGACACTTTTCCAATAATATCATAATGGGTTGTCTTCACTCCAAAAACCATCATAGTAGTCTTGGATCACATCGAAGACTATCAAAATGGAATTATTTTACCCTATAATCCAACATAGTATTCATGGTTAACATCTAATAATATCATGATGGATAATGTCCCTTACATAACCGAGTTCACTCTCTATTCTGGTCATGTCAATCTCCTAAGATATTAATCATTACTCGATGTATTGGATGGAGATATAGGTACCGCCTTTAAAACTAGGAAAACCACAAAAATGTGGTCCAAAATATCTTAAATAATACACCAAATCAAAACCCATGTAATGAAATTGGTTTTATAAGTATTTCATTGTGATATTTGGAATGGAAATGGAACATGCTTCATACATATCATGTCATCAAAAAATACACCAAATTGGGAAGAAGTAAGGATTGTACCCTTTGATAATATATACAATAATACATAATTAACTTCATATAATGATATATTATATGTAAAATGATTTTTAAAGACCACATGAAATAATTCTTCAGGAAATTTTCTTGTCAAATTAAAATACTTTCATTTAAAAGATAAAAATTTGTAAAGGAAGAAAATTTCTTTGAAAATAACATTGTATTATTTTAAATAAAAATTGATAGTTTTATGGTATAGTTCTTGAGGAAAAAATAATCTCATGAAATATATGTTAAAAACACTCCTTTAGTATTTTTTGTCAGAAAAGTCACAAAGAACCTGATTTAGAAAATGAACACAAGATTCCTTTCAAACAATTTGGTAAAAAGTAAAACATTGGAAAAAATGATTTCAAATAATTATAGTTTAATACTGAAAAAACGTTTGGTTTATTTCTTAAAAAAGGACATGGAAGTGAAATAATATGTACAAGAGTCTTAAACATGAACAAAATCTCAATAATGATGAGATTTTAAAATGAACCCTTTCTACTTTGGAAACTTTTGAATCATAAGATTCTTGAAAGAAAAAAATTAATATTGATATGTATATCCCATAATTTTCATGATAATAATTGTAAAATATGTTCATGGGAAATATATCCCCCACACAAAAGAAACATGTAGTGTATACGACATGTGTCCTATCGAAATAAAAGTTAGATGAAAATCCCTTAGAAAAATTCATACACTTCAACATTCACGTTCAAACCTCATATATAATAAATATTTATTTATTATAAATTTATTACAAATAAAATAACTATATTATACAATTTATGATTTATTTATAATATGTTATCACCAATTTATTAATTTTATGTTATTAAATTCACTAATTTGGATGAAAACTTCTTCATTTTCCAAGCATGTTTCAGTCTAGAAGCCCTGGTGATTATAATTTGATCATGGTCCCATAATTTCCAAAATTTTAATCTTGGTACAAAAATAATATATTCCAATTATATACCTATTTATTATCATTCAGAAAAATTAGTGATAGAAAATTGAATGACACCATTCATGGAGATGGTAAGCCATAAGTACACAATAACAATTTTAACATTTTTTATCTGATGGAATGAAAGAAAGGTAAATAATTATAAACTCTTAATTAATGATTATAATTTTATATATAACTTTTATAATAATCAAATCCATCCTTATTACAATCCATGTGAAATATAAGTGAAAATTTATTCATATAGCATTGTGGAGATGGTAATCCATACACATGCATAATCGATACCATCATTTAACAAAAGATTGAATGATAAGAAGGTAGAGATGATATCATCATCATAGAAGTATAATTATATTAATAATATAATATATAAACATTACATCAATTATGATTCCTCCCCATAAAATATGGTGGTGAAGAATTAATTGTATTGCTACATGGAGTGGGTAAGCTGTATGTATCCATGATAAATACTTTCACTTCTTATTTGATGGGAAAGATGGTATATAATGGTTTTATAGTAATCATAATAAAATATTAGAATAATTATGAAATAGAAGATATTTTTTCAAGATATATATCAAATATTTAATAGTGGTAAATAGGACTTTAAAAGGAACGTGGTCGATTTGAGATATTTCCTCTTCTTTGAAATTTATTAATTATATCTCCTCTAAATGGCTATAGGGTTGGTCTTCTAGGAATAACATCTCCAACAAAATATTGATGTCAGGACTCGTCCCCCAAGGCCCGTGCCATGACTACCCCAATCCCACCTTCCATAGGCCAGTGACTGCCGACTAGAACCAAATGTGAAAATCCAGAAAAGTGGGAAGGCATTGCCTTTTAAAAGTGTAAACACATACAAAAGAGTATGAGATGGAAGTAAAACACTAAGAAAAACTGTATACAAGGAGTAATAAAAAGTAATGGGCCCAAAAATACCAGCCCAACCAGAAAGTGCAAGTATAACTGAAAAAAAAGTACAACATAACAAGAAAAGAAGCTACTGGGTCATCCTCTAGGGTTCCTACTTGAAGGGTAGGTAAAGATGGCCTCCTCATCACTCCACGTCTATCAGTCTCCTCTATGTACTGACTCTTTGTAAGGTCCACCTCTGGGTATCGTCCATTTCTGCTACTCAGCCTCATTCAGCGCTGTCTGTCGTCTACATCCAACACAATGAGGTGCGAGCATAGCCCGTGCAGGGGTGAGTATTATGATAATCAGCAGGGACCCCGAGACCCTCAAGGTCTCTCAAAATACAACAAGGTTAAAACAAAGAGTATGAAATAAATGGATTGCCATTACTTATGTATATGCCCATACATATACATAAGTTATCAAGTAACCTATCTCAATCATGAAGAAAAAATAGAAGTAACTGAATTAGCTCACACAAGTATACAACTTATGTAGATATATAGAGATGATAAGATATAGCCACTGAATCATAAAAGCTATCGGACCAACACATGATCTAGGACTAGCTATTCTATTAGACCAACACATGATCCAGGAACAGAAGTTAGAACTATCAGACCAATACATGATTCAGGAATAGTCCTTAAATCTGTTGGACCATCACATGATCTAGGTATCGCTATTCTGTCATACCAACAAATGATCTAGGAAAATAAGTTAGAACTGTCAGACCAACACATGATCCAGAAAATGTCATCAGAACTGTCAGACAAACACATGATCCAGGAACAATCAATGGTGCACTGCCAGCCGCAGGGTTTTCACAAAGCATGCTCGATTCCAGGAGGGTCCGATCCTCAATCAATGTTTCAATACATCAACTTTCATGTAGTCTCTAGTTGGTGTATCCCAAAGTTTTGTCTTGTCAAAAGGAACAAAATGCGACAGAAGGTGCGTTAATCGGCACCCAGTCTGAGAGTTGTTGGCTTTTCTATTTCAAGGGCCCGATTTGATTGAGGTTCAATCCAACCTGACCATATTAAAACTGCCTCCAAACCACAAGTGGGGTATTCCAAAATAACTGTCACGCTCCAAGATTTCCGTCGCCGAAGACGGTTCGCCAATCGGACACCCGTAGCCTATGTTATGGGCGAAAAGGTGGAAACAGGCCAAAACGGGTCCGGGTCTGGTCCGGCCAGGCGGACCGAACCAGCCCAACCTGGGACTGAACTGGAGTACAACCCAGACCGTCAGTCAATGCTGGCCCGAGGGGGCGGCCCGTCCCGCGAAGGCAGCCCGGTGGCCCGCAGCAGTCCGACTATGCCGTTTCCAGGGGGAGGTCACGCGCCCATTGGAAATCTTGAACGACATTTCCATTTGGGTAGATGGAACCGGCACCAGGATTGTGCCAGTGTGTCATGCGAGACCCACTAGGTCCCGCTCCTCCTGGCTGGCCGAGCAGCCAACCGACTCCCTGAGCAGTGCTTGAGCGCCGCGCCACCTTCGGTGATCTGGCGGCTTGGCCGGCCGTTCTTCATCGCGGTTGAGCTCAAGCTGACCGCAATAGAACCGCCGTGGCCAAGGGCTATAGCCCTCCTTCGGCCACAGTGCGGCGCTGGTTGCATCGCGCCTTCTCCAGCATCCCAGTGGCTCAGACCACTGATTTCCTTCGTAGCCAGCCTTGTGCATGCCGCTGCTGCACCTCTGTGGTCCATCGGTTGCAGTCTTCTCCTCCAGCAGCGTAGATTTTGTTGTCACCATCCATACAGCGACAATCATTGCACCCACCATCGGCAATCTTTTTGTGGTTTACCAGACGAGTTCTGGTGGCCCGATTCTCACTTCGGAAGAAGTTGCACATTCCTTGGGCCATTTCATTAGATCCACAACCATTATGGATGGATAACGGTCAACCGAGACTCATACCGCCTTGGGAGTCAAAATCCACAACGAATGTAGAGGGGTTGGGCCGTGTTTGTTCGACCTGCGCCCTTCGCGCTAGGGTGATATCGAGTGGCTTCGAATTCGAAACCATGATGGAATATGACGAACACGCATCAATTATCAATCTTGAATGCCTACCTCGGATTCGTTGTCGTGAGAAAAGTAGATGAAGAGGTCAAGGATGACGTCGTCGACATTCTTCAAAGACGGAGCTTCCTCCCTTGCTCTAGTTGAAGAAGGAAGAAGGTGTCCATTGTTGGCGGATGAAGCCTTCTTCATTCTTTGGTGGTAATTCT
Organism: Viscum album; assembly: GCA_963277665.1. Classification (NCBI taxonomy): domain Eukaryota; kingdom Viridiplantae; phylum Streptophyta; class Magnoliopsida; order Santalales; family Viscaceae; genus Viscum; species Viscum album. The sequence continues at coordinate 874,810,198 of OY728160.1, read as the reverse complement.
TTGTTGGAGAGTTCTTCTACCAAGCTCTCCTCTCCCAAAAGACCAAATTGAAAAGATGTTCTAGATAATATATTATAAAATATATTATTTCATTGGAAAGAAATTCAAAAAGAGTCATTTAATTAAATGATGTGGCTTAATTAATTAAATGTGGTGGGTTGTCACCATTATGGGTATAAGAGATCAAGAATCTCCCCCTCATTAATGAGGGGAGTTCTAGAGTTTAAGTGGTCTCGAGTGGTCCCCACCGCATTAACTCCACATGAAGAGGGGTTTTAGTCCTCGGGTGGTTCCCGCCTCTATAACCTCTCAAGTGAGGTTAAAGTGTTGTGGTCCCCACCTATAACCTCCTCTTGGAGGATTTAACCAACAAGAATAAAAATAATTCCACAACTTTATTTTTATTAAATTTATTCATAAAAACCCAAAAAAATAACTTTCATTATTGACCAACTTTCGTCGATGTTAAAGTCTTCTTAAGTGAATACTGGTGCTGTGTGTTCAATGGTTCCCTCAGATTTCAATTCTGGGCACCGATTCAAAATTTATAAAATCCCGCTCGTACGTTTACTAAATGTACTCAAAAAAACATTATAAATTTATTCTGGGAACACCGGGCCTCAGAATCATGCGCCTTAAGATTCCACAGACTTGTAAAATTCCCATGTATTGAAAAAAAATCCACAGGAATTCTATGTCTTTACATTCTCCCCACCTCAGGGTTTTACGTCCCCGTATGCTACAACTCGAAGTAATGGTACAAATGGGGGTACTGAGCATGCATCTGAGCCTCCCACTCCCATGTTCTCTCTTGGAGAATCCCTTGCTTCCAGCAAACGCACACCAGATGTATCAACCATCCACATTGGACCTTCTCCTGTCGATCCTCAATCTTCACTTGAACCACCGTAAAAGTCACCCCTTCATCGACGTCCATCTCTCTATGATCGATGATGTGGGAAGGATCTTGTACGTATCTCCTTGGTTAAGATATGTGGAAGACGTCGTGCACCTGGTGAAAATGATATAGAAGATCCAAGAGGTAAACCACCTCGCCTACACTGCTAAGGACCTGGAATGGTCTGATGAATCATGAAGATAACTTGCCTCCATGGCCAAATCTCTGTATACCTCATCAGGGTGAGACCCGTAGGAAGACGTGGTAGCCATCCTTGAACTCCATAGGTCTCTATCTCCAGTCAACATATGACTTCTGATTGCTCTGTGCAGTCTTCATCTGGTCCTGGATGATCTGAACCTTCTCTGTGGTAACTTTCACCAGCTTTGGTCCCACCAGTGCTGTCTACCTAGTGTCTGTCCAGTACAAGGGTGATCTGCAAGGTCACCCATACAACGTCTCGAATGGTTCCATCCCTATGGTGGAGTGATAACTGTTGTTGTAGGAAATATCCACCAAAGTTAAGTAATCCTCCCATCTATGACCAAAGTGGAGGAAATATGCACGAAGCATTTCCTCATATGTCTGAATGGTCCGCTCAGTTTGACCATCCATCTGAGGATGGAAGGCGGTGCTCAGACGAAGCTCCGTCCCGAAAGCCTCCTTCAACCCCTTTCATAACTGGGAAGAAAACCATGCATCTTGATAAGAGATAATAGAAAAAGGTACTCCATGTAGCCGCACAATCTCATACTCGTGCATGCATCCCAAAATATCTTCTAAACCCTGATCTCTTATCAGTATGAAGTGGGCCGACTTGGTGAGTTGGCTGATGATCAACCAAATCGAGTCTTGACCCCTGGATATACATGGAAGACCTGTCACAAACCCCATGGATATCCCATCCCACTTCCACTTAGGTACATCTAATGGCTGAACCAAGCCTACTGGTACCCGGTGCTCCGCCTTAACTTGCCGAAAAGTGGGGAATCGAGAGACATACTCCGCTACTACCTTCTTCATACCTAGCCACTATTACTGTCGTTCAAGGTCCCGGTACATCGTCGCCACTTTTGGATGTACCGCTGGAGGGGACATCTGGAACTCCATCAACACTTCATCCTGAAGTGACACGGGTACCATAGTACATCCTATGAAGAGGATGATGTGCTCCCCACCTTTAGAGAAACCACCAGGTGTTTGCCCTGTGGATATCTGAGCATGTCGTGTCTCGCAGTCAGCGTCCCCATGATGTGCTTCCCTGACTCGCTGAAGAAGTGGGAGAGTGAATGTAAGAGACATGTAGGAAGGCTTCTCTGTCTCTATCCACAAAAGATATTTGTAAACCGGCTACCTTCTCTGTCGCCTCTCCATGCAGTTGTATACCAGACCTCCTGCTAAGTGAATCTGCAACAACGTTCCCCTTTCCAGGAGTATAGACTCTTTCGAAGTCGTAGACCTGGAGGAACTCAATGCATCAGTACTATCTGAGAGAATATATACCTGAGATTATTGTGATCATAGTACACGGTGAAACGTTCACCCATCAGATAGTGTCACCACATATTCAAGGTGAAGACCACTACTAATAACTCTAGGACATGGGTAGCGTAGTTCTACTAATGTCGTCTCAACTGCCAAGAACCATATGTGATCACTGCTCGCTCCTGTATCAGGACACACCCGAGTCCGGTCCATGATGCGTCGCAGTAGACTATGCTCCCTACGCCTTCCTCTGGAAGCCTAAAAATGGGGGCACTAGTTAGCCTCTGCCTTAGCTTTTGAAAGCTCTGCTGGAATCTCTCTGACCTCATGAAAGGTTTACCATTCTTCGTTAAGGATGATAGTGGTGCTGCAACTCTAGAAAAGACTGGCATGAACCTTTGGTAATATCCAGCCAAACCCATGAAACTCCATACCTCCGTCACACTCCTGGGTGGCTCCCAAGAATGTACTACTTCAAACATCACTGGGTCCACTACTACTCCAGCCTATGGGATGACATGACCCATGAAGTGAACCTCATGAATCCAAAATTGGCACATCAAGATCTTACCATAAAGCTGGAGCTCCCGGAGTGTGTCCAGTACTACCCGAAAATGGTAGGCATGCTCCTCCTCAGTAGTCGAGTGGATGAAGATGTCGTCGACGAAGACTATGACAAATAAATTGATGTAAGGATAGAGTATCATGTTCATGAGTCCCATGAACACTGCTGGAGTGTTGGTTACACCGAAAGGCATAACCAAGAACTCATAGTGTCCATACTGACATATGAAGGTCATCTTCTGTACATCCTCATCTCAAACACTCAGCTGCTGATAGCCTGATTTGAGGTCTCTCTTTGTGAACCACCTTTCTCCCTTCATCTAGTCAAAGAGGTTTTCAATCCATTGAAGTGGGAACATTTTCATTATGTTAACCTAGTTCAGGTGACGGTAGTCGACACAAAGCCTCAATCTCCTATCCTCCTTCATGGAAAACAAAATTGGGGATGCCTAGGGAGAAACACGAGGTCAGATGAATCCCTTCCTCTGAAAGTCTTCTAGATGTACCCGTAGCTCTCGAAGATCTATGGGAGCCATCCGATACACTGGTGTAGATATCAGTGCCATCTCGGGGTACAAGTCAATGTAGAATTCCACCTCTCTTCAAGGAGGTAAACCTAGGACATCATCAGGAAAAACATCCATGTACTAGTCCACCACTATATGATAGCTCAGACTCTCCACATCTGCTGCTCCGAGGGTAAGGATGGCCAACTGATGAGTGATCTGCTACACCCTCCTCCGAGTAAGCCTTTCATGTGCTGCAAAGGCTCCCTTCTCGCTGATGATGGTGAACATGGTCCCATCCGTGCAGACACAGTTCACTTTGCACCTAATATAGTTGATCTGAGCATGTGATTTAGATATCCATTCCATACCCAATATGACGTCGTAAGGGCTTGAAGCTTCTATGAGGAGATCTTAGCTGAAGCTCCCACCTCCTAGAGTAAGCTCACACTACCAGCACCAGTGCGTAATCGTTGAGTCTGCTATCGTAGGAGCCTCTAGCCGTATAGATTGAGCCAATGGCTCTATCGGAATCTCCGAGCTCCAAACAAGGGAAGTGGTAATGAAAGAGTGACTAGAACCTATGTCTAAAAGAACTATAGTTAAGGTGGAGTAGACACAGATCGTACCACGAATCATCTCCATAGCGCCATGGTCATATGCCTTAGCTTCCTAGAGCTGAGCTCTCCCCTGTGCACCTTCTCCCTACAGTCGGGGTGGACCTCCTGGTGGTGGTGGCAGTAACACCTCAAATCATCGTCTACCACCAGCTGCACGACCAACTCCTTTGCCACGTCCGCCTGCTCCATGTGGTCCGCCTAGATCGAACATCTGGCTCTGCTTAAGTGGTCCCTAAACTATCTGCTAATCATTAGTATGGCGGGTCAGACAGTCACGAGCCATGTGAACCTACCCTCCGCAAGAGTAACATTCCCCACTCCAGGAATTATTGGCTCTGTCTCATGTGCCCCGCACAACTAAACCCATATCTTGAGGTCCTCTAGTGGATGGTCTGGTTCGCTTGGACCTCTGCGACATGTGTCTTCTTCCAGTTGTAGAATACTCCACTACATGATGTTAGGTGGTGGGTCTCGCTGCTGGTGACTTCTCATCAAGGAAAATCTTCACTAGGAGGGCTCTCTCTAACACCCCCACATGCATCGAGATGCTGAGTGAAATTATCGACACTCTGATCTCTCAACTGAGCCCCTGCTCGAAGGTCCAGGCCTGGAAGAATGGGTCCCCCAATATATCATTTGAGTAGCACGAGAGGTCGGTGAACCTCACTAAGTATTGTGCCACTATCATGCTACCGTAATATAGATGCAGTAGCTCCTGTATCCACACCGCAAGTAGGGTGGCTAGAATAAACTCAGCCCGAAATAGGCTCTCGAAGTCTTCCCAGAGTAGTGTCGCCTCATCATGCACCTGGAGAATCAGGGTACACCATCTTCATGTTGCTTCCTGAAGGAGACTCGCGTCAAGGATCACCATAGGAATGGATGGTGTCCCTACCAATATGAAAACTCTCACCACAGCCTCCATCCAATCCTCAGCTACCTGCGGGTCCGTCTGACATGTGAACCTGGGCAGCCTCTGGCATTGGAACTTGTGCAATGCGCTCAAGCGGCGTGCACACTATGTTGCTGGGGTTGATGGTATCTGTGGCCCAACGAGTAGTGGTACCGCTAGTGCCACTACTATGATGGGGCCCTGTACTGATGCCTCATCGCTAAGTGGGCTGCCATCTCGTACATCTCTCAGAACCCTGGGTGGCTATCTGCATGGAGGAAAACTGAAAAGAAACAGGTGTGCCGTGATCAATAAGATATACCTGGTGAGCTGACTAAAAGAGATCACAAAGAAAAACTCTTTAAACATACACGCAATCGGTGTTTTTGTGCACTGAGTTAGAAATTAGAAGTCAGGGTCCTGGTGTACGGATATGTTGGCCATCAAAGCAACACTAGACTCCTTGAACTAAAAACCACACTCACTACACTTAACACTATTGCTTCATAGAAAAGATCAGATTCCTTTTTTTTCTGGTATAACTGTCTCCTTTGATACCAATTTGTCACGAATCGTCCCCCGAGGCCCGTGTCGTGACTACCCCAAGCCCTCCTTCCATAGGCTAGTGTTTGGCGACTAGCACCAAAGGCAAAAATCCATAAAAGTGGGAAGGTATTGCCTTTATAAAGTGTAAACACACACAACAGAGTACGACATGGAATTAAAACACTATGAAAAACTGTATACAAAAGAGTACTGAAAAGAAACGGGGCTAGAAATACAAGCCCAACCGAAAAGTGCAAGTAAAACTAAAAATAAAGTACAACTGAAAAAGAAAAGTAGCTACTGGGTCGTCCTATGGGGTTCCAACATGAAGGGTAAGTAAAGATATCCTCCTCAGTACTCCACATCCATCAGTATTCTCCATGTACCGACTCTTCGTAAGGTTCACCTCTGGGTACAGTCCAGTCCTACTACTTAGCCTCTGTCAGCACTGTCCGTCGTCTGCATCCAACACAACGTGGTGTGGGCATAGCCAGTGCAGGGGTGGGTACAACGATACTCAGTAGGGAACCTGATACCCTCATGGTCTCTCAAAATCCCACAAGGATAAACAACAGAGTTTGTAATCCACAGATATCTATTACTTAGATATATGCCCATACATATACCTAAGTTATCAAGTAACCCATCTAAATCATGAGGAAAAAACAGAAGTCACTGACTCATCTCACACAGGTATACAACTTATGTAAATAAATAGAGATGATCAGATATAGCCATTGAATCATCAGAGCTGTCAGACCAACACATGATTCAGGACAAGCTATTTTGTCGGACCAACACATGATCTAGGAACAGATGTCAGAACTGTCGGACCAACACATGATCCAGAAATAGTCATCAGAGCTGTCGGAGCAACACCTTATCCAGGTCTAGCTATTTTTTCTAACCAACAAATGATCCAAGAATAGAGGTTAGAATTATCGGACCAACACATGATCCAGGAAGAGTCATCAGAACTGTCAGACCGACACATCATCCAAGAATAGTCAATAGTGTAGAATTTTCACAAAGCACGCTCGATTCCGGAAGGGTACAATACTAAAGCCATGTTTGGATACATCAACTATCATGTCATCCCAAGTTGATGTATCCTGAATTTCTGTCTTGTCAAAAGGAACACAACGCGACAGACGGTGCGTCTATCGGATGCCCGATCTGAGAGTTATTAGCATTTTTGATCCGATGGCCAGGTTGGATTTAATTTCAATCCAACCTGACCATACCCAAACTATGTCCAAACCTAATGTGGGGTATTCCAAAATAATCTTCATGCTCTATGACTTCTTTATCCGCAAACAGTTCACCAATCAGACACCCATACCCCATGTTATGGGAAAAAAGGTGGAAACATGCCAAAACGGGTCTGGGTCCGGTCCGACCCAGTTGGACCGACCCGACCCGACCTGGGTCCGAACTGGAGTCCGACCCGGTCTGCGGGTTTGACCCTATCCATGGGTCCAACCCGGCCTGAGGGGGCTGCCTGCGCGGGGTCCGGCCCGGCGGCCCGTGCTGGGTTCGGCCTGGCGGCCCGACAGCTGGTGTCCCTCGTTGGTCCACCGAAGATGTGTCCAGGGGGGAGGCCACACACACACTATAAATCCAGAATGGCTTAGCGATTCGGGTAGGTGGAATTGACACCTGGATGGCGCTGGTGTGACACGTGGGACCCGCTGGGTCCCATTCCTCCCTGCTGGCCGAGCGGCCAGCCGCCTCCCCGTGCGGTGCCGTTGCACCGCTCCACCACCGGCGTCCGGTGGATCATGTTTCTTGTCTTCATCATGGCCCGACTCGAGCCAACCGCTATAGCACTGCTGCGGCCAAGGGTTGCAGCCCTCCTTTGGCCACAGCGCGATGCCGGTTGCGCCACGCCTTCTCCGGCGTCCCGGCGGCTCGGGCCGCAGGTTTCCTTTGTGGTCGGCCTTGCACCGGCCGCCGCTGCTCCTCTATGGTACATCGGCCGTAGTCTTCTCTTCCATCAGGATGGATTGTTCTGCCACTATCCATGCGGTGAAGATCATCTCACCAACCATCGATAAACTTTTCGCGGGTCACCGGACGAGTTTCGGTGGCCCGATTCTCGCTCCGGAATAATTCACGCATTCCTCGGGTCATATCCTTCAATCCGAAACCATTATTGATGGGTAATTCTCTACCCGGACTCATGCTGCATTGAGTTTCAAAATACATGAAGAATTTCGAGGGGTCAATCCATGTTTGTTCAGCCCGCACCCTCCTCGTTAGTGTGATATCAAGAGGCTTTGAATTCTAAACCATGATGGAAGAAAAAGAACACGCAACAATTAGAAATCATGAACTCATAATTTGGATTCATTGTCATCAAAAAATAAGAAAAAGAGGTTGAGGACGATGTCATCAGAATTCTTCAAGGACGAAGCTTCCTCCCTTGCTCTTGTTGAAGAAGGAAGAAGGTGTCTGTCATTGGCGGATAAAGCGTTCTTCGTTCTTCGATGGTAGTTCTTCGTTGGAGAGTTCTTCTTCTCCCACACACTCCTCTCCCAAAAGACCAAAGTGGAAAGACGTTCTAGATAATAGATTATAATATCTATTATTTCATTGGCAAGAAATTCAAAAAGAGTCATTTAATTAATTGATGTGTCTTAATTAACTAAATGGGGTGGGTTGGCACCATTAAGTGTAGAGGAGATCAAGAGGCTCCCCCTCATTAATGAGGGGAGTAATAGAGTTTATGTCGTCTCAGGTGGTCCCCACCGCATTAACTCCATATGAAGAGGGGTTTTAGAACTCTGGTGGGTCCCACATCTATAACCTCTCAAGGGAGGTTAAAGTGTGGTGGTCCCCACCTCCAACATCCTCTTGAAGGTTTTAACCAACAAGAATAAAAATAAATCCACAACTTTATTTTTATTAAATTTATTCATAAAAACCCAAAAAATAACTTTCATTCTCAACCAACTGACGTCGAGGTGAAAGTCTTGTTAAACGAATACCGGCGTTGCGAGTTCAACGGTGCCCTTAGATTTCAATTCTGAGCACCCGTTCAAAAGTTATAAAATCTTGCTTGTACGTTTATTGAATGTACTTGAAAAAAACATCAAAAAATGATTCTGGGAACACCGGGCCTCAGAATCAAGTGTCGTCAGATTCCGTGGGCTCGTAAAATTCCCATGTATTAAAAAAAATTCCATGGGAATTCCGAGTTGCTAAAATAGAGAGGAAAGTGGAGAATATAATTTGGAATAATATGTTGGACACATCAGCATCAATGTTGTGTAATGAATTGGGTGATGATATGTCCTTTTATAATGGATGCGAGGTGCACTTTCAGAATTTTTCAAAATACTAAAATATAATAAAACTATTATAGAGAAAAATTCTTCCAAATACACTAAAAATGAATATAGGATGACATTTCAGACCCTATTTTATCACCTTAAATATTTTTTAATATTTTTTTCCTTAATAAAATAAAATAATAATCCCATAAAATATTATTAGTGTCAATATTCGGTACTATTAATTTAATTGACTAATAAAACATCGAAAAAATACATAATCTTAAAAAACAATTTTATTATATCATAAATATTTCATGTTAATATATAGAATTAGAGTATAATATTAAATATCTAAAATTATATATATATATATATATATTAACATTTATAATATCCTTTATTTGATATTTCAATTAATTAAATAATTAATACATCTGCATTGTGTAAGAATTCAAGGTAATTATATCCTCATTAAAATTAAAAATAAATTTACAAGATGAAGATAAATCCTCTATATTTAAAAATAATTTTTATAGTCCAACATAACCTCTAAATAACCATTTATTTAAAATATTATAGTTATTAAAAACAATCATGTGATATATTTGAGATTTCATTAAATAAAATATTACAAAGGTCATAATCTTATCGGTGTGGCTCCAAAATGACATAAATTAGACCATTGAATGATTATGTTTGATAAATAATAATATATTATGACTTAGGTAGTTTTTTGTGTCATTTAATTGTTATTATCTTTTTATATTTAACCTTTAATTACCCAAAATATATTTTTCTTAAAGTTTTTTAGATATTTTTTTAATATCCCTTATTTTTTAATATTTAGAAGATGTCTTAAAATGAATCTTCTTGTAATTTTGGTAATGTGGTATTTTTTAATTTTTACCAAAATTATGAATGGAATCTATGTTTCAACATACACAACATGAATGGAATTTACCACAATTATGAGAACCCCAAATATTTAAGATTAATTTATATATTTTAAAAGTCTCACTATAAGAAACTTTTTTCCAAAGTATTATGGAATTTTATAGATTTTGAATATGTTATTTCAATGTGAAAAATTATATTATCCGCAAGAAATATTCTAACGAAATTTTATAATTATTTTTATTTATGTCAACATACATTTTTGAATTTTATGAATTAATGAGGATATTATATAATGATACATTCACCATATTTATGGGGATGGTTTAAGATCATCTTGACTAGTGGAAATATAAAAATTATGTATGATAATAATTCCAATATGGAAATTTAATTGTTTTTAAATAATTTTGATTATGTTGTTTTATTTATTCATAAAATGAATGCATTTGACTAATTATGTATCGAGTGAGGCATGGAATTACATATCCTATTGATGAACCAGTAGGTCTCATGACACAAAATGGGTTGAGTATTTGGATGAGGCCTTAAATATTTAAATAGATTTATTACAATGAGGTCTTGATGGTAAGATTATGATGTATTACTTTATACATTCTATTATAACCACCTTATTTTAATGATCAAAATCATGTTTCTTATGTTTCTAACTAATTAAATATTTTTTGATAGGAAATTATTTTCTAGTAAAACTGAGAACAATTTTTTTTACGTGATAATATACCATTAGTTTAGAGGATATACCACTAGAATTGATACACCATTAAGACATATCTACCACTAGAACAATTATAACACTGAACAAAACTATCGCCAGATAAAATCTACCCATATAAACATCTACCACTAGATAGTGATACTGCAAGACTGATCTTCTTCTGGGATAATTGATTGCTAGTATGTGACACCATTTTTTAATGATACCACTAAAATATTCATTCACAAGATATATGTACCATTAGTATGATCTACCATTATTATCTGATACCATTATTTGATTCAAACATGAGTATGATCTACTGCCATATTGTGTTACCGATACTGTCAGAGTACTTCTATAGTTCAGATTTTCTACCAATAGAGTTATACTGTTTCTCTCTATATTTTCATTTCAAAATTTAGTCTCTCAAATGTATATTTTTAGGAATTGAATGTAGTTTACCACTAGTGGATTTAAGAATCATTATTCATAAACCACTCCAAAAATTAATTATTGAAAAAATATTCATTCCTTACTGTATTCACATTATAAGGATTTAGGTTATATTAACATTATTATCCAATAGATAATTTTACCTAGAGAGATATAAAATTCTTAATAACTACCTCATGAGTGATAGAGTAATACATTAATAGGAATCACTATCCTTCATACTTAGAATCAAGCTGAATGTTTAATACAACTATGTGTGAAAGGAGTATGAACATATACATAATGAAAGAATGCAAACTTTGTAGACATTCATACTAGTCCATTTTTATATAAAATTTACAAAACATATTTCTTCTTCTTACAAAGATATATTTTAGGACCTCTGAACATATGAAGCTATTATAATTGAGAAAGATAACCTTTTCCAATATCTAATCACATACTCTTTATGTCAATGAGTTAAATTTGAGATGTGTTTTTCTTTAATCAATTTATATAAAATATTTGTCTCATGTACTTAACTAGAGAGTTGTTAACATAGTCTGACAAATGTTTTATCATTTACACCCATGGAAACTATGAAAGAGATCATATGTCGACTGCACTTTTTTTTCTCCCATGTATAACTATGGAAAAGACTTTGTTCCTATACTTCCATATCTTAATTTTTCTATAAAACTCTATAAAATATGTTGATCTTGTTTGTTGTTTAAGAAATTTCTTGGCAGCACATTATTTTCAAGTGGAGGGGATTAAGTCTCAACTTGAGATTGAGCCAATTTTTTAAATTTTAATGTGTTGGTTATTAATTTTTTTCAATATTTCAATATTTAAAACTATATCTATTTTAAAATATGTATCATAACATTACATTGATAGTTACTATTTTTTATTTATATATACTTTTTTATCATGTAATATTGATTCAAATTTAATGTAATTATATATATTATTTCTACTGTGACATTATCTTGATCTGAGAATATATTCGATGAATATAATTTTATATTTATATGGATTTGATTTATTGTTTGTTTTTATAAAATTGGGGGATTTTATTTTTAAATTTTGATTTGATAATTTTTTTTGGAAACATAATAATCCCCCATCATGATTTTCCATTTGGACCAACAATTGGTTTTGGGGTGGTTTTAAAATATATTTTTCTTGAAACCCATTGATAAATTAATTATCTGATATACATACTTATTATAAATTTATATCTATGTGGATAATAATAGACAAGAGGGAAATGCTACAAATTAGCCTTTATATTTTAATGGTACTAATTATTATCGGTTGAATATTAAAAAAAATTCATATTGAAAGTATGGGATTTAAGAATTTTGGCTATCATTGAGGATAAATACAAGTTACCAAAAACTGTTAGAGATAGATTTAGTGTTCCAACTAATGTAGCTTATAATAAGAAATATAAATATATTATTGATTTATATAACACCTTAGGAGATGAATAGTTTAATATAATATATTTATGCACCAATGCATTTGAGATTTGTGATACCCTGGATATTTCTCATGATGGAACATTAAATTTCAAATAAATATGTTTGAATACTTATATTGTTGTATATTATAGCTTCAAGATGAAGCCTAATGAAACAGCTTTAGATATTCGTCTTATGTTTAATAATACTATGAACATGATTCATTCACACGAGGAACCAATTGCTGAAGAAAATAAACCAATGTGTCAGATTACATGTTTACCATACAAAAGGAGAGAAATTTCAGTTTCAATTTAAGATTCATGTGATATATGTAATTTTAATATTAGAAAGATAATAAGAAAGATAATAATGTATGAAGAAAAATTTAATGTGAATGTATAAGAAGAAGATGAACCAAAGAGAAAGTTAGTATATTTCAAGACTTTTGATTCTAAGAAAAATGGATGATTAAGGTCAACAGTTCATGTGATGGAGAATCAACGTCTTACAGTGACAAATAAAAGGATCCCTTATCCAAATGATTCATCTTTCTTACAAATGGGATAAATTTTTCAAGAAATAAAACTATAATGGTAATTATGAACATAGAGGGAATTAGAGAAAACAATGGAAAATGTAGGGATCTAAAAATGAAATAGCATGATACAAATGTAAGAGAAAAGGATATATCAAAGAAGAGTGTTTGAAATTAATTTATAAGGGAAAGTATCAAGACAATGATAAGAGATATAAGAAGGATATGATAGAATGTTGGAGTGGTTCAGAATATTGTTCAATTGTTTTGTACTCAAGAAGAGGGGAAAAGGATGATAAAGGAAATATGTGTTTTATGAAAAACTCTTATGAGTTATATAATATTATCTCTTCATATTTTGTTCTTAATTCCTACATTTCTAAAAATAAAAATAATGAAGAAAAAAATTCCACTGAATAAATGTTTGAATATTTTTATATATTTTATGACACGTTCAATGAACATAAAAATAAATACAAATGTTTAATGAAGTATCATACCTTATATTCTAACTTTAAAATAAATCATATTTTATAAAATAATAAAAATGATAAACTACTAAAATAAAATAATGAGAGAAAAGTATTCAATGTATAATTAAAATAGGATCTGGATAGATTAAAAATAGTTGATTTAATTTAAACTAGTTTCTTAGAATGAAAAATTTATTTATGTATACTATTGGAATTGGATACCGACTTGGACAGAGAAAGATCAATAAAACTAAATTTATTTCTAGTAATAATTATATTAGTATAATGAACACTTATTATTATTATTATACACATAATAATTTTTTTATTTATAGAATTATTAAACCTTTCTAATTGAATACTTTTAAATAAATATGGATTCTTAAACCCCTTATTGATATCAATATTGGACCTACAAATATATGGGTACCTAAATAATTTCATTCTTAAATTTTTTATGAAAACTGCTAGAAATTTTTCAGTACAAGATTATGCTATCTAGACTGTTGATTATCTATAATCATGATTAAAGATAATGTAAGATTCCAAAACCAAATAAAAGTGGATGGTGTACATGTAACCTTTAGTGAAAATTCCAAATTAAATATAATTGGTTTTGGTCAAATCAGGAACTCTGATAATATTTTAATTTCCATAATTTTATTTGAAGATGGATTAAATTATAATATTATTATCATATGACAGTTATGTGATAATGGATTCCATGTTAGGTTTGAAATTAATTAATGTAATGTTTTTAACTCTAAAAATACTTTAATTTTCATTGGTTTGATAAATGATAATTTATTTTCTGCTAATTTAGATTCCTTTCTTTTTCAAAAAAATATCATGTTTAAATTCATTTCATAATGAGTCTTGGAACTAATATAAGGGACTAGGATAATATAATATTCAATCACATAAATATATAATTAGGAAAATGTTCTTCATGGATCTACCTGAACTCGAATTCTTAAATGAAAATTTCTATAACCCTTTTCAAAAAGGGAAATATCAAAAAAATATATTTCATAGAAATAAAGAGTTCTAAACATACAAAGCTATAGATTAGGATTATATAGATTTTTTTGGACCATAAAGAATTTTGATCTTAAATGGAAAGTACTATTTTAATGTTATAGTTGATGAATTTTATAGAAACACAGGGGATATATTTTTCAGCTCTAAAAAATAAATCTGGTTTCTAATTTTCTATTTATTTTAAATTTTTAGATAATAGTAGGTGAATTAAAATTGATACCTTCAAAATTTATCATTTCTATGAGTTTGAAAATTTTGATTTTGAATCATTATGCTCACAACATGGCTACACTCATAACTTCTTTTCTCCTATAACTGCAAATAATAATGTGTAGTAGAATGGATAAATTGAACCCTTATAATTTTTTTCAAACCATGGTAAATTTTTATGATTTACATATTTATTTTGGTCTATAATCTTCTAATATAGTTTGATGCATAATCATTAGAGCATTTACAAGACCACTTTTATTGAAAACCCCATATGAATTATGGAATGAATGAAAACCAAATGTTAATTACATTAGTTTTTTTGTTACGAAGTATTTAATATCCACAGAAAAGGATAAGTTAGAAAATGTTTACTCTAAGAATGATGATTTAATTTTTAATGAATATTCTACATCTACCACACCATACAAATTTTTTAAAAAAGTTACTAACATTGTTGAAGAATAAATATGTGTCAATTTTTTTAAAATAGATTCACATGAGTATAAGAATCCTTTATAAAAACATTAATATTATCTATCTAATATAAATATAAAATCAAAACCATTTCATGGATCCAAGATACCTGTAGAAAACATTGTCTAGTTTTGATGAAAAACCTAAACACAGACCTGTAGAGGATAATAAAACTTCCAACACTTCGTATAAAGACCCTTGTTTTTCTAACACATAAATTAATGATTTATTAAATATAGATACAAATAATAAAACTATGAAGATAATGAATTATAGTGTCTATGGATTATTAGGATCCTTAAATATCATTTTAAAATAGGGAAACATTATCATTATTAAAAACATTCGTAACATGTTCGTAATTTTCCATCATTATTAAAACTACATGGGATAACCAAGGGAAATACATAAGAAATGGGTGATATATTAAGAATAGTAAGGGATTAAAAATATCATAACATGAAGTAATTATTACTTGTTAGACAATAGTAATATCAATGGAACATAAAAGTAGTGATAATCATAAACCTGAACAATGAGGCATGATATAACATGGTAACATAAAGGAAACATGGGAAATATAGAAACAACTTCAAACATGTAATCATACACATATGTTACTGCCATGTCAACATAAAATTCTAAAAGAAATACCGAAATTAATAGTTTCACTCTCTAATACAATACATGATGTATCATAATTAAAAAATATTACCCAATACTTTGAATTTTAATATAATTATGGGTGGACCCATCACTTTCATAACATGTATATGGATAAGTGTTTAACACTGATCATTCCAAATATAGTCATTGTTCATAATATTTAATCCAATTATCAAATAAAAAGGGTTAAATACATGGAAGTACAGAATAAATTATATATATCTACAAATAGGTAAATACCCTTGAGTTAAAATGGTTACCAGTATACACATTAAAATGTTTGGCATAAAAAATAATACTAACATTTCAGTAGCATAAAAATCATAATTAATTATTGAAAACTGGTTTAATGAGATTTAAAAGGGTATCTAATTATTTTTATAATAAAATATTGTAATATAGATGTGGAAAAAATATCCCATCATTAGGAATTAGAAATCATAAGTTATAAAATAGACAATATACTTGAATAAAGAGGAGAAGAAGAGGACACCTAACTAAATTTTGGCATAGAAATAGCTTAGATAAATGAAATAATGTTTGGTGGAAAATGATATATTATTATTAGGCCATAAAGTTTATAGTATAGAGATCTTTATAAGGTCATGAAAACCTAATGAACATATATTTAATAACAAAAATAATGAAATGTGTTTGAATTGAAAATAAGAGAGAGAGGTCCCTTACCTTGAGAGGGTTATTCTAAAAGCTTGGAAGGAGCTTCTTGATATATTGGTGGAAGCTTGGGATTACACTATAATTGTGGGAAAATATTTAATATATTCTATAATATTTTTAAGTGATGATGAATGAGATCTTGTGTGTGTTAATATTAGGAAAATATCGGAGTTCTTTATTATTTCCCAAACATTGGTTTTGGACCCTACATATTAAAGTAATCGATACCAAAAACCATCCCATGGTGTTTTCCAATGTTTTCATCCATATTGGAGTGTATTTAATTATTTTATAATTAAAAGGGATGAAACCAATAAAATATCATCCTTTCTGGTGGGTAAGTGAGTCAAGTTTATAAAGAGTTTATTTTAAAACCTTAGAGTATAATATAGGGTTTGGAGGATTTCTATAAGCTATATAAATATAATTATATAACCTCAAAAGACATTATTTTAAAAGTTAATCAATGATTTGGTCATGGATACCCTTTTATATAATTTATTACATCACTTTTGGGTCATAATGTTGTCATAATTCACAATATACATTTATAACTTATTTAATATTTACACGAAAGTTAGATTATATTGGGAAATTTTAAAAAATTAACTATTTTAATAATTTTGATCTATTTTATAAAAAAATTTATCAATATTTGAATTTTTAGTTTTAAAACAAGAATAATAATTTATTGATCAATGTAGGGTTTTTTACAATAATAGTTTTCAAACAATTATAACAATTACATTTGACTTCATAAAAATCCTTTTATCATTTATATTTAATTAATATTATTTTATTGTATTATTTTATTAATAAATCATTTATTTTTAACATTCATGAATTAAAAAAGTAAGGAATATCTAAATTAAAATTAAATATTAAAAAAATAAAATTTGTGTTTTATTGTATCAAAATAAAAATCATTTGTCAACTAAAAACATTAAGAAGTTAATAAATTAATTATTCTATAAAAAATAATTATTCATATTATTGGGGTCTTTATTCAGAACCATTTCTTACACCAGAAACCTCCCTAAGGGTAATGTGCTTGATGTTAATATTTTCATGCAACGGTTTAGTATACATGGTTTGAACCATGATATCAATGATCAGGAAATTCTCCCATAAATGGTTTTGGCTAAGAATAATATATTGGATAACATATTGGTTTTGGTAAAGGGAATAGACCAATGATGATATCTCCCTCAAAAGCTCTGTTAAATTTGTTTCAAAGAGTGAGATCCTACTAGTCTTGTCTAACAATTCCTTTTTATATTTCAATTGGATTAATCAAAACCACATATTATACTAATCATATGATCACTATTAAATGGATATGTTATAAATATTTATGATTATTAAATGTATATTATATTTTATTGGATATAATATTCCAAGAAACCAAGAAGTTTATTTTTTTCTTTAACTATAACATATAATATGAATTTTTTTTTCAATAATAGAGGGAATTTTATTTTAAAAAGTTCATTTCATTACAATATTCTATAATTTAGACATATAACCCTCAAAATTTTATTTATATATACTAAAATAGATGATATTAATTCGATTTAATCAACTCCTCTATTCCTACATCACTTCTTCAATCGTTTGGTTTCTTCATAGAACGTTGAGTAGGAGTACTATATTATTTCCTCAATCTTTTTCGATGTGATCTATGATATTAACCATATTCTATCATATGAAATACCATTATCCAATGGTATAACCTATGGATTCATCACATGTGTGGGTTTTCGTATGTAATCCCTTGATAGGGATACATGGAACACATCATGTACTTGAGGTAGGTTACGTGGGAGTTCTAGTCGATATAAAACCAATCAAATGAGACCCTGTATATAAACAGGACTAATTTATAATTGAATAATATTTCCATTATTCGTGACCCCGAGGTTCTGGGTTCGAGTCCTCGCAAGGAAACATGTACTATATACTAACAAACCACTTGGGGGCCCCTCTACCCCGTTGGGAGCTGGCCTAATATAAGGACCTGACCTTAAAATATTACATAATATTGAACTAAAAGAATTAATTCACAATGAAGATCTTATGAAGTTTTTAGTTTTAGAGAATTAGGACATAACTATTACATCTCAAAGTATAAAAATGTAGAAACTTCTAATCAGTTTCCATTTTTTCATAAAATATAAACTATTGAAAAAAATTCATGTCTAGTTCCATGTTTTAGTCAACATAACTTTTCCTTGATCACATCCTTGACCCTATTCCACTTTATGTCCTATGAAAAATATTTCAAAAAATGGGATGAGCATAAAAAGCTCAGTAAGGGTTATAAAAACAAAGAAAGACAACAATAGTTCATAAATACATACAAAAAATAAACTCTTTTACTTAACTCATGAAATCATAAGATTTATGAATAACACATAGAACTCATAAATCATAAAGGTAACTTGTGGCATCCATAACATACTTACATTGTAGCTATCACAGGTACATAGGGAGTTACTTTGGAATACCCATCACAGAATATTCTCTAAATATCTTAGGAGAAACATTCACGTTCACCTCTATCACATTACCCAATGCACTGGAGAGCTATATTGGGCTCACTTTCCCTAGGTTTATCACAGAACCACCCGTATACGTAAATAATGCCCAAGAACCATAACATGATCCTAACACATTACATAAGCATAAAAGAAAGATAAAATTACCACATTGCACTAAAAATATAACATTTCAATATATTAAAGTATAAAAACCATTTTCAAAACCATTTTCAATTCCAAAAATACATAAAATAGTATATGGTATTTATTTTCCTTTGGAAAACATTTTGGCTTGTTAAGGAAGCCAAAGATCAAATAATACTCGCGGCAGCGGAATGGTCATTGCCACCGCTTAGGTTAAAAAGAATATTTCTATTTTTTTTTAGTAAAATAATTTGTAGAAAAATATTCTCTTTGAATGAAATGAAAATTCAATGGTGTTTATATAGCGTATAAAAGAAATTCGGGTATTAGAACAAAATATGCCTCAATGAAAGGAGAGATTGAGACAAATTCCCTTACCTCATGTCCGACTTGACTCGATAATTCTTTAATCTCCTGAATAATAAACTAAAGTTAATTTATAATTTCTTAATAACCTTTTCCATGTTTATTATTAATTTTATATCACTTATTACTATGTTATAAACATTATGTAATCATTTAAGTTAATAACGTTCATTTTTTTGATATTTGGTACTTGAGTAAAAAATGAACACCTTATATTTACAAGCTGTCCATGTGGTTAATAGTATATTATATCAAAAATGATATTAATTATTTAGATATCATATATATCATATATATCCAGTATATATATATTTATAATAGTACATATCATTTGGAGGTAAGAAATGAAATGCACCGTTCATGGTGATGGTAAGTCGTACGTACGATAGAACACTACTTTCATTTATATTTCTTATTTTAATGGAATTAAAACATAATGGTACATAAATATTTTATAATTCCATTATAATATAATATATAATATCATTAACTCAATCCTTTATATGTCCCACATATGGTATTAAAGAGTCATATCACTTTGAGGGGGCGGTAGTCCGCACTTCCTCAAATCAAATTATCGCATTTACCCATAATGGAAACCATAAATGTATTACATAAAAGAAAAATACAGAATCATAAAGAAAAAATAATCATAATATATATCATATATAAATATAGTGTCATATTAATGGCCACCATGATATGCTGTAGGAGATAATCGAACAATCATCGTTTCGTGAGGCATTAGTTTTCCATCCACAGAAACAACATGTTCTTCAACAATTAGATGGAGGTGTGTGTAAGTTTAGTTCGAATCATTCTCATAAAAACATCATAGTATATTGAGGATACTTGTGTTGTTATAAAATAAAGGAATAAAAATAGTTTCGGGGTTGGAGAAGTAAAATTAAATAAAATAAGTTAAGAGAAACTAAAACCTTTAATTTGGGTAACTCCCTTTGGTATGAACCAAAAGGGGTTCTTGAAGTTCCTTCTACGTATGGTAAGGCTTCTATGAGTAGTATAAGGATGTAGAGAGATTAATTGGGTAGATTTTTGATGATCCAAAAGGCTTGAGAGGTGTGATAAATGGGTTATAAGTGAGGGATTTTTATAAGGGGGAGGAGGGGCTCTTTAAGAAAGTGTGATAATATGATGTTATTATATATTGATATTAGGTTTATAAAGGTACCAAACACATTAAAGTATAATATAAGATGACTCATGGTCTAAATAAATTCATCCAATAAGAATTTTATAGGTTTTGGATATTATTTTAAAATTTATAATCTTCTTTATTTAATTTATTTATTAATGAGGTAAACACTCCATCATTATTGTGTCATAAATAATTTAATTTATTCGATGTCTAAAAATTAAAAAAAATACCATGATGTAGGAAATATTTTTATCTTTTTAATGAATATTTATAGTTTATATGATAACATATATAACACCCTGTAAAAATTAATTTACAAAGAGATATTTGTTTATGTCATTTTTGCCTTTACTTTAAGTTAATCAAAATAAAGTGTCATTATCATTCATAAGCGGCTCCATGAGGTCCCAAAATCGACCCAAAGGTGATCATGGTCATAAATGACTCAACAAATAAGGTTAGTACAAGTTTTAAGGTAATTTTGAATTATTATAATATTCTTTTTACCTTGAATTACCCTATTTATCTTTAACCACAGTAAATAAAAGTCAAAAGTTACTATTCACAAAAAAATATTTTCATCTTATTGAACAACATTTTACTTAATAATAAATACCATGTATGTCGGATTTTTGAAATTAAATTCAAAGTAGTGGTAAAATTTCATTTAAATGAAGAATTCATTTATTAACTACTACTAAGTGGTTTCACTATTCATAAAAAAATTGAATTTTTTCAGAAAACTACAAAACATTTAGCCTAATATATATTTGATATCAAGAATTAAAAAAATAATGTCTATTTTAGAAAATTAAAAACATAGAAGTTGAATTAATTAATTTAAAATTAATTCTCATTGTTAAAACAAATTTTCCTATTTTTAAGAAACAATAACTACCAAAAGATTGACACTTTTTTATATCCAATTTCAAAGTGAAATTAATTTCAATAACCAAAATTGGATTAAATGGTAAAAATATATTATAATTAAAATTTAAAACCAATTAAAATATAATCTAATCATATAAATATATTAGATTAAAACATAGTTTTGAATTAAAATACAATATTTTTTACCATTCATAAAAAAATGAACTTTATCAGAAAAATTCCAAAAATTTACACAAAGTAAATTTTGATGTCCCCATTCTAAAGATGGATTTTTTTGGTCAAATATAATATATTAAAGTGACAAAAACTATATTTAAATAGGGTTCGCTATTAAAAGGTGGTAAATCAACCTTTTAATTAAAATTATGCTTAAAATTTGATTCATTCACATTTTAATCCTCTAAATTTTATTGGATAAATGTAAAAAAATTTAACAAATACGTATAATAATATTTTAGTTAGTTTTGTTCATTACCGTAAAAATATGGCTTGGATTTAACTACCATTTATAATAATAATACTATATTATTAGTGTGCAACATAAGATTTGAAAGAAACCCATTGTTGGGTTTCAGGTGCGCTATCGAACATAGAAATCCCATTAAAGTAAAAGTAACAATAAATTAAAAAATATTAATAAATCGTAATTATGACTTATTCTTTATTTATATGTGATGCTACATCCTTCCCCCCTTTTGGAAATTGCGTCCTCACAATATTACTTATCAAAATAAATGGGGGTATTTAACCCTAATAGCATTTTTAGATTTCCACATTACCGCTTTAACCATATGGTTTTTACACCAAACCTTTACCTTGTGAATTACCTTATTCTGCAATACTTGTTCTCTACGGTTAATAATCTGGACTGGTTGTTCCTCATAAGAGATATTCTCTTCCATCTGAACTACCTCTAGGCTCAAAACATGAGATGGCTCTGGTATATACTTTCTCAACATCAAAACATGAAAAACATTGTGTATCTCAGATAAACATGGAGGTAAATCCACTCTGTATGTAACTGATCCAATTTTCTCCAGGATTTCATAAGGTCCAATGAAACTCAGAACAAAACTTTACCTTCTTACCAAAACACATCACACTTTTCCATGGAAACAATTTGAGAAAGTCATAATAACCTACCTCAAAAGAAAGATTTTTCCTCCTGTTATCCACATAACTTTTCTGCCTACTCTGAGCTGTTCTTATGTGCTTTTGAATCAATTTAACGTTCTCTGCCATCTCTTCTCCCAATTATGTTCCCATCAGATTCCTTTCACTTACTTCATCCAAACAAGCTGGAGTTCAATGACACTTTACATATAATGCCTCAAATGGAGCCATCTGTATACTGGAATGAGAACAGATATTAGATAAAAATTCGACAAAAGAAAGTTGCTGGTCCCAACTTCCCTAGTAATCAAGTTAACAAGCATGTGGAATATCTTCTAGGGTCTGAATTGTTCATTCTGATTTCCCATTTGATTGAGGATGAAAAACAATACTAAAATTTACTTCAGTACCCAACGAACATTGATGGCCTTTCCAAAAGTTAGAAGTAAACCTGGGATCACGATCAGATATAATGGAGAGGGGAACTCCATGAAACCTGACTATATATTTAACATATAACCGAGAAAGTTGATCTAGAGACAATGTATCTCTAATAGGAAGGAAATGAGCAGATTTAGTCAATCGATCAACAATAACACAGATTGCATTGTTTCCTCAGGATGTCTTCGGTAATCACACAACAAAGTCCATGGATATATTTTCCCTTTTCCACTCTGGCACCGGTAAAAGATGAAGCATCCCTTTCGGTAACTTCTTCTCTGATTTAACCTGCTGACAAGTCAAACACATCACAATAAAATCAATAATATCTCTTTTGATTCCATCCCACAAGTAACACTCCTGAAGATCTCTGTACATCTTAGTACTTCCAGGATGAACTAAAAACAGGAACTATGAGCTTTACATAACAACTCATTCTTCAACTTTTAATCACAAGGAACACATAATCTCTTTCCAAATCACAAAACACAATCATTAACAATGTTAAATTCAGGAAAAATACCCTTCTAAACTAACTCTACCTTTTTCTTTAACTCACTATCTTCCTTCTGTGCTTGCTTAATTCTATCTGATAAAGATGATCTCACTGACACCTGAAAAAAATAGAATACTTTTCTGCACCAAAAACATATATTCCAATGTTTAATAAATCAAAAACCAAAGGATCTTGTTCCAAACGTAACATCATTAATGAAGCATTAATTTTTCAACTCAAATCATCAACCACTTTATTTTCTTTTCCTGGATGGTAATTGATCGTGCAATCATAATCCTTGATTAATTCCATCCATCTCCTCTGTCTCATGTTTAATTATTTTTGAGTGAATATATACTTTAAACTTTTTTGGTCAGTATATATTTCACATTTTACACCATACAAATGATGCCTTCAATTTTTTTTAAAAAAAACAACAGCAGCTAATTCAAAATCATATGTAGGGTAATTTAACACATGTGGATTCATCTGACGTGAATCATAAGAAATTACATGATCATTCTACATTAATACACAACCAAGTCCTTTCAACGAAGCATTACTATAAATAACAAAATCACCATTTTTGGATGGCAGTGCAAAAACTGGACCATTCACCAATCATCTTTCCAATTCCTAAAAACAATCATCACATTATTTTGACCAGATGAACTTAACACCTTTTCGAGTTAACTTATTCATTGGAATAGATAAATGTGAAAAATTTTCAACAAACATCCATTAATAACCTGCAAAAACAAGAAAACTACGAATCTCAATACTATTTGGTGGTCCTGGCCGTTCTTCAACAACATTTGTTTTACTAGGATCAACCTTTATGCCATCCTTAAACACAATGTGACCAAGGAAATAAATTTGTTGTAACCAAAACTCAAACTTTATGAATTTACCAAACAGTTTATTTTCTTTTAAAGTTTGCAATACAACCCTTAAATAACTTTCATTCTCCTCTTCACTTTTAGAATAAATCAAAATATCATCAATGAACACAACCACTAACATATCCAAGAACTCACAGAAAATTCTATTCATAAGATCAATGAATTCAGCAGGTGATTTGGTTAAACCAAAAGGAATAACTAAAAATTCATAATGGCCATATCTAGTATGAAACGTTGTCTTCGGAATGTATACTTCTTTCACTTTAAACTGATGGTACCCCGATCTCAAGTCAATATTCAAAAAATACTGAGCTCCCTGTAGCTGATTAAACAAATCATAGATATGAGGAAAAGGATACTTGTTCTTAATAGTGATGTTATTTAATGATCTATAATCAATGAAATGTCTCATTGAACAATATTTCTTTTTAACAAACAAGACAGGAGCACCCCATGATGATGCTCTAGGTTGAATGAATCCTTTATCTAATAACTCTTGCAATTGCTTCTTTAAATCTAAGAGTTCAATTTGAGCTATTCGATAAGGGGGTTTTGAAATTGGCTTAGCATCAGGAACTAAGTGAATAGTAAATTAAACTTTCTGATCAGGTATAATACCATGAATCTCATTATTAAAAAAATCAAGGTACTCATTTACCATTGGCACATCATTACTATAAGCAGTTCCTTTATTTTCAACAATATGTGCAAGGTACCATTCATTTCCATCTTTTACTAGTTTCTCCACTTCCTGATATGTTATCAAAATTAAGGGTTCATTCTTGTATAAAAATAGAAAATCAGTCTGAAAAAAACCTATTTAGCTCTGTAGTCAATCTTAGCATGATAAAAATACAGCCAATCCATGCCCAAAATAACATCAAACTCTGCTAGTGGAAAAAATAAGGATTGTAGGTATATTTTTTTCCTCACACAAGGCCATGAATATTCTTATGCCTTCTTTTTGTCTCATCATTTCCTCCAGCTGTTTTTACCGTAAGTTCTATATTCATATCGTGAGATGTAATTCCCGATTTACTCAAAAAATTCTCAGAAATGAAAGAGTGTGTAGACCCTGAATCAAATAACACATTGGCATAATCTGAACAAACAAACAGTGTATATAATACTACTTACTTTGATATACCAACATCTGTTGAAGTAGTTGTGATGGATTTCACCACCCCTTTCTACTTGTACTCTGGATTCTTTCCCCCAGTTGAGTTTTTTTGTTGGACACTCATTTGCATAATGTCCCATTTCATTGCGCTTAAAACATTTTACTGATTGTAAATCAGATTTTTTCTTACCATTACCCTGATCTTTTTCAGTTCAATTATGAGACTTATGTCCCATTTTACCACATCAGAGGAACAAACTATAATTCAAAAGACATTCTTCATCATGCTTTTTAACACAATTTTTACAAACTATGAACTTAATTTTCCTACCATCAGACTTTTTTGAAGAGTTCTTCCCATTTGTCTTCCACCTCGACCTCTTATTCTGTTGTTTGTAAAAGAACACCTGATCATTGGGAAACAACATTTCCACCTTCTCCACACAACGAAAAAGTTTTTCATAACTTTTTAACTAACAAGAAGCTAAATCCCTTAGATACTTTGGCTTTAATTCTGAGTAAAAACGGTTGATTTTACTATCAAGATCTCGTATGAAATTTGGAGCTTACCTTGCCTATCAAGTTAAATTTTCTTTATAAATAGCCACTAAGTCATCTTCTTACCTTAATTCTAGGAACTATGTTTCCATACTAAGAGGAACCACCTTAGGAAGATATTTCTCAAGAAACACACCTTTCAATTAATCCAAATGAAGAGCATTAATCTCTTCACTATCTCTGATATTTTGCACTATCAACCACCACTAACCAGCTTCTCCTTCAAAATAATAAACTACAAGACTAACCTTTTGATGTTTTGAACACCCAATGACATAAAAAATTTTCTCCTGTGCATTAATCTACCCTTCTGCGAGAACAATGTCAGATGATCTTCCGAATGATGGGGGATCATGCCTCATGAAATTCTCTACTACTGAAATGTTCCTCTGAGGTTGATCTGGCTGATCTCGGGCATGGATAAAACCACCGTTTATAGCCTGATTCAATTGTTCCATCACTGCAAAAAAATGTTCAGTTCCGACTCTGACGATCTTAGGTTGTTGATTAGGAAGGTTTTCTTCCTCCTGATGTCGTCCCAACATAGTTACCATGTTTCCTCTATAGAAAACCATTCTGAACACAGAAATATCTTAGGCTAAGAAACATGGTAATCTATAATTGCTATATGATTTCAATAATAACATAAATTACTTTATGGATATTAATTTAACTATACCCTAACTCCTAATGTTATCTAAACTGTCCTCTGATACCAACAATAAGGACTCAGCCTTAAAACAATACATAATATTGAATTAATCAAATTAATTTATAATGGGTATCTTTTCAGGTTTAGAGTTTTATAGAATTAGGACATAACTATTACTTATCAAAATATTACAAAGTAGACACTTCTACTGAGTTTTTATTTTTTTCATAATATAAAAACTCTTGAAAAAAAGTGAAATTTATAGTTCCATGTTTTAGACAACATTACTTTTCCTTGATCCCATCCTTGACCCTATTCCACTTTAAGACCTATTAATAACATTTCAAAACTTTGGATGAGCATAAAAAGATTAGCAAGGGTTTTAAAAACAAAGAAAGAAAACATTAGTTAATAAATACCTACAAAACATGAGCTCTTTTACTTAACTCATGAAATCATAATATTTATGAATAACACATAGATATCATAAATCATAAAGGTATCTTGTGGCATTTATAACATACTTACATTGTAGCTATAAAAACTACATAGGGAGTTAATTTGGAATAACCAACATAGTATATTCCCTAAATCTCTTAGAAAAAACATTCACTTTTATCTCTTCCACGTTACCCAATACATTGGAGATCTATCTTGGGCTCACCCGCCCTAGGTTTATCACAGAACAACCTGTATACATAAATAATGCCGAAGAAAGATAACATGATCTTAACAAATAACATATGCATAAAGGAAAGATAAAATTCCTACAATGCAATAAAAATATAACATTTCAATATATTAACGTATCAAAACCATTATCAAAATCATTTTCAATACCAAAAATATGTAAAATAGTATATGGTATTTAATTTCCTTTAAAATAAATTACGACTTGTTAAGGAAGCCAAAGATCAAATAATACTCGCTATGGCGGAAAGGTCATTGTCACTGCTTACGTTAAAAAGAAACATTCTTTTTTTTGAAATTTTGTAAAATGATTCATAGAAAAATATTCCATTTGAATGAAATGAAAAGTCATAGGTTTTTATACATTTTATAAAAGAAAGTTGTGCATTAGAACAAAATTGGCCTCAATGAATGGAGATTGAGACGAACTCCCATACCTCATGTCTGACTTGACTCGATCATTCTTTAATCTCATGAATAATAAACTATAGTTAATTTATACTTGATTAAGAACATTTTTCAAGTTTATTATTAATTTTATATATCTTATTACCATGTTATAAAAATTATGTAATCATTTAAGTTAATAACTTTCATTTTTTCAATATTTGGTTGTCTAGTCAAAAAATGAACACCTTATATTTACAAGATGTCCATGTGGTCAATAGTCCATTATATCCAGAATGATATTCATAATTTAGATATCATATATATCATATATATCCTATATAAATATATATTTATAACAGTAAATATCATTTGGAGGTAAGAAATTAAATGCACCGTTCATGGAGATGGTAAGCCGTACGTATGCATGAACACTACTTTCATTTCTATTTATTATTTTAGTGGAATTAAAACATAATGACACATTGGTATTTTATAATTCTAGAATAATATCATATATAATATCATTAAATCCATCCTTTATATGTCCCATATATAGCATTAATGAGTCATATCACTTTGAGGGGGCGGTAGTCCGCATTTCCTCAAATGAAATTATCACGTTTACCCATAATGGAAACCATAAACGTATGCTATAAAAGAAAAATACAGAAGCATAAAAAAATCATAAACATAATATATATCATATATAAATATATTTTCATCTTCATGGATACCATGATAGGTGGTAGGATATAATCGAACAATCATCGTTTCGTGAGGCGTTCGTTTTCCATCCACAGAAACAGTATGTTCTTCACCAATTAGATGGAGGTGTGTGTAAGTGTAGTTCGAAAACATCCCATAAAAAATACTAATATATTTAATATACTAGTGTTGTTATAAAATAAACGAATAAAAAGATTTTAGGGGTTGGAGAAGTAAAAAAAAAAAAAAGAAGTTAAGAGAAATAATTACCTTTAATTTGGGTAACTCCCTTTGGTATGAACCAAAAGGGTTTCTTGAAGTGCCTTCTGCCTATGGTAAGGCTTATAGGAAGAGGAGAGGGATGTATGGAGATGAATTTATCAGAGGTTGGTTGAGCCAAAAGGCTTGGGAGGTGTGAGAAATTCGTTATAAGTGAGGGATTTTTATAAGGGCGGGGAGGGGCTCTTTTAGGAAAGTGTGATAATATTATTTTATTATATAATGATATTCGGTTTCTAAAGGACCAAAAATAATTAAGGTAGAATCTAAGATGACTCATGGTCGAAATAAATTCGTCCAATAAAAATTGGACAGGTTTTGGATGATATATTAATATTTATAATCTTATTTATTTAATTCATTTATTAATGAGGTAAATAGTTCATCATTATTGTGTCATAAATAATTTAATTTATTCGAAGTCTAAAAATTATAAAAAAATACCATGATGTAGGAAATATTTTTATCTTTCTAATGAATCTTAATAGTTTAAAAGATAACATATATAACACCATTTAAAAATTAATTTACAAAGAGATATTTTTTTATGTCATTTGTGACATTACATTAACTTAATTAAAATAATGTGTCATTATCATTCATAAGTGGCTCCATGGGGTCTCGAAACCGACCCAAAGATGACCATTTTCGTAAATGACTCAAAAAAATTAGTCTATGACAAGTGTTAAGGTAATTTTGAATTATTATAAAATTCTTTTACCTTGAATTACCTCATTTACCTTTAACCGCGGTAAATAAAAGTCAAAAGGTACTATTCACCAAAAATTATTTTAATCTTACCGAACCACATTTTACGTACTAATTACAACCATGTATGTCGTATTTTCGAAATTCAATTCATATAAGTGGTAAAATTTAATTTAAATGAAAAAGTCATTTTTAACTACTACTATGTGGTTTCACTATTCATCAAAAATTTATGTTTTTCTGAAAACTATGAAAAATTCATCCTAAGATATATTTGATATTCAAAATTAAAAAATAATTTCTATTTTACCAAATTCAAAATATAGAAGTTGCATTAATTAATTTAAAATTAATTCCCATTGTTAAAACAAATAGCGTGTTTTTAAGAAACAATAACTATTAAAAGACTGACACTTTTTTATGTCCAATTTCAAAGTGAAATTAATTCCAACGACCAAAATTAGATTAAATGGTAAAATTATATTGTTATTAAAATTTAAGAAAAATTAAATAGATAATATAACCATGTAAATAAATTAGATTAAAATGTAGTTTTGAATTAAAATACAATTTGTTCACTATTCATTAAAAAAAGAACATTATCGGAAAAATTCCAAAAAATTACAGAAAGTAAATTTTGATGTCCCTATACTAAAGATGAATTTTTTTTGTCAAATATAATGTATTAATGTGACCAAAACTATATTTAAAGATGGTTCTCCATTAAAAGGCAGTAAATCGACCTTATAATGTAAATTATGCTTAAAATTTGATTCATTCTCATTTTAAGCCTCTAATTTTTTTGGATAAATGTAAAAAAATTAACAAAAATGTATAATCATATTGTAGTTAGTTTTTTCAATCCCACCAATAAAATTACTAGGAGTTAACTACCATTTAAAATAATAATATTATATTATTATTGTCCAATGTAAGATTTCAAAGAAACCCGTTGTTGGGTATCAGGTACGCTATCGAATGTAGAAACCCCTTTAAATTAAATTTAATATTTAATTAAAAAATATTAAAAAATATGAAATATGTCTTATTCTTTATTTACCTGGTATGTTACACCTAATCACAATGTTTGTCCACCTTGGTCCGCACTATGGACGTGCGGCACAAAGGTGGGGACGCCACCCCGATACCTCATTACCCAACAACACATTTTCCAAAGAGAATGTACCTTAGTGATACATGCTTCTTCTTGTCATCCAAATGGCCTAGGATCATATCTGGGCCGGGAATAATTTTCGGGGGTACTGTAGTAGGACTGTAGCAGCAGCGGAACTGTAGCAGCGACAACACTATAGTAGTGCGGGTTCAGTAGCAGTACTGTTCCCTGAGGGGTCCTTTGGGCCAAAACAATGGGCATTCATGCCTTGTATTCAAGACACTTGGCCTTGGGCCTTCAATCTATGTAATGGGTCTCCCTCTACCCTACCTACATAGGTATTTTATTTGAATAAAAAATTGTGTCTTCGACCCTACCATTAAAAAAAGATATTTAGCAGAATTACGTATCACTAACCACTAACTCTAGGTCTCCATATATATTGATGGCATAGATATTCTGTCAACTAATAGTATCCTTGATGTGATTATGAATGGTCTTAACCCTTTACACCATTTCCTCATCTATTTCAGGACCCAATTATTTACATTCCCTAACATCATCCTAATATATAATTATTTTCCATCTCGTACATTAAAGGGATTCATAGGGATCTATTTGGATTTTTGATTAAAACAATAACTTTATACAAATTAGACCATAATAATATGTTGTTACCATCTTACATACATATCCATTAATATTTCTCTCAACATGTACCTGAGTTTCTTGAATTTCCACTCATATTTTCCATCATTTTGATTGTTATAAGTCATGCTAAAGTTTATCTTAGTATTTGTAGCATATTAGACTCTTTTAGAACAAAAAGGTAAATTTTGGGTCTTAATTAGATACAAATGATAGTGGTTCTCAATGAGGCCTCACCAATTTTATAATGTATATACTTTAATAATGGTAGAGTTATAATACCTCTTAAATTTTAATGATGTGGGAAGTCATAGTAAGATGATCCACCATAACCTGTATAGAATTATTTCCTCTCAATGCATTCAGAATACCTGTGATAATGTCCATGGGGTTTTTCCCATTTCCATGTAGGCATGGGTAATCGTTTAATCATACCCTTGGATTTTTTTCATTTTATCCTACACATGATGACTATAATACACTTTGATGAATATTCGATGATATCATTCTTCTGGTTTTAACCTTATATTTGATGGCACACATTACCATTCGCCAAATCTTATAACTCCTTAATTAATTTTTAAATCTGAGGAATTATGTTTTCTTATATCTTCCACATTTATCTATGAATCTACATCCTCTCCTTGACCATCAATTATATTATCTAGAATGGATGGTTGAGAAATTATTTGTGGAAGGACCTATGAATATCTTTATATTGTGATTCCCCTATTCATTCGTTTTATATATAAGAAGAACATATCCCCTTAAATTCTCACAAATGATATAATTTTTTTATCCTTTATTCATGTATCATTTTCCACTTTATTCTTGATCGCTGGATTTTAGTAGATTGAGCAGTCGTAGTCCTTAATCATCTCTAACCATCTCTTATTAAATATAGTCATCTCATTATATTTGAATATATAATTGAGGCTCTTATGATCCATATATATTTCACACTTTTTTCCAAAGAGATAATTTCACTGTATTTTCATTGTGAATATTATTTAAGCCAAGTACAAATCATTATTATGGAATGTTTGTGTAGTTGGGGGTTGGCTTAGTGGTAAGCACCCCATAATTCTACATGAAAAATGGGGGTTCAAAACCCATGGGGTGTAGGGTACTGTAGCAGAACTGTAGCGCTACTGTAGCAGTTGAGATACTTTTGCAATGGCGGCAGTGTAGCGGCGGCAGGGGAACTGTAGCGGTGCCAGGGGAACTGTAGCGGCGGTGGGTATTGTGCGGTACTGTAGCAGCGCGGGTACTGTAGCAGTACTATTCACAAAATGGGTCTTGGGACTAAAATTTGGGCCTAAGGGCTATGTGATGGGATAAATTTCCACTGGGCCTATGGGATATGTAATGGGTCTCCCTCTACCCTGTTAAAGAGGTCTTTTCTTTGCTTTAATAATAAAAATGAGGATTCGACCCCAACCTTTTAAAAAAAAATTAGTATGGAATGTTTGTTCATGATATTTCATTTTCCTTGTGGAATAAGATATCAATTTGTTATTATTACTAAGTATAAAATTAAATCTCTTATTTGTAGAATCTCTGTATTCCACAAAAAGTTTCCCACTTGTGGGTAGCATAAGAAAAGGTGTATTGATAATCATTTTTTTAAACTCAAAGATTCTCTCTTAGAAATCATTATTCTATAAAAACATGAATCCCTTATGATTTAGTTTGTCTATAAGGTTATAAAATCATGAATTTTTTTACAAATCATCAATAAAACCAAGATACTCCAATTAAACTACAGATATGTCTCACAAATATTTTCCCCGACCATCCTTTAACTGAATATTTTTTGAAGGGTCTATAGATATACCTATTTTGATGAAAAATCCCCAATAATGAGACTTACATGAACAAAAACTCAAATTTTCCATATTTCTCATAAATCTTATATCCTTCCTATATTATTTAAAATAGTGATCATTTCTTCTCATGCTCCTCCTTTTTCTTGTAGTATATTATATTATCATCTCTAAATACTTCCAAAAAATTGTTTGTGTAATATATAGACTTTTTTCATCATGTCTGTGATGATTACTAGAGAATTAGTGTGTCAAAATATAAGTAATATGAAATCATAGTGCTAGTACCCTATATAGAGTTAATTTGTGGGAATATTCACCTTATTCACCCTTACATGATAGTACCTTCGCTGAAGATTCATCTTGGAGAAGTATAGGGATCAATGTAGCTAATTTAAAAAGTTATCAATCCATGTAAGATGATACATATTCTTTATACTTATATTTTTTATCAAAATATAATCAATGAAAATGAGCATTCAGCCATCCTTCTTCTTGACGAATAGGACTCGTGAACCCCCAAGGAGAAGTACAGGGGTGTGTGAACTCTTTATCCCGATTGTCATGTAGTTGGTTTTTCATCTCCTTATGTTCCATAGTATTCATTTTAAATGGAGTCTAGGTTAATGAAAAATACTCATGTATAATATTGATAAAAAATTTAACTTCTCAACTAGGAGGAAGACCATCTAATTCTTTACAACGCACATCATCATATTCCCTAACAATGTTAATTTCCTCAAGGGTGAAATTTTCATCATAACCAATCTTTTTTTTCTAGAGGAAATTTCTCATAGTGAAATAATATCTAATATTGATAAGTTTGTACTAAATAAGATCCATCCACCTCCTTTCACTTGTACTGAATTAGAGGAAAATTCATGACATAGAGGGTGATTTTGTTCTCATGGGTATTTATTTTGGATCTTTATAAGGAATTAAAATCCATATCTAAAATTGAAAAAATTACACTAAACGAAATATCAAAATCATCTATAGGAATTTCAATACATAAATTTTGATTATGTAGGAGTTATATACCATGGATTCAATAATTTCTCCATTTGTTGTCTTTAATGAATACTCTACTTCGAAAATCTGTGGTGTTGTTTGAATTGTTCGGCTAAAAATTAGTCATATGAAGGAACACACAAAACTAGAATAAAAATGTACATCCACTAATAATAAATTAATAACTAGCATACCTGTCACCACTTATTTGGTGAGATCCAACTCAGTGGTTATAATGGAATATGGTCAATCTTACATCCTTGGAGGTTTTTGGAGCTAATTTTTTCCAACCACCCATGGCTTAGTGCATTGCTTTTCTTAGTAACCTTGTTCTTTTTAGTTTAAATATTAGACTATATGGGGAGGGTTTACTGAATAATTCATCCCATCCATTAAATTTATGGGTTTATCCTATCATCAATCACTAGTTAGGTGCCATTCCTTACCTCACCTAACACATTTCTATGTCCCATTTATGAAATTTTTGGGGTAGTTGTTTCCAAATGTTTTACAAGCGGGATGTTGAGATTTATTTCCACCTTTATATTTATCCTTAACACTACTAGAATTAAATTCCAATTTATTTTTATTATTGATAGGTTACCCTATAGAAACTTTAATAACCATTTCAACTCACAGGGACCATTAAAAAAATATATTTATGACAGTCAAATTTATGGATCTCTTTATGCTTTCCTAGACTCAGTATAATCCCGCAAAATAAGTGGTAAACATTAAATATTGGGGAAATGACCAAGATAGTGGTGCATCAAGAATTTCTTGTGAATTTTCCTTGTATTTCTATATAGATTCATCAACATTTTTTAAGGGTATGTAAACCCTTTTCCAATATAAATTTGATACTGTGAGTAAATTATTTATTGAATTTTTTTTTGAATTCCTTCAAGACCATAACTCCAATATCTTACCTAGGCTCTGTATTATTGATCAATATCCATCATAATTAGCTTCCCCATCCATGTGAAGAACATTGAATTACATACTTATCATTATTAAATCATTGAAGGATGGGTATTATCTTTTAAATGTATTTGATCCATATTCCATGATTAAGGTATAAGATAATCCATTGAATGTTAGAGGCCTTTTTTCATAAACAGATATCAATTTTAGCTTCTCATTTCTTAGGGGGATTTGGGAAATACTTTTGATTATGGGGACCATTCATAACCCAAATAAACTAATATATAATCATCATAATGTACCCAATTCCTTCCCACACTGGGTTGGACAACTCATTCAGATAGTCATCACATTTCCCTTGACATTGGTTGTTTACTGGTTTCCTCTTATTTCAGTCCATTGGCTAGAATAAATGGACAATTGTGGATCCATTATTTTAAACTATTGAACAAAAAAATGAATCAAATAACATTATAGGGATAATTTATAAATGAAATTTATTCCTTAGATTATGAAATTCTAGGATTCAATCTATGTTATCCATTATCTTTTTCCTAACATAGAGACTTATGGGAATTATTGATCCCATGTTGTTGTTTTATTTCTAGATTTGGAGTTTACCAATGGATATCTCATGACAGTGTCATACTAGGTGTGAAACAAGTCCCATTTATTGAATCATATAATGATCAAGTCTAGTTCCATGAACCATTTCATTATTATTACCACTAGGTACATCTGTACTAGAGCCACATATACTTGTGTATCCAATAAAGGGATGTAATTTTTTTGGAATCCAGTTAGTGAATACATTACCAAAAGTTAGGGATGTTTTATTATGTTTGGTATTATCCCTAAGTCTTCCTCTAGGGTTTCGTAATCATAATCCCACAAATAAATAGTCTTTCCTTTGATTCCATCTATGTCAACCTTAGTCTCTATTACACATTAATTCAAATTATTACATTTGACAACCTATATTAAAACCAAGAAGAATAAAAATTCCAGTGTATTTGGGTAATCAGTATATTAAAATAAAACATCATAAATGTGGAACTTCAATAATATTTAAAACAAACATAACATGATCATAATTTTCCATTGTTCTTAATGATATATGGGAAAACCTTGGGACATATATAAGGAATGGGAGAGCTATAAATACTAAAAAGTTATTAAACGAATCATAACAAAAAGATGTTTTTAGTTTGTTAGAAAAATATAATTTCATTGGAACATAAATGGGAGGATAGTTATAAACATTAATAATGAGGAATCATAATTCATGGTTACATAAATGAAACCAGGGAAATGTGAAATTTTCTTTAAATAGTACATCATAAACATAGGTGAAATATAAATGAGAAGATATTATAACATGCAGGAAAAATTAAATTAATAGAATAGGTTCACTTTATAATCCCATACATGAAATATTTTGTGACTAAAACATTACCAAATTCATTGGAAGGATAGAAAAATCCACGCTCACCTGTTACTTTTTTATTATATACATGCATAACTGTGAAACATAGATCATACATCATAGAATAATGTTTCATCAAATTTAATACAGAAAATAGGGAATATGGTTTAAATACATGGAAGGAAGCATTATATTATGTATATTTTAACATATGCACATATCATTGAGTTTAAATGGGTACGGGTATACACTTCAAAAAATTTGTCATGAGAATTCATCGCAACATTTTGGCAGCAAAACAACTGTACTTAATATTTAGTAAAATAATATAATAAGATTAAAAGGGTTATATAATAATTTGGATATCAAAAGGACAATAATAGTGATTTATAAGAACATATTTAAAGATAGGAATTGGAAATTGAAATGCGTAAAATAGAAAATATGTTTGAATAAAGAGATGAAGGAGAGGACCCCTTACTAAATTTTGGTATAGTAATAGTTTAGGTAAATGGTATAATGGTAGAAGATAAATGATATATAATTATTTGAGAGTAAATATAATATTATAGAAATATTTATAAGGTGAGAAAAACATAAACAACTGAGATCAAATAGACTAAATAAAAAAATCATGGAATTGAAAAAAAGATGGAGGTCCCCTACCGTGAGATGGTGATTCTAAAAGCTAGGAGGAACTTCTTAAAAGACTGGGGGTACATTTGGAGGACTATAGAGAGGGTATTGTATAGTAAGTGAATTATAATATGTTTTGTGTGAATATTAATTATATCTTGGGTGGGTTTATATAGGAAAGGATAGGAATGATTTTAATTATTTCCCAAACTAATATTTTTTAGTCTATATAAAAAAACCAGAAAAAAACTTTCACTGACATTTTCCTATTTTTATTTGAAATAGGAGAATTTTTAATTATTATATAATGTAAATTTATGAACATAATAAAATACTATACTTGATGATATGGAAGAGAGTCATGTTTATTATGAATTCATTTTAAAAACACATAATATAATATAGGATTTGGAGGATTGATGAAGGACTTATAATATTAATAACTTAAACTAATAAATAAACCATTTTAATGGGGAAAAATATTTTCTCATTAAAATAATTTATTTAATTTATCACAAAAAATTTAAGACCTTATGCTGTTATAATAAACACCATATATTTATATCGAATTTAGTTTTTACCTGAAGATTCAAATGTTTCAGAAAATTATAAAATATTTACTATTGGATAATTTTTAAGTGATGATTCCAATGTTATATTTATTTTATCAAAAATTTCCAAAATATATGAATTTTAAATTTTAAAACATGAGTGGAAATTTATTGATAAATGTTTTTTTGATAATAACAGTTTACAGAAGCTTACAATAATTACATATTTCTTCAAAATATATATATATTCTCATTTATATTTAATAAATGTTATTTAGTTGTATAATTTAATTAATAAATCATTTTTTTATAATTAATGAATTGATTAAAAAGGAATATATTAACAGAAATTGAATATTACAAAAACATGAAACTTCTATTTTATCATATCAAAATCAATGTCATTTACTATGTAACTATAATAAAAAGTAAATATTTTAATTTTTATATACAATATACATATTCTAATCCTAATATCTTGATACATAGATATTTATTATAGAAGAAAATTCCATGAGGGGATGGTGTGTGATGATGATATTTTCATGCAGTAGTTAGTGTATTTCATTTGGGTCGTGATCTTGAGGAGCATAAAAATATCCTATAAACTATTTCATTATGCATTAGTTGTTGGATTCCAGATTGGGATTGGTCCAAGGAAAATCCCAGTGATTCCATCTCTCTCATCATCTCTAACAAATGGGCTCTGTAGGGTATAATATTATTGGTTGAGGCAATCCCTTCCTTTTTTGTTATCAATATGATTTATAAAGACCATATTTTAATACTTATCATATGGTAAATTTTCAATGGATATATTGTAAAAAATTATGATGATTAATAAATGTTTCTACCTAGAAAAAAGTGTTCTGATGGGGACTGAGTATTATATCCATTTTTATCTTAAAATGGAGGTTCCATAGTTAGGTGTTTCATATTGGGTTAACCAATTTAGTTTCGACCCGAAATGTGTTGGGACCGATGGGTGATTGCATGGGGTGAATATTTTGGGTAATCAGTCCACATTAGGTACAATGTCCACAGATGGTCTCCAATGGCTTTTTTTGTGGACTGAAAAACACCCAAAAACCCTCATATCCATGATTCTTGGACTTCCATTCCAATGGTAGGAGTTATTTGGATGATCTGGACAATGAAACTTAAGAACTAACATTGGAAGATAGTATTGGAACTAAGGACTATCTCACCCTTTTGGGGGGAACTATCACTTATTTGGTAATCTATTATATATATATATGCCTTTTTTATATGTTCATGAATCATTGGTTCATTCCCAATAATGTATCTATGAATTACCCCCATGTATGACCAATAATAAATGCATATGGATTGGGAATTATCTTTTTTTATATGAGGATCTCCATAAATGTTACCCTCTTGTAGATAGATTAGAAATTCCTCAGCCATTCACTAAGACAATGCTAGCCCATGACATGTGATGTGGTGATATGGAGTTTATCATCATCAATGGGGATAATAATTGTTTCAATGTTGGGATCGATCCTACAAGATTGGATTCCTACATATCCATGTTAGAGGAATCATAACAAACATAGTTCTATGTTTTATTACTAGACACATCACCATTTAAGGTTTTGTGTTAAGGATATGACCATGTAGTTTTACATCATGCAACAAGGACATAAGTGAATTGATATGAATATGTCAGTGTCGAGCTTGATCCTCATAGAGGTATCCAATCTATCCTAGATAATTGGAAATCAATGTCCACATAGTTCTTAATGACGAGGATTAAGCATGGAAGCTCCCCTTTAAAGGGGGAATGATTAGGGCTTATAATGAACAGGAGGCCCAAGATTTGGATCCATTCAGATGTTAGGATATTCACAAGTCTCTAAGCCTACATGACTTATAATCAGTGTGTGTGAAGAAAGAATAGGTAGTGGTTCTAAAGATCACACTTCCCACATTGTCTATTGATAGATGGTACTGGAGCCCAAAGGGGGAGAGATAGAGGCTGTTGAGTGTACCAATTTTCTACTTTGATTTCATACCTAGTATAATCATGTTTGGTGATCTATTTGAATACGTCTTAGGATAGGAAATATAGGAATAAGGGTGACACCTACTAAATGAAATTCTACACGATTACCTTAGTGGGAGTGCACTGACATTGGTTAATAAGAAATAGAGATAAATTTCAACACTGGCCCTCATCAAAGGGTATGGCTAGCGGTACCCCTTAATTCCAAGAATATGGAGATAAATATGAGAATCCCATGGTCAGAACCCTCATTATCATGGGAATGTAAAATTTGGGACATTTTGGGGTTCCTCCTTATCGCTTGGATTTCCCACATGACTCCTCCTACCATAGTTATGTAATCTTAGAAGGGTTGTATGACGTACTCAATGGTCTCATCATATGAGACCAATGGCTTGGGAATAGGTCTAGTCCTGACACCATTGGACTGGTTTGTGGAGGAAAAATGGATGATGTGATAGAAACGAATAGAAATGATTGGAGCTGGAGGGTGGAAAATCCAATGATACATCATTCGATGTAGTATTTCCTTATGTGGGATGGGTTCTCTTCCTCATATCATGTTTACATTGTGGTGAGGGAGACAAATTCATACTATTGTGTTATACAGACTGGGTTTGGTCTACATAATAATTTCTACATGGCATTGAGTTCCATCAACGTAGAAATTTGTTATGAGGTGTTGGGTTCTAACCCTGTAGCAATGTTCTACAAGGTGAATTGTACTCTCTACGTATCCATATACAATGGGGAATAAGGTTCCATCCACGTAACAATGTGGTACACTGATAGGGGATCCATCGGTGTAGTGATGTGCCATGTGGTATGACTGGTTGAATAAGGGGCCTCGATTTTGTGACTTGTGGGAGATTCACCCCTGATGGGCGCTGGTTTCATGGTGAACCAATTAAAATAGTTTTCTGTCACTAATTTCTATGAAATGGGTTTTTACCTTCAAGGAGTCATCGAAAAGGTCCTTATTTCGTGGTTCTCTCCTCTTCTCCAACTTTTTTGATTGATCTCTCCAAAAGATTCTTCCCATTCAGTCCTCCCATTGGGGTCTTTTTATAGAGTGGTAGAGGTACTAGGTTTCAAGTCCATGAGTGTTCTTGGTGGAAGCCCATGGAAGAAAGATAGGCCATGGATGAAATGGTTAGTGGGGACATAAGGTTATCGTTCAAAGCAATGATAATTTCTGATTTGGTCCCAAAAATGATTTCATTTTATTCAGAGGAAGCCATCAATTTTTCCATTCCCATGAACCATTTGAGTTTGTAGGGGTCGCTATATGTAGGGAGGATTTATCCACCTAATTCATTTAAATAATTATGTTTGTAGGGACTACCACTACCATCTTCTTTCCATGAACGGATTACATTATGGGAACCTTTATGAAGTGGGATGCTATGCGGAGTAGCAGTCCAGGAAGAGTTATGCTTCACATACCCTACCCCTTTAATCATTTTCGTCAATATTCTTGAGGATTTAATTTGTATACCTTTTTGAGTTCGATTTAATTTTCTTCATCTTGAATGCAGAATTATCTAGACCCATAAAATTCCCTCCATTGGAATGGGTTCTGATCGGGATAAAGAGGAGGCTATTATGATGTAGAAGAAACCCCTATTTGAGTGACATATCAAATAATTCTCTAATTTTTCCTAAACCATGTCACTCACCAAGCATAATTTTATACTTTTTAGGGTTTCATGGGAAACCCATCAAATGGTAGGAATTTTTCTCTAATACCCTAATTTTTTTCCGAAACCCAATTTGATGTGGGCATAAAGGGTATAACTTGAATTTTTCTTAGGCCTCCCATTGATTTTTTTGTGACTTATCATGCTTTTTGTCTCTTGTGTGTTTTTGATTTCTCAACTTTTTTCCTAAACCCTGGAAATAATTGGTATAACGATCTGGTACTCGACCTTTGTCGAGGGTGACCTTTATAGTCTTTCATACTGGTGAGTTTTGTGTCTATTTTCATGGAATGATTAGAGTCTTACACACCATACTATCATTACGTATGTTTTCATTCAAACATCATTGACCATGAATTACTAGAAAAGGGCCCCAAAATAGGGTATGATAATTGTTAATGTCCCCACATATTTAATACACACATGAAGGATTTTCTTGAAACCCATTTTTGATTTAATTATGTGATACATTAAATGGGGTGTTAGAGACATTGATGCACACAAATATAGGAAAATACTTTCCTGGATAACAATTTATATCTCATTGATAATCCATTTTTATTGGAAAGTTATACAGATTTTCTGGAACATTTGGTGCGTAGTTAGAAATAGCTATAATCAGGACACTGACCTTCCACTTCCAATGTCCACGTAAATTAATGGAAATTTGGATATCTGAAGACAACTAGGTGTGTATTTTCAAAAGGATTGGTGTATGAAAATTATGAGGGAAGTTTTATCAATTGTGAAAAAATAAGATACCACTTCTACACATCTTTGGCTTGTGTAAAAGAGGGTTGAATCATGGTGATGTTTAAGATCGTGCAACTAGGAAATTTGAGAATTATGATTTAAAGCCATTATTCACTAACCAAGGGGTAAAAATGTACATTTTTATGGAAATTTGATAGGGAATGTTCTATCATTTTTAGGAATGAGAGTATGGGGATGAGGTAAACCATAACTCGGGGGGTTTTGGAATCAATATAAGAGGGTGGGGAATAAAATTCATAGGGGTTTATGGAGGTAGGATAGAGCCTCTCCTGTGGAAGCATTTTAAATTGGTTGAAATTCCTTTATTGGGGGAAACATATTCAGAGCCACTAGGGAAATTTGTGCATAGTCAAATAAATGATTCTTTAGGACACTGACCTTCCATCCCTGGTGTCCATGAATGGTTATGGGGATTCACAACTCTCCGGACACTGAGTGTGGTTTAATGGAAGTGGGTTCCTGAACATGAAAGGTGAATTTCAAAATGAAATTTCTTAGGAATAGGCAGAGACATTTTCCCCATGTAGATATGAAGAGGTTCTATGTGTTAGTCTGACCCAAGCATAGGGTAAAAGTGGAAAATTTGGTTTCATGGATGGACCTGAGTTATGAGATTCGTGTCTCACCACCTA
This sequence comes from Viscum album, assembly GCA_963277665.1. Classification (NCBI taxonomy): domain Eukaryota; kingdom Viridiplantae; phylum Streptophyta; class Magnoliopsida; order Santalales; family Viscaceae; genus Viscum; species Viscum album. Next base: position 874,767,388 of record OY728160.1, on the reverse strand, counting down.
TCCTATTTGGGCATGAATCATGTTAGAATTATTTCTTTTAAAGTTTCTCCTTATGTGGATTTGGTCCAAACATGTAACGCCCCGACCATAGTTACCCAGAGTCGGTGCATTATTACATAACATTGGCATGATCACAAGGAAATCATGTCTCGAAAGACCGACCAGTTTAGTATAATTGGAAACAAGATTCATACATATGATTAACTTTACATCTTGAAGAGAAATACTATACAAATATATTTCATTAGGAACATCCAAGCCTCCTAGATTATGCCTGCAGGTCACTCATAACTAACTTCTTCATATCCTGGGAAAAATAAAACATTAAAATGGGTGAGCTCAAACGCTCAGTAAGGGTAAGTAATACAACGGAAAATGACATAAACATTAAGCATGGTAAATAATTGAAACCTCATGCCTTTTCCAATAATAAACATGAATACTTTTATGGAAAAAAATGGGATGAGTAAATAATGCCATAATAAAACATAATCATGGGTATTCTACTAGTCTAATTACCAGATGAACCATCAATATTATTTCCATAATGAGGGAATGTATATTGCCGGACATTCTGAAATATTTTGTCAAGGCCTTGACCAAGACGTCTAAAAATTATTAGGGCCTCGGCCAAAACCATAAATCAAATTGGGTACGTGAATCGGCCAATTCCACATCTAGTTGTCTCATGAGACCTACCGATGCATCGAGGAGCTAGAGCGGGCTCCACCCATCACTTACTAAGTCCAATACATTCCTCATATGAAAAGGTTTAGACATCTCATAAACATTCATATTAAAATTAGAATACAAAATGCCAATACTTTAACCATAAACCATGAATGGTATAAAAATAGCACATCCACTGTCAAACAAATCACAAAAACTTCATTACAATTTAAAAGTTTTGTATCATAATAAATCAACTTCAAATAAACTTAAAATCCATCAAAGGATGTTGACATAAATGAAATCAAAACTATTTGAGAGAAATATCTATTTTTTGAAATCATTTAAAGGAAACATAATTATAAAATAAAAAAACTTACTTTGAAAATATCCTTATATGCTTGTAAGGGAAGCTTTGATGATGTTATAACGGCTGAAAATAACCACACCCGCCGTATAAGTTAAAAAAACATTCTTACCTTAAATTTGTTGAAAAAGTCAAAAAGTACCTTGTTTGGAAAATGACGGAAAGATTCCTTTCAAAACACATAAGGGTATAAATTACTTAACGCATTTTCTAGTAAATATTAAAAATGTTTTGAAATATATTTTTAAGAAACATGGATGTGGATGATAAAGAGGTCCCAGTAGATAATTTCGTATAAACAACCTTGGATAATGAAGAGAATGTGAAATAAACCCTTACCTTGTACATTTCTTAGTCAATGGTATGTTAACCTCCTGTATAATAGTTAAAACATTGTTATTAAATTATACAAGAACCATATACATAATTATGATATCATATATGATCTTCTAACAATTCCTTGTTAATAATATTTTAGTATTATCGTCGTTTTGGGTGTTAACTTACTCATTTTATTTTATATGTTTTGTTACATAAGTCATGTTTGTCAGGGATAGGTTGTATCTTACTCATATCCATAATGATATAATGTTCTTGAACAATACTTTTAATCATCAAATGATAATTATTCTTGAATGGATATGATGGGGAATAAATCTCATCGTGTTCGTGGAGATGGTAGTCCGTACGTACGCACGAGCGACAATATTATTCTTTTGATATTAAATTAATATAAACTTTTATGGTGTATAATATATACCAAATCATTATAATGTTATATTTATTATTTACATGAATTACACATCATTATTATAACCATTCAAATAATAATGTTTTGAATAACAATTACACCACGACGTGGAGACGGTAAGTCGTATGTACGCACATATGGTGACATTTCATTCAAAGGATGGATAGAATAAAGAATATGGTTGTACCATATTTATAATAAAATATCAGTATATATAAGATACTAGAGTTAATATTATATAATTGTAATAACAAAGAAAGCAGAAGTTGAAGAAGAAAGGATCTTGAAAAAGGGTGTTGAAAACATTACATCTTCTTTGGGTTCTTCCTTTTGATTTGATCAAAAGGGAACCATAGGATGGATTTCTGATAAAACTAAGGCCTCTAGGTTGAAGTGAGGGAATTTGAGAGAGTATTTGGGCAGGTTTTGGCCGATCCAAAAGGCTTTGATTGTGTGAATTAGTGATAAGGGGGATTTACCTTTTATAAGAGGGGTGAGGGGCACCTTTTGAAAAGCTAGAAATATTATATTATAATAAATTCATATTAAGTTTCTAATGGATCCAAAGTGGATTATTTAAAGTTTAAGGTGGGGATAGGTATAAAAACACTCAACCAATAGATTTTAGATAGGTTTTGGTCATTATATTAACCTTATCTTTTAGTTTAAACTCTTAGTTAATTAGATTGGCATTTACCATGTCACTTTTTATTTTTATATTATATAGTTAATAAACTTACCATATACATCCATGAGACCCCCAAGTGGTCCATTAATGATAAAACTATCATGATATAAGTCTATTGGCCTATCCTTAGGTTTTTATGAATTTAATATCAATTAATAATATAATATATTGGTTTAAAAACTCTTTTATGTCAATTTTGACACTATTCAATAATTTATTTTCTTTAAAGTATTAAAAACGTTATTAATTAGAAAAAAATTCATTAAAGTAATAATAACTTGTCATATTAACCAATAAAATTCTTGGATTTCTTCAAAACATTCAAATTATATTTATTTTAACATTTATAATACCAATTATTTGATTCTTTCATTAATAAAGAAAAATACAGCATCATTATTGTGTCATAAATAAATTTAATTATTAAATGTATAAAATTTATAAATAAAATACCATTATGTAGGAAATATTTTTATATTTATAAATAATATTTATTGTCGAATATCCAACATATATAACCATGTGTAAAAATTGTTTTTCTAAAAGATATATGCTTATGTCATTTTTGTATTTATTTTAACTTAATTTATATAAAGTGTCCTTATAACATAAAAGTGGCTCAATGGGGTCCCAAAATCGACCATATGATGACCATGGTCGGACATGTATCAACCAATAAGGGTAGGACACATTTTATGGTAATTCATTTTTATTATAATATTATTTTTTACCCTTATTTAACGGATTTACCATTTAACGATGGTAAATAAAATATTTACCGAAGTAATTATTCAAAATGTCTAAAAATAAAAGTTACCTATATACACAATCTGGACATCCTGATTCCAAATATGGAATCCATTTTTCTGAATTAAAAACACAGAAGTGGCAGAAATTAATTTTAAATTAATTCTCATCGTTAAAACAAAAGCTTGCTTTTAAGAGATAATAACTATCAAAAGATTGAAACTTGTATATGTTCGGTTTAATTGTGAAACTATGTCCAATAACCAAAATCATATTAAATGGTAAAAATATATTCTAAATATACTTTAAAACTACTAAAATTCATAATTTATCATTGTTAATTATTTCGATTAAAAATGTTGTTTTTAATTAAAATTTAGTAATTTTCACTATTCATCAAAATATAAAAGTTATCCGAAAAATACTAAAATTTCACCCTACGTTAATTTTGATATTTATAATCCAAAAATGAAGTCCATTTTGAAAGAAAAAATTTATAAAAATTCAAAAAGTGGGTTTTACTATTCATAACGGCTACTTTGATTGGTCGCAGTGTGTTAGAATCTCGAAGTTGTGTACAACACACGCTACTGTATTATTAAAAGAGAATCGTACCGTGGAAGCTTGGGGTGTTACATTCTCCCCTACTTCAAATAATTTCATCCTCGAAATTTCTAGAATACTACCACCTCAAAAGACTCTGGTGGTTCTTCATCATAAGTTCCTCGGGTTCCCACGTTGCCTCTTCCATATTTTGGATTCTCCATAGAACTTTTACTAGATGAGATTTCCGGTTTCTCAGAAACTGTTCTCTTGTATCAAGAATCCTGACGAGATCTTCACAATAAGATAGATCGGGTTCCGGTTCTAATTCCTCGTAATTGAGTACATGCGTTGGTCCAGGCATGTATTTTCTCAAAAGTGATACGTGGAACACATCGTGAACTTTGGAGAGACTTGGCGGAATTTCCAAACAGTAAGCTACAACCCCAATTCGTTCTATAATTTCAAAAGGTCCTATGGACCATGGACACAATTTACCTTTCTTGTCGAAACGTATAACTCCCTTCCATAGAGATACCTTCAAGAAAACATGATCTCCTACCTGAAATTCCAAATCCTTCCTTTGGTTGTTAGCATAGCTCTTCTGCCTACTTTGAGCTACTTTGATGTGGTTTTGGATTAACATCACCTTCTCCATCGTTTCCTCCACCAGTTCTGGGCCTACAAGTTTTCTTTCACCAACGACATCCCAACAGGTTGGTGTGCGACATCTCTTTCCGTATAATGCTTCATTTGGTTCCATTTGAATGCTTGAATGGAAGCTTGTTATTGGAAAATTGTAACAGAGGTAAATATTGAACCCACATACCCTGAAAGTCAAGTGAGAAAGATATCAACATGTCATCTAAGGTTTGAATAGTCCGTTCAGATTGTCCATCTGTTTGAGGGTGGTATGCAGTGCTCAAATGAAGTTCAGTATCCAAGGCCTTATAAAGACTCTTTCAGAATCACGAAGTAAAACGGGGATCTTGATCCAAAACAATCGATAGGGGTACTCCATGAAGTCTCAAAACTTCATTAATATATAGTCTTTCTAGATGTTCAAGTGGTAAATCTTCCCTTATAGCACGAAAATGTGCTGACTTGGTAAGACGATCAATAATTACCCATATTGCGTCATTCCTTCTAGGAGTCATTGGTAGTCCCATGACAAAGTCCATAGTGATATTATCCCATTTCCACTCAGGTATCGGAAGAGGATACATGACTCCTCCAGGCCGTTGCCTTCCAGCTTACACTTGTTGACAAACCATACAACTTGACACAAAATCAGCAATCTCCCTCTTCTTGTTATCCCACCAAAAATGTTCCTTTAAATCTCTATACATTTTGGTGCTCCCAGGGTGTATAGAGAAATTAGAAATATGAGCATCATCTAACAATTCTCTTTTTAAATCAGGTATATCGGGAACACAAAGTCTCCTCCCAAATATGAAAATTCCATCTTTATACACAATGTCACTCAATCTTCCATCATTCACAGCTTTAATATTCTTTTTAAACTCTTCATCATCATCTTGAGAACTCTTTATCCTTTCTAGTAAATATGTTTTGGAAACCATTTGAAAAAGTATCGATGTTTCACCTTCCATGGTTATTCCCATATCCATCTTTACTAGATTCGTGTATATAGGATCCTTTTCAACTCTCATCTTGTTTGAAACTCCATGATCCTTTCTGCTCAAAGCATCTTCCACCTTATTTTCCTTCCTCGAGGGGTAGTGTATCGTACAATCATAATCATTGAGTAGTTCAAGACATCTCCTTTGCCTCATGTTGAGTTCTTTCTATGAGAAAATATACTTAAAACTCTTCTGATCAGTATAAATCTCACATTTTTCACCATTGAGATAGTGTCTCCAAATCTTCAGAGCAAATATTACAGAAGCTAACTCAAGATCATGAGTAGGATAGTTTTTCTCATGAATTTTTATCTTTTGTGATGCATAGGCAAAAACTCTATCATTTTGCATAAATACACAACCAAGTCCTTTCTTCGATGCATCACTATAAATAACAAACCTGTCATTTCCCGATGGTAGAGTCAAAATAGGATCATTGACTAATCTTCTCTTCAGTTATTCAAAACATTCTTCACACACTTTTTTCCAAACAAATTTAACCCCTTTACGTGTGAGCTTCATTAATGGGTTAGCCAATCAGGCAATGTTCTGGACGAAACGTCGATAATAACCAGCTAAACCAATAAAAATGCGTACCTCAGTTATAATCGCAGGTGCTGGCCATTCATCGATTACCTTGGTCTTAGAAGGATCAATAGAGATTCCATCATTAGAGACAATATGGCCAAGAAAAGAAATCTCCTGAAACCAGAATTCAAACTTGCTAAACATCCAATATAATTCATGTATTCTCAGAGTTTTCAGGATAATGCGCAAGTTATTTTCATTATCTTCATATCATTTTTAGTATACAAAAATATCATCAATAAATACCACCAAAAAATCATCGATATATTCCTTGAAAACTGTAGTCATTAGATCCATGAATATAGAGGGAGCATTAGTCAGCCCAAAAAGCATTACTGTAAACTTGTAATGCCCGTACCTAGTTCGAAGTGCTGTCTTCGGAATTTCTTCCTTCTTCACACACAATTGATGGTATCCAGATCAAAGGCCAATCTTTGAAAAGTATTGAGCTCCATGCAGTTGGTCAAATAAATCATCAATGCGAGGTAGGGGATACTTTTTATTTATTGTTATAGCATTGATCTCGCTGTAGTCGATACATAACCTCATTAATCCATCTTTTTTTAACAAAAAGAACAGGGGATCCCCATGGAGAAACACTAGGGTGAATAAATACCTTATTACTCAATTCCTCTAGTTTTTTCCATAGTTCCACTAATTATAAAGTGGCCATTATATAAGGGGTCTTTGATATAGGCCTTGATACCGGAATTAAATCAATGGAAAACTCAACTTCTCGTTCGAGAGGATGTCCTGGTAAATCTTCTATAAACACATCTACATATTCATTCACAATAGGTACATACTCTATTTTAAAATTCCTTTCCTCACCCATAGTTATTTCATTCTCTTCCTCCCTGATAATTGAATTTAGCTGAGCTACTGGGGGTGGATCTAGATAAGAATTAGGTGGTGATGATTCTGCTCTAAAGATAAGGTGTTCCTTATCATCATCATAAATAATAATAACCTCCTTCTTCTTACAATAAATCTTCACATCATGGTCCGAAAGCCAATCCATACCAAGGATTGTATCAAATTGAATCATAGGTATGACGATGAGATCAGAAGATAAATAACATTTATGTTCTCTAATGGGGACTGATTTACAAAACTTCGAGGCAATGATACTTCCATTAGGAGTTTTAACTGGCAACTCCCTCGTTAAATCAAATTGGAAATATCTAATTTTTATAGAAAACTGGGAAGATATGAAACAATGTGATGATCCATAATCAAATAATTCATTTTCTAAAATTGAGGAAACCATTAAATTACCTTCCACTACGTCTTTCGGGGCTTCAACCTCAGCAGTAGTGATTGCATAAGCTTATACTTGATCCCTTGGCCTTTTCTGAGGTAAGTTTCCTTGACTCTTAGGGAACTCATTTACATAATGTCCCATCTCCCTACAATTGTAGCATTGAACATCGGTAGCATATTTATTTCCTTTACAATCACCAGCTCGATAGCCCTTATGTCCACATTTGTAGCACACTCCTTTTCCTTTTAGACAGGCACCAGGGTGTTTCCTTCCGTAATTGTCACAGGTTGGAAATTCAATTCTTCCCTTCTTCCCTGTTTCCTTATTTCCTTTCACAGAGTTCTCTGTAGATCTCTTCTTCTCTTCATTGATTTAATGTCAAAAGACTTAGAGAACTCCTTTTCTGTCTTGATAGAACATGAGAGAATATCTTCGTACGATGAGAAGGACTGTGAAACTAATGCTCGATGAAGAAATGGTTTTAACCCATCAAAGAAATGATCAATCTTACTTCTTGGGTTATGTATATAATCTGCATCATACCTCGCTAACCTCATAACATTAGCCTCATACTTTGCGACATTCTCATCCTCCTTTTGCCTCAGACTCAGAAATTGCCATTCCATATCTGCTCGATGGTCACGAGGAAATTATGTTTTTACGAAAATCTCTTTGAACTCCCTTCATTCAATATTTGATAATTCATCATCTTCCTTTGTATTTTGAATCAAGGACCACCATTGGTCAGCATCTCCAGTGAGGTGGTAAACTGCCATGACAACTTTTTCCCTTTCTCTACTCCCCAAATCATGGAATATTTTCTCTATGGAGTTTATCCATTGCTCATACACTAATGCATTTGTACTCCCATTGAATTTCGTTGGTTTTGCCTCATAAAACGATCTAACATTGATCCTCCACGCCGTGGATCAGGGTGCTCCATACGGGTAAGGTTATTATTCAAAACCTAAGTGAGTTGTCCCAGTATGGTGATTAGCTGATCAGGACCTTTTGCATCACCAGCTCCACTATAATTATCTTGAGTAGTAGGGTAATCCCTACCTAGAGTTCATGTATTGATACAGTTTCCGTTTCTTCCACTAGGAACCATTTCTAAACAATGGCATAAACTATATTAGTTTATGAATCGAAATATATAATTCTAAACATCTAAAATACTCAACATAAATTCAAAAGGTTATAGATATAATCCATAATCATAAAAAAATGTTTTCTTTGAGGAAGTATATACTCATAACCCTTCATAATGGTTTATAAAAAAATGAGAATTATCCTAAGCATATCCCCCGGGAGTGTCGTAACCAAGAGTGCAGCAAGGCCCGTTGTCATGCACAAGTTCCCGTTTGAGTCTAGCTCAAAGCGGTGTTTTTGGGTTTTACCCCTTGGTACATCTATGCCAGAGCCGCCTCTACCTGCTCTTATCAAGATAGGGATGTATTGCTTGGAAAACTCAGAAAATCTCTACAATACCAAAATTCTACGATGTTCTTCTATACTATTTCTCAAAGTCTATCTTAGGGCTATGCATTCTAATTAGAGTTTATATAAATCTAGTTTCCAAGGTTTGTACTAAACTTACTTTAATACCAACTGTAATTCCATAACACTAGTTACCCAGAGTCGGTGCTTTATTACATAACATTGGCATGATCACATGGAAATCATGTCTCGAAAGATAGACCAGTTTAGTATTATTGGACACAAGATTCATACATATGTTCAACTTTACATCTTGAAGAGAAATATAACACAAATATATTTCATTAGGATCATCCCAGACTCCTAGATTATGCCTGCAGGTCACTCATAACTAACTTCTTCATATCCTGGAAAAAATAAAACATTGAAAGGGGTGAGATCAAATGCTTAGTAAGGGAATGTAATACAGCAGAAAATGACATAAATATTAGGCATGGAAAGTAATTGAAACCTCATGCCTTTACCAATAATAAACATGAATACTTTTATGGAAACAAAATGAGCTGAGTAAGTAATGCCATAATAAAACATAATCATGGGTATTCTACTAGAAGAATTACCACATGAACTATGAATATTATTTCCATAATGAGGGAATGTATAATGCCGTACATTCTGAAATATTTTTTCAAGGCCTCAGCCAAGACATCTTAAAATGATTAAGGCCTCGACCAAAACGATAAATAAAATTGGGAAAGGGCCTCGGAAAATTCCATGTCTAGTTGTCTCCTGAGACCTACCGATGCATCGAAGTGCTATACCGAGCTCCACCCGTCACTTACTAAGTCCAATACATTCATCATATGAAAAGGTTTAAACATATCATAAAAATTCATATTAAAACTAGAATACGAAATGTCAATACTTTAACCATAAACCATGAATGGTATAAAAATAGAATATCCAAATTCAAACATATCAGAAAAACATCATTATAATATGGAAGTTTTTTATCATAATAAATCAACTTCAAATAAACTTAAAATCCATCAAAGGATGTTGACATAGATGAAATCAAAACTATTTGAGAGAAATATATCTTTTTTGAAATCATTTAAAGGTCACATAATTATAAAATAAAAAAATTTACTTTCAAAATATCCTTATAAGTTTGTAAGGGAAGCTTTGATAATGTTATAACGGCAGAAAATAGCTGCACCCACCGTATAAGTTAAAAAAACATTCTTACCTTAAATTTGTCGAAAAGGTTAAAAAGTACCTTGTTTGGAAAACGACAGAAATATTACATTCAAAACACATAAGGGTATAAAGGAAATTAACTCATTGTCTAGTCAATAGTAAAAATGTTTTGAAATATATTTTTAAGAAACATGGATGTGGATGATAAAGAGGTCCCAGTAGATAATTTCGTATAAACAACCTCGGATAATGAAGAGATTGTGAAATAAACCCTTACCTTGTACTTTTCCTTAACCGATGGTATGCTAACCTCCTGTATAATAGTTAAAACATTTTTATTAAATTATACAAGAACCATATACATAATTATGATATTCTAATAATGCTTTGTTAATAATATTTTAGTATTATCGTCGTTTTGGGTGTTAACTTACTCATTTTCTTTTATATGTTTTGTTACATAAGTTGTGTTTGTTATGGATAGGTTGTATCTTACTCATATCCAGAATGATATAAAGTTCTAAAAAATTAATATTAATCATCAAATGAGAATAATTCTTGAATGGATATGATGGTGAATGAATCTCATCTCGTTCGTGGAGACGGTAGTCCGTACGTACGCACGAGTGACAATATTTTTATTTTGATATTAAAATAACATAAAATTTGATGCTATATCATATATAAAAAATCATTATCATGTTATATTTATTATTTACATGAATTACACATCATTATTATACCCATACAAATACTAATGTTTTGAATAGCAATTACACCACGACGTGGAGACAGAATGTCGTACGTACGCACATATGGTGACATGTCATTCAAAGGATGGATAGAATAATGAATATGGTTGTACCATATTTATAATAACATCTCATTATATATAAGATACTGGAGTTATTATTTTAGAATGGGAATAACAAATAAAGAAGAAGTTGAAGAAGAAAGGATCTTGAATAAGGGTGGTGAAAACATTACCTCTTCTTTGGGTTCTTCCTATTGATTTGATCAAAAGGGCTCCTTAGTATAAATTTATGATCAAACTAAGGCCAATAGGTTGATTTGATTTAAGTTTAGAGAGTATTTGGGTAGTGTGTGGCCGAACCAAAATGATTTTAATGTCTGAATTAGTGATAAGGTGGAGTGCCCTTTTATAAGAGGGGTTAGGGGCACTTTAGGAAAAGTTAGAAATATTATTTTATAATAAATTCATATTCGGTTTCTAATGGATAAAAAGTTGATTATTTAAAGGTTATGGTGGGGATAGGTAGAAAACCACTCAAAAAATATATTTTAGAGAGGTTTTGGTCATTATATTAACCTTATCTTTTAGTTTAAACTCCTAGTTAATTAGATTGACATTTACCATGTCACTTTGTATTTTTATATTATATAGTTAATAAATTTACCATATACATCCAAGATACCCCCAAGTGATCCATTAATGATACACCTATCATGATAAAATTCTCTTGGCCTAACATTATATTTTTAGTAATTTAATATCAATTAATAATATAATATTTGTTTTAAAATCTCTTTTTTGTCAATTTTAACACTATTAAATAATTGATTTTTGTTAAAGTCTTAACAACTTTATTAATTATAAAAAAACTCATTTAATAAATAATAACATGTATTCATAACAAAAAAAATTCGTGTATGTCTTCAAAACTTTCAAATTATATTTATTTTAACATTTATAATAACAATTATTTGATTCTTTCATTAATAAGGAAAATAATGCATCATTATTGTGTCATAAATTAATTTAATTAATAAATGTCTAAAAATTATAAACAAAATTACACAATGTAGGAAATCTTTTTATATTTCTAATGAATATTTATAGTCGAAAATACAACATATATAACCCTATGTAAAAATTGGTTTTCTAAAAGATATATGCTTATGTCATTTTTGTATTTATTTTAACTTAATTTATATAAAGTGTCCTTATCACCTACAAGTGGCTCCATGGGGTCCCAAGATCGACCCCACTATGACCATGGTCGTAAATATGTCATCAAATAAGGTTAGGACATGTTTTAAGGTAATTTTTTATTAATATAATATTATTTGTTTACCCTTATTTACCAGATTTACCCTTTAACCATGGTAAATAAAATATTTACCGAAGTAATTATTTAAAATGTCTAAAACTAAAAGTTAAATTTTTACACAATTTGGACATCATGATTCCAAATATGGTATCAATTTTTCCATATTCAAAACACATAAGTGGAAGAAATTAATTTAAAATTAATTCTCGTCGTTAAAACAAAAAGCGTGTTTTTAAGAGATAATAACTATCCAAAGATTGACACTTGTTTATGTCCGGTTTAATTATGAAATTATGTCCAATGACCAATATTTTATTAAATGGTAAAAATATATTCTAAATATACTTTAAAAACACTCAAATTAATAATTTATCACTGATAATTATTTCGATTAAAAAAGTTGTTTTTAATTAAAATTTAGTAATTTTCACTATTCATCCAAATATAAAAGTTATCCAAAAAGTACCAAAATTTCATCCAAGGATAATTTCGATATTCTAAATCCAAAAATAAAGTCCATTTTGAGAGATAAAATTTATAAAATTTCAAAAAGTGGGTATTACTATTCATAACAGCTACTTTGATTGGTCGTAGTGTGTTAGAATCTCAAAGTTGCGTACAACACATGCTACTGTATTATTAAAAGAGAATCATATCGTGGAATTTTGGGGTGTTACAAATCATATTAGTGGGATATTTTTTTATTTTATGTGATCTCACTAATTTTTCAGGGCTCATATCAAAATTTTCCTATGCGGATTTATTTTATACATAGCAACATGGGGAATATCCCTTACTTTGTGAGAAAATTTCCAATGATGGTTTGATCAGTACATCAAGAGGTGGTATTTGAAATCATTGATGCAGATGGGTGAATAGGTGAACACTACGTATCAACCATCAATAAGTATTAATATCATATGATCAAGAAATTGATTTGGAATCCCTAATTAATAGGAGAGTAACCATGCCTGATTGTCCTAACATGACAAAAACGCGACGGGGGGGGGGGGGGGGGGGAGTGAAAAATATGGTTTTAGGAATTTTCTAATCGAGGGGAATCATGTGGGTCTTGGAATCCATCAAGAATATGATGGTAGAAAAATCCTCCCTTGTGGATGAATTTTACATAAGTTGACATGCCTTTTTTGGTGCATATCTTATGCAGAGAAACTATGGCATATTGTGCATAGTCAAACAAAGGTTTCCTCGGAATATGACCTTAAATAATCAACATGAATAGAGTTTTAGGATGAGAAGTGGTTTCCCGAAGCATGGAGATTGATAAATTGAAATGGTGTGTCTAGAAATACTGGAAACATTCAGGATATGTTGACAGATGGATATGAGACATTCCTATATAGATCTGACTCGTACATAGGGTGGGGCATTTTTATTTCATTAATGGAGATGGACCCGGGATTGGAGAGATGGATGACCTGAAATTATAAATGTTTCATGGATTGATAATATGCACTAGGGTATGTGCATTGTTTTCATTACCATAGTTCCTTTGGGAATCCCCTACCGCAGTCCCTAAATCCACATTAGATTGGCTCAGGGTGAGAAATAAAGGACTACAAAGGGTTCCCCCATCTCCTAGGGATAAAATAATCTTGGGAAGGATCATTTGTTATTTTATGTTGGTATAATATGATAAACAACATGGGTGTCACTATGTATCCTTCTTGGGAAGTAATCAAGCCAGACGTAGTTCTATTACATGAAAAGGTAGATGAACAATGCCGGAGGCAATGTCCTCTCGGGTTGGGAACACCATTGTGTTATATCATTTAATTTAGTAAAACAAATAAAATTTAATCATGTAGTTTAACATAATATGATTAGGACAATATCTATTTACATTAGAATATTCTTGAAAGGATGTATATGAACCATTGTGAAATAGGGGAAATGTGCATATTCTTGAAATGGTCCAGAAAATAGAGCATGTTTTGGAGTCCCATACTATGACTAGGTTTTCAAGTAGGGGAGGGAACATTTTTCCTTTCCTCCATGAATCCAATCAGGTAATAGGATCTAGGCATCATAACGTCTTCTTATTGTGTAGTAAATAGGCTATACATAGTTTCTGATGTTATTTAAGTTGGTCTGTCCCATACATAGGGAAGGGCATTGTTTTTTTTCTTATGGGAGGTGTCTTGACCCGGATGAATGTTTAGGTGTCACTATGTATCGTTCATGGGATAGAGGAAACCCTTACATAATTATATGACACGGTAAGTTAGGTTACCAATTCTATAAGTAATGTTCCCTCAGGTGAGAAAATTGTGATGTTGTGTAGCTTAATTTATTAATCAAGTAGTTTTTTTATGTAGTTAAACCTCATGCGGTAAGGACATTGACAAGAAAGTTTTATGTCTAGTAATGGGGATTATTTTTCATTGAAGTCATGAGTACGTGGAGGCAAAGAAGGCCCGAATATTTTGGCATAATATGGATGTGAAGAGGTCAGATGGTGGAAACCATTGTTCTGGGGTTCTTGTATTGGTAGAAATTGTACAGGGATGGGAAGGAATTGAGTGTACAGATGTAGGAAAAGTATATCATGGGGTTTAATTTTTCTTTGGTTTATAGGAATTTTTTCTGGTCAACTTATGCAGAGCCACTATGTCATTTTGTCCATAGTCAAACAAAGGATTCCTTAGGACACTAACCTTCCATTTCATATGGCCATAGAGGTTTATAATGATAAAATATTTCCGAAGCATGGAGTTTGATAAATGGAAGGTGTGTATCTTCACATGCATGAAATGACTAGGACATTATTGGTCATGAGGTATGGAATTCCCTTAATAGATTTTATCCGTATGTAGGGGATGAATTATTCTTTACTAGATCCTGACTGTCTAGATCTATAGTCTATAAATTGCTACAAAGATTTTCATTTGTGCTTAGGGGATATGGGTATTTTAATTTCATTAATTTATTGAAAATGTGGCCTGGTTTGGAGATATGGGTGTGAAAATACCTATTCATGTGTGGCCCATATGTAAGGAGGGGGAATTTTGGATGATATTAGGGAAAGTATGTAGAATTCAGGCATCACTACATATCCTGGAAGGGTAGGATTCATGCCACACATAGTTCTCCTAAGATATTCTTCTGGTATTATTCTGGCCCGTGAATAGTGTGGGGGGGGGGTGTTCCTTTTTTGTGATTGTGACTAATCCAAGATCTATAGTGTAGGTGTAACTATATATCCAATAATACTAGAAATCAAGAAACACATAGTTCTACGATTTCCCTAAGTAGGTCTGACCCATATGCAAGAGGGATGTTTTTACCACTCTTCTGAGAAATTCAACTGTCATGTACCTTTTCACTTTGTTCATTTGAAGGAATCCTATATTAAAATTCCAATGCTAATTTGAGATACACTTGGTTTTAGAAATGAGGAACAACAAGTGTTTCTATACCCACATAGAGGTGGTTGTGGTTATATTATAGGAAATTTTTATCATGTGGTGGTTGGACAAGGATATATGATTGAGTATTACCTATGTTTCTCATAGGAAATTTGAACCATGTCGTATATAGTTCTATATAATAATCCCCTAAGAATTATTTCGACCAACGTTAATGGAGGGGGCCATTTTTTGATGGTGGTGTCTGGGCCCAAGATATAGGGTTTAGGCATCACCACATATCATGTGGGGGAAGTAATCAAGAAAAACATTGTTCTAGAGAGATATATATTTTATTTGGATATTACTCCCACATAAGAGTGGGAAAATTATATCCTTCACTTTCACAGATCAGACTCATTTACATCATGTAATTTTTTAGAATAGTGACCTCTATACATTTTATCATCTTGTGGTTAGGATGGACAAATCATAGTTTAAGGTTGTATGGAGTGGACCATAATTATTGTTAACTTCGTGAAATGATTAAGGATTATATACAGTTTAATGTATTATAATAAGGAAAAATATTCTATGTTGTTTTTCATTATATAGTTAGGAATTTTTATCATTTAATTTGATGTTATGATTTTGGGATGTTTTATCCTATAGTTTAAAATCATTTGGCCAAGGTGAAATACTTTTTGTTAAATGAAATATTTCATCATGAACCTTGAATTGGTAAGGGATGTTGTTATTTATACATCCATTAAAGTTATGAAATATTCTCCATTAGAGTTGAACTTGTTTATCACATACAATCCCTACCACATTGGTTCCAATTTTAGTGGTTTATTGATAATTATCATCAGAGTTATAAGGACCAACACCTACTCTCCTTCAAGGAATGATAGAAGGGGGACCTTTTTGTATAATTCTCTTGCAATCTGGTTATGGTGAGATTCTAAATGGTGTAAGGTATGTAATATTTTCTCATCTAGTTTCGACAACTCATCAAGACATTTTTGGGATTTCTCATCTATGGATAGTCGATCACAGATGGAATTGAGGTGTGGGGGTGATTGAACAATGATGGGTAGAACCACCTCTATCTTGTATAATAACGAGTTTGAGGTTTCTTGAGTGGTGGTGGAGGTCATGATCTAGTAAACCCATAGAACAAGAAAGAGCTTGTTTGGTTATGATTTCCTATATTTTTTTACCATCTTATGGACTATTTTGGATATGGGAATATCGATGGACTCTATCTATCCATTGGCCACATCATGGTAGTGAGATGAACAGTTTCTCTAGATACCTTAATCCTTTGATAATTTCACCAATTTAGTAAAATAGAAATTGGTGTCGTTGTCTACCATTATTGTATGAGGGACCTCCAATTTGGTGTTGATATTGACTTCTCAAAGATATAAATGATTCTTTCCCAGAATTATCTGAGGATTATAACTTGTATCACCCCAAGATTTCATAGTACGTTATTTCATTAAAGTAATTCAATAACATGTACTACACGCAAAACCAAGTTCAAGTGCACAACGACTTACCAAACTAGCCGTTCAAAAGCGATTATGAATTTTATTAACTGAATTTTGAACTATATATAATCATTATAATTTGATAATCTATATTATGAGTTTTATAGACATAATTTAGGATCTAATTCATTTTTTTCAGATAAAAGAAGTATTTTTCAAAAAATGCATTTTTACATCCTTTTAATGGTGATCCCTTTTTAAATCCAATATTTGAAACTTTAATATATTCAATTTGAAAAAATAAACCTCTTCTTTATAATCGGGACATAAGAATTTAGTTTCAATAATTTTTTGGTGTTTTTCCATAACTTTCATATTTGGGTGAATAGTGAAAAATACTATATTTAAATAAAAACAACTTTTTTAATCAAAACAATTTATAGTGTTAAATTATACATTTTAATGGTTTGGGAGAAAAAATAGATTATATTTTTAACATTTAATCCAATACTTGTCATTTTAAGTTATATCACTTTGAAATTGGACATAAACATATGTCAATCTTTTGATAGTTATTATTTCTTAAAAAACGCCTTTTGGTTTTTACAACATGATTTAATTTTAAATTAATAAATGCAACTTCTATGTTTTTAATTTGGTAAAATAGAATTCATTTTTGAATTCAGAATATCAAAATTATCTTAGGGTGAAGTTTTGGTATTTTTCTAAAAACATTCAATTTTTGATGAATAGTGAAAAACACTGAGTTATTGTTTAAAATCAACTTTTTGTTTAAATAATTATTTATTTTATTTAAATTTATTTTAGGTCAAAATAGATAAATAATACCTATATAATTTAAATGTAATTCATTGGATTAATTTTATAATAAGTTTAGATATAAAAAAATTTATTGAACTTTTTATTGTCTTTTACCCACCTCCTAGGAGCATTTGTAAATTTGCATAAAACATAATTTTACCGCTTCTGTGAGTGTAATTTAAAAAATCTGAGAGACACGGTTGATATTAGTAAAAATAATGTGCTTCAATAAGATAAAAATAATTTTTTGGTGAATAGTAACGTTTTACTTTTATTTACCATGGTTAAAAGTAAATAATAATAATTAATGGTAAAAATGATATTATAATTACCCTAACACATGTTATAATTCTATTGGATAGGTTTACATTGACCAAACACATCCTTAAGAATAAAATAAGATTATTTAGGTCCACTTGTATTAGATTAGGACATTTATTGTTATTTAATTCAAAGAAGAGTTAAAAGAGTTAAAATCGATGTTTAATAACTGAAACATTTTTAGCATAGAGTGATACATAAGATAAATTAGAATATAAATATTAATTAGAAAAAATAAAAAAATTTCCTACATAATGGTATTTTATTTATAATTTTTAGACATTAAATAATTAAATTTATTTATGACACAATGATGATGCAGTAATTACCGTATTAATGAATGATTAAAATAATTGACATTATAAATATCCAAATAAATGTAATTTGAGACTTTTTATAAAATCCACTAATATTATAAAGTAATATGACATTTTAGGGTTGGTTAGATCAGTTTTTTCTATGTAATCATGTTGTTATGATTTTAACAAAAAAATAAATACCAAATAGTGTCAAAATTGACATAAAATAGTTTTTAAAACAAATATTTTATTATTATTTGATATAACAGTCTTAAAAATCTAAGTATCAGCCAAAAGACTTATATAATAATATATTTGACATTAATGAACCAATTTGGGCTCTATTAGCATTTTATAGTTTGTTTATTAACCATATAATATAACAATACAAAGAGACAGGGTAAATGTCAAACTTTTTAAGTAAGAGTTAAATCTAAAAGTTAAGGTTAATATGGTAACCTAAACCTATCTAAATCATATTGGTTGAGTGGTTTTCGACTCAGCCCCACCTTAGCCTTTAATTAATTCATTTTTGGCCATTATAAACCGAATATGTGTTTATTTTAAAATAATATTTTATGTTTTTCCTAAGGTTCCCCTCACCCCTCTTATAAAAGGGCACTTCCCCTTCTCTCAGATTCACACCTCCAAAGCCATTTGTGTAACACCCCAGGTAAATAAAGAATATGAAATTTTCACATTTATCCATATTTGTGAATAAAATATTAATATTATTTTAAAGGGGATGTTATGCTCGATGGTGTACCCAATACGCAACAACGAGTTTCTTGGGAATCTTACGTTTCACTCTAATAATAAAATAATATTATTTTAAATGGTAGTTAACACCTAGCTGTTGTAATGGCAGGAAGGAACAGAACTAACTACTAAATGATTATATTTTTTTGTCAAATATTTTTAATTTTTACAATAAATGTTAGATGATTAAAAATGCGAATGAATACAATTTTAAGCGTAAACATTCTAATATACTTTAAAAGGTCGATTAACCGCCTTTTGATGGAGAACCTACTTTAAATCCACTTTTTGACAATTTTATGTGTTTTATTTGAAAAAATAAAATTCTTCTTTATAATCGGGACATCAAAATTTAATTTGTGTAAATTTTTGGTATTTTTCGGATAAAGTTCATTTTTTTAATGAATAGTGAAAAATGTTGTATTTTAATTCAAAACCACTTTTTAATATAATTTATTTATATGATTATATTATCTTTTGAATTGGTTTTAAAGTGAAATTAGAATATATTTTAACAATTTAATCCAATAGTGGTCTTTGGAATTAATTTCATCTTGAAATTGGACTTAAACTAGTGTTAATCTTTTGATACTTATTGTTTTATAAAAACACACTATTTGCCCTCACAGCGGGAATTAATTATTAAATTAATTAATGTAACATATATGTTTTTAATTTTTTAAAATAGACATCATTTTTGAATTCAGAATATCAAATATAGCTTAGGGTGAATTGTTGGTATTTTTCTAGAAAACATCAATTTTGGATGCATAGTGAAACCACTAAGTGGTACTTAAAAAACGGATTTTTCGTTTAAATGAAATTTTACCACCTCTGTGTTTTTAATTTCAAAAATCTGACATACATGGTTTTCATTAAGAAGTAAAATGTGTTTCAATGGGATTAAAATAATTTTTTTTGGTGAATAGTAAATTTTATGTTTTAATCGCGATTAGAGGTAATTAGTGTAGTTTAAGGTAAAAATAATGTTTTAATAATATTAAATGACCTAGACACATGTCCTACCCTCTTTGGATGAGTCAAGGCCGACCATGAAAATCCATGGGTCAACTTGGGTACCCCATGGAGCCACTTTGGTTGGAAAATGACATAAATACCTTTTTATTTAAAGTTAAAATTAAAATGTCACAAACATGAGTTGTTTTACAAATAGAATTTTTAAATGGGGTTATACAAGTCATATTTTTTTCAATAAATATTAATTAGAAATATATATCGATTTAAAACAAAATTATATTTTTTTTATAATTTTTAGACATTAAATAAATTAAATTATATATGACATTATGATGATGCAGTGATTACCTCATTAATAAGGGATTTTAATAAATTGAAAAGATAATGTTAAAATTATAACATAAACTTGTCACAAACCTATTGGATTGGAGGATTTCGAAACCTTATCTCCTTATCCTATAAATTTATCCTTTTGGCACCTTTTAAATCCGAATATCATTTTATAATAAAGTAATATTTTATAACTTTCCAAGAGTGCCCCTCCTCTCCTCTTATAAAAGGCCCCCACATCTACCACCATAAAACACCTCTCAAGCCTTTGGATCAGAAAAACCCTGCCCATTTCATCTCTCCACATCCAAATATTAATCATTGAAGCCTCACTTTGGGCAGAATCTTTTCCAAGGAAGCCTTTGAGCTCAAATCAAAGAGAGTTACCTGATTTAAAGGTAATGTTTTCCCTTGTGTTATTTTGTTTTATTTTTCTTCTACAAACCCCTAAACTATTCTTTTACTTTTTTTTGTAAAAACACAAGTATATTTAATATACTAGGATTTCTTTACAAGAAGGATTCGAGCTACACTTTCACACACCTCCGTCTAACGGTTGAAGAACATACTGTTTCTGTGGATGACGAATTACTACCTCACGAAACGATGATTGTTCAATATTATTTTAACACCTTCAAAGGTGTCCATTAAGATGTCACTATATTTATATATGATATATAATATGTTTATGTTTTCCTTAATATTCTGTATTTTTCATTTATGGCATACCTTTATGGTTTCCATTATGGGTAAACGCGATATCTTCATTTTAGGACGTGCGGACTACCACCCCCTCAAAGTGATTTGATTCGTTAATTCCATATGTGGGACGTATAAAGGATGGAATTAATGGTATTACATATGATATCATATTGTATTTATAATATTCCTTTATATCATTATTATTTAATTCCATTGAATACAAAAGAAAAATAAATGAAAGTAGCGTTCATGCGTACGTACGGCTTACCGTCTCCATGAACGGTACATTTCATTTCTTATCTCCAAATTTTATGTACTATTATAAGTACATATATATAATGGATATATATGTAATATATTACATCTAAATGATGGATATCATTCTGGAATTATAATATATATATGTCTCATTTTGTTTTAATTCCATTAATATGACAAAAAATTAAAGTAGCGTTAATGCGTACGTATGACCTACCATTTCTATGAACGGTGCTTTTAATTTTTTATCTCCAAATGCTATGGAATAGTATAAAATGAATATATACTGGATATATATGATATTTAAAACATTAACACTATTCTGGATATGATGTACCTATAACTACATGGAAAATTCTTTTCCAACAAGTTCGATTTATACTCATGTACCGAACATCGACAAAAACGTCTGATATGAACTCACTTTATTAACCAATTATTATAACCTTATAATATGTGATATTAACTGAATAATAATATTTAAAGTAGGTCCTTAAGAAATTATAAATTGACCAAATTTTATTATTCAGGAGATTAAAGAACGATCAAGTCATGTCGGACACGAGGTAAGGGATCCTACCTCTCTCTTTCTTTTTAAGTACACTCTTTTTTGTCATTCCTTTTAAGCTCATCTTTCTTATGATTAGGATGTTCTTTTATATTAATCTTACTGTAATTTTTATGTTCATTTTATGAGATACCCTATTTTCTCTCATAAATCTATTTTGGAAGTTTTAATTGGCGCTGTTAGGCTGCCGAAATTTCGTAAAGGGCTTTTTATCTCACTTTGTGTTTTCGTGAGATTCATGATACATTTGCCAATATTTCCTTTTTAGTGGTTTATTTACTGTACATTATTCTACTATTTGTGTAACATACTTTTCTTTATGAGTATTTACATCAATTTTGTATAGTCCTTCTTTAATGGGGTGTATGTTTCGAAAGTTACCCAAATCGGTAAGGGAACCTTTCACCCTCCTCTTTTTAAAAGACCTATTTTCTTATGTATTTTAATTCACATACTATTATTTTGGGATATGTTCTTATATATCCTTATTGATGTAAATTTTATGTCCAGGTGATGAGATACCCTCTTTATCTTTCATCAACTCTTTTTCTGAATTTTGAAGTGACGCCGTTAGGCTGTCGAATTTTTGCAAGGGAACTTCTTAACCAAATTTTTATTCTTTGGGATAAACTTGTACTCCTTGAATATGTCATCCTTTTAATATGTGTGAATGACCTTTTATTGTTTTACACTTAATATCCACTTATATTGGGTGTATTTTTATTTGTCACACATAATTTTGAGATTGATTTATCCTTAATTTAAGGATACCTTCTTTATAAGGGATTTTATCTAATTTTACATTTCTATTGAGACTTCATTGTTTTTATGCACCAATTAACTATTATATGGTGTATATACTGTACTTTGGAATATTATATCATGAATCAATTTATTCTCATGATATTATAATGTTCTGATTAAATGTTATTCCTCAATTATTGTATTCAAGTGTCTGTAATTTTGGTAAAAACCCTTTAACCAAAATATCGCTTTAAATATTTTAAAGATTTGTTCTTAATAATATCCATGTTTTAAAAATGGTTTTAAGGATTTATTTATATGGATTTTAATGGTTTAAAATGTTAAAATCTTCAAGGTGGTATGGGACACTTTGATTCAAAAATCTCTTTATTAAATGTTTTAAATGGTTTTGAAAATGGTTTTTTAATGGATTCATTATTTCAATATCCTAAAATGTTATATTGTGATTGAAATGTGGAAATGATATGTTTCCTTTATGCGTGTTTTATGTGATACGTTTATGTTATGGTTCTTGGGCATTGTTATGAAAACGGGTGGTTCCGTGATAAACTAAGGGCGGGTGAGCCCGATATAGCTCTCCAATGCATTGGGTAATGCGAAGGGGTTAAACGTTAAGGTTTCTCCGAAGAGATTTAGGGGATACACTGTGATGGGTATTCTGAACATAACCAAGAGGGTTAATCCCTACATAAGAATGTTATGAATTCCTCAAGTTACCTTTATGTATTATGATTTCTAAGATTTTTTTTCACGATTTTATGAGGTATGTTAAAGTGCTTATGTTTTATGGGTAAAGTATGATTTCATTCATATGTATATATGTACTCATGTTTCCTTTACATACTTTTTATAACCCTTACGGATATTTTTATGCTCATCCCACATTTTTGAAATGTTTTTCACAGGTCAAGTGAATAGTACATGATATGATGATAGTGTCAAGGAAGTTTCAAGAAAGAATTCATGTTTTATTTTAAATATGTTTCTGTTGATGGGAAAAAGAATACTATCTTTTATGTAACCACTTTGTTTAAATGTGGAATGTATAGAAAGTTTTATGATCTAATTATATAAAACTATAAACCTGAAAAGATCCTCAATGTGTAATCTTGTAATAACTCAAGATTAAGTAAGGTTTAAGGCCGGGGCCTTATAGTTGGTATCAGAGGTCGGTTTAGATAACTTTAGAGGTTAGGGTATTCTCTAGGCATAAGTGACATTACCATAATGTTTAGGATTTCATAAAGAGTCCTAGTTTTAGATAAAGTGAATGAGTAAGTATATCTTAGTGTTTATCTTACTCATTAGTACATGATGGTTTTGTTGATATACTCACACTGACTTTTCTTTTTTTAGTGAATGGATGGATCTAGCAGGCACCAAAGTGACAATAGGTTTGAAGGAAACTGTGGGGGTTCTCTGATTAAGAGACTGGATGAAATGGGGGATTCAATGAGGAAACTCGTGGTTATTCTAAACCAACTATCAAGGATCCATGATCAACCACTTTTACCTTGGTATGTTCTGTAATGCATCATGTATGAGATGACCAATCGATGTGGAAGTTCAGGTAATAATTATAAAGGTAACCATTAGGGTTTATATGATCCTCACTTTTGAGGTAATTATGGGTTATTATATATTATGATGAAAAATGAAAGGCATGAGATAAAATTGATGTTAAAATATGTTATGATTATTTTTGAACATTTTATCTCGTTTTGGCGAATGTTTTAAGAATTATATAGTTTTGGAAAAGGACAACACGCAGACCGTGTGAAAACCCGTCGCGTCGGACAAAGATGCGGGAATCGAACCCACAACCAAAGTGCGACTGGTATTTATCACCTACCACTGGACTACGTGAAGTCCCTGGTTAGTTTGACTAATTATTTTTAGTTTGATGATTTTAGGAATCAGGAGTATGTTTATTTTGGGTTATCTATGGAAATGATTAACCTATCATCGAGGATATGTGATTAGGTTAATTACTTTTCAATTTGAGAATTTAAGAGAAACTGATGTTATTTGGAGATAAAAGTTAATTTGTACCTTGGAAGACTATGTGATTAAATCATTAAAATATTAGGGTTTCAATCTTAGTTTGGTTTACTTTGAAGAATTTTATGGACAATTTTTTATTGAATGGTATTCATTGAACTTTGGGTTTTTTGGACAAATTTTGGAGATTAAGAATGGATTTTCTTTTTATAAAGGATTATACTTTTGTGGATTATCTGATCTCATACTAACAATTTTGGTTTTTCATTTTGTCTAAATACATGGGAAATATATTGTTCTCTTTTGTGGATTAGATGATTCTCAAGAAGTTGATTATAGTACTCTTAATACGAACAAGTCTTCCTAAACACTCATCTTTTGGAGAAAATATGAGTTTGATTAATGAATCTAGTAAAAGTTGAAAGACTACAAGACAAGTAAGTATGTTTCATTATGATTTAGGTAAGCTAAAAAATAAATTCCTCAATGAAGATTAAGATAAAACAAAAATGCTGTCTGTTATCTTTTCCTACTGGGGAATCGAATACCGTTTAACCCATCACAAGTTTGTTATTTTCTTATGGTTAACTTTTTCCTAGACAAGTTTACTATCACTGTCCATCAGAACATGACCCTTTGTTTTTTCCTCCATGTCCATATTTTCATACTTGGAATCCTATTATGGGTTAACTCAAGTGACCTTTGTACTTCTCTTTCTTTATTTTAATGTGATTGTTTTACTGACTCTTGTTCCGATGTGGGATTTTCAATGAAGTTTCCAAGCCCAATTTTAAAATTGCGAGGACTCAATTCCCGAAAGGGGGGAAGGATGTAACAACCTAGGTAAATAAAGAATATGACATTTTCACATTTACCCATATTTGTGAATAAAATATCAATATTACTTTAAAGGGGATGCTATGCTCGATGGCGTACCCAATACGCAACAACGAGTTTCTTGGGAATCTTACGTTGCACTCTAATAATAAAATGATATGATTTTAAATGGTAGTTAACGCCTAGCTGTTGTAATGGTGGTAATGAACAGAACTAACTAAAAAAATGAATATATATATATTTCAAATATTTTTACTTTTTATAATAAGTTTTAGAGGATTAAAAATGCGAATGAATCCAATTTTAAGCGTAAACATTCTAATATTCTTTAAAAGGTCGATTAACCGCCTTTTGATGGAGAACCTCTTTTAAATCCAGTTTTTGAAAATTTTATGTGTTTTATTTGACAAAATAAAATTCTTCTTTAGAATCAGGACATCAAAATTTACTTTGTGTAAATTTTTGGTATTTTTCGGA
The DNA here is from genome assembly GCA_963277665.1 of Viscum album. Taxonomy (NCBI): domain Eukaryota; kingdom Viridiplantae; phylum Streptophyta; class Magnoliopsida; order Santalales; family Viscaceae; genus Viscum; species Viscum album. The sequence continues at coordinate 874,741,435 of OY728160.1, read as the reverse complement.
TAAAGTTCTTTTTTTAATGAATAGTGAAAAATGTTGTATTTTAATTCAAAACCTATTTTTAATCTAATTTATTTATATGATTAGATTATCTTATTAATTGGTTTTAAAGTGAAATTAGAATATATTTTTACCATTTAATCGAATAGTGGTCGTTGAAATTAATTTCATCTTGAAATTGGACTTAAACTAGGGTCAATCTTTTGATACTTATTGTTTCATAAAAACACGCTATTTTCTCTGACACTGGAAATTAATTATTAAATTAATTAATGTAACATATATATTTTGAATTTTTTAAAATAGACATATTTTTTGAATTAGGAATATCAAATATATCTTAGGATGAATTTTTGGGATTTTTCTAGAAAACATCAATTTTGATGAATAGTGAAACCACTAAGTGGTACTTAAAAAACCGATTTTTCGTTTAAATGAAATTTTACCACCCCTGTGTTTTGAATTTCAAAAATCTGACATACATGGTTGTCATTAAGAAGTAAAATGTGGTTCAATGGGATTAAAATAATTTTTTTTGTGAATAGTAACTTTTAAGTTTTAATCGCGATTAGAGGTAATTAGTGTAGTTTAAGGTAAAAATAATGTTGTAATATTATGATATGACCTAGAAACATGTCCTAACCTCATTGGATGAGTCATGTCCGACTAAGACAATCCATGGGTCAACTTGGGGACCCCATGGAGCCACTTTGGTTGGAAAATGACATAAACTCCTTTTTATTTAAAGTTAAAATTAAAATGTCACAAACATGAGTTGTTTTATTAAAAGAATTTTTAAATGGGGTTGTACAAGTAATATTTTTGACTATAAATATTAATTAGAAAGCTAAAAAGATTTCCTACATCATTATATTTTTTTCATAAAATTTAGAAATTAAATAAATTAAATTATTTATGACATCATGATGATGCAGTGATTACTTAATTAATAAGGGATTTAAATAAAATGGAAATATAATGTTATAAATATAACTTAAACTTGTCACAAACCGATTGTATGGGTTTATTTCGAAATATTATCACCTTATCCTAGAAATATATCATTTTGGGACATTTTAAATCCGAAAATCTTTTTATAATAAAGTAATATTTTATAACTTTCCAAGAGTGCCCCTCCTCTCCTCTTATAAAAGGCCTCCACCTCTACCACCTTACACACCTCTCAAACCTTTTTCTCGGCCAAACCCTGCCCATTTCATCTCTACACATCCCTCTTTTCATCATTGAATCCTCACTTTGGTCTGAATCCTTTCCAAGGAAGCCTTTGAGCTCGAATCAATGAGAGTTACCCGACTTAAAGGTAATGTCTTCCCTTGTGTTCTTTTGTTTTATTTTTCTTCTCCAAACACCAAAACTCTTTTTTTACTTTTATTTGTAACAAAAAAAGTATCTTAAATATAGTAGTATGTTGTTATAAGAAGGATTCGAGCTACACTTTCACACACCTTCGTCTAATGGTTAAATAACAAACTGTTTCTGTGGATTGAGAATTACTGCCTCACGAAACGATGATTGTTCAATATTATTTTAACACCTTCAAAGGTGGAAATTAAGATGTCACTATATTTATATATGATATATAATATGTTTATGCTTTCCTTAATCTTCTGTATTTCTCATTTATGGCATACCTTTATGGTTTCCATTATGGGTAAACACGATATCTTCATTTTATGAAGTGCGGACTACCGCCCCCTCAAAGTGATTTGATTCGTTAATGCCATATGTGGGACATATAAAGGATTTAATTAATGGTATTACATATTATATCCTAATGGAATTATAATATACCTTTATATAATTATTATTTAATTCCATTTAATACAAAAGAAAATGAAATGGAAGTAGCGTTCATGCGTACGTACGGCTTACTGTCTCTATAAACGGTACATTTCATTTCTTATCTCCAAATGTTATGTACTGTTATAAGTACATATATATAATGGATATATATGTAATATATTACATCTAAATGATGGATATAATTCTGGAATTATAATATATATATATCTATAATTTTTTTTAATTCCATTAATATGACAAAAAATGAAAGCAGCGTTCATGCGTACGTACGACCTACCGTCTCCATGAACGGTGCTTTTAATTTTTTATGTCCAAATTCTATGGAATTGTATAAAATGAATATATACTGGATATATATGATATTTAAAACATAAATACTATTCTTGATATGATTTACCTATAACTACATGGAAAATTCTTTTCGAACAAGTTCGATTTTTACTCATGTACCGAACATCGACAAAAACTCCTCATATGAACTCACTTTATTAACCAATTATTATAACCTTATAATATGTGATATTAACTGAATAATAATATTTAAAGTAGGTCCTTAAGAAATTATATATTGGCCAAATTTTATTATTCCGGAGATTAAAGAACGATCAAGTCATGTCAGACACGAGGTAAGGGATCCTACCTCTCTCTTTCTTTTTAAGTACACTCTTCTATGTCATTCCTTTTAAGATCATATTTCTTATGATTAGGATGTTCTTTTATATTACTCTTACTGAAATTTTTATTTTTATTTTATGAGATACACTATTTTCTCTCATCAATCCATTTTGGATGTTTAAATTGGCGCCGTTAGGCTGCCGAAATTTCGTAAGGGGCTTTTTATCTCACTTTGTGTTTTCATGAGATTCATGCTACATTTGCCAATATTTCCTTTTGAGTGGTGTATGTACTGTCCATTATTATAATATTTGTGTAACATAATTTCGTTTATAAGTATTTACATCAATTTTTATAGTCCTTCTTTCATGGGGTGTACGTTTCGAAAGTTACCCAAATCGGTAAGGGAACCTTTCACCCTCCTCTTTTTAAAAGGCTTCTTTTGTTATTTTTTTTTAATTCACACACTATTATATTGGGATATGTTCTTATATATCCTTATTGATGTAAATTTTATGTCCAGGTGATGAGATACCCATTTTACCTCTCATCAACTCTTTCTCTGAATTTTGAAGTGACGCCATTAGGCTGTCGAATTTTTGCAAGGGAACTTCTAAACCCAATTTTTATTCTTTGGGATAAACTTGTACTCCTTGAATATGTCATCCTTTGAATATGTGTGAATGACATTTTATTGTTTTACACTTAATATCCACTTATATTGTGTGTATTTATATTTGTCACACATAATTTTGAGATTGATTTATCCTTAATTTAAGGATACCTTCTTTATAAGGGATTTCATCACATTTTACATTTCTATTGAGACTTCAATGTTGTTATGCACCAATTCACTCTTATATGGTGTATATAATATACTTTGGAATATTATATGTTTAATCCATTTATTCTCATGATATTATAATGTTCTGATTAAATGTTATTCCTCAATTATTATATTCAAGTGTCTCTAATTTTGGTAAAAACCCTTTAACCAAAATATCACTTTAAATGTTTTAATGATTTTTTATTATTAATATCCATGTTTTCAAAATGGTTCTAAGGATTTATTTATATGGATATTAATGGTTTAGAATGTTTAAAGCTTCAAGGTGGTATGTGACACTTTTATTCAAAAATATCTTTATTAATTGTTTTAAATGGTTTTGAAAATGGTTTTTTAATGGATTCATTATTTCAATATCCTAAAATGTTATATTGTGATTGAAATGTTGAAATGTTATGTTACATTTATGCATGTTTTATGTGATACATTTATGTTATGGTTCTTGGGCATTGTTATGAAAACGGGTGGTTCCGTGATAAACTAAGGGCGGGTGAGCCCGATATATCTCTCCAATGCATTGGGTAACACGAAGGGCTTAAACTTTAAGGTTTCTTAGAAGAGATTTAGAGGATATACTTGATGGGTATTCCAAACATAACCAAGAGGGTTACTCCCTACGTAAGAATGTTATGAATGCCTCAAGTTACCTTTATGTCTTATGATTTTTATGATTTTTTTTCATGATTTTATGAGGTATGTTAAAGTGCATATGTTTTATGGGTAAAGTATGATTTCATTATTATGTATATATGTACTCATGTTTCCTTTACATACATTTTATAACCCTTAGGGAGCTTTTTATGCTCATACCATGTTTTTGAAATGTTTTTCACAGGTCAAGGGAATGGTACATGATATGATGATAGTGTCAAGGAAGTGTTAAGAAGGAATCCATGTTGTATTTTAAATATGTTTCCATTGATGGGAAAAATGAATACCATCTTTTATGTAACCACTTTGTTTAAATGTGAAATTTAATGCAAGTTTTATGATCTAATTCTCTAAAACTTTAAACCTGAAAAGATCCTCAATGTGTAATCTTGTAATAACTCAAGATTAAGTAAGGTTTAAGGCTGGGGCCTTATAATTTGGCTTGGCCAAACCCTGAAAAAATATCCTCTCAACTATCCTAATTTCATCCTATAAGTCGTACTTTGGTCAGAAAGCCAACCTACGGATCCCTTTTGATCAAATCAAAAAGAAGAACCCGAAGAAGAGTTAATGATTTCACCACCCTCTTTCAAGTTCTCTTATTCTTCCACTAACTATTTCTTTATTGTTTCAATTATAAAATAATAACTCCAATATCTTCTATATTATATGATTTTATTATAAATATGGAACAAATATATTCATTATTCTATCCATATTATTAATGAAAATGTCACCATGCGTGCGTACATACAACTTACCGTCTCCACGCCGTGGTGTAATTTGTTATTCAAAAATATGTTCTTTGGATGGATATAATGATGGGTAATATGTATATAAATAATTAAAATAACATGATAATGTCTCTGTAAAATTAATATACCATCCAATTCCACACCTTTAAGGAGATGTAATTGTCACTCGTGCGTACGTACGGATTACCCACTCCACAATGTGATGTGATTCATTTCCAAATTCACCATTCCTTGACAATTATAAAAATACATATTACTAATAAGTATTTAATATATGACATAATAATGATACTGGAGATATATATATATAAATCTATATGTACTTACATATATCTTTTTCACTTAGTTCCATTCAATACAATATGAAAACAGAAACCACGATTATGCGTACGTACGGACTACCGTCTCCATAAACAGTGTTTTTCATTTCATATATATGTCTATTATACATATCTATATTCTAAATATATATGATATATAAATCATTTTTTATATTATGGGAGTATTTAAATCTTGATCTAAGTGATAGAATCAAGAGTAATAAGTTAAAACACGTACGATAAAGAAAGCGATTATTACCCAAAATGTTAATTTAACATGTAAATTATTATTAAATAGGAAGTATAAAGTCATAAATGAATCATGTATGAAATCATAAATATTAATATGGTTCTGGTATAATTGAATAACATACTAGTATCGTCATATAAGTGGTTAAACGTACCCTCGACTAAAGGAAAGTGCGAAGAAATGGTTAATTCCTCAATCTCATTATTATTCGAGATTGTTTATGTGTATGTATTTACAGTGAACTTTTTATCATCCATGTCCATTTCTCATAAAAATGATTTCAAAATGAATATTTTAAGGATTTGGAAAAGGTACTCTTTATAAATATCATAATTTTAAATGATTTAAAGATTTATCTTTCTAAATAATTTTAATTAATGTCCATGTTTTCAAAATGATTTTAAGGACATATTTATATGGACATGAATGTTTTGAAATGATATTTAATTTCAAAAGTTTCAAAGTGGTATGGGTCACTCTGATTAAAAAATATATTTCTAAATTACTTCCTTTATAAATGCGTGAATTTTAAATGATTTTACAAAAAATGATATTTCTCTCAAAAAATGTTTCTCATCATTTTCAACTATGTCAGCATCCTTTACTGGATATTATTTTTGATTGAGGTTGATTTTTTATAATACAATATTCCATATTTTATTGAATGAGTTATGATATGTTTGACTATGGATGTTCAATTTTTATACCATTCATGGTTTATGGTTAATGTTTTGATATTTCGTATCTCAGTTTTAATACGAATGTTTATGTTATGTTTCAACTTTTTCATATGAGGAATGCAGTGGACTAAGTAAGTGACCAGTGGAGCCTGGTATATCTCCTTGATTCATCGGTAGGTCACATTAGACAAACTAGTGTCTTAGCACAAGGAATTGACAAAAAATTTATTTGTAGTCTTGGAACAAAGCCTTGACTATGTGGAAATGTGTCCGACGTTAGGCATTCTCTCATTATGAAATTAGTTATTACATGTGATTATTCGACTAGTAGAATATCCATGTGCATGTTTATATGGTAATGTTTGATTTATTTTTCCATATTATGTTCAGGTTTATGTTTAAAAAGGTCGTTGTTTTTATCACACATCTTTCCTTAAAAGTTTATAGCTTCCGCTAAATTATTTACCCTTACTGGGCATTTGAGATCACCCCTTTCTTATGTTTTATTTTACCAGGATTTAAAGAAGTGTATTAGGATTGATATGAAGGGTTAAGATAAAGGGAATAATTGTGTTCTCAAATAACTCTCTATGCTGGGTTTTATGTTTGAAATTTTAATGTAATTTTAACATATGTAATCTATTTTCCAAGACTGATAAACTGACCGGTCCTTTGGTACTTGATTCCTTGTATTCATGAAAATGTATTAAAATCATGCACTGACTCTGGGTAACTGGGGTCGGGGCATTATAGTTTGTATTAGATAAAGTTTAGCAATAACCTTGGAAACTAGATTTAGATAAATTCCGATTAGAGCACATTACCCTAAGATATACTTTGAGTATTAGTATAGAAGAACTTACTAGAATTTTGGTAATGTGGAGAATTTGTGAGTTCTCCAAGAAAATACATCCCTGTCTAGATACGAGCAGGTAGAGGTGGCTCTGGAACAGATGTACCTAGGTGTAAAACCATAAAACACCACTTTGAGCTAGACTCGAACGAGAACTAGTTCATGACAATAGACCTTACTATACTCTTGGTTACGACACTCCCATGGGATATGCTTAGGAAAATTATCATTTTCTGTACAAATAATTATGAAGGATATACGAGTATATACCTCTTCAAGGAAAATATTTTTATGAATATGGATTATATCCACACACTGTTTACTTTACATTAGGTATTATAAAAGTTTTAAATTATTCATTGTAATTCATAAACTGACCTAGTTTATGCCATTGTATAGAAATAGCACCCAATATAAGGAATGTGAACTCCAGCAATACATATGATCCAATGAGTAAGAATGATCATATCTTTCATGGTATTAAGCCAAAATTTGGAAGGGAAATTATATCCCATGCATTCTCAACATATAATGAAATAATATCATGTGTTAATAAGATAAGTAATGAATTATCTGAGTCCTATGGCTTTGAAGGGAAGAAATAGAAGAAATGGATGGAAGAGAGAAAGTTGGACAAGGGAATAGGGAAAGAAGGATTTTCCCATGTGTGATAACTGTGAAAAAATCACCTTGTTAAATTCTTGAAGGGAATTAGAGTTTGTTATATGTGTAGAGAAAAATGACACCGTGTTTTTGGTTGCATGGGTGAGATTTTTTTTTTCAAATGTATACTGAATCATTTGCAAGGAGTTGAACACTACACGAATCAATGTCTAAATGATCAGAGTATACCCCAAATGCTACTATTGGATAACAACAACGTTATAATACTACAAAAGATGAAGCGGAATGATTAGATTTCTTACATTGTTATTAAAGTATTGTATCATATGAGTATTGTATTAATGATGTACATGTTATAAGAATTATATAGTATATAAGGATTGTACTGTAGTACTATTTCATTAAGGACATTAGATTGCATGGAACCAAGAAAATTGACTCAATAGAAGGTTAGATTTTTGGAAAATATATGGTTGAGAGAAAGATAGACCATAATATGGTTCTGATACCAAGGTAGTGATTTTTGAATAATACATGATTGATTTGGATAAATTATAATGGATATTCTTGACTACCTTGAAACTGATTAATGTTTTGTATATTCCAACATTCCGGGAGTTAACATCATTTTTGGATAGAAGGAGTATATCAAGTATTCGATAAAGAATAATGGAGCATGAATGTAATCAATACAGTTTTATGGTAATTCAGGATGTTGCAGTGATTTAAGAGAATACATGATGAACGTGTTCACTTGTTATTATGTGGTGAAAAGAATCTTCATCGTGTTTACCTTCCTTATAAATTTTGGACTATGAGTTTGGCCAGAATTAAATTGGATAAATATAGTTTGATATTTTTCTAGGATTGCAATAAAAGGACAACCCAGTAGTCGGGTAGCAAACCATCAAATCCGGCAAGGCCATGATACTTGAACCTGCAACTGAAGTGCAACAATGGCGTATCACCTACCACTGACCCACATGATGTCCTGGATTGAATAATGTAGTTTTTTAAAGGTTCTGGTAGATGAATTATAAATTCATTTTTTTGGAACCCTATATGAATAGGATAAATAGAATATTTTTAGTTCTATTATCTTTTAGAGTGAAAGATGAGTTTGTGGTAGAAATTAGTTAAAGGATGGAACTCTACTTGTCAAGTATATATTTTTTCATCCCTTATTCTATGAAGAAAATTATTCAAAATCTTTTGTTAAGGGATATAAAAACTAGAAATGTGTTATCCTAATACCTTATGTTTTGTTGAACCGATGATATTTTAAATCATCATAGATTGATGGTTTTGAGGCCCTCAATTCTACAATTTTTTGTGACTGATGACCTCAATAACTCCCTATAAATATTTACGTTTTTTCCAATTATGTGTCTCTAATTCCCAACAATGTTCTCATAAATGAGATCGCAATTTGGTGTTGAATTTTTCATTCCCCTTTTCCTCTTATTAAGATTAAATTTTATTAACCCAATTTCCGATGTGGGTTTTCCCGAAATGGTATTTTCTATTTTCATCATTTTATTTTCGAAGAATAATTTCAAATTATGAGAACACAAATTATTGAATGAGGGAATAATTTAACACCCCAAGATTTCATTGTACGTTATTTCTTCAAAGTAATTCAATATCATTCACTACACGCAACAACAAGTTCAAGCGCACCACTACTTACCAAACTAGTCGTTCAAAAGCAGTTATGAATTATATTAACTGAATTTTGAACTATATATAATCATTATAATTTTAGAATCCATATTATGAGTTTCTTAGACGTAATTTTAGAACTAATTTATTTTTTTCAGATAATAGAAGTATTTTTAAAAAAAAACACATTTACCGCCTTTAATGGTGAACCCTTTTTAAATCCAATATTTGAAACATTTATATATTAAAATTGACAAAATAAAATTATTATTTAGAATCGGGACATAATAATTTAGTTTCAATAAATTTTTTTTGTTTTCTCATAACTTTTATATTTGGGGGAATAGTGAAAAATAATATATTTTAACTGAAATTTTTTTTTAATCAAAATAATTTATAGTGTTAATTTATACATTTTAATGGTTTGGGAGTATAAATAGATTATATTTTAACCATTTAATCCAATACTGGTCATTGTATGTAAAATCACTTTGAAATTGGATATAAACAAGTGTCAATATTTTGATAGTTATTATTTTTTTAAAAACACCTTTTGGTTTTGACAACAGGATTTAATTTTAAATTAATAAATGAAACTTATATGTTTTGAATTTGGTAAAATTACCATCATTTTTGAATTTGGAATATCAAAATTAGATTAGGATTAATTTTTTGTATTTTTCAAAAAACTTTCAATTTTTTCTATACTGTGTTTTATGTTTGAAATTTTATTGTAGAGTTAATCTTTTAATCTATTTTCCAAGACTACTAAACTGATCGGTCCTTCAAGACTGGATTCATTATAATCATGACAATGTATTAAAATAATGCATCAGCTCTAGGTAACTAAGGTCGGGGAATTACATAACTTCTTCTCATTTGGAAAAGAAGTTGGTCATTGTGAAGATATACTTGAATTTCTTCACCATAGCAGGAGGATATGGTCTACCAACATCTATTCACCACAAGTAAAATAGACCAGAGTACTTAATGATTTGGAGTAACTATGGGTGAATGTGGATGAAGTTGGCATAAACTGTAAGTAATTGAACTTCATGGTGAATTTAGAAAAATCTTGCCTCATAGTTGGAAAGTAGTATCCAGTAATCAAATCTAATGAGAGAGCTCAGATCTTGATTTATGTTGCCAATAATATCTAGCATGCACTTCCCTCAAAACAAAAATGGTCTATTATTCATAAATTCATTTGAAAAGGATACCATCAAGGGCCCACTTATTAAGGTCCTTTTGATGTTTCACAATATTATACATAAAAAAAATTAATTTCTCATCTCTTGATTTTCACCCTTATGGAATTATCTCATGGTGGTTATCCCTTTAAAAGGCAATACACAATGGGATTCATCCATCTTGTGGTAAGACCATATGATCCAGGAATGGGTATGATCTTTTCAAATTCCTTCAAGTTGGCTTGAACGAACTATAAAACCATATGATGGTGGGCAATGTTGATGACTGTCTCATCCTAGTATGGAACAACTATAGTGGTGAATGGATTTAACTATGCATAAACATGTTCATTTTGTGATCGATGGACATGGAAAAATGATGGTTTTGAGGGGAATTCTACCATTAACCCCCGGATGTGGTCAAGAAAAGGTATTAATTCTCCATTTTTAGTAGCATAATCATCATTTACTTACTTAATGACCAGTTCTAGGTCACATTTTATATTTAAGTGTTTTACATGTGTTTGAAGTGAAAGATATATGTCTGAAATGAGATCATGATTCTCTAATTCATTGTTTGTTCACCCCTCTAATAATAGAAAACAATAAGGCATGACTGCTTTTTTAGGAGATACGAGTATGACTACCAACCACGCTTTGTTGAGTTTGAGATCGTCCATAATTTTTTATATCGGGCTTATGAATGATCCATCAAAATGCATCTCCCATGATTTTAAGCCATATTTAATAGATAACACCTCCTCATTAGGTAATTCATCATCCATTTGAGTTATTTCTATTAAGGGGTTCTCTATATAAATTCTTTGCAAAATTGGAATTTTATGTTTTTTTGACGTATGAAATGTATGTCAAACCACTTCTGGATGACCGTTACTAATGATACACATTCATTCAGCAATGTACAAATGGGAATATACTAGATTATGCTGTCTAATGAGATCAAATGGAACTCATGGTCATGTATTTAGTGCCAAATCTTCCGGACCACCAAGATCAGTTCCACACAGCTCTTCTCGATATTTGAATGTCGATTATCAGCATCGATCTTAGTTTAGCTATGATATTGGAGGTTTTTTTTCACTACCTATGTCATTTTTCTATGTAAGGAAGACACCTAAGGATCACTGTATTGTAGTCACATAAAAAATTAGTGGTATTCCCTAAAAGAGAGGCATTAGCACTGGTAGACAAAATTTATATTTATTGAGGATGTCTAATGATTCTTGAAAATCATCATTCCAAGGATATTCAACCCCCTTTTTCATCAACCATGTGAAGATAAATCATATTCTTGTAAGTTTGGAAATGAAGTGTTCAAGGTAATCGAGATATCTATGGACTCCTCTAAATTTTGAAAGGATTCAAGGAGGTGACATTCCAAGGATTGGCTTTGTCTGCTTTGGGTATACTTTGATTCCAAAATGGAGAATGATGAAGATGAGAAATTTATATAAGGTAATATCAAAAGCACATATCAAGGGGTTCATTTTTAAGATGTGTTGTCATAGTTTGTTCTGGAAGATTTCATGATTTGACAGGTGGTCTTAGAATTTTTGTGATTTAGCCGCCATGTCGTCAATATAACATTTAAAAAAAATTCCCTATAAGGGCATGAAGATTCAATGCATGGCATGTAGATATGTGGAGTAAGAATTATTCAGACTAAAGGTCATTACCTTGAAGACAAATACTCACTGGGGGTCCTGAATTTTGTGGATTATCATCTTCCTAGAACTTTCATATGTAGTTTTATCCTAAATAGTCGTCCATGAATGGAAGAGACAGATATCAGGTAGTTTCATCGATCAAAACTTCTTTGATTGGGACTAAGAATTCATCTTTTAGAGAGTGTTGATTGAGATCCTGGGTGAGCTTGTGGATTTCAACCTCCATCTTAGAAGCATGTGTCAGGTGCATCTTCTGGGCGGCTTGCTTGTAGACATGATGATATTAAGGAAGGCCCATGTGGTGAGTAGCCATTTCAATATCATGAAATAGAATTTCTATATATTTCAAGGATAAAAAATAGTGATTCTACCTAGAAACGAGGTGTAGACATATTTCTCTTCAGAAGACATAGCTACACTAATTAGAGTGTCATGCGGGTCTTTTTAAGTACCTAAGTTTATTTCTCTAAGTTCATCAATGGTGGTAGAGACACCCTACTTGAATGATAAAGTGAAATCCCTAATGTCTTATTCCTCTTCCTATTCTATATCCTCATCATCATCTTCTTTATCCGATCGGGAAACAATTGTCGAGATGATCTCTCCACAGTTTAGTGATGAGTCACAATTTTGGAATTTGGATAATGGTGTAACTTCTTCAGATCCGACTCACATCAAGGAACATTAGAGTGAGGGTGTATTAAAGAAATGAAATGTGTCTTATTTTTATTCTAACTTATAGGGTGAGGTAGGTATTATTTGGATTCCTAAATATGGATTGGGGGAATTTCCATTTGAGCGTTCACCATTGTTTTGGGGTATAGTGGATGTTTCTATGTTGTTAGGCTCGATGTGCTTGAAACAAATCATGAGGATTACAGAATATGCATCTGAATGTGGAATCATATACTCCACCTAATTTATTTGAAGTATTTATTCTTCACTGAGAAGGTTTAAGGGGTTGACATGGACCATCTCCAAATCGTTTGAGTTTGTGAACCAATCCATACCATCGACTAAATCTTTATTCCCTTTATTCTCATAGAATTATGCATTGATATATTATGACTCTCAGTAATTTAATGGGGCTTTATTGGAATACGACATCCCATTTTTTCCCCTAGTGTAATATTTGATGCACTAGTTGTGGGAGGAAGTAATCGTCGCATGCTAGTGCAACTAGGGTATTCCTAGAAGCACATTGAAGGTCATATTTTTCTGATCCACTAGAAAATATGAGTTGTCTATGAGGTATCCAAATTATTCATTGAGACTGATCTATCCAAATGGTTTCTACACACTTTTATTAAAAACACAATAGGGATTTGGATGATGGGGTTAAGTAATCTTCATTGCAGCCCAGTCAACAAAGTATTCTTCCTGGGATGATATTAACATTAGAGCCATTATCAATGAATAATTTTTGAACATCAGTACCATTTATCAAGTTAGACACCTATGGAGGTCTAATGTGTACCTACATAATGGAATCTTCACACTGATTCGTAATAGAGATTAACGCGTTGCATTCTACAGGATCGGTCTCTATCCGATAGACTTCATCAATGTCCAATTCCACTTAAAACATATAGGGACTTAATAAATTTTCTATAAGTTATTCTTTGAGCTATTTTAAAAAACATAGGGCATTCAATTTTGAGGGTTTCACTAGTACTGAATCCAATTACCTAATAATATCATACTTCTTGTCTAATGGTTAGTGCTTCCAAAATTGGGGATACTATTTCATAAGCACTTTAGGGATCTTTGCATCTAATGAGTATGGATTGACCCACAAGAGAGGAGCAGTTGGTACTTCAGTACCTTGTGGGCCTGACCAAGTAGGTATACCTACACACCATGGGAAATTAGACATTTTTTTCATCACTACTACCAAAATGGGCGAGGGAAGTGCTACCATTTTATCAGCGCTCAAAAAAAGCGGTGATAAAGATGGCCTTAATCAACACTCAAAATAAGCGATGATAAAGGGGACCCCTTTATCAGTGCTTCTTTTAGTAACGCTGAGAAAGGTGGGATTTATCAGCGCTGAGAAAAATTATATTTCAAAAAAAATTCATGAAAAATAAATTATTTTTATATAAGTATATTTAATCGTATATAAAATAATATATATTTTTTAAATATGTTTTATGTACATATAAATATAATATTACATTTAATATATAACAAATTCAGTGTAAATGGATTTAAAATATTTTTAAAAGATATTATTAATTAATAATTTTATAATTATTATCGATTAAAAATCATTTAATAACAATTTGAAGACACAAAAATTAAAACAATTAATAAAATATCTAAAATAAGTTGAAAATGTAACTCAAACTTCAGACGACCATAAATTTTGATCTGGGTGTCCATTTGAGCTCCACAGTATATCAAATCAAAGAATGTGATGAGTTCTACGTGAAACTAAATGAGGCAAAGCCTCTGTCACAAATTTTTAGGCCAAAAAAGGCCCAGAAGGCCTCCAAAACTGAGTTTTTAGTAGGGATACCATGATTTGTTAACATTAAAACAAGTATAACTTCTGATCTGGATGTCCGTTAGGCCTATACAATATATCATATCAAATATTGTTTCATTTTCTTCGATTTGACTGGTTGTGGAGTTGAAACGGGATTCAATATTATAAGTTATGGTCCTTTTAACATTCTATAGCTTTTCAGATACACTTATATATGTATTTATTCATAAATATATATGTGTTTGTGTGTGTTTGTGTCTCTATGTGTGTATGTGTGATATATATATATGTATGTATGTATTTATTTATTTATTTAATGATAAATACACATACAAATTTTTTTCCAGAAATGTATTTTAAATTAATCATATAAGTATATATTAATATAAAAATAAATATACGGATAAAAAATAATAACTAAAAATATATATAAAAATAAATAAATAAAAATATATATTAATATACGAATGAATATATATATACTAATATATACATAAATATATTTATATTAATATGAATATATATCAATATACGAATAAATATAACTATATATAAATATATATAAAGTGATATATCATTAAATAGAGAAAATAATGAAATAGATTAGTGGTAAAGGTGCGGTCGTAAAATGGAGAGGTTGCAGGTTCGTGTTCGGGTGGAGGCAAAGGTGGTGCGCGCGTGTGAGGATGCGCAGAAAGGGCAGCACACGGGGGAGACCTTATAGAGCTGATAAAGGGGTTGTCATGCGCTGATAAAATATCTCCGTGTGAATTATTTAATTTAATTTTTTTTTATATTTTTTACTTTTATCAATGCTAAAAAATGCGCTCATAAAGAGGTCTTTTATCAGCATTTTTTTTAGCAATGATAAAAGTCACCTTTATCAGCGCTTTTCGGAGTGCTGATAAAAGGGACCCCCCCTATATCAGCGTTGAGCTTTACAACGCTTTTTTAGTGCTATTAAATCCCGTTTTGAGCGCTGATATAAGACATTTTTGTAATAGTGCATCTTCATATGGACATTATAGGATTACTGGGAAATATTGTCTTCTAGTAGGGGTGTGAAAATTTTCATGTTCTTGTTGGGCTCGCCAAAGGGATTGTTTGTGAGTTTTGGAAAAATTGACAGTTTGAGCCATGTTATAGCCAAAAATGTGTTTTTTCTGTATATGGGGCTTCATGGGTATCCTTGGCTTCTGCAAAATATTCTTCTAGTTTCTCCATTTGGGGAATGAAACTCTAGTTCATATCAATACCCTTAATTAGATAAGGGATTCATTATGTGAATTAAATTAATGGGACCAAAGATTATTTCCTCATTGGATGATAAATCGTCCTAATTGACATATTAATTAGGTGAAATATGGTGTGTCAATTCCCATTCATTCTGATCAGATTGAAAAAAAATCAACGAGTGTCAAATCAAACATTTCCCTCGACATGAGTTCATCTTCTCACACTTCCTCCCATCATTTCTGGTCCAATTATTTTTTAGACGCTTGAAAATCATAGGATTTTGGGGTTGAGGATATTTATTGAAATATATTAGGGGTTGTTAGAGGAACAATAGGTTTATTTGACTATAGTTGGAGAATTCCATGAGAGCATTTAACCATTTTCTGAGACACCAAGAAATCAATCTTTTTCACCCTTTTTCTATCAAATTTTTAGCACATGTCTCTTTCATCTTTTTAAGTGGTGGAAACATATGATTATTATATTGGCGGTGGTCCTAGTTTTAGTTGTCCAGGATCTATCTTCCCGTATTGGAGGTATTTGAAGACGAAACACTCATAGATGGTGTGTCCCAGTATCTAGTGAAATGGATAATAATTTGTCCATTCATCGAGGCCGACTTCATTAGCCATCTTTGGCATTGGTTGTGGGAGAAAATTGTAATTCCTAGTAGCTACAAAGTTGAAACTATTTTGATCATATTAGAATGAGTAAAAATAATTTATAAATTCCTTAAATTGATTTTACATAGGCCCCCTCCACTAGTAATGTTGAGGAAGGGGTTGTCTTCGACCCCCATGCGGTCCTATAAAATTTGGCAAATGCCTTAGAGATGGCACTGGTGAAGGGGGTGTATTGAGAATAAAAAATTCCTCTTTATGTATTCCCACTCTTTTTCCTAGGGATGATGGGGATACCAAGGACATGATGTTAGTATTATGTACGGAATATTATATTCCTTGGGAAATGGAAGAGAAATATCAAAAACAACTCTTATATTTTACCAAGATGAGTGGTGTTCACAGCTTTTCATACATGTTATCAATTCATATAGTAATAAAATCATCATTGGGGAGTGGTATGTTCATGGAGTTGGTTAGGAATTTTTTAATAGAAACGAAATCTGAGACTCTCTCCTTCTCCCATTGTTTCTAGTTATTGAGGTCACTGACTATTGTCTCTGGAAATGTTGACATGAACTGAAAAATGAACTATCTTTGAAGATCATCCCAACCCATTATTGACTGAGATAGAAAACCGGTATACTACAGAAAGGTTGAACATTTCATAGTTCGCATGAAGTATCTGAGTATCAATGCTTCTAGTTTCTATGGGGTTCTCATCATGGGATCACAATAAGATTCCTCATGCATCAGATGTTGTTCCAGGTCACTTGAGTCATTGAATACAAGAAACACAAGATTCCTAATGTTTCAGGGAAGGGGAACAATACTCGCCCAGTCGGTGTAAGGATTCCATTCTAGTTGTATCTAAGTGCTCCTTCCTTCCATGGGTTCCAGTCAAGTTGTCTAGGACATGATGGTATTAATGAGACCTTGAAGCATGTCCTATTGAAACAGAGCATGGGTGGGTGTTGGAGGGGAAACATTAGTTCTGGGGACACTACTGGTACTTGGGGTAGATTCTTGACTGGGGGGATCCTTTTTATATTTTCTCGAATCTTTTATGGTTTTTTATTTAATGGTGGGAAATCTCGATATCCTTTTTGGACTGGATCCAGTTAAATTTATAGTCCTAGTGCTGTGATAGACGAGCATTATGGACTTGCTTAATTCACCGAGATGAACCCCTATGGATGAGGTACACCTGCTGGAAGTTTATGCTGAGGCTCGACATGAGGAACTGGAGTAGAAGATTCCATAGAATGTGTTCATTGGAGAAGCACACCATTGATTATCCTAAACTCCTACATTTATTCCTCTTTCTATGTGAATCTATACTCGTGTGTCAAGAGATCATTATCTTAAAAATTAGGAGGTGGGTCACATGTGACCTTAATCTTATTATTCTATCTATTAGAAATTTTCATGAGTTGTAATTATGGATTGGCTGAGGCACCTTCAAAATTAATGGAATCCCTCTGGTTCTGGGTATGCACTCCTCCAGGTTCGGTGTCAATCAGATTATGAGTAGAAATTTATTCTTCATGATTGTTTGGATTTGAATCATTTCTAGTATGAACTATATGAATGGTGTCCACAACATTCAATAATTCATAATTCATTTTGGGCACCATAATTGGTTCTTAGTGGTAGGATAGATTATTTCACACAAAATGTATTATGAATTATTGGATTTAATTTCCGATGGGTTCTTCTAGATTGGAAGTGGGTGAATTGATATTCTTTATGCTCTCCCCAACCCTATATATGAACACCAAATGGGTAATCACTGATAAAGAAACAAAACTTGTTTAGTGCATAGAGGAAAATTAGTTCAAGATATTTCTTGCACCTTGGGGATTGTGGATGTTGTGTAGATAAGAAGTATTCCAATTCAACTTATCAGTAAATATTTCCCACTATTTCGATAAATTCTACTTACCCATAATAGGGAAGGAATCATTTTTTAGATGTTAGAGTATTTTCAAATGATTTAAGAGAATGCTATGTATGCATTCCTGTGAGAATTCCCTTGGTATGTTGAAATTTAAAGTGGTTGTGGGCCCAAACATAACTAGTATGTCATACATGGATAATTGCATTATTATGAGAAACATATCCATTTTTTATTTCACCATACATTCCTATAATGTTTCTTCCCAACATGGTCATTTCATGATTCCTTTTTTCAAGCAGCAAGGCTAGTAAGAGTCTTATTAACATGTGAATTGCCTGGATGTGGGTTAGATGTTGTGGTTGGACCTAGACCATATTTCTGTTTAGAAAGAATGTATCTTTTTGTTGGATCATTTTTTGACATACTTATCCTATCCCTTCCAAGAACCATATAATACAAGGGATTTCTTGTATTTGATTTGGAATGGGGAGGACCATTTCAGTTGGGGATACAATGGAGAGAACTACCATCATAGGATAACATAAGACTACTGAGATAATTTTCACCATGTATTCCATGTAGAGGACCATTAGGGTGGATCTTAGCAAGGGTAGGTCCTTCTTCCTGAATCAAGACGTCACTATGGGGAGTAACTTCATGGTTGACACTATTATAGAAATGGCTATCAGTACGGTTTGATATCCATCTGAAAGGAGAACTTTCTCAGTGTGCGTCATGGGGGGGATCTTTAGGATGGACAAACACAGTGGTGGGGGGCTTATTACTATTTGATTTCACTCTGGGGAAGAACTTCACAATTTATTCCATCATGATGAGAACAACTATCATAGCATGATGCCCGACTATAGGGTGAATTTATAAAACATATACCCTTGTAAGGACCATCAAAACAGATGATATTAAAGGGATTTCCTTCCAAATATTCGATATTCTAGTCCTAGGGAAGGATATCATAATGCTCATCAAGAGATAGGCTCTCATAATTGGTCATTTCTTTCCCATGATGTTAGTTTCATGGGTTTTCTATGGAGAGACTTCATGGATACTGGTAACATTATTGCGGGGAGGACCTTCGCAACTTGTACTACTACTTATATCATTTTTTGATGGATTGATAGAATCCTGAGCCTCTATTTATAATTTTTTTATGGAATCATGAAATCCAGCATCTAGTATAATAGGGTCATGAATATTCTCTTCATTTTCAAGTTTCTTTTATCATGATATATTTTTGGGCACTCTCTTGCGGGAAGCTTGGGCCGCATGCTATTGGTAATGACCTTCATATATGGGTTCCAATTTGTGTGGTTCCCGTGATGCCTCCAGGATATGATGATGAGAATATTTAGTTCAGGAAGGGATATATTCCTTCCCATAAGTAGCCACCATAGTGGATTGGAGTCCCCCAGATAGAGTGTGTATTTTTTCCCAATCAGGTTTTCCATTTACCACAGAATATGGTTAGTGACCCTCCCAGAGTAGAGTATGGATACACGTTTTCTCCATATTTACCATCTCATTTTATGTATGAGTCAACCCTTAGAGGATATGTGATTGTGATCCCACCTCCTTTCAATTTCTTCAAATGTGATCACGTCTAGAAAAGTATTGGCGATATGATCATGAATTGATGTTTTGTTGTCCATTATATCAAAGATGTGTCGAGATACATCTTTTCCATGAATGGGGGATATATTCCCATTCTAATGTGGGAGTATGCGTTTTTTCTTTCCCTGGAACTCCATTTTTTTCATGTGGGTACTACCAGTTCTCCTATTTTGGGGTCGAGGAATGAGTCTTCCCCAAATTTATAGAAGGTATATGACTACTATTTTTTCTGGTTTTCAACGTATTTAACTGATGTATTTATATTTGCGAGAATGAATATTTTTTTCTCTATTTACACTAAATTTTTCGGAATGGATTGATATTAATCCCCAAGAATTTGAGTCTACATATATTTTATTTCCATAGTATTTGAATGATGGGATTGATATGTGGGAGACAAAATTTATTTTTCCCATTGTTGATTAACACTGCATTTGACCGATGGGCTTCACATTCCATGGTAAGGATATGTGTCTACCTTTAGTTTTCCATCCTATTTGGATAATGGGATTCATATTCATTATCACATATTTACATCTAATCATATCTAATTTTCACCCTATTCAGATGATGGGATTTGTGGACATCAACAAGTATTTTCATCTGCCTATAATTTTCTACAAAAATTGCGTGACAAACCTGGAGAGTATTGGTGGGTGGTTGCACCTGCTCGTAATTTGGTACTATATTTTCATGGTGGGATTCAAAATAGGGAGTAGGATTTTAAACCTAACCATATATTTTAAATATATATACATGGAATATTTCATGTTGAAGATCCGTATTGATGAGATATTCTAGATTATATGTTTGTCTCCCTTGGCAGGCCCAATGGGGGACCTGTGTTTGTTGAACTTTAGTAGGATCCCATAATGTGATATCCCATTAAGCATGAGGATAAAGGGCCTCACGGTTATAGAGGTGGGGTCTTCCAGTAGTGTCCCTTGAGCGGAAACCCTATTCTATTGGGATGAAGTCATTATAGATGATTTCATCGTACTCCTGAAGATAAGGTAGGTACACATTTTTTCATTTTAGGGACAAGCTCCCTAAATGATTAGAGATGGAAAGTGGATCTACCTGGTTATGGGACACCAACCACTATTGAGAGGGCAACTGGCGAGATTTCAATGACATAAGGGCTTGTCTTGCTACCTCTAGCATCGAGAGAGTACTGTTATGATGGTACTCTTAGATAAGTGCATTTGAAACCCAATGTTATAGACATTCGGGGGGGGGGGGGGGGTGATAGAGTCATGTGATTCTTGTAGTTGCCGACAGGTATGGTGGTTGATAATCATGTTGATGAGAACACATGGGATTCCATTGGATTGAAGGTAACTCTAATGAATACCTATAATATATTTGACAATTACCGACAATGAAACCCTGTCAATGAATCATCTCATAACCATATGAATAAATAATGACCTTACTTTTACCTATAACTTTTTTGATGTGAATGGAGCCTGAGGCGCGGTAGCACCACCACCTTGGTTAAGGATTAACATCGGTTTTACCATTTTTGTATCAACTCGATTCACATTTGTACGTAGAAAATAATTGTCTGATAGGGACTGGTTAATATATATTTTTCTATATTTTAATTGAGGTTGTATAGTTAAGTCATTCATGACGGGTCAACCATTCTTGTTTCAACCCAAAATGTGTTGGGGCCCTATGGGTTATTGGATGGGTTATGTATTTTCTCAATTAATCATCGTTTGGTACAATGTACTTAGATGGTCTCCAACAATTTTGTTCATTGAGGAAGAAACACCCAATGACGATCCCATCCACTATTCATGAACATGATTTCCAAAGGAATTCGTTCATTAGATGATTTATCCAATGAAACTTATGAACTCACATTCATCAAGAGGATGGAAAATTAGGTTTATCTCACCCTTTTGGGTTAAACTGTCAGTAGTTATGAGAATCTCTTAAATATTTATGGAATGTTCATATGTTAATGAATACTTAGTTCATTCTCAAGCATGTGTCTATGACTTATCCCTAAATAAGATCAATAAAAAATGTATATGTGTTCAGAATTAACTTTATGTATCCATGGTTCTCCATTAATGTTACCCTCTTGGGGACAGATCATGAATTCCATAGTCATTCTCTAAGGCAATTCTATCCCCAACCATGTGATGAGGGAATCTAGAGTTTAATTTCATCTAGTGGGATAAAAATTATTTCAATGTTGGGATGGAACTTGTAAGATGTGCTTCCTACATATCCTCATGAGAGGAATAATAAACTCTGTTGTTTTATGTCACTTCACTAGACACATCACCTTTTAAGGTCTGGTGACAAAGACCTGATCATGCAGTTTAATGACATGCGATGAGGACATAAGGGAACTGATGTGAATATATGAGTGTTGGGATTGAACCATGGGGAGGTTTCCTACATATCCTAGTTAATTGGGAATCAAAGATCACATATTTATGAATCGTGGGGCTTATGAAAAAAATCCTCCTATTAATGGGGGTCTGATCAAGTCTTACACCGAATAGGAGGCACATGATTTGGGGTTATACAGAAGTCATGATTTGCACTAACCTCTAAGCCCAACCGAGTCATACTCTGTGTGAGACCTAAGAGGAGGTAGTGGATCAAAATATCACATGGCTCACTTCATGTACTAATAGATGGTACTAGAGACCAACAGGGAAAGAGAGAGGGAATTGAGATTACCCATTTAATCTTTTCTTTTTATACCTAAGACAACCATGTTTGGTGATCTATCCCAATATGTCCCAATCTATGGAAAATAAGAGCAAGAGATACACCTCCTATATGAAAAGAAAGGGGCTTACCTCAGTGTTATTTCACTAACATTGTTTCCTAGTAAAATGAGAGAAATTTAAACACTATCCCATGTAGAAGGTAAAGGATATAAGTTTCCCTTAATTCCTAGAATAGGGAAGTAGATGTGGGAATCCCATGGTTGGAAACCTCATTTCTATGAGAATGTAAACATAGGTACATTCTAGGGGTTGAAATTATCATGGGGATTACCCACATGAATCCCATTACCATGGGTATGTAAACTCAAAAGGGTGCACTGATGTGACCGCTGATCTTATTATATGAGCTCAGTGGATTTTGAAGACACCTTGCCCTGACACCATTGGACTGGTTCATTGAAGGAGTATAGATGATGTGATAGAAATTTAAGGAAATGGTTGGATTTGGATGGTGGAATTCCTAAATATATCCCATTCATGATTCATTTCTTTATATAGTATATGGGTTCTTCTTCTTAACATATTGATATGTGGGTGAGGGAGTTGTCTTCATACCATGGTGGTATGCAGACCAGGATTATTCTGTATAGCGATTTCTATATAGCATTGAGTTCCATCAGCTTAGTGACTTTCTATGTGGTTATAGGTTCTGTCTACATAATGAGGTGCTACATGACACATGGTTCCATCGGCCTAGAAATGTGCTACATAACATAGGGTTCTTTCCACATAGTGATGTGCTATGTTGCATAGTGATTCGTTCTCATAACAATGTGCTATGTGATAGGCCTGATTTAAAAAGCTTCCTCAATTCTACTCCTTGTAGGAAATTCGTCCACAAAGGGTGTTGGGTTAGATGTTTACCAATTAACTTAGTTTTACTCCTCTTAAATTCTATGTAGCAAGTTTTTAACTTCATGGAATCATCGAAATCATCCATCATTTGCAGCACTCTCATATTCTGTAACTTCTTCAATCGATATCTTGAGAATAGTCTTTATTTTTAGTCCTCCCCTCAGGGTCTTTTTATAGAGAGGTTGGGGTACTTGGTTATTGGGTTGTGAGCGTTCTTTGAGGAAGCCCATGGAAGCAACCTTGCCAGTGGAAGACTTGGTTAGTAGGGACACAAGGTCTTTGTCTATGGTGGCGAGAATTAATGCCTCTATCCCATGACTAACTTCTCTTCACTCGTGGGAAGCCATCAATTTTTCCTTTCCCATGAAATTTTTTAGTTCATGGAGGATGTCATATGTGTGGAAGATTCCTCCACCTTCTTCCCATAAATGATTCTATTTTAAAATACTGGCATCTCTATGTTCATTCTCTGAAATGATTAGTACAAAAATGCCTTTGAAAAGTGGGTAGCTATGTGGACCAGTAGTCCATGATAAATTATACTTCTCTATATATACACCTATAATCATTTTATTCTATATTATTCAGTATTTTATCTCTATCATTTTCCAATTTTTATGGAATTTTATTCATAGAGAATATTTAATTCTTAGGACCCAATAAATATTCCTAATAAACAAATAAGTTCATATGTATTCAGTAATAATAATACATAATAGGGAATTTAACTCAATCAAAAATTAAATATTTTCTTAATTTTTTTTGGGAAGTAGAATTTTTTTCCATGAACTGTTAGGACTCATATATATCATCCCATTAATGTTGTAGTTGGAGACGTGGGTATATGAACAAAAATAGAGATTCTCCTAGAAATTAGGCCGAGCATCACATTTTCTTTCCCCAACTCGATCATATTAACCTCAAAAATAAAATTATTGATGACTTTTTTGTAATTGACATGAAACAAGAAACCAATAAATTTGAAGTAAATAAATTCTAGGAACTAGTTGGTAGACTTAAAGACATTCTGACCTTCTAATTAAAATAGGTGTTTATAAAAAAAAGTTTTATGTGTCAGGAATAATATTTAGAAACAATGATATATTGGTTACACAAGGATATTGTCAAGAAGATGAAATTGACTATGGTAAAACATTTTCAACCATAAATAGACATGAATCCATTAGATTAATTCTTTACTTTTTAGTAATGTTGATTTTAAAACTATATTATACTGATTTTATGTGTGTATTATTAAATTGTTATATAGTTGAGGTTTTTTTGAACAATCCCTTCTACTAAAAAATCTAGATGTTTAAAATTATGTTTTTCAATGAAAAAGAACATTATAAAGTTTAAAAAAGATCATAGAGCATTGTATGATAGGCAAAAATAATTTTGGATTTCTAATTGTTTTACTAATGGTATAGATGATCCTAATTTATTAAATAAAATAATTCTTAATGATGTATTAATATTAAAAATTATGTTTATGGTATACTTTTATATCTTGTAGAAACTATTTTATTTCTAATATTACAAAAATGATGAAAATAGAATTTGAAATGAGTTTTATGGGTGTGTTAAAAATTTCCCCCTTTCTCAATTTTTCAAAATAATTTTTTAGTTATTTTAATTCCATGAAAATACACCAAATATGATTAAAAAAAATTGGTATGGATAACACAAAGAGTAGTGATACTCCAATGAGTACAACCTATAAAGCGAATGATGAAGAAATAGGAAACTTATTTGATAAAACCAAATACAAATGTATGATTTGAACTATGGTATATTTATCTTCTACTTGACTAGATAATTTGTTTTGTGTATGTATGTGTGCTAGTTTTCAAGAAAATGATAAATAATCACATTTACATGCTGTTAAAATATTTTTTAAGTGCTAGAAGTATAAAACTAGATTAGAACTAATTTATCCTAGAGGAAATGAATTTTATCTAGTATGTTATTGAGATGTAAATTTTTTGTTGTAACTTTGAGAGAAAATGAAACTATAGAAAATGTAATATTTTGGTAGTGTCACTATTTTTGTGGTGTAGTAAATATAAAAATTCAATTTCACTGTATACAACTAAGGTTGAGTATAATGATATATGATGTTGTTGGGGATAGATTTTATTGATGAAACACAATTTACTACAATATGGATATCAATATTGTCATGTACCTATAAATTGTGATAACACGAGTGTGATAAATACCTCTAATAATACCATATATCATTCTAGGTAAAAATATTGACATAATACATCCGGTTTTTATAGAATATTTCCAGAAAGGAGATGTAACTCTGTATTCAATTGAAATGAACATTATATTACTGATATATTTATAAATCCATTGAATTTTGAGAGATTAAGCATTATTAGAAATGAAATAGGAATGATAAACATTGTTTACTTACTTATATAAAAATTTAAATTTAGAAAAAATCTACCAATAGGTATTTATTATTTGTGATCCATCAATGGTGATCCATCTTTTGTGACCTTCCATTGATGTTCTATCATTAAAGAGATTCTAATTGAGTAATCTCTCTTGTATTTATTTTTTGTGAATAATTTTTTATCAGCTTTAGATATTTATAATTTATTATAGTTTTCAATTTTGAATCATTTAATGGTAAAATCAGCTTAAAATTGGAATTTGTGAACCCTCTCTCTGGTGGCTTCTTCGAACCTTCCCTTCTAATTTCTCACTAGACCATCAAACATCATTGGATACTCCATTTTTCGTCAAACAATTTCAAAAATAAGTGACAATCAATTGTTCTTATATTTTATTTCTTAATGAATCACATCTCTCAAAGAAATCATGAGGAAAATATATTCATTCCACTGTTGTCAAATTGAATAACCCTCAGCCCTCATATCATTATTTTTGTTTCTATTAAGGAAATATATTTTGAATGGTATGTTTCTATCAATTCAATAGTGTGGAATGTTATCGAAAAGTAAGGATGGATCAAATGAATTTCGTGGAATGACCAACCATTCTATGTTAGGTTGGTTCACATGTTTTATCTGTTTTTCAGAGAATGATTTTGGTGAAAAAGATGTTATATGGATTCCGATTCATGGAAAATAAGTTGTATTATCATAAAAATAGTTGGAAAGATGCCTCAATATACATCATAGTTGTATATATTTATAATTTTATGGGATCCATTAAAATAAATAGTTAGTTTTTCATCAATGAAAATTACATATTAGAGTTAACTGAAAATTAATCTTTGAGAATGACTATAATTTTATATCTTGATGGGGGAATGCATGCATTTTTTAAGTTTATCCAGCACATGATTTATCCATGAAATGGGTACTTTAGGCCTGTGATTTATCTAGATGTATTTTATTTTTTTAGTATGAAGATAGGAGATAAGATAAACATGTGAAGACACTTGATGGTCCATTTTTTTGAAATGATGATGACTTAATATATATCTAAATCATTGATCTAGGCAATTCATTTCAGATTTGTATAAATCCAAACGTTTATTTCCTAATAAAAAGGAAATAATAATCATATTTTTTGGATTCTCTCTATGTTATTTTACCAGCATGATAATTAAGGATAGTTAGTATCCTTTGTTAAGGAAATGGGTGGATGATAATGATATGTGTTATGATAAATCAAATCATCTGCAACACTCTTCTTAACTTGGTGTCCTAATTGAATCAATCATGGATATATATGATGTTGTGGTGTATTCCCATGAATTGTATGTTGAGGATGATGTTAAAGAAGATGGATATATATATAGAAGAATAATTTCTGGATGTTTCATAGGAGGTATGAAGTGACTCTGATCTGGTCAGAATCCCTTATATTTCATATAGTCTTGAGAGTATATATATTTCTCTTCATTCAAGATAAATCTTAATAAATTAATGTAATGAAGTTATGGAAACATAAGTCTCAAAGGCCTAACAGCCGACCAAATGTTATTTTGATAACTTAATGGATGTTTTGGATGCATCAGATTATTCCATGGATGGAAATTGTGATTAGATAAAGGATTTTGAAAGTCTTGATGGGGATATTGTCTATGATATAGATGAGGATAAAGAACCATCTAAGGGGGATAAATACCTAATAACTTTTTTATCTAGGGATTGACTATTCAATTTCAAATGATGATAATGATGATAATCATAAACATCAAACGACACCATTGAATGGATAAATTTGTATCTATATTTATGAGAAAAATACAAAGGGATATCTAGTTTATCAAAATTATGTGGAAGGTTAATTATAATATTTTCCATCTATTGTTACTATATTTGAGTCCGTACATGAGGAGAATGGCAGGCCTATCCGAGTGAGAATTTGTCATCTTCCGCATTCTCCTTCTTTTACTCTTGGTTACCTAACAAAATAAGACTTGGATGCCTTTAGAGTAATCATTTTATCAGATATAAGTCAAATTCTCTACTCCACACCTCATCAGTAGAGAAAAATCAATAAATCTGATACCATATGGATATTTTCATTATCCTACTCACATATCAAACAAAAGATGAATATGAAAATGAAGTTACTAGAAATTGAGAACAAGTAGTTGTCTAAATAGATGGAATATGTTTGATCCACCATTCAATAGATGAGGGGGAGGTTTTCTAAAATTCACATATCTCTTCGTGTGAGATAATATTATCTTCATATAACATATTCATCAACTTATAGTGCTAAAAATATTTATCTTACTTCATTTTAGGTATATATGATTCGATCCATTGTTAGAGAGGAAGTAAATGATTTCATGGGTGATATTTTTACAACTCATATGGAGGAACTTCTTGGGGTAAATTAATATAGAGATAATATTTATAGGCTAGTTATATTATTCTTAAATTAGGATTACAATGATTGAGAGACCATCACTAAAGCTATTAATTTTTAACTTTCAAAGATCTATATAAATAATTACTTTATTTCTCACTTTACGTTTCTTTCAAAGAATCTATAAAAGAGTTTTATTACATGGGAATCCAGGAAAAAGTAAATCATCTAATTGTTTTTACCTCTCTTCTAAAGATTTTCAAAAAAGATAAGGAGTTATTCAATGAAATGGAGAGTGGTGTAAATATTATAACCAATTTCATTTAGTTGATGAGAAAATTTCCTCATTACATTAGGAATATAGTATTGGAACATTAGGATATACACTTAAGTTATATCACTTTTACACCTTATTAAAAACCCCTTCGAATAACTTTTCATTCTATTATAATGACTCTAGTTTAGGTAGTTTGAAATATTAGGCCTTTCCTGATTAGATAATCTCGTCCACACACTCCTACACAATTTTCTCCACCTCTTTACCTCCATTTACTCTCAATTTAAAATATACAATGGTTACATCCTCCCATTGGGATGATAGTGGTTTTGATTATGATTACTTTTTGATAGGGATTGAATTTTTTTTTATTCATTTTCGGGATTTATCCTTTAACATTTATATCTAATGCCAATTTTTTAATTTTCATTTCTATATCTTTTATTTTATTTCATTTCATTTTTTGGTAGTCCCAAAAGGGGTAGTATACTTTAATGGTATTTAATATGATCTTTATAACATAAATGATTTAAAATTCTATATAGAACATTCTTCATATTCATCGATACTTATTTATGAATATCTTTTTATAAAAATGGTAATAAATTCTACGATTTGTTTTCATTAAAAGGGGAATATTTTTAGCATCTCCTTATTTTAATGAAACTAAATCAAATTTTATATTTTTAAAAAATGATTAAATTTTTAGGACATTAAATGATTTTCTAGTAAAATTTAAAAAAAAATTCTAAATTTTTTTATCTACCATTATTAATAAATTCTCTTATAGAAAAAAAATCTAATTTCAAGACACATATACCACTAGAACAGATCTACCACTAGAAAAAACTATCTCTAGAATAGATCTACCATCAGAGAAATCCACAACTAGAGTAGATCCACCATTGGATAGTGCTACTATAAGACTGACCTACCATTGTGATGATCTACTGGTAGTATGTGCTAGTGGTCGGTGATACTTTATCTAGGATGTTCTATTACCATGGTGATATTACACTACTATGATCTACCACCAATCTAGGATAATGTTTAGTGATTCAAACTCTAGGATGATCTATTTCCATACCGTGCTACTCTGACCATTAGAGCACTAATACCATTCAGAGTCACTACCACATGAGTGCTACCATTTTTTCGGTATTTTATAATCAAAATTAATCTCTCTAAAAAATTTCTATGTTATTAAATTAGGTCAGATTCATGTTAATAAAGGAATTAATATTTATAATCCACACCATGAATTCATTAAAGAAAAATTTATTCTTTCCAAATATGGCATTCATTAAGAGGATTCATTATATATTTATATTATTCAATAATTGATAATTGAACATGGAGTGACATAAATTGAGAATAACTCCCTTGTGTGTGTCAAAGTGATACATTGATAGTGAAAAATTACGATCATATGATGAGTCATGAAATATATTTAATACACATATGTGTGAAAGAAATATAGACATATATAGATTGAAAGAAGAAGGATTTTTTTGAACATCATGAAACGTAATTTTCCTCTTCACTTTACGACACCTGCTCAAGATTTAATGAAATAAATATTCACGGATCTCATAACATCTAAAGATACTCAAATAAAGATGCATCAATTTCTCAAATATATAATCACTTTCTCATTTTATATATAATTAATATTTGAGTTGTGATTAGTTTAAATCTATTTATCTCTTAGACATAATCTCCTAGGAATAAAATGGGAGTGATTCACAATCACACTAATATTTAATCATTTGAATACCCATGAAAGCTATAGAAGAGTTCATGTGTAATTTGTACCTTTTTATCCAATGTATAACTATGATAGAAAATTGTTTCTCAGAAAACCTTGTGTACTGTTATCTGTAAAACATGATTTAGGTTATGGATCAATTTTCTTATTTAGTAAACTATGTGGAAGAGGGTGATTTAAAAGTGAAGTGGATTAAGTCTCATATTTTGACTGAACCCCTTGTTTAAAATCTAGTTTGTGGTTTATCAATTTTGTTTTCAATATTTCATAGTTCAAAACTAAATATTTTTTAATATTTTTATAAAAATTATACTCAGATGGTTAGTCTTAGTTTGTGTTCTATATAGAGTGCGTGATCATGTAATTCTATATAAAAATTAAAAGTGATATCAATCATTATTTTAACATATCATTTATCCCACATTGAGAATTTATTCTAAAAATAGAATTATATATTTATACTATTTTTATTAATGGGGTGTTTCCACTAAATTATAGGACTTCCAATTTAATTTTTTCTAAATAGAAATTTTATCGGAAACTGAATTCACCCCATCTTGTGAATTCTACTAGTACCAACACATTTAATTATTATAAACATAATTATCGATGAAATTAATATTTTTTAACCATTATGATATTAAGGGATAATTTTAATCTCATTTGATTACTTATATTGAATTTTTTTATAATTATTTATTCCTACTATAGTATAGAAGCTTCATTAGTTTCTTTTATATGCATACCCATAATGAGAATCTGAGATCACCCCGTACTTGTGTTTCGTTTCCACAAGATTTCAAGAATTTTATTATGGTTAATATTTTTTGATATTGTAAAAGGAATAATGGTATTCTCAAAAAAATACATTTTTTTGTTTTCAAATGTAATATAAGATTTAAATATGAATCTAGTTTTCAAAGACAAATAAAAGATTTTATCCTTTTGGATGTGATCACCTATATGTTGGAACAATGTAATAAATTAACCAACATTTTTTGGATACTGGGGTTGAGGTATTTAATGTTGATATCAAAGTGATATTACTAGTAACCTTATAAACTAGATAAATGAAAAAAATAGATAAAGAGATATAACCTTATGACAAAATATTATGACAATTATATGTTTAAGATATTATCATAATGTTTTAGTAAGGTGGAGAATATTTGGTTTTCATATAAATACATCCCTATATGGATACATTAGGTGGATGAGGTGTTGGAACATATGCATATCGTTTAATATTCTTATCCTGTGTATTCTATTATTTATAAATGGAACATAGTAGAACAAATAGACACCATATGAATTCATGAAATCAATATATGGATTCTCCCTGGGTATGGGAATGATGATAGAGCTAGATATTTAGCTAAAAATAAAGAAATTATAATTATACTAGCGAAATTTCCTCATGTTATGATGAATAAAGTTTTCTGTATAGAGCATCATACTGATCCAAACTATGGTGTAATAATTTTAAAAAGTTCATACAACAGTATCCTCCATCATTTAGTGGAACTAAAAACCCATTTTTCATTGAGTAATGGATAGTTCCTTAGAAAAAATAATTATCAAATTTGGAAGTAATGAAATGGACAATGCTTTCATGGTAGTTTAACATCTCATAGAGGATTCAGTTTAATTGTGGCCATTGATTCAAAACACTAAGGATTAGGATGAAATATCATTCTTGGAGTTGATGGATTTTAAATTACTTTTATTGGAAAAATATTTTCCTCTTGGATAATGAGTTGATATGTAGAGAAATTTATGGAATCTATAAATAAATTTAGAGTATAATGTTGCTAAATATGAATATTACATTACACTGTTATAAAGTCATACCATGGTCTATGTATGTAATCCAGAGAGAAATATTGGCCATTTAGTTTATGATATTAAGACAATCGTTTTAGGGGAACTACTCTAAAAAATTGTCATTATGTATGGAAATAGTATCTTAGTCTATAAATAATGGGAAATAATTCCCCAAGTCTTATGGATTTGAAGGAATAAAATATATTTAGATGGAGATAAGAAAAAATATGGATAATGGGAAGAAGGGGAAGATTGATTTTCAAACATGTGATACTTGTGGAAGGAAACACCTTATTATAAACTTAAAATGATAATTGATTATGTATCATGTGTGGAGAATAGGAAACCATTATAATGAATGCAATGACAATGGGTAATCCATTAAATTATAGTGTATTAATTATAAGGTGATGGGGGACTATTGTAAGAAATTACAGAAATGTCAAGGAATCTTGGAGAAAAATAATTCTAGGTGAGAAGACCAAGATCATGAAGTTACTATTGTGGAAGTATATGTACCAGAAAATGTTGTGAGAGGTACACTTATCTTACATTATAGGATTGAAAATTATTTATTTGATTATAATTTAACAATGATATATATATTTGATTAATTCTTTAAGGGTATCACATCACCACCTCAATAGTTTTATATTGAGTATGTGGTGAAAAATAATAATGGAAGGATGATAAAAAATCAGGATTATATGTCCTAGATGATATAATTCTTTGGGAATGTTCTTTTATAGAATATTGTTATTTTACATCAAGTATAAATTGATGTAATTTTTTTTATTCATTAGATCTCTCACTAAAGATCCCATAAAAATTGTTTATGGTGGGATGTTAAATTCAATATTCGGAATCCAACTACAATCTTCTCTCAGTGTAAGGATGAACTTGAAAACATAATGGAAATTAATTCTATTATATGGGGTTTATCTACCCATTCCTGAGGTAAATTTAACTAATTTTGTTGGGGATAAAATCTACATTGAATATGTTCATATTTTTTAAGGAATAATCTAATTTATTTCATGAATACATTATATGCCTTCCCCTAAATTGTGATTATGACTTTTCAATTGAACTCATACTTGGTTTTAGGCCTATTTAAAATATTCAATATAAAATTTCCCAAATTGATTTATAGTAATTGAAGAATATAATATAGGAGAACATAGATAATGGATTCATTCATTAGAGTGCTTCCCCATGAGGTGAAACTTTTATTTTTATTACGAAGAAAGAAGGGTCAATGCATCTTTTCATGGATTATTTGGAACATAAAAAGTTTACTATTAAGAACAAGTACACTTGTTCCTATATAGATGATTTTTTTGATTAATATCATGGATATCTATATATTTTTCCAATATTAATCTTGAGTCATGATATCATGGGTTAAGGGTCGAGAAGGTGGATATACCCAAGAGAAACATCCAAACAAGTTATTATAATAATTTTTTTTTTCACAATTCCATTTATTCATACCACTTATACTATTATCTTAAAGGATTTTATAAATAGAGTTTTTACAGATTACCATGATCAATTTTTTTTATTGATGATATATTTTTATATTCAATGATCAAGAATGAGAATAAAGCATATTTTAGAATTTTTATGAAGAACATGATGAAATAGATGTTTTAGGATAAATTAAAAAAGTTTAAATTTTGGATTTACAATGTGTCTTTCTTGGGACATATAATCTAATTTGATAGTGTATCGGTGAATCCTTCAAAGGATATTATTTTTAATAAATATCCTAAATAATTCATGGTAACAAAAATCTAAGGTTTTCGTGGATTGGTCAGATACTACTGATGAATTGTTTGATATTTATCATCACTATCTAACCCACTAACCATGTTGAATTAGAAGGGGTTTATGTTAATAAGGATAGATGAATATGAAGAGTGTTTTCATGAACTGAATATAATCTTGGATAGTGATCCGATAGATACAATACCATATAATGGAGAAGGTTTTGTGATATATAGTGACACATCAAAGAAGGGACTAGGATGTGTCATGAAAAATAAGCTGGTGAGAGCATATTCCACTAAATAATTAGAAATTAAGAAAAAAATTACCATACTCAATATTTGGAATTGGTAGTGATTATCTTTCCATTGAAGATAAATATTATTATTTTTTGTATCATGAAATTAATGATATATATATTGACTATAAAATCTTGATGTATATATTTAAAAATAAATACTGAATATTCACCAAGTGAGACGGTTGGGTTTGATCAAATGTTATGATGTCTCATTAAATTTACACCTTGGGAAGGAAACAAATTGGATGATGCTCCATGTTAGAAATACCATGCTAGTTTTCCCATGATGAGAATTAAAAAATATCAAATATTTATGGAATTTTAGAAGAAAAATCTAGAAATCATGAGGAATGTGGAATAATATTAAATTTCTCTGATGAATTTTCAACCATCCATCCATGAGAGTATTAATAAGGAACAAAAGAAAGATTGAGAAGTAGGGAAGAAGTTGAAGAATGTTCCCGAATTCCTCTGTGATCATGCTAGAATGATATGACTCAAATACCAGGTATGTGCCCCATCAATACCAGAATAGAATAAGGAGACCCTGGATGATGATCATAGTTTATCATTCTATATTAATCATGAAAGTATGAAGATGTATTTAGATAAAAAAGAGTATTTATGGTTGGATAATATGAAAATTGATATTATATAGTCTGTATCTCTTTTCCTAACATGTTATAAAGTTACATTTGTAAGAATGAATTGTAAGGAAATGTTAAAGCAATTATCCATATGAGAATGGAAAATTGAAAATGTCATCGTGGATTTTGTTCCTGGAATCCCCAAAATATCAACAGTCCGTAATTATATTTCGGTTATATTTAATATCCTTATGATTTTATAAAAAATCATTTCAATTGGATTATATTTATATCTGGATGAACTTATTATAAAATACACTAAATAAGTGTTAAGGATTTATAGAGTACCATATTCTGTTGTATCTGATCTGGATTAAAGGATTGCCTTGATGTTTTGGGGATGTATTTTGCATGATGTGGATACAGAGTTGAGTTTTGTTCTTCATATAATCCTCATATTAATGTTCAATAAATGAATACTATTAAAATTATAAATGACACATTGAGAGCTATATCTGAGGATTTCAAAGGTGGTTGGGGTTAACACCTTCATTTGGTGTAAATTTCTTACCCCAATATCTTTTACTTGAGTATTGAGACATATAATTAGTAATTAATCTATGAAGATAAGTGAGAAAATATTGCATGATGGAAGTAAGGTGGAGAAATAAATTTACTGAGTCGTGAAATAGATGAGTATATGACAGAGAGGGTTAGAGAAATTAAACATTACATAATGGCAGACCAGAGTCGATAAAACTGTTATGATGATATTATTTGAATAGATTGTGTTTTTAATGTCGTGGAGAAGATATTTTTATGAGTTTACTAATGGAATAAATAAATTAAATTTGGAAAAAAGGGAAAGATAACCCCTAGGTATATCACCCCCTTGATATTTTTATATCATAATGGGATAGTATCATATAACTTGATGCTTCCACCAAATCAATTTAAATTTTGTGATGCCTTACTAGTGTCGATCCTAAAATAGTATATACAAGATATTTCACATGTACCAAACATAAAGGTCTTACCTTTTATAAAATTATTTAATGTAGTCGTTATTTCCTAACTGTTGGATTAGTGGGTATATATGTTACTAAATATGTTTTGAAACATTTATGTTTTACACTTATATATAATTAATTCATTATTCATCAATTGATTAGTAGTGAAAATAAAAATATCAATTTAATGTTAAAGAGGTGTTTCTATGAATAACCATTTTTATGAATACAATGTGATTCTATCTTAATAAATAATTTTATCAACAATTCATGAATTATTTTATCAAAATATATGTAATATATATTCAAAAAATTGTTTTAATGTTGATATAAATTTTATATTAGGAATGAGATATTAATAAATCCATTTTTATTCTTAAAAATACATTTTTCTAAAAAGTATTTTTCATTGAATTTTCTGCATTTATATAAAATTAATTTCCTCAACTTTTGGATATTTAATCATTAAAAACTGATACCATTTGGGATTCTTGTGGTTCAAATTAAGTAAATATTCCTCTTTTATATTTTTAAATTATGAATAGCAACCTCAGTAATCCTTTTTCACCTTAAAAGGGAAACAAATGAGGAAACTAGAAAAAAAAAACATATGATATGTTCTTCAAATCAACAAAAAACATGATTTTATTCTTTATGATTGGTGTATTTCATAAATTTACATCTAACTGTAGAATAAATGTCCAGTTTAAGTCTGTTTTATTTTACCATAGCCTTTATTTTAATTTAAGGAAATAATAAATAGAAAATATCACTCTCTTAAATTTAAAATATATAATTTTTTTTACATAAGGATAAAAACATGATATGTTTCGTTCTAAATGTTTACATGAAATATATATTATTTTTTATCATGTATTTTTTTTAAAAAAATTATTTATTGAAACATTATATTAAATGCATACATAATCTTGATATCTTATTTAATCAATTAATATAAAATAAAATAAATCATTTTAAAAATATTAAAATTAATCCACATTGCATGATTTATTAGGGTAATGTAATTTTTTACATAATAATAAAATATTTGATGTCTGTAAACTATTTGTAATCAAATTCCATAGTTTTCATGATGTATTTGAAGTCAAATTAAATGATAAGTATCAAAAATTGACATTAATGACATTTTTTTAACAAATTATTATTATATTAAATTATCTATAAATCATAAAAACATTGATATTCAAAAATAATGAGGAAAAACGGTCAAAAATTTCATATTTTAGTGATTTATGATCAAATTTTTACCTTATATGTAAAATTTTAACACTTTAATTCTAAAAAGTAAATATGATGGAGAAGAAAAAAAATTCACTACGGGGTTAAACAAAAAGAGGAGGTTCAAAATGAAACCTAAACCAGTAAAATTTCATTATATGGTGATATTTAACCCTTATTCTCTTTCTAATTATTATATAGAAATTTGGAATCACTTTTTTTATAATGAAATAATAATATTTTAGACGTTTTGTAATTCCAAGCGTGTCATTTCTGATCCTTATGAAAGTTCACTCCTTCTCTCTTTTCATCACCCAGGTTTGAGTCATCTATAACAACTATTACTTAATGAAATCTATTCAAAACATAATTCTACAAATTCTAGATGTTCCAGTATTCTGAAAAGTCCTACCCTAGGGTTCATAGTAGGAGATCTAAAGGATTTCCTTCAAAGATTTTGTAATTACCATAACTGATCACATTATTTTTCTACTTCATATTTAGCCTCATAAAAATTTATTTCATAAATCATAAAATAATGAAATCATTATCATAAATATACTTTAATGTTATTATGATTATTAAACAACCATAATCAACTCCCTTTCCATCAAATGAAAAAAAGTTAACATCCCACGTGTATACATGTGGATTACCACATCAATAAAGCGTTGCGATTCATTTTTTACACTTTTCAAAGATCATAATTAAAAAATATTTAATACATATAAATTATATTAATTATATAATAATGATTCTTTATATGTGAATTACTATTTACCTTTATTTTATCCCAACAACTAAAATGTTAAAACAATGTTCAAGGGTATGTACGACCCTTGGTCTCCATGAACAGTGTAATTCA
Organism: Viscum album; assembly: GCA_963277665.1. Taxonomy (NCBI): domain Eukaryota; kingdom Viridiplantae; phylum Streptophyta; class Magnoliopsida; order Santalales; family Viscaceae; genus Viscum; species Viscum album. The sequence goes on along the minus strand of OY728160.1, from coordinate 874,703,542 downwards.
TTTTTTATATATCTAATTTTTATGGATGATAATAAATATTTTTATAATTAATATATATTATTTCTATATCACTTTTTACTCAATATATAATGTAACCATTTCTAATGTATAATGACTAAAAAATCAATCCAAAATATACATGAAAGACGAACTAGTTATTACCTAGAACGACAATTTTAATAAATAATTGATTAAAAATTGGAGATAAAAGGTTATAAGTCAATAATAAATGGTATTATATATATGAGTATGTTTCTATAATATATTTTTAGAAAATCAATATACATTATACATGAGGTTCAAACACATACGATTGAAGTTGGACTTATGGTAAGGGATTGTTTCCCAATCTCATTTTTATTTAGGACAATTTACGATTAATAATCCACTAGAAAAAATATCATATATTCCTATATTAAAATCATTTTATTTTGTTCTATTTGGGTTATTTTTTTAAACAACAAGTTTTTATCTCATTTTACTTTCTTTAAATACTCATTATTCCAAAATAATCTTTTTAAGGAAAACTAATATTATTTTTCTAGTCGACTGATAATCAATTTCTTCTATGTCAGTAGTTTACTAAAAATGTTTTAAATTTTTTTTTTACTTATATACCATGTTTGAAATTCTATAAAATGAATTAATATTAATATTATTATCATTTTTAAATGATGTAATTTTAAATTCTTACCAAAAATATAGATGGAATCATTGTTTTAACAATCACGACATGAACCAAATTTATTATTGTCAATATCATCCAATGTTTTTAATTTTCCATTATAATTATCAATTTTTTATTTAAAATAAAAAATATTCCATTAAATTTTGTAAATTTTCAGAGTTTAAATAAGTTATTTAAATGTGAAAAGTGAAATTTCCTCAAGAACTTTTCAAGTGATATTTTTTATGTATTTTCATTTATGTCAACATCCTATATTGAAACATAGGATTTAAAAAAGATATACTATAATAATAAAATAAAACATATTTTTTTGGATGGGCTCTGATCAATTTTACTAGGGAAATTATTACCATTCCGTATTATAGTTATTAAATTAGGAATACTGATTAAATTTTAAAGAACGTTGATTATGTTTTACAATTTATTCTTATAATAAATAAATTGAAATTATTAAGTGATAGGTGAGTCTCATAATTACATATCCCCTCAAAAAATTAATAGGTCTAATGGGATAAAAAAGTTTGGGTGTTTGTCCATAACCTTACTCATTTATGAAGATGTATTGGAATGAGGCTTTGATGGTATTTTTAAGATATGTGACATTATGCATTCTATTATTATGAAATTATTTATTGATTCACATTTCACAATTGGAATAGTTGTGATTTAAATGTATATATTTCAATATTGTGGGATTACTTATATGGAATTATTTGGTCTTCATTTCTCCCTATCATATTATTAATTATTTATTAGCTTCTACTATATGCATACCCATACTGGGTATCTGAGATCACCCCTTTGTTATGTTTTATTTCACCAGGATTTCTGGAAGATTATTATGATTGTTATATAGGTATATGGTTGAGGGGTTAAATGTATTCTCAAAGAAAATACTATGTTTTCTAAAAAAAATTAATTTTAGATTTTAGTATGTATATAATTTTCCAAGACTACTATACATTTTGGTTCCATGGGATTAAATCAATTTTATCTAGTACCAATGTATTAAATTAACCACTGGATCTATGATACCAGGGTTAGGGTATTTATAAATCTCATACTCAAAGAAGAATTACCCTTAGATTAGGATACTATCAGATCAATTATGGTTTATCCTATATCACATTTGGTTCAACCTTTGTTGATTTAATTTGGGTTATCTTATACTTCCTATCATAATCCCCCAAAATATCTAAACCTTTATCTGATACCAACAGAAGTGACGCATGTTAAACATGAATATATTTTACCTAACTTTTATGAATTAAACATCACATCTCATACATAATTTCACAATATTAGAACCTAATGGATATGTTTCATTGAATATTAGAAACATAGACATGTTATTAATCATTTTTTCAGTTACATTTCCCACAAAACAACTCGAAAAAATACATTCTTTTTCTCATATTCCTATAAATAATTTCTGAATGAAGGGGAATATAAAACAAAAAGGGTGCTCAAGAACTCAGTTCAGGAAAAAATATTAATAAATCATAAAGGTTTAGATCATATTCATATGATATAATATGAGCATTGTAGAAATATCTAATTAAATGTGTCATTTAATAACAAATATATTCATAATTAATGATAGAATATCAAAATTGAGGGAATGATAATTTAATAACATAAAAAGAGAACAATGGGAGCATTAAACATATACCACGATATGTAAACATTTGATAATACAGATAAACCATTGTGTCATACCATTAAAATATGTAATAAACATAATCATATGATATCATAACATTATAGATAAAGAAAAATCTTAAAAAGTCTATTTAAAAAGTTTTGAAAAAAGCTAAAATATCCTCATATAATTTTATGAATATAACAACAAAAACAACACCTGAAATTTGAAGTATAATTGTAATGTAAATACATAAAAATCATTATCTCATTAGAAAATAAACATGAGCTTATGAAATGGGGAGATATATAAGACCAAAATGGAAATATAATGATAAAAAAAATTTATCTGTTCCATAAAAACATATTATAATTCATCCTTCCTTCATAGCATAATTAACCAATGTAAATGAAATGAGTTTCCTGAAATTTTACTAATAGTATTATCATAGTCCAAAAAATAAATAAGGTTGATGATATTGTTATTATATAACCCCAATGAATCATAATAATAATTAAATTTTGTTTTAATAGAGAAAAATATATTTATTGCAGAATTATAAATATACTTTGAAAAGTGAGAAATAAAAATCCATTTTTATGATGTAAATATTAAAAAGAAACCAAAAATAAAATAATGTGAATAAAATTTTATTTTTAAAAAATGGAATCATTGAAAGGAATATTAATAATAACTAATTTTATGATAGTAGGAAAATATTATCAAGTGTTTTATGTTAAAAAAAATATTCTTATAACATTATAAAGAACGTAAAAATTTACTCAATCAAAAAAATGGTAGAATAATCATTTTTCATCCTTGTAAAAAATATTCACAATAGTTAAAAATAAAACTGAAAAATCATTGAAATAGAGAGGTGAATATTTTTGAAATAATATAATGAATATGGATATAGATGATAATGACTTACATAATATACATCAATTCATTTAAAGCAATGACTTAAAATAAAACCTCTTTGTGAAATTTATGATCAAAAGAAATAACATGATAAAGAACCTAAATTACCAGGATTATAAGTATATTATTTGTTATAATATTTCAAAAGGTAGTGTATATAAAATATAAATGAAAATTAGTGTATAATAATAAATACAATAGAGATGAAAAAACCATACAACTTTGGTAACTTTTGAATCAAACCACTAGGAAAAAGAAGACATGATATATTATTTTAAATCCCTTGAATTTCATAAAATTTACAATAGAACACATTTATGGGTGGTATACACATAAAAAAAAGTTTTTAATATGTTATTTGTCTCAAAGAAGATAAATTGAGATGATAACCTGTTAAGATTTTTTTAACAATTGAATCAAAATCCATTTAATGAAAGAACGTGATTTATTTTGATTTCCATCACTATGGGGAAAAATAGAATTTTGTGATTTTTTTCCAGTTTAGTGGTGGTTTTCAAAACCCATCATAGAATGAATTCTTCCTGAAACATTTAATTATGTTTTTAAAAAATCTCTATCAAATGATATAGCGATGGTTGGTAAAACATTCACAAAATATTTCAAAGTATTTTTTTTATAATTTTAATAATTTTTTCGATTTATAATTTGTAATTTTTAATTATTTTGATGCTATTTATTTACTAATTTATTTATCATACCATAAATACATATTTCATTCATGTCGTGTATAAACTCAACATAAATATGTGTTTGGTGAGACTTGATCCATATACCTCGTGGTTTTTCCTAAAAGAGTTCACCACTCCAACAATATCTTCACTTGGTGAGTAAATAGAATTAAATATACTTATACCAATATACATAAAAATACATATATCCACCTATATGTAAATAATAATATTAAAGAAGAAGAATAAAAAATAAGAAATAAGAAATAAAAAATAAAAAAAAACAATACATAGAAAACAACTATGAAATATATAATAATAATAAATAAATTATAAATATAAATAAATTATTATAAATGAAATAAAAAACAATATGAAAAATGAAAATAAAAAAATATAAAAGATAAAAGAAAAAAGAAAAAAGGGAAAAAAGGAAAAAACAAAAAACAATAGACACTAAACTACAAACAAGGAATAATATACGATAAATAAAAATAAATAAAAATATATAATAAATATATAAAAAAATTAAAAATAAAATAAAATAATAAATAAATTAGAAATAAATAATGAAATAATAAATGAATAAATATTTAAATAAAAATTAAAAATTAAAAATTAAAAAATAAATAATAATTAATAAATAAAACTGAATTATTAACTAAATAAAAAAATAATGAATAAGTCAATAAATAATAAATAATTAAATAATTAATAATAAATTAATATATAGTTAATTATTAACTCATAATAAATAATAAATGAATATATAAGAAATAAAAAATAAAAAATAATAAGTATTATATAATAAATAATAAATCATATATAATAAATAGTGTATTTATATATTTACATATAAATTTATTTAAATATAGTTAAATATATCATATAAATATATATAAATATAAATAAACTTATATAAATTTATATAAATTCAAGTAGATTGAAACACACACTCACACACACACCGACCAATAGAATACATACAATCATATACACTATTATCATATATGTAAATATATATTAATGTACATAAGTATACATAAATGATACCAATACAAATATATATATATATATGCGCACTAATATGCATAAAAACATGTAAATATGTATTCATATATGAAATTGTATATAAATATTAAATAAATATTAATAAACATAAATAAATTATAAATATGTATACAAAAATGTCTATAAATACATATATATGTAAAAAATCACTATATCAGAAAAAAATAGAATTGGAGGCATTATGGTCAAATTTTTGACTCAATGTATAGTTATGGGGGTCTCAATTAGTAAGCATGACATAAATATGTTTGTATGCATGGATTTGATATATGGTAGAGCCCAAACGGACACCCATAACCTATTTCATGACCATTTGATTTTGATGTTTGATTTTCATATTCTCATAAAATAGTAATAAATTTTCTTCTATTACATAATACTATATTATCAACTGATTTCATTGTTTTTAATTTCATAATATCCAATTTTAATGGTTTTAGAGCTAAAATGGGCATTCCAATCAACATTCATAGGCATTTAATGTCGATGTCTATTTTTAAGCCTAAAATTTATTATTTTTTAGTGACAGTTTCGTAGAAAAACCATAAAAATTTCAATGGTGTTAAAAAAATTCCATTAAAATGAAATTTTCAAAAATAAAAACTTAACAAACATATTTAGAAGCCTTCCTCGAATACCCCCAGTAAAAAATATTGATGAAATATTTAGTTATGGTTTTGAAAAATGCAGCAAGAAACCACCAGGAATTTCAATTATTCTTATAATGTCTGAATTATATAAAAAAATATAATATTGGATATTCAAGGAAACAATTTTCACAACTACACTATATAAATGATAATATGGTGTATGAAATTAAATATGTATAATTGAATTCAAATTGAGACCAGGAAACCAATACCATAGATTCCTTCTAGTTCAGATGTTCTCTAACCCTGTGTGTAATAAACACAACCACTTCAAACACTTATTTCAGAACCTTATTGTTTCATTAAATTAGATTCAACAGATGCTAAATTGTGATTGATTGAGTGTGGCTTCATACTCATTCATGTTCTGTTCACTAGTATGTCTCTAATGGATACTTGTAAGGGATTTTGTATCTATAATGAGTTACATGACTACTTTCCAATGGAAGGCGGTCATTTTTGTTTCATACTAATAATAATTAGGAACTCACCATGGTCGGGAGGATGGGATGTTGGGATTATCACATTCATTTGAGGGAATTATTTTATATTATGGGACTCTCTTATAAATTAAATATAAATTCTTGATTCATTCCCTATCCTCATTAAGGGACTGGTTACCCCTATGGAAATGACTTGGTCAAAACTATATATTGATGATAAAATTCAATGTATCACTATTTCTACATTATTCTATTATTTATATATGATTTTTTATTTATATCTATATTTGGAAACTCTAAATTTTATTTTCAACCAGGATGGCAGTTTTTGTTTTGGAATTGGGATTGAAAAATAAAGAGGTGTCAAACATATCCTGTGAAAAAAAAGAATGAAAACTCATGCAGTTCTTCATGAATTGTTTATTCTCATATTATAGAAATACACCATATAGTTTAAAGATATAAAAAATGATTATAAATATGAAAACCCAAAACCCGAATTCCTAGATCCTGTTCTGAAATCCACAACTTTACATGGTTGATGTTGATGCAGATAATTGTTATAATTATTTTTCATCTATAATTTATAACAACCAAAGGAAAACATGGATCACATTCAAACCATATGAACATTTGGATTAGTGTTACAGAGAATTAAATTAGAACACTTATATAAATAAATCACATATTGAAAATGGAATAATTCTTCTATTGAACCATGGATTTTGTATTTCACAATTGGTTATAAACATCTCCCTTTTGAAAACATTTATAGACATAAATCACATAGAATCATTCTTGTAAACCATGGAAAAAGGATACATGAGAATGGTGAGATCAAATTTTTAATAAGTGAAAATGTTACCATTAAAAAATTAATTTAATTAATAAGGATAAGAGTGAGTAAGGGTGTGATTTAATAATCAATATGATTGATCGAGTAATAAAATAACTCAAACCCAAAAATATATGGATCATCAAATATAAAAATATGGAAAACGAAAAGGGTCATCTAAATTAATAATCAAAAGACATTTTATATCATTTTCGATCATTAATATCATTATAAACTCATAAAATGAAATTAAAAACCTTTTTCATAACATGAAGCATAACTTTCATAAAACCCTTTAAAATCCTATCAACGCCCTTTTATTTGGAATAAACATATAGTTGACTTCCAAGATTATAATTACCAAATTCCTTAATGATCTATAATGATGATCACCCTTCATATAACCTACAATGGGATCACCTATTTTCCATGATCTATAATGGGGATTAACCACTCATATAATCTATATTTGCCTCACTCATGAGCTATAAAGGGGCTCACCACTTCAAAAAACCTTTTTGGGATCATCGATTTTATATAATAATCATGTACCATGAATAGAAAATGTTCATCATCAAACTCATAGAAATAATAATCATTCATTTCTAACATGATAAAACCATTTTAAATTAATGGGTATAATTTAAATCACTTTTAATCATGATTAAACCCTGGAAAAATGAGTTCTATAATGATTTAATTATAACATGATTAACCCATGGAATAGAATTTGGATAGAAAATAATTTATTTGAAGAAATATTATTAATTACAGGTAAATAATTAGTATGGTATCAATAAAGATTATCCCCATTATAGGATATGTAAAAAATAGTGTTTTTCATTTGGAGGAATGGAAATACCTTTAAAAGGTCATTAAAAAATTATTGTGGAAAATAATCAGTAAATATTGTAAAGAGTCCCATACCACATCGAAACATTTGGATCATTAGACCCATGGATGTAATTATATTAAATTAACCAAAAAATATTATGAAAGTAAGGATACTCGTTACATAACATGTTAATGGAGTATAATATAGCAATTATAATAGAAGGTAGGTGTATAACTTAACAAATGTTTCAAAAATGCAATTTGGGGAAAAATAAATTACTTATTTCATAATGTTGAAACCATAAATCCCACGAACGATATATATACCAAATTATTTGTAAAACACAATATATTTAATGATAATAATCATCAAAAAAATTTATTGTTACTATATATAGAACTCACAAAAAAATATGTGAATGTGGAATATATCTCACCAAAATAAAACCGAGACAAGAAAAAACCCTTACCAAGATCGTATCATTAGAGTGAGTAAGGGTGTGAATGTATCACATAACTTTGAGGAGGAGGTAGTCCACCCGTCGAGAAACAATGTTATCATATTCCCACAAAATGGAAATCATGTTGCAATGTATATATGAAAATTAAATAATAACTAATAAATAATAAATATCATATATATATACATATATCATATCAAAATAGTTTTTACCTCATAAATCCAAACAATTAGAGGTGGTAAATGGAAAACGAACAACATCATTTCACGTGGTTGTTGTTCACCAAACACACGAATGTTAATATCATTACCCATTTGTTAGATGTGTGTGCGGGGGTTGTAATAACTATTTTCATAAAAAATATGTATATTTAGGACACTTATTGTATTATATAATAATCTGATAATAATTATTTAATGGGAGTATAATAAAATAAAATATAAATATAGATTTAAGAATTTTACCTCTTTTTTCAGGTAACTCCTTTTGGTTTGCACCAAATGGATTCCTTTGACGGAATAAAGAAGAAATTATGGAATATAGGGTGAGGTTATGGATTTTTGTAATTACGTTTTCATGGTTATTACTACCCAAAAGGGATTGAGATGTTTTATTGGAGGGGGATGATGAGTTCCTTTTTATAGTGGAGGAGGAGTGACATTATTATAAATATAAAAAAAATAATATTGGGAGGAATCCGTTTCATCATGTGACTCCAATAATGATTGAAATTATATAATATAAGATATATGTTCGATTATTGTCCATAAAATTTGGTTTGTGCATGTTTATTGGTAATTTATCCCCTTAATATTATAGTTTAACTACTAAGGATACTCAATTTTACGTTAATCGTTGTAATAATATTCAATTAATTTAAATAATATTTTTTCCTAGAACTAAGTTGATGTTATTATAAATTATAAAGTAGGATCATTTAACATATGGAATCAATATTTTAAAATTCCAATCAAGTAGTTTTTATAAATTAATGTTATATTAATCCCATAGATGGGATGACAAGGCGGGGTTTTAAAGTTATAATTCTCAAAAGTTACCTATGTTTTTATATTTGAAATAACTATAAATTTCATTAAAATGAAACAAATTTAATTCAATTATATAAAATTTATCTAATTATATTTGAAAACAAATTAAAAAAATTTAACAGTATACATTATTTAGATGAGAAAGCAGTATTCAATTAAAATTCAATTTCATTTACTAATCATAAAAATATGAAAGTTCACTGAAAAAAAAAACCCAATGTAACGTTTTATATTCCAATTTAAAAAATAATTTTTTTAAATATAAATTATAAAATTTTAAAAAAATTCTATTTACAATATGTGCTCTTTTAAAAGGCTGTAAAATAATCTTATAAAAATAAAAAACATTTTATACATAAAATTATTATTATTATTATCTTAACCATATGTAAAAAACTGTATAAATTTTTGAAAAATTTACTAAATATATAACAAATAAATTTCATTAATATCTTTCAGTAATAGTGATTAATTTAATTTATTATGATAAAATTCTATTCAATCCATAATAATAGTTTTTAGAATAGTATATCCTTTATATTAAATTGGGCTTTATTTTTAAATCTAATTAATTTATAATAAATGATTTAATTTTAGAAACATGTTTAAACAATTATTTAAAAACAATGTTAATACAATTCATTCTCGTCATTCCTATGGCTATGTGACAATTATTTTGTTATATAAATAATATTAATTGTATATTGTTTTCTTGTAAGACTTGGTCTTGCATGCAAACTATGTCACCAAAAAACGTGGTGATATATCAAAATAAAGATAAACATGGTGTCATCTGTGACGAATGATAAACTATTCATTTCATATAATTAAATAAATTAAAGAATTTACTTTAATTTGAAATAAGATATTTTATAATCTTTTATGATGTTACATCCTACCACATTAAATTAATTTCTCCTATGAAATTCATCATGGTTATCATAATATTAACATTTTTAGAATTTCATTTATATAAACCCACATTGTAAAATTGTTTAATAAATAATATTAACATTTTTAGAATTTCATTTATATAAACCCACATTGTAAAATTGTTTAATAAATCATCCTCTTACAAAAGGGAATCTGGGAAAATTTGAATCATCCTAATTTATGCATACATAGTATTAAACATTGAGAGAACTTTGGTGGGAAATTAAAATATTGATTTTACAAGGAAAACTAATTATCATGGACGTATAGAGAGTGATAGAGAACATATTTAAGTGGATGCCAGTGATGAAAAACCAAAAAATAAATAGCTGTGGAAATTTTCACTAATATTATCATAAAATATGGCTATAATATAAACTTTTATTTGAAGATCATTTTTTATAAAGTTGAACGATTTCATTCACCATGTAGAATGAAAACATAAATAAATATACATACTTGACATGTGAATTTCATCCATTACCACAATATCATATTTTTCTCCGGATGATGAGTAATCAAGATGAATTTTTCTCACCTGAAGCACCAAATTTTAATTTTAAAGGCCAAATAACCAAAAATGGTATATTCATGATATTACACCCATCCTTAGACATTAATCAAAACCAAAATATTTTAGATGTGGTACGATAATTACCAAAATCATTAAACCTCTATATGATAAAATAATTTTCAAAATTAATTTATAATACCCAAATATGAAACTAAATAACTTCAAAACACTATATCCCAAATAAAAACAATAAAATAAAAATTAAATAGTATATTAACCTCAAGGGTTATCTCATTCAATCCAAATTTACATAAAATATATGGACTTCATATTTTGATGTAACACAATCACTTAGTTACCGAATCACTTTTCAAATATGTGGTTATCAATATAATTATACTTTTGTTACCATTATTACCTCAATATACAAGATCATATAAACCAAAATGGTTATAAATACATTAAAAATTATTTCTAAAAATGTAAAGGAATAGATCCCATTAAACCAAAGTTTTACAAATACTTTAACCCAATAAAATGTCTTATAAAATTTCATTGATAACCTCATAATTTTTGATACTTAAAAACCTCATGTGGGATATCTTATGAATTTTTACTTATTTTCATCATTAGTCTTATAGTCCTATGAAGGAATCTATAACTCCAAATATAACCTTACATGAAAATAATCATATTCTTTAAATTTATCAAAAACAAATTCTCATACCAACCATAACAATTGAGAACCCACACTCTCATACCCTATACTAAAATCGACAACTTTATATTTCATATTTATACTAATAATTATGGCACAAATTTTTCTTCATTACATTTCAAACTCCTATGAAAAACATAGTCACATACATAACATAAGACCATTTATATTTAAAGTTTCAAAAAATTGGGAAAAGTATAACCAAATAAATTCACATGACATAAAAAGAAATATTTTCTTATTTAACCATGCTTTTTAAATTTTACAATTTGTCATCAAAATATCCCTTGTGAAAACCATTATAGAGAAATAATTTTTAACATCATTATTTAAATCATATGGGAAAGGAAACATAAGAAGGGAGAGCTCAAACGAACTATAAGAGAAAATGTAAGAATTAAGAAATTAATGTCACCAATTATATTGAGAGTGGATAATGGGATGATGACCAAATAAAAGTGCATGAGTGAGTCATAAATGAACTCATACCCACTAAAACACAGATGATAAAATATTAAAACACTACAAAAGAACAATTGATAAGAATAAATAATCAAAATCCTTTTGTTATCAATCATGATTATTCAAAATATTATAAACACATAACATTAAATTAAAACACTTCTTGGTAACTTGGATCAACACTTTTATAAAACCATTTCAAAACCCATTCAAAAGCATTTAGAAACCCTTTTAATTAGAATATATATTCAACATACTTACAAAAGTATCATTATAAAATGTTGAAATGATCCTTAATAGGGATCATAATTAGAATAAGATATATCAGTATCACCCATTTTCCATGAGCTATAATTGGGATAAACCCTTTGAATAATCTATATCATGATCACCTGTGACTTATACTAGGGCATAACCCTTCTTATAAGCTATATATATCTCACATATTTCTTATAATTCTCATGTAACATGGTTGAAACAATTCCATCATTAAAATCATAGATAGAATAATAATTAATTTATATCCTAATTAACTAATGGTAAATAAATCGGTTTACTATCAATATATTTGAAACATGATTAACCCATGTTAATGAAATAAGTCTCATAACAATATCACTAAAACATTAATAACCCATTTAAAAGAAATGAGTTTTAAAACAACATATTCAAAAATAATATTATTCCATCCTGGAAAGAATGATGCTGGTATCAATAAAAAATATCCCTAGTATAGGAGATGTTTAAACATAGTTTTTGGATTTTTCTAAATGTAAATATCATTAAAATATCATTCAAACGTTCTTGAGAAAAATTATCATTAAACTTTCCAAAGCATCCCATAAGACTTTGAAATATTTGAATAATTGACCACATGAATGGAATAACATTAAACTAATATTAAAATATCACGATCATAAGGAGATTCATGATAAAATATGTCAATCGAGAAATATATACAACTTATAAAAGAAGATAGGTATATAACTTAACAAACATATCAGAGAAGGTAAATTGTGAAAAAATCAATTACCATTTTGGTAAGATTAAAACTATATACCCCTTGAAAGAGAGATATTAAAAAGGATGTGTAAAACCTCATAAATTTAAGGATAAGAATAATTAAATACATCCATCCAAAATATATAGAAAACAAAACAAAATAAGTGGCGATTCTGGGATATATTTCATAGATATACAATTGAGATGAGAAAACCCCTTACAAATACCTTATCATTGGAGCGAGAATATATCATTGAAATAAATTAGCGTGAAAATTTTAAATACTAAAAAAAAATTAATATGTTATAAAACATTTTTTGTTCATTTCACACATATTTTTGTTATAACCAAACCAATTACATAGAAGTTTATCATAATGAATGGAAATTCTGATATGTAATCCCATAATACTAGAGTAACTATTTAATCATGAGACTCCTAAAACAAAAAAATTAATGAAAAATTTTAATATCATGAAATAAATTAATTTAATTTTACATAATTTCATAGTATTAGTATATAAACAAAAAAATAAACTATGTGCATAACATTACAATATTCCTCATTGAAATGAAATTGAAACAAAACCTCATACCTTGAGTCTTATTTTTCATAATTTTACTCTATATATTCCTAATAATTAACTTATTTAAATTATTTAATTTTTTAAAAACATTTTACATTATTTTTATTAATTTTATTTACCTTAATATACATTTATATAAAATTACATAGTCAATAATGTTTATGTCGGATGTTTTGACCGTAGTCGGCTTACGTGTCTGAAATGTCATTCATAGGTCGGATATGCTCAATGAGGTAATTATTTAAATATATCCAAAATAATTAACATGAAATAATTATCATATATATAAATAAAATATAGTTTTACAACCAATCATTATTTTTTTTTTTGAATAATAAACCACTTTTACAATCATGGAGACGGTTGGTCATACATATGCATGAGTAACATTCCCATTTTTCAATGATCATTATGGAAAGAAGGTAAGTAAAATGTAACATTATAAAAGGATAAATATATCATAAATATAATTTTATTTATTCATATATACTTATATATGATATGTTTTATTTAAAAGTACTAATGTCGTGTTGAGGAGGTGGTAGTCCACACGTCCAAAAACGCCAATATAACCATTTTAGTGTATGAAAAGGGTAACAATGAAAATGATATATTAGGCTTCCAGAAAGGTAATTTTTTTTAATATAATATATATGTTATTTATGTAAAATATTGTTATTAAACATGTCATTAATACATTCCATGTAATATTTGAATGTATCACATCACTCTGACAAGGCGGTAATCAACACACAAAGGATTTTATCATATTCCCACAAAATCGAAATACTGAAGGCATGTGTGTATAAAAATTTAACAATTATGTGGAAATAATAAAAATAATATATATATATATATACACACATATCATATTAAATTATTTTGTCCATGATAACTCCTTACAATGATAGGTTGTGAAAGAAAAAATGAACAACATCATTTCACGAGGCGGTAGTGCACCGTACACATGAATGATAATTTCATAACCCATTTGATCGATGTGTGTAGGTGTAGGTTGAAAACATAACATAAAAATGTCTCAAAATATTGAGGATAATTATGTAATTATAAAATCAATGAATAATTTTAATTGAATGTGTGGATAATGAAATAAATCATAAATCTATGGTGAAGAATATTACCTCTTTTTCACGTAACATTGTTTAGTATCCACCAAAAGGATTTATTTTATGGATTCAATACCAGAGTTAGGAATATATGGATAAATTAGGGATTTGTGATACTATTCTTGTTAGGTTTTGATGATCCAAAAGGGGTTGATAGGTGAGATGATAGGGGGGAGGGTGAGTTCCTTTTTATAGTGGGTGAAGAGTGGAATTCTTGTAAATATAAAAAGGTAAACAGTATTGTGAGGACTCCATTAAATCACGTGTCAACAATAATGATCCCAATTATAAGAAATTTTTTATAAGGTATAATAATAGAAATAATTGGTTTTGGATATGTTTCTAGGGTATTTGTTTCATAAGATTAATGTTTAACCACTAAGTAAACTCTTTTTTACCTTAATTAATATAAATAATTTTTATTACATTCACTAATATTTTTGTTAAAAAACTATGTAGACATTATTATATATTATTTATTTTTTTATTCGAAATATGGAATCCATTTTTTCTAAATTGAAATCATAGAATGAGTAGAAATTAATTTTAATTTAACGTCGTAGATGGGATGAAAAAGAAAGGTTTTAATATGAAAATGTTCCAATTATACTATGTTTTTATATGTAAAAAACAAGGAAACAAATATATTGATATAAAATAAATGAAATGATATAAAATTAGTCAAATTATATTTTAAAACCAATTACAAATATAATTTAATAATATATATTATCTAGATGAAAAATATGTTTTCAATTAAAATGCGAAGTCATTCACTATTCTTAAAAATATGAATGTTTTCAAAAAAATAACAATAAAATACCCAAATTAAATTTTGATAACACACTTTCAAAATATATAATTATTTGAACATGTAAGAATTATAAAAGAATCAAAAATTAGATTTAAATTGGGTTTAAAATCATGACCTTCTCTAAAAATGAGTCGGTCATGGTTTTAGGTATAGTTTATTCTTTTTTTGAACATACAGTGGTTCGTATTTACCATGGGGCATGTTTGGGTTAAAATTATGAAATACTTTAAGTGTGATGGAAGTACATGTGTGGCACATAATTTTCCCTAATAGTTTTCCCAGGCCCAGCAAATAATATAACCCTGGGTAGAGGTGGATTTCATGATTGATCCATGTTTTAAAAAAATGTTCACTCTATTAGGAGTATCCATGAACTCCTATAAAAGAGGAACTATGTTTAGGATCATAGTTAGGGAAAAACGTTTCCCCCTACCTAGAAAGTTGTGATAAATTTTTAATTCATTAGAAAATTAATCTTTTAATCACTCGATCCCCCATATTAACTCATATTCAAACCCTATTTGACCCTAGATTTTTTCATATATTTAGAACCACCAAGATATATTATATTCCTTAATAAATTCATATATTCATGATTTAAATCCCATATCAAAGATCAACACTGTTCCCAGAAAATGAATCATTTCCCGCTTGGTTTCTTATTCCTCTTCATTTCTTCTCCCATTCAATAAATGGTAGGCATTCTTATTATTATTAGATATAGATATGGTTTTATTAATCTAGATCTTGGATCTTGGATATAGATTGAAATTTGAATGATCTAGATTTTTTGAATCTTGGTATAGGGTTTTAGATTCAGATCTCATTCTATGTCATTGTGCTGGTCAAATTTTCAGGATATCTGTTGGGTGACCATTCTTTAATGAATTGAGGTAGGTGGATTATAATTAAAAACCCAAATCATTGATTTAAATTATGTTTATGTAATATTTTAATTGATATTATATGTTTCGCAATTGAGTTTTTGATTGAATTAGTTAATTTTGAGAATTAATTAATTGTGAAAAATGTGAAATTGGGGATGTTGGAATTGTATATTATGAATAATTAATTGTTGAATTAATGATGAGCGAATTGGGATTGTTGAATTGAATAATTAATTTTTGAATTAATTATAGGATAATAATACTATTTAATTAAATTATTAATTTATGTAGTAATTTTTGTATAATGGGACTGTGAATTGATTTATAAATTATTGAGTTAATTAATATGATTGAGATGATTAATTAAGTGTTGACTTAATTAATGGGATTGAAATGAATAATTAATTTTTAGTAAATTAATACTACTAATATGATTAATTAATTACTATGTAATTAACATGATTAAGATGATTAATTAATTGTTGAGCTAATTACTAGGATTGAGATAATTAATAAATTTTGGAGATATTTAATGGGATTTAGATGATTAATTAATTTTTTGTTTAATTAATGGGATGGAAATTATTAGTTTATTTTTGATTTAATTAATGGGATTGATATGTTTAATTAATTATTTAATTGACTAATGAAATAATTAATGGTAATAATGAGATTCATATGATAATTGAGATATAGAATAGTAAAATTTGGATTCTAAGATACGATATTACAAATATAATGGAAATAATGACATTATAAGGCATTATATCCCTTGGGGAAAATTTAGACTCTGACGTGGGATGAAGAAGATATTAAAGTTCAGGTGTCCTCAAGTACCTAGGGAGCATATGTGGATAAATTAAAAATAATTTGATGTTGTGAAAAATATTTATTTGTGCATTGTAGTTATTTAGTTATAAAACTACATACACATTTTATTAACTAAAAAATGTTTTAGACATCATTGAAGGTGACCTATTGAGTTGTAATCACACCATACTCAGGCTTCTAGATCGGTACCTGAATAATTTTCATGGTTACATGAAAGGATAATGGAAAAGGCTCAATGTCAGATGGATGCGTTGGGTTGGGGCATGGATGATGGAATAAGACGAGGTTTAGGACCTGCATGGGAGTTATTAGTGTCTTTAATTTTTGTTCTTCATTAACAAAAATGGTATATATATTATCATGACATAATTATCATTCAGTTTGATATTATATTTCTAATTTTAGTCATCATGTGATATTTCAGTCTTTCTTGTTGTGGATATATTTTTCATTATTGTTTATTTATTTTCCACTAGTGTTTTATGCTGATAAAGAGGGTATTGTATATCCATGATTGATTTTTGAACTGCAAAGCTAGTTGGTAGCCTCTGGCATATGGGGAGGAAGGCTTTAGGTCACGTAGCAGACCGACTTGGTTAATCGGTGTGTAACACTCGGGCTGGGATGTTACAAAGTGGTTTTAGAGGGCCTTTATTTTCATTTTTTTATCTTAATTTTTGGGAAAGGTATACATGATAATATTAGGAGTTTGGTATGGGTTATAAAAACATTCATGGGAGTATCTTTCCCTTGTACCGAGGATAACACACATACCCTGGGTGGTATTGTTTTTTATTTTTATCGCTTTTAGAGTTTAATATTATTTTACCTTGGGTGACACACATATTGAGTTATGTGATTATTATTTTAATAAATGTTTAATTATATTTGAATCATGGCCTTGAAATACACGATAGTTGAGTAATAATGCATCATTCAATGCATATAGGATTATTTTGTTACATGAATCATTTTAGGTATGCATGGAAAATCAGTTTTGGTGTAAGCTTTTGAAATTGAAACGTTTTTCCTTGATTGTGAAATTCAATTGAAAATGGTTCCTATCATAAAATTAAATGTGATAAAATGATAAAATATGAGAATAATTATGTGTCCAAATGAGAATAATAGGATAATGAAAATTAGTTACCCATAATTAACCCTAGCCTAGATATAGTATGGTCAAGGGAAATCATAGTGTCTCAGTTTTTTACATGTGTTGAGGTTTGGGAAATGTATTGTCTTGAATTTTTAATGTTTTCCATAAATGTTTTAATGTTGAAAATATTATCTTAAGGCTTGTGTTTGGAATTATATAGTTATCCATCCATGATGATTCTTGTTGTGTGGAATAATGGAGGAAATTCCAAAAGATGATCCTATAATGGAAGAACATACAACACCGATTGTTCCTTGTGATGATGTTGGAGAGAAGTTGTGGGAGAACTCTTCTTGGTTTATTCAATTCCTAGAGAGATAAACATGGAAGGTTGTTATGATTAGGTACAAATTAATGAGTTATTTTTAGTTGTAGCTCCCTCTACATTTTTCTAAGTGGGTGGAATATAGGGAGATGAGTTCTGGATTCAGTCTATAGTGATTTTACATAACCACTAATATTATCCCACTAAGAAGAGAGACAATATGGTTGCATATATACTACAAGGATCAACAAAGCATTGGTGTAATTTTCACACTATGACTGAGAAAACTAATTGTGTGTTACGTAAGGACTTATTTGACAATTTCATGGAGTACTTCTATCCAGAGATGTTGAGGCAGGGGAGAGTAGGTATGTTCATGTGATTGAATCAAGGGAGTATGCCCATGATAGACAACACTAGAAACTTTACCGAATTGTAGTGATTTTCTCTAGTGTTGGAAATAGATGAGGATACTTCATAAAAAATATTTAATGAACATGTGACCATGAATATATGTCCCAGATGAATATTTTCTCGATTAATAAGGTTTTAGAATTAGTGAATCATGTTTTCATAGCTATAAGAACTTGAAGGAGTCTTCTAGTGTAAGACATATGGTCGTTACAAAACAATAAAGAGGTATATCTTCTGAGATTAGGAATCATTATTATGAAAACATTAACCAATGAATTGGAAAACAAATTGTATACGAGGAAATGTCAGTTACAGAAGAACTTCCTCTAATTATTTTACACCAATGCGGTGGGATAAGAGACTATCTTAGATGTTGTACCTGAATTCACCAGTGGATTTCCAATCTTGAAAAAAGATGATACGTCTACAGGTGTTCTGTAGAATCCAATGAGAGACATGAAATGAAGATGAATATAAACACAATCAGAGTGTATGAAGAGGATTTTCTACACTATATTAGGAATGAAGTTGGAGTTCTACTTGACTGGGTGGTAGAGGTAGTGGACATGGTACTTCTGGGAAAGAGTGCCAATATTGGTAGAGTGGTGCAGATTAGGGGACTCAAACTGCATAATGGGGAAGAAGGTCATGAAAGTTACATGCAGTGAAGGATACACTTTTGGATAACAAGAATGAACCATAAACAGTTAAATGTAGCATTCTTTTAGATTCTACTTTATCTATTGATTTATTTGTTATTAGTGTCTCTCATTTCATTTTCTCTTCAGATCATGTAAATGGTTTGAGTTGGGTGGTGGAGTTCGCGAGTGGGGTGATTCTTATAGATACACCATTTTCCATTCTGTTTGGGGATATATTTTTGTTAAATATATGATCTATTGATTTTTGTATGTATCATTTTATATCAAATTTCTATATCCTAGACATGCTAGGCTTTGATCAAATGTTTGGTATCGAATTGTTAGTAGCATACCGTTCCCATATTGACTGTTACCATAGGAGAGTAAATTTTACATCTTCTAAGGGGGAAAAATATTTTCCCCATGGTGAGTGGGATATCTTGGTTGGAGGTACTGGGCCATTTACTCAGTAATAGGGAGTTCTCAAAGCCTAGGTTGCTAGTATATTACTGGATGATGGAGCTGTGAAGAAGGATGTACTTCCAAAAAAAAATGAGTTTCTTGTAGTATTATCATGGCTTAACACTGAGAGAGGTTTGAGATTTCTATTGATATCATTCCAGGAGCTAAACCATTTAACATCACACCATACAAAATTATATTAAAACACATTCATGAGATCATGACTCTCTCAGAGGATTTGAGGGATTAATGGTTTATCCATCCCAGTAATTCACATTTGGGATTACCAGTGTTGTATTCAATGAAGGATTATGGGAGTTTTCACTTAGGTGTTGATTACCATATGTTGTGTAACACCCCCAAATGATAAAGGGTTAAATGGATAAATGATATGACTCATGTCAAAAAGGTTAACCTTCCTTTTTGAGAACCAGTTTGATTAGATATTAACAGTTAAGCGTGTTGGCTGGAGTTGTGATCAGGATGAGTGACCTTCTAGGAAGTTTCCCATGGTGTGTGCGAGTGAACACCAAGAACACTAGAACGAACATTTGTTGTCCAATGTGGACTGTTATTAGTCAGATGACTCGTTCGGACACATGGGTGGGCCCCAAGGTGGGGACCACGTGTCTGTGAAGAAACGGGTGGTTCCTAGTGGGCCAAGACCCGATGACCATGTTAAGGCCAGGTGTTTGTTCTGTCATCGGGACCCAGTTGTCACATTTGGTATCAAAGGTGGTACCCAGCCTTAAGTACAGCGCACTTCCTGGGTTGATATGTAGGGCCCACAATGAGGGCGTTGTTCTCTAAAGGGGGGGGGGGGGTGATTTTAACACCCTCTAATGATATAGGGTTAAATGGATAAATTATATGAGTCATGTCAATAAGGTGAACCTTCATTTTTGGGAGCTTTTCTGATTAGAATTCCACAGTAAATCGTGCTAGGCCTTGAGTAGTGATCCGGATGGGTGACCTTCAGGGAAGTTTCTGAGGGTGTGTGCAAGTGAGGACAAAGCACACTCGAAAGGACATGTTTTTTCATGTGGGGACTGTTACTAGTTTGATAACCCGTTCGGGCACGTGGGTAGGCCCCAAGGTGGGGACCACATGTCTACGGGGCAACTGGTGGTATCTGGCGGGCCAGGACCCGACAGACCTGTTATGTCGGGGTGTATGTGTTGTCACTAGGACCCATTTGTCATAGTTGTAACATCCCGTTAATGTTTTAGGTATTCCTAAACCTTATTATGTTATGTTATTGTTATGTTTGTTGGGAAAAAATGGTTTATCACTAAATAATTATGTTTTTGTTAAAAAACGTCGCAGAATGGTAAAATAGAAAATTAATGCTCTAGAATATTCAATTAAATATTTTCCACATTAAACATTGTGTAAGTATGCATTTTTGAGGTCTGTAAAGTCTCAATGAGTACTGAATACAAATATTAAATTTATAATTTTAAATATGAGCAATTTATTCAAAATAATTGAATAAATCCAAAACAGTCTATCATATGAGAAATTTGAGACCCCGATTATGTCCAAAATATAGTGTTTATTATAGATGGGGTATAACATTTAAATGATCCGGTGGTTTAGATGTCTCACTTTTGAGATAACGTGTTTAAATAATATTTAATATATTATTTATTTAAAATTAAATATTTCTCAAAATGTGCGTCATATGGAAAATCTGAGACCACCGATGGGTCTGGAATGTGGGTTTTACCCTAGAAAAGCTATACAATTTATTCGCATCAGGTGTTTGGATGGCTCGATCACAAGAATACCAATTTTTATATTAATTAATCAATTTTTCCAGGTTCAAATTAAAAAATAATTAATATTGTTCAAACTGCTCATCGTTCGAGAAATCTGAGACTATAGTTTGGTCCAGAACATGGTGTTTACCCTAGACGGAGTATTAAATTAATTTACAACGGATTTTTTGTGTAATTTTATTTTTATACTAAGTAAATGATATTATTAATTATAAAAAACTAACCACTATTCAATCATCCCTAAATCCATGATGGAACATGCTGCAACTCCTTTCTAAATGCCAAACGTTTTCAAAACCTTCATTTTCCATCCATTTTAAACCGTTTCAAACACCAACAGTCTAATATCATGAATTAAAACCCTCATTTATCAATATTCAGTTGAAACTGGTGATTAAAATGGGGGTTTTATTTCATCCATTTTTGGGGTTTATTAAATAGCTGAATCTATTGGCTTTGATAGTTGGTCAATTTATCTTTTTCTCGATGACCCAGAGACTTCGTTGTACATGATTTGTGAACCCGATGGTGTTGATGTGGTTCCTCAATCGAACATATCCTTCCGTTTACAAGCTCTGCATGAGAGAAACACGATGAGTTTTTTTATTTTATTTTATTTATGTTGCTCCTTCTGTTCTAAAAACCATAGAAGAAAAATAAAAATAAAAATAAAAATATTATTTTTAAAAGTTAATTGTGAGGTATTATTAAATATAATTGTGGGGTATTATAAATCATTATATTAGATAAATTTTCATGGAAAATTGTTAATTTTTATCAAATGATATTTACATTAATTTTTGAGGGTATTTTTATAAAAAAAGTATCAAAGGATATTTTTGTCAAATTATAAAATAATAATAATAAGGAATCATTAAATGATAATTCCCATTTTTTATTGAAATGATAATTATAAATAATTATTAAATTATAATTACAATGAATAATCATGATAAAATCATGAGATTTCTGTATGATAATTATTAAAAGAATTTATCGAAAGATAATTATTTATGTCATCAATGAATAATTATAATGGACTACCACATGTGTTATCATTTTAATCTAAAGATACTATAATATAAAATGTGGGTTATAATTATTCTATGGAAAATATTTTGAACAAATGTGTTGACCTAAAATGATAATTTGGAATTTTATCAATGATATTGGAAGTATTATCACATGTGATAATAAAAAATAATAATTCAAGAATTATCAAGGAAAGAGAAAATGTAATTGCATGTAATTTTTTTTATTTTCTTTTGAAATAAAATATAGGGTCAAAATTATAAAATGAGTTTTATAATTATTTTTTTGGATATGTCTTGCGATTGCATGCGTTAACATAAAATGATAATCAATAGATTATTCAGGAGAGAGAATCTATTATTTCATGTGATATTTTATTTCCTATTGAAATAAAATATCTAGTTTTGGTTATAGGAACCCTTAAAGAACATCAACCATTTCTGTATCGACGCTTATGATAATAAGGACGTGAAAAGGTGTTTTGAACCACATAGGGTGGTTTATATTCGTCGCTATCATTGAAGACCTTAAGGTAGGTGGTTCTGTTCTGTTTAGCTAAATTGAATATCCTTGTATTGCATGTTTTATTTCAATTGATGATTTAAATTGAGTTTCTCAAATTATCTTTCAATTATGTTTATAAAAACCCGAATCTAATGAATAGAGTTATTTGAAATGGGTTTGGCATGAAAATTTCAAAAAACCCCAATTCCATTGAATTGGGTGTGTTTATGGAAATTGTCTAATTTAAATTGTTTAATTTAAATTTAGGATTTGATGGAAATGATTTTAAAATTTTTTTTGAATTGAATTGTGGAAATAAATTGTGTAATGATGGAATTTTATATGAATGGATTTCAAACTGGTGAAAATGGCTTAATATGATTTGAGAGAAACCTATTGGTTTTATCTTGTGAAAAGACATGTTTTGAATAAAACCTGTTTTCTTTTTAATCGGAAAGAAATTGGAACTTTTGAAAAGGAAGAATGAGATTGATCGTAGTTTTAAGAATTCCTAAAATAGTTCACCCATCATGTAAGAGTGCATACAATCCTTAGGTAGTTAGTGAGTTATTTGGATACACTCTATGCTACGACAACGTTCTAAAACATACTTGCAACGGGTCACATCCCTGATGGGTTGGTGAAGAGTCTTCTTTTTCCAGTGTCATAGGGAGGTGTTTATACACATTTTGCTGAGTTCACATATAGAGTGCGGAATCCTATAACTGGTTAATACTATCGTACCTTTTGGAAGATGACCATGTTTCTCACTTGTTTATTTATATTTGAGATATAAATGTATGCCAACGGTTTTGAACTGCATTACATGCCTACTGAATTTATATAAAACATTTTATATAAAGGTTTCACTTAAGCCATTGTTTTAGAAATATTCCATCATTTGTAAAATCATTGATAAAAAATAATTATTTCCATCACTTGAAAATGTATATCATGTTTTGTTTAAATATGATTTTGGATTGCCAAACCTGTTTACTTTAAAATTGAAAGCTTTTATTTGGATAATCTATATTTGGAATCTATTATGGAATATTTGGTGCTATCGTACTGGGCTTAGGCTCACACCCTATTTTTTCCTTTAGGTGTTTGTAGACTTTCTTCTTTCTAAGTTCAAGCAAAGGGAAGGAATCACATGGAGGTGGATCCATCTGTCGAGGTTTGGTCTTGGTGAGTTTTGTCCTTAGGGACCTTGGTGTTGTTTTTCCCATTTTAGTACTTAGGGTGTATTATATTGAGTTTTCATGCCATAAAGTATTCAAGTATTTAACTCCCATTGGAGTTTCTTTTATTATGAATACTTCTTTTTTTCCTTTTTGTTCCGCATTTCTGTGGCAAAAATCATTCCTACTAGTATGTTGTACGATGCCAGGTGCTAGTCGCCGACCCGTGGGGATCGGGAATGCCCTTCGGGCTATTTTAGGGCCGACTTGGTTATCTGGTTACCAGGGCACCCAGGCCTATTTGTGACAAAATGGTATCAGAGTAGGTTAATCATCATGAATTGATGACATTATGCGTTTGGGTATTCTTGTCGGGACATAGGAGGTAGTTGTGATTGAGTGTCTGGCCACCTCTCACCGCAATGATCCTTAAGTCACGATGGTTGGTTAGGGAAATATGACTTGTGGACTAGTTCTAGTATTTTCTATGTTTTGATTTGGATAGAGTGAAGTCCAAATCATGTATGTTCTTCCAGTTAGGATCATGATTACCTCATTGTTATATACAATCAAAATCTAATGTCTTCATTATTGTGTGTTATTGTTGTGTAACAGAATGCCTCTGAGAAGACGTGCGAAATAGATCCAGGAAATGGATATTGTTGAAAATCTATGAGAAAATCCTCCAGTGGACCCAAGCCTAGTAGAGGTGATTGTGCACACTGTCCATGCTCTAGTATAGACACCACCACTAACTCCCCTTTCAGGTTCTAGCTGTGGAACCTAGGGGGTGCTCTTTGAAATTTTTATCAAGAGTTATTTCACTAGAAACCACTAGTTTTCAAATTCCCCACTAATACTCAACATGCTAAGGAATGGTTGGGCTAGACAGAATTTCTTTTTATGTTCATGAAGACACCAGATGATATCAAGGTGAAGTGTTCCACCTTTTGTGTTGGAGGGACTATAAAATTGATTGTGGGGCATGATAGTGATGACAAAGATACATGATGGCTTTGATTGGAAGTCCATCAAGGTTCTTTTCACCAAATATTTCTATCTAGAGCTAATGGTGTTGGCCAAATCCAAGGAGTTTTTCAATCCTAAGAAGACTAAAAGAACTATTTTTCCTACAGATATTTGTGGGACTTTCAGAAGTCATGAAACATATTTCCCACTCCATGCTGTGTCACAAGATCATCAAAATATTCAAAAAAACAGTGGGGAAATCAAATGATTCACATATAAAAGGGTTGAAGCCACATGCATCCAGAACTAAGCTTCTTCATGCAGTGAAAGAGTCTCAAGAGGAAGCTAATACATGTCAAATGACCATAATAGGTATCCTTACTATAGCATCATCTTTAGAGACTGCACTTTTTGATACTGGTGCATCTTACTTGTTTATTTAAACCAATATCCTTAATCTTCTTAATCTTCATTTGGAAATTTTATCTTGTGTAATGGATATTACTACACCTATTGATGCGAAGAGATAGCACGATATCTGTAGTCCTTCTTGCGTCTTCTCTCTATCATATGTCGAGTTTTCTTGGAGTTTTTCTCGTACTCAACATGGAACCTCATGACGTCACATTCGGGATGGATTGGATTATTTCCAATAAATCCATGATTGATTGTTATCTTTGATGATTCAACCTTACTACACCCAGAGGTGTGCCTCTCGTATTTTAATTAGAATGAGACCTAAGGTCAAGAAGAGTTAGACCTTCTTATCTAGATATGGTGAAAGTGATATCGGTGTTTACTTTTGAGCGAGAATCATTGGGTGGTGATCTTCCCCCAGCTTTCATCGAGTTTCCCATCGTGGTTCCTTCTATTTTTTCTTGTTTACCACAAGTAAGATAGGTTGAATTTTATATTGGCTTGATCTCTATACTCAACCAGTTTATTTTACCTCTAACAAAATTTCTCCAACTTAATTGAAAGAATTAATGTTCTACTATGACGATATTCTAGAGAAACCATTTATTCACCCAAGTGTGTCACCTAAGGTGGCACCATTTCTATCCTTTATGAAATATGATGTTTCATTAAAATCTTCCCTTCTTGAGATGATTATTCAGGAACATAAGGTTGTTGAAAAATTCTGAAAGCATTAAAGACTCTCTTTATAGTGGGGAAACTGATTCCCAATGGTTGTTCTCCAAAGAGGATGTTATGTGTTATTATAATAGTTATGTTTCACAATTAAAAACAAGGAAGTCTATAATGGTGGATTTATATAATTTCTAATGGGTTGTGCAGCCATTAAGCATTAACATGTTCTACGACTTGAAGCAGTAATTTTGGTGACCATGTTTTCTTGAAGGTTTCACCCTGGTTGGGTCATCAACGGCTTGGGAGGAAAGAGAAGCTTTCTCTTTGTTTTGTGGGATCTTTTGAGGTTGTTTATTAGGGGGGAATTTTTTTACCATTTTGTACTACCCCTGCAACTGACGTCGATACATAATGTGTTTCATGCATCTTAGATTCGAAAGCATTTATCTGACCCATCTCATATTCTATGTTAGCGTGATCATGAAGTGGAACCTGTTTTATCTGTGATTTAACAACCATTCATGGTTTTTTAATCTAAGACCAAGGTACTTCATGGGAGGGAGATACCTATGGTACTTTTGATAAAGAATCATGGTTCAAATTCTCATAATACGTGAGAGAGGGAGGCACTAGTGAGAGAACAATGACTTTGTATTTTGAGGTGAAGGTGTCTTCGTAGGCTTTCTAGGGATAGAAAGTTTCAATGCTGGGGAGGTTTTAACATCCCGTTACTATTTTAGGTAATCCTAAACATTCTTATGTTAAATTATTATTATGTTATTTGGGAAAAAATGATTTATCATTAAAAAATTGTTTTTTTGTTAAAACACATCGCGGAGTAGTAAAATTCCAAATTAATACTCTAGAATATTCAATTAAATATTTTCTATGTTAAGAATTGTGTATGTATGTGTTTTTTATGTATTCAAAGGCTCAAAGAGTACGGAATAAAAATATTAAATTTATTATTTTAATCATGATCAATTTATTCAAAATAATTGAATAACTCTAAAACGGTCTATCGTATGAGAAATTTGAGACCGCCGTTATGTCCAAAATTTTGTGTTTATCCTAGAAGGGGTATAACTTTATAAGGTTCCAGAAATTTAGATGTTTCGCTCATGAGATAATGTTTTTAAATAACATTTAATATATTAGTTATTAAAAATTAAATATCTCTCAATTGGTGCATCATATGGAAAATATGAGAGCATCGATGGGTCCGGAATGAGGGGTTTACCCTAGAAAAGGTATAACATTTGTTCACATCAGGTGTTTGGATTCCTCACTCGCAAGAATACCTATTTTTATATTAATTAATTAATTTTTCCAGGTTTTAATTTGAAAATCATTTTTATCTCTCAAACTGCTCATCGTTTGAGAAATCTGAGACCATTGTTGGGTCCATAACATGGTGTTTACTTAGATGGGGTATTAAATTAATTCGCAACATATTTTTGGTGTAATTTAATTTTTATAATAAATAATTGTTATTATTAATTATAAAAAAATGAACAATTGTTCAATCATCCCCAAATCCATGATGGAACACGCTGCAACTTCTTTCTAAAAGCCGAATGTTTTTAGAACCTTCATTTTCCGTCTGTTTTAAACTGTTTCAATCACCAAAAGTCTAATAGCCTGAGTTAAAACCCTCCATCAATATTTAGTTGAAACAGGTGATTAAAATGGGTGTTTAAAATGGTGGTTTTATTTCATCTGTTTTTGGGGTTTATTTAATAGCTGAAACTGTTGGCTTGGATTTTTGGTCGATTTCTCTCTGTCTTGATGACCCCGACACTTCATAATGCACGATTGGTGGACCCGATGGTGTTGATGTGGTTCCTCAATCGAACTTATCCCTCCATTTACAAGCTCCGCATGAGAGAAAGACTGTGAGTTTTTTTATTTCATTTTATTTATGTTGCTCCTTCGATTTTAAAAGTCATAGAAGAAAAATTATAATATTAATAATATTCATTTAAGATAATTGTGATATATTATTAAATATAATTTTTGAGTTTAATAAAGAATTATATTATGGAAACTCTCATGTATAATTGTAATGTTTTATCAAATGATAATTACATTAATTATCGATTGTATTTTTATAAAAAAATTATCAATGGATAATTTTGTATAATTATCGAATAAAAATTATAAAGAATAATCAAATGATAATTCCCATTTTTTTAAGATGACAATTATAAATAATTATCAAATTCTAATTACAATGAATAATTATGAGGTAATCATGAGTTTTTCTTATGATAATTATTAAAAGAATTTATCGAAGGATAATTATTTAAATTATCAATGAATAACTATATAGGACTACCACATGTGTTATAATTTTAATCTAAAGATATTATAATATCAAATGTGGGTTATAATTATTCTAAGGAAAATATTGTGAACATATGTGTTGACATAAAATGATAATTTGGATTTTTATCAATGATATTGGAAGTATTATCACATGTGATAATAAAAATGACAATTCAAGATTTATCGAGGAACGAGAAAATGTAATCACATGTATTTTTTTTATTTTCTTATGAAATAAAATTGAGAGTCATAATTATCGAATGAGGTTTATAATTATTTTTTTGATATTTCTTGTGATTGAATGCATTAACATAAAATAATAATCTAGAGATTATTCAGGAGAGATAATCTATTACCGCATGTGACATTTTATTTCCTTTTGAAATAAAATATCTAGTTCTAGTTCTAGTAACCCTTGACAATCGTCGACCATTGGTGTATCAACACTCATCATATTGAGATCATGAGGAGGTGTTTGGACCACATAGGGCGGTTTATCTTCTCCGCTAACATCGAAGACCTTGAGGTAGGTGGTTCCGTTTTGTTTATCCAAATTGATTATCCTTGTATTTCTTGATTTAATAAAATTGATTATTTAAATTCAATTGCTCAAATTTTCTTTCAATTATGTTGATAAAAACCCGATTCCAATGAATCGAGGTATTTGAAATGGTTTTGGCATGGAAATATGGAAAAAACACCAATTCAATAGAATTGTGTGTCTATGTAAATTATCTAATTTAAATTGTTTAATTTAAATTTTGTATTTGATGGAAATTAGTTTAATTAAATTGTGGAATTTAATAATAGAAATAAATTGGGTAATTATGGAATTGGTTTTTAATGGATTTCAAACTGTTGAAAATGGCTTACAATTATTTGATAGAAACCCATTGGGTTTATCTTGTGAAAATGCATGATTTGAATAAAACACATATTGGTTTTAAATGGAATGAAATTGGATCTTTTGAAATGGAAGAATGAGATTGATCGTATTTTTAATAATTCTTAAAATAGCTCACCCATCATGTAAGAGCACATGTAAGCCTTATGTAGTTAGTGAGTTATTTGGATACACTCTATGCCAAGGCAATGTTCTAAAACTTACTTACAATGAGTCACATCCGCAATGTGTTGGTGATGAGTCTCCTTTGTCCAGTGTCATAGGGACGTGTCTATACACATTTTTCTGAGTTCACATATAGAGTACAGAATCCTATAACTGGTAAGTACTATCGTACCTTTTGGCAGATGACCATGTTGCTCGCTTGTTTATTTATATTTGAGATATAAATGTATGCCAATTCTTTTGAACTGCTTTACATGCCTTCTGAATTTATATAAACTATTTTATATAAATGTTTTACTTAAGCCATTGTTTTAGAAATACTCCATCATTTTGTAAAATCATTGCTTAAAAATAATTATTTACATCAATTGAAAATTTATATCTTGTTTTTTTAAATATTATTTTGGATGTCCAAACCTATTTACTTTAAAATTGAAAGCTTTTCTTAGGATAATCTATATTTGGAATATATTATGGAATCTTTTGTGGTATCCTACTAGGCTTAGTCTCACACTCTACTTTTTCCATCGGGTGTTAGTAGACTTTCTTCTTCCAGGTTTGAGAAAAGGGAATGAATCTATTAGAGGTGGTCTTATCTGTTGAGTTTTTGTCTTGGTGAGTTGAGTCCTTAGGGACCTTGGTGTTGTTTTTTCCATTTTAGTACATGGGTTGTATTAATTTGAGTTTTCATGTCATATTATATTCCAGTACATCAATCCCATTGATGTTTCTTTTGTTATGCATACTGCTTTGTTTCCTTTTGGTTCCGCATTCTTGTGGAAAAAATCTTTCCCACTTGTATGTTGTACGATACCAGGTGCTAGTCACCGACCCATGGGAATCAAGAACACCCTTCGAACTATGTCAGGGCCTGCTCGGTTATTGGGTTACCAGGGTACCTGGGTCGGTTCGTGATATGTTTAATCAAATAAACATCAAGTACCAGTATCCTCTTTCCTGAATTGATGGTCTTTCACACATATTGATAGGATATTAAGTATTTTTTATGATTGACTTGAGATCTAGGTATCGTCAGTTTAGAGTTTCACATTCTGATATACTAGATAATACATTCCAAATTATCTGTGACCTATATGAGTTCGTCGTATTGTAATTTAGGTTGAAAAAATGCACCAACAATGTTTATGGATTTGATGAACTAAATCATCAATCCACACATAGATTAGTTTTTTAGTGTTTTTATATGAAACCTCAGTGTACTCAAAGACTCATGAAGATCATTTCCAATATCTTGAAATCAAGTTGAGTATATTGAGTGAGATTTACATGTACAACAATCTTTTTATGTTTCAATTATGGATGGATCAGATACATTTATTGTGTCACATTATCTTGTAGGTAGGTGTTAGTTGATCTAGAGAAGGTTTGTGCAGTGGTTTCTTAGGATAATCCAAATAATGTGTTATATATTCTCATATTTTTAGGATTGGTGGATATTATCGAAGATTCATTCAGGAATTTTCCCATTTAAAATCACCAGTTCGGGGTTTGAAAAAAAAAACGGGATAATGTTTGATTCATCAAAAGCATGAGAGAATGATTTATTGGATTGAAGGTAGAAATTTAAATATGCACTGATCATGATCCTACCTAACCTTGGTGATAAGTATATGGTGTAATGTGATGCTTATGGGATAGTTCTTAGAGAGGTGTTGATGTAGGGATATCGAGTTGTGGTGTATGTGTCTTGGTAATTTTGGCCATACAAATGGAAATAACCTAACCCCAAATATTTATTTTCCACAATTTTTTATGCTTTGAAGTGTTGGTAATATTATCTATTAGGGGAGAATTTTACGGTTTTAACCAATCAAAGGAGATTAAGGTATATCTTCCCACAAGGGTATTTGAATCACCTGAAAGTGTATATGGGTTGATTAAATAAATTATTTTGATTTTGAGCTAGAAAATATGCCTTAGATAGGGAATAATGTTGCTAATGATTCTCGTAGAAAAATTCTAACATAAGCTATATGTGAGTTTAGAGATGAGTGGAGGATGATGATGCTACAAGGTGAGATGTATGTGGTAGTTTATGAGAGTCATGAGAAGATGAATCTGATATCAATTTTAGTGAAGTCTATACATTTGAGATGAATTAGGGATGTGTAGTATGAGGATCCAAATTTTTACCTATGATTGAATTCCATGAAGGTGTGGAGGCACCTTCAGAATGGTTGATAGATGAGGTTGGGATCATATATGTCAAGAATCTAGTTTTTTTCCTATAAGTATGTTTAATGAGCTAATGTAGTCATTTCATTCCTCAAAATCAGTGGTGCATTTAGGTTGGACCAAAATGTATCATGTAAAACAATAATAGTTTTGCTGACTATAAAGAAAAAGGAGATAGTATGGTTCAGGATGTGAGGCAACAAATTTCATTAGGTATAGGCTCAACATAAATGACTTAGTGGTTTACTATAGTCATTACCCATTCCAAAATGGATGTAAAAAAATGTTACCATGAACAATATGGTGGGTCTCTGAAGGATACATTAAAATAATGATTCAATTTGGGTTATTATGGACCATTTGTCAAATAACCTCATTACTTTCCTATACAAGAGACCTCTTCATGGGATGCCACATAATATAGTTTCATATTGTGACTTTTGTATTAAAACATTCTTCTAGAAGGGATTACATATGGTGTTGTGTACACAAGTTTTATTGTGTATGGAATTCCCTACAGATACATATGGGCAGTCAGAGCATAGAATAGAGGTTCTTGAGGATGTTCTTTGAGAGTGTGTCATAGACATCAGTTGATCTTTGGAAGAATCGTTTACAATTTATGGATTTTTTTGTATAATAATACAAATCATGGAACTATATAGATAAAACCATACAAGGATCTTTATAATAGGCCATGAAGATCACCTTTATGATGGATTGATGTATGGAAATCAACATTTTTAGAAATGAATCTCATGTAGAAGACATCAGATCATGTTTAGTTGGTTTAGAAATTTTTGGATAAATAGAATAGATGGAGTAAGTCATATGCTGATAGAAATAGACGTCCCATAAAGACTACAATGGGTGATCAGGTATTCCATTGTGTTTCTATTAGAATGGTTCACTATAAGATTAAGAGATATGGTAAGTTGGTGCATAGGTTCATTAGACGATTTGAGGTTGTATGTAGAATCAGGCTGGTGGAATAGTAACTAGATATTCCAAAGATACATGGTTCTATGAATGATAAGTTTCATGTGTCGTAAAAATAATTGTATCACCCCATCCCTTCTCATGTCATCGATGTGGAGGATGTTGAGGTTGATACTGATGCATCCTTTGAGGAGCATATGATGTGTGTTAGATCGCAACAAGAAATTGTTGTGGTGGAAGACTGTAATCATAGTCTACATTTTTTGGATGCATGGTTGTGTGAGTGAGGAAAACTTTGAGAGAGAACTAAATATTCAAGATCAGTTTCCTAATATTTTTAGATTGATATCTTATAGATTCATGAAATTTATACTGAAGGATGAGATGTTATAAGTAGGGGAGATTGTAAGATCCCTATCTATATGGGAGATGAATGGTGTTTTATTTGAGGTATTATTTTTTTAATTGATTAAGAACACATTGGTTGGGTTTTACCTTGGGGTATGTTTGGTTGAAAATTGATAAAAAATTAAAGGTGGTAGTGCATGAGTGGCACATGATTTTCATTAATCCGGTGCCCTATCCCAACAAATTATGTATCCCTCAAAAGAAAGGGATTGCCTAGTTGGTGCATGGTTTATAAAACCTTGTAACCTCTATGGATAAACATTTAAACACTGTAAAATTTCACATAGTGTAGGTTCATGTTTAGGAAATACCACGTTCCACATCCCATAAAACCATGTGCATAATTTTAATTCACCCAAAAATTCGATTTTTAATCACCTGAATCACCATATTAACTCATATTTGACCCCCCATTCAACCATAGTGTTTTTTTCTTAAAAAAAACCATTGTGTTTTTTCATTATTTTTGGTTCCTCTTGGATGGATTCCAATCCCTACTCACCTCCTATATTTTTAATTTGAATCTTGGATTGAATATCTACACCTCTCCCAATAAGTGAAACATTCCCCTTTTGGTTTACAATTCCTCTTCCCTTCCATTTCCATTCATGAATTTATTTTTATTCCTATTATGATTTGATATAGATAATTTTTATTTGATATAGATCTATATTTTACGGATCATGAATTTTTTTAATCTTAATTTAGGGTTTCAGATCCATGCCTATTTCTATATCATTGTGCCGCTCAAATTTTTGGGATTTCTGTTGTGTGATCATTCATCAAAAAATTGTGGTAGATGGTCTATAATTAAAATCTCAAAGTCTTGATTTCTATTTTCTGTATTTAATTGTATAATTTCTATAATATTTTTAGAAAATGAGTTTTTTGTTGAACCAATTAATTTTTTTAATTAATTTACTAATAGAAAAAGTGAAATTGGGATGTTGGAATTATTGGTTATAAATAGTTAATTTTTGAATTAATAGTGAGGGGATTGGGGTTATCGAATTGAATAAATAATTGTAAAATTAATTATAGTATAATTATATAATTGAAATAAATAGTTTATTGATGAATTAATTATGGGATAATGGGATTGTGAATTTATTAATTATTTGTTGAGTTAATTAATAGAAATTATAATATTAATTAATTATTCTGTTAATTAATGAGATTTAGATGATTAATTTATTTTTTTTGTTAATTAATGTTATTGAAATTATTCATTGATTATTGGGTTAATTAAAAGGATTGGGAGGAATAATTAATTATTGAGTTTATAAATGGGATTGATGTGATTAATTAATTGTTCAGTTAATTAGTGGGAGTAAGATGATTAATTAATTTTTGGGTTAATTAATGGTATATAAATGATTAATTTGTTTCTGAGTTAATTAATGGGATTGAGATGATTAATTAATTGTTTAATTAATTAATGAAATGATGAATGGTAATAATGGAATTCATAAGTGATTTGGGACCACAAATGGTGATAATAGAATTCTAAGATATGGTACGGGAGATAGAATGGTGATAGTGGCATTCCAAATCATTATATAACTTCGGGATAATTTACACTCCAGCATAGGCTGGAGCGGGAATTGAGGATCAAGTGTCATAGTGAACATGAAGAGTTTATTTTGTTAAAAAAAGATCAATTAGATGATGTGAAAACTATTTATTTATGAAATGTACTTATTTATTTATAAAACTTTTTCCTCTTTTTATTGACGGGATAATGTTTTAGACATTGATAGTGGTGGACTAATGAGTTGTAATCACACACTAGATGGTCTAAATGATAGGTACAAGAATTTATTTCAAGGTTGTATGATAGGATTATGGAAATGGCCCTGTATTAGAAGACACAGTTGAGGTGGGGGCATGGATGAGGGAACCAAATATTATTTAGGAACCTCTTGGGAGTTGATAGTATCATTAATTTTGGATCTTCATTTTTAAACATGTCACATACATTAGCATGACATATCTATCATTCATTTCTATATTGTATTTTTAATTTTGGTCATCATGTGATATTGGAATATATTTGGTTATGGATTTATATTTTGTTATTGTTTAATTATTTTCTACTAGTTTACTACTATGAAAAAGAGGATATAGTCTACTTATGACTAACATTAGACCCTCATTACTAGTCAATAGCCTATATCGTATGGGGAGGAATGCATGAGGCCACACAGGGGACCAAATCAAAGTACTAGTTTGTGGCATCTCGGTAAGGACGTTACAATAGGTGCACCAATAAAAGGCTGTGAAATTTTATTTGAAAAATATACAACTTTTTATTCTTAAAAATGGATTTATTGTTATCATAAGCCTAAAAAAATTATGGGGATAATTTTATAAAAATTTATTTAATATATAGTATAAAAATTTCATTATTATTTTCACTAATAGTTATTAATTTAATTTATTATGATAAAACACCTTTTTTATCATAAAAATATTATATATAAAAACACATCCTTTATATCAAAGTGGTCATTATTTTCATTTATAAATACATTGTAAAAAAATATTTCATTTTATAAACATCCCTAAATAATTATTTCTTAATTTAGTTAATAATATTCATTCTCTCCATATAAATGAGTAGGTTTTTACTGTTATGTTAAATAAACATTATTAAAAGTATATTATTGTTCGGTGAGACTCAAACTTGTGTGTAATAGAATTATTAAAAGGGATTTTATGTTACATTCTAGAAAGGATAAATTTGGTGTTGCTGGTGATGAAAGATAAACTATGTATAGTTTGTAACAAAATATATTAAACAATTTAAATTGAATTGAGAGAGAATATTTCATAAATTTTCAAGATTTTACAATTAAAATAGGGATCGATCACGTGAGAGGAATCCTACATATCCAATATACGTAGGAATTGGAGTCCATATTATTATGATTTTATGGAAATATTCATCATAAAATGTATAATGATAGTGTATTTCAATGGGGCATATGCAGAGAAGGCTTCCCTGACAACCCTTATATGGAATATGGTCCTCTAAAAGAAGAAAATATGTATTCCGACATATTAATAAAAAGATGAACATATTGGGGCATCTATATCATGATATAAGTAAAATCATAATTGGTACCTATTCCCATGTGAGTTACATTTGGTATGAGATATAAGGGAAATATGATGATTGAGAACATTTCAAGAGAGAGGGGATTAAACACTAATATGACTAGGATATTTGAGATGGTATTGTATATATAGTTCTTTCTGATATTTTTTTTATAAGCCTCATAGAGAAATTGGTATAGACCTCTATCCATATTAAAGTGTGATAGTCATCATATTTATAACAATAATTACATTCCTTAAATTTCATATGTCGCTTCTAACACATTGATGGGTGAAAAAAGATAACTAATTATCTTGGGAATTATTTCCATAGTGTTTTCAAAATACTAGGACATTTTGGATAATTATACCATGTTTTATTGCCATTTGTAATCCCAATTAATCCTTACTAATAGATGAGTAATATTGATTGACTCAATATACAATTTTACCCTGAGATATAATAATTGAAAAGTTG
Organism: Viscum album; assembly: GCA_963277665.1. NCBI lineage: Eukaryota > Viridiplantae > Streptophyta > Magnoliopsida > Santalales > Viscaceae > Viscum > Viscum album. The sequence goes on along the minus strand of OY728160.1, from coordinate 874,666,368 downwards.
AGGCACTTCAAATAAGTTGGATTCCCATGAAAAATATCAATAATATATTATCCGACATAAAAAGGATATAAATTAATTATTTTATCCTATGAGGGATATGGATTAATGGTGACCATGATAATAATATACAATATGTTTAAATGTCACATAGGCCCTTTCAAGAGAATGGAATGAATATGGTCACATGAGTACACAACCATAGTCTATTAGCGACAGTCCGTATATTAATGGGTACTCATCAAAAGGCTCACGGATGGTCATTTACAAAGTTTGGGGGTATATTTCATTATGTTTCTTCTGGCATGGATGAAATATATACGGTTTTCCCCCTCAAATGGATCACATGTCAAAGTGTCTTCACGTGATCAGAAATGTAACACCTCAATATTCTAAATGAAGAAAATTATTTTAAATAGCATATAAGACACACAAAAATGATCTTAGAATAGATTTTAAAACCACGATACAATACATTATAAATCATTTGAAATAAATTTAACATCTTCTATAGCTTTTAGTATGCACAAAAAATTTATTTTTGTGTTCGATAGCATAGATGACACGATACACCAAGCTTAAATAACCCCCATAATATACAACTATTATAACACTTCTATTAAATTATAGGGTATGAATATTATTATATAAATTATAATATATATATATATATGTACTACTCATTATAAATTAATGAAAAATTATTAGTAAATAATTTATCAATTTTTAGTAAATGTTTTGGTCTTCAAAAATATGTTTTCTTCAAAAATGTTTTTATTGATTTTTATAAAAAAAATATTTTAGTTTTTTAAGAAGTTTTATAAAATTTATTTAAAAAATTTATAATCATTTTTTGAATTAAAATATTAAAATTTACTTTAGCTGAAATATTGGCATTTGGTAGAAAATATTTATTTTTAATAAATTGCGAACAATACCTATTTCTATAAAAATTTAATTTATTTTAAAGAAATTAAGTAAATTTAAAATGTCCTCTTATGTGTTGAATATGAATTAAAACTAAATAATTATAATTTATTTATTTTTAATTCACTAAATTAAATTCAAATAAACATTATTTTTTATTTTTGTATAATTTTATTTGTGAATTTAAAAATGTGTTTTATAAAATATGTTTTAAAGGTTATAGTGTTTCTTATTTTTAATATACTAAAATAATCCCTTATATGGAATTTTTAAATGAAATTTATAGATTATATTTAAATAATTATAAATTTATATTTATAAAATAATTTTTTAGTCATAAAGTTAACATAAAATTTTATTTTTCTTGAAAAATACATTTCTAGGAAACACCTGTTTTCATCATGTCTACAGGTATATTTTTTAATAAAAATTTGAAAATTATTTGAATTTAATTTAAAAAATAGATTAAATATTTTAATCTATAATAATTTATATTATATTATAAGTTCAACTAAATATTTTACATTAATTAATATTGATAACAAAATAACTTAATATCCATGGTTAAGGTGAAAACGGGTTTACCCCGGGATAATGTAAAAAGAAAAGTGTAAAATGACATAAAAAGTTGTCCAAAATACATTTCATGTTCATATTTAGACCATATCATATCTAAGAGTTGACAAATTGCATATTTGGATCCTTTTGGCAAGTGAAAAACATGGGTAAAACTTTTTTAAAAAAATTCAATTTTTTCTACTCCCCTCACTTATGAATGGCCACACCCTAAGCTATCCTATTTACACCTTCAAATCCATATATCTCAATAAATAACTCCAAATATGTCTTCCTTACTTCCTTCAAAACATCCCATTTCTCTTTATTAGATCATAAAGGTATCTTAATAATTATTCGGTTTCTTACCTAAGGAGCTTCTCTGAAGAAGAGTTATCGGGTTAACTGAAAATTATGTTTTTATTTATTCTTAAACATAATAAAAAATATTATTAACATATTCCCATATAATAACACTAGTTTCTCTATTATACCAATATGTTATTAATATAATTTAATAACTTTAATCTGTCTCATTTTTTCATCAAATGAGACACACAATCATCATTCGTGTGTTTGGAAGACTACTAACTCATGAAACGATGTCAGTAGTTTTCCATCATCACCTCTCAAGGATTGATTTAATTATGCATTTAACGTATATATATATATATATATATATATATGATATTTTTAACATATATATATATCACTTATACATTCTTACGTTCTATTTTATGGGGGATGTGAAGCGATGAGGTGCATTTTTCACTAATGCATTACATGGGAATTAAAAAAATTAATAAGTATTTGTGACATAAATGATATAATAATAATATTAGGGAAATATTTATTATTATGAAAAATAATATATCATCTTCTTTGTTATACTGAAAAATGAAACCATCGCATATGCGTATGTGTGGACTACCACCTCCACGAAGCGATGTGATTTTTTTCTTCATCACCACAACAAAAATATGATATATATAAGTATATTTAATGAAATAGTATGGTATTTATGATATTACGATCATTATTTAAATATAAAATATTTCAAAAATTATTTCCATAATGATCGCCGAGAAATGGAAACATCACTAATGTGTATGTATGGCCTACCATTTTCTTGATAGTAATAGAGTTATTTTTGCATAATCATATTTCATGATTTTATTAATAGACTAATTAATGTATAAATATGATAAATCTAAAATTTTTATTTTTTTAGATGTTTTAAAAAATTACCTTCTTTACACCATTCAATACACTGAAGATGTTATGAAACAATGAAATGGACATCCTCAAAACATCTGATGTGGAATTAACTAGTTATGTATTTAAATATTTGATTGGAATGAAATTAAATAAATGAATCAAGAATAAGATATTAAGCATGGATATGTTTATTAATTAAACAAATAATCAATATAAGTTTACTATATTGTATGTCTGAACATGTATGAAGAATGTTGAATAGGAGGTAAAGGTTTCCCATCTCTCTTTTTGTATTTCTTTGAGACATATTATATTTTTACCACTTATTTATATTATGTGGTGTATATAGTACCCATTTTATATTTAATATCATTAATACTTCATATATCATTGTATTTGTTTTGAGTTTTAAATATTTCTTCAAAGGGGAATGGAAATAAATGTTACCAAGTGGTAAATATTTTAATAATTAATTTTTTTTCACTGGGTTATATTACTTATTCATAGTATTTTATATTCGGGGATTCTATATATATTGAATTCTGATTGTATTAATTTATATTTCCAGTTGTTTTATTTCGATTTATGTCAGATTAAAAAATTTATTTATTGATTAATTTCTAAAATCAATGGTATGATTTTTATAAGGGTTATTCATCTCAAATCCTCTTTATTTGAGACATAAATTTTTTATATGAATCTATATTCAATTATGAAGAATATATACTAATATTTTAAGGATATATAATGAAACTCATTATTATCATTATAATTATACAACCATTATATATTATTCATTCATGGTTCTTATAATTGAAGAGTTACTGATGTGGAAAACTCTTATGTTACAATATCATTCCTTTTGATATTTTTTCTATTCAAGGTTCCCATTTTTTAAATTTTATGGTCTTATTTTAAGGAACCAAATCACTTTATTCCATATTAAAAAGGAATGTTCTTAATTTTTTTTATTTATATTCCATCACATATTTTTTGAACAAATATCAAGAATGATATTTTTAAGGGATATTAATATTCTATTTTTATTTATATTGGGAATAATCCCCTACCAAATCATTATTTTAGAAAATGTTTTTAGAAATGTTGTTTTATAAGAAAAATTCTTTCCAAAATTAATTTTATAAGTTCATTTTACTTATTTTAAAAGTTTTAAAAAGTAAGTTTCTTCACATTTTCTAAATTGGACAATTTTTCTTAGTTTTTTAGATTATATTCAAAATAATGTACATTTTTAATTTTTTTTTTGAAATGAACATATTTTTACACTATCATTTCCATTATATTCCTTGAATTTTCCATTATATTTATTAGGTGAATTTTTTAATGAAAATGATGTTTTTAATATATTTTGAATTTCATGTCTCTAAAAGTGACATTAAAAATTAATTGCTTATTTTCCTCAATAATTGGTTTTAGTGATATATAAAGGGTATTTCTATTCATCAACATCAATAAAACTTATTGTAACTAATGTTTCTGTTGAGATATTTCTTTAATGATACCATCCTATATATTTTTATGGGTGGATTAATTTTGTTTTAAAGATATTGATGTGGGAAATCTTTCCTTCCCATGATTTAAACATATTTCAAAGTGATTTTTATGGAACCAATTTCTTTTTAATTGTTTAATAATATTTTCGAGTGATTTATGTGGTACAAATTTATTTTCCACGATTTAATTATGATTCGGTGAAATTTTTATGTAACCCCTTTCTTCTATGGTTAATCATTTCCTAAAAATAATAATTATATTATTTATGAGTTTTAGGGAGTAGCGAAATATATCTGTAATCTATTTTTTGTCTCTTCGACATTGTTATATAATGAGTGTGGTCACGTTGCATTAGGTGAGCCTGAAATAGCTAATATGATGGGTGAATTTAGATATTAGTAAATTGTATGGGGTAATGATTATGTTATTTGTAATATTATGTTATAAGATTCAGGTTTGGTTATTTCTATTATATGGGTTCTATAATGGTTCTATGATGATGATGTACCATGACTTTAATGTGATTTAATTATGATTTATGTAGTTATAAGTGTATCCTTTGATCAATATTGATATCTCATTCTCCGGATTATTTATTTTGATGAATGTTTACCCTATGAAATATTTATTCCATTTTTCATGTTTTCTGATTGACGTTCTAATGGATATTAATATTCATATATTATTCCCATAAAAATTCATTATGTCAATATACATTTATTCTATTCTTATATTGAATAATTAAATTAAATTGATGATATATATATATACAGTTACTTATAATTTAAACACACTATTATCATGTTTCATTTCCCTTTGTTATCTAGAATGATGATGAATTAATTATGCCCGTAGGAGATTCATTTAGATGATTATGATAAATTATTATTAAATAATAAATGTAGGGTTAAGTGGGATAAATGGTCACTTAAATACCTAGATATTGTCTATAAAATGGGTATTATAAATTATATAAATCTTTAAACAAAAATTATCCTTTAGAATGTAATTGAATAAATGTTTTCCTTATACTTGTGTCTATTTTGGATGTGAAAAATTGAGTAACTATTATCGAAATCAATGATACAAATGTATAGTTTATGTTTCCAACACTAGATCCTAGAGTGTAGTTTCATGGATTATATAGTTGGTATCAAAATAAGGGTTGGATAAATTTTTTGATTATAATATTTTTATGTGAGGTAATCATAAGGGTTTTGGAAAACATCATAGGTGTGTATGTTTATGATTAATATTATGTTCGAAGTCATTGAAAAACATATCTAGGTTCAAGGTTATGTGATCCTAAAGTGATTAATGAAATATTTGGAGAATGTTAATTGGGATGTGATATATTTAACCCATATATTCAATGTGAGTTATTAGTTTAAAAAATATTACTTTTGTGGACATATGTTTAATGGTATTAGTGACCTGTAATGTTTTTATGATCCTAATATCGAGGTAATTATGGGGAATCATATATTATCCTATTGTTGACCATGTTATTGAAAAGTTATTTGATAAATAAGTGAGAAATTTTATTTCAGAAAAATATGAATATTTTTTTTCATATATAATGAAATCTAAGCATTATCATATCAGGTAAAAAATCTTTAATGTTGATATTATTGAGGTTATTTAGTATATAGGGTTATTTATTTACATATTTGTTTAGTTTTTGTGTTTATAATTTCAATTTAATTTTGGAGATTAATATAACATATGCAGGTTTATTTATTTTTATAATTATCTTACCATGTGAATAATTTTTTTTATTGTTAATTTCTCAAAATATTAGGAATATCATGTTACTCCTTTTATTCTCATTTGGCCACTAAAATTAAATTTTAGTGATTGGGGAAAGACAAATTCATCTCAAATACTCATCATCTATAGAAAGAGATGGGATTGTTGTGGATTTTTGTTAATGTATGAAATTATACTTTTTATGTATTTATATTTTACTTTTTTTTTCATTTGATATGGAAAATGAATTCCTCACCTTCTGAAAAATGATATTGAATCAAAACATTTACTCGAGTACCTTCATTTGTATTGAAATGAAGGTCATTCACTCATTAATGATTTATGGTTTTGTGGTCCTTAAAATTCTATATAGAATTTACTTTTATATGATCAATGAACTATATCACTCTCCATAAATGTTTACTCTTTTCATCCATGTCCAAATCTTTACCATCGACTATTGTTTTACTATATAGAAACCTAGTTATTTGATGAACATCCTATTTTACATTACATATTTAATATGGAAATTTTTATTAACCTTTTTTATGATGTGTGTTTAGAAAAAATTTATTTTAAATTATAAAAACTTTTGTTATCAAATTTAATTTCCAATTATACCGATGAAATTTATTAAAGGGCGGAGGATGAAACTTTTGAAGGGAAAAAATTATGTTTGATAGTTTATATGAAACACAAAACCAAGATTATAAGAGAATGTAATAACCAGGAACATTATGATATTATTATTTTTTATTTAAATTTTTCCCTCTTATAGTATTTAGTAGATGAAATCCAAGGATTTCATTATTTTATATCTTATACGACACGAAAAACTGAGCTTAAACGAACCACAAAATATATAACTATTATAAAATATGTATTAAATTGGAGGGTATGAACAATATTAACTACTATAAGATATATATATATATATTTCATACATAATATAAATTGTTGATAAATTCTTAGTAAATAACCAATCACTATTTTTTTACTTTTTTTCCTTCAAAAACATGTTTTCATGAAAAAATGATTTTTATTTCTTTTCATGAAAAAATATTATAATTTATTTATAATTCCCCAACCCCATTTACCCAGAGTTGGTGCATTATTACATAACATTGGAATGATCACAAAAGATCATGTATCGAAGGACTGATTAGTTTAGTATCCTTGGAATCAATAGATACATTCATAATTATTACATTACATGATAAAATGGAATACTACAAAATCATAGTCTCCATACTCCACACTCATATCCCCTAAGACTATCCCTACAGGTCAGTCATAAAATATTTCTGCACATCCTGGAAAAGAATAAAACAAAGAAAGGGGTGATCTCAGATGCTCAGTAAGGATAACAATATAGCAGAAGCTTTCATAAGTAAGCCTAAACATTTAAGGCAATGTATAACTAATTTAAAAATACTTTTAAACTTGAAAATAAACATGATATGGAAAACATAAAATGAAATAAGTCTATTTACTTATTCACATGGATATTATACTTGTCTAATAATCACATGCAATATCAATAACAACTTTCATAGTGATAGAATGCAAAATGACGGACTATCATAACCACATAATCAAGGCCTTGTGCCAATAATACGAATAATATTTTTTCAAGGCCTTATTCCAAGATAATAGTTTGTATCATGAGACCTACCGATGCATCGAGGAGATATAATGGGCTCCACCCATCACTTACTAAGTCCAATGCATTCCTCATATGAATAGGTTTAAATATAACATAAACATTCGTATTAAAACTAGTATACGAATTGTCAATAATCTATCCATAAACCATGAATGGTATAAAAATAACACATCCATAGTCAAACATATCACAAAACATTCAATACAATATGGATGTTTTGTATCGTAATAAATCAATTTCAAATAATCTTAAAATCCATCAATGGATGTTGACATAGATGAAATCAAAACTATTTGAGAGAAATATATCTTTTTTAGAAATCATTTAAAAGTCACATAATTATAAAATAAAATATTTAATTTTAAAATATTCTTATAAGATTGTAAGAGAAGCTTCTATGATTTTATAACGACATAAAATATCCACACCCTCCATATATGTTAAAAAATACATTCTTACCTTTATTTTGTCGAAAAGGTTAAAAAGGAAATTATTTGGATAATGACAGAAAAATTTCTTTATAAAAATATTATAAAAAGTCAAAAAAGGGTATAAATTAATTTAACCCATGTTCTATAAAATAGTAAGAATTTTTTGAAATACATTTTTAAGAAACATAGACGTTGATGAAAAAGTGGTCCCAGTAGATAATTACGTATAAATAACCTCAGATAATGAAGAGATTGTGAAAAATAAACCCTTACCTTATAATTTTCCTTGGTGGATGGTAGGTTATCCTAATTTATAATGGTGAAATAATTTTTACTAAATTATAAAAGAATTATATACATTAATATGATATCATATATGATATTTTATCATTTCTTTGTTAGTAATATCATACTATTATCGTTGTTTCGAGTGTTAACAGATTCGTTTTCCTTTATATTATTTTTTATGTGAGTCATATTTGTTATGGATGGGATGTATATTATTCATATCCAGAATTATATCAAGTCCTTAAACATTATTTTTAATAATCTAATGAAAATTACTCTTAAATGGATACGATGAGGAATGAATCTCATCGTGTTCGTGGAGGTAATCTGTACGTACGCACGTGCGAAAATATCATTCTTTTGATATTAAAATAATATATAATTGAATGGTATATCATATATAAAGAATCATTATCATGTAATATTTATTATTTATATCAATTACACATCATTATTATACCCATCCAAATAATATTGTGTTGAATAACATTTACACCACGACGTGGAGATGGAAAGCCATACGTACGCACGTATGGTGGCATGTTATTCAAAGGATGGATATAATAATGAATTTGGTTGTACCATATTTATAATAACATCAATTTATATAGATGTTACTAGAGTTATTATTTTATAATGAAAACAACAAAGAAATAGGAAGTGGGAGATGAAAGGAACTTGAAAGAGGTGGTGAGATATTTACCTATTCTTCGAGTTCATGCTTTTGATTTGATCAAAATGGCTGCATTGGATGGATTTCTAACTAAAGGAAGGCATCTAGAATTAAGGTATGACAGTTGAAAGGGTATTTGGAAAGAGGTTGGCCGAGCCAAATGGGTTGGATGGTGTGAATTACAGAGAAGGGGGAGTTCCCTTTTATTAGAGGGGTGAGGGGCACCTTATAAAAAGCTAGAAATATAATTTTATAATAAACTTATTTTAGATTTATTTGGCTCAAAAATAGATTATTTAAAGTCTAAGGTGGGTATTGGTCTAAAACCACTCAAAATATTGCTTTTATATAGGTTTGGATAACTATATTAACTTAGTCTTTTATATTTAACTTTTAGTTAAATAGTTCGACATTTACCATGTCTCTTTGGATTTTTATATTATATGATTAATAAACAAACTATATTCTTCCAATAGAACCCCAAGGGGATAATTAATGATACAAATATAATTATATAAATCTTTTGGCCGAACCTTATATTTTTAGGAATAAAATAACAATTAATTATATAATATTTGTTTTAAAAACTATTTAATGTCAATTTTGACACTATTTGGTATTTTGTTTTTTCTAAATTAATAACATCATAATTTCTTCAAAAAAAAATCATCTAACCAACCCTAATATGTAATATTAATCTATAAATTTAGTTTAATTCATAAAAATTCTCATATTACATTTATTTGGATATTTATAATATCAATTATTTTAATATTTCATTTATTATATAATTACTACATCATATTGTGTCAGAAATAAATTAAATTATTTAATTTCTAAAAAATATAAATAAAATATTATTATGTATGAAATTGTTTTATCTTTCTAATGAATATTTATAGTCTAATTTATCATATGCATAACCCTATATTAATAATGTTTTAGTTATTAAACTTTGATTTTAACTATTTTAACTCTTCTTTGAAATAAATAATAATAAATGTCCTCATCTAATCTAAGTGGACCAAAGAGGTTCATATTTTATTTCTAAGGTTGTTTTTGGTCGAACTATACTTATACAGTAGAATTAGTATATGTTTTAGGGTAATAATAATAACATTTTACCCTTAATTACCCTATTTACTTTTAAACGTTGTAAATAAAAGTAAAAATATACTATTCACCAAAAATTACTTTTATCTTATTGAACCACATTTTACTCCTTGATATTAACTGTGTCTCTCGGATTTTCACTATTCATCAAAAATTGAATGTTTTCAAAAAAATACCAGAAATTCACCCTAAGCTAATTTCGATATTCCGAATCAAAAAATGAAGTCAATTATGAAAGATAAAATTTATAAAATTTCAAAAAGTGGGTATTACTATTCATAATGGGTAGTATGATTGGTTGTGGTGTGTTAGAACTCAAAGTTGCGTACAACACATGCTACTCTATTATTCAATGAGAAGCGTACCGTGGAAGATTGGGGTGTTATATTATCCCCTCCTTCAAATAATTTAGTACTTGAAATTTATATAATATTAATAAATTAAAAGACTCGGGTGGTTCTTCATCATATATTCCTTAGGTTCCCATGTTGCCTCTTCCATCTTATGGTTTCTCCATATAACTTTTACCAGTCGAGTCATCTGGTTTCTCAACACTTGTTCTCTTATATCAAAAATATTGAATGTATATTAATAATAAGATAGACCAGGTTCCATTTCTAATTCCTCATAGACGAGTACATGAATTGGGTCAGACATGCATTTTCTCAACAGTGATACGTGGAACACATCATGAACTTTGGAGATACTTGGTGGCATTTCCAAACGGTAGGATACAACCCAAATTCATTCTAGAATTTCAAAAGGTCCGATGTACCTGGGACTCAATTTACCTTTTTACCAAAACATATAACTCCCTTCCATGGAAATACCGTCAATAAAACATGATCTCGCACCTGAAATTCCGAATCCTTTCTTCGGTTATCGGCATAGCTCTTCTACCTAGTTTGAGCTGCATTGATGTGGTTTTGGATTACCTTCACATTTTCCATCATTTACTCCACCAGTTCTGGGCCTAGGAGTTTTCATTCACCAATATCATCCCACCAGGTTGGTGTATGACATCTCTCTCCATATAACGCTTTATATGGTGTCTTCTGAATACTTGAATGAAAGCCATCATTATAGGAAGATTTTATAAGAGGTAAATATTGATCCCACATACCATGAAAGTCAAGTGAGGATGATCTCAACATGTCTTCTATGGTTTGAATTGTCCATTCTGATTTTCCATCAGATTGGGGGTGGCAGGTAGTGCTCAAAACAAGTTCAGTATCCAGGGATTTCTGAATAAATTTCTAGAATCTTGATGTAAAATGGGGATAATGATAAGAAATAATCGATACTGGTACTCCATGAAGTCTTAAAACTTCATTAATATATAGTCTTGCTAATATTTCAAGTGGTAAATCTTCTCTTATATCAAGAAAATGTGCTGACTTGGTAAGACGATCAATAATGAACCATATTTCATCGTTCCTTCTATGAGTCTTTTCTAGTCCCATGAAAAAGTCCATCATAATATTATCCCATTTCCACTAAGGTATGGGAAGAGGTTGCATGACTCCTCTAGTCTATTGCCTTCCAGCATTCACTTGTTGAAAAACCATACATCCTGAAACAAAATTAGCAATCTCCCTTTTCATTTTGTCCCACCAAATTTATTCCTTCAAATATCTATACATTTTGGTGCTCCCAGGGTGTATAGAGAAATTCGAACTATGAGGATCATCCAACAATTCCCTTTTTAGATCAGGTATATCGGGAACCCAATTTCTCTTCCCAAATTTCAAAATTCCATCTTCACACAAAAAGTCACTCAATCTCCCATCATTCATAGCTTTAATGTTCTTTGGAAACTCTTCATCACCGATATGAGAACTCATTATCCTTTATAGTAAAGATGGTTTGGTAACCATTTGAAAAAGAATTTATGTTTCACCTTCCATGGTTATTCCAATATCCATCATTACTAGATCCATGTATATAAGATCCTTTTCAACTCTCTTCTTGTTCAAAACTCCATGATCTTTTCTTCTCAAGGCATCTTCCACCTTATTTTCCTTCCCTGGGTGGTAGTGTATCGTGAAATCATAATCCTTGAGTAGTTCAAGCCATATCCTTTTCCTCATGTTGAGTTATTTCTGTGAGAAACTATGCTTCAAACTCTTGTGATCAGTATAAATCTCACATTTTTCACCATATTGATAGTGTCTCCATATCTTCAAAGAAAAGATTACAACTGCTAACTCAAGATCATGAGTAGGATAGTTTTTCTCATCCGTTTTTAGCTGTCGTGATGCATATGCAATAACCCTATCATTCCGAATTAGTAAAAAACCAAGATCTTTCATTCATGCATCACTATAAATAACAAACCCATAATTCCTTGATGGTAGAGTCAATATAGGTGAATTGAATAATCATCTTCTTAGTTCTTCAAAACATTATTCACACTCTTTTGTCCAAACAAATTTAACCCATTTACGTGTGATATTTGTTAATGGGCTAGCCAACCAGGAAACATTCTAGAAAAACCCTCGATAATAACCTACTAAACCAATAAAACTGTATACCTCAGTTATACTCATCGGTGCTGTCCATTCATGGATTTATCTTGTCTTAGAAGGATCAACAATGATTCCATACTTAGAGACAATATGTCCAAGAAAAGAAATCTCCTGAAACTAGAATTCACACTTACTAAACTTCTCATATAATTCATGTCTTCTAAGAGCCTTCTGGATAATGTGCAAGTGATTTTCCTGATCCTCGTATCTTTTGGATTATACCAAGATATCATCAATAAATACCACTAAAAAATCATTGATATATTCCTTGAAAACTCTATTCATTAGATCCATAAAGATAGAGGGTGCATTAGTCATCCCAAAAGGCATTACTGTAAACTCATAATGCATGTACCTAGTTCAAAATGTTGTCTTGGGAATGTCTTCCTTCTTCGCACACAAATGATTGTATCCAGATCGAAGGTCAATCTTTGAAAAGTATTTAGATCCATGTATTTGGTCAAATAAATCATCAATTCATGGTAGGGGATACTTGTTCTTTATTATTATAGCATTGATCTCCCTATAGTCAATGCACAACCTCATAGATATGTCTTTCTTCTTAACAAAAAGAACAGGGGCTCCCCATGGAGGAACACTAGGGAGAATAAATCCCTCATTAATAAATTCCTCTAGTTGTTTCTTTAGTTACACTAATTACACAGTTTCCATTATATAAGTGGTATTCGATATAGGCCTTGATCCAAGAATTAAATCAATGGAAAAATAAATTTCTCATTCTGGAGGATGTTAAGGTAAATCTTCTAGAAACATATCAACATATTATTTCACAATAGATAAATCCTATATTTGAACATTACTTTCCTCACCCATAATTATTTTATTCTCTTCCTCAACAATTATTGAATTTAGTTGAGCTAATGGGGGTAGATCTAGATAAGAATTAGGTGGTGATGCTTCTGCTCTAAAGTTAAGGTGATCTTTATCATTATCATTAAAAATTCTAACCTCCTTATTCATACAATAAATCATCACATCATGGTCCAAAATCCAATCCATACCAAGGATTATATCAAATTCAGTCATGGGTATGATGATGAGATCAGCAGATAAAGAACATTTACATGTTCTAATGGGGACTGATTCACAAAACTTCTTTTTGATGATACTTCCTTCAAGAGTTTTAACTAACAAATCCATTGATAAATCAAATTTTAAATATCTAATTTTCATATCAAACTAGGAAGATATGAAACAATGTGATGATCTAGAATAAAATAAAGCATTCTCTAAACTTGATTAAAACATTAAATTACCTTCCACCACGTCTTTTGGAGCTTCTACCTCACCATTTATGATTGCATAAGCTTGGACTTGATCCCTTGGCCTTTTCTGAGGTATGTTCCTATGACACTTTGGACATTCATTCTCATAATGCCCCATCTCCCTGCAGTTGTATCATTGAACATCAATATTTTCTTTATTTCCCTTGCAATCAAGAGATTGGTGGCCTTTTTCACCACACTCATAACAGACTCCCATTCCTTTCAAGAAACTACCAGGGTGTTTCTTCCCACATTTACGACCGGATGGATATTCAACTTTTCCCTTATTTACCTTATTTCAATTTCTAGAGTGATCAGCAGATCTCTTCTTCTCCTGCTTTGCTTTAAAGTCGTAAGACATAGAGAATTATTTTTTCTGTCTTGATAGTACATGAGACAATATCTTCATACGAGGAGAAGGATTGTGAGACTAATGATTGATGGAGAAACGGTTTTGAAACATCAAGGGAATGATCAATATTACTTATTGGGTTAAGTATATAATCTGCTGCATTCCTTGCTAACCTTGTAAAGTTAGCCTCATACTTTGAGACATTTTCATCCTCCTTTTTCCTCAGACTCAGAAATTTCCTTTCCATATCTTCTCAATGGTCACGAGGAAAGTATTTTTCTATGAATATATCTTTAAACTCCCTCCATTCCATATTTTATACTTCATCATCTTACTTTGTGTTTTGAATCAATATTCACCATTGATCAGCATCTCCAATGAGGCGGTAAACTACCATGATAAATTTTTCCCTTTCACTGCTCTCCAAGGCATGGAATATTTTCTCCAAGGAATTTATCTATTTCTCTGCTACTAATTTATTTGTACTCCCATAGAATGTTGGTGGTTTTTTCCTCATGAATCGATCTAACATTGACTTCCACATTTTGTATCGGGGGGCTCCATATAAGTAAGGTTATTATTCATAACCTGATTGAGTTGTCACAGTATGGTGATAGGTTGATCAGTAACAATTGTATCACTAGATCCACTATAATTATAATGAGCAGGAGGAAAATCCCTACATGGATTGCGTGCATTGATATGGTTTCCATTCCTTCCACTAGGGGCCATCTCTAAACAATGGCATAAACAATATTAGTTTATGAATCACATTACATAAATCCAAAATTGTAAAACAATTAACATAAATTGAACAGTTTATAGACATAATCCATAATAATAAAAATGTTTTCTTTGAGGAATTATTTACTCATAAACCCTTCATAATGGTTTGTAAAGAAAATTAAATTATCCTAAGTATATCCCCTAGAAGCATCGAAACCAAGAGTGCAGCAAGGCCCGTTGTCATGCACCAGTTCCCGTTCGAGTCTAGCTCAAATCGGTGTTTTCAGGTTTTACCCACAGGTACATCTGTGCTAGAGCCGCCTCTACCTTCTCGTATCCAGACAAGGATGTATTTCTAGGAAAACTCATAAAATATCTACAATACCAAAATTCTAGGATGTTATTCTATACAAATACTCAAATTCTATCTTAGGGCTATGTGATCTAATAAGAGTTTATCTAAATCTAGTTTCCAAGGTTTGTACTAATATTTCTATGATACCAACTATAACACCCTAACCCCTGTTACCCAGAGTCAGTTCATTATTACATAACCTTGGCATGATCACAAAAGTTCAAGTCTTTAATGACCGATTAGTTTAGTAGCCTTGGAAATATTTGATACATCCATAAGTCTTAAATTACATGATAAAATGGAAAACAACAACAACATAGACTCCATAGTCCACACTCATATTCCCTTAGACTATCCTGTTAGGTCAGTCATAAAATTTTTCTTCACATCATGGGAAAAAATGAAACATAGAAATGGGTGAGCTAAGATGCTCAATAAGGATAACAATATAGTAGAAACATTTATAAGTAAGAATAAACATTTAAGGCTATGTATAACTAAAAAAAGATTTTTAAACAAGAACTTCAGTATAACATGGAAAAAAATTAAATAATACCATTTACTTATTCACATGGATATTCTACTAGTCGAATGATCACATGAAATATCAATAACCACTTTCATAGTGATGGAATGCATAATTCCAGACTATCAAAACCAAATAGTCAAGGCCTTGTGCCTAGAATACAATTAAGATTTGTTCATGGGTTTGTTCCAAGACACCAGTTTGTCTCATGAGACCTACCGATGTATTAAGGAGATATAGTAGGCTCCACCCATCACTTACTAAGTCCAATACATTCCTCATATGAACAGTTTTAAACATAACATAAACATTCGTATTATGACTAGCTTACGAAATATCAATACTTTATCCATAAACCATGAATGGTATAAAAATAAAACATCCACAGTAAAACATATCACAATACCTTCAATACAATATGGATTTGTTTTATTAAAATAAATCAACTTCAAATAAGGTTAAAATCAATCAAAAGATGTTGACATAGATGAAATCAAAACTATTTGAGAGAAATATCTCTTTTTTTGAAATCATTTAAATGTAAAATAATTATAAAATAAAAAATTTACTTTGAAAACATTCTTATAAGATTGTATGGGAATCATTGATGATTTTATAATGGTGGAAATTATCCCACTAGCCGTATATGTTAAAAAAGACAATCCTACCTTAATTTTGTCGAAAAGGATAAAAATGACCTTATTTGGAAAAAGACAGAAAGATTCCTTTCTAAATGTTTTATAAAATGTAAAACAAGGGTATAAATGACTTTAACCCATATTATATAAAATATTTATAATGTTTTGAAATAAATTTTTAAGAAACAAGGATGTGGATGATAAAGAGGTCCTAGTAGATAATTACATATAAACAACCTCAGATAATGAAGAGATTGTTAAATAAACCCTTACCTTGTACTTTTCCATGGTAGAGGTTAGGTTATCATCCTTTATAATGGTGAAATAATTGTTATTATATTATACATGAATTATATACATTAATATGATATCATATATGATCTTTTAACATTTCTTTATTAATAATATCTTAGTATTATCGTTGTTTCAGGTGTTAACAGATTCGTTTTCATTTATATTCATTGTTATGTGAGTCATATTTGTTATGGATGGGATGTATCTTATTCATATCAATAATTATATCAGGTCTTTAAACATTATTTTTAATCATATAATGAAAATTAGTCTTAAATGGATAGGATGGGGAATTAATCTCATCCTGTTCACGGAGACGGTAATCTGTACGTATGCACGAGGGACTATATCATTCTTTTTATATTAAAATAATATATAATTGGATGATATATAATATTTAAATAATCATTATCATGTAATATTCATTATTTAAATCAATCACACATCATTATTATACCCATCTAAATAATAATTAATTGAATAAAAATTTCACCACGACGTGGAGATGGTAAGCCGTACGTACGAACGTATGGTGACATGTTTTTCAAAGGATGGATATAATAATGAATTTGGTTGTTCCATATTTATAATAACATCATAGTATATAGAAGATACTGGATTTATTATTTTTGAATATAAGCAACAAAGAAAATTGATGTGGAAGAAGAAAGGAACTTGAAAGAGGTGGTGAGATATTTACCTCTTCTTCGGGTTATTCCATTGGATTTGATCAAAAGGGGCCCATAGGTTGGATTTATGACTAAAGGAAGGGCTCTAGTATAATGGGAAGATAGTTGAGAGGGTATTTGTGCAGATTTTGGCCAAGACAAATGGATTTGAAGGTGTTAATTAGAGAGAAGTAGGAGTGCCCTTTTATTAGAGGGGTGGGGGGATCCTTTGGAAAAGATAGAAATATTATTTTTATAATGAAATAATTTCTGGTTTCTAATGGCTCCAAATTGTATTATTTAATGGATAAGGTGGATATGGGTCTAAAACCACTCAACAAATAGGTTTTAGACAAGTTTGGGTCTCTGTATTAACTTAATATTTTAGATTTAACTCTTAGTTAAATAGTTTGACATTTAGCTTATCTCATTGTATTTTTATATTTTATGGTTAATAAACAAACTATATACTTCCAAGAGAACCCGAAGTGGTTCATCAATGATACAACTATAATTATATAATTATTTTGGGTGAACATTATATTTTTAGGAATATAATATCAATTAATAATATAATATTTGTTTTAAAAACTCTTTTATGTCAATTTTGACATTATTTGGTATTTTTTTGCTAAATTCATAACAGAATTATTGCTTCAAAAAAGTCATCTAATCAACCCTAATATGTCATATTAATCAGTAAAATAAGTTTAATTCATAAAAAGTCTCAAATTACATTTATTTGGATATTTATAATATAAATTATTTTAATATTTCATTAATTAGGTAATTACTGCATCATATTGTGTCATAAATAAATTAAATTATTTAAAGTCTAAAAAATATAAATAAAATACCATTATGTAGGAAATCTATTATATCTTTCTAATGAACATTTATAGTCGAATTTATCTTATATGTAACCCTATAATAATAATAATTTATTTATTAATTTTTGATTTTAACTCTTTTAACTTTTCTTTGAATTAAATCATAATAAATGTCCTATTATAATCCAAGTTGACCAAATAGGTTCAGATTTTATTCCTATGGTTTTTTGGTCGATCTATACTCATCCAATATAATTAGGACTTGTGTTAGGGTAATAATAGTATCATTTTACCCTTAATTACCCAATTTACTTTTAACCGTGGTAAATAAAATTAAAAAGTAACTATTCATCAAAAATTATATTTATCTTATCGAACCAAATATTACACCTTTATATTAACTGTGTCTCTCGGATTTTTGAAATTCTACTCACATAAGCGGTAAAATTATGTTTTATATGAATTTGCAAATTCTCCTAGGAGGTGGGTAAAAGACGGTGAAAAGTTTAATAAAAAATTTTTATAAGTAAAACTATTATAAACTGACTCCAATGAATTAAATTTAACTTATATAGGTATTAGGAATCTATTTTGACCTAAAATAAATTTTAATAAAATAAAAAATTATTTAAATAAAAATTTCGGTTTGAAACTATATTGTAGTGTTTTTCTCTATTCATAAAAATGGAATGTTTTCAGAAAAATACTAAAAATTCACCCTAAGATAATTTCGATATTCCAAATCTAAAAATGAAGTCCATTCTGAAAGATAAAATTTATAAAATTTCAAAAAGTGGATATTACTATTCATAACAGCTAGTTTGATTGGTTGTGGTGTGTTAAAACTCAAAGTTGCGTACAACACATGCTACTGTATTATTCAAAGAGAAGCGTACCATGGAAGAATGAGGTGTTACATTATTTTTTGGACTTTTAAAAAAATAATATTATAAAATGAAACTTATTTTTAGAATGTTAATAAAAAAATTTAATTTGGTTTAAATGTTTTGATATTTTGGAAATTACTGATTTATAGTAAATATTGAAAAATACTAGTTTTTGTTAAAATGTCCTTTATTTTCAACAAATTATGTAAATTTAAAATTAATAATATGTCATTAATATAATTTAAAATTATATAAATATTATTTAGTTTTATTTATTCTATTTAAATACAATTTAATCATATTTATATCAGATTTCAGGGTAAGTACACTTTTGTGTTAAAACAACATTTCTGAAAATAACTTCAAAGTGCATATTGTTTCTCCTTTTAAAATAAATAAATTAAACTATAATGTGAAATGTTTCAAATGGAATATATGTATAAAACATATTAATTAATATTAATTTATATTCATATAATAATAAGTATTGGTCACATGGTTAAAATAAGATCATCTTTTTTATGAAAAATATAGTTCTCAAAAAGCTATATTTTTATCGCATGTGTGGGTGTGATTTTAAATTAAATTTTACAAAATATATGAATTAAATATTTTAAAATATGATAAATTTTTGAAATTAGAATAATATATTATATATATTTATTTAATCATAATTTTTACCATAATTAAAGGTCAAAATTGAAAAAGTTAAGTACCATAGTTATGGTGAAAACGGGTTTACTAGGCGGTTCAACTAAAATGATAAAGGTAAAAAAGACCTAGAAACTTGTATAAAATACAATTTATGGGTATATTTATCTATTATAATATATAATGTTCCATAATTGTCAACTTTTTATCCTTTGTTTGTGAAAAAATAAGGGTATACCTTTTTATTTTAAAAAATTATAAGTGCTCCACTCAACTGACTTATAAAAGCCCACCCTCTCTGTTTCCCTTTTCACATATTCAACACAAATTAAAATATTGAATACCTACAAAAATTAATTCCATAATAGTCTCCACACATAATATATACAATTTTTTTATTAAAAATTCATCTTAAGATGGTTTTTGGTTATTACCTATGGAGGTTTTCTAATGAAAAGGTATCATGATTAACTGATCCTTATTATTTTATTTCTTCATAAACCTTCTTAACATCTTTATAAATTATGATAATAAAATAAAAATAGTATTACCCATATTATATTATTTTATTATCTTAATTTTATAACCTAAATATTTCTCTCCATCCATAAAATAGGATATGAAATTATCATTATTGTGTACGGTACACTACCACCTCGTGAACCGATGTCATTCATTTTCCATCATCGCCTATCATGAAATTATATACTGATTTATTTAAGATATAAATATATATAATGTTTATAAAAAATATAAAATTTTGGATTTATGGTATCACATATAACATTTATCTTTCCATTTCATGTGGGAAATGATGATATCACTCAAGTATATGGTGGACTATCACCTCGTGAAGTGAAGTGAACAATTTTTTAATAAAACATTACATGGAAGGTATCAAGGATAATGATAATAAATATTATTGATATAAATGAAATAATTATAAAATTTATTAAATATTATCATTTTGAATAATGATATAAAATTTTCTTTTGGCAATGAAAAATGATAATGTCGTTCATGCGTACGTGTGGAGTATCGCCTCCATGATGTGATTTAATTATCGTTTTCATAACAAAAACACAAGAATGATGTATATTAGTATAATTAATTAAATAATATGCTATTTATGATATTATTATCATTACATAATTATAAAATATTTCTTACATTATTTCCATAATGATCGTTGAAAATGGAAATGTTACTCATGTGTATATATGACCTATAATCTCAATGATTGTGACACTGCTCATTTTTCATAGTAATTTTACATGAATATTTTTAAAGGAATAATTGATTTATAAATATGATAAAATTTTCATAATTATTATTCTAGATATGTTAAAAAATAACCTCTTTGGCCTCAGTCAATACACCGAAGCTAGAATGAAAAAAATGAACCGAACATCCTATAAACACCCAATGTTGACTTAACTGATTATATATATGAATAGATCATTAGAAATAAAATAAATAATTTATTTAATAATAATTAAATAACCCTGAATTTTTTTATAAAACAATTAATTTATAAATGTTTGTTATACAAGAGGTTCAAACATGTACGAAGAATTTCAGATTAGATTTATGGGTTTCTTATCTCATTTTTTAGTTCTATGAGACATATGGTATATTAAAAAAGTTATAGTTTTTGGTTTGTATGGAAACCATTTTAAATTAAATACCATGTATAATTCATACATTTTGTTATATTAAAATTAAATTTGAATTTATTCATCCATGGTGATTTTAATTGAGAGTTACCAAGTCATAATGAATTTCATAAATCAATTTATTTTCCTTGGGTTATATTAAATTTTCATATTATTTGATATTATATGATTTTTTGTGTTTATAATTTTTATTATAATATGTTCTATTTACAATTTTATTATTTTTATGTTCAATTTACACATATAATATATTCATTAATTAATTATCAAACTCAATTTTATGATTTTTATAAGTAATATTCATCCCAAATTCTATTTATTTGAGACATACAATAATGATATGCACCTATATTTACCTATGAGGTGTATATAATACCATATGATAGGTAATATCATGAAACTCCTTATGTTCATGATATTTAAATTATCATTTGATGTTATTCTTTCATGGGGATTATTATTGAAGAGTTACTAAAGTTGGAAAGCTTTATGTAAGAATTTAATTTCTTCCATGATTGTTTATGTTCAAGGTTTCTTTAAAAGGAATCAAATTATATTATTTTATTAATCAAATATATTTATTCTATACTGGTTATAAATTTGATTAACTTGTTATATTTTTATTTCCTCCCTTATTGATTGAGGAAATATGAAGAAAGTCATTTTATGTGATATAAATCTTGTATATTCTTTTGTATGGGGTATTATTATATTCCATATCCATGTTATATTTTTTTTCAAAACAATATTATCTAAATAAAATTATTTCTTAAATGAATTTTACATCATATTTTACCTTATTTTAAAATGTTCTAAAATGAAATTTCATAACTTTTTCTAAATTGGTCACTTTTGACTCACTTATTCAAAATGTTTTGAAAATAATGTTTGTTTTTAACAATTTTGACATGAATAAATTTTTCTACCATCACATCCACTATCTTATCTTAAATTTCCATTATATTTTTTGGATGGATGTTTCCATAGAAAAATATTTCCACAATATTTTATTAATTTCTAGTTTTAAAATATTATTTTCAAAATTGAAATGTTATTTTCCATAAAAATAGTTTTAATGATATTTTAATTGTATTTAGATTCATCAAAATAAAAAAAACATGTTGTTAATTATGATACACTGAGAATAATTTTTATGGATATTATTATAATTATTTATCTTTATAAATTTATATTGAATTAATAGATTTATGTGGAACTCCTTTATTTTCCACAAGTTTATAATGATTTAAAGAGATTATTATAGAATCCCTTTGTTTTCAAAGGGTCAATAATGTTTCAATTAGATTTATTTGGAACCTATTTCATTTCTTAATTTTAACTACGTTTCATCGATAATTTTATAGAACACATTTCTTTTCGACTATATAAAAAAGTAATGAAAAGAATAATTATTTTTTCTCAAAATTTTATGATGAAATGGATGCTCTAGGTACATTATTTATGGTTAATCAACATTGGAATTTGATGGGTGTTTGCAGATATCATTTTTTTAGCTTGATATAGAATATTTGATGGTTTCATCTAGATTTAGTTGGGTGTGCCTCATATAAATTATATGATGGGTGCTACACGATATTGCTCCAATATTGATCATGTTCTCTGTTGAATTATATTGGATGATGGGTATATGTTTATTCTAATTGTAATGGTTCTTAAAGGTTTCAATGATGATGATGTTTCAAGGTACCAATAAATTTTCATTATGCTTACTATTGTAATAAATGTTTACTTTGATCCAGATTCATATCACGTGGAAAAAAATAATAAATTATGATGAATCCTAACTTTGCAGACACATTTTGAATTTTTTTAATATTTTATGATACTTTTTTTAGGAGAATGTATATTATTATGTTATTATCATGTAGTTTGATAATTTCATTATATGGTTATTCTCTTAATATGATCACTGAAGAAATATAATTTTCATTGCATATGCTAACCCTTATTAATCATTTGGGGTCACCCTTATTATTCTTCCTTTTCACCATATTATCATGATTTATTTTGAATGAATGAGTTATATAAGGGTTTTATATGGATGATTATGATGACTTAATATGAAATAAAAAAACTATGATAATTAGTGGAAATCCTCTTTTAAAGACATGGGTATTATTTATGTAAGATTTTTTACTAATTCCCTAAAACAATAATCCTAAAATTTCCCTGAAAATGGTATTGAATCCAAATTTTCCTTTTTATGTTTTTTGTTTTAGATGAAAAAATGGGTCACCATTTTCAGTATCAAATATTGAAATTTAATGTTTATGTTATCAGCACTTGATCAGGGAGTGTGTGTTTGTGGTTATTATGAGGTCAACATTTAAAAGGGTGACTTCTTGATGAGGCTGACATGTCCATGGGGCTTCTCATGATTTAAGAAGAGTGATGTTATCATGTGTTTTTAAGGGAGTCACACGACGAGGTCTTACAAACATGTCCAAGTGTTTTTTCCGAGGAAGGTAGAAATGATCAAGGGCCTTTGCATGATTTGACAAACATATAAAATGGTTCATTTCTGGAAGGGTAAAAAATTAAAAAATACTTCATTTGATCTGTGAGGATTTATTCAAACATGTTATCTCAAAGGATTCAGGATATGTGTTCTAACAAACATGTATAGGATAGCACATATGATAAAGTGTGTGTGTCTAGGGGTTTGAGTTGCATGTCTAAGGGTATCATGCTATTGAATCATGTTGGGGAATATATAAAGGTGATATCCTATATCACTATGGGATCAAAGTGCATTTCAAATCCAAGGGACCTATGCAAGATATATAAAGGCCTTGTTAGACCGAATAAGAGTTATTCTATTTCGTGAATACTTTCCATGAACCCGGGTTCACATGGCAACGCCGTATGATAATGATTCACAAAAAGGATGCATGAAAATATGGAACATTTTGAAGCTAGATATTTCACATTAAGGATTCAAAATACTAGTGAGGATTCATGTGATCACTTGAACTAACGAATTTTATGCCTTGTGGTCTTGCGATAGTATCTCATGATGGAGTTTCATGATTACTTGGATAATTCCATTGAATCCAATCATCATTATTCTACCTTTGTCCATTTATTTTTTTATTATTCCCATTTCTCTACACATATACTCATGTGTTGATAATGGAGTAGGTTAGTGTTTTATATTGGTAAATTGGGTCAAATCCTTCCCCTAAATTTCATGATGAAGGTGACATATACAACAACTTGTGGTGGGGGGAAACTTATATCAAATTTTATGAAATTCCCAATGCTTTTCATATAACAAAACTGATCTTTATAAACATTAATTCATGATTTAGTACATAAAATTAATGATTATTCAACCAAAAAGACTGATAGTTCTAGTGTATTTTGGAATTAGGAACAAATCATGATATCTTGAACATGGGATGCAACCACATTATTGAAAACTTTCTCAACATACTTCAAAAATTCCATGGTGTTTAAAACTGACAGGGATAAACAAGGTACGTACATATGAAAGGGGTGAGATATAAAGGCTAGTAAGGTAATAAACATGGTATATAGTGATACATGTTATGAAATTGTCATATAAATGTGGCATAAAAAGAGTATTAATAATATGCAAGAATAAATAGAAATAATATAGCATGATACTCAAAACATGGGAAATGTTGAAACACCATAAAACACTACACCATAATAAATGGAAAAGAAAAATGAACAAGACATCATGGTGGATAAAGACCAATAATATAATAAAGTTCACTCCCTCTCTGAATATGAAACCTTATGAGACTAAATATTACCCAATGCGTTGGAGTGCTATATAATTTTAGGTGCACCCATCACATTCATTTCAGTCTCATTCTTAAGTGTGCAACATAGATAATAAAACATGTACTAATTAATCCTCATAATTTATTCCACGATCAAGGATTGTGAAATAAACACATGTAAGTACCATTTCAAATACGTATAATTTTATACTGGTGAGTATATTTTATTGGAAATGGCTATGGTATTTACTACAAAATCTTTTTGGAATGGAAAATCAGAGGGAAATTTCAGCATCATAATGGCGTCACTTATGAATTCATAAAAATGGATTTATGAGGGGGAAATTATACTCTAATTATTCATAAAAATATTTTACAATAGGGGTATATGTAATCACATACCACATAATGAGTAAATAATAATAAAGGACATAATGTGAAGAAGATACTTGAATTAAGAGGAGAAAGGGAAAGATCCCTTGTGTGAGGAACTCAAAATGATTGGGAGGTGCTTCCTGAGAAATTAGTGGTTCCGTGGGAGGAATTTATATAGTGTAGTAATTAGTATGTATTTGATCCTAGGTAGTTTAGTGTAGATAAATAGGGGAATGGGTCGGTTTTTATAATAAATGAGGGGGATTAGAATATTATTTTTGTAATGGATCTACTTTATAAGATAACAAAAACCACAAACCAACCAATGGTTTTGGACTATGGTTACTACCAAGTGGGATTGGTTCTCATTATTTTACAAGCCCAAGGGACTAAATTAACAAAATATTTCCCTTTATTATGTGGAGTCTAACCACTCTCTTAGATAAATTATTTTAATACCCTAAAATATATTAATGGTTTTGGGGGATTTATAAGGGGTTTATAAAATAAGATAAATAAACATAAAATAATATTATATTAAATGAAAAATTATATATTTGGTCATGGATACAATTTAAATTTTTTATTAATTATTTTTGGGTTATTATTATGTTGTAATACCAAATGTATATTTATACGGTATTTAATTTTTACCCAAAAATTCGGTTGTTTCGGAAAAAGAATGTTTCAACATTGGATAATTTTGAAATTAAGATTCCAAAATTGATATTAAATTTATCTAAATAACTTTATAAACTTATAAATATTCGATAATAAAATAGTAATCAACATTTATTGATAAATGATGAGTTTTTAAAATAATACTTTCTGAACCCCTTTAAAAATTACATTTATCTTCATAAAAATTATATGAAAATTTATATATATTAAAAATTATTTAATAATTTAATTGTGTTAAAATATTCATTATTTCGAAAATCCATTAATTCATCAAAATAAATTCCTTAATTGAATTTGAATAATACCAAAGCATATTAATTTTGTTTTATTTTTTCAAAAATATAAATCATTTATAAAGTAACAACAAAGGGATGAAAATATATAAATTATTATATAAAAAATTATTTTAAAACTCATAAATATATAGTCATGATACATATTCCATTAATACACTAGAAAAACCTGTATGTTTATGGTGTGCGATGATGAGACCTTCATTATGTGGTTCGATATATATGGTCTGGGTCATGATCTCTATAAGCTTGATCTACCCCTGTAAATAGTATAGATCATGCTTTTTTTGTAGGTTATCACCTTAGGCTTAGTCAAGGGAAAGGACCAATGACACTACATCCCATATAATCATTATTAAATGGGCTTCATCGGGTAAAATCCACTATTTGTGGTCATCACTTCCTTGGTCTATGTCAATTGGATTTGTAAAAAACATATGATTATACTAATCATGTGATAACTATTCAATGGATATATTATCAAGTAAAATGATGTGTAACATTGATTTAAATAAGATATAATAAAACCAATGAAGATCAAGTGTTTTCTATAAAAATATTACATAATAATACATTTAATAACTTCCAAAAGGATAATTTTATTTACAATACGTTGGGTCATTACAAACATTCCCTTAAGAAATTTCACCCTTAAAATTTTTCCCACACTAAAATAGATGACTGATAATCTATTTCATCTCCTCCTTCGGATACGACATTATTGACTCTAACATTTTTTTATCAAAAAACCTTTGACCAAGTGCATTGTTATATTTCATAAATTCTATTCTCTACGATCTAAGATAATCATCAGCTGCTCCTCAATGAAAATATAATTCTCTAATAGAACCAAAAATAGAATGAGTACATGTGAGGCATCTGGTGTGTAATTTCTCAAGAGGGTTAAATGGAATACTTCATGTACCAGAGATATGTTTCGAGGGACTTACAATTAGTAGGCCATGACTCCAATCCGATCAAGGATTTTGAAGGCGCTGATGTATCTTGGACTATGATGTCCCTTTTTACTAAATCTCATCACTTTATTCCTCATATATTTGAGGATAAATACCATATATACGACATCAAACTCATGGTCTCTTGGGAAATTCTCATCAAAGATTTTCTATAGACTTGGAGAAGACTTATTATGAAGTTTAATAGTTTTAAACATTTCTACCATTTCCTTAACCATTTTAAAACCTTACAGTTTTTGTTCCCCAACATCATCCCATCATGGAGGTATTCTTAACCACATCCTATAAAGGGCTTCATAGGGATATATTTGGATACAATACTGAAAACTATCATTGTACAAGTACCTGGATAGAGGAAGATGTTGGAAACGTACTCTTTTGAAGTCCATAGTATGTGCTCTTACCATGTCTCCCATTGTATGAATAGTCTACTCAGAATGACCATAAATTTGAGGTATATAGGTCATACTGAAGTTCATCTTTATTTTTAAATCAGGTTGGAGATTTTTCTATACCATGGAGGAAATTCTTGGATCTTGATCATATAGTAATAGTTGTGTTACTCCCTGAAGACTCACATCTTATTAGATATATATCTGTGAAATTTTTCTGAGTAAAATGTATTCTTGAATTACAATAAATTGAGCTATATTTGTAAGAAAAACCACAACATTCAATATAGAATTTTTCCAAAGGTATTTCTTCAGATGTATGGTGACAAAGTCCATATTGACATCACCCCATTTTCACATTGGTATGGGTAACAGTTGCATAACCCCATTATAATTTTTCATTTCAACATCCACTTGCTGACATACCTGGCACTTTTATTTATATTCAATGATATGCTTCTTAATATTTTCTAGCAATAGTTTTATCGGAGATCATGATGCATCTTTGTGCTCCTAGGTGGATATTGAAGGTAGAACTGTCTCCATTATCCATTGAATTATTATATAACTCTATATTTAATTTTTTACATAGATGTGAACCAAATCATACAAGACATTCATCATTAACATTGAAATATCAATTTTTTCCTTTTAATAATGTATCCACATTATTTTAAATACCCACATAATTTCTTTCATCGTCCATTAACCTCTTATAAGGGATGTTTGAGAAGTCAATTGCGAAAGTATTGATGATGATCCTTCCTTTTTGATTCCAATTTCCATCCTTTCAAAATGTATGATGATTGTATCTCTCTCAATTCTCATCAATGATAGAATTGCTGAGTCTTTTCTACATAGAGCATTTTTCCCATTATTCTCTTTCCCAAGATGGTACTAATTTGAGAAGTTATAGTCCTTGATCATCTCTAAACATATTTAGTGGTCCATATTCAGATCTTTCTGTGTGAATATATATTTGAGACTTTTTTTATATGTTTATATTTCATAAATCCCCAAAATAAAAAATGTGTCCACATTTTCAAAAATATATCATAAAACCAAATCTAGATCATGTGTTGGGAAGTTCTGCTCATGATCATTAAATTTCCTTGAAGCATAGGCTGTGATTTTTTCATTCCCCATTAACACACAACCCAATCCCATCATCGAGGCATCACTGAATACTACAAATATTTCACCACATATGGGTAGTGTGACTATAGGCACATTAATATGTCTCTTTTTCAACTCCATTAAGCTCTCTTAATAAGCATCAATCCATGAAAAGATGGATAACTTCAATATTAGTTTTGTTAGACTGTTTAAAAATAATGAGATGTTTCTCAAATATTTATGATAATACCCATCTAATCGAGAGAAAATATTGAAATTTTGAATATATATTCTCTTCAACCATCCTTTAAATGCTTCTATTTTTTATGGACCACAGATATCCCATTTCTTGTGATGATATTTCCCAAGAACGATACATCATTTTACCAAAACTAACATATGTTGTACATTGCATACAAGTTCCCATTTCATAAGGTCTTTAGTGTAGTGATTATATTCTCCTCATGAACCTCCTTAATTTTAGAGTATAATAGAATATCATCTATGAATACTACCAAAAATTTGTTGAGCTAATCTTTAATGAATCAATCCATCAAGTCCATGAATATTTATCGAGCATTAGTTAGCTCGAAAGGCATCACGAAGAACTCAAAGTGACCATAACTTGTACAAAAATATATATTAGGGATATCCTCCTTTATCATAATAACTTGGTAATATCCCAACTACAGATCCACCTTGGATAAGTATTTTGCCCCATGTCTCTGATCGAACAAGTAATCAATATGTTGAAGAGGTTACATGTTATGTTTCATGATCATTTTAACCTCACAATAATGATTGAAAAAGTTCATTGACCCATCCTACTTATTAAAGTATAGGTTTGGTGCACCCCATGTTGAAGCACTTGGGTGTATGAACCATCTATCGAGATTATCAAGTAGTTGTTTATTCAAACCCTAAAGTTCCACAATACCTATTCTAAACAGATTCCTAGAAAATGGTAATGCCCCACGTATATCCTCTATTGAAAATTCAACCTCCCGACTAAGAGGATGGCCATACAATTACTCTAGAAACACATCTTCATATTATCTCCTAATAATAACTTCTTCGTGGATGGTAATTTCTATATACTTAGATATTTGGTCTATATTTTATTTAGTGTAGGGAAAAAATATCCATTCTAGTGATGTTAGGTCTAAATAAGATCCATACTCATCCTTTAACTTACAGAAAATTAGGGTTTGATTCATTATATAGATAGTGATTTTCTTCTCACATCAATTTATTTTAGAAATATATATATGGAAAGACAATCAAGGTCCATAACATCATCAATTTCCACCAAATGGAGTATGATAAGGTTATTTGGCAACTTCACCCCGCAAATTGTCACATGGGAGGATTTATATACTTGGGATGCATTAATTTCTCCATTTTCCATTTTCATTGATAGGTCTACATCAATGATTAATAGTGGTGTTTGAATTGTTCAACTAAACATTCATGATATAATGCAATGTGTAGAAAAAGGAATAAACAATGTCCACCATTCTAGAATAAATAACTTGTGTACCTATCCCCGCTTCTTTTTCATGATCCACCTCATCAGTTGTGATCCAAAAAGCTCACCCCTAATGGCATTGAAGTAGTTAGTTTTCACTGAAAACCTTTGTATTAGTGAATTGGTTTTCAATGTGAACTATTTCATTAGAGTTGAAGTAAAAAACATTGTACTGAGGGTTTATTGATGTGTTCCATTCCTCCATAGCATTAGTGAGTTTATCCTATCAAAAAGAAATATCTAGGTTTCCTTCCTTCCCACACCAAAAGAATTTATTCATCCACCTTAGGATCATTTAGGATCCTTCTTTCCATACCTTTTTCAAGTGGGATATTAAATATTCAGGGAAGTTTTATATTTTTTCATCAGACCACCACAATTAAACTCCAGTTTCATATTCTTATCACCATGATACCCTTGATAATATCTGATCTACATTTCTAATTTTTTGTCACATAAACAAATTTCTCCATAGGCACCAATGTCAAGGATCACTATGGATTTTCCTACACTAGGTTTTATTCCATAAATGAAGCAGTAAAAAATGTATCTGGGTTTAATAACAAAGATGGATGGGTATCATGAAAGTCTTCTGATGTTTTCATCATATTAACCAGTATATTCATTATTATTTTTCTTTATAGAAATGAAATCCATTTTCTTTTTCTGTCATAGAGTGTGAGGAAAATATTAAATGAAATAAAATTTCCAGAATTCATTCCACCCTATAACTTTGATCACTTCCTCAGGCTTCGTATTCTTGAACAATGACTGCCACTAATCATCT
This sequence comes from Viscum album, assembly GCA_963277665.1. Lineage (NCBI taxonomy): Eukaryota > Viridiplantae > Streptophyta > Magnoliopsida > Santalales > Viscaceae > Viscum > Viscum album. Next base: position 874,634,897 of record OY728160.1, on the reverse strand, counting down.
TCTCCCTCTCTATAATAAATATCCAGTAGAACCCTCTCTTACTCTGAACATTATAGTATGGATAAGATCATCTCAATAGTGTCGATGTATTTTTATACGATTAATGTATTAGATGACCCATTGAAAGTCTAAATAATTATTCTCCTAAATGCCTCAATCAAATCCTTTTATTTCTTAGGGGATTTTCATGCTCCTTTTGATCATGGTTTCTATTTAAAACCTAATTCATCTGAGAGAGTGTCATAAAAAATATTGTTATTCCCACTCCCATTGGGTGAAGCATCTCATTGGGGTTGTCATCAAATTTAAAATCACATTTATTGTTTACCCAATTCTTGGTCCATACAGCCATTGACTATAATAAAAGGGAAAATTAGGGATGAGTATTTTTAAACTATTAAATAAATAAATATATATTCCACGACATTAAGGGGAAAAATTTTATCATACATTTATTTACATAACATATGGTGTTCCAGCCTTCATTCTATGTTATCCATGATCTATTTCCTAACATATAATATTGCGGGCATTATTTAACTAATAATGGTTCGTAATGAGCTTATGAATTTACTAAATCATGTCCCCTATTAGTGTCAATACAGGTGACCGTTAAAGCCCATTTTCATGTATGAGTTGACAAAAATTTGGGCATAACACACATCGTAATAGTAGTTACCACTAGGTTCATCTATGTCAGAACCACATCTACCTGTAGTATCTGGATATGGACGTATTTTCTTGACAAACTACATAATCTATACTTACCATAATAGAGGGGTATTTTTATAATAATAATATACTTAAGGACTTTTCTAGAGTTTTATAATCCTAATCACAGAAAACTAAACATTTACTTTGATACCAAGTATAATAACCCTATTATTTATTATATATTAAATCGCTATTTATTACAAAAAAGTACACATAATACAACCTATAAGATTGAGAAGTATGGTGTCTTTGGTAATTAGGTACATAAAATTAAATCATTAACATGGGATACAACAACATTATTGAAAACATCATTAGAATTCTTCTAAAATTCCATGTATTTTAAAACTACATGAGATAACCTCAGGACATACATAAGAAAGTGGGGATCCATCAATCATAGTAACTGAATAAAAATTAAATATAGAGATACATGTTAGAAAATAGTCATACTAATGGGGAATAGAAATATTTCGAATTATAAACATGAATAATGAGACATGATATATCATGATAACTATACCCTGAGAAATGTGGAAACAACTTCAAACATGACATCATAAACATAGATCAATGATAAACCAACATGAAATCATAGTGGAAAAATTACCATAAAGGTATTAAGTTCAGTCCTTATCAAAACATAACATCTCATGAGACTAAACACTAACCAATTCATTGGAGAACTATATATTTCAAGGTGTACCCATCACATTTATTTCATTCTCATGCTTTAGTGTACCACATAGATCATATAACATGAATTCATTCACATTCATAAATTATTCCACGATAAAGGAGTGAGGAATAAGTAAATATAATTCCCAAGACATAGAGTTATAACTGTATAATTTTTATTACCTTTTATTTATATTGTTATGGTATTCACTACAAAATTGTCTTTGTATGGAAAATCATAGTGAAATTTAGATAACATTGCGACGTAACATAAAAATTCATATAAATTGGTTAAAGAGAGATAAAGGAGTCTCTTGTAATTTTGAAATAATTTTTACAATAATTTTGATATTGAATAACATATCCCATTATGATGAAATGAAGATAACAGAAATCTGTTAAAGAAGATACTTGAATAATGAGGAGAAAGAAAAAGATCCCTTACTTGAGTGTGTGACACTATATTATTGATTGGGTATTCATGAATGATTGGAGAACCATCGGAGGTCACTATATAGTTTAAGTAAGAGTATTTATGCGCTCCAATGCTTTTTAGCATCAATAAATGGAATATTTAATGGGTTTATACAGGAAAAGAGAGGGGTTTCTATATTATTAAGGTTTTGGATTCTACATAATAAAATAACTAAAACCAAAACCATACAATGGTTTTTACCATTGATTATAGAATATTATAGAGTTTCACAGTATTTTATAAGTCCAAGTCCTGAAAATAATAAAATAATTCCATTTCTTATGTGGAGGTGAGTCACACTCTTAATGAAATGATTTCTAAAAAAGAAAATATATTAATGGTTTTATAGGAGTCATAATGGATTTATAAAATTAATTAAGTAAAAGTAATATCACCTTATATTAAAGAAAAAACACAAATTTGGTCATTTAATAACTTTATATTATTTATTACATCACTTTTGGGTCATTATGATGTCATAATATAGAAAGTATATAATACGTTATTAAATTTTTACCGAATAATTCGATTGTCTCATTAAATTATGAAAGAATCACCTTTGTATAATTCCAATTCTATGATTCCAAAAATAATATTCATTTTATCTATAAAATTTTCTAAATATGTGCATTCTCACTTTTATAATTGTAGTCAGATTTTACTGAGAAATGTAGGGTTTTTTTGATAATAACATTTTTGGAACCCAAATTAAAATTAAATTTGACTTCATAATCTTATATGATCATTTATGTTTAATAAAAATTATTTAATAAATTGTTTTTTAAAAATATTATTCATTTAAAAATAAATTTAATATATTAAAATAAGTTCCTTATTTGAATTTGAATATTACCCAACAAATTATTTATGTTTTATTGTATCAAAAAATGAAATCATTTATAAAGTTTCTATAACAGGATGAAAATAATTAATTATTTTATAAAAAATAATTTACATACTCATAATGATAGGTTCCTTATATATATTCCATTAATAATCTAGAAAATTACCTAAGAGTAATTTGTGAGATGGTGAGACTTTTATGGGGTTGTTCGATATACATTGAATGGGTCATGATCTCGATGAGTGTGAACGTATCCCATAATGGTTTTCTCTCATCCTTTATTTGTTGGAAATATTTTTGGGATTGATCAATGTATATTCCTAGTTATTCTATCTCCCTATGAAGCTCTGATGAATGGGCTTCATCATGTATGATCCTACAAGTTGGGGCCATAAAATTCTTTTTTATATGTCAGTATTTTTTTAAATCTTATATTTATGCTAATTGTGTGATCACTATTCAACATCTATATTATCATTTATAATGATTTTTAATGGTATATTAATTAAGAAATAATAAAACCATATATGTTCACGTTTCTTCTATAACCATACAACGAAATAAGACATTTCAATTTATAAAAGAATGGGAATTTTATTTATAATGGCTCGGGTCAATACGTTTCATACTCATGAGACACCAAGGGATTTTTATTATTGGTTTTCATGGAATTATTTTCATGATAAAAATATTATCACATATTTTAAATCATGTGATATATTCAAGATAATTCAATGGAAAGTTCCTCAAAACCATTGAGGGATTAGCATGATTACTGTGTTTGATCACTAAATGTTTCAATGGAAAATGATTGAAAATTCGAAGGGATTCACATGATGAATAATATAAATGATGTGATCATCATGTGAATGAATGTTACAATATGTTTCTCATGAATCTATAAATATATCAAAATTTCATCACGTGAATGTCATCACTCGATTGTGAGATCCATTTTACTTCTCAATATGTATTGACACGGTTCACATGATCATCTCCATGTGACGGATTAGTTGATCATTAATGTGAGTAATCGAATTATAAAAATGATCACATAGTTTCTCAAGAAACTCCAAAAAACCTTCAGATGAAAAAGGATGAAGCTGAGGAATCTTTCAAACATGTGATATATAGGTGATTGCTTCCGTATTATAATGTAATCCATATTATATATTAGGATGGATTCATTTAAAAATATAAGGGTAAAATATTTTCATGATCCATAAAAATTCATGTGAAGGATTCATGATATGATTCATAGTTTCATTAGCCCAATAACATTACATGGGAAAAAATGTTCATGTGATGAATACTCTTATCATTGATTCTATTATTCAAAATAATGCGTGAATGCTCGAAAAATCGTTTATTTATGGATTTCAGATGTTCGAACATGTTTTATTTTTATAATATTTATCTTTTGAGATGGATTTACTAACCTAATTTGAATAGTAGAATGGCTAGATCTATTTTCTTGTGCTTGCGCAGACATCATTGAGGGTTGATAGGATGAATATGATGGAACTAATTTGTTTGGGTTTTAGATATGAGTGAACATCATGTGTGGCCTGTAGAATCTATCTAGTAAAATCAGGGAATGTGGAGGATGAGTAGAGGTCATATAGAAGAATCAATTAGACTGTCATTATTTATTGGTTCATATGCCACATGTTATATCAATATGTTTCTAATAGGTATTTATTGCACACTATGGTTATTCTACATTGGGTTTTCACATGTATGTGGGATCCTTAAAATTTTATGTCGTTCCATTATACTATAAATCAAACACAATGGTTCAATAACTAAAATATTTAACACACTCACCCTTTCATGGGAAATTCACTACCCCTGCGTGGCCCATCTAGGCACCCCTGAGTTAACTATGAACAACAATTAAGTGTTATGATCACGTTCCACTTCCACCATGTTAGTGGGCTATATTGGCTCAGACACATGATTGAGGAAAACCCAAAATATGAAATAGTTGAGCTAGTTGGATAGATACCCTTGTATGGACAATATATTTGGATTATGTTGTACAATATATAAATAGAAAATAAATCTAAGTAAAATGGAGGAAATGAGGAATAAAATATCCCCTTAATAAAAAATAAAAATATTTTTTTCTTTGATAACAACTCCATACCATCGTATAAGTCATTAATAGGAAATATAAATTGTTTTTTCATGACCTTATAGTTCTGAAATACTCAATAGTAATTTTTAGAACACACATTTATGGGTGAACCCCCCCTAGAATTGGATTAATTTATAATGAGATGAATTTAATTCTAGGGTAACCATAGATCACATTTCTATGTTAATGGATATCCTAACAGAATTGAAACCAAATCCTATTGTAGTATTTACCAAGGGGGTGCATTTACTAATGGTTTTCATGTGCTATTAAGTGGATAGTCTTGACCTTGAGTGTTTGGCTGGTCCCATAATGGATAATAATGTTTTATAAATATGAGAGTCTTAAACATGAGTGATTATATTAATCTAGAATAGATGACCTTCATATTTCACCGAAGGATTATATTCTCAAGGTATTGGGTTCCAAATAGGATTAGGCTAAGAATAGGGCATAGATTCCCCAAATAATAAAGATTACAAATTCTAGGATGTAAAATTGAGTAGGATGGAATGTAATTTTTGGATGGATCCTTGATAAGAAAATTGATAATCACTATATATCCCAAAGTAATGGGAATCAATCAATATTTAGATATAAGAATATATACATATACAGATTAAGCTCATGAATAAGAGACTTTGGTTAATAAATGAGAAAATATATGATGTATGATCTGATGCAGATCTAGATTATACATTGGTGATGGGATTTCATCACTTGAAAATATAATCAAGGGAAGGGACACATTTTATAGTTGTAGTGTTGAATAGATCTAGCACTAATTCCACATTGAAGGACATACAATGCAGGCCTCTCGAAGTACATTATGCTTCTACAGGACGTACAAGAGTAGTTTTAAAAAATGACCTCACAATTTATTCTCATACATATCATAAGTAATAGTGATGTACTCGAATTTTTTCCTAGGTTAACAGACCTAGAAGGAATTTTGTGATTTCTAATATGTGAAGATAATAGTCTCTACAAGCTTTTTATCCCTTTTTTATCAATTTTTTTTCCTAATCCATTCAATAATACTTTTATCAAGCATAGAAAATGGTTTTTCTCTTCACCAATTTTGTATGTTTTTAGACTAACATGTTTTATGACTATACTATATCGTAATTTATAATGTTTTCATTGATCTCATAGGGTGTGTGTCATGTGAGTATAGAGTCATCATTTTCCCAAAATTCCATTTGTCGGTGTCTAACATTGAGTGAATTGTATCTCCTTCAATTGTATTTTTAAGATCATATAATCCAAAAAATAGGGAATGTGTTTAATGATTATTTGATTGACCCCCATTTCATTATAGTTTATGGATATATATCATTGACCTATATCTAATTTACCTTAGGATCATATAATAAAAAACAAAATTTTCTTCAATTTAGGGTCTTTTAGCATAGAATTTGTTTTACTATAGTTTATGTTCATATCGCTTGGACATTCATTTATGGTGTTTTTGGGTTATATATCTCAGAAAATCATAAATTATTGTTTAGGGTGGTATATTTAGAACATACATTTTCTATAGTTTAGGGTTATATGAATCACACATTTATGAATTAAAATGATTAAGGCATAATGGATTTGTATTAATGAAGGTTTATGACACCCTACATGCTCACAAAATTATGACGAATAGATATTCAAGAAAGGTTCTACCATTCTACATCCTTATTGGTCATTTTATAGATGATTATTCATGAAGGTTTCAGAATCCCAAAAACCTTACTTAAATGATTATGGATGGGCATTCATGATGTTTCTGGACACCCAAAATCATTAATGAGATTATGAGTGATGAATATTAACAAAGGGTTTATACAACAATTATCCTTACTTGAATGGGAACAATATATGTTATTGTAAAATAAAGGATGGAAATCCTTCATGGATTAGTGGATTTGGAGATGTGTAAATCTCATCTATTTTTTATCAAGGAATATAGAATAGGTAAGACAGACCAAGGATGATCGAAAATACACTATGGTGCTGAGTTCTATAATGCTATTTCTACGGATCATGAGGTTAAGATGAATTTTCATATATCGAGTACACATCTTTGGATGATGGGTAAATGGCCATTATGAAGATCTAATTATTTCATGGTTAATTAGAGGGTAAAAGAAGCGTTTACCAGGTATATGAAATATTTTAAATGATTAGTAAACATGGAAAGTGAAGTAAGGTATAGAAGAAATACTATTCATGGAGGTTTCGTGAACCATTGGGGTGGTTCTATTTGTGGTTGTGAATACTTGATTAGTATATAGTGAGATTTAGGGTAATGTGATGAGGACCACTAAAAAGTTCAATAATGAGGCACCAAATTCTGAATTTGGTTACAGGTACAACATATGGTGAATTAATGTTGAGGATTTAATATCCAGATGAATAGTTTGGTCATGAGAATTATAAATCATAACCAAATAATATCTCAGTCTATGGGAAGTGGAGACCAATGTGTAAATGTTATAAATCTGTAATGGTGGAAGCCCGTATTATACATGGTAAGGAAAATATCTCAGGGGTTTTAGGAAGAACACTCTTATGAGACCATAAAATCTTTTAGTCACAAGAACATAGACATTGTTTTATTCATTGAATAATCATAGAAGGGTCCATTTAGATAAGGTTGTCCCTATTACCAATATGCTGCTGGGAGGAACCTAGAGAAATGAATCATGGATACGGGTTTTCTATATAAGTATATCATCTTAGATAATTTTTATGTATCAACTGATACTTAATTGATATGAAAGATCAATATGGATAAGGTAATACTCATGTTGGGTTTGAGATTAAAAAATGATGTGTCCCCACATATTGAATATGTTATTACAGTGTGGGGAGGTCAAAAATCATTTGTAAAATGTTTTTCAAGACCAAATGGGTCTACTGAACATGGATCGTCTTCTTCATGGGTCATGAGAAAGGCATCATGTGATCTATGCCTTTTTTAATTACTTTAAATCATTTTCCTAGACAATAGATATTAAGAGCAGAGTAGGTGGATAATTTACATTATCTTAAATATGAATTTCTGGGCATTAAATATAAAATTATTTGTGCCTATTTCGAAAAAAATTTAATGTATTGTGATTCAAACTATTAGAGTAAATATTTAATGGTCATAAAACATTGAACAAATTGTATGTAATTTGATTTTAGGTTGCACATGACCTAGTATCAAGGGGGTGTTACACAATGGAATAATTATAATTACCATGTTCAAGAGTTCTCAAACAGCCTTTTGAGTGAGGTATAATGATGTGGTAAATTTGGGCTCTATGTTCTCATATCATGAGTGATGATATGATATTTTTGTGTATAAGATGATGGTGAATCCCATATTAGTGTTGAGTTACACTATAAAGATATCAATGAGCATAAGATAAAATTTCATTTAATAGATGGAGGATATTCCACCAGTTGATGGGTTAAAAGACCTTATGAAAATCTAACTCATGCATGATCAGGTAGTAGAGTCCCCAATATATTTTGTGGGATGTCGGAGGTTTGAGACAATACTGTTATGCAGACGACACCAATTGTTATATATTTATTGAGGGTTTTAGAAAGATAACATAAGAACCCTCAAATAGGGTTGACCAAGGGAATGCTATAATAGTTTTTTAATAAGGTGTGAAGAGGAGGATGCATTTAGATAAATGTCTTGTAGTAGAGAAATTCCTACCATTCAGTATGACATGATGAAACAAAGATGTGGTTGTAGTTTTTTAACAATATTTTTCCATGATTTCTTCATTATAGTTTAATTCCATACAGTAAGGATGTGGGAAAAATTGTGAAATTACGAAATGTATCCTTAAAGACACCCTTAATGGGTTGTTGTCATTCAAATTCTGGGGGATGTTCCATTATTGAATAAGATAACAATTTTTTTCCATATGTTGGGTAAATTTAACACAAATATAACTCATGGAAGAAATATATACAGATATATGATTCATGCATTGGCCACAGGATATTATAAAATGTGTCCATACATAAGTAGATTATGTCTTTATAAGTAATACTATAGATAGGGAAATATGCAATTTCTATGGATGCGGACTCCCTTTGATTCCTTATGAATTTCACAATGGTATAAATTGGGTAACAAATTATCCTTTCAAATAGATATCAATTCATTAATATAGTTTTCACAAAAAATGAGGGAGGGAATTATCTTTTTCTCTTACAACTAGACCATAGATTAAAGGATCCATGAATCTCTACATAACATGTGATAATAGGAATCAAGCCAAAAACATTTCTCAAATGGATCCCCACATATATCAAACTCTTATTTATATACGAGTAATTTTCCTAGGCCATACACAATATTTTTTATTCTCATTTTACATGGAATTATCTCACATGCTGGAAATGATAATTAATTGTTACATTATTATAGATCCCATGAAGAAGTGAAGTAACTATCCAAAGGATCAAGCACTAATGTTTTAAGGGACATAAATTTATTGAATTTTATGGATGGTCATGGTAGGAAGTTATCAAATAATCACTACGTATCCTATAAAAATAATAATAAATTCATATATAGATTTAGATGAGTTAAAAGTAACCTACATAGGCTTAAATAATATGTCTAAGAGGATATATTTTATTTTCTATATTTTCTATTGTGTTTGATACTTGGATTAAGAGATCTAGGCATCACTCCCTATCCATTAAAAATATGAATCAAGACACAAGTAGTTATTTAATAGAATGAGTATTTTTCATGGATCTGACACATATGAATGAGATAAGGGCACATTCTCTTCAAAATATAATTCACCCACTATCATTCAAGTGCATGATCTCTAATAGTCTATGATTCCATTAAGACACTGATCTATCATATACAGAGAGTCTTTTAGTATTGGGTAAATCATTAAAACATTGCAACCAAACATGGTTGATATCTTCAAATATGAACTAGACACCAAGGTATGTTGTGATAGTGGAAAGCCTATGGTAGGCCGAGGAAAATATACCTAGACCTCATTATGAATATTGAATCGGTAGGAATAAATCCATAGGTATTTCAATTGTGAGATGATTCCCTACATTGATCTAGATCATATATTGAGAGAAGGAAATTTTTTCATCTCCGCTTGGTGGGGCTTGACATCACCGTTGGCTAAATAGGTTTTCTATATAGATCTAGTTTATAGGTTTGGAAAGTGAAATTCCACAATCTATTCTTGTAATGGGATTATACATTCAATATTATCATATTTTTATAGAAATGTGTAACATATTCTCACACAGGTGAACATCCCATATAGGTAATGGGTCATGTAGGATAGAAATCTCTATGAATTTCATGGTATTATAGGATCATCCAAATGGTAGGTTTTGACAGGACTGGATGAATTAGAGAATTAAGGTATTCACAAAAGATTCATACCCTAAAATTAAATCATACAAGAATATGACATGATAATATTTATATGAAAATAGTTATCATGCATAGATGTGTAACATCAAAGGTATCAAAATCTGCCTAAATGATTAAGTTATTGGAAGTTTAAATCATTACCCAATAATTTCTAATTCAATAGCAGGTGGATATAAATGGGTAAATTATAAACTTTAATAATTGTAGATGATCACATCACACACATCTAGGACAATATCTCTTGGATTTAAAGGGGTTTCCTCCTTTGAGATGTGAACATTCCCTTAGAATGAGAACATAGTCATCATGGCATTCATTAGAGAATACTAACTGGGTCCCCATAGATTAATCTGTCATTTTTACCAATATGATATAGTGGGGAATGAAGAGTGTGCTATAACGAGGTTCATGGGTTTCAATGATATGTACATCATATCATGGATGTTTTTAGTATTAAATAATATATAGAAGGCTTTTAATTGTTTCTAATGTAGAGAGTAATATTAAATAAGGATTGGAGAACATTAAATGATAATCCAACAATTACTAAACACATTTTTAGTTCCAAGGTATAAAACATGTGATTTTTTAGTACACAATAATTAATAGGGATGACATATCTAGCTTGAAGATCATATATTGTGTAGATTAATGTCATGTGATATGGATTTTATTCTTATTATTTGAATAAACTGAACCTTAATCATGCTAGTTAGAGTTGTTTTATAGGTTCCCTAATAACACATGAGTCATGTTCCATGTGGGAAATAAGATATGTATTGGAAGTAAATTTAGTGTTGTGGTAGTGAATGGTAGGAAATATGTGGGAGAATTCACATTTTGATATGAAAATTATTCACCACAAAAATCTGGTTCTCATCGAGTAATATACATAATGTATTGATGATCCATGGCTTGGACAAGAATATATGATCGAAGAATTTACGAATATCCCATTACAATGATAATCAAGACACGTGTGTCTCTTATAAAGAAAAAAAACCATTCATAGGTGTAAAAAATATTTTGGCAGGGGGATGTTTTGGTCTACATCATATCTGGGCCCATGATTTGAGATCTTAGACTCACTATGTATTCATTAGGAATATGAATCAATCAACACATTGTTCTCATATGCGATTCATTATACAAATTTAAATTTCACACTGGGATGGTGAACCTTATTTTCTATACATATCATGATCATACATTGTAAATTTTCCTTATAGTGGAATCTCATATAGATAAATATAGAATCATGTTGTGGGTGATGTTTCGGTTCCAGGATAAAGGCTGCTCAACATTGACCTTGTGAACAATTTTGGAGGAAACTAAAAATGAACAGGTAATCACATACCCATGAATATTTGTTACATAGATCTGGATTAGGAAAAAAAAATTCTGCAGGTCCCACCAGGTGACACATTTGATGCAGTTTAAAATCATGTGACTTGAACATGGACTATATAGTTTATCTTGAATTTGTGTGGATGATGTAATAAATTTTAATGTAGTGAGACTGGGATGTGGCTGTACTGATATTTAAGGACATATGGTAAAATCTCTATAATTCATTATAATTCCATGTAATTGTGATGTGGGTTTCCTATAGTTTATGTTTATATGATGAGAACCCTGTATATTTTACATTTTAAAGTCTATCTGTCAGTACTTGTGTATGAAGTCATAAATAACTCTGACATTATTGATCATTAAAAAACATGGGAAAATCAATTAAATATATAACATTCTTATACCAATATATCTTGTATGTTCATTTTATGAATGGTCGGAATAATGGTATAACATTAAGGAAGTATGACACGTAGTTAAGGGGGGAATTTCATATGTGTCCAAAACATCCCCAACGGATAAGCTCTCAGGAATTTTTTTATTCACATTAAAATACTAACATGGTCCCTTCAAGAACTAATAAGTCCCCTAGGTATAAGATCTTAGTCACTATGTAATTATTCAATGAATCCTAGTAGTGTTCCATATAATCAGTCATCCCCTATTACCAATTATACTCAAGGGGGATGTGAGAGAACCAAGGAATGAGTTACATAAAATTACAATAAAACATGCACTTAAGTAATTAGGATATTAACGCATTAAAGGGTTCATGACGCTTGATGTATGTAAAAGGGGTTTCCAAAAGGATTTGGAAACTCCAGGATATTTGGCCTTAATAGGTGATATATACCCCATAATGAAAGGGATAATGCATATGACGTTATAATATTAATTTGACAATGAGTATGGCACAAAAATGTGTAACATTGAGGGTATCTAAATTATCATGAATAGCTGGTATATGGGATGGTTAAATCATAATGTATGAATACATTATTTAATGGGAGGTGAAGACAAATGAGTTTAGGTCAACCATTAATAATGGAAAAAGCCTCTAACCCATGTTGTTGTGATAATAAATCCAAGATTTAAGTGGACCCCTCCTCTTGGACCAAAAGATATCCTAGGAAGAATCTATCATGAATTTTGTTATTTCCCAATGAATCATAATAGGGTTCTTGAGGATCTTCCATGCCTTGTTACCAATATATTATAGGGGAGATCCAAGATAACATAGGTTCAAGGTGTTAGGGGTTATAGTAGAACTGTATGATCTCAAGGAACAGATAGTTTTTAACATTGATATCAAATGTGTTATGTCAGTTCATGGAGAATATAAGATTTCAGACTAATTTTAGTAACAAAAAGGAAATTGCAACATTTCTTAAACACATTTTTGGGTGAAGGGATAGAACATGATATCTTTGAATAAAAAATCCTTAGGAGGGATGATCTATCTAAAGTGGATAATTCTTATTGTGTAGATTAGTTTCATGTGACAAGTTTTTCTTCCATAATCATTGAATGAATCTTTTTCCCAATTATGCTATCCAAAGTATCTTTATATGTCTTATAAGATCATATGAGTAATGAGTATTGTGTGAAATATGATATGACTAGGAATGTTATTAAAATACATGACTGAATGATAGGAAACATGTGAGGGTGTTCCCATTTTTGTGTGGGCTAAAATATCAACATGAATATGACTATGTTGGATGGGTATAATTATGGGTGATGATAAATCATGGATGGTCTTGAAGTAGAAGATCCAAATATAACTACATATCCCATAAATATATTAATCCATACACCCATAGTTATTATAGGATAATATCCCCTATAGAGATTTGACTCTCACATAGGGATGGGGGAATTTCAAATTTACTTCATAGATCAAGGTCATGCATAGAGAATTGGAGATGAAGAGGTATCTTGGTTCAAGAAAGAAAGGAACCTAACATGGATGTGGTTTCAGTTCCAGGATCAAGTGGGATCATAATATCCTTTTATAGAGGTTTTGAATAAAACTCAACACAAGTTGGTAAACTACTAAACCAAGAACCATTTATGCAGTTATTGATTTTACAAAAGAAGGGGGGAGGGGGTAATTTCCAAAATGTTAGAGAATGTTGGGTAGTTTAAGGTCCTACAACAAGTATGAATATACATTTTAGAATTCATGTAGTGAGGATATATAATTTTACACAGTTTAATTCCTTGTGACCAATATGTATTCCATACTACATAACAACATGAGGTTAGGATGTTTTTGTGTAGTTTATCATCACATGATAATGATACTTTCATGGTATTTAACACCATGATACCAGGATATTTTCATGAAGTATGACATCATGTGACTTGGACATTGTTTTTTAGGGTAACATTATGAAACTATGATGGTATTGTGCATTTTAACATCATGTCACCTGGATATTATATCATCGTTTAATTTCATTTTACTAGGATGTTGTAATTATTTTTAATATCATGTGGCTAGTATAATATTTTGATGTTTAATGACAAGATACTAAAGCATGCAGGATGGACGATCCATCTAGTAAACCATAGAAGTCACTTCTCTAAGATTCTTACTGATTATATTAATGTGTTGCAGTGGCATAAAGAGAACTATATATAATAAACCACAATTTTTCAAGAACTTATCTATATGATGGTGACTTTAAAATGGTATTATTTACTTTTATAAGTGATATATCTCCATTAGGATGTTATATACAATATATGTTAGGGGTAAGATCCCCGTACTCAGTCTTTATACTATCTTGAGGAAGAATATAAAAGTAGATAGTCACCCTTTAAAATTAAATATATTGTTAAATGACCCTAGATAAGATACATACTTTCATATTATGTCATTATGGAGACTAGCATTATGAATGGAAATAATTTGATCCTCATCCTACATAATCGATGAAATATGTCAACCATCTTACTGGGGTTGAGAAGGTGTGTGAGCCTATTGGATGGAGGTCACTAAAGAATGATGACATCCATCTATTACTACGAGAAAATGTTTCATCTATAGAGAAGCTATTGCAGTATAATGTTGATCCCATGTGTTGTAGGTGGGAATATAAACCTCCCTTTGGGTGGTTATCAGAATATTTTAGTCCTCCCTAGTTGAATAAGATGGTTAAGGAACGTTTTAGAATTTTTTCCCCAAAAAACGATATCTATGGACCCTTGGAATGAGAGAATGAATTTTTCCCTCATCCTATATATCCTCTGATGGATTCTAGTGAAGAATTTCATTGGGGGGACTAGGAATATGCAAAAGACTACAATAAGATGCTTGATTATGATGAGTGGATTTATCGGTAATTATATGACCATCCCATTGGTGATTTCCAAATTATGATGAAAGACCTTGATTGTAGTTGGGATATGGGACCGATCTTGGATAGGCATTGAAATATTATGCTATATTTCATTAACAAGAATCTGTTTCTATCCTACAGTGATTGGAAAACTAGGTTTATGAACCCCAATTATAATGAGAATATGAGCCTGATTGTGTTCCTTATCCTTTATGGGAATATCCCAAAAACTCTACAATGTATATACCAATTAATATTGATCATACTTCATTCTACTCTGGCTATAGATATATTAATATATGAATATCATTTTATCATCACCAAAATAAATTAGTGAAGCTCTTTTATCACCACCAAAATGTATTAGAAATTTAGTAGGGTATGTGTCTAGATATATTCATATATTTTCTCTGTTACTAGGATATGATGGAAATAACCTTGATTGATGTTCGGATATATGAACACTCTTTTCCTCCTTGTTCAATCAAAATATACTTAAGGGATTCATTCACAGGGTTGTGGAAATGTGTCTTCCCCTTGTTTTGTGCCCAAAGTTTCTAGAAATCTAGGTATTAGTGAGTATATGTATGGCCCCCCTCACTAGTTTTAGTTTAGCATTATTCCCCTAAAATTTGTTCAGGTAATTTAACATCATAAAAAATGAAATGGGTGTCTTGTATTTTAATGTCTTGTGCTGTGGACTAGGGATAGTCTATAGTTTAAATTCATTGGTCAAATTATTTTCCCATAAAATTTATCATCATACATTAAGGATGTTTTCAGGTAGTTTGACATCATGAAACTAGGAAGTATTCCATTCGTTTTAACATCAAATGGTAAGGATTTTTTAATGTAGATTAATATTGTGTGACTAGGATGTGGTTTTACAATTTAACTTCATGCATGTAGGAAGTTATTGGTAATAAATCTTTTCAGGATGGTTGATCTTATAAAGGAACTAGAAAAATTTTATGTATGTAGCTTGCTTTTTTAGATCCTCAAACTCTATCATGACTTCATCTATATACATCTATATCCAATTCAT
Organism: Viscum album; assembly: GCA_963277665.1. Lineage (NCBI taxonomy): Eukaryota > Viridiplantae > Streptophyta > Magnoliopsida > Santalales > Viscaceae > Viscum > Viscum album. The sequence continues at coordinate 874,618,876 of OY728160.1, read as the reverse complement.
AAATATAAAAGATGCAAAATTTTTATACCCTATGAAATGGTGGTTAGGATAATAGTTTAGGTGGTAGTTCATGGCTACCTCTAAGAGTCTTTGAAATCATGGGAGTATATGAAGGTCATTATCTCCTGAACATTTGAAGTAGGAAAACATATTATTATTCTTAATGGAATAGAACCTATTTCATATTGTATTGAGTAATGGTCTCCTGTATCTAAAAGATAGGTTTCCCATATTATGTTATACATCAGGAGTGTTCTATTTAGAGTGATCAGGTCGATTGACTAGATATTTAGGTGTTGAGGGTTACATAATCCCCTCATATATATAATTTTAATTGATTCACTTTATGTTAATGACATTTTATATTGTATGTCCAAGATTCTAGTGGTAGTGTTAGTGATTTTCACAGCCTCTTAGTTCTACCTTGTTCAGCTTCCCCATTATTGGGAGTTATATAAAATAATTCTCTGTCGAATATGATAAATACCAAGAGAAATAATTTTCATAACACCTAAATATTTTGTGAAATTTATATTTTTCAATTAATTTAATCATTTAAATATTTTTTGCTATACGTAAGTCATTGTATTTCTTACGTTATATGAAATATAGGCTTTAAAAAAAATGCATAATTTTTTTAAATTATTATTATATGATAGTTTTCACCTAGCCATTCAAAAAAAGGTCATGAATATTATTAACTAAATTATAAAAATGGACAGTCTACACAAGTATATTAAATTAATTCATTATAGAGAAATTAATTAAAAATATAAATAAAAAACCATTTGAAAATAAAGGAAGTCATTTTATGAAAAACTAAATTTATGGAAAAAACATGTTAATAAAAAACAATTTGGGTGAATGAATTTAATAAAATAAAAATATTATAAATAATAAATCAACATTTTAACACTAATCTTAATCCTTTTCTATAAATGTGATACTAATAAATCAAATTTTATGAAAAAAAATTATTTTTCTAAAAAAATAGTATTATAGCATCTTGCACACTTATTCGTAAAATATGTATTCAAGACATTAATAAAATTAATATGAAAAAATACAGTTCATTTTTTAATAATAATTTTATAATAATTTTATGTTGAATTCTTTGGAATTTTCAGAAAAATTTATCTTTTGATGAATAGTAAATAATAATAACATTTAACTTAAAACTGCCTTTTTGTTTAAATTATAATTAAAAATAAATTATATTTTCAATTTTTTAAATTAAAATTATTTGAATTGTATATATATATATTAATACAAAATAGGCCATCATAATCATTTTCATATTGAATATTGAAATTAAAACCATGTAATATTTTGAATGTTTTCTCATTAAAAACCCACTTTCTCATCGCATTTGCATGATTAATTTTAAAATAAAATTTTCCACTTATGTGAATATAATTTATAAAAATGGATTGAATATATATAATCCAAATTATCTTTAATATAAAATAAGGTAAAAATAATTTTATACTAAAATGAATAGAAAAATCATAAAAATTAACTACAGTGGTTAATGTAAAAATGGGTTTACTAGAGGGTTAATATAAAATGATAGTAGATAAAAATGACCCAAAATGTGTAAAAAACATTTTATGTTTTAATTAAGACAATATTACATAATATTCTTGAGAATAATTCATTTTCATCCTTTTTCATTTGAAAAAAATTGGTACACATTTTTCATATATAAAATTACATGTGTGATTGTCACCTCACTTCAAAAGGGCACCCCCTATCCTCTCCTCATGACACCTTCAAAACATTTTGGTTTATAAAATCCCTTAACTTATCAATTCTAAACATCACTTCTATAATCATAGAAGCATTATTTTTGGAATAAATCCATACTAAGAAAAATTTAGTTGAAAACCTAAAGATATTCCACAAAGAATAGGTATCATTATTTAACGAGAATTTTCATTTTATTTCATCCTCCAAACTTTTCAATTATTATTAATTTATGATGATATAATATCATCAACATCTTCCATATAATAATAATTATTTATGTTATGGTCATGACTTACAACCATCTCCACTTTCATCAAAAAGTGTTAAGAAATCATATTTCAATTTTATAACAAACTATCGCCACACAAACTCATGTCATTGGTTTTACCATTATCACCATTATTTTTTGGGTATGAAGATGGGTATAATGTGTAACACCATGATATTTTTGTATTTTTTTTCAAAATTTATTTAATTTTTTTTACATTTTTAATTTTACACAACACTGAAAATAATTAATTTTATAAAGGCAGTATGTTGGGATTGAGATATACGCACCACAAAGTTAATCAGGCACTTAAAACAATAAAAATATCTTTTTTACATATAATTTGATCTCTTTATACATTACATGAAATACTGACTTGGCGTATGTTACACGCAACCGTGAGTGTCTTTGAAACATCATTTTATTGTTATAATTATTTAAACAAGATAATTAAAACTATGTCATTAAACATACTAATATGAATGGTAATAAATAATCATAAAATATTTTTATTATCATTTTATATTAATAAAACATATTTATAATGAATGGTATAATATTTGGTAAATTCCTTTTATGTATAAAATACTATTTTCTCAAATGACTTTCTTTTAATGTCTTTTTGTGAAAAATAATAAAATTAATTTTAGAAAAAATTAAAAAAAAAATTTTATTAAATAAAAATAATTTTTTGAATATATAATTTAGAAATTATCATAGGTTGAATTTATGTAATTTTTCTCAAAAAAAATCATTTTGGGATTAATAGTGAAAAATACAAAATTTGAATTCTAAACAAAATTTTCACATAATTTAATTATAAAGTTAATTAATATTTTAATTAGTTTTAAAAGATTTATTATATCACATTTTTATTAATAAACACAATTCTTGTCTTTGGAATCAATCTGACTTTGACATTGAACATAAAAACATAACAAACTTTTTAAACGTTTTTACTTTAAAAAACACATTGTCGACCTGACTGCGTGATTAAATATAAATTAATTTCTAAGAATTCTGTAATTCTAATTTGATAAATGGATTTCATATATATAATCGGAATTATTTATATATTATATTTAGTTAAAATTAGTTTCATACCCAAAATATTAATGGGAGTAATTAAACTTAATTACAATGATTATGTTAAAATTAATCTTAATAAAGGGAATAAACATTAATCATAACTACACAATGACCTATAAACTTTCCCAAGAGCCATTTCTTATACATATTTCAACCTTATAATAATTTGGAAATAATTTGTACCATTTATTGATCTATTGGACATGGGAAAACGTGGGAATAATTTCATTTCCTAGAAATTACAATTGTGCCACACCTCCTATACGAGAAAAGGCATACTCTCATCTCACTTACTCATATATTTTAAGACACATTTTCTAAAAACTAATCTTCCTAAATATATAATTTAAATCCCTCTACTCATCCAAGAATACCCTCATTTCAAATGAACCAATCAAATGAACTACGTTGGTGAAAACCTAAAGTTGTTACCTGAATAAGAGGTGACAATCTCCCTCGAGTTCTATTTATTTTATTTCAATTCTCCACCCATCAACAATTCATATTCAATTATTTTTCAAAAAACCACTATCTTAAATATTCTGGGTAGTTTTTATGTTATTTATTATACATACGCGTACACAAAATTACTTATAATGGGTAACAAACTTATTGTTTACGTGTACATTGAATTATCACATCACGAAACAATGGTTGTTCATTTTTCATCTTACGCCTTTAATAGTATACATTATGATGGATAATATTATTATATATTTATATATTATATTTATTATGTATTTAATTTTCTATAATGATTTAAAATAAAAAATCATTATACTTAATATTTTGTGTAAATAATATAATTTTGTTTGAGGAAGTGTGGACTACCACCCCCTCAAAGCAATGTTACTCGTTCACACACTACATAGAATGTTTTAAGGATGGTTTTAGTGAACATATATGATATATATGATATATATGATATTAAAATGATACTGTAATTATATATATATATATATATATATATTTATTTATTTATATGTGGAATTTACTTATTTTCTTTGAATATGACTATTAAAAAGAAACAACATTTAGGAGTTTTTATGGCCTTCTGTCTACCTAAATGGTGTTCTCCATTTAATAATTCTATATTATATAGATTATTATAAAAAAAATATAATGAATATAAATGATATTTATATAATTCTTTACCGTCTTGAAAACATGAAATAAGTATAAGGACCAAAGATATGACAAATTAATTCACATGTAGAGAACAAAGCGAATATTACCCAAAGTGGAACCCTAACACTTTAATTTAATAAAGTATGTAATATAATGTCATAATCAAACCATATATGGTATTATATATAATAATATTATCCTTTAAAATATTTATAACAATTTTTTATTTATTATACATGATTATTTTATGATTATTGAGAGAGTCAAGACACAAGGTAAGGAGATTTCATCTCACTTTTTATTTTTATGAGGTACATGCAATATTCACTTCCCATTCCTTTTGGGTGGTGTGCATACTTACCATAGATTTAATCAATTATTTCTATAAATAAATTTATTTTTATTTACATATCCATTATATGATATTTATTTCATGGTGTTAATGTTTCAAAAGTGACAAAATCAGTATGAAAATTTTGTCTCAACTTGCCTTATTTGAGACAGATATTCAATTACGCACCTACATTTTTTTTTGAAGTGTATATACTTGCATTATACATGTTATATATTGAATCTAATTAATTTCATGATATTTTAATCCTTATTTAATTTCATTTTTTTACATGGGGAGTATGTTCCCATGTTACCATTTAATAAGAGTTTATTGAAACAATCTCATCATTTATTGAGATTGTTTATGATTATACTTCCTTTATTGAAATATTATGATTAATCTATCAAGAAAAATAAATAATTTCTTATTCACTTCTTATTAATTATATATTCAGTTTTTATGACCATTATATAGTCTTTGGTACTTATTATATTTAATAAAATATTTTTTATGAAAATCTGATCTTATTTCCCTCTTCAGTCGGAAATATACTGTATTCAAAAAATGTGTTTTCCAAAACGTTTTCAAAAACATTTTCAGAAAAGTATTCAAAAATGTATTCAAATGATACTATAAGATAATTTCCATTTTAAAAATGTCTTTAAATAGTTTTTATGGTTTTTTATGATTTATTTATATGTTTTTTGTGTTATTTTCATAGAAATGTGTTTTGGAAAATGTTTAAAGATACAAAAAGTGTTTTTCAATGCAAAAAAGGATATATTCCTCAAGAAAGTATTCTAAAAGTCCATTAAAAATTATTTACCATATATGAAAACATCTGTTGGTCTTACTAATTCTTTTATGGGGAAAGTATTCAGTATTTTCATTCACATTTATTCTCTGAATCTATTACTTTTTCAGAGAATAATGTTAATAAAACTTGTTTCTCATTTTCTGGTTCTATGATTTTGAAACCTAATTATTCTCATGGGTTATGTTTATGAAAACATGATTATGAAATCTTTATTTTTAAACATTTAATGATATTATTACATTTTTATAATACCCATTTTATTTCATGGGGTCTTATATGATTTTTTATGATATTTTGGCACATGTACTTTTGATTACATTATGAGATGGATGGAATCGATATCTCCCTCCAATTAAATAGTATATGATTCATATCTCATGATATATACATGTTTGTAATGGGAAATAATCCCAGTTCAGTATTATATAGTTTGAATGAGAAATGAAATTTGTTCAATATTATAGGGATGGAATGAGGATTGAACATGATTTAATAACAAAGGGATAGAACTGGGTGTTAACATAGTCCAATAAAGGAATTTTTTGACTAAGATGTCCTTGTCAGTAATACATTTAATACTATGGTAACAATTAAATATTCACTTGTTTATTCCATAATTCCATGTTCTATTCCTATGTAATGATTTCATGGATTATGTTCTTTCTTGGATTATGAATCATGTCTAGTGAAATACTAAGAATTATGTCATGATTCATTTTAAAGATATTTGATATGAAGGGTATGATATTTAAATTTCATGATAATGTTCTCATACCATTATTCATATGATCATGTGTACATATCTCCCTAGTTTACCCATACTAAGCATCTAATATCACTCTTTTTGTTTTTCCTACAAACAAGTTATAATGATATGTATTATGTTTGACGTTTCTAAGAAAGGTGTTATTCCAGAAGACCTTATGGTAGATAATGTAGCTCCTTAATGTAAAACTATTTATTTTTCCTTGTATCAAAATGAAAAAGAGTAGTATGGTCTTTTAGGAATATGTTTGTATAACTTTTAATTATTCTTCCAATGTTATGTATTGTTAATACATTAAAATATAGGGTATATATTGTTTTTATTAGAGAAAATATTTTTTTATCCTTTGGATTCTAGGATTATAAAACCTTAGTGTTAACCCAATGTACAGTTCTAAGGATAATACTAAAGATATAGAAAACTATTGAAAAATTTTCTTCAATTTTGCTGAAGGATAAAGTGAATGATTTAAAAAAAAATATATCTCTATTTGAATTCAACAAGTGGATGTGGCTCTAGAAGATATTTTCTTAGGGGTAAAAACTCTGACAAGATATTTCGGGCCTGACTAGTGATAATATGGTACATGAAAATGGGTCTAGATACACAGTTGGTTTTACACTCTAAGGGCATATTTTTTGGGAATCCACAAACTCATCATGAACCATCTTGAAGGATTTAAACATCTATTGACTATGAATAACCTAGGATGAACCATTGGTTACAATTATTATAGAAGGAATAATTATTTATACATCCTATAAGTAATTCTTTTCATGACTTTGTGGTTCGCTTCTATGATAATTAATGATAACACTATGATTTTTGTTTTAGTAAATGGAGTGAACTGGATGGAAATGAATTAAAATATAATGTCATGAACAATTTTTTGATGAGATGTGTAGAGGGATGATCACTATATTAAAATATTTTGTAATCATTATTAATAATTATTCATGGGATATGATTAATAATGTGTATAATTACAACCTCTTAGACTCACTATAGAAAATAAAAATGAGTTCACTAAGATTTTGGGTAATGGAGACCATGGACTATAGATGATTTGATTTATTTTTTGTCAAGAATGTGGAAGGAAACACATATAATAATTTCATTGAAAAATTAGAAGATTGTTTTCAAATGTGGAAAAGGATACAAATAAAGTGACTAAATGGGAAAATGGATTGTTCAGTTAACAAAATGGGTGAGAATATTGTCCACTGTATGGAATCATCAAATTTTAAGTGTGGAATAACTATTCATTATACAACTCCATGTCCAAAGATGAAATCTCATGAAGATAACTGATAAGCTAGTGTGAGTAATGGTTATATTGGTGATAATGATGAGACTCCTAATGAAACATGAAAGGAATCTGGTATTAAGACATTGGATGAGGATTCATTCTTATGTATTATGAATGAAGTTGAGTAATCAATGTTTTTTATGTATTTAGGATTTTGTAATTATGTTATATGAAAGGTTAACTAAACATGGTCAATCTAGTTTATGTTTTTTTCTCAATGGTTTTAAAAGATTGTGTTGAATTTTTCTGATGAGATGGAAATGTGATTTAATGACATGGTTATATTTTGACTAATGGAAGAGAAAACCTAATAGTTTAGATATGTTAAGATAGCTTTTTTTTTTGGATAAAGACATGTGGGATATGAATATGTAAAATAGATGGTAATAATTACCTTGGAACTAATTGAGGACTTTTTGAAATTTATTTTGTGCTATCATGGATGAAGATTACAACATCATGGATTTATGGAATATATCTAGTAATTTATGGAATAAGGAGGAATAATTGTTTTTAAAATTGATTTCTGTTAATACAGTTGGTTAACATGTTAAATGATAATTTACTATGAGGTTATTCACATGTTTTGAATTTCAACAAAAAGAGATACTTTGTGATATATGAGGGATCAATGTTAAGATGTTTTTAGTACTTTATTTATAATGTCTTGGTTTTTTATGTTTTGGAGAGGTTATAAGGTTTAACATTTATGTAATGTTTAATTTATATGTTGGTTAAAATATTTATTTATAGTGGCTGTATTGAAAACCTCGGTTAAAAGGATTTTTAGTGATTAAACATATTTTAAATATGTTCAGCTTTTTTGTTTTTGAAATTATATTAGTTTGGTTTTAGAAAAGTACATAATGTATATCAGGTGCTAACCAATCTAGTATGACAATGCTGCTAGTCTTGAACCCATGACCAAAGCATGGAAATTATTTCACACATACCACTATCCTATGCGATGTCCTGGTTAATATATCATTATTTTTATTGCATAATTATTTATGATGAAACAATATTGTTATTTTTTATATTTATATATTAATGTATTAACCATACTGATTTTTATGAATAGTTATATATAAATAGTTATACATTTCATTCTTCTATGGGCCTTAATATCAACTAATAGTTCATCTTAGTGCTTTCGTAATGAATGATTATTTCTAGAAATCAATTTCTTGAATTAATGTATGAATTTGAAATAGGTAAAATCACAAAAAAATAAAGAATTTTTTTATTGAAATGTAACAAGTACCTATATTTACTTATATTCATGGTCAAAAAATAATAATTACTGAATGATATTATAATGACCCAAAAAATGTTATAATAATAAAATAATTTTTTTGAACCGATTTCCATATTAATCATCACATGTTTATGACATTGAGAGCCTCAAAATATCCTTAATAATTAAATTATTTGTGATTAATAACCTCAATCACTCCCTATAAATATATAAATTTTCCCTATATGTCGAATATTCACCCCCAGACTATGTTCTCAAAATATAAAACCTATTTATATGTTTCTTTTGGTAACCTCTATGGTTCCAACATTCCAATTTCAAATGATATTTTAGTATTTATTTTTATGATGTGGGTTTATATGAATGAAACATTAAAATACTAAAAATATGATAACCTAGATGACTTTTGAGGGTAAAATTCATTTCATGTGGGATAGAAGGTAACACCCTAATATTTTGTGAAATATTCTCTCTCTAAATTAATTTAATATTTTGATATTTTTCATTTTCATGCAAAATTGAAAATAGTTCATTTTATAAAAGAAATATGATTGAATTGAGTAATATAAAAAACCAAGTAAATAATCCACATAAATTAATAAAATTTTAATATTTATACACATAACATCAACTTGGATGTTGTTACCTACAACACTGACCTAGTGTACATTACACACAACCCTGAGTTTCTACGAAAACATATTATTGTTATAAATATTTAAATTAGAAAATTATAACCTAGAACATAAACATAGTAATATTAATAGCAATAAAAAATTTTAAAATGTTTTTTATGGTGTTTTTATATAAATATAATATAATTTTTGGCTAAGTCTTTATATGTGTAAAAATACTATTTTCTCACAAAAATAGCTTTTAATGTCCTTTTATGAAAAAAATAATTTTAGATACATTTAGAAAGTTATGTTGATAAAATAAACATCATTATGGAATTTATAATGTAAAAATTATCTTATGTTAAATTTGTGGGATTTTTTTTAAAAACATCATTTTTGATGAATAGAGAATAATACTGAATTTTAATTTTTTTTAATCTGATTTAATTATAATGATATATTACATTTTAATTTGTTTTAAAATTAAATAATACCATATTTTTTATTAATTTACCCAAAATTGTCCATTTGAATCAATTTCACAACTACATTTAACCTAAAAAAATAAATCTTTTTAATATTTTTTACTTTAAAAAGCCGTATGGTCAACCTGACTGTAGGATTAAATTTAAATTAATTTTTACTAACTAGAAGACTATAATTTTAAGAAATGGAATCAATATTTTTAATAATCATAATATATAAGTTATAATTGGTTCAATATAGTTTTTCAAAAAATATATTTGTGAAACTGAATAAAATTAATCCTAAAAATTAATGTAAAATGTATCATAATAATTGACTAAATATTAATCTTAATGGCCCAAATGACCTAAGAACTTGTCCAAGATCCATTGGATTGAAATATTTAGACTCTATAATCACATTTATTTAATGTTTCTCATTATTGGATCAACATGAAATGGGAAAAAGGTTGGTGGAATTCCTTTTCCAAAAATTTACAATAGTGCCACTCCTCCACTATAAAAAAGGCCTTATCTCCTTGCACTTTCTCACACCTATCATGGAATGTTTGATTAGCACATCTTTGAGATAATATCTCCTAAGAAAACCTACCCTAATTATATAATAATACCCTTGGGATGAAATCAATCCATTGAGTCCCTTTGTTGCAAACCAAAAAGAGTTACCTGAATAATTTGTGACATTCTTCCTCGAGTTCTTTTATTTAATTTCAATTCTCCCCAACACAAAAACAGATTATTCAATGATTTTATAACAAAAATATTATCCTTAATATTCTATGGTGATTTACTTCTATGTAATTGACCTACACTAACACACAAATCCATTTAATGGGTAATAAAAATACTATTTATTTGTATGGTTAATTACCACCCCACGAAGTGATGATTTTTCATTTCTCCCTTACCGTCACTCATGGGAGAAACTTTTATGGGGAAAAATTTTATATAAATTATATATTATATTAATTGTTTCTTTGATCTTCTATAATATTTTTACAACAAATATTTTTATAATTTCCATTTTGTGCAAATATGATAATTTCGTTTGAGAAAGTGTGGACTACCACCCCCTCAAAGAAAAGTGATTCGTTCACACACTTCATAGAATAGATTAAGGATGATTTTAGTCAAATTATATAATATATATGACTTAATAATTATACATTAATAATTATATGAATACATATATACACATATATGTCATTTACTTACTGTTTTTTCAATATGACTATTAAACGGAATGAACGTTCTTGCGTACGTAAGACCCACCATCTCCATAAATGGTGTATTTCAAATGACATTTATATATTATATAAAATATTATAATACAAAAATATTTAATTTAAATGATATTAATATTGTAGTTTACATTTATTAAATTATTATATAAGTATAAGGATTAAAGATATAACAAATTAAGACACATGTGTAGAACAAAGAAAATACTAGCCGAAGTGAAACCTTAACATTGGATTGTTAATTGAAAGGTAATATATGTTAATAATAAAAAAATAAATGGTATTAGATATAATAATATTCATCTATAAAATAATTACAAACAATTTACATTTATTATAGAGGTTACTTGTCCGAGTACAAAGAGATTCAAGACACAAGTATAGGGGAATTCATTCTACATTTTATTTCAATGAGATAAATTGTTTATTCACCACCCATTCCTTTTGTGTGGTTTGTATAATTCCAATGTATGTATAAATTTTTTATTATATTTAAATTTATTGGTATATAAATATACATTCTATGATATTTATTTCAAGGGGTTATTGTTTCAAAATCTACAAAATTGGTAAGATAGTTTTGTCTCAATTTACATTCATTGAGACACTTGTTTTATTATTAACCTACATTCTACTTTGAGGTGTATGTACATACATAAGAAATGTTATACATTGAATATACTTAATTTCCTGATATTTTAATATAAATTTTGTTTAATTTTCTTACATGGAGAATATAACCCCATTTTACCATGTGGTATGAATTTATTGAATCAGTCTCATCGTTTATTGAGATTTTTTATGATTATGCTTCCTATATTTAAATATTATGATCCAAATCTTAATAAAACTCATGAATTTTCTTATAATATAATTTTTTATTATATTTTAATTTTTTATTACCATTTCAAATTCTTTGGTACTTACAATATTTAAGGTAATATTTTTTATGAAAATCTAACAATATTTTTCTCTCCTGTCAATAATCTATTTCATTATAAAACCCAGCTTTCAAAAATGTTTTCAAATGATCCTAAAAGGAAATTTTAAAAGAAAAAATTATTTTAAAAATATTTTTTGGTTTTCAAATCATCTTTTATAATATTTAAAATTTATTTTCAAACAAAAAGGTTTTCAAAAAGGTTTTATGATTTAAAAAGGAGGCTTCAATGAATAATATATTTTACTCATGAAATATTCTTAAAATATCTTTTAAAATTATTTTCTATAAAATATAAAATTATTTTGTGTTATTAATTTGTTTTTGGGGTAATTATTCATTTTTTCCATTCATATTAATTATCTATATAGACTATATTTTGATGGAATGATGTTTATGAAACTTGTTTCGATTTTACAGGTAATATGATTTTGAAACCCTCCTCTTTTCATATGATATGTTTATGATGACAATATTATGAATCATGTATATTTCTATAGGTTATTATGTTATTATATGTTTATAATACTCATTTCATTTCATGAGTTACTATATCATTTTTAATGATCATATGTTACATGTTTGTATGATTTCATTATGAGATGGGTGTGACTTATATATCCTTCCAATGAATTCAGTAAATATTTAAATCTCAAAATATAGGCATGTTAGAAATTTTAAATAAAATCAATTTATTATTACATGTCTAGAATGAGAAGTGAAGTCGGTTTTATATTACTTAGCATGAATGAGGAGTAAACATTATTCAGTAATACAAGTCCCGATTGGGGTGTGATTCTAGTTTAGTAAAGGTCCTTGTAAAATAATATGTCCTTCTAAGTAATTCCACAACTTATATGGATATAATTATATATTATTATGTATCTTACTTAATTACATATTTAATTACTATATTATTCTTTCTTGGATTGTGTTCTTTATTTCCTTGTGCTTCAAGTCTTATGAACTACCATTCTTTATACCAGGATTCATGTTTATGTTCTTTGACATGTATGGTAAGATATTATATTTTCTTGATCGTGTTCTAATACCCTTATGCTCCAAGTTATTATTATTTTTCTCCCACGTATTCCCTTACCGAGCATCTGATCTCACCCATTTTTATGTTTCCATCCCCTAGGTTATAACCACATGTATTATATTTGGTTTGTATAAGAAAGGTTCTAGTCATGAAAAACATAGTGTGAGATGATGTAGCTCATTTTTTTACATGTGTATCTATTTCGATGTTTCCAAAGGCACTGGACTAGTATGGTCTTTAAGAATCAGTTTGTTTTATGTTTTATGTATTCCACAAAAGATATGTAATGTTAATGTATCAAAGGAGAGGGTCTCTAAATTGGATATATATATATATGATATTTATAACTTAATTATACATATGAAGTCATTATACTATAAATAACTATTTTATATTCTATTCTATAGGGGATATGATAATGTCGCTTGTTTGTAAGGCGGAATACTACCTCAAGAAGAAGTGAGCTTCGTTTTTCTCTAACGTTTTACATGGATGATAATGAAGAAAATAAAATAAATATATTTGATATAAATGAAATAATTATTATATTAATAACATTTTTATCATTAAGAAAGGTTAATATAAAATTTTCCTTCATACATTTTCCTCACATAAAGTTGAAAAATTTGTTTGTGTATGTGTGGATTGACACCTTCAAAAAGCGATGTGACTCTTTATTTTCTTCAACAGACAAGAAGGATGATGTAAATAAGTTTTTTTATAGAATTAATATTTTATTTATGAGATTATTTTGATTTGTTAAATATAATATTGGACTTAACTCATTTTTAAAACAATTATTGAAAAAAGAAAACAATACACCTGTGTACATACGACCTAACGTCTCCAGAATTATATCATACATTATTTAGAAAATATTATACATGATTAGTATTAAAATTTTAATTAATGTATAAATATAAATTTGTTTTCATTATTAATATTTTATATTTTATTTTACCATGATAATAGTAAGAGTTCCAGAATCAAAAAATCAAAACATATATGAAAAACGAAGCGTTTACTCCCTGGAATGCGATTTTAACAAGGAATTGGAAATAAATAGATAATAAATTGTTATAGACAAATAATATATGGTTTAATTATATAATTATGATTATATAATATATTTAATAAATATTATATTTAATACATATAAGGTTCTAACATGTACTAAGGATGTCAAGACCTATGGAAAGGGATTTTCGCCTCCCTTTTTACATCCATGAGACACATTCCATATTCATAAACAATTACTTTTATGTGGGTTGAATAAAAAACATTAATGTTTATTATTATTATTAGTATCCTAAAAAATATTTCAATTTAAATATCTATTTTTTTACCTTTATTTCTATCGTTTTACAATTCAAATGTTTCAAAAAGTGGTAAATGATTTTGTCTCAAGTTGGCTTCTTTTAGACATATGTTATGTTATAAAACTATCATCATTAATGAGGTTTCTCTAAATCCCCATTTAAAAGTAATACCATGAATATATTTATTATTATATAATCCTATGCTTCTTTTATTTTTACTCTTTTCTGGGGATTACAATTCAATGTAACCAATATTTTAATGGTTTTATATTATAATGTCACCATTTATCAAGATTGATTATAATTAACATTAAAGGATGAAATATTTAAATATATCTCTTAATATACTCATGAATTTTACTGTCCTATATTTATATCATTAGAATACATGTTTTCCCTTAATTTTCCTCTCTTTGTCAACTTAATAGTTCAAAATAAGGATTTTAATAAAAAATATCTTTATTTATTTCTTCGGTCAAGAAATGTTTTTCATCTAAAACCATTTTTTCAAAATGTGATTTGAAGAATATTTTTAACATTATTATAATTTATTATGAATGATTTTTTTACCCATGTATGAAATTGTAACAATTTTTTTGGATGGAATCTTCGCTCATTTCTTCAAACAATTCCCATTTGGGTTTCAATGAAAATATGAAACGAATCAATGTTTTAACATGTACCGAATGAATTTAATTTTCCACAACTATTGAAATTATTTTATTTGAAAATTACACTTTATGTTATATATTTTTTTATGAAAACGATTTTACACATTTTTTTTAATTTTTTACTTTTTAAATGTAAATCTCAATAAAAACGTGTTTTTCTTAAGAAATATACCATGTGATATTTAAAAATTATTCTACATATAAGATGATATATTTTGATGAATATTATGAATCTCTTGGGATATGAAGAAAATATACCATTCATATATTTTCAATTAATGGTTTTTAAAAAAATAATATGTTTATGAGACATGTATTTCACCCATAAAATTTACCATGATAAAATTATTATGAATCATAGTTCATTTACCAACAGGTAATGATATAATGAAAGGAATATGAAAACTAACTATTTTAGACAGGTTATAATATAATGAGATGTTTATGAAATGAATTTCATTTCATTTTTATGATATGATTGTTATTTTAGGATATTTAAGAACACATATGTTTGATTTTTATTATATTATGGGAGGGACCGATATCACCCTCTAATGCATTGTGTAAAAATGGATAACTCAGGAGTAAATATGTTATGACTGAACTTGATTACTTATTCACAATGTTATCATGAGCTAGATTAAATTTTCATAATTTCATGAATAAACCTGATTATATTTTTATAATTTTATGCATGGAACTATCATTAATGTCCAAATGGTCTTCACAAGGATTGGTGCATGTCCATATGTTAATGGGAGGTCATGATTTTATATCTTTTACATAATAAGAGAAGCTATATCAATTTATACTTGTTATAGTATTATAAGATGATGTGTATTCCAAAATCTATATATTATTCCAATGTTTTTCTCTCATGGGTGATGATCTATGATTCCCTTATGATTAACCCCTTGATGTAAAATGAGTTAAGTCAACCTAAAACATCAAGTTATAATACCTTAATAATTTATGCACACCAGCATTGGCTGGTCAATAAATTTAAACAATGGTTTATTTATGTCAAATATAATCTAACGATATACCAAAATAATATTTTATTGAGTTATTTTATCCTGTTATGTGTACATTTATCACATGATTAATAATATTTAGTGGAATTAATTAAGTGATTAACAATGACCTTGATAATATTAACACATAAGATGGATTATTTTAGTTTTCTCTTGCATGCTAGATAATTAATTAATTACGTGATTGCGATAAGTCACCCATAATGAAATAACTATGAGACTCTCATAAATAAAATAATAATGTGGTATGATCATGATAACTTATTATATTTTAGTTTATCTATAGGTTGATAAACTAATTTTCGAACTCGGAGAAATCACCTTGAACCAATTAAGGTTCATGTTGTAACTTTCAATATATCTACCTATGTATTTCATTGGATTGGTTTCTTCTTGGCTCCGAACATGAATAACCACCACAATCTTGGGATATTTATACATTACATATACATTTCCTCACATGTAGATGAGGGTAAAAGGGGGTTTAAATAAATGAGACCATGGGCGAAAATTCTCTACAAAATTAAATAAGAGAAGGCACACATGCCAACAATTTAAAATAATCATAAATTAAATGAAACCAATCACATACAAAAGGACTGGTCTAGCTCATGATTATCGAAATACATGGAAAAAATTACACATTTAATAAAACAAGAATTCAATTATTAATTGTTCTAATTTGAGATAAATCATGCTCAAATCAATTAAAAATTATCTTTAATAAATAAATTATATTATATTAATTATCATTTGAATATTATTGAGATCCTCATCCATTATAATTAAAACTAGATTGAATAAATTAATTTAATATTAACTATGTACATAAATATACCTTGGAAGAAATATAGTGAATACTTATTTGAATCTACTCAATATATATTATACAGGTATACATATTTATTCTTTATAACATATAGAATGAAAAAATTATCAGATACATTAATGAATAGTACTTCATGTAGGATTTCAATTATTACATGATTTTTCAACTGCATGTTATTCTTAAATGCACGCTGAGTAAAAACTTCTAATACAACAAATATATGATCTTCAGATTTCTACATTTCAATAATATTAATTAAACATTTAAATATTTATATATATTAAAGCATATTATATATTGTGTCTTATCTTTATGACCACAGTCAAGTATATGTCTTATGGTTTTCAAAGTAAAATAAATATATTTTTACTCTACATAATTCTTTATAGTATACAGCGTGTAGTTCCGATCAACATGGTCTCTACATCCTACCATCTATCCCAAGAACACAGGACATGGAGTGTAGTACGTGCCATGAAAAATTTGGATTACATGACACGTTCAATGGGTCTCACACCATGTCCACTACATATTACATGGTCATTAGTTAGGATGGTTGTGTATAGAATACATGACCAATCTGTGACTCAATGGAAGTACACACTATGTACTTGGGCTACATGGTGAGTAGTTCACATAAATGTGCACTATTAAATTCTGGTCAACTCATGGTGCATTAAGTGTGAAATTGATGTAATAATCAATGCATAATCTTGAATTTATTTCTGAATGTATTTTGATACAGTGATCATTACTACATGTTGTGTAACATTGGTTACATAGTATTTAGTTTGGTGTTGTTCGGCTAAAATACTTGGCACCTCCGATTGAGTTCCTCTATTTTATTTTAATCAGAAAATTGGATGTGTCGATTAGATCTACGAGAAATTAAGGAGGAAGAAATAGATATCAGAATTTGAATTAAAAAAACAATTAAAATTTAATTGAAAAAATAAATTAAAATGTATAAATCCCCAAAGATCTTAAATAATTATAAATAGACCGGTGTCTGATCTGATTACACTATTATGTTTTTTCATTGGAATCATGCGATGGGAGGTACCAAAATTTAATTTTTTTCATAGTATATGATCAATTAATGATCTATTCATAGATGAATGACATGATCCTCATAATTTATTCAATGATATAGAAAATGAATAATTACAATGGAACATAGAAAGAGAATCATCACATATAAATTACAATTAATTTAATAAAATAAATAATTACATCTATTGGAATTATTTTATCATTGATGAATCTAGTGATTGATCTGTGGTCCACCATCGTTATGTCGTAGAAACCAAGTGTAGATTTCCTCTATTGGTGATACAAAAATTTTAATCATATATCCTTATGTTACTAAAGAAATATATGGGTACTATCATGAGAGAGCCTTGGGCTTTCTTCTTCTACCTTTGATCATTTCAAAAACCACTGCCAATGTATTCTCCATGATCTAGTGGTGGAGGATTTTTCTCTATTCATGGGAGTGTTCTTAGAGAAGGGTTCTCTCTATGACCTGAGAGGATTCTTGAAGATTTTTGTACACAACCAAAAAAATGAATTGTACATTGAGAAAATAAAATAACTGGGGTTATATATCACTAGGTTCAAAATAAAATAATTCCAGAAATTCCATTAATTATTTATTTAATTATAGAGACACCCCATGTCAAATAAAAATAATAATATCATTATTTTGAAACATACTCATAACTTGTGAATTATAATCAAAGATTATTTAATCAAATAATATTCAATATTTATTATTTCTCAGCAGACATAAAATCATTTTCCCCTATTCCTGTATAATATTTATCATACGTTGAATAATGTCTATTTTTTTATTCAATAAATATCACTGCATTATTCTCCAATATATATAGAAATATTATACTTACTAAAATAGAAAGTAAATATATATATCTTACCAAGATTACATGAATAATTATTAAACTCCATATCAAAATAATATTTATTCAACCTATTAAATAATAAATAATAATAAATTATTAAACTATGATTCTGGATACACTTTGTGTGCGACCCTATAGTCCTATTTCTCAATTCCATTAGGCGGATCTGTCTAAAGTCCAATAATAGAATCTAGAAACATTTCATGGAACCCTTATAAAATGAAGTTGATGTCAAAATGACATAATACCTCATATGAACAATTATTGTGTAATATAATACCATTATCATAATAACTCAAATCAAGCAGGTTGCATGCTGGTTCCATCAACCTATGTGACAAATGTCTCTTTAATTGAATTTATGGAATTATATCTTTCCCATAGAACACCATAGACATTAATTTACTTTGGTAATATCATTTCCATCAAATGGAATGAGATTTTATCATTAATTATTGAAAACAATGAAAAATCCTTTCTCACATTATTCATTAATGACATATTAGTTGTGACAAACCCAATGTATCCCACCAATATGTGGACATATATCGTAATGGGTTTCATCAATAAATCTTTGTACATGAATAATAATACTCGTTAATAATTATCCTAAAGATTAAGGACCAATACATAAATCTACATATAGGAACATCCAATGAAACATATAACTGTCCATTTACTACTAGATGTTTTTGTTCTCATAATATCCTACAGGGAGTGTCTCTTTCTCCCTCTCTAGTTATAGGTGATGAATCTTCTTCAAGAAAGGACAAAAATCATATGTTTTTCAAGAACAATCCTCCTATATTTGGGGGAAATAATGGGTTGTGGGAAGAAGAGGAGTGACTTGAGAAGATAAATATAATGATTTAATTTCATAACACCCCTGATGAATTTAGGGTGAAATGTGCTTCATTCATGCTAGAGGGTCAAAGGTGAAGGTGGGGGGAATCTGTGCTTCAGGCTGGGAAGTATGAGCAGGTGAGCTGGAATTATTTGGAGACCAACATCGATGTGTTGTATTATACTAACATCCTAGCCTATTCCAGATATTGAGAGTTCACAGATCCTTCCTACAGAGACCAATCAGTGATTGAATATGCTAATTGCTATACTGATCTAGTGTGGGGCACACATGAGATTATTTCTATTAAATATATGAATGCTTACCTGATTGGGAATGGGGTGTGACCATAATTTTACACTTAGGTCCTCCTGTTCTAGGTGGGAACCTATGTTGATGTAGTTGATCGGGATTTCATGGTCGAGATTGATCGGAAAAGAATTTCTAGGTTTTCTAGAGTGGTGTCAGCTACGGGTGTAGAAGCTCCAGAGAGAAAAAGATGATGTGGGATGAAAAATGGGAGAAGGGTGGGGGTAATTCAGGCTATACTTCCACACAATATTCTATTGTGTCTTATGATATAATATATGTTATGTTACATCATTGTGGGAGGGTCATGCACACTCAACCTACTTTAACATCTCCTCCTAGGCCTTGTAAACAGTGTGGAATTATGGGGAACTTGCAACATTTATGTAGAGGGGACACAACCATACCAGAGTGGGGTAGGATCTACGGATTCTACCAGAGTGTCTATTCAGTCAAAGCCTCCCCAGATGGTGGAGTCTCTATTTGATGGTTGGGGAAGCAAGACCGAATCATCATTGTGATAGGGACATTTTACAGTAGATCCATAGTCCATCATTCATTCCCAGTAAGATACAATTCATCTTCATGCTATGTATCAAGCACCAGTGGGACATGATATGGGTCCCTTGATAGTTTTTGGTAACAATCTAATTGAATCTACTATAACAATTGTTTTATTTTATACTAGTGCAATAATTTATTTTATCATTACTGGTATTGTGGATCAGTTGAACATTCCAACTAGGCTGATTTCTTCTACAATGGAGTCAGTAATGCCATTGTATAACAATGAAGTGCACGGTCTTAGGTTTCCATATTGTACACTCCCAATGTTAGTGTTTGAGATAGTGTGGGATTTCATAATCCTGGACATGGACATATATGATGTTATACTTGGAAGTTATTGGATGGTGCACTCATATGTGAATATAAATTGTTATAGGTGATTGGTGAGTTTCGTGGAGCCTAATGGGAGTCCTTAGGTATTTCTTGTTGAATGGGATCATTGGTCAGTTTTTATGGGACCTTCACTCTTAGAGTTGGGAAATATGACTTTTTAGCTATCATCGCTTGTGTTAAAGGATGGTGGTGGTGCTCCTAAGGGTGGACTACCTCATGTAGTGAATTATTTCACAATGGTATTCTTGGATTACTTTTTGGGTGTACCCCTAGAGTGGACGTGAAGTTCCTGATCGATTTGGTGTTGGAAAAAAAATGATATATGTCCCCTCATATCACATGCCCCCACTGGGTGAGGGAATTAATGATATAACTAGTCATTTTGAAAAACTAAGCGTCCATTTTCCCGAGCGTCACTCCATTGGCCAATATTGTTTTATTCAAAAAGAAGGACAATAGATCCCTCCATATGTGCAGTGATTATTGGAAGCTAAATAAGGTAACATTTAAGAATAGATACCCATTCACATTAATCGATGACTTTTTTGATAAATTGAAGGGGAAAAGTGGGTTTCCAAGATATATTTACATTTGGTATATCACTAAGTTAGGGTGATGGAGGTAGAAATCAAGAAGTTAGATTTCTATTACAGGTACAGACAATTTAAGTATTTTTTCTTTCCCTTTGGGTTAACCAATGAAATAAGAGTATTCCTGGAACTCATGAATTGGTGTTTCACTAGTATATCGACTATTTCATTGTGGTATATGTGGATTACATTTTAGTTTATTCTGTATCTGAGGAGGATCATGAGAATGACCTGAAAATCATTTTGTGAATCCTTGACAATCTCCACATATATTCCATTATTTCAAAGTGCACCTTAGGGATCAATGTGGTGTGACATTTATGGGTAATTTAATTTTGGAGAAGGGAGTTTTGGTGGACTTCGGGAAGATCAACATTGTTATTTCATTGGAGCAGTCAAAGAATCTGTTTGAGATCATGAGTTATCTCTTCCTAGAAAGTAATTATAGATGTTTTGTTTTGGATTTATCTTGTCTTGCCTCATCCATGACCACACTCACATAAAAAGGGGTTATGTTTGAGTAGAAACTAGAGTGCCTGGAACCCTTTGAAGAGCTCATGTGATGGTTGAATAATACACTTATATTGATCTTAACATAGTCTAAGAAAGGCTATGTGGCTTATTGTGATGCTTTAGGATTGGTAAATGGTTTTCTTCTCATGTAGGGTGATGATGTGGTGGCATATCACTCCCACCTAATTTGACCACATCAAAAAATACATGATTCCTGACATGGAATTATCAATGGTTATGCATGGCCTGATGACCTGGAAGCATTATCATTTTAGGGATAAATATTTTGACTACTATATCTATAATTGTATAGACAATATTTTCTCTCTAAAATAAATGAACATGAGGTAGATCTATCGAATCGCATATTTGTAGGGATTGGACATTGATAATTTTAATACCACATGTAAGGGTAATGTGGTTGACGATGCCTTGATTAGAAATGTTCTAATGCAGGGCTTGAGGAAGTCTAGTGATTTGTGAAATCTAATGGGGCTCTTTTTCTAGTTGTGTTTGGAGACCAAGGTTCACAACTGGGGTGTATTCTTATAGATTATTCAGATGAATCCTTCCCTTATGGAGTTTATACAGTGGATAAAACTTGGTGATGAGCCGTGTTAGATCTCTATGAAGTCTCTTTATGGTGGGGAGACATTTTCAGATTGGTCTTCGTCTCTCTAGGGAGTCTAGTTCTTTATGTTCTGTTTAGTGGTGTCATTGTCCTTCAGGAATTTAGTTATGTAGTATAGCCACTAATTTCAGTGGGAAGTTCATCCCGAGGTGACCAAGATGATTTATGATGTTTTTTAGTAGTGTTGGTGGCCATCCATGAGGTGGGACAATAGAGATTTTGTATGACGGTGTTATACATGTCTCTTGGTAAAGGCATAGAGTCATAGGCCCTCTGGCATGCTTCAGTTGTTACCCATTCCTACCAGGAAGAGGAATGAGGTTTCCATGGATTTTATTTTTTTATTTCATTGTACACATCGGGGAAGGAACACTATTTGGGTGGTGATTGATCATTTGAAAAAATCATCCCATTTTATTTCTATTAGGGATATAGTTATAGTTAATGAGCTAGGCCGATGGTATATCCAGGAGGTGTTAAGGCTTCATGGGTTTCCTTAAATCATTTTTTAGATAGAGATCCCTATTTTACCTTTCAATTCTGGAAAGGTATTCATAAAGAATTGGTGTTGTAGATTAAGATTAGTATGGAAAACCATCCTCAAATGGATGGTATGACAGAGATGTAAATTAGAATTTGGAGGAGATGCTTCACACATGTGTCTTGGATTTTAGATGATCATGGGATAGCCATTTTGGGCTAGATGAGCTTTATTATAATAAATGTTACCAATATTAAATTTTAAGGTCACTGTTTGAAGAACTTTATAGACAGCCTTGATTGTCTCTTCTATGTTTGGATTAGGTGGGGGATACCTCACTTTTGGGATTGAGCCTTGTGAGGGATGAATTTGATAATGTAATGTAGATTATGCGAAAGTAATTGATAGCTGAAATTCACCAAAAATATTATATTGAATAGAGGTGTGGAGATCCGTTGACATCCATTTTTGATTGGGTATTCTTGAAGGTATCCCCTCACTTAGGTCATCACTGTTTAGGGATGTGAGGAAATATAACACTGAGGTATGTTAGCCCTTTTGAAATCCCTGAGCATATCAGAAAGGTGGAAAAGAGGATAGATTTTCCTTCTTAGTAGAAATCTATTCCCAAATTGTTTTATGTCTCCTAGATGAATAAATATATACCAAACCCATCACTTGTGATGAATTTGGAGGAATTGGAGATAGAGCATGATTTATTAGTGTTTCAATAGCCGGTGTAGTTTGTGGATTCCAAAGAGAAGTTACTTCATGGGAATTCTATTACATTGGTTAGTATCCTTTGTAAGTAAGGGAATTATGTGTATGAGGCAAGGGAGTAGAAGTCATGGGTTAAGAAATCCAATTCGTTCATCTTTCCCGATCAAGCTTCGAGGCAATTTTTCAAGGGAAGAAAGCTTTCATGATGGGGAGAATTATCAAAATTATGCCTTTATTTATTGTATTTTCCATTTATATTTTTGGTAAATATTTTTCCCAAGGTCCACGTATTGATGTTTGGAGAAAAATCGAGGTTTTTTGGATGGGAAATCCCCAGAACATGGTTGGTGCATAGATAGTGTAAAAAATGCACCCAAACTATGCAACTATGTAGTAGTATATAAATCCTACCGCACATACTTGCACCACAACCCATGTAATTGTGCACTTTGGACCGAGTGTGCACAAATCTGTAGCACAGGTTATTAAATAGTGTGGCCAAATCATGTGCCCGACCCAAAAAAATTAAAAATATTTTTATTCCATGTTTTCCCTTGTCATATTTATCTCATACTCTACCCATTTTCTTCACCACTAATTATTTTCATCCTTATTTTGTCTCCATACTCCCTCAAGATCCCTTGGAACGCATTTTTTAATGTTTTTGGTGGGAGGAACATCTTGAATTGTCATGTAAGTTTATTTCATATTATTTCATCATCCTTTATGGGGTTTCATCCCACTTTCATGGAGTTCTAAATTTTCACTAGATAGGGTTTCATCCATAGGGTTTAATCATTGGAATTTGGTTTCGATCTCATGGATTAGGGATCAATTTAGCTTATTTATGGTGTTGTTGAGGTGTGGATGAAGATTCAAACCAATTTTTTGGATTTTGACATCAACTGTAGGAGGTTCCATGTTTAAAATTTTTTTGGTTCATTTATTTTCCTTTCATGTTTTATTTAGAATATTCCTTGATTATTTTGTGTGATGAAAAAGTTGTTTTCAAAATGATTAAGTATGTGTTTTACAATAAAGTGGCACTTTTACAAGAAAATTAGTTTTTTCATGAGTAAAATCTTTTTGGGTCACTTGGAAAGAGTTCATAAATTTTTCTATTGGTTTATTTTATTTTTTATGGGCCGTAAATAATAATTTGGTATGGTTTTTATGCATTATTTATTTTAATAGATG
The DNA here is from genome assembly GCA_963277665.1 of Viscum album. Classification (NCBI taxonomy): domain Eukaryota; kingdom Viridiplantae; phylum Streptophyta; class Magnoliopsida; order Santalales; family Viscaceae; genus Viscum; species Viscum album. The sequence goes on along the minus strand of OY728160.1, from coordinate 874,593,873 downwards.
AACTTGGGTGCATTTTTGGATGGAAAAGACAATGGTGTTCTTGAAAATTATTTTATAAATTGTTTACATGGTTTATTGAATTGAATATGTGGTCTGAATCATGTGTGGGAAATTTTTTGGTGTGTTTTTGATTTTAAAAAAGAATATGGATGTTCAAGTGGTGTAATGTGATATGTGAAACTTGTTTGAGCACAAAAAAGAAACTCAGGTATCTAGGTGACCGGACTATGAATAGTATGCTAGTGATTTAGAGGTGGTTTCTTCCAAGTTTCACTTAGTGGGATTGACGATGAAAACACAAACTATAAATGGAAATGTTTTTGAGACCACTATAGCTTTTGATATTTCACATCTCTTGTGGCCCGTGCACGATAATGTTGATGGTTGTGGTTCCAATACAACGTTTTACTAAGATACGAGGTACCTATGTTCCCACTCCTAACTAGTACCTAGGGTTATTTCCAGTTATTAGTGCTCATTGGAAATATTTCACTTATTTTAGACATACGGTAGTGCTTCATTGTAAATATTCTGAATACATTATTTTTCTTTAATTTTTTTTCTTTAAAGTAATTTTTCATTTAAAGATGATTTTATATAAATTTTTACTTTCATTTATCTTCTGTAAATTATTTCACATTAATAACCTTTTAATGTTTAGTGAATGTAATCTCTTCATGGGTGGAATCCTTATGGGATTAGGATCACACCTTATTTAAACCTTTGGGTGTCAGTAGACTTGGCAGTGTTTCACATAGGTAAGGGAAAGGCTTTTGGCGATGGAGGTTCGGGTTCCTAGCAATCTTCATTGTGTGGTGTTTTGGAGGAGGCTTTATAGTGAATACCCATTGCCTTGTGGTCATTTTTGAGTTAGAATTTCTACAACATTTTGATATGCCCTTTTTGGATTTTGGTTTAAAACATTGATATTCAATTGTGGAAACAGATTAAGGCCGGTTTGGTTAAATTTTCTGATTCGGTTAATTAACATTTTATGGATTTTTTATGATTATAAATTCATGTCAATCATTTACTAGATTTTTTTGAAACCTTAAATCATTTACCATCCCACGGGGATAGGAAATTCCATACATTCCATGCCATGGACCGGGTAAGGTTTCAGTTTAGATGATAACCCGCATGGTTTGTGATAATTTGGGCCCCATAAATGATATCATCCGGCTATAGAAAAAATATTCAATAATAGTGTCATAGAACTTATAGGTTCTCATCATAGCAGAGAAATTCTATGAACTATTAGTGAGACATCTACTATGAGGATGTTACCACATACTATGTCACATAAAAGAACAATCATGATGTGATAGATAGTATATTAATGTTGAAAACAGTGAACACATTCTTATCATAAAGTACAATAAATCTTGTTCTAGGGAACCAACAACAACAATCCTGAAAAAGATTTCTATTTATATATCCATTTTATAAACCTCTCTTTCTAAAGGTTTAGAGTTCAAATGTTACCAAAGCGGTAGTGGTTTTTGAGTCAATTTTTCATCTTTGAGACATATGTTATGCTATGAAACTATATTCTTTAATGATGTGTATATAAATCCCCATTGATATTTAATATCATTAATATATTTATTATCACACTATTATATGTATCATTTAATTTATCTCTTTAATGGGGATTATGATTCAATGTTACCAAAGATGTAAGTGTTTTTGGTAAAAATCTCATTATTTATTTGGATTTTTTATGATTATGCTACTAATGATAAATATTTTGATATATCTTCTCAAGAATCTATTGAATTTTCTTCTCCTCTATTTATGTTATCATATTGCATATTTTCCCTAAATTTTCCACTATTTAGGTAAAAAATATCTCAAAAATAATTCATTTAATAAAAATCATCTATCTTTATGTTTTCAATCATAAACACTTTTTAATCTAAAACTATGGACTCTAGAAAAATAGGAAAATATTTTTAACATTCTTTAAATGACTTATTAATGATATTTTTACCCTTGTTAACATTTTACCAAAATTATGGTAAGGATTCTTTATGTCGTTTCTTCAAAAAATTAATATTTGTATTTTACTAAACATGTGGAAGGAATCATTGTTTAAACATGTACCTCATGTATTTTATTTTCCACCTTCAATAACATTATTTTATTTGAAAATTACATTATCATATTTCAATTTTATTTATATTGAAAAATATTTTCAAAATTTTTTACGATTTTTTTTGTTTTAAGAATAGAGTTTCAATGGAATGTTTGTTTCCTTAATATCTATTCAAAGTGATCTTCTGAAATAGTTATCTATCTATGATGATATCTTTTGATGTATCATATGATTAGAGGGGGATATTAAGAAAATATACTATTCTTATTTTATGATGAATGATTTTAAATAAAAATATGTTTATGATACCTGTATTTCATCCACAAGATATACAATTATTATATTATTATGAAACCCACTTATTTTATCCCCAGGTTATGCTAAGATGAAATAATTATGAAAACTATCATTTTATAAAGGTTTTGATATAATTATATATTTATAAAACCAATTTTGATTTTGTTGTTTTTTTATTAGTATTGTTTTATGATCATTTGAGACAAATATGATGTATTTTCATTATGTTATGGGAGGGACATATACCTCCATGTAATGAATTATGTAAAAATGGATAACTCATGTGTAAGTAAGTAATGAATTAAAATGATTAAATGTTCACAATATTATGAACGATATGGATTACATTTTCTTAATTTCATTAGTGAACCTGATTATATTTTTATAATTTATTATATGGACCTATCATTCATGTCAAACTATTATCAGTAGACCTGGTTGCATGTCCATATGTTTAGGTGAGGTCCTAGTATTTCTACTTAACTTAACTATTGAACCTATATCTATTTATACAAGTTTAAAATGACGAAAGATGATGTGTATGCCAAAAATCAATATCACATGTCATTATTATTCTCTCATAGATCGTGCTTTTTGATTTAGTTAGGAATTAGCTCTTATAAAAATCAAATATTTATGCCATGACTCAATATTATGATATTTTATATGTAGTTTATGGATTTCAAATTTTATCATTATGTTATAAAACACTTAAATTCTTGTAATTATTACATATATACCTATTTTTACCATTACTGAGCATCTGGTCTCACCCATTCTTATGATTCCCTTCCCTAGGATATGATGAAATGTTTTATGTAGGTTATGTTATGAATATTATTAAAGGATAAGATATTTATGGGATATATTTATGATATTTCAACAAATTAGAATATTATGTAAATTACCTCATGATTAACTAAACTATTATGGTCCTTATGTTTTTGTTTCTATATTTTATTGAAAATTAAATAAAAAATGTAATATATATATAAGGGAAGTCTGGGTCACAATAATTGGTATCATAGGAAAGTTTTAGTTAAAATTTGTAAACTAGGATGATAATACATTAGTGGGATCCCTTGGGATATGTCCACGTATATATCTAGGTATGTATCTAAAGATAACTGTAACAACAAGTCAATGAATAGTAAAAATGTATTGGAATCTTGGTAAAGGATAGAGTGAGTAGTTTCTAAGAAATATCATCCCTATCTAGATAATCTATGTGCATGTGGATATTACATAGTGGTTCCTAGGGGTAATAACTCTGAAAAAATAACAGTGAGATGGATTCAATCGTCACTTGGTGCACAATAATCATACTCTCTCAATCTTGTTTTGAAACTTATGGGGGACATGATTGGGTAATTCAAAAACCCTATACAAACCATTATTAAGGATTTAAATATATGATGACTATGAATGACCTAGGTTAAACCTAATATGTCATATATTGAAATGAAGGTTTAATTATTTATACATCCTATAAGCGTTTTTATGACTATGCGGTTTCCCACATTAAATATTGTCACTCACACTATGATTTTTTGTTTTAGTCTATGGAGGGAACTATAAATAATTGGATTAATATTGAAGATGAAGGTCAATGTAGTGATGTTGAAAACCCATATTAGATGATGATTGGAGTGAAATTTGCATTATTATTCATAATCAATTATCGTAAAAATATGATTTATAACATATACCTAAACTAACTCATGGAATCACAAAAGAAGATGAAGATAGTGTTTTCCAAGAGATTGGGCTGTTGAGGCCATAGAGGAAAGAAGATTTAGTTTCATATAAGAGGATAATGTGGGAAAAATAACTCTATGGAATGTATCAGAAGAATGATAATATAGATTATTTATATAGTATAAGGTAACAGATTAATAATTTTATTTGGGAAAATGAAAATTTTAGTTAATGAAATGGATGTGAATATGGTCTCACTAAGGTATCATAAATGGATTAATGTTTTAATTTTGGAATGTATGGGAAATATGAGTATTATGTTTGAGGGTGGAAACATGTGAAATGATTCACTAAGGTGGTATGAGTAATGGTTATACTACTAATGATGAAGAGAAAACGAATGAAGTGTGAAAGATATGAGTTTTTATAGCACTTTAGTTTATGTTAAATGTAAAATGCTTGAATAAATTGATTATCAAGAATCTTATGACTTTATTCATCTTCCATATTATGAGAAATGGGAATTAAGGAATAAGATGATAAATCCTAGCTAATGGTATAAGAATAAAGTGGAATTATTTATGATTCGTTGAATTGGAATTTTTGAATAATGTTATATGAATCATGAAAAATATAAGTATAGATTTATATAATTTTTGGAATAATAATTTTCAACAAAATGAATTACTATTTTGATGAACTAGAGAATTGATTTAATGGAATTGTTTTATTCATAGAAAAAACTTGATCAATAGAAGGATAACTATTAATGATTTACTAATGCTAAGATAATCATTTTGTATAAAGATATTATTTATATGGATAATTTAAATTTGGTAGTGCTAATTTTCATGAAAATGATTAATGATTTGTTTGAAAATTGGTTTATGTTATAACTTTAGTGTTTATTTTTTTTGGATTTAATGAATATACAAAATAATATTTTTTTTATTCAAGGAAGGAGGAATCATTTATGTTTTTAATGAGTTGGTATGGTAATCAAGGTTATTAACATATTTCTAGATAACTAATGATGTTGTTATTTTCATGTCTGGATGTTACAATTATGTGCTACTTCTTGTTAATGATAGGTTTACTTTGGAAATTTAGTGAACCTCTTTCTAATGTTTTGGTTTTTAATTGTATTTAAGGGTCATAAGGCTAACCATTTTTGAAATGTTTTATGATGAACTTTGAATGAGGATTTACAGATTAAAGAATTATATCAGGATATAATGATTTATCCAAATTGGATAACAATTGATATATTTTTTTTAAAAAAAAAATATAGAAGTAATTATGTATCAATCTATTATAAATCCTATTTAGTTCTTCACACATGAAAAATTCATCTCATAGATTAATAAATTAAGTGGAATGTCATCAAGGTATGACCAAAGGATGATAATGTACCTACAAAATAAAAATATATCAAGTAATTAAATTTTCATATGCTCTCAATCAAGAAAGCATGGAATTATCAAACAATAGTAAAAGGATCATGAAATAAAATGTTGTCATGTTTTAATAATTTATATTGATACCTCATACCTTTCCATTCCTCATAGTTTTATTGCTCTGTAGACATTAACTTCCTCTTGAAAAAGGTGTTATTTTTCACTTCTATGACCATGTTTTCACTTCCCACATATGTTATCATATTTGGAAACCTATTATGTGTTAATCTAGATGACTTTTTTCACATCCATTTATCTTTTTCTGAGGTTATTTGGTTAATCCTTTTTATGATTTGGGTTTCTAAGAAATAATTATAAAATGTTTTACCTTTGATGACCAAGATGAATTTAGAGGGGAAAATTAATTTTATGTTGGGTAGAATGTTACAACCCAAGAATATGTAAAATATATTATTTTTCAAATTAAATTAAATTTTTTGATATTTTGAATTACATGTGACACTGATTTATCGTGCATTACATACAACACTGATTTTAAACAAAAATTATCATATTATTTAAATGTAATCACATAATAGTTATCAACTAGCCATTTTAATGTTGGGTATGAATATTATTATATAAATTAGGAAAATATATTGTTCACATGGGTTAATAAAATTAATTTATTAGTGACCAATAAAGTTAAAACGAAAATAAAAAACTATTTTAAAATTGTGGAAATATTTTTCCAAAAACAACTATTTTAATGAAAAAAATTCTCAATTATATAAAATATTTAAGAATTATTTTTAAAGAATATAAATATCATATATTAAATCAAACATTTTACAATCAGATTATTTTTGTAAAAAATATAACAACAAATCTAATTTAATGCTTAAAAAAACAATTTTTAAAAAATCATATTTGTTTCATTTATGTAAAATTATTTTCAAAAGTAATTTTTTAATCTTTTATAAATATTATTTTACAAAATAAATTAAATTTATTAATCAACATGTAAAATTTTTCATGGCATGAATTTTTGATAATTATTTTGTGAAATAAATTTTATGATGAATAATGAAAATACTGAATTTCAATTTCAAACCATTTTTTCATTTAAATTATTCATAATGAAAAATTATATTCTCGTTGGGGTTTGAATTAAAATTAGCTGGTTTATATATATATTAATCCAATTTATGTCATTATAATCACAATCATAATGAAATTTGATATAAAAACCTTGTAAACATGAACATTTTCTCTTTGAAAACCCGTTTCTCATCAGTTATATAGGATAAATTTTTAATATTTATTCAATTAAATGAATAAAATTTTGAAAAATGGATTATATATTTGGAATAATAAAATTCTTATTTATCTAATAATGTGAAAAAAAATTTATGTAATGAAAAGTAAATATAGTGAATAAATATTTTCCGTGATTATGGTAAAAATAGGTTTACCAGGGGTTAAAATAAAACAATAATGGTTATGGATGAGGATAAAAATATTAGTTACAATTTATATGGAAATATTTAGACCTTATAATGTCTATTTATCATTAATTTTTTATTTTTACACGTTTTAATGGGAAAAGAATTGGTACACCTTTTTCTTTTCAAAAAGTAAAAAGGTGCCACTCACCTCACATAAAATAAGCCACTGACTCTCCTTTACTCTTAACACAATAAAACAAATTTAGATCATCCAATAAATACCCATATGACATCCCAAATCACCTCTAATAATACGATAAGAAATATTTTGGGCATTAATCCAACATAGGAAGAATTTTCGTGAAAACGAAAAGTTGGTAACCAAAGAAGAGGTACCATCACTCAACAAGCATTTTTATTTTATCACTTCTTTCACCCCCATAAATTGTTATTAAAATATGAAGATACAATAAACATATTATGTAAAATAAATTGATATGATTTTATGTTATTTTATGTTTATGAAAACATATTTTCATCTATAAAATGGATTACGAAATCATCATTCATGCGTACAGCAGACTACCACATCGTGAACCAATGTTGTTCATTTTTACATCTCCATCTATCATGGTAGGAAATTATTATGGATATAAAGTATATATATATATATATATTATTAATAAAAAATATTATACCAATTAATTAATTATTTTAGACATAATATTTTTACTTTCCATTTCAAAGGGGGTATAATAACAATGATCATGTCTACGACGAACTACCATCTCCTGAAGCATTGTGATTCATTTTTCAGAAACTATTTACATAAAGTAAATAAGTATAAATTTAATGAATATATATCATATAAATGATATAATTATAATATTCATGGCATAATTATTATTATTAAGAGATAATATATCATTTTATTTCTTACTTTTACATTCACTATAAGATGATAATGTCATTCATGTATGTGTGGACTATCGCCTTTGTGAAGCGATGTGGCTCCTCTATTCTTCACCAAAACACAAAGATGATATGTATATTTATATTAAAATAAATAATATGGTATTTATGGAATTATAATCATTGTATTAATAGAAAATATTACACAAACCCTTTCTATAATGATCGCGGAAAACCGTAAACATTACTAATGCGTACATATGACCAACCATCTCCATGATGACAATAAACATAATTTTCCAAAACCATATTCCTTGTTTTATATTAAAATAATAATATATTTATAAATATGATAATTTTGTAATTATTAATATTCAAGAGATAATGGAACTATGATGAAATTAAGAGTACTGAAAATACTAATGAAAACAAATAGGAAAAGAACTGTTATTACCAGAAACAGAATGTTAAGATGGAATTGGTAATAAATGGGTAAAAATGGAAATAATTAAATTATACATGGTATTATATACATCATTATGTTTATATAATATATTCATAAAAATCATATAATTATTATCAGGATGTTCAAACATCTATAAAGGATGTCGAGACATAAGGTAAGTGATTTCTTTACCACTTATTTACATCCTTAAGACACATTACATATCCATGAAAAATTTATTTTATGTTGTGTGAATAATAAAAATGAATTTATTAAATAATTATTATCCTGATAGTTATTGTGATTCATATGTCAATTATAAGACCTTAATTTCAAGAGAATTACGGTTCAATACTTTCCATAGTGGTAATAGATTTTCCCTCAATAATTCTTCTTAGACACATATGCTATGTTACGCAGATATATAATTTAATGAGGTGAGTAAATATATATTTTTAAATTTAATATAATGAATTTATTTATTTTCATGATATTATATTTTCCATTTTATTTTATTCTTTCATGGGGATAGTGATTCAACATTAATAATGTGGTGGTGGTATTATGATACAATCTCATGATTTATTTGGATTGTTTATAATTATGCTTCCAATGATGAAATAATTTGATATATCTATGATTAATGTGTGAATTTTTTATCCTATATTAATTAAATTATAATTCATGTTTCCCTTTATTTTCATCTCATTATGTATTCAAGAGTTCAAAATAAAATTTTTAAGAATATATGACTATTTCTATCTTCATTCAAAAACCAATATTTTCAAATAAAATATTATCCAAAAATGTTTTCCTATTTTTTTATCATTATTAAAAGTATCTATTAAATATATTTATTCCCATTTTATATTTATAGAATTATTTTTGAAAGGAATCTTAATATTGTAATCCAAAAAAAGGATGTTTGGCATTTTCCAAAATTTTGAAATGAATATTAATTTTAACCTGTACCACATAAATAAAATTCTAAACCTATATAGAAGTTTTTTTTAACTAATGATTACATTATGAATTATCAATGTTTTTCAATAAAAAGAGGTTTCAATACATTTTATTAATTTTTTGTTTTGAAATGTTTTTTTTCTAGGAACATTTATTTTCTTCATCTAATATTCCATTGGAAATTTCAAAATAATTCTCTATCTAAGATGACACCGTTTGATATAACCTTTTTTATTGAGGATATGAACCAATGATACCTTTATTATTCATTATATGGATGTTTTATCAAGAGAATATGTGTATGGATATCTTTTCTCTTCCATAGTTCATACAGTTAAAAAATTCTTATAAAACCCACTTCTTTTTTACATTGGTTATGATATGATGAAATGATTATAAAACCTATCTATTTACTACATGTTATTATGTAATTAAATATTTTTTAAATCTATTTTAGTTCATAGTTTGGGATATGATTATTATTTTTATCTTATTGAACAAATACATAAGATTTTAATTATGCTAATGTTGGGACCTATATCTCCCTCCAATACATTGGATAAATATGGATATCTCAAGAGTAAATATTTTAATTGTAAACCTGATGACATGTTAATCTTTTTATGTTGGAACCTAATTACATGTCCAAAATTCCACGCATAAACCAAAACATGTTTTCATAGTATTATTCTTGGAAATATTTTCATTTCAAAAATGTTAGGTGTGGACATTGTTTCATGACCAAAAACATGTTTTCTATGTAATAATCTACTATTTATTCCAATAATATATGTCTTATTCCAATTTTAATCTCTCATGAATCGTGTTTTTTGATTCCATTATGATTAATGACTCATAAACATCCATTTTTTATTCAATGAATCAATATTACGTTCATTGAAATTTAGTTTATGGTTTTAAAGTTTTATTATCGTGTTCTCTTACCCATTTTTTCATGTTATTCTTACATGGATCATTTTTTTATACTCACGGAAAATATGAGCTTACCATTTTTATGATTCCTTTTCCTAGGTTATTATTAATGGTTTTATGTAGCGCATGTGTGTATAGATTACTAAATGGGAATATCATTATATGATATGTTCAAAATATTTCATAAAATTAGAAGATTATTCATCTTATATCCAATGAATTTAAACTATTATGGACCTCAATCATGTAATTTATTTTATACCTATCTAAAAATATGTAATATTTATGTATCAAATTTTTGGGGGTCTATTTTTTGTATATAAGTAATATAAAATTCTTTTTTTATCATCAAGATATGGAAGAAACCATTACTTCCCCAATTTGCCATATATGCCTCTATTGGCATGGGAACATGGAAAAGTTTGTATTTTGGGATGTGGTTCTATGATATTTTCAAACTATTGGAAGGTTACAAAGATTTGGGGGACCTGGATAATGAATATTATTTCTATAAGTTAGAGGAACCTGACTCTCCTAGAGTCCTTCTGGATGCTGATGAAGATAGTTTCTATTTGGATTGAACCTAATGTGGGGTTATAAAATATTGATATCCCCCAACCCTATGGGATTAGGAACATTAAAAAATATAAATCCTCCAGCCCTATTCCATGGGGTGCGGTTGAATAATTTTCATACTTCTCTCAAAGAGGGTGTGAAGAATATGAAAATCCCTATCATTGTGGACAAATAAACATTATTTAGAAAAGGAATTTATAGGGATAGTGATGATTAATATTCGAATGTAAGAGATAATAAAATAATTAATACAATTATTTCCTAAATATACTCATTCTATCATTCCTGTTAAGCGATATGTCCTTTTTTAAAATACTCTTTGTCAGTGTTGAGGGTAATACTGGCAGTAGTATTGATGAAATCCTTTCCTTTTTCAAATGATGTATAAGTGAATAATGATTGGAGTATCAAAATAAAAAATGTTTGTTTTATATTCTATTTTTAATGGGTATATTCACTATCAATATTTCAATTTTATTCATCTATGCGGTTGATAATTTATTCTGTGGATGTCGGAAAGGTACCACATATCCTTTCCTCACCAACACTCTTGGTAGAAGATGTGTCAAACTCTTAGGGATTAAGGGATTGAAATGGATGAAATCATCCTCATAAAGAGTTCAATAATTTCAATGTAGTGTAATTTCCTTGGATCTGGATGATATCTTATTAATGGAGGAAAATGTGGGATGATACTCTACATCAATCGACTATATTTTTTGACGGGTCAGTTGTCAATGTACAGTTTTCCAGGAAAAACACTATTGGATTATTTGGTGGGATGAATTACATATTGGTGATGATATCAAGGATAAAAAATGATAAAACCTATCCCATGACTATATGTTGAGGTTCTCCCAGGGAATCCATAGTTACTGAGGACATCATTGATGGAGAACGGGGCTTCTGGATTGTGATGATTTGTAAATGATTTTGGACCACTATCAGGATACACTTATGGGACTCAAATTCATTGAAAATTATAGGGATATCAGTATGATCTAGAGTATCACTATTTAGATACCTCATGAAATATCTCCATTAGATGACATATTTGGGAGAGGTAAGGTAGTAACAAATTCATTTGTAACATCCAATGGAATTGTTGTTACATGTTGAATATGATGAGAAGAGTGGATATAATCCCACATATGAAACTCATAAGTGTTAGAGTTTACATAGATATACTACAAATATACCTCTATTTGAAAGGGATAGTAAATGTATCTATGCTCTATAGATAAGCTCACAATCTGGTTGATTGTGTAAACATGTGCCACCTTCTCCTATATGACATGTGGTGGGGAAGATAGAATATGGTTTTTCATCCTTAGGAGGATTACATGAGATATATCAAAATTAAAAATGGTTCTATTGGGGTGGTACTCCTAGAAAATGATTTCCAAAATCGGCAATAGATGTGTTCAGTTGGAGACAACCTAGGTTGGGACCTCAGGGGCATGGTTTCTATAGAGTATGAGGTATTTGATTGCTATGTCAGCTAGTTGTTTACATCAAATGGAGTTTTTATTTGGGTATTACTATCTTTTTCAGTTATCTATGAATCAATTGGAACATTATATGATTCCATTTGTATGGAAGGGAATCACAAAATTACGTGTGAGGAAACATGAAACCTTACTAGTGTATCATCATATATAGTAGTTCATGGATGATCAATTGGTTGTATAGTTAAAGGTTAAAGGTGGCCTTTTTTTACATATGATACATTTGAAACTGTTAAAGGATTCACTTCTAGTTAAAAAAATGCATTAAAAATGAGGATATCGGTTCTAGAATTTTAGTGATTGTGTTTGTTTTCACAATCATTCATATTGTCTCACTATTAAGTATCTAATAGAAACACTCAATGGATTTTTCATCTATAAAGTGTTTTGAGCCTACTTTCTAAAGGATTGTGGTCATTGGGGTTTCATACTAATGGCACTAAATAATTCAAATTTTTTTATTGGATGCGATTTTTGGATCATCAAACCCTTTAATAGGGAATTATTTCATACTATAAGACACTCTTATAGATTTAAGATTTTTTTAAAAGTTTGGGGCTGAAGCCTCATTTATTTTTAATGAAAAGAAAAGTCATCTTTAACTGGGTGGAGGGAGACCCGTTACATAGGCCGAAGCCCCATTGGGAATTTATCCCATTACATGGCCTGTAGGCCCATTTTTCTGGCCCAAGACTCATTCTGTGAATATTACTGCTACAATACCCGTGATGCTACAGTACTGTATGGTACCCTGCTACTACAATAGTACCCTGCTGCTGCTATAGTTCCTGCCGGTGCTACAGTGCCATACGCTACAATATAGCTACAGTACATACGTCCAATGTGTTTTGAACCCCCATTTTTCATATAGAATTAAGGGGTGCATACTACTAAGCCAAACTCCAACTACATTAAAGATTTAAGATATCTTCACTAATCCTTCCCAATAAATGATATGGTATTGGTTCCCTAATTAAAATAAATTTAAAAAACCATGTATTAAGGAGAATAAATATGTGTATCATAGGTTATATATTATTTTCTAATCTATTTATTTTTATCTATATTATTACCATAATCAGGGACTCTAGAATTTATTTATGTCTATGGTGGTGGCTGGTATTTTGGAATTGGGTTGAACCATAAAGAGATGCCCTATGTATCCTATGGAAATAAGAATTGAACACATTGAGATCTTTTAAAATATTTGAATGATGTATGATTAGACTACATCATGAAATTTAATTTCTTACAGAAAATACATTAAAATAGGGATTCGGCCTTGGAGATATGTCAAACATATCCATTGAACATAAGAGTATATTTACATGTTTTTATAATGTTATGGGTTTACTCATAATAAATGATATGAAAAAGATTTTTTGAGTGGGGATTATTCATATATTGTTTCCTTAAGAAACATAATTTGTAATACGCCTCCTTAAAAGATGAAAAAAACTAATCATACATACATATAAAAAGAGTCCCATATTTGACCCATCCATATCATTTTATTATTAAAATAATCTCATATACCTAAAACCCCTTGATTTATGCTTAGTGTAAGAAACACGGGATAGATGATTATTAGTCACATTTCTTGAGAGTGGGTATTTCACTCTGATTTCACATTGATATTTGAGTTGGGATTACACACATTGTTTTCCCAGATATTTTATTACAACTATTGTGTAGAATATGGAATGAGGATATGATCATTAGAAGCAGTACAACACAACCTATTTATAAAAGAATTAGAGTCTTTTCCGTAAATATGTATCCTTATCCCCACTAATGGGTGAGTAAAATAACTTTTACTCAATGGAATGATTGATTGATAGTTTTATAAATATTGGGATATTTGAAGAACATACAACATAGTGAATTCCCATGTATAAAATCATTTTTTTCGTATTAATAGACGAGGAAGGATAACAAACTCACAAGATATTTTAGTCCTATAGGATAGAAATATTTATTTTTTGAGGGACATAAACCAAGGTGGATATACATTTAAAGTATTCATTTATTATACTAGAAATGATAATGGATTACATATTCATTCATTTATTCGATAACTAATTATGAGAAATGATGACCACGAATGAAAATTTTAATTTATGTATATGGAATAGATTTACTTTCAAGAGCATGGAAAAATAGGGTCACATGAGTTCATAACCATATTTAATTTGGAAAACTCCATGTATAAATTGGCTAACTGGAAAAATTCACATGGATGGTATTTCAAATGGTTTTAGGCTACCACTCATGATGTTCCTACATGTTAAGGTTGATGATATGTCCAAGGGTTTTCTTATAATCATGCTGACATTTCCAATCATGTTTCGTTGAAATGGCTATCATGTTTAGGTGACATTTTCTAATCATTGAGGAGTCATATTGTCATGTGATCTTAAGGGAGTCATATAATGGGGTCTCATGACCATTTCTATTAGTCTTTTCCTAACAAGGATGACATGTCTAGGGGCCTTCACATTATCTAGAAAACATTTCCAAGGGTATTTTACTAATAAGGATGGCATGTCCAATGAACATCATGTGATAAATGATGGATCATGAAATAATTTCATCCTAAGGGAGTCAAATCTCATCAGTTAAAGGGAAAATTTTCTTGAACATGATTCTAGTAGTGTTCACAACTATGTCTGGTAGTTGACCACTAATTCAAGATGTTTCATTTTAATGAATTTCCACATTTCAAGTCTTTTATTAAGGCTTTATCTCATGTTCATGATACTATTCCTATGTTATGATTGGGATCACCCATTTTACATTGTTCAAATCTATCCTATTACAGGGATTTTATCTCACCCCTTTTTTATGTACATCCTCAAGTTCTTATGGGTACTAAAGAGTTTTCAAGTGGAAATTAATAGATGGAGAAGAATGGATTAAATAAATATTTATGTTTTATGTTCTAAAAGTTAGGTATGGTCCAAGTTTTACAAATACCAAAAATTATTTATATCCTTATTCTATAATGTTATCATGCTTTTTATCATTAAAATGGTTTTAAAAGTAATTTATCCAAAGTAGGGTCACTATAGTTGTTATCATAGGCATGGGTTAGTTAATTTGGGAATTATGATTACTGGACCCTATAGAAAACCTCTAGTATGAGACTACATACAAATATGCTCAGATGAAAAGTTTCTAAACATACTTATCTCAAAAGATATTCATTTAGTGTATGTTATACAAATGAATGAGTAATTTATTCATGAATAATTTACTTATGTTTTGTTCAAACCTTTTCTATTTTATAAAATTGTGGGAACCAGGAGAAACAAGGACAACAACATGTCTGAAGGCCAATGAAATGATTTCCCGAACGAAATACACAATGCAATGGGGGGTGATGTTAAAAAAATTATGGTGATGTTTTCTCAAATATCACAGGTTACTAATAATAACATGAATAATGAGGAACATCATCCTACACTAAAGAGGGAGAAAATGTCTATCAACTATTTTATGTGTCTACGACCGCCAAAATATTTTGGATCTTCAGATCCACTTTTTACAGAATAGTGGGTAAACTCCATGGTGATGATATTTTTTTTCTTCACTATTCTAATGTAGAGAAGGTGACTCTATCCTCTTATCATCTAGATAGAGAGGCTGATCAATGGTGGGATTTGATTCAGAACACCAAGCCGAGAGATGAAATCGAAGATTTGTAATGGGAAGACATCAATACAATGTTTATTAATAATCATTTCCCATAAACACCTCAAAAGAAGATTAATAGATAATTCAAAGATCACAAGAAAAATAGAGGAGAATCTATCACACCCTATGAAGAGAATTTTACAAGGCTTGCAATATATTTATTAGTATTTTTTATCTATAATGATAGAAAAATTGATATATTTTTTAGTGGATTAGAACCCAAACATTGAAAGGATCATACAATTAGATACATTGGGAGTTATGAAGGAAGTTGTTTGGTGTTCCCTCCATGTGTATATGAAGTTTAGAGAATGGTCCCATTTATATGGTGATAATAAAGTAAAGATGGAGTTTCAAACCGAAGGATCTAATGATAATGGTGGGAAGAAAACTCAATGACCCACATTACAATAATGTAGGCTGATGCATCATGGGAATTTCATCAAAGGGATGGGGAAATTATTCATGTGTGGGAATTAATTCCACCATGCTCAAGATGGTGTAAAAGACACAGAAAGGATAGAATATGTAGTGGATGAAAGGAGAGAACAACCCCTGGGACAATGCTATAATTTTAGGGGCAAAATTGAACCATGTAATCTAGTGCACTAAAACTCATGTCCCCGAGGGTAATCAACATCAAGAGAAACCAATGACAAATGAACAAGGTAAGGCTTATGACATCACTACTATAGAAGTGGAGCAGGATATTGATGTCTAACAAGGTAAACTTTCAATACACTCAAGAATGGAAAATGTCATATTTGATTATTGTTCTACATATTACATTATATCATAGATGTTTTCTAGAAAAATAGAATTGAATACTTAAAACCATGAAGTAGAGATATTGGTAAAACCACCAAGTTGTGAAATCTTTGCAACCCTAGGGTTTGACTCTTCTCCTATTGGTGTTTTTGGGTTGATTCTTCCAAAAATTCCTTTAATAATTCCATTTCTGAAATTCAATTCTATAATAGGAATGGATTGGATATCATTATATATAGAACACATAAATTGTTAGGAAAAGGGAACATATTTTACTATTTAGAACAATCCAATTATCCACTACAAATTCAACGAAGATCCGTAATCTTAACTGAACAATCCTTCAACGGTGTGGGTGTTGATTCCCTGTGAAGAGGCATACCTCGCTAAACTAGTTGAGTCAAAAGAAAGTGCTAAACTAGTTCAAATTCCCATCATGAAGGAATACAGTGATTTATTTCCAATAGATTTACTCATACATCCCCCAGATTGTGAGGTAGATTTATCCCATGAACTCATACCCTGTTCTAATCTTATATCAAAGATTCCCTATAAGATGCCTCCTATGGAACTAGAGGAGATAAAGAAGCAATTGCATGAGAATTTGGAAAAAGGGTTCATACTCCCATTGTGCATCACCATGGGGTTCACCAGTGCTAATTGTGATGAATATGGATGGAACAATGCAACTATGTGTCTATTATTGGGAACTAAACAAGATCACGAAAAAGAAAAAGTATCCTATTCCCTAGATAGATGACTTGTTTGACTTGTCAAGAAGAGATCAATACTTCTCAAAGGTGGATCATCTTTCTAGATATAATCAGCTAAAGGAGTAGAAGGAATATATTCAGATGAATTCCTTCCATACAAGGTATGGGAACTATGTGTTTCTGGTGATGACCTTAAGGCATACTAATTCCACTACAATATTTTTGGATTTGATGAATATCTTATTTAGACATTACCTAGACAAATTTGTATATGTTTTTTTCGATGAAATTCTCATCTACTCCAAGTGAAAGGAGGAACATGAAGAACATATAAGGCTTGGGTTAGCATCGTTATGGAAAGAGAAGTTATACACCATGTTGATCAAGTGAGACTTTTGGATGAAGCATGTTCCATTCATGGGACATGTGATCATAAGTTAGGGAATTTACATGGACCCTTAAACCACAATGGTGATTGAGTAATGGCCCAAACCTTCTAGTTTCAATTAAATACTTAGTTTTTGTGCATTATCTAGGTACTAATGATATTTGTAAGAAATTTCATACAATTATCAAGGCTTTTAATTATGTTAACAAGGAAATGGGGTAAATTAGGTTGGGATTGAAGAATGTGAGGGAAGATTCAACGAGATAAAGAGAAAGATGATCACTGCTCCTGTACTCACATTACCAAAATGTGGATAATGTTTTTTAATACACAGTAATTCTTCAAAGAAAGGCATCAGTTCTGTACTCATAAAAAATGATAATGTTATAGCCCATTACTCAAATCAGTAAACGGTCTAAGAGAAAAACTACCCAACACATGATCTAGAGATAGTAGCAATTATTTTTTCTGTGAAAATATGGTGACACTACCTTTATGGTGAGAAGTTTGACATATACTCCAACCACATGAGCCTATAGTATATATTTACACAAAATGATCTCAACAAGAGCCAAAAGATATGGTTAGAGATAATCAAGTACTATGATTTTCCATTCACTATCATCCTAAAAATGTTAACAATGTAGCTGATGATTTAAGTAGAAAAGAACATGATACTCTATCCATGTTATTGACTGAGAAATGACCTATCTTCTTGTATATGTAAAGGATTGATTCATAAGTAATAAGGTAAAGGGATACATCTTACTTTGACCAAATTATTTCACAACCTTATATTCAATTGATGAATAAGGAGGCACAAATTAATGATATTGGGTTACAAAAGAAGGTGAATATAGTAAAGGAAGGGAAGCTACATGAGTTCCATATCTGCAATGATGGTGTGATTTGATTTGGAACATGGATTTGTGTGCCTTCATCACCCGAGATTAAGAAGTACCTATTGGACAATCCAAATATCTCAACATTATCTACCCATCCTGGTAGTAGCAGGTTGTACAGTGATCTCTGAGAACACTTCTAGTGGGACAACATGAAGAAGGAGACTAAATAGTATATCTCAAGGTGCTTAACATGTCATTAAGTTAAATACGAGATACAAAATTCCAAAGGGATGATGAAACCATTTCTTATAACCATGTGGGAATGGGAGAGTTTAACTATGGTCTTTGTGATGGGTCTCCTAAAGACGTCGAAGGGAAATAATTTGATATGGGTGGTGGTTAACTAACTCACCAAGACTATCCATTTTATCTCCATTCTGGAAGATCTCTCATTTGAACAATAGGAATTGTTATATGTGAAGGAAGTGGTGAGACTTCTTGGTGTTGCACTCTTAATTGACTCTGATGGTCATCCAAGGTTCACATCTAAATTTTGATGGAGTCTTCAACATTCTTTGAGTACTGAATTAAATTATACCATGACCTATCACCCCCAACTGATGGCCAATATGAAAGGATTATTCAGAAATTGTAAGACATGATAATAGGCAACTCATTAGAATTCAAAGGTTGATGGGATCATCATATACCATTGGTTGATTTCTCATATAAAAATAGCATTGACTTGAGTAATCAGATGGCTCCAGATGAAGCTCTATTTGGAAAGTGATTGAGAACTCCCACTTCATGGGATGAAGTTGGAGAAAGAAAGATACTTGGACTTCATCTTTTGCAAGAGAAAACATATAAGGTTCAAGTCATCCATAAAAATATCAAATCCTCCCAAAGTAGGGAAAAGTGCCATGCTGACAACAAATGAAGGGAATTTGAGTTTGACGTTGAATATAATGTATTCCTTCGAATATCACCATCAAAAAGAGTCATATAGTTTGGAATGAATGTGAAGCTAAGCCCAAGGAATGTTGGCCCCTTTGATATCCTTGACCACATAAGATATGTGGCCTATTGGCTTACACATCCACAGAATATGGATGAAGTTCATGATGTGTTTCACGTATTACTGTTGAGGCAGTACATAACAGATCCCTCACATGTACTGAACTCATTAGTGATACAGGTGGAATATGATATATCTTATGAGGAGCATCGAGTAATGATTCTAGACCCGAGAGATGAGGTTCTAGGAAACAAGACAACCCACCTTTTCAATTTGTCTTCGAGGAATAATATGATTGAAGAAGAATCTTGGGAACCATAAGAGGTGATGAAGGAGAAGTACCCTCACCTGTTTCTGTAAAATGAAATTTTGAGGGAGAAATTTCATAAGGGGGAAAGAATGTAATGTCCTAAAGTTTTATCAATGGAATTCCCTTCCTATAATTATAACTTATATTATAATCACAAATGGAAGCACAATGACACTTCATGATACTAAATTTTGTGTGACCATTAAATATATTTTTTCTACTTCTTTGTTTTCGGTTTTGAATATCTAACATACACGATTTCGGTCTGTAAGATGTTTGGAATCTGATAGGACAGATCTAATTTTTGTTAAATAGTAACAAAGCCTTATGAATAGTAACATACCCTTATGAATAGTAATATGACCCTTATGAATAGTAAATCCTCCTAAAGAATAGTGACCTCACCCATGAATGATTTAATAAAATATAGGTATCTTATAATTTACAATATAACTATAGTAAAAGTATTGGTATTTTTATAATGTATAATGGAAAATTAAAATTAATTAATTATTGTATCTTTTTAAAATATGTTCAATAATTATATATTTTATGTCTTATGATTTTAAGATAATTTTATAATACCTCATGTAATTTTTGAAAGAATTTTAAAATCAGTTTTAATTTTATAATCTTTATTTTTCAATTAAATTATTGTTTTATTTCAAAAATAAATTATTCATAATTAGAAAAATATTATCATTAAATGGATTACATTTTTTTATTCTACATATCAAAAAATGGTTACAGTGAATCTTTTGGATTTTTTAAAAATTCTTGTATTTTTTATGAAAAATGAAATACTATAATTTATCTAATAATATAAATACATTAATTATAGAGTCATGTATAATATTCTGCTGATGTAATCCTAATTGTTTCAAACTCACATGACCATATTACTATTATTGGTCATGGAATCATCACTTTTACTAGTCTTGTGTAGAAGTTATAAATTAATGAATATAATATTGAGAAAACCCCTCCCCCTCAACTATGGATACTACTCTTAACACCCTCATTTCCTCACACCACTCAAGCATCAAGCCCTGTCTAAAATCTTTCAAAAAAAAAATTCATATCCCCCCCCCAATTCTAAGAGATTTTAGTCTCATCCAAAGCCCAATCAAATTTTCCTTATGGAGGATTCAATAGGTTATTCCTCACTCTCTCTTTTCCAATATTTTGCCTTCAATTTCATGTTCTTTTCTTAATCTCTCCCCACCAATAATCATAAAAATGGTATGGTAACTCTAGTATCATAGACATAATTGAATTTTATTATACTAATGGGATAATATATCATCCAACCACCTTCACCTGTTCTTTTTTATTTTTGAATGGAATGCTTTGTTCGTGAGGTGTTGATTTATCATCTTCAAGAACGAAATGATTTCATTTTCCATTACCGCCTTCAGATGTAGTAATGAAACAAGTTTTATGGTTGAAACAGGTTGTTTTATATGTATTTTATCATATTAAATTTTATGGAACTAAATTCTGTACATATTAATAAATTATTAAACAAATCAAGTTCATTGTGGTAGAAAAAACCACCTGAATTAACCCAAACGATCCTCATTAAATTATTATATAATGATTCATCCACATGTTATATAGAATAATTCATCAAAAGATATTTTAAACTCTTTTAATATCATTAATAAAATTAAATATCATTTTTTAATGTTTATACATGTTCTACACGAACTTACAATCATGAATATAAGTGAAACATTCAAGAACACTATAAAAATGAACGTTCCCGAACAATAAATTTAAACTCCATAACTCACCCAGAAGACCAAAAAAGAACTCAATAAAACAATAATGAAACATATTAATGTATAAAAGGATATATAATTGTTTATAAATGAATAAAATGTAGTTATATAGGATATTAATGTGAAGAAAGAGTTCGAATTCAAAGATAGGGGACATTCTCAAACCCCACACTCATACTTTTGGTTTCCCTCTTTCAACCCATTTTCAGTATGTATATTAAATAATAATAATTTCTTCATCCTCATATTACCTATTATGATATATACATGTTTTCAAATTTAGTTTAAAACAAACTGAATGTTTTCCTGTAATAACTCTTATTACAAATATGCACCCTCTATTTTACTTCTCAGAGATTGTTTCTACTTCACTCATTGTTGATTATTTTATGTCAAGAATCTTATCAACTCTTTATTTTGCTATCCAAATTTTTATGAATGTCTTATTTATAATGTGAAACCCATTCCTTTCAAAAGGGTTTTTTATGTTAATGTTTTAAATATGTTCTATGTGACATGCATGTTAACGCAAATGTTATGAAGTGACGAGTGCACCTATAATTATATAGCGTAATTGAATGTTATGATGTGATAGGTGCGCTCAAAATTATATAGAGCTCTAATGCATTGATCAATGCGATGAAATTAATGAGTTATAAAAGAAATTATGCATGAACATGATGTTAGGAATGTTCACAACTATGTGTGGTATTTGACCATTAAAACATGATGTTTCATTTTTATTCATTTCTACAATTTATGTCTTTAATTAATGCATTACCTCAGGTTCATGGTCCTTTAACTATGTTACGATTATTCTCACAAATTTTTGTATTTTTCATATATTTCATCCTAATGGGATATTATCTCACTACTTTTTTATGTTTAACCTTAGGTGATTATGCTTATTAAGGAGTTTTTCAAGGGGAAATAAGAATCTGGAGAAGAATGAAATAATTTTTTTTTATTTTTTATATTTTAAAAGTTATATATGGTCCTAGTTTTCCCAAGACTACTATACCTTTGGATGCTCTTTATGTTATTTGTTTATGTTTTTATCATTAAAATTATTTTAAAAGTAATGTGAGAAAAGTAGGTTCGCTATAATCTCCTCATGATGTTTTGTTGGAGGAGGTAAGGGGTGTAAAATCATATAGGGGGTCCAATTTTCCAAGCGCAATACTAGATTAAGGTGTTTCATACACCATCATGATGAAGTGGTCATCTTTTCCATGACACTCTAAAACTCTTTGTGTTTATCACACTCACAAGAAGACGTGGGATTGAAATGATTTGTTGGAATATAAGGATTCACATGATCAATGTTACATGATTTATATATTAACACATGATTTGATTTGGATATGTTAGTAGAAAAATTATTGAAAACCATAGATGTTTTCTCATGTTCTCTTTATTTGATCATGAAATAAGTCAATAGAAAATCACCAAACAATCATTGAGGGATTCAGGAAAAAAAGTAAATTAATGGATATTCACAAGAAGGGAACAAATTCCACTTTAATAAAAATCAACCACAATGTTAGTATTTCAACATCTGATCATCACTGTTTGATCACCTGATCCATTATACTTTTCATGATGTCATCATGTGTTTTCTATGATATTCTTCAAGAAATTCCTCATTTGATTAATCATTCAAAGTATCAAAATATTTGAATAAACAAATGACAAATCAAGAATATACACAAAAACCATTTCAATGGAAAAAAATTAAATATTATGTAACTTTATGACACATAGTTGTTGAGTGATTTTCTCTTTATGATCATGTAATCTATAATACATCTTATAGTAGATTTGTGCAATGATATATGGATAATAGATTCACATGATAAATAATGATTCACATGTTTGATTCATTAGATAGTTCAAAATATCTTAATATATATATATATATATATAACATCACATGAAAAAAATTATTTATGCGAAGTCTACTCCTATGGTGGATTCCATTATTCAAAATACCTTATACATGAAATTTCAATATTTCATGTATGGGTTTGGGATTATTGATCTTGTTTCCTTTTTCTTGGTTGGTTTAGTGTAGATAGATGTAATGATATGTGGTGAACAATGTAATTTCAATATTAGTCATCTCATGATCATGTAAACATCCACTTAGGATGGGAGGTTCAAGATGATGGTTCTTTTTTGATCCGATACTATAGTAAAGAGGAAAATGGGCATGCATCATAGAATCAATCTTGTGTTATTAGGGTGTATGGTGAATCAATGACGGTTAAAGTTGGTTGATGAATCAATTATATGGTTATGAATGATTGGATCAAATAATGCCATTTTATTAACATTTTTTTAATTAGTGAATAGTTTTTCATGTCATATTTCCCCAGATTAGGATCAGGCCTATTAATAAAAGGATTAATAAGTTATCCAGTTTCATTGGCCTATTGATCGAGTAGTGTGGTTCTGCATGCGCAACACTAACAAAAAAGACCATTGCCCAAGATATTTCAAAACTTTTCATGCAACTCCCGTGAACCACCTACATATTCCATTTACACATAATAATCAATATTCTCAATATCCTTTTATATTATGCAATTTGGCTATGTTGCCTCTCATGTGTGGTATAGGAATATTGCACAAATTCCTCGGTTGAGCAATATGGATAGCTACCCATGACAAGAAATTGTTTTTTTACTACGGTATTCATATAATATATAAAATAATATTATTATTAAAAAGGGTAAAATTAAAATCAAATAACATTTTTAAAAATGATCCCATGCCTTCTTTCTCCAATTCCTCCTCTACACCATCTTATAATTTCTTACACGAAAAATATAAATTTTACTTGAAAGAACTTCACACTTCTAAAATTCATAGAAGAAAGGGGATGTAAAAACATGTATGGGTTTCAAAATGTATTCGCATCTATTAGTTTTTATACAAATTAATTATAATCAATAATTACTATTTTATTAGATAGTTATTATTTATTTTATTTATTAGGTGTCAGTAATTTCAATTATTCATTCATTTTTCATAATGGTGAATTATAATCTCATTATATGACACTATGTTTATAATACCTATATTATATAATGTAGTTAAACAATCATGTTTCAATTATTTATGCATCCTTCTATTCACTTGATGTAAAATGTTGGTATGATTTGATGGAATGGAATCCCTAATGAGCATATGGTCAGGAAATTTACCAATATCAATAAATTAAATTATAATGATAACTTTTTCATCCTTCAATAAACATATTCATGGAATATATTAATCGTTAATATCATATATATTCATTAAATAAATTTTTAGAATGAGTCATTTTTTGGTGATTAAAAATGAAATTCATTGTTAATGGAGGTTGTAATATGCATATAACACATGAAACATTTTTCTTTTTCAAATTGTTTGGAGGAATGTAGAAAATAGTCATTTAATAAAAAATTTAAATTATTATTATAAAAATGATACTTATATAGTCATGATATTATGGGTATAGTATATTTTTATATGTTATAATGAGAATGCATGGAATGGAAATGAAAACAAGAGTGATTGGATTTCTTACCTTATACGTTGGGGAAACTCCTTAATCCATCTTAGATTGGACTTTCGGTGAGACCATAACAATTATAATGTGGAAGAGATAATTGTGAATAGAATTTGGTTTCATCTAGTATAGAACTGAGGCATCATTTATTATGATAAGTGGGGATGTAAAGAGTTTTTTTATAAGTGATACAAATGGAATCTTTTTAATATTTCCTACTTTATTTTAATAGAATCTCACTTTCATGGGAATTTGGATTCATTAGTATAAAATAATGTAGTGGGGGTAGTTATTCATCAATAAACCTCTCATAATCACACATATGAGACAATTTGTGGAAAAGTTTTGACATTTTGGTCATAATTTAGCCTTTTAACATAATTTTGTTATACCATGAAAATACATTTTTAAAGCATGGAAAAAAAATTAACCCTAAAATCAAAATATGATTTATTGAATAATTAGAGAATAATGATTCCAAATATTAATACCATTTTAAAATATCCAATTTTAATTGGTCTAAAAAATTATTTAAATAAAAGTATTCTTAACGCAATAAAAATAATTTTTAGAAACATTTAATTTTTTATATAAAACAATATTTATTGAAAAATTATTTTTTGTATTGATTACAATGAAATATAGTGGTTTTCTATTTAAAAAAAATATATTTCTTGACTTTAAAATCATTCTAAACCCAAATGGAACCTCGTAAATACATAATTGAATGAAAATGAGAAAAAATAACTTGTTTTGAATAAAATATAACTCTGGTTCAAAAATTTAAAACATAGATTTAGAAATATACAATAATATTTTTAAAAGTTTTATTTTACTCCTAAAATAAATATTTATTAATTTTTTTTAATTTTTAATTCATGATTATTTCTTAATTATACCACAAAAGTTACAGAATTTTTAAAAATGAAAATTTTCAAAATTAGCATGAAAAATAACTTTTTTAAAAAAATATGATAAATTCACCATAAGATAATGTTCACCTGATTAATTATAAAAACGAATTTTACTTTACATAACTAAAATTATATAATTTATAAATTTAACTTTTAAATGAAACATATGTATTAAAAAGTAAAAATAATGTCGTTAAGAAAACGATTTTTATTTAGACTTTAATAATGAATGGTGTAATATTTATAAATAATTATTTATTTATTGAATTTTGTTAAATTATTATATCTAATAGTTACATAAATAATATCAATAAATTTTATTGATAAGACTTATTAAATTTATTCAATTTAACAAAGCATTAATGATTTATACAAAAAAATTAAAAACAATTTTATTTTCTATGTTAATTAGAAAAATTTATTTCTATTTTTTGTAATTATGTTATATATATATATATAGTATCCTATTTCACTTTTTATTGTTTAAAACTTTTTATATTTAGTTTGGTGTTGTGTGCATCATAATATATTTAAAATATAAACTTTATTCCAATGATAAATATATTCTAATTTAATAGGAAAGTATAGGGGTTCAGTTGCATAAACTAATAAAAAAATCTTAGGGTTTCTCTTAACATTCCCCTTATGGATAACATGATATATGGTTAGATCACACGAATCATTGAAAACATCCTTAGTATGATCCCATGAGGCACTATAATACATTGTCGAGGTGATTGTTTCTAAACTACGAAAACATAGAAATAGAAATGTCATTTAATAGCATAAATCATAAAAAAGAATGTTTTTAATATTACAAAATGAACACAACATTCCCAAGATTCAAACCCTATGGTTTCACCTATAATACATGAGTCATTTCAAATAACTACTCACCAATGGACTAAGCTCATACCACTAATACCTATAAGTTTATCATAGTCATGTGCAATAGAATCATCAAAATACCATTGTTAAATTACATATATTTCATCAATAATGAAGTTGAAAAAAATAAAAATATATTATTTTTGGAATAGAATTAATTAAAAACCATATTAATCATAGAATTTTTTTCATGAAATGTAAACCTATGTTCATAATCATGACACATTTACATACACATTCTCCCCACTTGAGGCACGATATAGTGGAGGGATACATTTTCTGGAACCCTGAAATTGATATTAGGGACACAAATTGAAGATGGAAATATTTTCTTGAACATGATTCTAGCAGTGTTCACAACTATGCCTGGTAGTTGACCACTAATTCAAGATGTTTCAATTTAATGAATCTCCACATTTCAAGTCTTTTATTAAGGCTTTATCTCATGTTCATGAAACTTTTCCTATGTTATGGTTGGGCTCACCCATTTTACATTGTTCACATCTATCCTATTACAGGGATTTTATCTCACCCATTTTTTATGTACATCCTCAAGTTCTTATGGGTAATAAAGAGTTTTAAAGAGGAAATTAAAATATGGAGAAGAATAGATTAAATAAATGTTTATGTTTTATGTTCTAAAAGTTAAGTGTGGTCCTAGTTTTACAAATACCACAAATCCTTTATATCCTCATTCTATAATGTTATCATGATTTTTATCATTAAAATGGTTTTAGAAGTAATTTATCCAAAGTAGGGTCACTATAGTTGTTATCATATGCATGGGATAGTTAATTTGGAAATTATGATTAGTGAACCCTAGAGAAAACCTCTAGTATGAGACTACATACAAATATGCTCCAAAGAAAAGTTTCTACACATAATTATCTCAAAAGATATTCATTTAGTGTATGTTATAGAAATGAATGAGTAATTTATTCATGAATAATTTACTTATGTTTTTTTAAAACCTTTTCTATTTTAGAAAATGGTGGGAACTAGGAGAAACAAGGACAACAAAATGTCTGAAGGCCAATGAAATGATTTCCCGAACGAAATACATAATGCAATGGGGGGTGGTGTTAAAAACATTATGATGATGTTTTCTCAAATAACTCAGGTTACTAATAATAACATGAATAATGAGGAACATCCTCCTACACTAAAGAGGGAGAAACAGTCTATCAACTGTTTTATGTGTCAACGACCGCCGAAATATTGTGGATCTTTAGATCCACTTGCTACGGAATAGTGGGTAAACTCCATGGAGATGACAGTTTTTTACTTCACTATTCTAATGTAGAGAAGGTGACTCTATCCTCTTATCACCTAGATAGAGAGGACGATCAATGGTGGGCTTTGATTCAGAACACCAAGCCAAGAGATGAAATCAAAGATTTGTAATGGGAAGACATCAATATCATGTTTATTAGTAATCATTTCCCATAAACACTTCAAAATAATATTATTAGAAAATTAATAGATCTCAAGAAAAAGAGAGGAGAATCTATCACAACCTATGAAGAGAATTTTACAAGGCTTGAAATATATTCATTAGGATTTGTTATCTATAATGATAGAAAAATTGATATATGTTTTAGTGGATTATAACCCAAACATTGAAAGGATCATACAATTCGATACATTGGGAGTTATGAAGAAGTTTTTTGGTGTTCCCTCCATGTGTATATGGAGTTTAGAGAATGGTGCCATTTCTATGGTGATAATAAAATAAAGATGGAGTTTCAAACCAAAGGATCTAATGATAATGTTGGGAAGAAAACTGAATGACCCACATGCCAATAATATAGGCTGATGCATCATGGGAATTGCATCAAAGGAATGGGTAAATGATTCATGTGTGGGAAAGAATTCCACCATGCTCAAGATGGTGTAAAAGACACAGAAAGGATAGAATATGTAGTGGATGGAAGGAGAGAACCAACCATGGGACAATGCTATAATTTTTGGGACAAAATTGAACCATCCAATCTAGTTCACTAAAACTCATGTCCCTGAGGGTAATCAACGTCAACAACAACCATTTCCAAATGAACAAGTTAAGGCTTATGACATCACTACTATAGAAGTGGAGCAGGATATTGAAGTCTAATAAGGTAATCTTTCAAGACACTCAAGAATGGAAAATGTCATATTTGATTACTGTTCTACATATTACATTATATCATAGATGTTTTCTAGAACTATAGAATTGAATACCTAAAACCTTGAAGTAGAGATATCGGTAAAAACTCCAAGTTGTGAAATCTTTGCAACCCTAGGGTTTGACTCTTCTCTTATTTGTGTTTGTGGGTTGATTCTTCCAAAAAAATCCTTTAATAATTCCATTGGTGAAATTCAATTCTATAATATGAATGGATTGGATGTTGTTATATATAGAACACATAAATTATTAGGAAAAGGAAACATATTTTAATATTTATAACAATCCAATTCTCCACTACAAATTCAACGAAGATCCTGAATCTTCATTGAACAATCCTTCAACGGTGTGGGTGTTGATTCCCTGTGAAGAGGCATACCTCTCTAAACTAGTTAAGTCAAAAGAAAGTGCTAAACTGGATCAAATTCCCATCACGAGGGAACACAGTGATTTATTTCCAATAGAGTTACTCAGACATCCCCCGGATTGTGAGGTAGATTTATCCCTTGAACTCATACCCTGTTCTAATCTTATATCAAAGTGTCCCTATAAGATGCCTCCTATAGAACTAGAGGAGATAAATAAGTAATTTCATGAGAATTTGGGCAAAGGTTTCATACTCCCATTGTGCATCACAATGGGGTTCACCAGTGCTAATTGTGATGAAGATGGATGGAACAATGCAACTATGTGTCTATTATTTGGAACTCAACAATATCACCAAAAAGAAAAAGTATCATCTTCCCTAGATAGATGACTTGTTTGACTTGTCAAGAGGAGATCAATACTTCTCAAAGGTGGATCATCGTTCGAGATATAATCAGCTAAAGGAGTAGAAGAAATATATTCATATGACTTCCTTCAATACAAGGTATGGGAACTATGTGTTTCTGGTGATTCCCTTAAGGCATAATAATTCCCAAACAATCTTTATGGATTTGATGAATAGATTATTTAGACATTACATAGACAAATTTGTATCTGTTTTTTTCGATGAAATTCTCATCAACTCCAAGTGAAAGGAGGAACATGAAGAACATCTAAGGCTTGGGTTAGCATCGTTATGGAAAGAGATGTTATACACAATGTTCATCAAGTGAGACTTTTGGATGAAGCATGTTCCATTCATGTGACATGTGATCATAAGTTAGGGAATTTACATGGACCCTTAAACCGCAATGGTGATTGACTAATGGCCCAAACCTTCTAGTTTCAATAAAATCCCTAGTTTTTGTGCATTATCTGGGTACTACCGATATTTTTTGAGAAATTTCATTCAATTATCAAGGCTGCTAATTATGTTAACAAAGAAATGGGGTAAATTATGTTTGTATTGAATAATGTGAGGGAAGATTCGAGGAGATAATGAGAAGCCTGATCACTGCACCTGTACTCACATTACCAAAATGTGGATAATGTTTTGTAATACACAGTAAAGCTTTAAAGAAAGTCTTCAGTTCTGTACTCATAAAAAATGATAATGTTATATCCCATTACACACAGCAGCAAAAGGTCCAGGAGAAAAACTGACCAACACATGATCTAGAGCTAGAAGACATTATTTTTTCTGTGAAAATATGTTGACACTACCTTTATGGAGAGAAGTTTGACATATAATCCAACCACATGAGCCTATAGTATATATTTAAACAAAATGATCTCAACCTGAGCCAAAAGAGATGGTTAGAGATAATCAAGGACTATGATTTTCTATTCACTATCATCCGAAAAATGTAAACAATGTAGCTGATGATTTAAGTAGAAATGATCATGATACTCTATCCATGTTATTTACTGAGAAAGGCCCTATCTTCTTGGATATGTAAAGGATTGATTCAGAAGTAATAAGGTAAGGGGATACATCCTACTTTGACCAAATTATTTCAAAACCTTATATTCAATTGATGAATAAGGAGGCACAAATGAATGATCTGGGGTTACAAAATAAGGTGAATATAGTAAAGGAGGGGAAGCTAAATGAGTTCCATATCTGCAATGATGGTGTGATTTGATTTGGAACATGGATTTGTGTGCCTTCATCACCCGATATTAAGAATTATCTATTGTACAATGCATATATCTCAACATTATCTACCCAACCTAGTAGTAACAGGATGTACAATGATCTCTAAGAACACTTCTAGTGGGAAAACATGAAGAAGGAGACAAAATAGTATATCTGAAGGTGCTTAACATGTCATTACGTTAAATACGAGAGACAAAAGTCCAAAGGGATGATGTAACAATTTCTTATAACCATGTCAGAATGAGAGAGTTTAACTATGGTCTTTGTGATGGGTCTCCTAAAGACATCAAAGGGAAATAATTTGATATGTGTGGTAGTTAACTAACTCACCAAGACTATCCATTTTATCTCCATTCTGGAAGATCTCTCATTTGAACAATACGAACTGTTATATGTGAAGGAAGTGGTGAGACTTCATGGTGTTTCACTCTTAATTGACTCTGATGGTCATCCAAGGTTCACATCTAAATTTTGGTGGAGTCTTCAACATTATTTGAGTACTGAATTAAATTTTACCATGACCTATCACCCCCAACTGATGGCCAATATGAAAGGATTATTCAGAAATTGTAAGACATGCTAATAGCCAACTCATTAGAATTCAATGGTTGATGGGATCATCATATACCATTGGTTGATTTCTCATATAAAAATAGCATTGACTTGAGTAATCATATGGCACCATATGAAGCTCTATTTGGAAAGCGATTGAGAACTCCAACTTCATGGGATGAAGTTGGAGAAATAAAGCTACTTGGACTTGATCACGTACAAGAGAAAACATAGAAGGTTCAAGTCATCCATAAACATATCAAATCCACCCAAAGTAGGGAAACATGCCATGCTGACAACAGATGAAGGGAATTTGAGTTTGATGTTGGAGATAATGTATTCCTTCGAATATCACCATACAAAGGAGTCATATAGTTTGGAATGAATGTGAAGCTAAGCCCAAGGCTCATTGGCCCCTTTGAGATCCTTGACCACATAATATTTGTGTCCTATTGGCTTACACATCCACAGAATATGGATGAAGTTCATGATGTGTTTCACATATTACTCCTGAGGCAGTACATAATAGATCCCTCACATGTACTGAACTCATAGATGATACAGGTGGAATATGATCTCTCTAATTAGGAGCATCGAGTAATGATTCTAGACCTGAGAGATGAGGTTCTATGAAACAAGACAACCCACCTTTTCAATTTTTCTTCAAGGAACAATATGATTGAAGAAGCATATTGGGAACCATAAGAGGCGATGAAGGATAAGTACCCTCACCTGTTTGTGTAAAATGAAATTTCGAGGGTTAAATTTCATAAGGGTGAAAGAATGTAATGTCCTAATGTTTTATCAATGGAATTCCCTTCCTATAATTATACCTTATAGTATAATCACATATGGAAGCACAATGACACTTCAAGATACTAAATATTGTGTGACCATTAAATATTATTTTTCTACCTCTTTGTTTTCGGTTTTGAATATCTAACATACACGGTTGCGGTCTGTAAGATGTTTGGAGTCTGATAGGATAGACATAATTTTTGTTAAATTGTAACAAACCCTTATGAATAGTAACATACCCTTATGAATAGTAATATGACCATTATGAATAGTAAATCCTCCCAAAGAATAGTGACCTTACCCATGAATGATTTAATAAAATATAGGTATCTTATAAGTGACAATATAACTATAGTAAAAGTATTGGTATTTTTATAATGTATAATGGAAAATTATAGTTAATTAATTATTGTATCTTTTTAAAATATGTGCAATAATTATAAATTTTATGTATTATGATTTTAAGATAATTTTATAATACCTCATGTAATTTTGGAAATAATTTTAAAATCACTTTTAGTTTTATAATCTGCATTTTTAAATTAAATTATGGTTTTATTTCAGAAATAAATTATTCATTATTAGAAAAATATTATCATTAAATGGATTAAATTTTTTTATTCTACATATCGAAAAATGGTTACGGTGAATGTTTTGGATTTTTCAAAAATTCTTGTATTTTTTTTATGAATAATGAAATACTATAATTTACCTAATAATATAAATACATTAATTATAGAGTCATGTATAATTTTCCGCTGATGTAATCCTAATAGTTTCGAACTCACATTAACATATTACTATTATTGGTCATGGAATCATCACTTTTAGTAGTCTTGTGTAGAAGTTATAAATTAATGAATATAATATTGAGAAAACCCCTCCCCCTCAACTATGGATACTACTCTTAACACCCTCATTTCCTCACACCACTCAAGCATCATGCCCTGTCTAAAATCTTCCCAAAAATATTTCATAGCCCCCTCCCCCAATTCTAAGAGATTTTAGTCTCATCCAAATCCCAATCGAATTTTCTTTATGGAGGATTCAATAGGTTATTCCTCACTCTCTCTTTTTCATTATTTTCCCTTCAATTTCATGTTCTTTTCTTAATCTCTCCCCACCAATAATCCTAAAAATGGTATGGTAACTCTAGTATCATAGATATAATTGAATTTTATTATACTAATGGGATAATATATCATCCAACCACCTTCACCTGTTCTTTTTTATTTTTGAATGGAATGCTTTGTTCGTGAGGTGTTGATTTATCATCTTCAAGAACGAAATGATTTCATTTTCCATTATCGCCTTCAGATGTAGTAATGAAACACGTTTTATGGTTGAAACAGGTTGTTTTATATGTATTATATCCTATTAAATTTTATGGAACTAACTTATGTACATATTAATAAATTATTGAACAAATCAAGTTCATTGTGGTAGAAAAAACCACCTGAATTAACCCAAACGATCCTCATTAAATTATTATATAATGATTCATCCACATGTTATATAGAATAATTCATCAAAAGATATTTTAAACTCTTTTAATATCATTAATAAAATTAAATATCATTTTTTAATGTTTATACATGTTCTACACGAACTTACAATCATGAATATAAGTGAAACATTCAAGAACACTATAAAAATGAACGTTCCCGAACAATAAATTTAAACTCCATAACTCACCCAGAAGACCAAAAAAGAACTCAATAAAACAATAATGAAACATATTAATGTATAAAAGGATATATAATTGTTTATAAATGAATAAAATGTAGTTATATAGGATATTAATGTGAAGAAAGAGTTCGAATTCAAAGATAGGGGACATTCTCAAACCCCACACTCATACTTTTGGTTTCCCTCTTTCAACCCATTTTCAGTATGTATATTAAATAATAATAATTTCTTCATCCTCATATTACCTATTATGATATATACATGTTTTCAAATTTAGTTTAAAACAAACTGAATGTTTTCCTGTAATAACTCTTATTACAAATATGCACCCTCTATTTTACTTCTCAGAGATTGTTTCTACTTCACTCATTGTTGATTATTTTATGTCAAGAATCTTATCAACTCTTTATTTTGCTATCCAAATTTTTATGAATGTCTTATTTATAATGTGAAACCCATTCCTTTCAAAAGGGTTTTTTATGTTAATGTTTTAAATATGTTCTATGTGACATGCATGTTAACGCAAATGTTATGAAGTGACGAGTGCACCTATAATTATATAGCGTAATTGAATGTTATGATGTGATAGGTGCGCTCAAAATTATATAGAGCTCTAATGCATTGATCAATGCGATGAAATTAATGAGTTATAAAAGAAATTATGCATGAACATGATGTTAGGAATGTTCACAACTATGTGTGGTATTTGACCATTAAAACATGATGTTTCATTTTTATTCATTTCTACAATTTATGTCTTTAATTAATGCATTACCTCAGGTTCATGGTCCTTTAACTATGTTACGATTATTCTCACAAATTTTTGTATTTTTCATATATTTCATCCTAATGGGATATTATCTCACTACTTTTTTATGTTTAACCTTAGGTGATTATGCTTATTAAGGAGTTTTTCAAGGGGAAATAAGAATCTGGAGAAGAATGAATTAATTTTTTTTTATTTTTTTTATTTTAAAAGTTATATATGGTCCTAGTTTTCCCAAGACTACTATACCTTTGGATGCTCTTTATGTTATTTGTTTATGTTTTTATCATTAAAATTATTTTAAAAGTAATGTGAGAAAAGTAGGTTCGCTATAATCTCCTCATGATGTTTTGTTGGAGGAGGTAAGGGGTGTAAAATCATATAGGGGGTCCAATTTTCCAAGCGCAATACTAGATTAAGGTGTTTCATACACCATCATGATGAAGTGGTCATCTTTTCCATGACACTCTAAAACTCTTTGTGTTTATCACACTCACAAGAAGACGTGGGATTGAAATGATTTGTTGGAATATAAGGATTTCGTGATCAATGTTACATGATGTATATATTAACACATTATTTGATTTGGATATGTTAGTAGGAAAATTATTGAAAACCATAGATGTTTTCGCATGATCTCATTATATGATCATGCAACAAGTAAATAGAAAATCACCAAACAAACATCGAGGGATACATGAAAAAAATTAAATTAATGGATATTCACAAGAAGGGAACAAATTCCACTTTATTGAAAATCAACCACGATGTCAGTATTTCAACATCTGATCATCATTGTTTGATCACCTGATCCATTATACTTATCATCATTTCATCATGTGTTTTCTATGATATTCTTGAAGAAATTTCTCATTTGATAAATCCATCAAAGTACCAAAATATTTGAATAAAGAAATGACCAATCAAGAATATACACAAAAACCAATTCAATGGAAAAAAATTAATGATTATGTAAGTTTATGACACATAGTTGTTTAGTGATTGTCTCGTTATGATCATGTAATCTATAATACATCTTATTGTAGATTTGTGCAATGATATATGGGTAATAGATTCACATGATCCATAATGACTCACATGTTGGACTCATTAGATAGTTCAAAATATCATAATTTATATATAACATCACATGACCAAAATTATTTATGCGAAGTCTACTCCTATGGTGGATTACATTCTTCAAAATACCATATACATGAAATTTGAATATTTCATGTATGGGTTTGGGATGATTGATCTTGTTTCCTTTTTCTTGGTTGGTTTGGTTTAGATAGATGGAATGGTATGTGTTGAACAATGTAATTTCAATATTAGTCATCTCATGATCATGTAAACATCCACTTAGGATGGGAGGTTCAAGATGATGGTTCTTTTTTGATCCGATACTATAGTTAAGTGGAAAATGGGCATGCCTCACAAAATCGAACTTGTGTTATTAGGGTGTATGGTGAATCAATGACGGTTAAAGTTGGTTGATGAATCAATTAGATGGTCATGACTTATTGGATCAAATAATTCCTATTTTATTCACTTTATTTTAATTAGTGAATAGTGTTGCATGTCATATTTCCCCATATTAGGATCAAGCCTATTAATAGGAGGATTAATAAGTTATCCAGTTTCATTGGCCTATCGATCGAGTGGTGTGGTTCTGCACGTGCAACACTAACAACAAAGACCATTGCCCAAGATATTTCACAACTTTTCATGGAATGCCCATGAACCATGTACGTATTCCATTTACACCTATTAAGCACTATTCTCAATCTCCTTTTATATTATGAAATTTAGCTATGTTGGCTCTCATGTGTGGTATAAGAAAATTCCACAAATTCCTCGGTTGAGCAATATGGATAACTACCCATGACAAGAAATTTTTTTTACTACGTTATACAAATAATATATAAAATAATAATATTATTAAAAAGGGTAAAATTAAAATCAAATAGAATTTTTAAAAATGATCCCATGCCTTCTTTCTCCAATTCCTCCTCTACACCATCTTATCATTTCTTACATGAAACATATATATTTTACTTGAACGAACTTCACACTTCTAAAATTCATAGAAGAAAAGGGAAATACAAACATTTATGGGTTTCAAAATATATTCTCATCTATTAGTTTTTATACACATTAATTATAACCAATAATTACAATTTTATTAGATAGTTATTATTGATTTTATTTATTAGGTGTCAGTAATTTCAATTATTCATTCATTTTTCATAATGTTGAATTATAATCTCATTATATGACACTATTTTTATAATACCTATATTATATAATGTAGTTAAACAATCATGTTTCAATTATATTGGCATCCTTCTATTCATTTGATGTAAAATATTGGTATGATTTGATGGAATGGAATCCCTAATGAGAATATGTTCCGGAAATTTACCAATATCACTAAATTAAATTATAATGATTACTTTTTCATCCATCAATAAACATATTCAGGGAATATATTAATCGTTAATATCATATATATTCATTAAATACATTTTTAGAACGACTCATTTTTTTTGTGATTAAAAATGAAATTCATTGTTAATGGAGGTTGTAATATGCATATAACACATGAAACATTTTTCTTTTTCAAATTGTTTGGAGGAATGTAGAAAATAGTCATTTAATAAAAATTTTAAATTATTATTATAAAAATGATACTTATATAGTCATGATATTATGGGTATAATATATTTTTATGTGTTATAATGAGAATGTATGGAATGGAAATGAAAACAAGAGTGATTGGAGTTCTAACCTTATACGTTCGGGGAACTCCTTAATCCATCTAAGATTGGACTTTCGGTGAGACCATAACCATTATAATGTGGAAGAGATAATTGTGAATAGAATTTGGTTGCATCTAGTATAGAACCGAGGCATCATTTATTAGGATAATTGGGGATGTGAAGAGCTCTTTTTATAAGTGATACAGATGGAATCTTTTTAATATTTCCAACTTTATTTTAAAGGAATCTCACTTTCATGGGAATTTAGAATCATTAGTATAAAATAATGTGGTGGGGGTAGATATTCATCAATAAACCTCTCATAAACACACATATGAGAAAATTTGTGGCAAATTTTTGACATTTTGGTCATAATTTAGCCTTTTAACATAATTTTTTTATACCATGAAAATAAATTATTAAAGTATGGAAAAAAAATTTAACCCTAAAATCAAAATATGATTTATTGAATAATTAGAGAATAATGATTCCAAATATTAATACCATTTTAAAATATCCAATTTTAATTGGTGTAAAAAATTATTTATATAAAAGTATTCTTAACGCAATAAAAATATTTTTTAGAAACATTAAATTTTTTATATAAAACAATATTTATTGAAAAATTATTTTTTTTATTGATTACAATGAAATATAGTGGTATTATATTTAAAAAAAAATATTTCTTGACTTTAAAATCAATCCAAACCCAAATGGAACCTCGTAAATACTTAATTGAATGAAAATGAGAAAAAATAACTTGTTTTGAATAAAATATAACTCTGGTTCAAAAATTTAAAACATAGATTTATAAATATAGAATAATATTTTAAAAATATTTATTTTACTCCTAAAATAAATATTTACTCAAAATTTTTTAATTTTTAATTTATGATTATTTCTTAATAATACCACAAAAGTTACAGTATTTTTAAAAATGAAAATTTTCAAAATTAGCATGAAAAATAACTTTTTTAAAAAAATATGATAAATTCACCATAAAATAATGTTCACATAATTAATTAAAAAAAAGAATTTTACTTTACATAACAAAAATTATCTAATTTAGCAATTCAACTTTTAAATAAAACATATGTATTAAAAAGTAAAAATAATGTCGTTAAGAAAACAATTTTTATTTAGACTTTAATAATGAATTTTGTAATATTTATAAATAATTATTTATATATTGAATTTTATTAAATTATTATATCTAATAGTTTCATAAATTTTATCAATAAATTTTATTGATAACACTTATTAAATTTATTCAATTTAACAAAGCATTAAGGATTTATATAAAAAAACTAGAAACAATTTTATTTTCTATGTTAATTAGAAAAATTTATTTCTATTTTTTTGTAATTTTGTTATATATATATATATATTTTATCCTATTTCAATTTTTATTGTTTAAAACTTTTTATATTTATTTTGGTGTTGTGTGCATCATAATATATTTAAAATATAAACTTTATTCCAATGAGAAATATATTCTAATTTAATAGGATGTTAGAGGCGTTCAGTTGCATAAACCAATAAAAAATCTTAGGGGTTCTCTTAACATTCCCTTATGGATAACATGATATATGGTTAGATCATACGAATCATTGAGAACATCCTTTGTATGATCCCATGAGGCACTATAATACATTGTCGAGCTGATTGTTTCTAAAATATGAAAACATAGAAATAGAAATGTCTTTTAATAGTATAAATCATAAAAAAAGAATGTTTTTAATATTACAAAATGAACACAACATTCCCAAGATACAAACCCTATGGTTGCACCTATAAGACATGAGTCATTTCAAACAACTACACACCAATGGACTAAGCTCATACCACTAATACCTATAAGTTTAATATAGTCATGTGCAATAGAATCATCAAAATACCATTGTTAAATTACATACATTTCATCAATAATGAAGTTGAAAAAAATAAAAATATATTATTTTTGGAATACAATTAATTTAAAACCATAATAATCATAGAATTTTTTTCATGAAATGTAAACCTATGTGCATAATCATGACACATTTACATACACATTCTCCCCACTTGAGGCATGATATGGTGGAGGGATACATTTTCTGGAACCCTGAAATTGATATTAGGGACACAAATTGAATATAATAGGTCGCATATGCTAGGAATTATAGGATGTGATGATTTTTATTGATGGATTCAGAAGAGTTTTTATGGATGTTTGGTTGCTTTATTTTTTAAATTATTTTTATATGGTTAACACTAAACAACATAAATTGGATTTTATAGATGATAAAATTTTTATTTGAAATATCTGAACCACTTTGTTAAATAAGTTGAACCCATAAATTGTATTGAGTGACATTTTACTGATTTTTTTAGAAATTATTTGGGATGATTCTGGGACCAAGAACTGAGATGACATGCGATTCTGAGGCCTCGGGTTCTCTGAAAAATTCATTGAAAAATTTTATTTTTAATAGAACACACACACTACATTCCTTAAAAGTGGAATATCTTTTAAATGGGAATCCGAATAAAAAAAATAAGGTATCATTGAGTTCAGAATGGAGCCTTCTCCATAGGTGCAACAAAACATTGGTCGACGAGGGTCATGTGATGAAAACATCAACACGGACGTAACTGTAAATAAAATAAATATATAAAATTATTTTATTTTAAAATCCTAATATCTCAAGAATGGTGAATCATATTTTAAATAAGAGATCACCATTGAGTTAGTAATGTGGTGTTTTAATTAGGCAAGGCCTAACATCGACTGATGTAGTTTCGACTGTGAAAACTGAATTTTAGACGTTTAGAAGAATAATATAATATAATTTTTATTTTATTTAATGTTACATGACGATGAATAAAAGTTTCATAAATATTAATCCTTTGTTATAGAATTTAGGGTTATATTCATAACTCTTGAATTCCTTTGATGTGTGGAGAGAGAAACATCTCTAACAAACAACGACAGATCGGAGATCAGATCGTGGATCGTCACGCCAATAGAGTTGGAGGATATCATCAATGACAGTGAAAAAATTTCTCATCATAAATGACCAATTCAACTCTAGGAATAGAGATTGTTTTGTTCATGATTCCTCATTTTTGAATTTAATGACGAAAGTAGGAAAACCCACAAACAAGATGATCTGTGGTTCGATCATTCTTGTAGGAACGGATTGATTTTGGGGCTTAATGGGATATGAATATTTGTGAATATATCATCTTCATTATTAATTATAATTGGAATGAATCAAGGTATACTTGAAAAAAGGCCAAGATTCATTCCTATAGGAATTATTGTGATTATTCTCTCCCCTGTTCAGGGCGTTTATCACTGTTGGACCCTCATGGTTGTGTATCGAATTGTTGGGAGGCTCAGATCAAAATTAGACCCAGATATTGGTGGTATGTTGAATCTAAGGACATATTAGTGTAGCTTAAAACATTAAGATCACATAAGTTGAATAATTTAAAAAATTGATCTATTCAAGGAGATGCAGTGGCCCGGGGAAGGAGCGATCGGATCTGGCAACAACAAGTGGCGATAGACCTGTGGGGGAGGCACACACGTCAGTAGAGCCACATAGATATGGAAAAACAACCACATGAGATACCATGGATGTTGGATATGGGAAATTAAAACAGGATATGTGTGGAGGTCACATGACAGTGTGGTCACCATATAGGGGAGTGTATTCATGGGGTACAGAAGTTGTGTGCGGGCCAACCCGAGTAGGTGGATATAGTGAAGTGGGTCGAGTCGACCTGACATACCTTGTCTAATTTAGAGGACCATACTAGGACACAGTCCACTATGGGGGTGGTAAGACTGAGAGTTCGACCTCAGGGGTTATCAGACAGGGCGGTCGACCGCCATAGATGGTGGACAGACTACCTAGTCAGTCAATGATCTAGTGGACCTGCTTCTGAATTTTTAAACATCCCTAACAATCAAAATGTGTTTCCATTTTATGAGCGGTTATATTCATTGTAATCCATGTTATGTGAAGGTCCTTTTGAGATATCCTAGGTTTGTTTTTGTAAATGTGTACAAATATACTGATGGATTGAAGATTAGGTTCTCCCTAAATGAGAGTTCTTTAAGAGGAATATTGTGAATGGATTTGACACAGAGACTGGGTTTCTCATAGAGACAGTGTAATTCCCAAAGAAAGTGTGTCTAATAGAGAATAGGTGTCTCATGGATATAATGTGAATCCTGATTATTGTGTGTCTTATAGAGACTATGCTTCTCATCGAGGGTTTGTGACTCCCAAAAAACATGTGTCTTATTGAGGCATTGTGTCTCATAGAAAATATCTGTCTCATTGGAGAGAGTGTATCTAGATATTCATGATATATATATTAGGAACATTACTTTAAGGATCTGACTATAATATTTCTTCATGTTATTTTCAATATGGTATTTATTTCCTTGTACTTCCTTGGTGGTGTTTCATGTGTGGTATTTCCTATGTGGTATTTTGTTTGTGGTCTCCCTTTGTGGTTTTGAGGAGCCTTACTGGGTATTGTTTTACTCACCCCTACATGGGACTTGCCAAACATGTCATGTATTTTACAGATTATTGAACTATTGAAAGAGTCCAGGGTGGAATAGGACAATAAATATATTTGTGTGTCCAGGTAGGCCAAGGTGTTTTTAAGACTTTGAGTAGTACTCCCAATACCTTTGTGTACTGGATGGACTTTTTGGATTACAGACTTTTATTTGGGCGGGACTCTATTCTAGCTAACATTACTTTACTACACGTTACATTCTTGTTTTACTCTATTGGATATGATATAGCGTATTCATTCATTTGTTTACATAATTTTTTTACATTTATGATGTTGATGCATGGAGACCTGTTCATGTGTACAATTACTTAGGAAAAGGCCAATTCTTTGTGTGATATTCCTTCTTAGTGGTAGTCACCAGCCTCTAGACTATTGGATTTTAGCTTGGGGTAGTCCTAGAATGGGACCATATGGGGTATATATTGACAGAGAGGTATTATAGGGAAGGTCGGTTCTACATTAGGATGAAGAGTGTATGTGTTGTATTGGGGGAAACCGTGTTAAGTGTTCCGAGTTCAGCTTTCTAGACTAGGAATCTAGTGTTGGTATTGTAACTAATGTATCCATACACTAGTCATCGGAATTATAATTTTTTATTCGATGCATGAAAACATTTTTTATAGTTAAAATAATGGTACATACATAATATAGGAATGGGATCTATTTTTCATGTCCTTCTTGATTCATCTCTCCAGATATACTCTATTGACCATAGTACTTCTTGTTTAATTATAGTATGCCTCCTCGCAAATAGGAAGACCTGATTCAATTGAATGATCATGAGGATGAACCACCTAGTGACAAGGGATCCGTACATGAGAATGTACCGTAGATATCACCTTTGGGTGGTTTTCTGGCGATACCACCACTTGTTGAGGAGCAATTACTACTATAATTACTAACTGAGGATGAAAACAGAATGAGTGAATTTCATGATTTATAGAGGTAGTGACCACCTAGGTTTTGGGATGAGCTAGACCCATTGGAATCTAAGGATTGTATGGAGATATTTAGACTTGCCTTTTTTCCTTGTGAGGTTGCCTTACGACCAAAATGTCTTCCTTTCCAAGAGTCTTTTCTAGATATCAGCATGGAAATGGTGGAGCTTAGTGACCCAGAAACATGATAATACAACTCTCCATTGTGAATAATTTGAGAGTCTCTTCCGAGTGGAGTTAATTTGTTCTACATTACGATCAGTGCGCTTGCAAAATTCTATGCATCTACGGTAGGGAAGTAAGATGGTGGCAGAGTACTCGATGAGGTTTTCTGATCTTTCACATTACTTAACAGATATGGTATGAGACTAGTAATTTATGGATTTGACCTTCAATTTGGTTCTACACCTAAAGATAAGAGCATCTATGGAATCCCTTT
This sequence comes from Viscum album, assembly GCA_963277665.1. NCBI lineage: Eukaryota > Viridiplantae > Streptophyta > Magnoliopsida > Santalales > Viscaceae > Viscum > Viscum album. The sequence continues at coordinate 874,550,000 of OY728160.1, read as the reverse complement.
TTATTCCTATATATGTTGGGGTACTTGAGAGAGCTTTGTTGGTGGAGAGATTTCTTGTAGAGCAGACACCTGTAATGGGAGATACCAATAAACACCAGGTAGCTAAGACCTCAGAATCATGTATCTGATTATAGTCACAAGGACACAAGTAGGTTAGGATACATGTGTGACGATCCAAGGGAACATGATCAGTCTTTCAAGGATCCCAGGGTAGTTAGAATAAGCCAAGGGAGTAGCTGTGTTACATATGTGATGGTTGGGGAAATTTAGATTGAGATTTGCTGACCCATCATACATGTAATCAATAAATGTTCGAGGGACCATAGAGGCATAGTATGAGAGTGTAGAAGGTTATATCATAGTGCGGAAGATTTGGTAGAGGAGTAGGCATTATAGCAGAAGGTGGGTTGAAGATCGATGTACGATAACCTCCCCCACCACGTGGACTATGAAAAACATAGGGAGCCATTGGACAAGGATGATGCCAGCTTTGAAAGATGAAGTATTATGAAACTAGGGCTCTATAGATGATTATAGGTAAGATATGTGTCTTTTACACTTTATCTATAGTTTTGATAGACACATGTTCCATTTATTCTATTCATTATATGAATGTTGTTTGAGATTCGAGGATTCTGGTTGAACGGTTTACTCAAACCTTATTCTTAGAGACTATAATAGATGAATATTCAATGATCAAAAAAGTCATTGAATGTGTGACCTTACTCTTGGAGGAGATATTTACTATTGATATCTCATAGTACTGGCATCATGGCATTACAACATCATTTTAAGTATGGACTAGTTATCCACAGTCCATGTTTATATTTACTATTTTGGTAATAGATTGTATTGTGTACATAATGAGGTAATCAGGTTCTATTTTTTGGTGAAAAGGGAAAACATGCATAGTAGGATAGAATCACACATCATAGGGTGAAGCTGATCGCTCATTAGTTAACTATAATGACCCTCGACATAGTGGATTATAGGAGTCCTCAGTTTCCTCTAGGGGTGCATGGGTATGAGGACATCATTACTAAAGATTTTCTAGTATTACCTAATGATAGGGAGGTATACATATACATTGATATATACTCATAGAAGACACTGATATCTACACCTTCATATTAGATTTCTCATGTTGAGCTTCATGAGTTGAGAATAGAATTATAGGACTTGAAAAGGAGGGGCTCCATGAGACCCAATGATTCACCCTGGGAAACCACATTTTTATTCACCAAGAAGGTTTACCAGAGCTTGAAGTTATGTGTGGACTTCACGTTCCTAAAACAGGTGACCGTGTAGTATATGTATCCACAACCATGAAGTAATAACATCTTCAATCAGTTTATAGGGGTGTATTGGTTCAAGTAGATTTACCTTAGATCTGTATATCACCAGCTACATGTCTGAGATGAAGAAATACTTAAAGAAGATGTTTAGATGATGATAAGACCACTCTAAGTACTTGGTGGTGCTATTGGGTGTGATGATTGCCCCAAAAAGTTCATGAGACTCATGAATAGTATCTTCCATCCTTACCAAGATCAGTTCATGGTGGTATTCATTGATGGAATCCTAGTGTACTTGAGTTCGAGCAGGAGCTCGCGAGACACTTGAGGTTGGTCTTCAACACACTTTGAGAGAAACATCATTTTAGGAAGCTCTCAAAGTGTCATTTCAAGATGCAAGATGTCTATATTCTTGGACGCATCATTTAAGAGGCTGAAGTTTTAGTGGATCCAATGAATATTGAGGTGGTACTTTCTTGTGATCCAACCATGAGTGTTACTCAACTGAGGAGTATCCTAGGTTTGTATGGGTACTATTAGAGGTTTGGGCCCAAATTTTAAATAGTAATAGTATACTTAATATCTTTGAAATGAAAGGGGGATCCTTTCATGTGGATTACGATCTACCAAGAGGGATTTCAACAGTCAATACAGAGATTAACATGTGCTCCCATCTTGAGATTTATAGAGGAGGGTTCAAATTTTGTAGTGTTCTCTGATACATTAGTAATTGGTCATGGATGTGTCCTGCTCAAGGGTAAAGGGGTGATTTCCTATGTCACGACCCGTCCTCAGGGCCCGTTCCGTGACTACCCCAAGCCCGCCTTCCATAGGCCAGGGGCTGGTGACGAGCACCAAAGGAGAATCCCTGATAAAAAGGGAAGGAATTTCCATTAAACCTATAACACACACAGTCTGAACACACGAATTATAATCAAAAAGTACTAATATAGAAATGAAATGTGTGCTGAATGTATGTGGGCCAGTATACAAACCCAACTGAATAACAAGTACATGTACATGTAAAAAGGGAAAACAACTTCTGGATCGTCCATCGGGGAATCCTACAAGAAGGGTAGGTACAGGTCATGAACAACTCTTCCCTGAGGTACATCTCATCTAGACCATCTCCGAGAAGCCTCTTATCTGTCACCCCCATCCTCGATCACTGCTGACCGTCGTCTGTACAGAACACAACAATGTGCAGGTGAAGCCCGTGCATGGGTGAGTATAACAATACTCAGTAAGGGACCCCTAGACCCTCGAAGGTCTCCCAGAATCCACTAAGGATAAACCAAGTAGTAAGATACAATCACAAAGTATCAAACATTACTACTTAGTTATATTCCCATACATATACCTATGTTTCCAATCACAGTACAACTCTAACACTAGACCTCAAGCACAACCCATTCCACAAAGGAAGTAAAGTCGATCATCTCGATGATAACAACTAAAAGTCAAGAATCAGCTCACAAAGATATACAAATCATGTTGAGGGGTAGAGATGATTAGTTATAGCCACTGAATCATATTCTCTGTCGAACCCACATAGGATCCTGGAACAGTATCAGGGCTGTCGATCCCACGGAGGATCCTAGTACAAAAGTCATCACTATCAAACCCACAGAGGATATCAGTCCAGTACCATCACTATCAATCCCATGGAGGATCTTGTTATAGTATCGTCGCTGTCGAACCCACGAAGGATCTGGGTATAGTATCGTCACTGTCGAACCCATGGAGCATCCCGGTATAGTAGTAGGTCCATGTAGGATCCTATCATCTAGTCGTAGCCAGCCATAGGGTTTCCCCACACAACATTCTAGATTGTGGGGGGTTCTAATCCTTGAGCCATGTGTCAATACATCAACTACCACAAATTATCTATTTGATGTTTCTCGTAGTTTTGTTTCACCATAAGGAACCCAACGTGATAGACGGCGCATCAATCGGACGCCCGGTCCGTGAGTTATTGGCATTTCAATTCTAGGGGCCTGTTGGTTTTTAGGTTCAACCCAACATGGCTGTACCCCAAATGCATCGAAAGCTCAAGTGGGGAATTCCAAAAGAACCGTCTATCTCTAAGATTACTTTCGTCGCATATAGTTGGTCGATCGGACACCCGTAGCCCTTGATATGTGCAAAAAGGTGTTAATTGGAAAATCGGGTCCGGACTGGGGTCTGACCCGGCTCGTGGGTCCGACCCGGTCTTAAGGGGGTAGCCCAACCTAGCCCGAGGCAGCCTGGAAGAGGACTTCCTGGAAGAGGGCAACCCGGCCTAAGGCGGCCTGGCGGCCTACCCTAGGTGCTCCCATGGTAGAGGCGCACGCCCCCTCGCACCCAAAAGGTTGAACCATTCGGGTGGAACCGAAACTGGTGTCAGGTAGTGCCAGTCTAGCATACACGGGACACGATGGGGTCCCGCTCCACGCAGCTGTCCTGAGCGGCCAGCCGCTTCATGCCACCGGCATGGCGCGTCAGTTCCATGCCCCTCCACCATGGACCGCCTTGGCCATGGCTTCCCCACTCCGTCGGTGGGGTGTGACATCCCCGCATGCCTCCACCATGGCCTGTCATGGCCATGGATCTCCATCTACACGACATGACAGTGTCGTGCACCCTTGGTGACCCAACGACATTGTGCCCCCAGTTTCTTCATGGCTGGCCAGTCATAGGCCGCCGTTACTTCACCGCGGTGCATTCCTCTGCCGGTGCCATTGCGCCTCCGCCGTCATCAATAAACGAGATCAACGAAGAGGGAGGATCGATCCTTGTTCATGTGGTCCGAGACCTCCTCGTTAGGGTGATATAAACTGGTGATTCGTATTCCAAAACATGAACAACAAAGAATGGGTACAGAATCAATTCAAATCTCCATACCTCGTTGGTCGTTGATCGTTGAAGAAGATGTGGGAAAAGGCGGGTGTCGATTCTACATTTACTGAGTTCTTCATGCACTGCCAATTCTCAATTTCATGCTTCAGAAACTGTTCGAAGGTGACGAAGTCAAAGATGGCATTCATCGCGTTCTTCGTTGGAGAGTTCTCCTCCTTCCCCAAGCTTCACCAAAAGATTATTCCAACCCAAAAGAAAATAATAGCATAACTTTTATTTTAATGGTTGGCATGAATTCAAATGAACTCAAAAATTTAATTAATGAACCATTAATTAATTCATGTGGAGTGTCACCTTAATGAGCGGTGCTCAAGAGTGTTCCCCCACAAAAATTGGGGGGTTAAAGGGGTTCAAATCCCGTGTGGGCCCCACCTTTTTATTTTCGAGAGGTGTTAAACATTGGGTGGACCCCGCCATATAATATTCTCCCAAGGGAGGTTATGTGTGGGTGGGCCCCACATATAACCTCTACTTGGAGTTTTTAAAAACCAACAAATAAAAATAAGCCCACATAATTTTTATTTAATTTTATTTAAAAACCCCAAAAACTATCTTTCATTCTCGACAGAACGCAACTACAGTGAAGGTCTCACTAAGGAATCACCGACGCTGCAAGTTCAACGGTGCCCTCAGATTTTAGTTTCGAGCACTAGTTCAAAAGTTATAATATCTTGCTTGTACGTTTACTGAACATACCCGAACAAAACATTATAAATTGATTCTGGGCACACTGGGCCTCGGAATCAAGCACTATAAACTATCTTGGACTCGTAAAATTCCCATGAATTTAGGGAAAAAAATTCCACGGAATTTCCAGGTCTTTACATTCACCCCTTCTCAGGGTTTTACGTCCCTGTAAGATACAACTCTAACTAAGGGAACAAAAGGTGGTAATGAGCACTCATATGAGCCTCTCCCTCCCATGTGCTCTCCAGGAGGTTCCCGTGCTACCATCGAATGCGCACCAGAGATATCAACCATCCACACATGACCCGCTCCTGTCATTCCCCAATATCTACTGGAACCTCCATGAATGTTGACCCATCATCGATGTCCATCTCTCCATGGTGGATGATGTGGGAAGGGTGATGCACCTATCTCCTCAGCCGAGATATGTGGAAGACGTTGTGCACCCGGTGCAACTGAGGTAAAAGAGCTAAGCGGTAAGCCACCTCGTATACACTGCTGAGGACCTGGAACGGTCTGATGAATCATGGAGACAACGTGCCACCTCAGAAAAATCTCTGATGACCTCGTCAAGGTGAGACCCATAGAAAGACATGGCCATCCTCGAACTCCAGTGGTCTCCATCTCCTATCAGCATAGGACTTATGCCTACTCTGTGAAGTCTTCATCCTCTCCTAGATGATCTGCACCATATCCATTGTAGCCTGCACCATCTCTAGTCCCATAAGTGGTGACTCCCGCTGGGTAAGTCCAGCATAGAGCTGATCTGCAAGGTTGGCTGTACAGTGCCTCGAAAGGTGTCATCCCGATGGTGGAGTGGTAGCTGTTGTTGTAAGAAAACTCTACAAAGGGTATGTGATCCTCCCAGCAATGACCAAAGTCAAGGAACCATGCACAGAGAATGATCTCAAGAGTCTGAATGGTCCTCTTAGTCTGACCATCCATATGAGGATGGAAGGCGGTGCTCAAGCGCAGCTGCATCCTAAAAGCCTGCTACAACCCCTTCCATATTCGCGAACTGAAACAAGCATCTCGATCGGAGATGATCATCAATGGAACACCATGAAGTCGTATGATATCCTACACGTAGAGTCATCCCATGCAATCTAATATGCACTGCTCTCTGATCGGTAGGAATTGGGTGTCTAGGTTTGTTGGTCAATGATCACCCATATCAAATCATTACTCTTGGATGCATGCAGAAGACCCATCACGAAGTCCATGGATATCCCATCCCACTTCCACTCTGGGATCTCTAAGGGCTGAAATAATCCTGCTGGAACCTGGTGCTCCTCCTTGACTTCCTGAAAAGTGAGGCATCATGAGACAAACTCTGCTACTACCTTCTTCATACCTGGCCACCAGTGCTGTCATTGGAGGTCATAGTGCATCTTTGCCACACCAAGATGCACTGCTAGAGGCGAAAAGTGAAACTCCATCAACACTACATCCTAAAACGATACTGGTACCATGGTACATTCTCTGAAGAGGACAACATGCTCCCCACCTATAGATAATCCATCAGCTGCCTGCCCTGTGGATATCTGTGCACATTGAGCCTCGCAGTCAACATCCCCACACTGCACCGCTCTGACTCTTTGAAGAAGTGGAGGTGTGACCGTAAGAGACTACAGAAAGGCTCCTCTATCCTGATACACAAAGGATAACTGCTATGTGGCCAGTGACTCCATTGCCTCTCCTTATAGCTGAATTCCTGATCTCTTGCTAAGAGAATCTGATACAATGTTCCACTTCCCAAGAGTTTAGACTACTTCAATGTAATAGTCCTGGTGGAACTCAAGCCAACGCCGTTGTATTAGGTTCATGTCCTTCTATGATAAGATTGACCTGAGACTCCGGTGGTCAGAGTAGACTGTAAAATTCATTCCCAACAGATAGTGCCACCACATTTTAAAGGAAAATTCCCCTAATACTAACTCCAAGTCATGGGTAGCATAGTTCTACTCATGCTTTCTCAGCTGACAAGAACCATAAGCTATCACTACTCACTCCTGCATCATGATGCATCCGGGCCCAGTCCCTGATGTATTGTAGTAGACTACGTACCCAACACTCTCCTCTGATAGCCTCAATATGGGCACACTAGTCAACCACTTCCTCAACTCCTGAAAACTCTACTGGAATCTCGCTAGTCACACGAAGGGTGACCCCTTCTTTGTCAATGCGGAAAGTGGTGCTGCAACTCTGGAGAAGTCTCAAGAAAATCGCTGATAGTACCTAGACAGTCCAAAAATCTCCATACCTATGTCACACTCTTGGGTGGATTTTACGAAAGTACTACCTCGATCTTCACTGGATCAGCTACAACTCCAGCCTCTGAGATGACATGTCCCAGAACGTGTACCTCTCGGATCCATAACTGGAACTTCAAGAGCTTACTATAAGGATGGTGCTCTCAAAGTGTGTCCAGTACTACCTGCAAATGGTAGGTGCGTTCCTCCTTGGAATCTGAGTAAATCAGAATGCCATCGATTAAGACTACCACAACGCGATCATGGTATGGTTGAATGATCCTGTTCCTGAGTCCCATAAACTCTACTGGTGTGTTGGTTACGTCGAATGTCATAACCAAGAACTCGTAGTGGCCATACCAGCATGTGAAGGTCGTCTTCGGCACATCCTCATCTCGCACTCTGAGCTAGTGATAGGCCAACCGAAGATCTATCTTCCAGTACCAACACGATCCCTTTAGCAGATCAAATAGGTCTTCAATCCTCAGGAGTGTGTACTTGTTTTTCACGGTTACCTGGTTCAGGAGACGGTAGTCGACACAGATCCTCAAGATCTCGTCCGCCTTCTAGGAAAACAGAATTGCGGAGGCCTATGGAGAAACACTGGGCTGGATGAATCTCTTCCCCTACACATCCTCCAGCTATACCCACATCTCACGAAGCTCAGCGGGAGCCATCTGATATGATGGAGTAGATATCGGTGCCATCCCAGGGTACAGGTCAATGTAAAATTCTAGCACTTTGCGAGGAGGTTGTCCTGGAACATCATCATGGAATATATCTACGTACTGATCCACCACAACAGGAAAACTCGGACTCCGCACATCTACCGCTCACAGGGTAAGGCATTCCAACAGATGAGTGATCGGCTGCACCCTCTTTCGAGTAATTCCATCCTTTGATGCAAAGGCTCCCTTCTCATCAGTGAAGGTGAAACTCGTCCCATCCGTGTGGACACACCACAATTTTCACCTAATACAGTCAATATGAGCATGGACTGTAGATAACCAGTACAAACCCATGATGACACCGTAAGGTCTCGATGCCGCTACGAGGAGATCCCAGCTGAAGCTCTTGCCTCCTAGGGTAAGCTCAAACTGCCAGCACCAGTACGTAATCATTGAATCTGCTCTCGTAGGATTCTCTAGCCGTAATGATCGAGCCAATGGCTCCATCAGAATCTCTAAGGTCCGAACGAGGGAAGCAGCAATAAAACAATGATTCTCACCTATGTCTAATAGTATTGTATCAAGGGTGGAGTAGACATAGATAGTTCCACGAATCATATAACGTGTGCCGTGTTCAAAGGCCTTGACTTCCTAGAGCTGAGCCTGCCCCTATCCGCCAACTACCCGTGGTCGGGGTGGACCTCTTGGTGGTGGTGGTGGTAGGACCTCGAAACATCGTCCAACACCTGCTGCTCAGCCAGCTCCTCTGCCACGTCTATATGCTCTCGGAGGACCACAATGGTTGAACCTCTTCCTCTTCCAGGGAGGTCCATCTACTATCTTATGCTCATATGCACAATGGGTCAGGCAGTCACGAGCCATGATACCCTCCCCACCACATGCATAGCACTGCCTACTCCTCGTATGGCTGGCTATATCTCGTGTGCCCCGCACAACAGAACCTGTATCTTGAGGTCACCCACATGATGGCCAGGTCTGCTTGGACCTCTGGGACATCTATCTACAGCCGGCTGCAGATGACTCTACTATGTGTTTCCCCGTGGTGGGTCTCAATGCTGGTGACTGCTTAGCAAGAAAAATCTCCACAAAAAGGTCTCACTCTAGCACCCCCGCCTATGTCGGAATACTGAGGGAGATCATCGAAGCCCCGATCTAATGCATGAGTCCCTTCTCAATGGTCCGGGCCCTGAAGAAATGGTCTTGTACCATATTTGTGGAGTAGCGTGAGAGGTCAGTGAACCTCGCTGAGTACTGAGCTACTTTCATGCTACATAGTTGTAGATACAGTAGCTCCTGAATCCGCACCGCACAAAGGATGTCTGGTACAAACTCCACCCAGAACAAGCTCTCGATGTTTGTCCAGAGTAGTGATGCCTCATCATGCACCTGGAGCATCAGGCTCCACCATCTTCCAGCAGTTTCCTGCAGGATACTCGTGGAAAGGATCACCATGAGGCCTGCTGGTGTCCCTATAAATCTAAGAACTCTCACAATAACCTCCGGCCAATCCTCAGCTGCCTGTGGGTCCGTCTCTCCCCTGAACATGGGAAGCCTCTTGTACTGGAACTCGTGCAACGCACTCAGATGGTGTGCACTCTCTAATGCTGGAGCTGGTTGTATCGGTGGGCCAGTGTGGAGTGGTACCCCGGGTACCTCCTCTTTGATGGGTCCCTGTACAAAGGCCTCGTCGATCGGTGGGCTACCATCTCGTAAAAAACTCGGAACATAGGCTGGCTGCCTATGTGGGGCTATCCTGAAAAGAAACAGGTTCTCCATGGTCAGAACAATATACCTGGGGAACTGACACAATGTAATCATGAAAAAAAAAATCCAATTGAAACACACACGCAATCTGTGTTTTCGTGCACTGATTCTGAAATCAGAAGTTAGAGTCCTAGTGTATGGATAGTCAGCCACCGCACCAACAATGGTTTCCCAAAACTAATAACCACACCAAAAACAGATAACACTATTTCCATAAAAAATCAGAGTCCAAGTTCTGTGGTAGAACCGAATCCTTTGATACCAATTTTTCACAATCCGTCCTCAGGGCCTGTGCCATGAGTACCCCACGCCCGCCTTCCATAGGCTAGGTGCTGGCGACTGGAACCAAAGGAGAATCCCTAATAAAAATGGAAGGCATTGCATTTAAACCTATAAAACAAACAGTCTGAACACAAGCAGTAGAAGCAACAAGTACTAATATAGAAATGAATGGTGTGCTGAAAGTATGTGGTCCAGTATACAAACCCAATTGAACAACAAGTACAAGTACAAGTAAAAATGTAAAACAGCTCTTGGATCATCCATCGGGGAATCCTACCTGAAGGGTAGGTATAGGTCTCAAAAAACTCGTCCCTAAGGTACATCCTATCTAGTCTAGCTCCAATCAGCCTCTCATCTATCACTCTTAGCCTCGATCACTGCTGACCATCGTCTATATAGAACACAACAAGGTCCGGGCAAAGCCCATGCAGGGGTGAGTATAACAATACCCAGTAAGGGACCCTGAGACCCAAAAAGGTCTCCTAGAATCCACTAAGAAAAAACCAAGTAGTATTATACAATAATAATTTCTCAACCATCCCTACTTAGGTATATGCCCATACATTTACCTAAGTTACCAATAATAGTCCAGCTCCAACACTCGAGCCCAAGAAAAACCCATTCCACAAAGGAAGTAATGTCGATCATCTCGATAATAACAACTGAATGTAAAGACTCATCTCACACAGGTATACAACCCATGTAGAAGGGTATAGATGATTAGTTATAGCCACTGAATCATCTCCTCTGTTGAACCAATGCTGAATCCTGGAACAGTATCAGTGCTGTCGAACCCACGGAGGATCCCAGTACATAAGTTATCACTGTTGAACCCACAAAGGATCTTGGTCCAGTAATGTTACTGTTGAACCCACGAAGGATCCTGTTACAGTATCGTCACTATTGAGCCCATGGAGGATCCTGGTACAGTATTGTTGCATTCAAACCCATGTAGGATCCTAGTACAGTAGTAGGTCCACGTAGGATCCTATCATCTAGTCGAATCCTGCCATAGGGTTCCCTCACATAGCACGCTCGATTCCAGGAGGGTCTTCTCCTCAAGCCAAGTGTTGATACATCAAATACCATGAATTATCAAGTTTATTCTTCTCATAGTTCTATCTCATCATAAGGAACCCAATGTGATAGACGACGCGTCAATCAGACGCCCGGTCTGTGAGTTATTGAAATTTCCGTTCCAGGGGCCCGGTTGGTTTTTAGGTTTAAACCATCCCGACCATACCCCAATTGTATCCAAATCTCAAGTGGGGTAAGCCAAAAGAACCATATTTCTCTAATATTTCTGTCACCGTAGATAGTTCGTCGATCGGACACCCGTAGCCCAGGATATGGGAAAAATGGTGCAAAATGGCCAATCAGGTCCAGACAGGGGTCCGACCCGGTCCGTGGGTCCGACCCAGTCTGAAGGGGGCGGTCCAGCCCGAAGAGGGAATCCCGCCCCGACGGGTATCCAGGCTGAGGGTGGCCCAGCCAGAGGGGGCCCAGCCGAGGGTGGCCCGGCCTAAGGCGGCCCGACGGCCTGCCCTAACCGTGCCCAGGGGGGAGGCACGCGCCCCCCGAGCCCCTGATCAGTTGAACCGTTCAGGTAGAAACGAAACTGGCACTAGGTGATGCCGGTCCAGCACACGTGGTACCTGAAGGGGTCCCGTTCCTCTCAGATGGCTAGAGCAGCTGGCTACTCCATGCCAATGGCGCGACGTAATGGCACGCGACCCCTCCTCCGCGGCCCGCCCTGGTCGTGGCCCTCTGCTGGCCTCCGCACTGCACGACTGCGCCATGCGCGTCCGCCACAACCTGTCATGGCCGCGACGATCCTTCTACATAGCACGATGGTGTCATGCCCTCTTGGAGACCCTTTGGCCTTGTTCCACTGGTTTCTTCGTGGTCAGCCTTTCGTCAGCTGTTGTTACCTCGCTACGGTCCATTCCACTGGCGGCGTCGTTACGTCGTCGTCATCGTCAAAAAATGAGATCCACAAAGTGGGAGGTTCGGGCCATGATTGTTCAGTCCGATCCCTCCTTGTTACGGTGATATAAATCGGCGATCCACATTCCAAAACTTGAACGATGAAGAACGGGTACAAAAACAATTCAAATCCCCCTACCTCGTTTGTTGTTGATCATTGACGAAGACGTGGGAAAAGGCAGACATCGATTCTTCATTCATTACATTCATCACGCACTCCCAATTCTCACGTTCGTGCGTCAGAATGTGTTCAGAGGTGATGAAGTCAAATAAGGCATTCTTCATGTTCTTCGTTGGAGAGTTCTCTTCCTTCCCCAAGTTCTACCAAATGATTATGCCAACTCGAAATAAAATAATAGCATAACCTTCATTTTAATTTTTGTCATGAATTCAAATGTATTCAAATAATTAATTAATGAAATATTGATAAATTCATGTGGAGTGGCACCTAAATGAGGGGAGCTGAAGAGCTTTCCACCACATAAATGGGGGGTTAAAGAGGTTCAAAGCCCATGTGGGCCCCACCTATTTGATTACAAGAGGTGTTAAACTTCGGGTGGACCCCACCAAGTAATATCCTCCAAAGAGAAGTTATGTGCAGGTGGGCCCACTACTAACATCCAATTGGAGGTTTTACCCACCAACAAATAAAAGTAATCACATCTTATTTTTATTTAATTTTATTTAAAAGCCCCCAAAAATATCTTCCATTATCAACAGAACACAACTACGGTGAAGGTCTCACTAAGCATTCATCGATGCTGCGAGTTCAACGGTGCCCTCAGATTTCAGTTCTGAGAAACAGTTAAAAAGTTATAAAATCCCAATCATACGTTTACTGAATGCAGCTGAAAAAAACATCAGAAATTGATTCCGGGCACACTGGGACTCGGAATCAAGCGCCGTAAACTTTCGCGAACTCATAAAATTCCCAAGAAATTAAGAAAAAATATTTCCATGGAATTTTTGGGTCTTTAAATCCTATGGTTCCCACTAGTTAAAGAAACAAGAGTAGAACTACATGACCCATGATCTTGAGTTAGTAGTGGTAGACTCCACATTGAATATGTGGAAAAACTGGATAATGGGAGAGTAGTTTGTCATCTACTCTGATTAGATGAGTCTCAGGTATATATTCTCGCAAAATGATCTGAATTTCCGGCAGCCTTAATGGCTAGAGTACCATCAATAAAATGAATTTGGTATTGTGTTATAATCATGGGAAGGGGAACATGGTGGAATATTCTCTTAGTAGGAAATCTATTTTTCTATTACTGAATGAGGCTTCAGAGATGTTGGTCTCATTGATGATATCCTTTGTGGGTGGAGATAGATAAGGACACCTTCATTTGATGGTTTTTTCCACTTTCATAAAATGAGTTAGGGAATCATACGATGGGTATATTGACTGTGATACCCTACATGCTTGTTTTTTCATAGGGAATGATCTTGATGGATATTCAAAAGGCTGTAAGCAAGTCATTATTTTCAAAGGATGTACAATAATACAAGTGACATAGTAGGAGGTGGTTCTAATGGAGTTTCACACATACCATTCATCGGTAAATCCTGGTGTGGAAAAGATTCACCAAGACCTCTGTTGTTAGTTTTGGTGGCCAGAGATATAGATGGGAGTTTAAATGTTTGTTTCTCGATGCCTTAATCGTCAGCAGGTGAATGATGAGCATCCAGTTTATCTAGGTTTTATTCAACCCTAGAGTTTATACAATAGTAGTGGGATTGGATATCAATGTAATTTTTGATCATTTTACCATGTATGTCGATGATAAATAATACCATATGGGTAATCATTGACCAGCTCACCAATTCATCCCACTTCCTAGCTATTCTAGAGAAGAGTTCGGTAGGGATCCTGAGATGAATCTACATATTCGAGATAATTCAACTACTTGGATTTCCATCACTGATAGTCTTAGATCGTGATGATCACTTTAGATCCCAGTTGGGGAAGGGATTGCAAGAGGAGTTTGGGACTCAATTATGCTTGAGCATAGTGTCTCACCCATTGATGGGTGAATAGACTGACCAACCCATTCAGGTTTTGGAGGTCATTATATGTGTTTGCATACAAGATTTTGGATATAGTTGAGAGGATAACCTAGCTATGGTGAGTTATTCATACAACAATAGCTACCATTACACCATCTATATGACACTATTTGAGGCCTTTTACTGGTGTCCCTGCAGGTCACCACATTGTTGGATGGACCTTGGAGAGTCTGCACTCATGAGACCATAGATGGTCTAGAAACCTACAATGAAAGAGAAGATCATATAGGTGTTGATTAAAACTACATATATTCATTATAAATATAATGTTGATAGATTTAAGAGTCCTTTGGAGTTTGAGGAAGGATACCACGTGTTCTATTGGGTCTCACCTTGTTGTGAAATATAGTTATTTGGTCGGGGAGGAAAGTTATCTCTGAGGTTCATTGTCCCTTTAGAGATTCTATATAGAGTTCGCATTGTGGCATACCTCTTGGATCTACCTCTGTAGTTAGATAAGGTGAAAAATATCTTACATGTTTCATGACATTGTAGGTATGTCCATGACCCATCACACATCATTGACCGGGGAAATATGTCCAACGAATATAGGGAGATTTTTACTGTGTATTCAGTGGAGGTCGATAATCGATATGAGAGGATCCTCCATGGGTGGTCGATTCCTCTGGTACACATTGGGTGGTAGCACGATAATATCTAGAATATCACTTTGAATTTGTAGGCTTAGATTCATGCTCATGACCCTTTTTTTATTGAGTATTCTTTTGTTTAGGTTTTCCAGGATGTCAAAAATAATTTGGGGAGTATATTATTACTCATATTTTCTTGATTTTATTTTTAGAAATGTTTTGGAAAAATTCCATGACTAGTCATTGGGACAATGTGTGTTTCTGCGGCCCAATGTTCCTAGAGGAATTTTTTGAAAAAATTTATTTTTTAATCACACGAATGGGATAATTTCATTAAACGGATAAAGGTATTTTAAATGATATCTAGGATTAGAAATCCAACATCACCAATGAACTAGGAAAGGAGAATTTACCCTAGGTGTGACTTAACTTTGGTTGTCATAGGACATCTTAAGAAAAATTCACCAAGGATGTGACCATTAATGAAATAATTAAATATTTTTTTAATTTAAAACCCAAATATCTCGTAAACATTGACTCTTATTAGAAGTATGGGACCACCGCTATGTTCGTAATGTGTTTTTTTATTTGGAAAAGTCCTAACATCATCCTGCACATATCATCTATGAAAATTAATTTGGGATATTTTAAACAATAAAATAAAAAAAATTATTTTATTTAATGTTACACGAAAGAAAAACATTATTTCCTTTTTTAAAAATATTTTTTCATGGAATTCACAGATATCGCTATAACCCTTTAATTCCTATAAATCATGGATAAACAACCATCTCTAATGAACGATGATGGATCAGAGACTGGATCATGGATCATCACACCAATAGTGTTATAAGATCATTTAAACTATGGAAATGAAACCTATCCTCATCAACTACATATCCAAATCGATGTAGGGAATTTTATTTCTTAATTATTACTCATTCTCTAAAACAATTATGTATGCACACCAACCCATGAATAGGTTGATCTATGGTTTCATCATTCTTGTGATATGACATTCATTGTGGGGTTTTAATGGGAGATAAAACATTGAGATAATTTCTTTGTGAGGGTGATGTTCATTCCTATTGGCATTCAGGTTCTTCTTCTCTGCCCCGTTTATGGAATTCATCTTCTTTGGACCCTTGTGGTCATATGTTCAATTTCTGGGAGGCTCAAAATTAAATAAGACCCCATGATTGGTGGTGAGATGAAGAGAAGGTTAGATCAGTGTTACTGAAGACCAAAGGATCACAGAAGTGGCCTTTTTTAGAAAGTCATGCCACCAGAGGAGGAATGGTGGGTAGTGAAATGGGAATCTAGTGAGCTAGTTGGATGTGTGTCGGAGGTGCCCACAATGGAGGAGCCACATGGACGTCGTGGATCCACGTAGAAGCCAATGCCCTACCATGGGGAAGCCTTTGATTTATGTCCGTAGGACTTGGTAGATGGATGCATGTAGTGGCCAAAAGATTCGGAAGTCACCATGGATGGGAGCACTTCCGCGGGGTACGGAAGTGGCACATGGTCCAGCTCGGCTAGATGGGTCGGGCCTTGGGAAGACTGGCTAAGCCTAGGTGAGTCAGGCCTAGCTGGGCGGGTCAGTCCTAGTAGGTATGGTTGACCCAGAGAACCAAGTCTAACCCAATGGGTCAGGTCAGACCCAGGTGTCCAGATCATGCTATAGTCCACCACAGCGGTTGACTGTCCGATTGGTCCACGAGTCATTGGACCCCCTTCTGAATTCTCAATCACTTGTAAATTTCATAGGTTGTGTCTATTTGATGGACCATCTATGGTGTTGGGACCCTTTTGAAGAGACAGTATTTTTGAGAAATCGTAATTTTGTTTTTCTTTGAGTGTCTATAAGACATAAAGGCTTCATTAATAGGTTCTACCAAAAAAATTATGGGTTGAGTAAAATCTTGTAGATGGATGTTACAAAGAAACTAGGTGTCTCATTGATACTATGCGACTCCCGATTACTATGTATCTTATAGAGATTGAGTTTCTCAAGAAGACTATATGATTCCCAACTACTATGTGTTTTATAAAGACTGTGTGTCTCATAGAGACAGTGTGACTCCCATAGACTATGTGCGTGAATGAGACTGTGGGTATCATGGAGAAAATGTTTCTGATGGAGATTTTGTGTCTCATTGGAGAGATTATATTAGGCTATTCATGGTATGTGGTCCATGGGTATATATATTTAATTATATGATAGTACTATTCATTCATGGTTTTTCTTGTGTGGTATTTCCTTCATGGTATTAACAGTGTTATACTTCTTTTGTGGTATTTCCTTTGTGATATCAAAATGGGGTTTCAAGATGCCTTAATTAGATTTGTTTTACTTATCCCTGTATGGGATTTTCCCACAGTTTTCATGTCTTGAGATGATTAGAAACGTTTTGAGAGTGTTAATGGATGAATATGACTGGAGATAGCATTGTGAGTTTAGGATGGAGGAGGTGTTCGCACATCTTCGAGCAGCAATCCCAGTACCATTTTCTACAGGTTGGACTTTTTGGTTTAAAAAATTTTCTTTCAGTGGGATTTTATTCTCGTATAGTTTATGTTACCCAACTAAACATTCCTTTTGTACTTTATTGGATGGGATATAGTGTATGATAACATATGTTTACTTAGTGTTTTTACATTTCACCTTTTGTGACATGGAGGCGTGTGCACATGTATATGTACATAGGAAAATGCCTCTCATTTCTTGGATATTCCTTCTCAATGATAGTCACCCGACCCTAGTCTATTATAGAAGGGATTGGTGTAGTCATTGCACAGGCCCATCTGGGATGGGTAGTGATAGAAATCATCATGTTATGATGTAACTTATCCCAACAAACAATAGTAAACCAACTACATAGAAATATAAATTTCCACTATACTACTATTGTCTAAACATAATGATAACTTCCCAGCTAAGTGTTGACAATCCAATCTCCACTTTAAACATACAAGAATAATAAATAAAACTCAAAATAAATCTATTACCATTTTGAAACACTCCATGATGAATCATCTAGTCTATGTTGGTATTCTAGATGGCCTCATGTGTGTGTCCCTATACGGTAGAGGCTATTGACTAGCTGTGTGGACCAGATCTATATAGTGGGTTGTCTGAGGCCTTGATATCAGAAAACCATCAACCAAAAATTAGTGGATGAATTAATATACCATTAATGTTTTAAACATTCAAAATAGTTTGAAAACATAAAATCACACATCCTTTATGAAATTTGGTACAATTATATCTTACAATAATAGTTAAAAGGATCCCAATAGGTGGTGGATCAATACATATTGTATAAAAAGGTAAAATGGAATAATGATGTGAAACTATAAAATAATCCCTTTATGTCCTAGAGTCTCCCCTATTACTAATAAACTCCACCTACTAATCCGGTCAATATAGTTCCCTTCCATTGAATAGATCCTTAAAAACCAAAACTATAGATGCACCAAAGTTCCCATATAGGGTGTGAGTAATAAACCAAGTATGACACCAATAATGATTCATTAATATAAATTCTTGAAATATATAAGAGTGCATCCAATGAAAGAAATTAAATAAATAAAGGTTATTCATACATGAACCCTTGTTGGATCATTTCATTATGACTAGGAGACTACAAACCCCGACCATTCTTGAGTATTTCTATAACTAGAGGAATAACACACCCCATTTCTGGAACCTAGATCTACTAACTAGGCAGTTATCTAAAAAGTTAATTAATAAATACAAACAATCAAATAATATAAAATTTCTTCTAAGATATATGTCCCATGACCATCATTCATGTCCAAGGATCACCATAAAAGTGGTCAAATAAGGAATTCCCAATTGGTAACCTCTATTACAATCCAAACCATCACCACTGAGTGAGGTCCCTTGATAGTACATATTTTTTCAACTATTAAGGATGAAGTTTATGGACATATCAAAATATCCACACCCATGTACAATTTTCAGCATCACCTTGAGGAATGGTCCCATGTAAAAATTACATTATTCATCTCACATAACTAACTACACAAACAACATCAAAAAACAAAATATCAATAGGTTTATATGTACTGTGATTGTATATCTCCCAACATGATGATCATTGGAGAGGTTATACAAATCCCCCTTAATACCATTTATAAAAATATTTATGAAATAATCATTAATACTTAAGAACACCATCAAATTTAAATTAATTCATCACCGATATCTATATACCAATCCATAAGATCATCTAAAGATCAAACAATCCCAAAAAAATCAATATGGGAACAAATAACCCATATAGAAAACCTTACATCAAATCATGTTATGAGGTATGGTTTTATCATTCAAATGATATTTCATCCATATTTACCCTATAAGAGTTTAATTACAACTATTAAAACTCAATTAATCAATATCATTCCAAAATATGATTAGTATCTTGAAAACACAACCACCCACATGAAAGAAGACCCATACAACTTCCTATAATTTTTGTAACATATTAGGGACTTAATAAATTAGTATTATAAGACATCACATTAAAATACATGACACTAAATTCAATCCTTAACACTAAAATCTCTAAAACTAACCTTAAAACATAAAAAATCGTGATTGAATAAGGGATAAGAATAAACCATGGGAAAAGGGGATATACTATAATTATATATGTTTAAAAAAACCAAGAATGGATAAAAAGAACCAAAATCACCTCAAATTGGGTAGAGGATAGCATGGAGAATAATCCAAATCCTAGGGGAAACCTAAAATAAAAATTTTTGAGTAGGGGTTGTGGGAGAATTGGGTAAATTATTAAATGGTGGAGATGAGGAAATTTAAGAAATAGACATAAAATTTCGCACAATAGGACGCCAAGTATCCAACAAACCCCAACTCTGTAACTGATTATCCTCTCATTCACATGTTATATCCCCATAGGGCACCCAATGGGGGCTATCACCTAAAGGAAAATTTTCCATTCCATTTGAAACTCGGTGGCTCTCCAATAGGCATCCAAAACTCTAACACTAAAACTTACAATTTGGTGCACGATTACCCTTTTTCAACTGATTCTAATACCCATTATTCCAAGATCATAATTTAAATAATCCATGAATATGTAATTTAAAATACATGGCATTAGAGGTTTCATATCAAGACATCAATCATCTATTCCATAATTATCAAATAAAATAATCATGAGAAAAAATTATTTTATATATGTTATGTAGGATATGTGTGTCCCCACTAATGGTTTTATGCCTAAATATGAGTATATTTTAAATGTTATACATAGTTTAGGGACACTAAAAATTATTTTATCATAATAATAATGTTTTATTTATTCAACTTGTTAAAGTGGTAATTCTATTTATTATCGTAGATATTCATGAGTTATATATGATTAAATTGATGTGATGGTGTCTAAATTTTTATATATTCAGTGAAATGTAAAAAAATACATAATTATATATGGTATGTTTATCTTTAATTTATAATATATAAAATCTTAGCGGGTTTCGATCATATTTAATTTATAATTTAAAAAATTATTTATGGAATATTAATATTAAAAATGATACTCATATGATATTGTTTTATATTTTTTATAATTATTCACAAAAAAAATTTAACATAAATTTCAATATTTAAGAATGAATAATTTTGTGGGAATATTTTACTATATTTTTGATATAAAATATAACTAGTTATAACTTAATAGGATAAAAATTGTGTGTCTAATGAATTTAATGTTATATTATTAAATTGATATAATTATAACTCATGGGTGTTTAATACCAATAGTTTATCACTCATATGAGTGAATTTATAATGAAATACAAATAGACGAGAATTTATTAATATAGAAATAGATAAGTATTTTTTTAATGAAGGATTGTAACATTTGATTTTGAAAAATTTGATGTGGATCTAAAGAGTGGGATAGCTATTGAACTGGAAAACAATTTTTATTCCTTATCTATAAATATAAATTTTATTGATATATCTTATTTTACAATATTTGATTTCATTACTTCTTTAGGAGGACTGTATATTCTTTATACATTAATTTAATATGATAAAGAATTATAAATATGAATAATAATTTGTTTATTTTGAGCTAGGATTAAATAGATTATAACTTAGATACTTAAAATGAAAATCTAATTGGTTATATGTACACATAATATTTTTATAGTTTCATAGGTCAAATAAATTGGAAATATATATGAAGATTAAATGAAATAATTTTTTTAAGTATTTTATTTCAAATAAATAAATGACAATAATTATTGTTAACTTAAAAATGATATAAAAATCCATTTTTAGGGAAAAAAGAAGGGATAATAAGTTATTTTAATTAATAAATATCAACATTCACAATATAATGAGAATAGAGAAAAGTGGTAATTAAAATGTAGAATCTTTTGAAATATGGAATAATTTCATAAATGTTAAAATTTTAATTGTTAAATAATTATGAATTTCTAATTAGAGTGAGGGGGAAAATCATAAAATATGATTTTACGAATAATTATAGTTTTTTATGTGATTCAATAATTTAAAAAAATATACCTTCAATATTAAATTATGCGATGTGGTATAAAAACCTTAATATTATTAATAAATAGGGTTATACATAAACTATATGAAATATCACAATAATATATATATATATATATTATAATGTTCTCAATCATGTTTTATATGGATTTTTTATGAGGTTTTAATTTGATATAAATATTTTGATGTAATAGTCCTTAAATTAAATAAATGTTTATTTTTTTTGTTATTCTTAAGGAAATTAGAGGTTATGTTCAGAATCTATCAAACCAAAAAGTATTTGTAGCATGATGTGGTGACCTTTTGAGAGAGAATATATCACTTAATAATATTTTGGGGGAAACATTTTATATAGTACATTATAGAACTATAAAGTGTGAAATGTTCAGATGATGGACGATAATTAAGTTTTATAAGATGTTATAAAAACTTATTTGGATCACATCACACAATGAGTTTTTATACAAGTTGTATAATGAGAATGTAATTTTATTTATATTATTATAATTGGATGCTGTAATTAATATTGAAAAATATAAAATGTAAATTTTTTATTTTATATGATATATTAATGTTTCTAATATATGGGATAAAAAAATATATAGAGATAATTACATCATGGCATACTTTGCATGATCTTAAACACATATTTGTTAAATTATAAGATGTTTATTTTAGAATTTTTTTATTACTCGATCCCTATGTCTCATGATACCTTTATTATCATGTGTTAGATTCTTGTTCGATTTTAGGGAGAGTAACAAGATAATTGTTAATGATATCCTAACTATTAAGGAATAATTAATGATTTATTTCTTTATTATGTTCGTGTTTATCGTAAATAGTTTATAACAATAATAAATGATCAATTGTTATGTATTTTTTTATATGGGAAAATAATTTTTAGGTTCACAAAGGAAATGACATTGGAGAAGGATTAATCATGTTATGACTATAAATTACTACATCCTTTTTATTTCCCATCTTTAATATAATAGGATATATCTTATCTAATAACCTCACCAAAATTGTATATAAAATAAATCAACTAAAATTTAAAAAGTTATTTACATAGTTTAACTCAAATGTGGTTATTATTACAATGATAATGTGACTAAACTATTATCCTAATTAATTTTTAATAATCATCACCGAATTATTGTAATTTATAAATATAGATTCTCTCTCAAGTATCACCACCCATCACACTCTTTTAAATTTCTTATATATTAATAAATATAGGATCATTACATTTATAAGACACTCATAAGAATATAACCCTAAAAAATTCATCAAATTGGTGTTTCATTAAAATTCATCTTTAACCCTTAGGTTTAAATAACATATTTTGAATTAACCTAAAATTTCACATTCACTGTAAATAATTAACACTAGATGTCCTAACACACCACCTCACCTAGTCTCCTACGATACACAAAGGGGGTTCTCAATCATTAAAATCATGAAATTAGTTCCTATGTATCAAAAACATACACCTAGGAATGATTTCAACATCATATTAAAAAAATAAAAAATAATAAGAGAATATATATCAAGACATTGGACATCCATGCATAACAAAAAGGTAGATTAAAAAATAATAATGATAACATGGAATACAATAATAATCATCTGTTAAACATGAAATTGTTAAAATATGAAAATTAAATTTCCAATAAATACAACATGAATAAAAGAAAAAATACACAAGGATGGACTAGTAGATACAACATCCCAAAAATATGGAACATGAAAAAATCCAAAAAATAATCCATATGACCAACAGTCACTCGCCATAACCCATCACATCCAAACAATAGAAAAGATGAATAATAAAAAAACAAGATAAAATACTTGTAACATGAGAGAGAATATAAGGGACACACAAACACATAAATACCTATATATATATATATATACAGGGTGTGATCCCAACCTGACTTGTAATATTTAACTAACGAGCCTATGATGTTCTTATATGGTAATAGAATTCTCAAAATGTTGATTTATATTTCATCAAGTCATGAAGATGCTGAGAGGTTTTCATGAGTCTTTTCCCACTTTAATTTTTAATTTTCTTCATACAATTAGTTTTTTTGGTCATACGGTCAATCATTCATGGTCATATATTTTTGTCATGCGTCAGATCATTTTAGTTATGAAACTAGTGTTTCAAGGTCATTAATTTTTGTCATGTAGTCAGTCCTTTAAGGTTGGTAGTTTTTGGTATGAGATAATTCATTCACAGGTAGTAATTATGATGTCGTAGATATGATTTAACAAATTATAATGTTAGTTATGACTCCATTATTCATTTCAGATCAAGCCTTTGAAAAATATTATTAACTTTTTGTTTTGTCTAATTTAAAAAATAACGATGTAAGAACATATTTCTAATATAAATAAGAATATAAAGGAATAAATTATGATCTTTGAAACATAAATAAATAATTTTAGTTAAATGGTTGAATTTATTATTGTTTATGGAGTTTTAAATAAGTCATTCCATGGTAGTTACATGATAAGGTTACAAATGATGAAGTTAAAAGTGATGTTGACCTATCTTTTTGGATATTCCCGAGAGTTCAATATCATTAATATTAAAATGGAGAATATTTTCCATAATTTGATCAGTTTTATTTTTATTATTTTTGGTTAATCCATCCTTATCTTTGGAGTCATGTACCCCATTTACACTTGTTTAAGGTTCATCCCAACATTTTATAGCCTACACACAACCGTCAATTTCGTTAGAAAAAATACTAAATTTTCTTTTGCGGTATGTGATATGATTATTATCCATTATTTTAGGTGGATGTGTGGTCAAATCCTTTATAATAGTAATTTTTAATTATGAGGGACTAATCTTAATAAAATATAATTATCTAAATTAACAAGAAAAAGAATATTAAAAAATCTATTTATATAAAAAAGTGAATGAACTATTTTAATCTCATACTCTTGTTTAATATAATTTTTGTAATTAAACAAATTTATTATGATATTAATATAATTATAGCAACTTGGATTTTGAAATATATTATTATTATCATTACTGATATTTTCAATAATGGAAAAATGAATAATTTTAATGATGTAATTGAATATTATAGCTTTTATTATCAAAAAAATTATTTAATAAATAGAACAATGTTAACCGCCTATAAAACCATTTAATCAATGAAGTATCCTATGTTTTTGTTTAATTTTTTGATGTTATTTCATGATATTTATTGGATTAAAATTATTGGTAATTAATAAATGAAATTATAATTATCACATGTTGTAGATAATTAATATTTTATTTTTTGGGTTTAGTTAACTAGTTGGGTTTGTGAATTCATGTGTTATTATATTATTCATTTTACATCCAATGTTATTAACTAGATAGTGTTATTTATTCATAACTAGGAATTTTATTATTATTATTTATTTCTTTAAAATTAAAAAATAATATAAATTCTGATTAGGCTAAAATTAAATGGATAAGGAACAAGAAGAATAACATCTACTTTACTTGAAACTAATTAAGTAGGGAAATAATTCATGAAGAGTGCTTGTGTTGTTTTTATTTTTTTCCTATTTCATATAGGTTTCTTAAAAAAGGAAACCCCACTAATAAATTGATTAATTCAATATTTAATTTAAATTGGTTTTGGATAAATATATTATTCTTGTGCTGAACGAGCCCACTCATTGTCATTAGAGGCATGATTTCATAGACACAATGAATATAATATAATTTCATTTGTGAATAAAACACATGGATAATATATATGTTTTTTTGGATGATTAGATACTTATTGTAACTTGATGTGTTAGTTGGAAATAATTATATGGTTCAAAACCCGAGGCGATAAATGAGATTAGAGCCTTGGGTTGCAAGAGTAGTTGATATTGGTTATTGATGGATATAATAGATCATGTGTAATGACATGGAAATGAAACTATTGTAGTTAGGAAGATTTTAGAAAAAATATTTCTCATCAATATATACTAAATATTTTTTGACTAATTATTAATAACCAAATGAACAAATTTTTATTATATTATTTACATCTAACTGCTTGATATTGGTTTGTTTTATGAATTACATGTACATCATTTCTGGGGATGTTTGGGTTGAGTCCTAGTTTACCCTATTAATTATTGGTTTGGTAAATTAATTACTAAATAATTGAGGCTAGTTAATGGTGACTATAGATAATCATTTCATACATGCTAATATAAATTGGAAAATATATGGTGATTAAGGTAGTATCTTAGAATATTAACATATTAATCATGAAAATTTGGTAGTCGATAATATTGAATATATGATAAATAATTATTGAATGTGAAAACTAATTACTATATAATTTATTGACGCATTGACCAATTTGGTGCTTTTAGAGAGGTTTGATTGTGGATTGTGATGGATGTTCCTAAGGCTATATATTTTTCCTCAGTTTTTTGTGATATTAATTATATTTCATGTTTCCTTACTTCATGTCACATGTGTTGGTGGGTCAATAAATATAAAAATGTTTTGTGGGGGTGGGGGTGTTTTCTCTGACATTAAGAATGGTGTGAGTAGTAATAGCCTAAACTACAATGGTTTATAGTATATGATTCATTCCTACCCAGTATATGATTGATCATAGTTTACTATATATAGTTTTGTAGGTTGTAACCTCATGAGGTATAATGGATAATTATATATTTTTATGGGGCTTATAACTCACATTATGTCTACATACATGTGATGTGATGGAATGATGTATAATTCAATTACCCAGGCTATAGTGGATTTTTGGTATACAATTGGTTACTATTGGGGAAGATGATGATAATATAGTGGCATTATACAAAGGATAGAAAATGGTTTAGATACTTATGCATGAGTGGGAAGATAAATTCCAGGAAGGATTAACATAATATATGTGGTGTTGGGGAAAGAGAGCTACAAATCATTGGGTAAGTGAAAGTAGGGAACATTCCCAAACACACACACACATATTTTTTTCTATATAGTGGTTCATTTCTATGTATTTTTTTGTGATTGATCCATTTTTATGATTAGAATAGTATAATATTACCCTTTTAGTTAATTACTTAGTTTCATTTTCTATTTAATGGGATTTTATATACATCCATAAAATCATTGATGAGTAGTTTTAGGGTAGTTTTGATCAATTATATAAGTTATTCTTACTGTATTTTTCTATAAACTATTTTCAGGTCCTCAAGAGATAGTTGGTGATTGACTTGGTTATTACTAGTTCAAGGATTTGTACATGAGTTGTTGGAGATTCATGGTTTCTAATGGGTATCTCTTTTGTTATATTTTGTTTATATTTTTAATTCCATCAGTTATGTATGAAATTATTTAACGTATTAGGATTTATTATTTTAATTGTTCATGGTGTCTGTTTTTAGATTTATCATCTTATCTCTTGGTCTTTAAATTTCAGGATGTTAATACCTCCCATGTGTGTGATTTATATAACCTATTTTTTAGTAACCAACTAATGGTATATTGGAGTTTGGATTCAACCACCACTATCTATCTTCAATCATTACCATCCATGGAGGAGTACCGTTTGTGGGAGGTCCATGAAAAAAAATAGAGTTGATGACTGAGATACAGGATAGTGTTTGATGTTAGGAATTTTATGGTTACATTGGAAGGTAGGGTAACAATTTCAGCTAGTCTTTGTAAATTCTTTAAACATGTATAACAGACAATGAAATGGGATTATAGGTTCGCATATAATCGGACATAGGGACCATCAATTTTATTGATCATTCTAGGTGATGTGATGACACATAAGGTGTAGAGACCTAGGAAAAGATTATATATCATGATTATCTATTTCAATATTTGAAATGGGTAGATAATGGGGTAAAGGTAAAAATTAGTCAATTAAATAACTATAATTTTTTACATCTATGGTTTATGATTAATTAATATTTATTATTTTGTTGATATGAGTCCGTTTTGGTTTCCCCATGAGGTTCATATTGATGAGATTCAAAAGGATCCTCCAGTGGATTACCGTAGAGTATACATTGATGATGAAAATTAATAGAGTATGACACTTTTAGAGTTCTAGTGCTAGCGTTTGTATAAATACGATGTCTCTATTTTGTAGGTGGAAATTTATTGTCTGAAGTATTTATAGATATCCATTTGATTAATTTTTTTTGGAAATAGATTTAATTTTATTTAGCTATGATAATACTATGAGGGTTATTTTTGTAGTGATGGATTTTGTTCCGTGGGGATTACATTGATTCAATAGTTTAGTAGGAGATGCTTAGTGACCAAGTTCAGTCCAATTTTATAGCTTTGATCACATTGGTGGGACATCAGAATTGCATCCTTACCCATTGTAGGTGATATAAAATGTTAAATATATCATTATATGATACAAGAACCACCATTATTATGATTTGGAACTTCAAAAAGATGATTAGGCTAGGTAGAAGACTTTTTAAGCGGCTTTTCATCCATAGATCCAGTGACGGGTAACAGCATTTATGTTGATGTCATATCCTAACTTTTTTTATAGGTAGGACGACATTGAGAGGAAAATATCAATTTTCAAATCATGAGACTATAGTTTTCAGTGGTCTTTGGTGGATTATAATGATTACTAATTAATGTAACCAGGTTTGAAGAATAAATTCTAGTTAGCGGGGAGTGGGTTATACCACTCTTTTACTCATTTCCCTATATACAACAATTCTCATACCCCTTACAGTTAGTCAAGAATAGAATGATTTTCTTGTATAGGTTGTGTCCTTATAAAGAAATATGGAATTAACTTTATCTATAGTCATCATGTTCAAGGTGGCCTATTTTAGGCCCAACCATTATAGTAGTTTCAATTAAGGTAGAAAATACATCACCGTTTTCAAAATTATTATTAGAAAATAAGAATGTAATATGACAAGTAAATATTTTTGATACCCATTATCAATATGGAAAATGATAATGAATGAAAATATAGGTGGCCTCCATAAGATCTAATGAGGCCAGAGAGTAAGGCATGGCCTGATGGATTCATTTTCATTTTTAGTTTTTTGTTAGAAATATGTCATTTGTGGTATTATGCTTATATTATCTACATGGGTGTATAATTTGTTTGATTCATGATCTATGAACATATTTTCACCATCTTTATTCCAAATATTGGGATGTGAGGTCGAGAGACATTAAAAACCATTAGAATTTTCAATTCTAATTTGAAGTTGAGCTATCAAATTTTAGGTTCATAGAGATAGAGAATATGTGTCGGGGAAGAAACATATTTTTAGAGACTTCTATCCATGAGATATTTAATGACACTTGTATTTGAACTGGAATAAAATCAAAAGTAAATTTAATTTCTCATTTAATAAAATGTCCCTTTTTTTAAAACTGTAATCCAAAACATAATTATGAGAGTTGGAATACCCTTACGAAATGTTTTTGGACTTGGGTAAAAGACCTAAGGGCACCTCCGGTGTATTTTTGAGTTTCAGAAATGTGAGGGTCTGGAAATAAATGGTTTGGTGGGTTTGACAGAGGCACATAGGTTTTCTAAAACTGTGTGCCTGTCAATAAAAAATTGGGTAGGTTATTTTAGAGGAGCAGAATTCCCCCCACATGTTGTGCATAGTTTACCAAAAACTAGTGTCAAGCCCACACGACTAGTGAAAAATGGATAGTGTTCTTTTATTTTACATCACACAGTTGGCGCCTGGTTCGGATTACTATGTCACCCAAACCATATTACGTGTATTTTTAGAATTTAAATTTATTAAATTAAAATTATAATTAAAATAAATTAAATGAGATTAAATAAAAAATGAAAAAATAAAGATATGTTTTTATAATAATAACAATGAAAAAATAATAATATAATCATAATGATGATGATGATTATTATGTTCATTATCGTTATATTTGTTGTTTTTATTAATCCCATAAGGGGTTTCGCCCTTACACCTCTCCAAACACAGCTCCCCTTCTCCCTCATTTCCTCATATGATAGCCCACTCATATGAACCCCCATGGTGTGACCTTCTATATCATGGCCTCCTCTCATCACACTATTTCCAGCAGTTTCCTTCACAATTACCAATATATTAATTGAGGTATGCATTTATCCCCTATAAACACCCTTTGTTTGGCCTATTTTCACTCTCCCCATTACCCATTTCAGTTTTGGACTTCCCAATGTTAGTGTTTGACATAATTTTTTATACATTATTATTTTCAGGGTGTTCAATACATCTCTCTAGACTCCTTCATTTATGTTTCAACATATATTAAATAAAAATATGCAGTTTGGATAATTTTGGTCTTCCCATTATCAATTTCGGGTAATGTTTTACTTATTTATTCATTATTTCATAATTTTTTAGGGGGTTTTATAGTTTCAATGGTTCTAGTAATTTTTTCTTTTACTGCATTGAACATTTCCGCATGGTTTTGGGTTTCTGTTCTGAAAGGTAACTTTCCCATGTATGAAAATGTAGATATATATATATATATATATATGTATGTATGTTCCCCAATTATAGGTATATTCACCTATGGAAGTGAATATATATATAGGGTCTAGGTGTGCTTATGTATAATACGGAAAATGTATATGAGTGTTAGTGGAAATGGCTATATTCATTTATATGAATATATATAAGGATCCATTTCCACATATTCATGTATATGAAAATATGTACATAAGGTCTTGGTGTCCTTATCTATATGAAAATGTACATTTACTCAGAAGTGGTAAGGAGTAGTTTCAACTGTCACCTTCAAAAGCACCAAGATCCTTAGTGCTCGGCTTTGTAATCTCCTCTTAGAGGTATGACCTCTTTCACAACAAATTTAAATGTATGAATGTGTTAATGGATCTATTTTTGGACTTCATGGAATTTAAATAGTTATTGACTGGTTATTTGAATAAATGTCAATTGGTGGTAAATTAATTATTTGAAAATTTATGTAATGATTTTTTATAAAACCCCTCAGATGAGATGCACTGTATTGTTAAATAAAATGTGGTGATGGGTTGTTTAAATCTTGTTTGGCCTTATGGTGTTGGTGTTTTCCCATGATCTTCTCCTTGGATAGATAAATCTCATGTGTACAATATATTCATATTTTATAAACTAAATTACTTTCTTTATAAATTTGAATTACCAATGTATGTAATTTCTAGATTTCCAATAACACCTTCAATTTGACCCTTTTCTCATAATAAGTGAATTTTCCATGTTTTGGTAAATTGAATGAGTATTATTAAACTAAAATAAATAATACATGATGGATTGAACGTAATATATTGAATTTATGTTTTTTAATGAATTAATTTTAAGGTAAATGATTTGTATGGTTGAATATAAATCCCCTATTATCTGATACATTTATTTATAGTAATATTTATATGAGTGATGGAATTTTCATTTTGTGGGCACAACTCGAAAAATTGGTTAATCCCTATTAAACTATATTATTTTATTTTTAAATCACTATTTAATCCATTTGGGTCCATAGTCCAGGAGATTGAGAGCTGTATCCACCCAATAGGTGTGCCACCAATGTATTTAATTGTGGGATAGTTTGTTTGGGTTTTGAGCCCTACAATAAATTCAGAATTTGATTGATTTCTAGTATAGACCATTGAATATTAATATTAATAAAATATTTAATTTATTGTGGAAGAAACACCATTGAATATTTTGGTAAATTGATATATTAATTACCTTAAAGATAAATTATAATTTAAATGGGTCTGATATTAATATGATGATGATTTGGAACCCTGATTAATGAAATGAGTTCAGTTTGATAGATGATAATTAGATTAATTTATTATTGTGTCTTATGATAATACATCTAGTGTGTTTGATACTTTTTATGTTATTCTTAACTTACTTATCTTTTGAGCTTGTATTATATAGATGTAATTGATATCACAGGGCTTGATGCAGATGATATGTTGGGTTTGTCTGGATAGAACTCATGTTTATTATAGACGCCAAAGGGTTGGTGAATGATTTTCTTTACTAACTGAGAGAAATAACCAGAGTTACGAGATGTCTGAGGGTAGGGTATATGATTATATGGAATTTATGAGGACTAGATTCATAGTACTTGTTTCACAAGGGTAGAGTATATTTTTATATGAGATATATGGGGACTAGATACACAATACATGATACCCGCAGTAACAATGTATGATTATATAGGATGTCTAAGGAATAGATGCATAGTCAATTGATTCCTGAGGGATGAATATTTGGTTATATGGGATGTATGAGGACTAGATGAATAGTCACATGATTATTTAGGGGGAGATTCAGGAAAAAATGTGGTGTGACACCATTTTTAAGACAAATTATTAGAGATTCAACCTTCGTAGGAAAATATTCTTCCAATTTGGATGATCCATCAAGATTCTAGAGGGTCTTTCCATAGACATAATAATTCATCTAAAATGGAAGAATGTGGTTTGGGATGCATGTCCATTTAGTAACCTATCACATGTTTATACTATTTTATTTGATGCCATAATTCCTTTACAGCATGTGCAACACAATAATTTATAATTCATTTCATGAAATTTATTAAGATAGAAACCATGGGTTTTGGCCTACTATGTTTTATATCACAGACCCTAATCAGGTGCCATATCATACCGGATTAGACTACTTGTTCATAGGTCTATGAGTTCACTTCTTCAAATGTGCTGAGTACTTGAGAGCTGGGAGAAGAGGATCTAGCTAATGCCTGAGATGCTTTTGGATCTTGAAATTGGGTATTTTTACATTTATAACATTCTAATTTTATTATACTTTTTTATGTATTGTACTTTTATCATCATGTCTAATACATTAATTCATATAAAATAGCATTGGATAATTAAATATTCAATTGATAATATATTGATATTATATTTACATTTCATTTTTTATTACTACATATATTGTTACTATTATTTATTTCTTTTATACTACTATAGTAATTTGACATGAGGGTATAATCTATATGCCATCAACACTCTAGACCCTCACAGCTAGTCGGAAACCTCTGGCATATGGGGAGGTGCATTTGAGACCATGTGACCCATCGGTCTGATTCTTATCCTAGTGGTGTGTCATCCTAAGATGTTACAAAGTTGTATCATAGACATTATTTCCTTTTTTATTATATATTGGGCTTGTTGATATGAGAATAAGTATGTGTATACACTTGGTAAATAGCCATTCCATGGAAGGATCAACCCACATATGGGGGTATGACCATTTGTCTTCGGATTAGATTGAAGTTCTTGGTAGTTGCTGTTATAGTTGATATGATTTCACGGTGAGTGCAAGGGGATGTTTCCTATACTTATTGATATATTAATTATATAATTTTTACCTTTTTCTAATTTGGAAAGTAAGAAATAAGACCTGAATCATTATTGAAACATGTAAATTCAAATATCATGCACATGACATGTCATGCACTGGAATTAGTATCATGTATTTTGTTTTGAATTGTGTTACATGAATTATATTTCATGATTTTTTGTTTTATACCATGTCTGTTATATTCCATGTTTTTAATTCATTTAGAATTCCTATATAGTTACCATCTTGGGTAATTAAATATGGCATTTTTTCCACGATTAAGTGATTATGTTCCATGCTTCCTATTTATATATAATTCCTTTCTTGTTTATACACCTTTCTTTTGTGTCTATAAAATTTTTCTCAATAATTACATATTTTTTATATCATTTTATCTTTTTTGATGTATAAATGGTTTCATGGGGGAAATATAATTGGTTGTATTGGATGAATTAAATGGTTGGGATTATGTTGAGATCTAGTTTTAAATTGTTTTGTTTAAGGGTACCTTATAACTAGGAAAAGGAAACCCATACAATGAAACAATCCTTCAGAATTATATATATATATATATATATTAAAAATGTGACTTATATTAATTAAAATTATAAATGATTTTGTTTTCATGAATGGGAACCATATTCAACATTATAAAATGTACAGGGGATTTATGGATTTGTAGATAAAAACCCATATAACTGACATTTTATATATGACCATGATATTTTTGAAGTTGTTATATGTTTTCAGTATATAAAATTGTAATATAAAATGAATTTCATGACATAAAAATGAAAAAATATACCAATGTAGGTTTTTTGGGGCACTATTCTAAGAATATTACCCATTCAGGTGATTCAAAATTTTAATAAATTATGAATCTATTGTTGGGTTTCTGTCGAATGAACCTAGGTTGTCTTAGTGTGACCCTTGTAGGTCATCTCATAAATTAAATCAGAATTCTTATGAAACATTTATTAAATATTATGGGATTTAATTAAATGTTACATTTTTAAAAATTATGTTTTATGATAATTTCTTGTATTTCATTTCCCTTTTTTCAAGAGCTTCTATTTTCACAATTATCTATTGATGTTTTTCAAAAATAATGTATAATTTTAGAAAATTTAAATGTGAATAAGTGAACTGATTCTAAAATAGAACATATAGTGGTGTCCTTTATTTAAAATGACTGTGTAAGGGTTGTTTGATATTATAATGAGTGTCTTGTAATGGATGTAAATGAATTTTTAGTAGGCCATTTTATTTTTAGTAATGTATAAGATACTCATATTTTGGGCCTAGTGGAATATTTGGGATTGAACTAGTGATGAGATTAATGATTATATTTCTAAAGGGGATAAAATATAGTAATTAAAACATATATAGATTCAATGACTTTCTAATCTATTGATTATTATGATGTTTTGTGTTGTTCATGTGTCTTTTTCCATAGTAAGACTCCTTTATTTCAAAATGACACACTTTTTTAGATGGGTGGTCATGTATTCTTCTCATATTTTATGGGAGTGTGCATTGACTAATGCCAGGTTTTAGAAGGTTATACATGCCTTGGGAAAGGGCGGGAACTTCATAGGTCCCTTGGCCTTTTCCTCATCCTGGGGTGACTAGAGAAGCAATCAGTTGGTTTTATAGTCATATGGATAATCAGACTTAGGAAAATTTTATACTAGAAACCTCAGACTAGAATTCATATTTCTAATAATCCCATGGGCATTTTTTTTGTTATTTCGTTCCTCAAGTGATATTGGGGCATTATGTGTTCACGTAAGAAGTTCCCATAATGTTCAATGTGATAAAATTAAATTTTTTTGTTCAGTTAAATCATCGAGCCTTCTACTATTGAGAACATTTTTGTGTCATCTCTATAGTAGATATACTTGTGTTTTCATGGAACCATATTCCTCATAATTCTTGGGATTTCTTCTAGGAGACTTGGCTGGTATTACATACCGGTCAGCTAGTTTTTTGTTTTCAAGCCTAATGTTTAACGATTTTGTTAAGATAATTATGAAATGGTTCTCTAGTCAGTGACTGGTTTGTATTTCTTCCATATAAGTTAAGGAAACTCCTAAAGTGGGTAAAATGAAGTTTTAATTATGGTTATGTTACATTCCAATTATAATTATCACCTTTTTATATGATGATTAATAAGTGGTCTACTTTGCTTGTATTCCATTGAGGCTTGCAGGTCAAAATCCTAAAGGGTCATGCTTGGAAACACAACTCTGATGTTGTTGGATATGTATTAAACCATTGGAAACACCATTTTTCTTTGATGAACATGGGTGGTTATTCTTTAATGATCATGTAATGCCTTGGGTGGTGTAAAGAATTGATCTGTTTTTGTCAGTATGTTAGTAGGTGAAGTTGAGCTTCTTCCTAGAAGTCATCCAGTTGTGGTCCAAATCTTTGTCCTTCTAGTAATTAGGTAAGACTGACTTGAATCTATTCAAATACCCTTAGTTTACACTACCTAGTAATGAGAATTTCCCAAATCATGAATTCATCCTTCATGCACTAAGAGAGTGTTAGTATTACTCTATGCTACTGTTAAAAAATATACTGGTATTCATTGGGTGGTTTCCTAAGTGATGCATGTTGAATACATGGATTTTCTTGAGGTGTGAAGTTTCTGAGTGATACATGGGTTACAATGTAATAATTCACTGAAAATACTCTTGGATATAATCCAATTTTATGACTTGAATTCGAGGAAAATGACACTTTGGTCTCAGTAAATGGTCATATGTGGATGTCTTGGCATTGATCTAATGTTCCACTTGTAAAATAGAGTATTGACTACCATGGGATATATCTTTAGGGATTGTTTTAATAAATCTTAATTTATCCCCTACTTATTTTACAGATTCATGATTCTTTAATTAAGGATCTTCACTAATATTTTGGTATGGACTTCGGTGGGAACATTATTGGTGAATGTGAGATACCTTGGAATAAGGAATCTCAGTTCGGTTGGAAATACGCCGAAAATCTAGGCCGAGTGTCTTGAGAGTGGACTATTGGTGGTGTATTTACTTGTTCCTCACCTTTTAAATGAATTTTCATATGGAGAAATTTGTTAAATCAAGTCTTTAGGTGAAGACGAGTGAGGTATTTGTCTTCTTGGTCCTTTCATGGAAGTCCAACTCAAACTTTCCTATGGGTGGTTGGTGGGGAATCAACCATTTTACTATTTCCAAAATGATCCCAAGATAATTTCTAGAATTATTAGAGGTGTTCTTTTTGTGGAATGTTATACGGTTGATGAATAGTGGGTGGGAATTTTCTAGTTTCTCATGTTTAAGCCTAAGGTGGTGAGCACCATTGGCCAAATGTATAATGAGATGATGACATGATTGTGTCATTAGATAAATGATCTTGGGTAAGTGTTGTCTCAATGTTTTAGTTGTAAAATGAGAATTGGATTGAGAGATGACTCATTAAGTTATGTATACTAAAATGATGCTCGGAGGTGCGTTGGTTATTTGGAAAAGCAATGAGACTAATTGAATGAAGTATCATGACATGTATAGATCAGGTTTTTTTGGTTATTCTCAAAGGATTACATCGGAGGAGATGTCTTTGGTGGAGAGAATGTAATGATATAGGTTTTTTTAACTAGATGAAAATATTAATAAACATCAATTTTTCATTTACGGGATGAAATGTTTTTTTAAACGAGCCTAAGATCATTATTCCTAGAGTTGGAACACATTTATGCATTATTTTTAGACATTGATAAAGGCCAGAAGGGCCCCTAATGTGTTTTTTGGGTTAATTTTTTTGGTTCTTGAAATAAATGTTTGGATTTGTTTGATGTAGGTGTATAGGTTTTATGAAACCATGTGGCCCACAGAAACAAACCATGTTCCATGTATTAGTGGAGTAGAATACCCTGCTTGGTTTGCGTAGGGTTTACCCAAACCATGCGTCAGGCCCTCACAATTAGTTCCAAATCGATAGTGTTCTCACATTTATCATCTCATGGCTGGAGCATGATATGAGAAATTGGGAAACCCAAACAATAAGATGTGTTTTTTATAAACTAAAATAATATAATTGAAACTAAAATGAAAATAGATTAAATGGCATTAAATGGAAAATGAAAAAACAAATAATTTTTTTTATAATAATAAAAATATTTTTATGATGATGACGATTATTATTATTATTATGTTTATTATTATTATATTTTAGTTTTTTATTAAACTCATAATGGGTTTCACCTTACCCCGCCCCACACCCCCTCCTTTCCTCATTCGACATTCCCCTAAGCCAAACCACCATGGAATGACCACCCTCCTTGTGGCCTCCTATCTTCACAAAATTACAACCAGTTTTAATCATGATACACACTTAATTCATTGAGGTACATCTATCTCCTCCACCATCTTCTTTTGTTGGTGGATTTTTCTTCTCCCCATCACCTGGTTCAGTTTGACCAAACCCTATGTAATAAAGTAATTGAAATTTTTATTTTTCTTTCGTTGTTAGGGAATGATGTGTTTCTCTCAAGACTCCTATGTGTATATTTGGCTTCATTCAATGAAAGAGAATTTGGTTTGAACATTTTACTCTGAATATTATCAATTTAGGGTGATGTTTTCCACCATTCATTTGTATTTCTCATTTTTATTTTGGTCTTTCTAATTTTCTAAGGTTCTAGTAATTTTTTATTTCACTATGTTGGACCATGCCTTATGGTTTTGGGTTTTAATGTTCAATGGTAATGTATCCACTCATTCATAAGTAAGAATATAAATATATATTATTTCCCCATTATATGTATATTCACCAATTTTAGTCAATGTGTATATAATGGTCTAGGTGCGCTTACATATAATGTAAAAAATGCATACATGTGTAAGTGGGAATGGGTGTATGCATATATAAAAATATATGTATTGATCCCCTTGTATATATTCAGGGCCATGCGAATATGTACGTAGGGGACATGTGTCATAATGTATAGGCGAAGTTGAAAATTCTCTAAGGTGGAATGGATCATCTTCGATTATTCACCATTAAAAGCATCAAGAGAATATGTGTTCGGCATGGTTCTCTATTACTTGAGGAATGATCCATTTATATTGACCTTTAAATTTAAGAAGGAGTTAATAAATAAAATTTCACACATGCATGGAATTTAAATTTAGCTAAATGGTTTATTTAAATAAATGCCTTATTTTGTTGAATGAATTATTTCAGAAATAATATCATGTTTTATTAATTAAACACCTAAATTGAGATGCATTGTCTTCTAAATTAAACTATGGTGATTGGTTGATTAAATCATGATTGACCATATAGACTAGGTGTTTCTATATACAATTTTATTTGGATAGTTAGATGGTATGTTTAGAACATTGGAAGATTTTATAAATTGAATGGTTGAATTTATAAATGGAAATAACTAGTGTATGCAATATCTATTTTTCCTATTACACCTTCCATTTGATCCTTTATTCTTTATATGTGAATTTTCCATGTTTGGGAAAATTGAACAAGCTATATTTAAATTAAATGGTGAATGTATGTTGGTTTTACCATATAGTAATGAATTGAATATTTTAAATTAATTAATTTAAATGTAATTTATTTAGGTGGACAAAACTAAATCCCCTTTTATTTGATACATTTATTTATAGTAATTAAGATATGTTCAATAACACTTGCATGTTGTGGGAACAAATAGATAAATTGGATAACCCAGGTTGAACTATAATGTTTTATTTTTAAACCACTATTGAATCCCTTTGGGTCCATAGGTAAGGAGTATGAGACCCACAACCACCCGATAGATGGTCTATCCTTTTATATATTTTTGACATAGTGTGCTTCACTTTTTAATGCCATAATAAATTATATACTTCAATTAATTGTTGGATTAGATTTTTTATTTATAATAATAATAAATTTTGGTGATTTATTATCTATGTTTCACATTGGATAATTTAGATTAATTGATATATTAACGTCATTATCACAAGCCTCCTCTGTCTCATGAGAAGAATGATCTGACTCAGTACCCTCATCCTCTTTAGAGGTGTCCTTGACAATATTCTGAGATGCTTCTTCTTCTTCATTGGTTTCAGTATCACTTTCCTTTAGAACAGTCTCTCTTCGTGGGAGTTCTTTTGGAGGGCTAGCTGCACTGAAAGCTACTGTCCTTACAGGACTGTTAAGAAAATCAGGATCTCTCCCATCATCAATGGGAGTGTTTTCTCTTTTAGGGTCTACAACACCTTCAACTTACTCCTCCTCATCTAAATAAGCTGGTTCGGGCTCATCAGGCTTTAGACCTAGATCTCTCTTCTCTTTTGGCCAATATGGGTGTGTAGTAGGGTCAAACTTTTCATATACCTTTCCTTCATCATTCACCCATGCCTTCTTCCAGGGATTCCAGTTAATTTTCAAGAATTTTCAAATCACCATGGAGATACAAACACTATTCTTGGCCACTATCATCTCTTATTTATTCCATCAACACCCTTTACCTTTATCATTACTGAAACTAGCTTGGCATAGAATAGGGAATTAGACTTTGAGCTTACCTTAGTCATATCCTCCAATTGTGCCACCATTAACCTAGATAGTTTAATCTTATTTCCATGCATCAGTAAGTACATTAGAAATATGTCCTGGTACTTCAGCACTACAAAATCACCTCTCCTGGGAATAATTACATACTGAATGAATTTGAATAAAAGCCTATCTTCACCATTAATCTCAACTGAAATGATCTTCCTTGATTATCCATTTCATGTTAGTTCTTCTAGAGCATTTTCATACTCAAAAACATTACTGTCTAGAGGAGCCATTCCAGAGTAGTAATCATATAATCCTTCTTGAGGAACTCTCAAACAGGTATCCCACTCAGCAGACTAGAAGCTGACTTCAATTCCATTGAATCTGGATATTAGCTTATGCACATCATCTCCCTCTTAGAACTTCAAATATTGATATAATTCTTTCCCAAGATTCAGGTAGTACGGTCCATTGTTTTTTGGAAAAGCATTCGGTCCATGCTTGGGAATCTAGTGCTTTTAGCACTAATGACTTGCTCGATAGCAGCCATTATTCACTTAACTTCTTCTCAGAAAAGATTTCTCTCTTGGTCAGATGT
This sequence comes from Viscum album, assembly GCA_963277665.1. Taxonomy (NCBI): domain Eukaryota; kingdom Viridiplantae; phylum Streptophyta; class Magnoliopsida; order Santalales; family Viscaceae; genus Viscum; species Viscum album. Next base: position 874,510,387 of record OY728160.1, on the reverse strand, counting down.
GGGTTGACAGGTCTCGTCGGGGTATTACTGGTCCAACTGGATTCGGCTCAAGTTCTCTTTGGCCTTGGCGCATCTTCATTGATAGTCAGGGGTCTCTTGGTTCTAGACATAGATATTGACAGAGGTTTGAGGGCTCAAACGAAGAGTTACAGTTTAAGAATTTCGAGAGCAAGGTTCGATATTGAGAGAGGAAGGTGGATTGAGATATTTCTGTCGCCTTTGGTTTTATCATTTTGGTATTAAAACCAAATAAAAAATAAAAAATAAATAGGAATAAAAAAGGTTCGAATTCCCACAAAAATAATGACAAACAGCGAGGTATCCAACAGTGGGATGTACCAGTGAGGTGGAACGGTGAGGTGTAATAGTAAGATTTATCAGTGAGGTCCAACTATGAGGTCTAACAGTGAGGTCCGACTGTGAGGTCCAACAGTGAGGTCTGACTGTGAGTTCCAACGGTGAGGTAATACTGTGAGGTCCAACTATGAGGTCTATTTATAAGGTCAAACTGTGAGGTCTAATGGTGAGGTTTAACAGTGAGGTCTAATGGTGAGTCCTAACAGTGAGTTCTAACAGCGAGGTTTCTTATGCTAAAGTTAATCATACCTAACTCATGTTTGATGTAATTAAACATCTCTGAATTTAAGGGATTTGTGAATATATCAGCCAGTTGATGTTCAGTGCCAATGAATTCAAGAGTGATATCACCCTTTTGATAATTATCATTCAAAAAGTGATGTCTCACATCAATGTGCTTTGTCCTAGCATGAGATACTGGATTTTTGGAAATGTTAATAGTACTTGTATTGTCACACTTTATAGAGACATGTTTGAATTGATATCCATAGTCTAGTAAAGTGTTTTTTATCCACAGAATTTGAGCACAACAACTACCAGCAGCTATGTACTCATCTTTGGCAGTGTATAATGCAACAGAATTCTGCTTCATACTAAACCAAGATACTAGGGACTTGCCTAAAATGTGACATGTACCAAAGGTGCTTTTTCTATCTAACTTGCAACCGGAAAAATCAGCATTGGAATAACTCAACAAATCAAATGATTGTCCTTTTGGATAAAATAATCCTAAGTTGGGAGTATGTTTGAGATATTTAAAAATCCTTTTTACATCAGTTAAATGAAACTCTTTTGGATTTTCTTGAAAGAGAGCACTCATGCAGACACTAAACATGATGTCAGGTCTACTAGCTGTAAGATAGAGTAGACTCCCTATCATACATCTGTAGTTGGTTTGATCAACTGGTTCACTAGCTTCATCAGTATCCAACATATAAGGGGTACTCATAGGTGTGTCACTAGCTTTAATATAATCCAAATAAAAACGATTTAAAGGATCCATAATATATTTAATTTGATTCAAAATAATGCCATTTTTATTTTGAATGATCTGAAATCGAAGGAAAAATTTGAGTTCTCCCATTAAACTCTTTTCAAACACATTGTGCATTATTTTTGAAAAATCAATACATAATGAATTTTTAGAGGATCCAAAAATAATATCATCCACATAAATTTGTACTATCAAAACATCATTAGAAATCCATTTAATGAAAAGAGTAGGATCAACTATCCCTTTGGTAAAAACTTTTATAATAACAAATGAGCTGAGCCTATCATACCATGCTCTTGGAGCTTGTTTTACACCATATAAAGCTTTAGATAGTTTAAAAACAGGATTGGAAAATGGGGATTTGTAAAACCATGAGGTAGTTCAACAAATACATCCTCAACTATATACCCATTTAGAAAAGCACTTTTAACATCCATTTGATAAATCTTGAAATTCAGATGAGCTGCATATGCAAGTAGTATCCTAATAGCTTCTAGTCTAGCTACAGGTGTAAAGGTCTCCTCATAGTCTATTCCTTCTTCTTGACTATATCCTTGTGAAACTAGCCTAGCTTTACTTCTAACTATATTCCCATACTCATTAACATTGTTCCTAAACACCTATTTAATTCCTATGGTCAAAGTGTCATTAGGTCTTTCCACTAATTCCCAAACATTGTTTCTTTTGAACTGATTTAGTTCTTCTTGCATATCCATTACCCAAAATTCATCATTGATAGCATCATTAATATTTTTGGGTTCAAGATGTGAATGAATATATTGATGTTCAACCTGGTTTCTTAGAGATGCTCTAGTTTGTGTTCCTCTATTTAAATCGCCTAAAACAGCATCTGGAGGATGATTCATGAGAGTCCTAATACCTCTAGGAAGGTTTGAACTAGATTCCTCATTGTTGTCTGTTGGTTCAGAATTAGCGGGTGTAGATTCTAGGAAATTTCTAGAACTGGATACTTTTACAGGGGATTCACTATCCTTATAATTAAGGTTCAGAATTGACAAATATTTCTCAAGATGTTAAAGAGGGGTTTTAGGCTCATGTGGACAAGTCTCATCAAATTTTACATGAACTGATTCATCCAAACATTTGGTATTCTTATTGAACACTCTATAGGCTTTAATTGAGATAGAGTTACCCAGGAACATTCCGTCATCACTTTTGGAATAAAATTTGTCAAGATTATATTTAGTATTAAGAATAAATACTTTGCAACCAAAAACTCTACAGTAATTAACCTTAGGCTTCCTATTATTCCAAATTTCATAAGGGGTCATTTTTAGAATAGGTATAATCACATCTATATTGATAAAATATCAATCTGTATTTAAAGCTTTATCCCAACAATAAACAGGTAAGTCATACTCATTAAGCATATTCCTTGCAATTTCTTGAAGGGTCCTATTTCTTCTTTCTACAACTCCATTTTGTAGTGGTGTCCTAGGGCTTGAAAAATTGTGACTATAGCCATTGTGTGATCAGTAAGTTTCAAACTCAGGATTCTCAAACTCACGGCCAAGATCACTTCCCAGGGTCTTAATTCTATGTCCACTAAGGTTTTTTATAGACTTGGAATATTTGAGAAAATAGGAACAAGATTCACTTTTGTGAGATAGAAATTATACCCAAGTATACCTAGAAAAGTAATCTACATGAAAATAAACATAGTTCTTCCCATTTAAACATGAAACTCTTGATGGTCCAAAAAAATCAATGTGAACCAACTCAAGTGGTTGAGAAGTTGAAACTTCTTTCTTTGGTTTGAAAGAAACTTTGTGTTGTTTTCCCTTTTAATAGTGATTACACACTTTATCAAGTGGGAATTCTAATTTAGGTAAGTCTCTATTTAAAAATATCTTAGTTAGCTTCCTAAGTGAGGGAAAAATATAGTGTCCTAACATTCTGTGCCACAACCAAGACTCATTATGAAAATCATTTAAGCAGGAAACATTTTGTATGGCTAAGGAATTTAAATCAACATCATATACATTCTCATTTATACATGCAGTGAAAACTAAATAACTTTTTGTATTAAAAACATGGAATGCATCATTTTCAAACTTAACATTAAATCCATCATTACATAACTGAGATATGCTAATTAAATTTTACTTCAATGCATCAACAAAAATCACTTTATAAATTAATATTGTATCAGGGTTACCAATCTGGCCTAAGCCGATGATTTTTTCTTTTTCATTGTCACCAAAGGTGACATTCCCATCATCAACATTAATTATACTCTTGAAGAATGAATAGTCTCTTCTCATATGTCTTGAACATCCACTGTCCAAGTACCATAGGGTCTTACAAGAACTCTTTAAACAACTTCCCTGCAAAACTGATTAAACATGGGGTAATTTTGGTACCCAGATCTTCTTGGGTCCAGAAAGGTTAGCCAGTAAAACTTTGGGAACCCATATTTTCTTTATAGGTTTTCTAAAATCAAAAAAACACATTTTGATACATAAATACTATGTTAGTTCCTTTAGAAAATTTTTTCTCAAAAGATTGTCCAGAATTAGCAGTGAACTATCCAGATTTTGGAACAAATTTGGTTTTGCTAATTTGTCTCCTTCCAGGCTGATATCCCAGACCAATTGTATATTTAGGAGCAATATGTTTTCCTAGAAACTATGTCAAGGTATCCCTACCAGTAGTGAACTTCTCAATATCCTTTCTTAATTGGTCATTAGATATTGTTAACTGTTTATTTTCCTTTAGCAGTGTAGCAAATTTCTCTATTTCTATGTCATGATTTGGCTTATAATTCGCATTTAAAAGCATGTTGTCTTTTTAATGACTTATATTTGTCCTTGAGTTCATTAAACGTGTCCTCAATCATTTCACAATATTCAAATAATTCATCCTTAGTCATATCTTCATTATTATGAGAGTCACATTCATTCACAGAATAATAAGTATTATGCACAGGGGAATTAATTATTACCTCAGATGTATCTTTCATAAAACATATATTGGAAAGTTTGTTCTGTTCTGAGTATGAAGCATCAGATTCACTCAAAAAATCTTCTGAAGCACTCCAGGTTGCTTTCATACCGCTTTTTATAACTTTTTCCCTTATAATCATATTTCTTTTTGAATTTTAACTTTGGATAGTCAACCTTGATGTGTTTGTTCCTCTTGCATTCAGAGCAGACTATATCATCTCCCTTATCAGATTTCCTCCAATCCTTCTTCCACTTACCTTGTTGATCAAACTTACCCTTTTATTTTGGTGTTCTAAAAAAATTCTTCTTCCTATAGAACTTCTTAAATCTCATGGCTATTCGAGCCATTTCTTCATCACTCTCTGAATCTGAATCTTCACTTGTTGATCTTTCAGTAGGTACATGTATTTTCTCCTTAGATTTTCTATTTGAAGTAGTAGACTTGCATGGTACTGATTTTCTATTAGGTTCATCATCTTTTTGTTTGTTCACCTTCAGTTATTCTTCATACATCATTAGTTTACCAATGAAGTCCTTAACAGGTAGCTTACTGATGTTACATGAATCTCGGATAGACACAGAAGTGCCTCTCCATCTTTCTGGAAAACAACTCAATATTCTAATGATCTGCTCCTTCTCTGGAACAACTTTTCCCAGTGAACTCATGGTGTTGAAAATCTCAACAAACCTGAGGTACATGTCATAAATGGGTTCATCAGGTCTCATATTAAAATTATCATATTTAATAGTATATGTATTTAATCTCATTTCCTTGACATTGTTTGTTCCTTCATGAGAAACAGCCAAGGTGTCCCAGATTACATGAGGTGTTTTACATGCAGAAATTTGGTTTGATTCCACATATCCTAAAGAGCAGTAAAGGGAATTCATAGCTTTATAGTTATCATTATAGGCAGACTTTGTAGCATCATCCCAGGTAGATCTAGCAGTATTGGGGATCTAATATTCTGATTCTATAGCATACCAAATATCAAAACCAATACTTTCCAAATAAATTTTCATTTTAATTTTCCATTGAGCACAATTCACACCATTAAAGAATGGTGGGCTATTAGTAGTAGTACCTTATACTCTATTCTCCATAACTAGATTTTAGAAAATATATTACAGAGATTAAATTTAGAACTTAAAGAAATTTAATATCTTTAAGATAAAACAAAAATCACAGTTTAAAAACAGAGGGTTTGAAGACTTTTTATAAATAAGAATGTTTCCACTGATAAAAAATGTTGGTCGGAGTGGATACTCAAGAGGGGGGTGAATTGAGTTCCAATTAAAATTTCTGTTAAAAACATTTAGGATTAAAATCCCCCAAATTAAAATGGCCTAGTCAATTAAGGCAATAAAAATATAAGTGACTTATTGTTCAACAGGTTTCTCAAAGGTTGATTACTCCTCAGTAGAATCAGTATGAGAACTAATTCCACTTTTGAAACAATTTTACTTAAAGAATCACATATACTCACTAACCAGAACTAACTATTAGAGTGAATGTAAAAAACAGATTTTTGTCTTTGCTAATATAAGAATAACGGATAAATATAAAACAAAGCAATGGAAATATGAACACAATAATTTTAATAAGAGGTTCAGTCTTAAGTCAAGACCTAGTCCTCTCCACTTGGTGATCACCTTCCACCAAGAAATTATATTAAAAAGTGATACACAGCATGTATCGGGCTTTACAATAGTTTTCACAAACTGTACAGGTTTTGTAACCTCTACCACAGTTATACGTGGGAAAAATAAACTACCAAGACACACTAGGATTATTCCACAATTATACATGGGAAACTGATATAAAGAGAGTTTGATATGGGGATTTTCAGTATCCATCTGTTCAAGCACAAGAGTCAGTGAGTGTAACCCAGAAACACTGCTCACAAATGTGAAATACTTAAACACAGTAGAGATAAATATAGTAGCGATCAGTTTAGAATGCTCTGTTGTGGTGGAAGATCAACTCTAGACTCGTTGGAATGAAGGAATTGAAGTTTTGGTCTATCTCTGCAAGTTGAATCCAAAATAGAGTGTCACAACTTCCAGGTTCTGACTTCCAGATGTAGAGATGATCAGCTTATTGGGTTTAAATCTCTTTGTAGCACACCACTACAGCTTGAAAAAGGTTCTTTCAATAGATCTTCGTGAAGATCTCTATTCTTCAGAGTACGTGCTTGAGTGTTCTTCTTCTTTCCTGTATTTTTGGGGATATATGTGTCTCTCTTATGTGTATTAGATATATTATTTGTATTCTCTATATATATCTGTCGATGTTTGTCTCTACTCATATATATATATACTTTTCCAGCTCAGCTTATTCTCATTTGGTTCAGCAGGCGCCGACAAGAGAAATATTTTAACCACGTGTGGTCTCCCTCATACCTCATACTGTATCTTGATATGCCTCCAAATAACATCAAATAATGTTAGGTGCATTAATTTGTCCAGACATGACTGTTATAATAATAATAATAAAATTGGAAAAGAAAATAACAGAATATCATTAAACTGGTAGCAGATGCATGTCACACGGTAGAATTCAACGGTAATCACTAAAAATATGGACTTCATCTGTAGTCTCTCTATCTGTAGGCTTGTAATGGTGAACTTTGTGTCAAGGGATGTCTTGCAACGGTAGATTTTACTCTCTGTAACAGTAGCGCCTCATCATTGGACTTCATGGGTAGGCTATTTAACTGTGGGCTTCATCAGTAGGCTTGATCCGCAGTAGACTCCAATAGTAACCTTCTAACAGAATCTTTATAACATCAGAATACTTCAACAATGACCTTTCAAATGGTATACTTATCTCAACAGGTAATTTAATTAATAGTGGAATATGTCCATCAATAGACTTTGAACAAAAGTCGACTATCTCGACAGTAGGAGTTGTCTAGAGGTAGCCTTCTACTTACAGGATACATTTCCAACTATAGACTTTAAAAGAGATGCTCTCAATAGAATACTTGAGAAAGAGTTTTACAGTGAACTTCTAATAGAAGAATTACCACAACAGTGACCTTGTGATGATGAATCATTGTCTATGAGCTTTGATAAGTAGATCAATGGTAGACTTGTGACATTAACCTCGTACTGGTATAAAAATGACAATAGATCTTCAACAGTAACCTTCTATGATCAATGACCTAGAGTAACAGTGAGCTATAATGGTGACCTTGAACAGAAGGCTCTTACCAGTAGCCTTTAACAGTGAACTTATATTTAGATAAATTTAAACTATAAGTTGGTGCAACAAAGTCATGAGACTATGAATACAAATTGTTCAAGATAAACAATATAAATATATATTAAAGAGAATTAGTAAATGGATTAATATATAATGGTCAATTATTTAAACATGATTTGGGATTATCAAAACAGTTGAGTCCAACAGATACCTTGCGGGTTTTGTGCGGATAGAAGGGTGAGTTTCCCTAGATACATGTTTTAGACTCAAGAGGTCTTGGTGCATGCTATTTCATACCTCCTCAAGAAAGGGATGACATGTAATTGATTTCTGATGGAATAATGTATGAATATATTGGATGTATGAGGACCATATGCAGAGTATAATTTTTCTGAGGGAAGATTATGTGATTATATGGTATGTTTGAGTACTAGATTTTTAGTATTTGATGCATGGGGGAAGAATATATGATTTTATTGAATATATGAGGACCATACGCATAGTCACCTGATGCTTGAGGGAAGATTATATGATTATATGAGTTGTATGATGAACAGATTCATAGTGAGATGATGCTCATGAGAAATATTATGGAGAGAATGTGGGATGAGGACATCTGTTTATATTGTGTTATCAGCAAGTAATCCTTGGAATGAGAATCTTCCACCAATTTAGGTGATCTATCCTAAGGTAGGAGGATCTACCCATAAAAATTTATATACATCTAAGGCCGATGTAGGTGTTATGGGATTTGTGACCATTTAGGATCCCATAAATTTTTTTTATCATTTAATCTGTTACCCCATTCCATTTATACCATGTGGATGATTGTCAATTATTATTAACTGCATGAAATGGATTGGGATAAAAACAATTGGTGTCAGCCTATAGATATTTATATCACATACCTTTCTTGGTTATTGTATAGTTCTTTAGTAGGCTTCTTATTCATAGGTATATGGGGTCATTGATTGTGCTATGTTGAGTACATGGGAGCTAGGAGTAGTGGTTCGATATGCTTTTCTTAATGATCATGGAGTCAATCATTAGGTAGTTTTTATTTTATGACATTGAAATTTTATTTTAATTGTCAATAATTGTACATATTTCACATATTTCATAAATTCATTCTTATAAATTGTAGTTGAGCACATTTATATTATGTTGAAATTGTATTTATCATTCATTTCTTTTTTATTTCTTATTAGTTCTTTCACTATTACCTTTTATTTATTTCTTCATTACCAATATTTTACTCTAACATGAGGGTATAGTCTTTCCACTATATCCTTTATTGATCCTAACATATATTTAGTATACTATAATTTACCGGGAGGTGTGCCTGAGGCCATGTGACCCACCAACCCAACCACCTTCTTAGTGGTGAGTCGGGCCATGACCATATAAGAAACCTTCCATAACATAAATTGGCTATATTCAGTGTTGGTTATTTTTGATTTAACTGAAAAGAGTGTCGTATTATTTCGAAATTATATAAACTAGATGATGTTTTTTTAATGTGAGTCACTCATATGAATCAGTGGAGTATTGAGTATTTATCTTCATTGCTGATTATATTGATGCCGAGTTCTGTAGTGGTCTAACAAGTTTTTTTTATCTGGTTTGTAGAAGATTATACTTATGTATTTCCTAAAGTGGTTTTGATGATTCCCTCTTGATGAATGATCAAATTTTTGATAAATATACAACCATTTATTTACTTTATATCAATGTCATTATATTAGATGACACCTTTAGAGTTGTTCAGGTTCTTGATTGAAATGGATGATCTATTATTTAATGGATTTATTCAGATTTGTATGTCCCCTTTGGGACCTCAAAGTCAATTTATGATGATGGACGATGGTAGTATGTGGTTTTATGTTGGTTACCAGCATTTTAATCTAGTAATGGTAATGAACCACTACATTCTCCATTGATTTGATTTTTTTTGTTTGATTAGTTCAAGGGATTAAGAATGTTATCAAAAATAACCCAATGGCTTGGATATCACATGATGTGAGTACATGGTAGGAATATCTTGAATACTTATTTATGAAGTCGTTATACGAATTATGAGTTCATTGCAATTACATTTTTAGTTACAAATTCACTATCAATGTTAACAGGTCAAATGAATGTAGTGTTTCGTGAATTTTTATTCTAGTTCACGGTGGACTTCATTGATTATATCCTTATATTGTCTAGGTTAGAGGAGGACCATGACTAGTATTTGTGATCCAGGTTTTTATTTATTCGGTAACATAGGATGTTTAGGAATCGTTCAAAGTATGTGTTTTGGGATCATGTAGTCCATTTCTTAGGTGATTATTCATGTCAATTTGAGGTAGTCTTTAATCATTTCATGGATAATCCTCAATAATGTTTCAGAGGTGTAGAGTATTCTTGATGTTGTTTTAGAGTACCCTATATGCAAATAAACCCTTAATTGTGTTCTTAATAGAAATTATTTCACATTAATACATTACCATAATATTTTTGGTTATTTTTTTTAGAGATTTAGAAGAATAATTACATAACAGAGTGGAAATTTCTTCACACTATACCTTTTTCCCCAAAATAGGTTCTTAAATATAGGCATTTGGTTCATTCAATGAACCTTTTAATTATTTATGTCGTGTATCCTTAGTCAAAGATTTACCGTTCTATAGTTTTCACACATATTTAGGTTTTATAAAAAATATCTAAAAATATGAGATGATAAAAATAGTGACCATTAAGGGATATAAAAATATATAAAACACATTATTCCTCTGAAAAACTAGAAAATACATAAAAATATTTACCTTTTTAATTAAAAAAATTAAAGTATATTATAGTTCAAAATCATATGTGAAAACAAACTTTTCATCATGTCAGATCATTAGAACCAATATAAATAATATAAAACCCATGATTTCATCCAAATGGTATCATAATAAATCCAATATTAAAATCCTTAAAAATGTCTAATAGAATAAACATAATTGGTTATCTCCAAAATTTTATCTTAAATGACTAAATCATTACATTGTACATTAGAGAGATATATTATATGATCTTCCATAATCATCTATAATTATCATGTACCATATCATTGATGAATGATTTATAATTTTAATCCCTTTAATCATAAAATCTTTGAAAAAATCACTTCAACCCATAAGAAAAATCACATTCAGTTTTCATACAAAAAATGGGATGAATTATCCTTTTCTCATGAAATTTTTTTAAAGCTAAATAATACCCAAAAAATATTATATTCTTCTATAAACTATAAAAATATATTGAGTAATATTTATATTAAATTATGTTTATTAATATTGGAAAATATGGTTACATGGTAAATATAAAAATATTGTTTTTCTCTTTGGTAAAAAGAGTGAAATGTTACTTGTACAAGAGAAATTAAAAATATATTTTTTAAACCGTTTCTAAAATTAATGGTTAGTTTAAAAAATGGCATTAAAAACCATTGGATTATTTAGAAGAAAAATATTTATTTTCATAGGATCGTGGATAAAATAGAGAAATATTTTTAAAGGAAAAAATTAAAAAAATATTTTAATGAAAAACTACTTAAGTATTTTGAATTTAAAAACCCTTTTTAATGAAATAGCATGATAAGGTACATATAATACCATTATTATAAAGTGATAAAATATAGTATATTTTAAATAGGTAGTATATACACTATATAAGTGGATGTAGTTTCATAAATCAAGTTATATATCAATGAATGAAGATTGAGATAAAAAACATTAACATATTTGGAAATGATTGAATAAAAAGACATCTAATTAATTTAATTAATATTATTATGTGAAATACAAGGTCTAAATGAAATATTCTGTCAAATTAAATTCATGGGAATATAATTAAACTATATAAAATAAATTATGGGGCATAATATATATCACTCCTCACATAATTGAAATTGAGACCAAGAAAATTTACAAAGAACATGAAATTTAATGATTATTCAATAAATGATGTGATTATTTACATCTAATTATAAATAAACATAATTTTTTTTCATAAAATTTAGAATAAACACAATAAATTACATAGGTGATCTTGGCATGAAATATCCAATGAAGAAAGTGATATAACCTAATAAATGGAAATGATTAAAAATTCCACTTTCCATGATTGCTGAATCACCTTGTTTTAATTTAAATTTCATATATCATGGTATTATATTAATTATTTAAATTTTTATGAAAAAAACTAATATTTATTACATTATCATCTTTCCATTTGTTTTATGTATTACCATTATTTATTTAGTTTCTAAATTTTTTATGATTACATTGTATGTTTTTAAAATATTTGATTCAAAACAACATTACTGTGTCGATTTTGGTCAATGAGGACATGTTGAAATCATCTATTTTGAAATGATAAAATTTTCTTGTTATTACATTTTGTTTACTTTTCAAAGCATCCATTTAAGTTTGTGATGAAAAATTGGATACATCATTTCATAGGTATACATGGTTTATGTTTTCTTTTTTATAACAGATGAAAATAAAATAAATAATAGAATGTTAAAACATTATATAATAATAATATTATTGACATAATATTTGTTTATTATCCCCAAACATATGAAATTCCATGCGAGTGAGGAATGAAAAAATGGATTAGAATGATTCAAGAAATCAGTATCCCAAATGTACGCCTGAGTGACATTATTATTTTATAAAGGATGGGAGTGTATGAATGTGAATATTATTACATATCAATAGAATCCTAATTTTTAAAAATAATCATATATATTAAATAAATATTTATATCCATATGTGTGATGTGTTTATAAAAAACAAATCACAACACTTCATGTAGGTGTTTGTCTATATATACAAAAGTGTGACATTTCAATTTCCAATAAGATGGAAAGGAGGTAGAAATCAATTGTTACATCCCTAAAATAAAATTTATTATATTATATATGGAATGTTAAAATATATTGGATTGAGTTAGAAGAAGAAATAAATTGGAAATACTTTAGTTAAGACTTATACGACATACATGGATATCAATAACTAGATTTAAACTCATGACTTACAGTATTTTTCGATTGGTGAGACCAAGAACTATAGAATGTGAGTATTAGAGTGTTTGTGGGATTCATGATGTTATTTCTCCTAACAGGGTCCCAAAATTAGGTGTATAAGTGGTGATAGGATGCCCTCTTGTATAAGTGAGAGGACTGAGACCCCTGTATGTATTAATAACATTGAAATATTATAAATATCTTCCTAATTTAAAAAGGATAAAAATTATCCCAATTTTTAATATAGTATAATTTAATGTCTAAATTAAGTATAAAAATCATATGTAGAGACGTTTTATATATATTTTAATCTTTATCTATATGTTTAACTCTTCTGTTAGCCCATTTAACCCCTTCTATGTGGACAATATTTTAAATGGTAACCATTCATTATGATTGAAGATGAATTTTAAAGCATTAAACCATTTGAAAATTATGATTCCAAATATGGATTCCATTTTTTATGATTCAATTTTCTGATGTGGTGAAAATTACATTTAATATAATTTAAAAAAAGCAATGATTTTTAAAAAAAATACAAATATAAAGTAAAAAATTGATTTCATTCCAAAAAGAGGTATAGTATTGATTCCCATGGGAATAATTTGAATATTTTTAATGAAAATATAATTATTTTATTTTTTAACCAATCCAAAATTGAATGAAATATTTTGAAAACTGTATTAAAATAGAAGATCCAAACATTATTTTTACCTAAATAAACATATTTATTGGATTTCTAAAATGTCAAAACTATATTTATATGTTCAAAATTATATTTTAAAATTCACTATATTATATATTATATATATAGGGAGAGAATATAAAAATATTTTATAACATTTCTTGTCATTCTTATTTCATGATAATATTATAAAAGTGACAGTATTTGAAAAAATCATTATTTTTCAATATTCACCTAAAAGGTCATCTTTAAAAAAATATGAAAAATATCCATATAATTCATTATATATTTATACATAAAAATTAATTTCATTCCATAAAATTTAAATTATCTAAATCTATAATTTAACATTAAATTCAAAATTCAAAAATATAAATAAAACGTACTTTTATAGAAAAATGTTTGTTTTAAACATTTAGTGTTTTTAACCTAATTTCATATCATTTTAAAACAAGTATTAAATGATTTTATAAAACAATTTTATATTTACAATTTACTAATGTTTAAATTCCATTGTAATTAAGTAATACACACATTGTGGAGGTTTTTTATATCACACACTATTCAAAAAATTCTTACTTAATATAATATAAACTAATATCTTATGGTGTGAAATTATACACCGTTAATTAGATTATAACATCATATTTTTTCCATGACTTATCTAATTGAAAAGGTATTAAAATATTTTAAGAATAAATTCCATGTTTTTTTAGATGACATCAAATCCATTAATATAAAAGCATAAATTATAATAGAACCTTAAAAGAGTAAAAGTGAAGGAATGTGTTGTTGAAAATAAATATACATAAGTTGAGAGAAATAATTTTCAAACAATATTTATTAAATTTACATTTGAAAATAAAATTAATATATATTTTAAGAATAGGAAACATGAAATTCCATAAATATATACTAAGACATTGTTTTACCATTATGATAATAATACTTTTGAATGAGTTTGAAAAAACAAAACCATGATAACTGAGAAATAATTTCAATACATGTCTCGATAAAATTATCAGATTCATAGTCCATTCAATGGAAATATTTTTCCCTTATGATATATAATAAGTGAAAATATAAATTATTTATTTCCACACAATAAGAATAATTTCTGTTATTGTTTTTTTCGAGTATTTTTCAATTTCTTCTTTACCTCTAATACTAAAATTTTAATATATTTGATGAATTTCTATTGCACAATGAATTGAAATTAAAGATTCAAAGATTATAGGACCACCGAAAATATGATTATTTATTCTTTTTATTCATATCCTTGAGAAAAAACCGAAGAATATAAAATGCTATGATAATATGAAATATAAATAAACCATCATGTGAATAAATAACACATTAATTTTAAAAACCTTTAAAATATCCCCAAAATTTAAAAATATATAACTTTAAAAATAAATAACCCTATAAATATTAAAAATATTCCATAAAAAATTTTAAACCCAATTATTAGAATGATTTGAACACTTATTCATCCAAAATAAACATAAAATTTATCCATAAAAAATAACAATCACTAAAAAGCCTCAAACCAAAAATATATTTTGTATAATAATATATTCCTAAAATTATACTATTATTTTCCATGAACAGCCTCAATCATCCTAAATCTACAATAAAATCAAATTTTCATCCAAAACATAATGTAAGGTTCAATCCTTAATTAATATAAAACAATTTATCCTAAAATCTCATACATATAAAAATCACATTTTAGTTGATTCCAATAATTTTCAAATAAAACTGTGAACTTCATATAAAATAACATTAACCACCGAATCAAAAAAATTAATCAAATGATTATCTATATGATAAAACATATGTTACCAAAAATATAACTACCCTTTACCACAATTAACCATAATTACCTTAACATTGAAGATCATATCAACCCTAAAGGTTATATTTACCTTATATATTTTATCCCCAATATAATAAAATTCATTTTAGATAAAAATAATATCAAATACCATGATAAACCTAATGGTTACATATAGATCAATCATCTATTAAATCCAACAAACACAGCTATAATATATCATTAATCACCTCAATTTCATATAATACCTCAAAATGTAATATACACCTTTATACATATGATTATCCTAAAATTTAGGAACACATAAATAAATTACCACCACATAATAACTTTTTAAACCCTATATGTAGACACGTAAATCATTCAAAATCATTTATAATATGTTTACCAATTTTTTTATCATATTTAATAACACTACATATAATAAAAAATATGAATAATTTCCTAAATTTATCAATCACAATCAGAAAATGATTCATACATTAAACTTGATCAATTATATTAAGATAAACCATAATTTTCCTTATTTTATTCATATATTATTAATATTCATTTAATGAAAATTCTAAACACTTACTCATATGATCTCGTAGATCCCCTATAAGAGAAGTCTAAACTGGGCATAAATTTGGATAATAACCTAAATTGACACATATAAGACATTCACCATTCAAAATTGAAAGAATATTATTACCCTTTATTGAATTAATATACCACATTATTTCTCCTCTAATGTTTACTTCCATAAATCCTAATTTGACACAAAATAAACATATATTTATTTTTTCTGAGACATTTTCTCGGGTACATGTTCCCTCATTCTTGAGAAATTTTAGGTTGAATGTATTTCCTTCCTGATTATTTTCATCTGAACATCCATGAAACTCAATTTTTATCTTATTTTTGGTGTTATAAAACTCAAAAAAAATTATGTTCTTAATCAAAAGTAGAGATTTTAGTTTTTCACAAAAGGAATATTTTTCACTCAAAATAATATTCTATTTGGTTTATCACTTAGGAAAACACCACAAAAACTATTGTTCAATCTTTTTTCTATTGATTTACTAAAAAAATAGTTAGTTTGAGTATTAAAATTGAAATTATAATAAAACTACCTTTAAATATTAATATGTTCATAACTATTTCACATTACATTCAAATATTTGGATTCATATGTATAAAACCACAATTCCCTTAACATGTTATCCTTTAATGTTATAGAATACACCACATAAGACCCCATAATTTTCTATGTATGTTTATATTTGAGATTTTATTTAATCTCATTTAATTTTATTCAATCTTCTTTAAACCATGTTGGTACCGTTTCTTTAGGGGATGGAGAGTATTTTCACGTGAAAATGATATAATATTTGTAGATGTAAATTATTTTTGAATTTATAGAGCCCAGGTATAAATGTGGTTCATGTTATTCCCATTAGAGATGGAAAAAGTGTAATCTATTGAAATTTTCACATCGCGAAGAAGCTAAATGATGTGAAATTTTTAGAAATTTGATGTCATGAACTAGTGTAGAGAGTAAAAAGTGTAAATGATATGAAACTAGTTCAAACCATAAAAATTTTTATTGGGGTTACATTCATTATATCAGAGGACATTTCATACATATAAAAAAAATTATAAAATTTACATCCCAAAATGGATTCACATCTTGAATAATAAGGGGCCAATTACATTAAACCCCAAAATGTGTATGGGTTAGTTTTATTCCCCATAAAACTCTCTCTATCAAACAAAAAGGATATTCTATGAAATTTTTGTGTCATTCCTACACTTCTATAGATCCTGATCAAGTTTTTAGTCCTAGTTTAGTTTCATCACATTGTTTTACCCCTCTCACACAATTGTTCTCCATTCTCATGGTGTCATTTCATTACTATTGTTGAATGAGGTTTTGATCTTGATGCTTGTATGATCTAGATTTTCATTTTGATCATTATCTACTTTGTTATTAATTATAATCACCTATTCGAATCATTTACTTAATCCAAATATAATGGTGTGTGGTAGAGATAAATTCCCTATGGTCTATTTCTATTAGATATACTATGTGATTGAATAAACACAATATGCGTGAATGAAAATTTAATAACAGTTGATTATAATATTATGTTTGGAGTACTATTTGGATCCCCTTAGATATAATAGTGTTGAGTCCTTGATTGTGGCTAACTATAGGGTGATCTTACTCTTGAATAATAATGTGCATGATAATGGATAAAATATATGTTTTAGAATGGAATGTTTACTTCAAGTTTTTTCTTATGATACATTCACCATTGAAACAAACATCTTGATTATTGGAATAAATGGAGATAATTTGAAAGAATTTGATGTATATAGTATCATGATAAAAATTTATAGTATAATTTAACTAATCAATAAATAATTTAATGAAAAATAAAAATTGGTTAAATTGACTAATGTGTCTTGTGATATTATTGAGTTTTATTCTTTCCACATTGTCTTGTATTGTTTTTATAAGTAATTTTTTATACAAAGTACATCGCCTAGTTATACTAAAATATTTATATAAAGGGATTGTCTCGGCTACAACAAAATCGTTATATAGAGGTAAGGGATTGGTTATTTTAAAATAATTATATAATTGTATTGGTTTGGTTATTATAAAATACTTATATAAAGGGATAAACTCGGTTTTTTAGAATAGTTATATAGATTAAATGGGTGTGTTATGATGAAATACTTATATAAAGGGTTTTTCATAGTAATTATGAAATTATTATGGTTCTTGGATATATTATTTTATTCTACCTTAGACATGGGGTAATGGTTATCATGGTTCTCTTATATGCTCAGAGATATTCTAGAATGTTACTGAAGTACATTTATTGTTTTATAATATTAATTGAATAATTAATACTCCTTATTATATCTTTATTACAAGAGATTATTATTATTTTGATTTTTTAGACATGATTACATCACAATACTATGTTTTATTCTCACCCAATTTAGTAAAAAATTTTGTATTCATGAAGACTACATAGATGGAGATTTGGATTTGGAAGGGATCATGTTGTTGATTTTTTCTTATTTTACTAGTTGTATCATGGAGAAGTGACTAACAAGGGATTGTGGAATAGATTCCATGAGTTTATTTATCTCGTATTTTTCTATTTTATGTATCAATTTTATTTTTATATTTAGATATATTACATCGTATAACTATATTATCATTTAATTTATAATGGATTATTCAGTTGACATTTTATTTTATATTTGTTTAACTACTCTGTTGTAAAATTTTTGGTATTTCTTTGTTACCCTTATATTTTATTTCGGATATAATTCATGTCAATAATTTTAGGTATAGTCTCCTTAATATTTTCTATATGCCCAAGGTTCTTGTCAATAAACTCTATCATATGGAGATGAACACTTGAGGTCCAAAAACAAACCTTATTTGGCCACATGAGAGTTTTCCTGATCATGTGGCTTTAAAAAATGATATCAGAGGAATCAAGTTTCTATTTTCTATTTCATTATTATTTATGAATGGTAGAAAGGATACTAGAGTTTCTCATGATTGGATAATGATATTTTAATGGGATTAAATAACCCATGTTTGGTTGGCATATCCATGTACCTAGGAATGGGATGGTTGTTGATGATGGTTTTTTTGTAACTATTGATGTTATTTCATCTTGAGTGATTAACATATTATACACTATTAATGGATAATTAGATTTATATGCATGGCTCGGTATGGAATGGTATGAGTATTAATTCATCATGATAAGATCATAGAGATATAGATTGAGAAGAACTATTCATAATGGGGACATATTTATTGCATGTCATATGTATTCACAATGAACAGTGAAATGAGAAACCAATTATATCTTATAAATGAAATTGAAGAATTGTTATTTCATGATAATTCACTTATTAAGAAATTTTTAGAGAAACCATTTGTAATTTATTCTCTATTTCTTTACATGTTAAGATTGAAATTATTTTTATTCATTTTTATATGGAGTGTGTTTGTATTGTAGATTAAAGGAATACTCTTCATCTTCAAATTGAGTGTCAAGAGAGTGGAAATCTGCAATCATTAAATACAATTGATCTGAAGCATCCTATGTCTCATGAGGATAAGGCGAACATTTAGCATCATGAAATATTTTAGAAGATCATGAAATCCATTGAAATAGAGTCTGATCTCACTCTACCATCTAATTTTGAGTCAAAAAGAGGGTTACAACTATAAAACCAACCAACATTCATTAGAGAGGGAGGTACCTAGGTAGCTGTGTTCTACACTATGTCAGTCCAGATGATCTTAAATCACATTTAGTAACATTTGGTTTGGTGGGTGAAGATTTATTGATACATGTTTCAGGGACTAACCAAGAGTGGGAAATACACTATAGAGAAATATGGATAGTATGAGGGGTTATATTAGAAGTAATTTGAGGAAATGATTTTGAGTCACTTTTCTAAATTAATTATGCGGTATGAGAAGTATCATGTGTTCATAATCCTCATACAATAGTTCTTTTCTGCTATTCACATTTCAGGATGTTTCACTAACTTGTAGGGAATTGTTCCATATTTAGTATGTGAGAAGATTTCTAGGGTGAGACATTTCTAGGATTATCTTTTCAATGAGACCAAGTTATAGGGGAATATATTTTTAATTTCATAATCTTTTTGAAAATGATGAAGAAGACTCAAATCATTAAGGGAATATGATATAGGTCCCAGGAAGATACTAGAATGTATATGTAATGATATATTTTAGCACTTCATCTGGTGATAAGAAGTACTAAAATGACATTTATCTCCAATGAAATAGGGGTAGAGTTTCCAGGGTAGTACTAATCCAATTAACGACCATGTTCTTTTGTATTTTTATCAGTGTGTAAATTTTATTCATGATTTGGTCTCAATGTATATAATGTACATTATATTTTCATTATTATTATTGGATGGGTCATCTAACGGGGTTTCTTAGGGGCATGTAGAAGTAGAGAAGTGGTAGATGATGGTGAAAAGTAATAGATGTTGGGAAAGAATCAACTACCCCACATAAGACTGGTAGCTAGAGTTCCACTATATTTTCATATCGAGGTAGGTGGTGTGGTAGCTAGTATAGTAGTGAATGTATTAGGTAGAGGGAAAGTCACGTAGGAGTTATACAAGAGCATGGAGAAAAGGGGAAATTATGCTGCATTGTAATGTCCCCGGTCTGAAAGCCACTGAACTGGTGCACCATAACGGGTTGGCCACATGTCCTGAACCAAAATTACCCAAACTACAGAGAATGACAACAAGTAGAGAGGGACTATGGTGTAATAGTGGGAAAACTATTCCCTTATTGGAAGAGTTTAACACAATAGAATAAATATTAACACTAGTGAAAGCAGTAAACAACATGCAACTGAAGTAAAGAACTGAAGACCGAAAGACAAAGATAACCAAAATCCATATAATACAAAAATGATGCAGCATATAACATGTTATAAGAAAACAGAAATAACATGATACATTACAATCACATTCAACCCAATGCTAAGGTAAAACAATAACAAACATCATTGCAACCATTTTCTTTGTCCCAGGCTATCCTTCTCCTCAGTAACAATCATGTGCCTGTATAAGAATCCTTTTTCCTATCAAAACCTACAAAAATATAGTCTATTCAGGCTCAAAAACATGACCAAATATAGAGTGAGAAATAAATCCCGGTATGAAACCAGCAAATGTCAGTGCAAATCAATTGGTGAGTATATGAAAATGTAGTGTACAATAGTGAAATGAAATAAATGGGAAGACACTGAAAACTGAAAAATACAACACATATTAGGATTCATTTACATTAATTTCATGATATTTAATCAATTAAAATTAATTAAATTATAAAATTCTTAGGGTCTGACCTAATCCCGTCAATCCCCTATATGAAGTAAACACAATAGATACATCAATATGATATCTAAACAAAAGAAGTGATGATAGAATCCAAGTTTGTGATTTGTCTTGGAATATGCCTCATAAGTCATTTCATTTCAATATGTCTCGGGGACAAGCCCAATGTATAAGCATTTAAGTATATTCAAATCATGGACAAACTAGGTGTATCAGCATTTCAGTATTCTAAATCCAGGGATAAGCCTGGTCTATCAGTATTCTAGAATGTATTAGGGATGTGCCTTGTGTATCAACATTTCAGGATGTATGATGTCCAAGCCCAATTTATAAGCATTTCAACTTAGCAAAAACACTTGTAAATTACACTACTATATGGTTTTTCAATAATCAACTCACATGGGAAAAATTATTTAACAAGACTAACTTGTGAATTAATCTATCATAAAGCTTTAACAGCATATTTACATGGAAAACATTTAATTAACCAATTTGATTTAAAATAACCCTTAAATGGAAAAAAGTCATTCCCATCAGCATCCTAGGGAAAATGGCTAAACAATGGTTGTCCAAGGGTAAACTCACCCAAGGGGTATCCCTTAGTCAAACCAAATTAGAATAAACATGCTTCAATTAATTTATTCAATTACCTAATGTCATTAGTTATCAATATGAGTCAAATTATCAATCAATCGATTCCCTAAAAATGGGCATGTGGCACAATGCACATATAAAAGACATGTCATTAATCAATTATCTTGAGACCACATATATTATAATATTATGACTCTCCTCATCTAGACTTGACATCCAATTCAAGATAAAATTGTATAAATGTAAAAAACAAGGATATTTACTCAACCTTAAATGAAATATCTATGAACTAAAATCACCTAGAATGGCTCAAGTGTAATCCATAACTCACCGATAGGGTTCAAAAAATATAGACAATGAATAAAACAGAGTCTGCATGATCAACCAGAAAGAAAATCCCCTTCTGACTCTACTACCTCATGAACCCAGTGCCTCCTCAATCCAAAATAACTAAAAATCAGGATACTTCCAGTTTTATGTGAAAACCACAAATTATGTGGCATTTAAGACCATATAAATAGTGTTTATATCATTTTACTATTCATTTTGTGGATTAATTCCTCCAAATTAATTTCCAGGACCTATTGACATGACAATACGATCTGTACCATAAAGTACACAATGTTTAGTTGGTTTTCATCTTTTTCCTTGCTGACATGCCCACTTTCCATGAATTCCCATCATACATGGGAAAACTATATAGTGTGAGATTATGATTACATGGTGTGTAACCCTAAATCATCCCATGTGACAGTATGATTCTATCACTTGTATAGTTTTCCATTGTTTTGTAAAAAACAACTCAAAGGAGAATAATAAAAGAATATTCTACCTCAATGTATGGACCAGGTTCTTACAAACTTCCCCTTTAATGAAATTTGTCCTCGAATTTTCCATCCAAGGGTGGTGAATCAATATTTGAGAATAACTCAATACATTTGGCATTTACATCGGCCTCCCTCTTTCAAGTCTCGTCCTGTACTCGACCATACTTCCATAGCACCCGTACAAGAGGAACTAGCCAGCCTAAGAGAACCATTTTTCAATTGCCAACTATACAGATAGAGGCAAAACTGATATACATTATAGAAATCACGCTAGGCTAGGTATCTCTAAGGTAATTGTAACCGATAGGATACCAGTTTGATTCTCTCTAGAATCTCAAATGGACCGACATATCATAGTGAAAGATTTCCTTGTATCCTAATCCTCTTGTGTCCCAATATCGGTGAGAGATATTGGAAAACTTGATACCTAACCTCAAACACTAAAGGTTATCTAAAGTGATATGTGTATGATTTTTGATATGACTGCACGTTATCCATCTGCTTCAGAATCGACTGAACCTACTTAGTGGTCTCTTGGAAAGAAGAGGTCCCAACATAGCTTCTTCTCCCACCTCTATCCCACACATAGTTTATCGGCACAACCTTCCGTACAAATCCTCATATGTTTCCATCTTAATCGTATCCTGGATGATGTTATTATAGGTGAACTCAAAAAGGTGTATATTTTTCTCATAAGATACCAAAAATTCTAGGACACATGCACCAATCATGTCCTCTTGTAAATGTATCATATTCTCTCACTGGCCATTAGTCTGAGGGTGGAATTTTATTCTTAGAGGCACCTGTGTACCCAATTCCCTTGAGAAACTATTCCAGAAATGAGACGTAAAGGGGGAATCCCTATATTAAATGATAGAATGTGGGACCTCATGATGTCATACCACCTATCAGATATGTATCCTTATAAGATCATTAACATTGAAAGTCTCGTTGATCAGCAGGAAGTGAGAAACCATCGTAATCCTATCAACTAGGACCCATAAAGCATCTTTACCCATTGGCGACCTTGGTAACTCCATCATAAAATGCATCGAAACATCATCCCATTTCAATTTTGGAATAGGTAGCTGCAATAATATCTCAGTATCTCACAAATGTTCCACCTTCAACTACTAACAGGTGGAACATATCGTAACAAAACTAGCTACTTCCCACTTCATACCAAGCTACCAGTATTGACAACGCATGTAACAGTACATCTTGCGGACTCTGAGATGCATTACCCAAGTTGAAGCATGAAACTCCAGCATCACCTCCTCATTTATATCCCCAGGAACCCACAAAGGTCCATGGAGACATATAAATTTATCCTCACCTATCTTCTATCCGAGAGGAGGGTCCTCACCTGACACGCTCTCCCATAGAACATGGCCTTTAGAATCTGATAGTTGCGTCATCCTCCCTTTTTCTAGTAGGGTAGAGATAACATCCAAAGATAAAATATATGTCTGTCCCTGATTTTCATGAACCTCTAAATGCAAATCATATAACAAATCGACAAGCTTCACCTCACCACTGTCCTCTTGCACTTCCAATATCTAAGTGTACACCACCAAAATCTCTCCCAAAAAATAATTTTTCCACCAGCACAAAGCATGAAAAACTATAGCTAACTTGAGATAATGTGTTCTGTAATTACTTTCTTATGGACTCACCTACTCATACCCATATGCAACAACTCAATCCCCATGTGTAAGAAATACTCCCATCCAAATACAAAATGCATCATTGTCCACAGTGTAACTCTTTCCAGGCAAAGGCTATATCAGTTTTTCTGCTAAAGTCAAATGTACCTTCAAATCTTAAATGGTTGTGTCACAAAAATCCAACCACTCAAACATCACACCTTTTTAGTCATGCCCATAATCGATGATTCTAAGTGTTAGAATTACTGTATAAAACACCTGTAGTAACCATCAATCCCCAAGAAACCCCACACATAAAAAATGTTCTTGGGATGATCCCAAGTAACTACATCTCTCACCATATCTAGATCCACTGATTCATTAGTCTCTAAGATTAAATGACCCAATTATTGAATCTAATCCATCTTTAAGTGTCAATTTTCAAGCTTATCATATAAATAATTCTCTCTCGATGTATACAAAATGATATCATGATGTTTGGCATGGTCGGGTAGATTGTGAGAATACAATAAGATATATTCTATTAAAACCACCAAAAAAGAATATTGGTAAGGTTGGAACACATGTTTCATAAGAGCCATGAAATCATATGGCGCGTTCGTGGGACCAAATGGCATTACGAAGTACACATATAGACCATACCAGCTACGAAATGTGGTGTAATATATGTCTGATTGTAGAACACATACCTGGGGATATCCTCACCTCATGTTAATATTTGATAACACTGTAGCTCCTCAAATCTGATCAAATATGTCATCTCTCTATGGAAAGGGATATCGGGTTTCAAATTTCAATTGCTTTAGTTTTAGATAGTCCACGTATAGACAAAGTGTGTCATCTTTCCTTTTCATAAAAAGAAACGGTGAACCACCAGGAGAATTACAGGGTCAGATAAGACCGTTAGCTTCTAAATCTTCCAACTACCTATTGAGCTTTTGAAACATCATTGTAGATATCATGTAATGAAGAAGGGATACCAGTTCAGCTCCGGGCACTAAATCGATAGTGAACTCTACCTCTCTGATCGGAGGTAAGCTAGGGAAGTCTTTTGAAAAAACGTACCAAAAATGATCAACCATTGGAGGGAAATCTATCTGACATGTTCCATGATAATCTAGATATAAACACACATTATGGGTTTTTATTCCACCCAAAAAAAGATGGTTAGGTCTAGATCTACATTACGGGACATCCCATTCATCCTCGTGTAAAAAAAGTCACTCCCTTAGGGGATGTAAAACTCACCCTCCAAAGATAGTAGTCATCAAAGGCTCCATAAGAAACCAACTAGTCTATACTTTGTTGGACATTAAAGTCCATCATCTCTTTGACATAGAGGATCCACAGAAAGTGAATCCCACCAATCTTAAGGGGGAACTCATTACATAGATTCACACTTACCGTTCTAAACAATAATAGAGTTTCTAGAATCATTACATCAGATGTAGAACAAAATTAGAGCCCTAGTATTTCCACAATAATGATATATATATAAAACAATGTGAAGAGAATGTACCAAAAAAAGTGTAGAATAAAAAATAGAGGTGACTAGAATAGTACCTCTAATAGTATAAGGTCCGAGATTTTGCTCTTGCTGGGTCTGTTGCACTGCATACGTCTGACAAGTTACAAGGACCTGAGACATTGCATGGCTACCCTGAGTAATCCCACCATACTTTCACTAAGATGTTGGGGTTGGATACCATGTCCATGACCAACCCCTTAGCCTAAATTACCAGACATATTCTAGTTCCTTTATAGGTGAGAAGCTTCTGACCCCATTCTTGAACGTGGAGTTGGTGAAAACCCTCTCTCACTAGATTCTACTGGAAATGTCCTACAGAACTGCAGTAAATGGACCATATTTCCACAAGATCGACATTCAAATGGGTCCATTGGGAACTGGGTTTTAGTATTATATATCCTTCCACATTGGTATCACCTCACATTGCTACTGGAAAAAATATTCTAGCTTCTCGTATACCTGTGAGAAATGTCCATAAAACTCTTTTTTCGTTCAGTTGAGACAATTAAATATCTCGGTGTCCAATATCCAGGGGTCACACCCCTAGTGTCTCATAGTTTGTGCATGGTAATCAGTGCCTGATTCAAAACAGCTGAGAAAGAAGGATACTGAAAGACATTCACTTAGTATTGGATCTCAAACCTGGGACCATCCTCAAATCGTCTTTCTTTCTATATGTCATAACACATAAGAATAGGTGTGAATTGCTAAAGCATAGTAAACCAGGATGAATAGTCCATAACTAATTGTGTGCCCTAGTCTGGGTGCATGACCTCATAGGCTTGGCCGACCCTCAGCATCTCAAAAAATTAATAATCATAGGAGGCCGGGTTAAATTCATCCCATGCCATATCCTGATGATTCCATTCCGGAGTGATAACATCACACCATATCTTGACCAAATCACAAATCATATATGTAGAGAGATTAACCATCCTTTAGATAGGGGTCTCCAGATTCTTGAAGATAGTTATAACTAATTGCAGCCCTGATTTTCTAGCATGAAGTCCTCCATCCCCAAAAAAAGATGGTGGCTACTGCTGCTGGAATATATGCATCAGCTCTGCCGTAGATGTGGCAGCCTGCGGTGCTCCCTGAAATATCTATATGAACCTCACAATGCCTTCATGGAACCGTTAATCTTCACATGTCTCCGGTATAATGGATCATGCTACAACTATCAAAACAGTAGGATTCATCGATAGCCCATGGCCCACAATTTCAATAGTATGATCATTGCCGCTCTCTTAGCGCACAGTTCGTGGTCATCACGGTGGCATGACTCTATAAGGTCAAGATCATGCCATAGTTCAAAATCATCATCATGTTTTCCCATACAAGAGTTCTAAAGTAGAATAGGAAAAGATCCTCAATGTTTGGAAAAAAATCACTACATGTCTTGTAGCTAGTACACATGACATGTACCCAAATGTCATCACATGGCTATGTTCTATCGCTGGCTTGGGAATGTATGAACTCCAGGTACAAGGCATGTTCCAACCTCACATGACGTGTACATGGGCACATCCTCCCAACCATATACTTATACATGACCAGGTCTACACAAGTTCTGCCTGTGTAGCATACACGACATGTACTGAGAGTACACGATGTGTTGTAATATAAACCTGCCACTCGTGTTTTCTCTCACACGACCCATTACACGGTCAGATACTACCTGACATTTAAATATGGTACACAATGTGTACCTATTAAAAATTTGGAACACCTTATTTCCTGAACATGAAGAACACACGTGTGTTAGGATAAACCATACATCATGTATACCGTGTTTTTTAGAATAAAATTTCCATATTTCTTGGAAAACCAATGTTCTTATGAAAAACTAACAAGTGGGGTTCCAAATTATATTTTTTGAGGGCCTATAATCATCTAGAATCATGTTTTGGAACCCATAGATAACATAGTTTAGCCCATTTTTAGAAGAATGTTGAATTGTGATCTGCCAAATTCTGGTCCATGAAGGACCATACAACTCACGAACCAATGTTTGGCATCAATTCAATGCAATCCTTTTCACATACTAATAAACCTATCATAATAGATGGCATATCTATCTGGGTACAATTACAAAAACATGCATCTCAAGCACAAAATCTACCTATACAATATTCAATATCTAATCCATCATAAATGGCATGTCATAATGTATGACATGTGATTCTAATAAGTGTCCATATGATGCATGAGATTTCATACCCTCATCTCCTCAAGATTCAACAATGTAGAACTGCAATAATATCAATTGAAAAAACAGAAATGAAGTGAGTCATCTAAAAGTGAAATAAAATCATCAGTAACAATTGCAAAACTAGAAAAATTTCAATATTTTAGGAGACTTGGATTGTCGCTGCACACAGGTTAGCTACTTCCAAGAAAAACATATGAAAAACTACCCATTACTTCCTATAATTTTATATAGGATATAATTAATAAAGAAATGCAGAATAGATGTCCCTATGATACCACTTTTTAATGTCCTAGTTCTAGAAACCACTGAACTAGTGCCCCATACTCGTTTGGCCACATGGACTGAAGAACATTTCCCCAAATGCCAGAGGCTACAGAATAAGAGCGAGGGCCTAGAGTGTAATAGTGGGAAACTATGCCCTCATTGGCAGAGTGCATCACATTGGAATTAATAATAACAATGGTAGAATCATTAAACAGAATGAAACTAATGTGAAAAAATGAATATCGAACGATAAAGATAACCAGAAGGAATATAATGACAAAATGATGTAGCATGTCACATGTTCAAAGAAATAAAAGAAAACATGATACAATAAAATCATGTACAATACAATGATAAGGTACTACATTGAAAAAAAGAAACACAGCAGCATCACAAATCCTTGTATTGTTCCCATGGTCTCCTTTTCCTAATTAGCAATCATGTATAAGTATAAGGAGCCTTTTCCCTCTCAACACCTGTAATAATATAGTCGTTTTGGACCCAAAAACATGACCCAAATAGAGTGTGTGAAATAAATCCCAATAGGAAATCACCAAAGGTTGGTTCCAATATGTCAGTGAGTATATGCGACAGTAGTGTACAATAGTGAAAAAAATTTAATTGGAAGGCACACAAAAGTAAACAATCATAAATGAAATTTCATACATTAACATATTTT
Source organism: Viscum album (assembly GCA_963277665.1). Classification (NCBI taxonomy): domain Eukaryota; kingdom Viridiplantae; phylum Streptophyta; class Magnoliopsida; order Santalales; family Viscaceae; genus Viscum; species Viscum album. The sequence continues at coordinate 874,481,594 of OY728160.1, read as the reverse complement.
TCATGTTCTTTAATAAATTAAAATTCATTTAATTATATAAGTATTGGGGTTCAGACTAAGTCCATAAATCCCCTATATAATGTAAACACAAAATATACCTCAATAGGAAATCTAAACAAAAGAAGTCAAGAATGAATCCAAGCTAGTGTTTTGTCAAATAAGATGAATCATAAGTCATTCCATTTCAATATTTCATAGGGTCATGCCCGATATATAATCATTTCAGCATATTCAAATTAATGTCAAGACTGGTGTATCAGCATTTGAGAATACTAAATTTTGGGACAAGCCTGGTGTATCAGCATTTCACCATATATCTAGGATTATCATGGTGTATCAAAATTTCAACATGTTTCAGGGCTAAGCCTGGGGTATAATCATTTTAGCATAGCAATCAACACATTTAAATTACAATATTACATGGTCTTTCAACAATCTACTCATGTTAATAAATTATATAACAAGACTAACATGGGAATTAAACAATCACAAAGCATTAGCATAATATTCACATGGAAAACATTTAATTTAGCAATTTAATTTTAAACAAACCTTCAATGGAAAAAGGCATGCCCTTCGGTATCCTAGGCCAAACGACTAAATAATTGTCATCCCAGGGAAAACACACCCATGGGGTGGCCCTTATTTAAATAAAAAATCCTAAACATGCTTCAATTAATTAATTCAATTACCTAATTTCATTAGGTATCAACATGAGACAAATTATCAATCAAGAGACACCATAAAAAAAGTTCATGAAACAATGGAACATATTAACAACATGATATTAAACAATTATCATGATACCACATACCTCATCGTAGTATGACTCTCCTCATCCAGCCTCAACATCCCATTCTAGATTGTATGGTATAGATATTCGATATAGGGATATTTAATAAACCTTGAAAACCATTATTAGAGAACTAAAATCACCAAGAACTACTCTAGAGTAATCGATCACTCATCGATTGGGTTTAAAAAGGACGGACGAAAACTGTTATCGAGTCTAGATGATCAACTGGGAAGAAAATATGCTTTTGATGCTATTGTCTCGTGAACTCAGTGCCCCCTCTATACAAAATGACATAAAATGAGGCTATTTTCCCATTTATGTCATAAATACAAGGTACACTACATGTAAGTCCATATATATGGCGTGTGTGTCATTTTACTATTCATTTGGTGGTTGACTACCACTGACATAATTTCCAGGACCCATCAAAAGGATTACACATCATGTACCACAAAGTACATGGAGTGTAGTTGGTTTTTCTCCTTTTCCATGCCTACATTTCCACACACCATGTATTCGCATCATACATGGCCAAAATACATAGTGTGTGCATAGGATTACACAACATGTAACCCAGACTCACCCCGGGTGATAGTATGTTTCCAATACCTATCTAGTTTTCCCTTGTCTTCTCAAAAACAACTCAAAAGAAAAAAATAAAATAAAATTGTACATCAATGTAAGAACCAGGTTCTTACATTCATGCTATTTATCATACTCTAACTAGTTTATATGTATAACCTTCTACCAGAAGATATATGATTGTTTTTTATTCCACCATTGACTATGTTTTTTATTTATGATAATATAAATCCATTATATATGACCTTTTCTCAAATGGGTTTTTATTGGGTGTGGAAATAAAAAATCATTTCATGGCCATCAGTACACTAATTGGATTGTGGTAAGATAATATAAAATGTTTCAAGACATTTTCTCAAGAAAATAGTACTCTCTCCTTTTTTTGGCAACAATTTCTCCTATAAATGATATTTTTGGAGTTGATTTATTGTATTTATTTTTTAGTTAAACACCATCCTGAAATAGACTGTTACTAGAGCAGAGTTATTTATATATCTCTAAAAAGAGGAAACTATTTTCAATTGGGTGAGTCAACTCATTATGTTGGTTGTGCATGGCCAATTCAGTATAGATGGGTTTGTGTCACAACTCACATACTAATCCATTCTATATATGATGTTGGAATGTGGTTGGATACTTTTACACTAGTTGAATACAATTTCTATGACGTATTTACTAATAAGTTATATGACATACCACCATAGTGGCATATTGAGTTCATGATCAAGTTGGTTTTAGGAGTGGAGACAATTTAAATCCCATATGACATTATGGAAACATTAGAGCCATTTGAGTTGAAATTTTTCATATATGGACTATTAGAAATGGTTTTATACTTCCTAGTATATCCTCATGTGGTTATACATTTTTTTCATAAAGGAGTATTGTGGGGTTTGGATATATGCATAGATTATCAAAGATTGATCCAAATGCTGGACAAAAACTAGTACCCCCTTCCACACATCAGTGAAATATTCGAGAGGGTGATAGGTTACCATATTTTATCCGAGATTAACTTGAGATGATGGAATCATTAATTGAGAGTGAGACCTTTAGTCTTACCTCAGTATTCCATTAGGAGCAGGTACATATTGCATGAGTTCATAGTGATGCTATACATTTTGATGAACAAACTAGAATTATTAATGTCCTAGATGAATTAGATCTTACATATTTTTGTTGACCAATTTTTGGTTGTTTTAATCAATTAATTATTAGTTTACATATAGTAACCATAAGATCATTCCCAAAATCTCTATAGAGTATTGAGTACAATAAGTGAGCATTGGGTTTATGCTAAGATACGCAAGAGGAATTTTTTGATATATAAAGAGAACTTCATGGGATAAGTCATATCGGAGGATAGAGTTTCATTAGAGATAGATATGGTTGTAACTATAGTACCTTTGTGGGGAACAAAGAATTCCTCCATGATTTGGAGTTTTCATAGTCTTGTAGGTTATTATTGGCATTTTATCTAGGACATCCCCAATATTAAAGAACTCATTTCCTGGTTGACAAAGAAAGGGGTTGTGTTTTTGTGGTAATTTTATTAGTATAATTATTTCAGAGTGAAAATTGATAGAATGAACTTTTTTCTGATCCTCATCTTACTTGTGTTATGTAAGGAAAATACCTTGTGTTGTGATTCATCAAGAGTTGGTCTTAGAGTAGTTCTAATGCATTAGGACTGAATTGATTCTTATAGAACCAAATAACTATGAAAATGTTGGGGTAATTATATTACTTCTGATATAGAGTTAGTATTTTTGGTACATTTACTAAAATAATAAATAAATTATATTATTAGAGAGATGTTTATGGTGTACAGATACCTCAAGACACTCAAGTACATATTTTCTAAGCAAGAAGTAAACCTTTAATTTAATAGGTGTGTCTATTATCTATAATATTTATAAATTAGAATGGATTATACAACATGATTGGATAACATTAATGACAATTTTTTGAGCAGTAAGATGAAAATGGAGGTAGTATTCGAGCCTTGTGGTGAGTAGTGTATTATAGTCTTCTATAGAGACATGAATATATATGTTAAGGGGCCCAAGGGATGAGTGGATCTAAATTCAACATATGTTATACCCATGATTTTTGAAAGGATCAAGATAGAGTAGTAATCTGATAAAGAGGTCTTATATCTGATTTTTAACTTATATAATGGGGTGTTATAATCATGGTCTCTTAGTAGGTTCAATTTTATTCTTTTACAAAGTTATTTATGGGTTCCTACAGGTTTTTGGAAGTCGATTTTGAGAGAGTTCCATTCTTCTAGATGGGTGGTATATCCACAGTTGATAATGGTATATAGTTTTATCCATAGATATTAATATTTTATAATAATGAATAATGTGGTCATGAGATTTTGGATTAGATGGTTTACTCTTATGAAGATGAAGACTATGAATCAGAGGCCTACTGTGCTATTGTATCCTATTCTCATTCGTAAATGGAAATATGATAATGTCACTAGGGATATTATCACATGATTACCAAGGATCCCTTGTAATAATTATGTAGTATGTGTGATTGTGGACTAAATAATGAAGGTATCCAACTTCATTCCCATTAGCGGGACTATCTCTGTTGGTGATCTAGATAGTCTTTACATGAATGAGTTAGGACAGTTTCATGAGGTTATGATGATTATCATTTTCGATAGAGATCCTATTTTTAAATCTCAATTTAGGGAAGGGCATTAAAAGGAAATGAGATCAATGGTTTTTCAATGTATGACATATCATCCATAAACCGAGGTCTTATATGAATATATTAATCAGATTCTCAAGGATATGTCATGAGCCTATGTTATGGTTTGTCATTATTTATGAGATCCAAATTTGTCACTCATGGAGAATTATTATAATAAAAACATTAAAGAACCAATTTAAATTACACAGCTAAACCATTTAAATGGCTGTCAATGCCACTCGACATCCTCTTGGTTGGATGCAGGTGAGTGAGTGCTTATTGGAAAAAGTCTCATGTAGGAGACATAAAAGCATGTTTGGTTGATCCGGAGGTAGTTAGTTACTACATTGTGGTGGAATAAATATTATGATAACAATTATAGATAACCTATGATGTTTTATTTTTTTCATGATATCTTCCACCAAGCATCACTTATGTTTGGGAAACACCATATTAGGAAAATTATATTGCTATCACCATGGTTTGTTGAGCCATTATAGATAGAATAAATTTTTGGTCGAGTAGATTACCAATTGGACCTTCCATATTTCAATAGTTCTCTTCACAATGTGTTCAAAAAAAATTCATCCTTTACTATATAATCTTGACCCTTCTCTTGTGGTTGAATGTTATGACATTGGGATTTGTTTAAAAGAGTCCTTTGAAGAAAATCTGGCCCGTAATGTGGACTATAGTGAGAGGTATCCCTAGGGGATGAAAATACCCATACTTCATGTGTAGTGGAATCATGGGTGTGTTCATGTGGAGAACAGGGAGAGGGAATCTGATATGTGAGAACAATGGGAAAAAATTACCACCAATAGCCCACAATTATTCTTGGAGTAGTTTTAGGGATAGGCTCTTATCTGGTCGAGAGGTTGTAAGATTTCATATTTTTCTAGAAATTTTCTCCTTGATCTCTTGTTGAAATTATTTAATTTTGTGGTTTCCTTATTCTATAATCCATGGTGGTAGATTCTCTTTTTTTATGGATATAATTTTATGTTCAAATTTATATAATGTTCGGGGAATTATGTTTATCAGAATTAATCATGTTTTTTTATAAAGGTTGTTTGGTATTTTCCTATAGATGCTGGGCTATATTCTATTTATTGACCATTTTCTTATCTTAAATATGTTACATGATTTGAATTAATTGATAGGAAGATTCCATGAACTAGTTTAGAGAATGAATATTTAGACGAGATGAAACAGGTTCATGTCTTGTAATTGTCAATCAGGGTTATTTTAGCCTATGGTGGATCATTGTTTTATCTCATAAAAATAAATTCACATCACGAATATTTAAAAAAAGTTTTTTTAAAACCTTTTAGGGTGTATGCTTTATTTTTCATCAACTTTACATATCTCTGTCCCTCAAACCATAGGGATAATCAATGTGGTTTTGGTGTGATTCCATCCCATCAAGATTTATCTATCAGAAATTTAGTACTAGTTTAGTTTCTTCGCATTGGTTTCCCTCTCTCTTCCAATTGTTCTCCATTCTCAGGGAGTGATCTGTTGAGCCTCATTGAATTAGGGATTCATCTGGATGATTGTGTTATATATGTTTTTCATGTGATCACCAATGCCTTCATTCCTTGATGGTTTCAATTGTTGGATGAATTACTTTATTATTTATATAAAGGTAGTTAGTCTAGAACAAATCCCCATGGTCTGTTTCAATTTTATCAAGTGTGTTCCATATTATAAAGTTTAATTGACCCAATGTGTGTGATAAACAATAGAATAGTTTGTAATGATAATCATGTGTCTGGACTACTCTATGGATTTCATTTGATTCAATTGTTTTGATATCAACATTGAGGCTACCTATAGGGTGATAAGACCTTTTAAAAATAATGATTTGGATAATGGAATAAATATATATATTATTATTACATGAGACATCAGGTGATTTCTTATAATAAATTCACCTTAGAGAATAACTTACTTGATTATTGAAATGATAGGTGATAAATGGCATGGATTGGGTGTGTATATTTACATTATAAAATCTTAATTTAAAATTTATTCCATGAATGGATAATTGAAAAAAGGTAAAAATGATATATTGGCGATTTTGGATTATGATATTACCATGTTTTATTCAGATATGAATTTATTATGTGGATATTTATGTGGAAATACTTATATAAAGGTCGTAGATCGTTAATGATAAAATTATTATGTAAAAGGATTGACCATGTTATGTTCAAAAGATTATATAAAGGGAAGTTACATTTAATTGTAAAATTATTATAAAAACGTATTAGACTAGTTATGATAAAATTATTAAATAATGGGATCAACCCAATTATACTAAGATGATTATAAAGAGTTAGGTTATGAAAAAATGCTTATATAATGGGGTTTTATTAGTTATACCATAATATTTATGGAGCTTGGACTGAGATTATGATTATTTCCTGGACTTGTGGTTAATATTTTTAAGGTCCTTCTATTGGATCAATGTTATTTCGACATGTTTCTGAAGCTAGATGGTTGGTGTATCATATTAATTTATTAATTAATACTCATGATTATAATTTTATTACATGAAATTATTATCATACAAGTTTTGTTTAGTCATGTCGGTGTCGAGCTACGGAGATTTATCAACACCCTATTTATGATGACATTTGGTACCCGATCAGATTATGTCGATGTAGGCTTTAACAAGGAGAATGGGCCTTCGGGTTATTATTTTCACGATTGATTGGTTGGGTCATGGAGAAAGTACTAAATAGGGATTTAGGCCTAATTTCCTTGAGTTTATTTCAATGATTTTGTTTTTTGAAATATGACCTTCAATTTTACATTTAGATATATTCCTACCTATCATCACGTTATCATTTTATTATTATTGGATTATTTAATAAACATTTTTTTGGATTATCATATGTGATATTATAAATTTCTAATTTTTTACTATGATATTTTTTTATTTCAACTTTAATAAATCTCAACACCAAGGGGTATAGTTTCCCCACAGTGTTTTCTACACCCCGCAACTAATTGGTAGCCTATACCATATAAGGTGGCTCTCATGATATATATTAACCAAAATAATTTTTTCACATGAGATAGTGCTAAATTGGGGGATTTTTTACTTCTAAATCTTAAACCCAAAACATTATATTAAAAATGTTTTGTTATCTAAATATTTTTAATTTATATTCAACTATCATCATCCTAATCTATGATTATATCTAAACACTTTCATTAAAGACAACTATAACACCGTCTAAATTAAAATGTATTATTACGAGTATAATTGTTAGAGTTTCACATAATTAAATTCCCCAAAAAATTAGAATTAATTATTAAATAAATTGTGAAAAAATTCATAAAAATAGTACATTTTCATATAATTTACATTTTTCAATTTTTTTAAATTAAACCATAGTTAATTCCAAACACTTTTTATTATTTTGTGATTAGTCACCATTGAATAAATATTTAAATTTATATAGTTTATTAATCCCTTTATGTCATATGAAAATAATTTTAAAACATGTGATAAGAAAAAAGATCTATTAATGGATATAACTATAAATGAAACCCATTTGTTGATTGAAAACATGAAAATTGTTAAAATGATTACATTTTTCACAATAATCATTTATCTGATAAATAAATTAATAATCACAAGTTAAACTAATAATTTGCTAAATGTAAAGCATAAAAATCAATATAATTATTTAAAAAAATAATGGAAACTTGATGAATCAAATAAAAACCCATGATAAAATCATTCATAAAGATCTTTTAATAGGATTAAATTAATTAGTTAACAATAACATTATTTTTATGAAGACCAGGCCACTACTCAATGAATTGTAGAGAGCTATATATTACATGGGGGATGTGATGTGATTGTTGGTTGGCATGGATGTAATATGGGTAGTGGTTGTCATTATGACATGTGGTAATTGCAGTGTATGGTAGTTGGGTTGTGAGATGATATTAAGATGCACGATGTGATGTTTTTAGGAAGAGATGGCTTGGATGATGAGATGTGATGATGATGGTAGATGTGTGTTGTTGTGGTGGTGGATGACTAAGTTGGTCCAGTTGTAGATTTGTGTTATTTGTATAGTTACCTAGTTAACCATGAGATCAATTGTGATGATAAAAAATATAATGATAGATAACTGGGATGGACTGAAATAGATGTGTGTCAATTGAATAATTGAATGGATTAAATGAATTCGAATTGTAATCTGAAATGTAATGGTTAATTAATAAATGTAGAGAAACCTATTACTAAAAGTGTAATGTGTTTTATGGCTTCTACGACAATTGTTTGGGGTTACATATAGTGGTGTAAGAAGCTATGAAGGTTGGTGTGAGGTATGGTGGAGGTGATGTGGTGTGTAATAGTGTTGTTATTGTCAATTAAAATGGTGGATATTGTGCGTAATCTAAATTTCATGTATGATTATATTATTTTTTGGATAACTATAACAACTCTTTGAGGGTCTTTATTTTGGATGTATTTTGGATTGCTAAGATGGTAGCGATACAGATGGATGGATACCCCCAGTCCACTATCTACCTTTAGTAATAGTGATATGGGTTGTTGTTGGATATTATAGGACTGTAATGTGTGGACTAAGGGTTTTAAAAAATGTTGGAATGTGATGTGATGTTTTGGCCGTAGTGATAAAGGATGGAACATGTCATGGTGTGATGAGATATATGGTCTGGGTCTTTCATGGTATTAAGAGGGAATGAGTTTTATGTCCATCATGTTCATGGTTCGCTACCGCATGGGTTCAGATGTGACGTAATGTGTGGACTAGTGGTCTGCGAGTGAGATGTGGTATGATATGTGGCCCCCAATTTTAAGGGAGGAATGTGATGTGATTAATTTGGATCAATTATCAATTTATAAGATTTAATGTAATGTGATGTGTGGTCCAGGTTTCTATAGGAATAATGTGATGTGATGTGGTATGTGTGGAATGGATGGGAGCATATGATGTTCTATATTGTGTTGTTAGAGTAGAAAATCAGTAGGTAAGAAGTAGAGAGGCACATTCCATTATTATGATTTATATTTTAATTTTTTATAATGGAAGTTTGATTTCTTTAGAAAGCCAAGGTGTGGTTGGGTTTTTTCAGATTACCTAAACTTTTTCTTATTGGTTTTGTTGTTAGTTCACTAGAACATTAAGTTGGTATTTTCACATTTTCACTTGAGGACATGGATATTTCCCTACCAATTATACTTGTTATTCTCACCCTATGTATATATACAATCTTTTTTGTTCTCTATGAGGCCTTTATGAGTCAATATGTTCAATAGTAGCTGGGTTAGAGCTTTTATTGAGTCACTGCCAAAGAAATTCCTATTTGATATATTGATGGCGTCTTTTATATGTATCAATTTTTCATTATTTATATACAATGGAAGGGTTTTTTTTAACGTTATGTTTTCTTCAGGATTATTTTACAGATTGTTTTTCCTATATCTAGGACTTGTTTCATTTATAGAGGGTAATGCCTCTCATACCTTGAGTTTTATATAATGATAGAACCAGTCACCAGCACTGGGCCCAATGGAGGCAGTATGTGGGGGGTCATCATTTCACTATCTTCATTGTATAATATTGGGTCATAGGGGGTCATTAATGAGTTTAATCAATGGTTTGGTTAATATATATAATGGATTTCTATGTTAAGAACTATGAGGAATTCATGGGTTGATATTCCAACTACACTAGTTGAACGTGGTACAAGACATAAACCAGTGAGAGTAGGCAGGAAACATGATTTTATTGACCCCTTGATCTGATGTAGGAAATCTTAGCACATTGAATGACCAATTGAGGTGGACATTTTTATAGGGTAGAAACCAAGGATAGGTATTGGAATGAGTATTTTTTGTGCAAGGGTTTTAAATAAGACAATAAATGAAAATAAAATGAATAAATCAAGTAATCGTTGAAAAAATTCTATGCTTCCAAGCATTGGTAGTTCTATTTATTTTTTAGGAATGTATCATATTCATTATAAATGAGTACATCAGGTATTAAAATTTCACCAGGTTGGTATGATGGATCATTAGAGGGTTTACCTGATAGGGAAGGATATGCCAAGTCAGCGGACATTGCATGACTTTTAGTGGCCTAGTGTGGGTTAGTATCATTGGAGTGTATGTGATATAGATACAAATAACTAGTCAGACGTACTAGAGAATGGTTTTTGTATGATCTGAACTTGAGATGAGTTTTCGGTCTTTTTGGAATTTATTCAGATGTGGTAAACTATGTAATAGGGGTGGTCTATATTCTAGGGTAATTGAAGGGTAGTGGTTTTGTTGTGGTCAGAAATTCATAGGGTGTTCCATGCATTGTTTCTATTGTTGACAATGAGTTGGGATAAGAGGTATGAGATTATATCTCTTCATTATGAGATATTGACTTTTTTATATCATCGGATTTGGTTCAAGAATCTCCTAGACCTTTCAAAAATTATTTTTCTAGATTATGAGACTAGATTCTAGCATCTAGTAGAGTCATTGTGTCAAGCGATTAGGTGCGAAGTCACAATGTTTTCACATCAAATGTAGCTATAGGTAATGAAAACGAATATGGTAATCAATAGTATTTGTTAATTTTTATTTTATCCTGGATAGTATGGCTAACATGACATTTTGGGGAGTAGAGATTTAGCAAGTGGTCCTGGCTGTTTAAGAATTTAGGCTTTCATTCAATGGGGGTCTTGAATCAAAACATTCATCCCCATCCCTCTTGAGCTGGTATCTTTTGAGTTCCTTATAGAGGTTTTATCTTTTCATTGTACATATTTTGTACATTTGGGAATCAATAGGATCAGTGTCTGACTATATAGAAAGGTCAGTTTTTGATGGGTAGTCATGTCAATTTTCAGCTATAGCTATTAACTCCATGGTATTTTCAGTGGCAGAGACCACAATATGTTGTTCACATATTAGGATTAGTTGTAGATACAAGTAGGTGGACTCATGATGGTCCCCATCCATAAGGCCACATTCTAGAGCATGGATGTGAAGGCCCATACTAGAGAGGGAAATGAGATGGGAATGGTCTTATTAGTGAACTAGAGGTAGTAGAGATAACAAATAAGAGAGTTTTTCCAAGAATTATTAGTTTACCCTAAACCATTTTTGGTAATTTTTTAGATTCAAGATCCTCAAAATAATTTTTTACTACTGATTTACATCATTCATTAGGAATAGACAGGAAGTGTATTCCAGTTCCCCTAATTTTTTCTACACAAATTGGATGAGATTCATCCTTGTTTGGTGTATTCCTAGGTTGTTGACTGGTGATGTGGTATAAATAGTTTATGGTGGACTTATTCATATATTTTATAAAATCATATGATATTTTGAGTGTTATGGATTTTTTTTCTATGCAAGTTGTCATAAACCTCTTTCATAGAATAGTTTAATTTATCATGTGGAGGGCATGAAATGGACATTTCTTGGAAAGTGAGGTTATTAGAATGGTTGTAGGAAATTGGAAAAAGTATTTTAAAATTCTATGAAGATTATAATAGAAGATAGAGTTTCTAGTTTTTCCATGGTTGAGGTGGATTTCTTTAATTTACCCCAGAATAGGTTATAACAGTACCTCCTTTAGGAAATGCTAATTTTGGGATATATTTTCTATTTGGAACATCTCTGATTTTTATGGAAGCATAATGGATTGCTCATATAGAGATTTGATAGTTGATGCTGCCGGTGAATGATCAAATGTAGAATGATTTTATCAGACCCACTGTGTAATCGTGGGGTTCTCTAATGTTATTCTCCAAATAATGGTGACGGTTTTATGAGGTTTTGTTTTTATTAATAGAGGATGAGTCAAGAGGTGGAAACAAACCAATAATACCTTATGGGTATTGATGATGTGTATGACTAGATAAGTTGGGATATCTAGTTGTCTATGATTGATATATGCTATGGATATCAATTGTTGAGGGTGAAAATTGAGGATGTTCAAAATACTATCTTCTGATGATATTTTGGATACATTAAGTTTGTATTCAGGTTTTACAATGCTATTTATACACATATGATCTTAATGAGGGCTATAAACACCATGTTTCATGAGTTATTATACTATTTCTTCATCATATTTCTTTTTGATATATTGGTGTCCCTGAAGATAGAGGAGGAGGATAATGACCACCTTAGAGTTGTTTTGTAGGTCTTTCAACACCAATATATTTATGGGATGTTTTCCTTGTGTGAGTAATGTATTAGGATGTTAATTTCCATGGAAATTTGGTTTCATAGTATGGTGTATATGTGGACCTATTGAAGTTTGAGTAAATTTTTTCTTCGAAAATACACATAAGTTTATTATAGGATTACAATTTCCTTAGTTTTTCGGTCTATTATTGGAGTTTTTTCCAAATTTTCAAAATTTAGAGACCTAAAAATAGTTTTTATTAGAAAAAACTATAATTTTTTCTTTATAGATCAATATTATGTAATGACTGGTTACCTAAAAAGGAATTTGGGTTGCGATTTAGTTCTTCTTTTTTCTGATTAGGCTATGTTGTTTGACGTTTTTATGATGTCTCTTATCTTTCCTTGGGATAATTGTTTATGTTTCAAAGAGAGGTGTACTATTTTGGTTCTACGTAGTTATTTTCCCTTGAGAGTAACTGTTCCACCCATGAATAGGTTCTGGGGGATGTTATTTTTAGGTTAATGTCGTGGTGACATTACATCATTGAGTTCAATTTTGTGCTTTTAAATATCACCAAGATCATTATAAATGATTTATATCAATGTGATATGAATATAAAATGGTGGAAGTGGATAGATTATATTTAGGATTATGAATTTGATATCTCTTACCCCAAAGAGAAGGTTTTGGTATTTTCTAATTCATTGAGTCAAAAGGCTTCAAGGGATTAGGATGGGGATTACAAATTTCTTTGGAAAGGAATGAAGGAGTTTCAATTGATGCATCTTGAAATTGTGGAGAGAATTAGATAATGTTTTCATCATTAGATGACTTTAGAGTTTTATTTAATAAAATAGTTAGATTATTCTCATTGGGGAGACATATATGTAGGGTTGATTTTCAACCATGTTGACCTTGGGGATAGACACGAGGGACGGTCAGCAGATTTTGAAAACTGGATGTTGTTCTCTATGAGGTTGTTTTTTCTACAAGAGATGTGTGAATTAGTTCTCCATGTATTTCACAACTCACCTTAGTTGTATAACATAGAGTAATAAATATGTATCCAAGATTCAGGAGATGAATTTCATGTCTGAGGATGAAGCATATTATTTATGAGTTTGTACAATTTTTCTGGTTTTTCTGTCGGTAAACAAGCCCTTGGATATCCCCAAGTGGAAATAGTAGTATATCTCGATGGAATTCCACATAGGGTTTCAATTATCTTAGTGGGTGTGTGATGAAGTTATCATGATAGTAGAATTACTGATGTAATATTCTCTTTTCATGGTAATCCATGAGTTTATTACATAGTTGTTTTGGGAAGGCGGTTCGACAATGACATTGATATGCCTCACAGGGTACTAAGGAACATAATTTATGATTGGTATCATTGTTTTACCAAGTGATTTTAGAGAAGATTTCAAAGAAGATTTTGGATTCAAGATAGACCATAACACTACTTCCCAGCTTAATAATGATGGGCATACAAAGTAGACCATCTAGATATGGGAGGATATGTCCCAGGCATGCATGTTACGCATTAGAGGATATTTTGTATGATAGTTTCCTTATGTTGAGTTTTTGAACAAGAACATTTACCACTCGAATATAAATATGGATATGATTGAGGGATTGAATGGGTGACCATATTGTTCTCTATTTTTCCAAACATAATATGGGGTTTTGATAGTTCATTGACAGTATGTGGTGTTGAGAATTGTTGAGAATATAGTGTTGGTTCATGAGTGGATGATAGTGTCACATGATATTCATAATTCCTATAAAGATTGTAGGTGGGGCCAAAAAAATATTTGGTTAGAGATAACGTGTTATTGAGAGTCTCTGGTCAGTATGGGATGTGGAGGTTTGGAAGGGGATTAAGATTTATTGTAGGTATTTTGGGTCCATTGAGTTGTGGTTTGGGGGGGTGATTGTGAGGTTGAATATCGGTTGGCACTTATAGTGTAGTAGGAGAGGATCCAAAAAACCATCAAATTATATCATATTTGTTGGTATATTCCTAATGACTCCCACATTAGTGGTCAGAGAATGTTGGTTATTGAATAGGATAAAATATATGTGGAGTATCAAGTAGAGATATAATATCATTAAGAGAAGGATTTGTGTGGGAGGTTCCTTCCCTTGGATCATGTGTTGTAGATGATTTATGTCTTGGAGGATATTACTTGGGGGTGAAAGATACCTAAGTGTTCCCAGTACCCTAATTTCTCATGATCATTTATTTGTTTCTTTTTTGTTTCGGATAATGTGCTTTTTTGGGTATGTTAATGTAAGCAGATGAGATATTTTCTTTTATGAATGTCATGTGATAGTGTTTCCAACACATGAAAATGGGAGGGACTGATTCTGAATCATTATGCATTATTCTGGTATTTTATTAAAACTATGTGGCTGAGAGAGGTCCACATAGAGCGGATAATATCATGACATGTTTGATGGAATTCCCTCAGTTATATGATCAGTTCGGTGTTGTGTGTTGGTTATATAGGATGCAGGTTTGTGGAGTGTGGAGTTTGATGTGGTTGTGTATTGATGAGTTTGTGTAAGAATTTTTCAATGTGTCTTACTCTGGTTCATTTTTCTTGTGGTAAAATTTATGGTGTGAGGTTATACTTGAGAGAATCACATGTGATGGTTGATCAGACCTGTTTATTTTCCAAGTATTTGTATACATTATTGAGGAGGAAAATAATTTTAAAGGCATCCACTATAGTGGACTATGACTTCTAATCCCCTTCCATTTTCATTTGTGCTGTTTGAGGTGTTCATAGGAGGCCTTGAGGGCTCAATGGAGCTAGAACAAAAAATGTGCTATACATGGTGGTCATGATATGAATTTTATTCACATAATGTTTTTTTGGATCATGGATTTTATATATTGGTAATTTTATTACTTTTATGTGGGCATGAAGAGAGTTTTTTAAATGGATTCATGTCATTAAAGGTGAATTCACGACATTTAATAAATTTTATTTGAGTTGATGTGAATTTCAATGGGGTCCAATGATATGGGATTTTCATACCTTTTCTATGTTTCACATCTTGTAAAACATAGGACCCTAGGAATTAATCAGCATGAAAGGGTTACCCGATTTGAAAGGTACATGTTCAAGGTTTTAAATAGGAGTTCTCTATTGTTTATATATTATTCATCCATTTATATATCTCTCTATATATATTTTCCATGATAATATTATGTTATTTTTAGAGGTCTTCTAGTAAAGTTCTTATTATCATGATCTATGGGTTTTAGTTGTTTAGTTTTGGTGATTGATGGTATGTTATTTTCATCACACTTTAGTTTCTCCTTATTTTTCTTTTAGAGTATCACTATAGTGATGTGTGTTTGGTCTAGGAAATGTATGTGATATGTTTTGAAAACATTTTGAAATGGTGTAGGTCTATCCATGATCTTCTCAGCACGGTTTGGTTGTAGGTATTATTTTTTCTCCCTATGGTGGGTTTTGAGGTCAAAAATCTTCTCAGATTTATGGGATCCTCATTCTCACCTATTTAAGTTCTATTTGTGAGATATTCATTGTTTTTATTTTCATTTGGTGGATAGTAAGGGTTGAGGTAATAACATTATTAATTTAATTTACAAATAAAAATTATGGGAATTAGGAGTCATCATATGTTTTGATGATTTGGTATATATGGCTGATTAGTTTTTTCCATATTGTTGGCTTATTGAAAATGATAGAATATGGGAGGGTTATTTTTGCTATAGATGTTGGTTATTTTTTGAACCTTGCTGTGTTTTTGTGTGAACACACCATAAATAAAAATTATAAGGAGCACATATTTGGATAATAAGTGG
Organism: Viscum album; assembly: GCA_963277665.1. Taxonomy (NCBI): domain Eukaryota; kingdom Viridiplantae; phylum Streptophyta; class Magnoliopsida; order Santalales; family Viscaceae; genus Viscum; species Viscum album. The sequence continues at coordinate 874,465,471 of OY728160.1, read as the reverse complement.
GGTTTCCCTATATTTTGGATTGTGAGATAATACCCATGAGAAAAAAAATATTTAATCTAAAAAATCCCCTATATAATTTTGAATTTGATTTGTTATTTTTCATATATTCTTGGGCCTACTGTGTTTCCTTGTGTTTTTTCGGATCTGTGTGGTAGTGGTTGTGATCAAATCTGCTATGAATTATGTGGGAACTTATGTGGGTATATGTTTGAATGGCTGCAATGCGGGCAGTGGTTGGGGAACAATGGCAATTGTTGTGATATGTGGTGATAGATTTTTATGGAAGTTTTTTGTGAGATGTTTTTGGGATGTGCGATGTGGGGTTTTCATGTTCATATTGATTGGGTGATGTGACAAAATGATGATGGTGGGTGTTTAGTGCTATGGTAGTGCTTTTCTGAGTAAAGATAATTCTATCATAGAAAGGTTGAGAGAGTAGTGTGGTTAGCCATGAGATGAACAATGATGATAAAAGAAAAAAAAGTTTGGTATATAAATGATATGAAATGTAAATAGGTGTTTGGTAAATGGATAACAGAATTAAATATGTGAATGACTAGTATAATGTGAAATTGAAGGGATAATAAAAAAATGCGGAAAAAAATATTACTGAATGTGTGGAATGTTATGTGTCTTGTGTTGTGGGTACGAGGGGTTTCATATAGTTGTGTAAATAGTTGTTACTGTTAGTGTGTATTATGGTGGTGGTGATGTGTTGTGTGGTGGTTCAGTTGAAATGAACCCATTTTATCTATACATCATGTTTGTTTAAGTTATTTTTTATGAACCCACCATGGTTTTATAAACATACCAACCCCCATAGGTACAATGTTTCTGGTATTTTCTCATACATCCATGATGGTTGTGATATATATGGATGGCTACCACCTCTTCCCCGCCCATCCTTCCTCATTATTGATATAGTTTTTTGTTGGATATTACCTAGAGGGTATGTGCAACCTTAGTGTTCGTGGGTGGGATGTGATGTGTTGACTTTGGTGTCTTTGGGTGAGACATCATATGTGGTGATATGATATGTGGTTGGGGTCATGTGTTGTTAGAGGATGGAAGGAGTTGGATGTCCATCACATTCATGATACCCTACAACTTTGGGTTTGGTGCGATGTGATGTGATCTGTGGATTGGTTGACAATGGGTGAGATATGATGTGATATGTGGCTCTAGTGTCAATAGTTTAGATGTGATGTGATGTGATGTGTTGTCTCAGTTTTTTTTAGGGGGAGATATAATGTGATGTGATATGTAGACTAGGTGTCTGTTGGAGGGATGTGATGTGATGTTCTATAGTGTGAGTGGAAGGTGCAGAAGCATATGATGATTGATGTTTGAGTTGTTGGAGTGTAAAATCAATGGGAAAGAAACAACATGGTACCTTTCATTGTTTTAACCTCAACTCTATTTAATATATTTGATGGATGATTTGGTGAGTGTACCATGGTGAACTCAAGTTTGGTTATATTACCTATATTTGTTGTTTTTGGTTCTATTATTTTTTCGTTGGTGGATTAGCATGCTCTTTTCAAATGTACAGTAGACGTTATAGATATCTTCCTATATTATAAACCTAATTTTCTCACCATATATATGTATATATAATTTTTTATTCATTGTTCATGGAAGAATTTTGTGACTGATATGGACATTACTAGCTAGGTTGGAGCTTCTTTTGAGTCACATCCATTGATTTTTATATTCAGTATATTAATGGAGACTTTTATATTTATTAATTGTACATTAATTAGACATTGTCTGCTAGTTTTTTGTTTAACATTATATTATATTATTTAACTTTTAGTGGATCTTTATCCTATCTCCAAATCATAATTCATATATAATTTGAATGCCTCCCATACTAATATATTTGTATTTCCTCATTTGTAGTCACCAATTATGTGTATACTGAAGGCTAGACTTAGGGGTCATCTTCCCTCTATTTTAATTATAGGATTTTTTGTGGGAAGCTGCTAGGAAAGAGGTTGTAGATTCAGTTATTCATTTACTATAATTGGTCTAATGTAAGTTAGAAGAGGCACATCTAATCATAATGTGAATAAATGTGGAATAAAACATCATAATCTCCATGATGGTCATTTGAGGAGGACTCGAGAGTTCTATGTTGGAGATCACATGTTTTTTAATGTGTCTGCTCAACATAGATAGAAGATATTATGTTATGGGATGAATCATTATCCTATGTATTTTGGATCATTCATGATGTTGGATTGGGTTGGTGCTATAATGTATTAATTAACACCTCCCTCACAGATGAGAAACATTTAATAATCATCCATGTATCAGAGATTTTCTACTATTTTCATTATGATTCAAATATCATCTAATTGGGTGAGTTGGATGTTGAAGATGATGTGAACTATAAAGAATTTTTTTTTCAATTTATAATTTTCAGAAGAAGTTTTTATAGAAGTGTGACATTATTTTTGATTGTTTCCTATGGTGGTAGAGTGGATTGGATGTGAGCACTTGGTTGTGGGATTCATAGATGTGTGCTCAATAAATTGAGTTGTTTGATACTTTTTTTGACTCATGTTGCGATGATGTATTTTATTTTGTTCTCTTTATGATATTTTTTCTCTTCAATTAAGTGATTCAAGTCTATGGACATATCCCTTTTCAAGAGTTATTTCTCATAAGAGTGAGTACTATTAGTTCATAATGTGGCGTTATTCAATATTTTCTAATTGTGGTTCGATCATGATTCCAATTTAAGGAGATCATTTAGAATTATCCCATGGGGTTTTTGTTTATACCCACTTTGTATTCTTTTAGTTTTTTTTAAATTAGCAAGGATACAAATTTTCTCAGAGGTATCTAATGTACAGTCAGAAATTTCTAGAACCCTTACTTTTTTTTTGGCATTATGTTTTTAAGAGGGTACTCTCAGTATTTTCCCTCTTTAATTTTTCTATTATCATCAAATATTTTTCTCACGCAGCCATTCCATAAAGATCAGTCATCTTGGTCATATGTTACTCCTTCATGGTTAGCCATTTTGGGCTCGTGATTGGTCTTTCACAGTTTTTCATTTTCAATCATACGGTTGGCCCTTCAATTTCAATTATTTAGTCATATTATCAATCCTACAAGGTTGGACATTTTGTTAAATTACTCAGTCCTTTACATTCGGTCTTTTTGATTAGGTAGTTTTTCCATCATGGTATGTTTTTTATGAATTTGAACATTTTCGTTTCTAATTCTAGTTATGAGGTATATATTCATGGTCGATCATTCCATTAAATAATTTCATTTCATTTTTTTCCAGTTTTCACAAGAATAATTTAAAAACATTTTTAAACATATATATTGAAATAAAGTCTTACATTTTGTGTTTTAGAAACTAAATTACGATATATAAATAAATATTCCAATTAAATAATGATTATATGGGTTTTGAATAAGTCATTCCACATGGATTAAATTATACTATAATTAATGATCAAATTAAAAAGATACTTTACCAATATTTCTAGAAATAGATCAGAGTTTTAGATTTTTTATTTTAAAGGATGAATTGTCCCCCTCATTATAATTGGTCTAATTCTATTTAGTATTATAAAAATTACCTTCCCTCTTGAAGTATTATAATCCTTATACAAACATTAATGCTTCCTCATATGATTTTCTATCCTATACACAACACTCTATTTGATGAAAAAATTCATGAAGATTCTCATGAGGTGGGGGATCTAGTTATTTTACATTACCTTTTGTGAAATATTAATAAAATCATGATTTATTCACCTCTTTCTATGTATATGGGAACAAAATTAAAAATATAAAATAATATCAGTGTCACAGGTAAAATTATTATTAAAATATAATTAAATCTATAATGGTTAAAGAACTATCATTAACACATGTTAGTATCCAATTTAATAGGAATAATTATTTGGATGTCGTTGGTTGTTAAAAAAAGATAATGATATTTCTTATTTAAATATCTTATATGTATCATTTTTAATAATTTAAATTATTTTTTAAATAATTTAGAATCTTTATCTAATTTTTTATTATTTTTATTATCCTATAGATTATTTATGAATGATTAAAATGGATAATCTCTTATCAAATAAATAAAAAAATGTAATATAACATGTTATAATATTATTTTTTTACTATTACATGTTAATGAATAGTTTAAAACAATGGATATTATGTTTTTTTTAAAATGAGGTTAAAAGGGATTCATATAAAATAGACAACATGAAATAATAAGGAAACTATAAAGGTTCACATGATTCAAAAAAATTTCTTCCCGACCTACCACATTTTTTTCTTATTTTTTCATCAATCTTATGCTCTGCTTCGTGTAATGCTCCCTATCACTTATTCATCCTCAACCATGTTCAAGACCCCTGATGTTTAGTGCTTCCAATTTTTTTTTGTTATTGAAGGATTTCAATTTATGGATCATTCGAGTCAGAATCCCCAATTTGTGGTTCTTTTGTAGACCAATTCGTTCTTCCTCTCCACCATCCCTGATTTCTAATGTTACATCCCCTTTTCCAATTAACATGTTTCTAGGATCCTTCATTCTCTTCATCTCTTATGATATAAAGTTTCTTCCCTAGTTGTAATTGACCCTCCTTCAAAATCATGAGGGAAGAGATAACAGATTCCCAAACCCTTAATCATATATAAGGAGAGATAATGACCACTGAGACCTGCCTTCAATAGGTCCCGAAGAGGCGAATAGAACCAAGGGTATAAAATCACATTCAAAATGGAAGGCATTACCCTGTTTATTTAGTAAGATTGGGAGATAAGATAGAAAATCAAAAACAACATCAAAATACGATGTAAAAGTAAAGTCAGAACAATACATTCCCATATATATGTTTCAGTAATAAGTGACACAAATATAAGAAAACTACAAAGGGTATTACCAAAAAAAAAAGAAAAATAGCAAAAAATATTGTCCCAATGTTATAACTAGTATGGTCCCACATAGTCCTCGATGTCCACTTCGAAACATGAATGTAGTTTTATATACGTAGGCTGAGTATATAAGTATACTCGGAACGGAAAAACCAAAAGCTCTTCTGCACAAGTTGGTAGGCATTCTAATTCCCCATGCGAAAAGGGGACACCTATCGAGGAAAATATCCACCCAAACCTCACCATGGAAGACTCCCCAGATAACACAAGTCAGGTAAAGTAATTATCAATAACACATCGATATTCGGGTACCCCACTCCACTTTCCTATTGGTTATTAAAGACATCTTATTCATCAGACCTCCACTGCCATTCTCACTATATTCCCATTGACATACCCCACCCGAACACACCTGGGGTACCACAACCACACATCTCTATAGTAAACAGCTGGTCCACAACAACCACAGATAACCACGCCTGCCGACACTGTGGATATAATAACTTCCACCATGCTCGATGGCATCTGGGCCTCATTCCGAAGACACTTGGGAAATAACCTACCCGCACAGACCTGGGCTAGCCTCTAAAACATCCCCTACATGAAGAATATTGTGAAATAATGGACCCCATACCATCACAACCTACCCGAAGAATCTTGAGAAACTCAAGGAAGGGAGCAGAAAAGTACCCAATAACCAGCCCCTCAAAAGAGTGTTAGAAAAAACACCGTCCGCCATGAAATGGGGGTATTCGGCATGAAGTTCTCAACTTGGTTGCGGCGTGAATAAGAAACATAATAACTAAATTATATATATATTTATGTAAAAACTCACTCAACCCAATATATGGGTTCAAAAATCTTTCCATACACAAAAACACATGTTATTATTCATTCATAAAAATCACAAAACCCACATCCAAGGCACACCTAACACCTAGAAAAAAATTCCAAATTGAACACGTTCTTGTTATAATATTCAAGTGATCCCATTTAAATAATTCTTCACTATTGGGAAACTAACACGCATAACCACAAGCCATGGAAAAATAGCCAAGCAGCAATTTAAGAATTCACACCCGGTTCTATTTTAATGTCACAACATAAAATGGGATCCTTGATATCCCTCAATGTACTATAACCAAACAAAGCTCCAACATACATCCCCACACGACCTCAGATTCACAAACCAACAACTGAAAAACAATAGGGGATTCCATCCCCATCCACATCACCCCACTACCATCAAGCAGAACAACCACCCATGTTACCAAGATAGAGTTAGGGAGTTTCTTTATTCATACTCACAAATCATTAAGTTTATTTAATCCATTTGTTTTACCAGGGTGATCCCACAAGGATTCTTGTTCACTGAACGCCTATTTAATAAATTGAGTTAATGTGATTAACTAATCTCTTTGTTATATCCATTCAATCATCACTAGAGACAAGGGTTCATTAGTGAACAAGGAAGTACAACAAAAATGAAATTTTTCAGTGCACATTATCCCATACAATTTACAACATATAAGAAACCATAAAAGAGTACATCAGCATCATCTAGAACAGCCCTTCATTCATATGAAGTCTGTTTATTATCTTTATTAAGGTTTGGTTTCATTAATCCCCAATGGAAACATTACCATGCCCACCCCTCATGATACACAGTAAGAGAGGCGAAGGATGAACCCTATCAGGATGATCACTGATCAATGTTTTTTTCTCCATGCGCCATGAACTGGGGATACACGAATAGTAGAGGAAGAACTCTGGGGACTCCAAGACTGAGGAGGAAAGGCTCCAGCAAAGGCCCACCACTATCCTAGCGAATGGGGTCTCCAAATGCCCCATAAAAATAAAAAGAGACCAGCCAAGAAGAAGAATGATTCCCATGAGATAAAAGGTGAGATCCTGGAGTTATGAGATATGAATTTTGAACATCTTAAAAGGGAACTTGTGGTTTCACCATGTGGTTAGACAGTTACACATAATGGAATTAATTTTTATTTAATAATTCTCATCAGATAGCTGGCCATAATAGTTGTGCATTAATGGATTTCATTTAATCAAAGGAAAACATGTAACACCGGTGGAAATAGAATGTATGGGAAAAGGGTGTGACCCTGAGGAAAAAGCTACACGTTTTCATAAGTCAATGGTCCCATGGATCTTCGAGGATTTTAGATATCATTTTCAGGATTTTAATGGATTTTAAAGGGGTATTAAAACACTTTTACGTCAAATGATATGTTACAGGAGTGGAACTAGAAAAAGAAACAAGGGCGGGACACCATTTGTTGAGGAACCATAAGTGGTTCCATTTTCACGGTGCCACCATAAGCGGTGACACCTTATCGATGTGAGACCATGCTGGTGCAAATGTTATGGAGCAACATCACAGTGACACCCTCACAGTGCCACCGTAATAGTTCCACTTTAATTGGTGTGACAATTTTAGTGTGGGACCTTGATGGTGCGACTCCTACGATGCCACCATCACAGTGCAACTGGTTCGGTTGAACACCATAAGTGGTGCCACCGTTTCATTGTGTGACCACGACTGATGCCACCATTTTTCTTGAAGTTTTTGATGGATCTGAGTTTTTTGAAAACTCTTTAATGAGTCATTTTCTGATAAATTATTTTAGATACCTCTCAAAATATTATCGCCCTCAAGAATTAAAAACTAGACCTAAAGAAAATAAAGGGGTCTGAACAACAACCTCGAAAGATACCTCTCAATATTAAACCACCTTGATATATTTGAACACATCTCCCTCAAGTAACCTCACAAACATGAAAAGGTCATACTATCCAGACAAATGGATTATGGTGTCCCTTCCTCCATGTCAAAATACTATCCACTTCGGGCGATACTAACTCACCCACATGGGTTTAACCACATCCACTTTAATGATTCTTGATTAGGGATTAGGTCCTCCCCTCCCCACAGACTGGACACTTCTCCCACATCTAGAGAAAAAGAAAACAAAATCCATTTCTTAGTTAACAATGTCAAACAGTACATCACAAACAAGTAAAAAACAGAACAGAACAAAACTCAAAACAACTCTGTGTTCTGAGTGCACATTTGTGCCTCACGTTACTTTGTACTCTCCCTGAGCCCACCATTCATCATTAATACATGAACCAATGGAACGGGTTTGCCATGAAAAACCTTCTCCTCATGATCCTTGATCCCCATAGGTATTTCTAAAAATGTCACATCTTCCTTGATATCCATATCCCCCCAGTTGAGGATGTGTGAATTATATTGTAGATACCGACGGAGCTGAGAAGCATGGAAGATGTCATGCAACCTCAGTTGCAGAGGTGGTTGTCCCAGCTGATATGACACTTCACCAACTCATCGTACTTCCTCGAAGGGTCAAACAAATATAGGATAAAGCTTGCTACCCTTGTTGAACCTCTGTTGCCCACACCGTGTGGAGACCTTGAAGAACACCTGGTCCCAGACCTCGAACTCCAATGGTGTCCTCCTATGATCAAGATATGATTTCTACCATTCTTGAGTTGCCTTAACTCTCTCTCATATTTGATGTGTCTTCTCTGTCGTGTTCCAAACCACATTTGGGCTAATAACACATGCTTCCCCGACCTCTGTCCAGCACACGGGTGAGCAACACGACCTCCAGTACAAGGAATCAAACCGAGCCATGCCAATGGTACAGTGATATATATTATTGTAGGAAAACTCTACCTGAGGAATTTTTCATACCAATTATCCTCCAAAATTATAAACCACATTCCCGTAGAATATCCTACAATGACTGGATGGTGTGCTCTATCTACCCATCTGCCTTGGGGTGGAAAGCAGTGTTGTGGCATTGTTGGGTGCCAAAATCATGTTGCAAACATTCCCAGGCCCGTGAGGTAATCTGGGTGTCCTGATCAAAGACTATGGACCTCGGAACTCTATGAAACCACACCACTTCTTCCACGTACCTTTTTGATAAGGAATCCACTCCACTCGACTCCTTGATTTCTAGGAAGGGAGATGATTTTGTCTACCAATATACCACTAACCAGATCGCATCACATCCTTCTTGAACCCTTGGTAGTCTATTGAAAAAATCCATTAAGATGAAACCCCACTTCCCCTTGGGGACATCTAAAGGTTGTAACAGACCTCCTGGGATGCAGTGTTCAGCCTCCACCAACTAACACATGAGGAAATTTGTCAGAAACTCTTCCACTACCCGCTTCACCCCGGGCCACCAAAACTGACCCGTCATACCCCTGTACATCTTGGAGGCTCCTGGGTGTACCTCCCAGGGGTGAGTTGTGAAATTCACAATCAACTCCCTTGCGCATATCAACTAGGACAATCAACATTCCATGAAACAACATCTAATTCTTCCATTATTATATCCATCATCCTGGAGCATCACCTGGGCTAATATGATCGTGCATCACATCAGCCTATAAGCCCCCCCCCCCCACTGAGACTCCTCCACCTACTGCATTAGAGTTGACCGCACTATCATCTGGAATAGATAGCCTCGGCCTTCCTCTACCCTTTTCTCCAGTTGTATGGAAACCAACTCTCCACCACCTTCCAAGCATCTGCCAACTCTCGAACCACATCCTTCTGTGACATCCTCCTAATTTAATCAGCCACTAAATTCCCATTAACATCAGTGTAAGATAATCACTATCGTAGTACTGAATAAAATCAATCCCCCTCCACTACAACAAGTCCAAGTCCTGCTGGGAGAAGATATACCTCAATTTCTTGTGATCCGTGATGACCATGAAGTGCTCCCCAATGTAGTAATGCCGCCACAACATTAGTGAGAACATAACTGTTAAAAGTTCAAAATTGTGGGTGGCATAGTAATGCTCAAGGGGATGTAACTGCCTTGAACTATAATAGATCATCCCTCAGTTATTGCATCAGCAGACAACCCAAGTATTGGACTAAAGAATCATGGAACACCTCAAATGTCACCCCTTCTTAAGGAAACCTCAGTAATGGGGAACTGACCACCTTCTCCGTCAGATAACTAAAGGCTGTCTGGAACTGAACACTCTATATAAAAGCATGGTCTATCTTGGTCATGGCTGTCAAGGGAACTGCAATTCTAGAAAATTTGGGCATAAATATCATGTAGTAACCAACTAAACCTAGTAAACTAGGAACCTCTCTCACATTATTGGGTGCTTCCCAATAAATAACTACCATGAACATTTATGGGTCAACTCCTATCCCCTTTTTGGACACCAAATTTCCAAGGATGCACACATATCGTGTCTATAACTGACATTTGGAAAACTTTAAATAGTTATGGTGTTGTCGGAGGACCCCAAAAACCGTCGTCAAATGTTCCACGTGGTCCTCCTCTGATCTTTATTAAATTAGGACATCGTCAATAAAAATGACTAAGAACCAGTCTCAGTATTCCCAGGAGATGGATTTCATGATCCCCGTGAACATGGCTGGTGCATTCATAACGCTGAACAACATGAACATGAACTCAAAGTGCCCAGACCTACACATGAAGGAAGCCATCGAGATGTCACTGTCATTCAACCTAAACTGGTGATATCCTGGCCGCATGTCAGTCATGGAGAACCATCCTGCCCCCTTCAACTGATCAAAATGGCAGTCTATCCTCAGTAGAGGGTAATGATTCATGAACCTTACCTGATTTAGTCTCCGGTTTTCTATACACAGACTGATACCACAATTTTCCTTCTTCACGAACATGATCAGAGCGCACCACGATGACACGCTTGGTTGGACAAACCCCTTCTTCATCAATTCATCAATCTGAATCCATAAATACCACAAATTAGAAGGTTCAATCCGATAGGTAGCCATATAAATCATATGGTCACAGGGTTTAATGTCTATCCCAAACTCAACATCACACTGAGGGGGTAGAGTCACCAACTCTTCAGAGAATACGTCCATGAACACACCAAAAATCCCCAAAGCATCCACCATATATGGGTCCCATGACTCCACTGATGTCTCGGATAACATAGAAAAAACGGATCTACTCACTAGCTGCCCTCCGGGTAACCCTTCGCAACGATGAAAGTCAAACACTAGTCACCCATATCTAATAAATCAACCATTATCTAGAAGAATTTGATAACAACACATAAAGAGAATAGCCAGTCGATGCCCAAAATGACATCATACAGCTGTATCTGCACAAAATAAGGTTCACACATTACTGATGTGGTCCCAACATCATTCTACATCCTCGAAAAACATGAGACAAGCTAGTCTGACCTCCGACTAGCATACTCAAATCTAGGGGTATGGAGGGTCTCTCTATGTCTAGACCCAATTCATGGGCTCTACTGGGTGCCACAATGGATTTAGAATCTTCAGAATGAAACAAGGAACATGCAAGAGTACTAAACAAGTTGATCGTAACACGAAGGACTTCTGGCCCAAATGGAACTGCTGCCTCTGCGGCGTGCAACTGCCCCCATCCAGCTCATCTTCCCCTCATCTGTCGACTGCCTCCCAGACCACGCCCTAGTCTAGGACCTTGAGGAGTGACCAGAGGTTGGCTACCTCATGCAACATCTACTCTCAGAGGATTGGGATCTCACTATCCTTGTTGCTGATGCTGGAATGGTCTGACATGAAACTAATGCTGCTAAAGTGGGTGCTGAACCTGGACACCCACATTGTACTATAGTCATTCCAGGCACTAATTCCGAATGTTCCCATGACTTCTATAGATTAATCATATCGGTCCTATGCCTACAAAGAAAGGGAAAGGGCCGGGAGATTGAAACTGGAACTGTTTGGACCTGCTCCCCACTAGCCAAAACCTAGAAGGCCCTATTGCTAGAGGCATGCTGCCGACGACCTTCCCCATTGAAGAGCCCAACTGGATCCCTTCTCAGGGCACACATCCCACCGTGTGTATCCTTCTCTACCACTTAATAATTCTTATGGACCTACAAGTATGTCGGTAGAGTGAAGGCAGTAACAACATACTGAAGAGATGGTGAGAGTGCCACCTCTAAACGACTCGCCCGAGACTCCCCATCCTAAAAGAGGTATGAAAAAAACAATGGAGATCCTTGAACTTGATCCCCAACTCCCTCACTAACCTACTATTTTTCTAATGGGATAGAATATCCCACCTCTTCACCACATTCATCATGAAAGAGAGGAATTCTGCACGGAGCTGCCTCTCAAAGTCAGGTCACAAAACCTCGGCCTCCCTTTTCTCACAAAGATAGAGCATCCACCACTATCGCGCTGCTCCCCGCATATTGCTTACAGCCAAAGGAAAATTTTACTCCATCAGAGACTGAATCAAGTTTATAGATATCACCATTTCTTTGAGACAACTCTCTATCACCATGTCTGAGACTCTACCATCTTACTTCCTGAGGGTCTACCTCCGAAAGGCACTAAGTGTCCTTTTCCACTGCTTATACTCCTCCCTATCAACCCTCTATTGATCAGTTAAATCAGCCTCTTGTGTCTCGATCACCCAGACTACTTGTGGTCACCGTCTGGGTGCCATAGATGTAAGGTAAACACAGAATACCTAATCCCAAGTAGTGTAAAATATTGATTTTAAATTTTTCTTAGGGTTTTTTGTTTATTTTAAATCCCCAAAATACCATAAAAACATAAGAAAACATGTCATTATGATTCATGTAAGTTATTTAAGGCCTCTACCCTACAATCAATGTAGTCTCACATGGCCATTAGATAGGTCCAGATTCCTTGCATCAGATCACGTTCCCCCTAAAATCTTGTGTCCTAGCTAGTCTTCCCTGTCCTATTTCACATTCCATGATTGCATAACACCGTTACCCTACCATCCCATGAAATCCTTACTATTCCTAACTCCAAACTCCATCCTATATCTCAACAGTTTGCCTATGATACCATTTTTTCACATACCACCATCACCAAGATGAGTGATGGGATAATATATTTCTAGACCCATCCTTCTTCAAGTTGAAGGAGAGATAATGACCCATGAGACCCACCTTCAATATGCCTCAGAATGGCCACTAGAACCATGAGTATACAATCACTCTCTAAAAGGAAGGCTTTACCCATCTGATTTAGTATTATCATTAGATAAGATAGTAAATCCCAAACAACACCAAAATTGAAAGTTGAAGTAAATCCAAAACAATTGATTACCAAATGCTTGTTTCAATAATAAGTGATACAAATACATGAAAACTCTAATGGGGGGACCAAAGAAACGAAAAATAGTAATAGTAATTGTCCCAACATTCAAATGAGTATAGTCATTCATGGTCCTCGATGTCCTCATTGAAACCTGAAAGTAGTATTATAAACATTGGGTGAGTATACATGTATACTCAGTAGGGAAAATCCAAAATCACTCGTGCACTAGTGGGGAGGCATTCTAATGCCCCGTAAGAAAAGGATATAACCAAAAAAACCTATCAAGGAAACGGTCAACCCAAACCACACCAAGGCACACACCACAAATAACAGAATTCATGTAATGTAATTAGTAATAACACCTCAATTTTTTGGAACCCTACACCATTTTCACATTAGTTATTGATGACATCCTACCTATCAGACCTCCCCCGCTATTCTTACTGCAGTCCCACTATCATACACCGCTCGCACACACCTGGGATTCCACAACCACATGATATGATCAAAAACACCTGAGATGCAACTACCACACATAACCATGCCCGCAGACACCTGGTCCAGAACAACTACCGCCATTCTCAAAGAAACATGGGCCTCATCCAAAAGAAACTTGGTAAACGACCTACCCACACACACCTGGGAAAACCAATAAGACATCCCATGCCCCAAGAATCATGGACTACAATAAACATTTGGGTGTCACAGCCTTCCCAAAGAGTCTTTGGCTACTCAGGAAAGGGAGTAGAAAAGGAGTTAATAACTAGTCAGTCATAGGAGTGTTGGAAAAAACACCCTCCCCCATGAAATGGGGGTGTTTGGCATGATGTTATCAACTTGGGTGGGGTGTGAATAAGAAACATAAGAACTAAATTATACATATAGGTAAAAAAAGAACTCATCCCAATGTAGGGGTTACAAAATTCAGCCCATACACAAACACCCTTGTTAATATTCATTCATAAATAGCACAACATCCACAACCAAGGAACAAATCACTACTGGAAAATAATTACCCATTGAACCCATTCTTGTTATCACATTCATGTGATTCCATTAAAATTACTCTTCACTACCAGGAAACTAACAAGCATATCCACAAGCCAAGGAAAAAAAACCATGTCACACTTTAAGCATTTACACTCAGTTATCTTGTTAAGTCAATACAAAAAAAGGGATCTGTGAGATCCCTCGATGTACTATAACTAAAACATGCTCCGACAAACATCCCAGACGACCTTAGATCCACAAACCAACAACAGAACAACAATAGGGGATCCCATCCCCATCCACATCACCCCACCAGCAACAAGTAGGACAACCACACATGTTACCAATATATAGTAAGGGAGTTTATAGATTAAAACTCAGCATTCAATAAGTCCCTTCATTCCATTTGGTTAACTAGGGTGATCACTGAAGGAATATTATTCACTGGACATCCATTTAATCAACCGAGTTTTCCTGATTAACTAATCTCCATGTTATAGACATTTAGTCGTCACCAAATACAAGGGTTCATTAGTGTGAAAGGAAGACCACCAATGGTCACAATTTTTAGTGGATATAATCCCATACAATTTACCACATAAAAGAAAAGTTAAAAGAGTAAAAAAGCATCATCATACAGACTCATTCATTCTATTATAGTCAATTTATTATCTTTGTTAAGGTTTGTATTTTTCCATCCTGGAAGGAAACATTATCATACCCACCCTGTATGATACGCAGTAAGAGAGAAGAAGGTAGAACCCTACATGGATGATCAATTGTCCAAGTTTCTTTCTCTAGGAGCCATGAACTAGGGATGCATGACTTATAAGGGAAGAACTCGACAGACTCCATGAATGAGTAGGAAAAGCTCCAACACTGGTGCATCACTGGCCTTGGAAAGGGGGGATCCAGACACCCTAAGGAAATAAATAGAGACCATCTAAGAAGAATAAAGAATATTATTTAATAAAAGGTTAGATCCTAGAGTTATGGGATATAAATTTTGAATGACGTAAAAGGAAGATCATGGTTTCACCAAGCGATTGGGTGGTTACACATGATGGAATTAATTGTTATTTAATAATTCACATTGGAGAGGTTGACATAAAAAATGTACATTAAATGATTTCCTTTAATCAGAGGAAAATTCATAACAGGGGATGAACTAGAAAGTACGTGAAATGGGTGTGACACTGATGAAGAATCCACATGTTTTGATAATTCAAGGGTCTCCCAGATCATTGGTGATTTTAGATACAATTTATATGCTTTAATGTATTCAAAATGGTATTAAAACACTTCTACATCAAAAGTTACGTTTCTGGAGCAGAACTGGAAAAAGAAACAAGGGTGGGACACTGTTTGGTGAGACATCGTAAGAGGTGCCATGGTCACAGTGCCAAGGTCATAGTGCCACCCTCACGATTCAATCATTACAGTGCCACTTTTAGCATTTCCACTATTTCGTTGTGCAACTATTATGGTATGATTGCTATAGTGCCAATGTAAAGGTGCCAATGGTTTGGTGGAACACCATCAATGGTGCCACCATTTCGGTGTGAGACCGTGACTGGTGCCACCGTGACTAGTGCCACCGTTTCGGTGGAAATTTTTGATGGAACTGAGTTGTTGGAAAACTCCTTAATGAGTCATTGTCCGTGACAATACATTAGTAGAGTAAATTCATCTATTCCCTACCGAGAGGGTGAGGAAAAAAGTGTATGGTCCATTTTGGTCTCCCAATGGTGGTAGTTGACTATATATCCATGAGTTTTCACAGTAATGTAAAGATTAGAAACATGAGCAAAAAGAGGGGTGGAAGTCACATGCATCTTGTTCCACTTAAGGGATATTTTAGAGCCACTATTTTCCAAAATAGGAGTTAAATAAGAGTTTTCTCCTTCAGTATTATTGGGCTCCTCCCAAGAGATTTCAATATCATGTGAAAAGGAAATTTGTTTTCAAGGTTTCACACTAGGATAACAGTATTGCCTATAAATAATAATTGATCCCACATCTCTATGAACAGCTGAAGAAGAAGGATCTTCATCATTCCTCAAAGATCCATTCATAATAGCACTAGAGATCCCCAGGATAGTGGAATTCTTTATTACCACTAGAGTGATACTACTCTCACAAAAAAAAATGGTGTTTGTTGTGTTATGTAATATTCCAATGGTGGAGTTTGATCATTCTGGACTTGTTCAACAATATCATCCCAATATTTTTTCAGATATAGGGTAGAAAAATCCTTGTATTTCTTGTTATTTTCAGGGGAAACTCCAATGGTTCTGTGTTGTGAATTTCCTCTTCACATTGGGCAGACAACATAGCCACTTGATCACCTTTAACTTGATTATTCATCTGATCATTCTGAACATCCAATGTCCCATTCTGAGTTAGTTTTTGAGTATCATTCATACCCTTCATACCATTGGTTTTTTAAATCACAATCTTGTATCATGCATATAGTTGGAGCAGAAATCACAAACAATGGATCTATTGAAATTTAACGTGTAAAAACAAATTGTTTTACATTTTGAATAGAATATAGGGAGGTTTTCAATCCCAAATCTGAACTCTAGTTCTTCCTCATCAGTGTAAATATATAATTTTTTTACCAATGTTGAACATAAATCAAAATCTACTAAAAATCGAGCATTGTATCCATATCTGTAATCTTTATTTTCTCTTTCAATTTGAATGGGAATGACAATAGATAATGAAATGCCCTATAGTATTCTAGAGTTCCATAGAATTCAGTTTCATCCATAAATTTAACCCATGTTTGTAAAGAGGAGATCTCAATTTAGTGCGGGTTGAATTTTTGGTCCCATTACTATATGTGGTGTTCTACCAGCTTGAAGAAGATTGAACCAAATACCCCATGTTCTCATATTGAGTTCCTCAGATGGGAACAGATGATGTAAAAACCAAATCCAAATGAAATACATTTCTAGGTTGATATTCCACAAATTTTCATGATCCTATGGACTAGTTCTTCAACCTTCCAAGGCGCATATCATTTGGGTAGTATTAGGTGAACAATAATGAAGTGGGAACCAATTTCCATTCACCCCAAGACCACTGCCAGGTCATCATTGACATGGGCAGAGTTCTCTTTCCAATGAATAAATTCTTTCACATGTTTGAAAAGCGAGAAGGTTCTATTATTTTTATTAACCTCTAGTAAATTTTCATTCAGAGAACACTCAATCAATGGTTTTTTCTAATTCAAACAAGTCATCATATGTTTATAGGAGTCTAAACGACCATGAGAAAGAAAATCACTAGCTATCTGATATGCATGCATCGAGAAAGTAGTAACCTAGATTCCATTTCGGAGAAGAGAGATGATCTCCCATCCACTCACCATCATTTGTCTGCTCTTTTTAATTTTAACATCAAATAATGGATATTAATTAATTGTCACCAGAATCATCAAATGATTCAGTTAAATAAAATTTCTTATTTATATATTTTGATAAATTTTCTGGTTTTTGGGAGAATGGGTTTTTTTATTCTTATTGTTTCACTTGAAATTTACCAGATTGTGTGTTTTATTCTTATTTTGGAATATTTTATTTGAACCCATCGTTTAACTTCTGAAAACTATTAAAAAATATACGACTACATGATCAAATAATTAAATGTAAGATTCATGAAATGAATAAGCAATACTCTTATTTTAATTGATAAAACATGGATGTAATTATTGAATCATGCTTGAGTTGTTTTATAAATTCTGTTAGATACTGACTATCGGGTTCCAAATGTGTAAAAACATGGTAAAATGGACTTGTTAATTCAAGATAGAATTAAAATGGTAGTTTATTAAATACAAAATGTTTAGGTTTGAAAAGGCCCATTAATTATTGTATGGGGCTTGGATACCTCTTTTCTATGACCTTATTTCATTTGATGTGTGTAGAAAACATGATGTTAATATGTATGGATTGTATTGGATTATTATATAATTTGTACAACTATATATATTTTTATAACATTTATATTGTTAGTAACCCTTGAAAGACACTATTTTTGGAGCCTTAGGTTGTACTATTGATTAATAAAAGTAAAAAAGGATCAAATTAAATCATATGAAATAGTGTTGGAATGATATTAGTTTAGTGAGGACGAGTTTATAGTGGGGGGGGTATCAATGATATTTTGAATATTTCATAATAATTTTTGACTTACCATATGTCATGATGATATTTATATCATTGTTTCTGATCCTTATGATGTAGTTTGGCTTTATTCATAACATGTTCATCATAGATGTGCTAGTATCAACCATGTATTAGAGAATCTAAATAATTAATGATATGATAAGGGAATAAAAAAATTAATGGGTGTGGTGAATGGTGAATATAGATGATAATGAAAAACATGATAAAAAACATGAATATTTATGGATTAAAAGTCACTGGATTAGAAGATTTAAATGTTAGTCATAGAAATTGAGTATTCAATAATATAAAGTAATTCATAACTAACTCATTAATGTGAATATTGCAGCTTG
This sequence comes from Viscum album, assembly GCA_963277665.1. Taxonomy (NCBI): domain Eukaryota; kingdom Viridiplantae; phylum Streptophyta; class Magnoliopsida; order Santalales; family Viscaceae; genus Viscum; species Viscum album. Next base: position 874,446,884 of record OY728160.1, on the reverse strand, counting down.
AATTCTTTCTTGAGACCTAAAACATAACAGTGGAAGTTGAGGTCTAGTGTGATGATAGAAATAGATGATTATAATGATTGGTTATTCCCTTATAGTGGTTGTGAATGATATTAGTTTTTTTTTTGATTTCATACACTACCCCACCATTGTTACTATGGAAAATAACATAGAAATGTTTTTCATTGTGTACTCTCCATTATCCAGTATGAAAAGGGAAATGATGACTAACATTCCCCTCTCCCCACTATCCCTTTGTCTACAGTTTATGGGAATGTATAAATATGTATATAAAAAATTATTGAATGAGGTGTATTCCTAACCAATTAGAGATGGATCTCATATTAGTATATATTTATGTGTGGATTGTAATTTCGTGAGTTATAATAGAAACTTGTATTTAGGTTTGGTGGATAAGACTTCCCATGGATATACGTGCATGTGCTATGATGGAATTATGTATAATAAATTTATATAATATAAGGTGACTCCAAATATTACACATGGTCAGTAATAGGGATTATTATGTAGATTACAGGACAATATCCATAGGTTGATGAAAGGTTGATATTTTCATTCCAGATATGCATGATGAAATCTAAAGTAGAAGAGCATAAGGCGTCTAGAATTGGGGCATGAGGGTAACAAACTATTGTGCATGTTGAAGGTGGGTGACTTTATATATATATATATATATACTTTTTATGAATAATTGTTTAATTTTATGTGTTACTTGGAGAGTGATACATTTTGGGGACATGAATGGAATAATATTACCAATTTGGGTGATGATTTAGATACCTTTTTTAATTCGCTGGGATTTATTATGATTCTATCACATTTTTCATGAGAGGTTTCATGGAGTATTATTATTTTTATACATATTATGATCAATTTTTATATGTATAACATGTTACTAATTTAAAAAAGAGATTTTTGGTGATTGACATGGGCATTATTTGTTTTGGGGGATTTTTTTGGAGCAATTGGAATATCATGTTTGATATAGAGGAATTCATGTAGTACAATTATTTTTTATATTGAGTTTTATTATTCATGTATTACAGGACATAATTTATTGATATTACTTCTTTTATATATGAATTTTGTTGGTTTTTTTATTTCCCATCGTGTTAATTATTACTTAAAATTAATAAGGATAATTTTAACCATTTTTGTGATGTATATACCCTTGCCACAAAAATATAATTTTTGGGATTCTTGAAGAGGGTTTTAGGGGTCATTATATATCTTCCTTCACTCTTGATCAAGAGGGTAACCTTAAGAGGGAGGGTTTTTGGATAGTTAATAATATAATTTGTTACAGAAATATTACATTGAAGATATTTTATTAAACTTTTCTTTCACATGAGTAATAATTGAAAAAAAACATCATGGTTTAAATATTTCTTTCTATATATAGTGAAAAACCATTTAATTTTTTTAATATAATCTATCTGAAAACCATTATCTTACACCCCAATCAATAGAAAAAAATTATCCTAATAAATATGTTTACAAACTATTATGGTAATATTTTTTCAATTAAAAATAAAAAAATAATTTCTTTATTTTAAAAAAACAAATTTCCAAATATCTTTTCCAGATCAAAAATTAACATCTTCTTTACATATACTACACTTTATTAACCTCAATTAAATCATTTTTAAAGTAAAAAATGAACCATAATAAAAAAAATTCATAAACACAATGAAAACAATATATAAATAGAACAAAATAAAACCAAATATAATAAATTCATGTTTCCACATTACAAATTCAAAGAAAAATTTAATAAATTGTGGTAAATATATATTGGGACCCCCAAAGTCATCCTATAATTGTTATAATAACAAATCAAATCAAATAAAAAGGATTTAAAATGATTGATATTGGGCAAGGATCATCAGATTTATTTTTCTAGCCCCCCCCCCCGGTGTGAAATTGAAATATCCCTCTCAACTCCAATTTGGATGAATGAGTAAAAAAATACACCAAGGATGGTATTACATTTCATATGAACTAAATTGCCCAAAAATATTGATATATAATAAATGAATCTAAACGCTAAACATAGTAACCTTGGTATCCTATGATATCACTATAAAGAGGTGATAAAAACCAGAAGAACTATAATCAAAACTCATAAATAAACATTTAAAAAGGATGAAATCTGGGCAGGGACTAATTACCAGTGTACTGTAGCAGGTCACTGTAGCAGTGGTAGCACTGTAACGGTGGAGGCACTGTAGCAGAAACTATAGCAGCGGATGTACTGTAACAGCCTGGGTACTATAGAAGTACTATTCGCCGAAGGGCTCTTTGGGCCAAAAAATGTGCTTTCATGCCTTGTATTCTGACCACTTGGTCTTGGGCCTTCGGGCTATGTAATGGGTCCCCCTCTAGCCAGTTTGAAAGAGGTTTTTGATTTAAATAATAAATGAGGCTTCGACCACAACCCTTAAAAAAATTAAATAGGATGAAAAGTAAACTACCTTTCTTCGACATCACTATTTAAAGAAACAAACGACTTCACATCCATTCATAAAAATAATTAATAAACATCCTCCATGGGAACATAATATATAACCAAAGGTGATCAATAATGAGGGAAATCACAATTTTTAATGTGTTTTTTAAAAGCTCCAAATTATCCTTCGAAAACATTATCGAAATTCCATGAAACCCCACAGAAATATAAAAACAAAATTATAAAAACAAACATTATAAATGATTCCTAGAAAAAATTCCTTAATTTTACTACTTCAAACAAAATCACCATTTAAAATCCCTCTACCCCAAACCACAAATCATCACTAGGACAAATGATTACTATTACACCATAGGGGTGCCTCATCATATTCCATTGGAAATAGACTACCAGTGGGGTTTTAAGGAGGTAGTATGGGAAGAAGATACCCATATATTAGTTAGAACCACCTTATAATAAATAACATAGTTTTAAAATTAAAATCAAGACCATCCAATAATGTAGAAAAATAATTCATCCAGCAAAAATAATATGAATTAAAGGCATACATACAGTCATATATAATCAATCACCCACTTGGTAGATCACATATAAAGGGGGAAACCAATGAAAAAATTGAGATTGAAATAAAAGTTAGGGAAGCTATTTTATATTCCCAAAACTCACCTCATATCGAACTCCCAGTCAAAACTAAGCTTCTCTATCTCAAACATGAAATATCAAACCTCACCATAACCTGAACTTGAAATATGTGACCAGATTCTGGGTTCCAATGTAAAATGGGGTTTTGAATAGTGTGTTCATAAAAAACACAGTAATCAACAACCAATGTGGTCCTTTTTTCATTCTATAAATGGAGTGATATGTTCATGAGATATGATAATAATAAATAAGTAAGGTACTAAAATAACAAAATAGTTCACAATACTTGCATTGACCCACTTTCTTGAATTTATTTGAGTATACTATATGTTATATGACAACCAATGTAACACGTAATAAACTGTTGTCAATAAGTAGGTCTATGAAACCAATCAACCATACATACATTGACCAGTGCCAGGGTGTCTCTAATAAAATCCCAATTACGATGCCTTAAAATATATTAGATTTGAGTCTCCTTCTTATATGGTTCAGTGCCACATGATTCACTATGATAGTTTTTATCACACATGGAATAACATGTCAGCATGAAATAACAATGTATAACTACTTTAAAATACCACCCTAGTATACTAGATTTACCTAGACAGAATATATGTGGTATCCCCACCTAATATAACATAGATCTCCCATATGGGAGTTTTCTCAGCCATGTATATTTCCCAAAAATATCACATGCCACATCTGTAGGAGTTTTATCAGAAATATATCACACATCAAACACCATAAGAACATAATTTATCATATTTAGTAAAAGAATGCCCAATGTAATATATAAATCATAAGATAGATTAAATAAAATATAGTGTCTGAACAATGCCTAAACCCACAATCACTATCAATATCCCACTACAATTACCCTTGTTCGGTCTATCGTAGGGGTTATATACTATATTACTTCAGTGAACAACATATACATATGTACCCTATAATGTTCATGAATACTATATAAATTAACTATAGTTATAAACTATCTCTTTGAGGGAATTCCACCCCTTAGAATGTTTAATGTCATAGAAAGACCTCATAGGTCTCATGGAAATGTCTCACTATTGACAGTATTAGTAGATATCTATAATCCCATCCCCATTTCTAGTTATACTATAAGGTAGTTAACTCACAAAACCCATCAACAATCAATATATTTACCATCTACCTTGGCTAAACATGATCCATGGGTCCTCACCCAACCTACCTTGGATGTCTTTCTTATGTGGTATCATCCCCTGACTTAGATATTTACAATATATAGGTACATTGTATGTATATATCATAACCATTAGTGGATGAGGTATTATTTTGGTGGCCAAAGTCCTCAGTGTTCTTGGTAAATTACACATTTCATCAAGTCCTTTATAAAAGTTAAATTAGTAAAACTACATTAACAATTAATTTAAATTATCCTAAAAAATTATATTAAATAGTTCCATTCTAATGAAATAGGATATCACCCTAGGTGGTAAAAATTCACAATACAATTACTATAAATAAAATGAAATAACCCTATAGCAAAAGTACCACCTCAAAATACCTCAATTGAATTTTCTTCCCATTATTTTTCCAAAGGATGAATACTTATTCTCAATCTCATCTAGCCTCATCCCAGATAAACCTGCAACTGCCAAACCAATTGAGTACCTAAATCAAATAAAAAACCAATATTTGTTAATTATAGAATTTAAATTTATTAATGTATTTATTATAAATAAGAAATATATACAAAAATCTTACTAGAAGGCTTTATAATGACAGAACTATTACCAATACCCCTTTAAAGGTCCCATATAGACCCCTTCTATAATATGATCAAATACCCCACCTATAAAAGAAATTTGAAACCCAATTATCATTATTTTTAACAGAAAAACATATTAAACTACGTGATGTGAAATAAATTCAGTAAAATGATGAGAAACTGTAGGCATATTTCATATATGTATATAATTTCCCTAAGAAGAACAAAATCCAAAACATAATCTATAGTTTTCACCATTCTCCAATGTAATTTACATCGATTATCCTAATCGTCAAGAATTAATTTAGGGTGAATAAATAATAATTCTATAAAGTTCCCTCATATATGGAATCTCACATTAAAATTTCTTAAAAATGCCATGAAGACCCCCCAATGAAGGGGGAAGAGTGGAATGAAGGAGGCCATCTAAGATGGTATAATAAGATAACGGGTATAGGGGATCCCCTCTCTAAAAAAATAAGGTTAAAAATGTCATTTTCCCCTTTAATAGATATCATATTACTAGTGATCCTAGTTATAATGCTAGAATAGAGACTACATTGTGGTTGCATGCTATAACGACATCCATCCCAGCCACCTCATTCTTCTCTTGGAACTTACCAAAACCCTTTCTATATCATCCATGATTCATTCCATGTTTAATAAATCTATGTTGAGGAATAAAAACACATAATAAACAATTCTGAATTATGTTCCATTATCTTACCCATCCAATATTTGGATCATTCAAATTTACCAAGAGTTTAAAATGTTCATATTGACATGTGGTATTAATAACTATACACCATAAAACTTCTCTCCCTGTTGAACTATTATCAAGAATTCCATCATCCATCATGACCTACTTGGGTCATAAATCCATCTTCACTTAATTGAACTCAATCCATAAATACTAAACATGAATTCAATATTAATAATAAACTCTTTATCAATAGGGAACTATAATTTTAGTATGGAATGTATCAAATAAAAATTACCTCAAATTAATCAATCAAAACTAACCTCAATGATCACTAATATAAATATAGTCTATCTTTATTTCAAACATTTAACGAAGTATTATAGGATTTTATTACCAAACAGACCAATAAATATTCCAAGTAGCATGATAAGAAAATGTTATCTTAGCTAATCCCAGGATGCACCCCCACTACAAAACTATTAAAATAGAAAAATGTTGACAATTGATTTGGAGTATGGGAACTAGGAACAATGAGGACCACACTCAACAAAAATGAGGACTCCAGATGAAGGATTATCATAAGTGAAATTATTTCTACCATTTATAAAAAAGATCATTGTAGGCATATTTTCAATATCCCAAAACATAATCATAGACAAATCAGGATTCCCATATTACATCAATAGATATCATTATCAATAAGAAAATAATTTAAAATCATAATTCATTATGATTTGAAAAACACCTCACAAAAACATTTTTTTAACCCATGAACCCATAGTAGGGAATCCCCAAAATCATTTCAAAGGGAAAAATCCTTTAAAACATGGATAAACATTTTAGTATTCTAATTCATTCAGAAAACTAAATGAAATTTCTTTGAATATTTAAATTTCAAGTAAAAATTCCATTTTCATTAATTATGCATTCACGTGGAATTCAATTTGTATTAAAAATTTTCACTATTCTTAAACATTTCAAAATCATCATCTATTTATAACACTTAGCAAGGTTTAAAAATCATATTAACATTTTTTTTTCTGAAAACCATTTTTCTCTTTCGAAAAAAGAAACTCAATCATGAATTTTAACATATCTATTTATTTCAAGACATTAATGCCTTAAAACACATTAAAATTAACATTTCAATCTTGAGTAGTCTTGAATGTACATTCCATGATGATGAAAATATTTTACATATAAATTACCAACTATTTTTAAAATAAAATCATTTTCTGGATTTGATGATAAAAAAATCCACATCAAAGAGAATTTTTCAGGAAATCTATTTTTAAAAAACACAATAATTTCAAAACACTATCATAAAAAAGACCTCAAAACAAAACATTTAAAATTATTTTAATGAATATAAACATATCATAGGACCCACCCAAATTCATTTATATTCATTGATAATTAATCAAGAAATATCTAAGATCTAAAGATTCAATATATGAAACCCAAATGGAATGAAAAACTATGGTCACCTTGGACACTTGGTTTTATAGGACACATTAAAAAAATGAAGTAGTGTTAGAAACATTTCTAATATAATGTTCCTAGTCGCTGAATAGTTTTTCAAACCGTCTAGTCTAACCTCATGCCTCTAATGTATTTTCTATTTTTACCCCTAATATCTAAACAAACACAAGGTAAAAACATAATTTTACAGAGGATCAAAATTATACCAATATAAACCTTAATCTATAAAGAACAATAAAATAGATTCCAAATCATTAACAACCCTAGAGACTCCCAAATCTTCATTAATGGTGGCGATTAGTCACCTACCCATTACTAACCTACTAAGTAATAATGAAAATTATTATCTCCATTGTAACATGAAACACCCAAATTATAGGGTTACTATTTAGAAACATATTATATTAACGTAACCCAATCATGACCACCATTTGTGATGATCTGACTCTGTATGACCAAAAACATCATTCATCCCATTTCATTATTAGTCCCAAAGGTTATTCATGATCCCCAGGGGCAAGAAACTAGTATTTATGTATAAATAAAATTTACTTATGAGTGATTTAATCCATTTATAAAAAAGTAACATGAAATAAAAACTAGAAAAATATGACATGATCTATCTAGAGATTCTAAATACATGAATACTGAATAATCAAATAAAAATAAAAAAGAAACAAAACATTGAATAAAAAAATAAACATATATCAAACATCATTATGTTGTATAACCAAATAGATACTATGGTATAAGATACAATACGTACAATTGATTAAATAAACCTATCCAAAAATGTCCACATGACGTTCTATATATAATAAAGAACATGAAATTCTCCATAATATCTATAATAAAACCCATGACCACTCACCACATCCCACCACATCCAATCTACATATTAGAATAATAATCAATGAACTTGATCAAAAATAGTCACCTGAGAGAAAACATAAGAGTTTGAAACAAACACACATTGGTGTATATACAAGGTGTGATGAAAACATTCCCTATAAGATTTCTCCAAGGATTCTATGTAATTATTTTCCTAATAAAATAAAAAAGGAATTTTTGAATATAATTTACTATTTAATTTTTCACAAGATCAAGCATAATAAAAAAACCATTATTCTCCATATTTATTCCCAAACCAGGGTAACTAATGTAATAAAAAGGTTATTTTCCAGTATAAAACCATAGTTTTACTCCCAAAAAAAAAAATATAAAAAATTTACTATAAATGATCCTTAAAAACAATTAAGAATGGAATTTTAAATTCAAAATAACAATTGTAACAACCTTTAATTATAATGTAAGAACCTGGTATTCGATAGTGTTTATGAAACATAACACCATGTACATAAGGAAATACTAAAGAGTCTAGATTTGGATATATCATTGAGAGGTATTGGGGTTTAATTAGTTATTTACTTTTACAATTTATTCTCTTTCAAATATACCATTATGACTTGTTAAGATCCTGATCCATCATTTTTATAGAATCACGTATCCTACAAGAAAACAATTGAAAACACTAAAAAATCACACATATATTTTTAAATGGTTTTAACCCTAATGTCAGTGACTATGTCCTTGATATTTTCAATATAACACGAGACACATAATTTCCACTAATAATAAGCAATGTGGTCAAAAATAATGAAAATATCTCAAAATTCCTGACAGGTCGTCCTTCGTAATGCCTAATCACACCTAATTACTATGGAATGTCTCCCGATAAGATCTTTATATTGGAATCCCAAAAGTTTTTATTATAATAACTCCCAAAATTGAGTTATCTCCCAAAGAGCTCCTATTTTTATACTTTTATTCTCATAGTTCTTGAATGAATGCTTCATGAGAATGGAACTTCAACTACAAGTGACATCAGATGTAGTGATCCGTTGGAATTGTTCTTCTTCATGCCAACACAATATAATATTATAATTACCTATTATCCTTCCTCACATGAAAAATATCACCTATAAATGGTAACATTTTTCAGTTCAACACTACTCGGGAAATTCCTTGTTCTGTTGAAGACTCGACCGCACTAAACACTAAAAACTCATATACAATATTTTTTATACACAGATAGAAAAACTATGCAACCATTAGTCTCCAAAAAATACAATGAAATCATGAAATGTTTTTTTTCATGTACACTTCTTTTCCAACTTCCTTCATGTATAAAACACATCATATGGTCTTTTCATTATTTAAATAATACACATACATAAACAACTCAAATTTGAAAGATGATTTAGAATATGTAGATGAATATAGTTACACATACTTATTTTCTCTGTCACAATTCACACACACTACTTATTTCCTTATGCACTCACCTTGCACACAACAAATAATTGATAATAATTTTTATACTAACAATTCACATAGATTTTTTCTCAATGTGTTTACATTCACACATGTATGGCTTGGCCCCTGTTTATTCTTTTGTGAAAACCTCTCACTGCTCATTTACACAATATTTTCACAAACCTCAAGAATATATGGTATTCATGTGATGAATTTCTTTGATAAAATAGAATACTAAACTTTTGGTATACATTCCATCTTTTTTATAGCTAACAAACCCAAATTCTTATATGATTGATATATGAAAATTCATTTTCAAGAAATACTAGTATGTTATCTTTCCTTATTCATGTAATATATAAAAGAACATGATCAAGGTTCATCAATCCCTTACCATAATACAAACTATCCCTTGTTTACAGTGAGCATCAATCAATCCGAATTTACATGTATGTGTGTAGAGTTATCTCAAATGCTTCGTGGAAACTAGTTCATAATGAATAAAATCTAACATGGAATGAAGAAATATATCATTCTCAATGAATAAATTTTCCAAATTCACACAAAGGATGTAGTTCAAAAACCTTTTCAAACCAGTGTAATTCATATAATCTAATCATTACATGAAATTTATTCTCTTAGAAGTCAACCACTACCACAAATGAATGAAGGCCCCTATATTTATAGAAAATTAAAATCGATAGAAAAATTAAAGAATCTTCAAAAATCACTTATGAACCTCCCACTCAGTAAGATAACACCATATTTAGATAATCTCTCATTTTATATACACTTTATATCCTTGGGTTTATCATTAATGTATAAAGAAAATTATGTTTCATCACTTATCGATTAATTTCATATCTCTCGATGTTTCAACAGATAATCAGAAGGAAAAGATTGATCTACTAATGAAATGTGTATAGAGATTCATCGAGAGGAAGTATCTCAAATGAATCTTTCTAGGGAAGACATCGTATGGTGCTGAGACCGGTTGTACATCATAGATAAGGAATCGAAACTATCGAATGGTGGGAGTTCTATCAGTACAGATTATATGGCTGATGTTTGACTGGGAGGATTAGATGACCAGGATTAACACCAAATAGATCCAACGATGGAGATTCATTCCCTGTTAAGAATTTGGATTCCACATAAATGTACATTAAGATTTTACACTCCCTTATAAAAATTCATGACAAATATCATCCAAAAAAGGTTATAGGTCCCCTAACCTCATTTTCATGTCACCACCCCATGATAGGTTCTCTTCCACCAATATTATTCCTCAATAGCAGTGCTATGCTATTTCTCCCGTGAGTCATTGTGGGCCCAATCCTAAATGATTTGGCCAATTGAATACTAGTAATTTGGGGGTATAACTAGGAATCCCTTGTGGTACTGATCCACATAGATTACATTCTTGGTGGCTATTTTTTAATTTAGAACACATTAAAAAGGTAACCAATATCAACATAAAGTATAGATCCAAACAACTCAAACTATAATCAATAATAGAAATTCTAATCATGCGTGACGTCTTCTGCAAATATAAAATCCTCCTCATACACGTCCTCTTATTATTTTCACTCCATTTACTACTATAAGCACTATGTCAAATAAAAATATTAATAGAACATGTCTTAAAAACATTTGACCATATCAATAAATTTCATATTTAAAAAATCTTTTATATTCATTTCATTAAAAAATTGACAAAAATTTCTTCTTTATAAAACCACTTGGATTCCTCAATATCTCACTTTTTATTTGTTATCAATTCCCTTTTATTAAATTTCAATGATATATTCTCCCCATATTGAAAATAAAAACAAATATAATAGTGTCATAAATAATTCTACTCATCTCATTTTACATTTGAAATCATGAGCATCGTGATTATATGAAAAATCCATAATCACTTTAAAGAGTGGAATAATTTCACGTAGTTTTCATTGTAATTATTCTTTAGTTAATCAAATATATATCTTTGTAGAATAAACATTAATGGAAAACAAGAGAGATATGACCAGGGATGTGTGATCTGTCTATAAAATTCCATTAATGTGAAATAATGCTTATAATCTCTAAATTCAACTCTATGGGATTATAAATAATCATATTTATCATTGAAATATTAAATCAATTACATACTTCAGCAAAGACATTGGAATGTTCAAGTGAAAAGTATAAAACTCCCTGTTAGTTTTTACATGTTATCAACTAGGAAGAACCCCATATAGATAAGATAATAAATCTAAAAATAAGTGATAAGTGCGTGATTGAATAACTATGACATGTATTTTAGAATATATCCATTTTTTATATTCATTTTTTGCATTCCTCACCCTTAAGGGATGACATATTTTCTTCCATTTCATGAAAATCAATATTCTTGATAATGAAAAACCTCATCATGTTGTCAAGAAGTGAAAAAATCATACTTCACCGTCCATTTAATGAATTGTTAGTTAAAATATATAAAATAATAGGGATTAAAAATGTGACATCATGGTTTCTAAAAAATAAATTTCAAACAGAGAGTTTACACTCAATTTGATCCATTAATTTTTTCCCAATATCAGTATGTGAATATTTCATATAACATTTCCTTTTGTTTCGAGACTCATTGATTTGACCATAATTATTCTTCCCTTATTCTTCTATGTGTTGAATAAAATGATCAAATATCCTTTTATTTTGTATAAATCTGTTTGTGTTAGAAGCCTGTAGTAACTATCCTGGAAGTGCGGTAATGCATGATTTATCACAATGAACTTGTTGGTCACATCATTCAGAAATTGCTTTCATAAAATCTAGATTATTTTTAGTAGACAATCTGGTTTCTTTCTTAGTTACCAACATCTACATAGAAGGATTATTACTTATTCTTATAATAATTATTATTTTTTTCATAATATCTTTCCCTTGATAAATTTCTATAATGAGGAAGTGACATATTATTCTAGTAGTTGTAGTTTGTGTGAAAAAATATTCCACAACACTGGAAATAACCTCTTAAATATAATTTTCCATAACATTGAATATTTTGTTTGTTGATAAAATCCATGGTGTCTGGATACACTCAGACCAGTAATTTTCTCTCATTCGTTGAGAAAAATTCATTTTTAATCTTAATTTAGACCTTAATATCATCATCAATCCATATTAGTCCAATTTTTGTGTCAGAACCTATTTCACTTGATGAAATAGATTTAGTATTACTGATAAAATCAGATGTAACCTATACATTCATCATTGTACTATTCTTCTCAAAAGATTTATATGATTCATCATGAACATCAATTTCTTCATTAAAATATTCATGCATATTTTTTAAGGGGTTTTTCATATTTAGGAAACCTAGACTGTTTCTGACCCAAATCTTCTTATTCTATAGCCAACTTTGTAGTGGTATAATTAATCATTTTCACATATATTTCAATTACCACCATGGATTTTTTTAACTCTTTAATAAAAACATTATCCTTCAGGGATTCATTCATTTTTTTATTTCTCTAGAAGTTTGATTCATTACTTGAGTAGAGATTTTTGATCAACACATGCTAAAAGTTCAGAAATTTTCATCTAATCATGATATATCTCTTCATAATTCTCAAAAAAAATTTAGGAATAAACTTTCATATTATAATGTTCTATACTGGTTTTATTATTTTTAGTTGATCCTTTATCTTCTGATTCGGTCTATTTTGAAATTTACGCATATACTATCCTACTCATCTGATTTTTGTTTTACGTACTTCGTAATTTTGTCTTCATTCCATTGTCACCATTTCTTGAATTTTTGGATCTTATGTTAGTTGAGTATTCTTCATCATTATCACTATCAAAATCATCAAAACCATTCTTCGGAAAATCAATTGAATAATTTCTAATTTAACAAAAATTAATTCATTTTAAAGGATGTTAACCTTTAAATTTTCCTTTAACTCTTCTAATATTTTTAAAAATAACAGTAATGACATTATTATAATCTGTATAAATGACCACATCCACATCAGAATATGAGATTGGTCTATCATTATTTTCCTTCCGATTGAGACATTTTATTTCTTTGGAATCCAATTCCACTTTATTTTTTTGAACACAACAGATTTTATCATATAATAATTGAGAATTTTATTATGAATTTCAATAAGATGTAAGTCTCTATCTTCATCCATGGAATAAATCTTTTCATAAAATCTATCATGAAAATTTCATGTTAATTTATTGGAAACTGATGAATTTTCCAATGTATATCCAAATCCCATAATATGACTTAAAATATCATTCACTCTAGAAAAGTAGTAACTGTAGAGACCCGAATCCTGACGTACATGGACATTACATTACTTTTTCGAAATACTTAGCACATAACAAAAACACACACACAAGGACCGTAATAGTTTAGTGTCTTTGGAAACTCGGAATATAATCTTCTTATCGTGGTGAAAGATCTTCAACATCTCCCATAAAGATCTACTTTTTTTTAAACCTAATTCCTTTCTTTATGTACTGAAAAAAAACATAAAAGGGTGAGCTCAAATGCTCAGTAAGGGTAAACAAAAGAAATATCAATCACATCATATTCATAAGAACATATCTTTTGGAAATCTTAACCTGCAAAAGAGATCATAATTTCATAACATGGGATAAATATTAGTAGTGAAATGTAATCCCAATAATCATAACTTAAAACATGAAACATTGTGGCATACACACATAATCATAGAGATTCATTTCCTGTTAGTTAAGACTCATTGCCAAGACTATCTTAGTGGACAAAGTCCCTTTCTGAACCGAGTTCATTCCTTGTTTCAGTCCTGTTTCACTGAACTGGTATAACCTACCGTTCCAGCCATGTCTATCTCATGAGATATAAAATCTTTACCCAATGCATTGGAGGGAGATATAGGACCCACCCATCTCATAATGATACCATTCTTATGTGTTCCAAAAAATCATAAATCATACATCATTGCATAACCCATGTAATAAAAATGAGATTCTTAAACATTGTGACATCATAAAACAATTCATATAAGATAAAGGAATTCATAAAAATAATTCCATCACAACATAATCAAATAAATGTAATAACAGGTATAAAACCAGAACCCTTTATTATCTTAGATGGAAAATAATTTTGATAAAACACTTGAACTCCATTCTTGAGGAAAATATCCTTTCTACTTCAAAAACACTTTTCATTTCTTAACATGTCATAAAATTATAACTAAAAGAAGTTGATTAAAAATAAACTTTAAAACTTATAAGGGGAAGCTTCTTGGAAATAATGTTTCAAAAATCCATTCATGTCATATAAGTTAAAAGAAAACATTCTTCTCGTACATTTTTCGGAATAGTCAAAAAGTACATCGTACGAAAAACGACAAAAGATTCCTTTCATATATTTTACTAAAATCTCACCGAAGGGTAAAATTGGATATAAACTATTCTAGAAGGATATAAATATTACATATTGTGGAAACATGGATGTGGATGATAAAATACACCCCAGTAAATACCAAAGTTTAAACAATCTCGGATAAAAATGAGATTGTGATTTTTCCCTTACCTTATGTCCGATATGCTTTGTACGTATCCGAACCTCCTCTTTTTGACACGCCTTTTCTTAAACTCCACTTAAAGAACTAAGGACGGTTTTTGAAGAAGACCAGGACCTCTAGGATGATACTAGGGAAGTGGAGAAGAGATTTTGGCAGGGTTTGGCCGAGCTTGAAGGCTCAATGTGGTGTGAGGAAGAGGGTGAGGAGGTGCCCTTTTATAAGGGAAGAGAGGGACACCTTATGAAAATCTCAAAATATTATTTTATATTGAGGTCAAATTCGGTTTATAATGGTTACAAAGGGTTTTATTTCGAAGATAAAGTGGGTATGGGTCGAAATCCTCTTATCCAACAAGATTTATACAAGTTTAGGTTATTATTGTAACCTTATCAATTAGATTTTACTCTATGTTAAATAATTTAACTTTTACCGTGTCTTTTTTTTCTTACACTATATGGTTAATAAACATACCATAAAAAGCCAAACAAACACCAAGATTTTTATTATTAATATATCTATCCTTATCTAAGACATTTGGCCGAACCTTATATTTTTAGGAATTAAATAACAATTAATAATATAATATTTGTTTTAAAAACTAATTTATGTCAATTTTTACACTATTTGGTACATGATTTTTATGAAATTCATAACAGAATTATACGTTCGAACAAAGATACTTATATTAACAATAACATGTCATATTAACCTATAAAATTAATTTAAGTCATAAAAAGTCTCAAATTACATTTATTTGGGCATTTATAACATCAATTATGTCAATATTTCATTAATAAGACAATTACTGCATCATCTTTGTGTCATAATAAATTATAATTATATAATCCCTAAAAATTCTAAATAAATTCCTATGATTTAGATAATTGTATTAGCTTTCTGAAGACTATTAATTTTTTAAGTTTCATGAAGTTTATCACTAAATTAAAATTATTATACTTATAAGATTTAAGAAAGTGACATGTTGTCACATTCTTTGGTTTAAATAATAATTAAATTATTTTCATGGAAAAAAGCCTATAAAATGAATCTAATCGGACCCTTAAGTTATATGGGTCTACTTTTAGCCATCCAATAGCATTTTTCTAAGTGTTAGGGTAATTTTATAATCTTATATTTACCCTTAATTACCCGATTTACCTTTAACAATAGTAAATAAAATTTGTCGTAGTTACTATTCACAGTGCCCAAAAATAAAAAGTAGCTTATTAACCTAATTTGGACCCACTGATTCCAAATATGGAATCCATTTTTTCAAATTCAGTACATAAAAGATGCATAAATTAAATTAAAATTAATCCCATTTTCGAATGAAATTGGGTTTTTCTTTAAAACATTGCAAAAGATTGAATTTATTTAACCTACGAATTCAAGGTAAAATCAATGCTAATGACATAAATTATATTAAATGGTAAAAATATATTCTATTTATACTTTAAAACCATTAAATATTATAATTTAACTACATAAGATATGACGATGAAAAAAGTTGTTTTTAATTAAAATATAGCGTGTTTTTACTATTCATTAAAATATGAAAGTTATCAGAAGAATATCAAAACTTTATATAATGTAAATTTTTATATCCTGATTAAAAATAAGAATTTTATTTTTTCAAATTGAACATATAAACATGTCCAAAAATAGATTTAATGTGGGTGCGCCATCAAAAGGTGGAAAAATTGCATTTTTTTAAAAATACATATTTTAGCCGAAAAAATTATTTTGTTCTTATACCATGTTCAAGAAAATGTGTAAGATGAATAATAATGTTATAATATTCCAAATTTAGTTAATACTATTCATAACAGCTAGTTCATGACAATATTATAATAATATATCGTTGTTTATTAAAACCCGGTATTGCGTACAACACAAGCTATCGGGGAAGGTCGCGATTGCGTGTAATGCAAGCCAAGTCAGGGTTGCATGTTGTGAAACAATCCTTCGTTGTTTCGTATAACAGAATCCAACCATATTTCATTTATACATTGAATATATATATATATATATACACACTCAATGTTGCGTAGAATAACTATTATCAAAATTGTGTGTAACACGATCCAATAATAGTGTTGCGTATACTGCAAGATAATACGGTGTTGCGTATAGCGCAAGGAAATCCTGGTGTATCATACAACACAAGACATTAATGAAATTAAAATAATATTTTTCATAAAATCTCGCGGTTTTACATTCTACCGCCCTTAAAATGAATTTCTCCCTCGAAATTCGTCGAGGTTATAAATGGTTTACTATTCCAAAGTTTGTTTTATAGAAACCCACATCGTAAAAAGGAATACCAAAACATGGCTTTAAAAACTAATGTATGTAATGTAACGGTTACCCAAATTAACTCATCACTGGGTTTCCACGTAGGAGAACATAGGTGAAAATATGGATATGGAAGAAAAATCTAACCATCATGTTCTGATGGAGAGTGGTAGAGAACATGGCTATGAAAAATCCAACAATCACAAAGCTATTGATTTGTGATGATATAAGGTACCATCTGATTCATCGGATATAAGGGAACTAGGACAACATTTTTGGTCTTCAAGATAATTTCCCTAAAGTTGATGAAATTGGAATTATAAGAAATACTTTCGTGAATTTGGTATAGTCTAACCCTTAGTCGTTCTTTGAACAATTTCCACTTCATCTCTTAAAGAAATGAAGTTGAAATTGTCATTCGTGATGTGTTAGCAGATCATGTGATAGAATGACGTGTCATTCCATCTGTCTCAAACAAAAGGTTAGAAAAGTTATCAAAAAAATACGTAAGTCCATATATAGTGAGATTAATCATATATGGTTCCTAAAATGAACTTATACTTCTTATATTATACTGCTTAAAAAGTAGTTCCTACTAAACAGGGACTTCCTGTAGGTCAGTGGTAGGCGATAATGGTCAGTCGCACTTCGGTTGTGGGTTCGATTCCCACATCCTTGTCCGACGTGATGGGTTTTCGCCCTACGTACAGGTTGTCCTTTTTCTAAAGCTATATTACTATAACATCCCATCAACAATATCAAAAAAAAAATTATCCTTAAACAATACTAACTTATGTCCAACATAATCCATTCCAATCTTTAGGCTTATCTAAAATACTTCGGTCCAATCTCATAGTATAAAGAAAATGATCACGTGAATGCCATCATTTATCCCTCATATATCTTGTTCGTCACATTCCAGTCATGTGAATACCATAATCATGTAATCTCTTGAAAAATGAATACCCATTGAATCTTTGTGAAAACATGAGTGATGTCAAAAGTTAACTCTTTCCACATACCAAAATCATCAAAATTCTATATACTTAGTCCTTATATCAATCATGAGCTCATGAATACAATCAAACATCTCATTATCTTCTTGTCCATTCATTATGCGCATATCATCTACTTTCCAAAAATATTTCAATCACTTTTTTTTCCTGGTTACCAGTATCATATAATTATTGAAAACCAATACATAGATATTCCAAAATTCCACAATACCATAAATGAGATTCCATGACACTAATTTTAAATCCCATTACATAAACACATAATAATTCCACCACATCGTTGTCATATTCAACATCGCCAATAGTGATTGCATGCGACTTCCCTTTGTCCTTTGCCTTAAGCGGTTGCTCATGTCGATCATCACTAACCCTTGGATTAGGGAATTTATTAGCATAATGCCCCATTTCCTTGCACTTGAAGCATTGAAGTGTTGGTGGTGCGTTCTCTGCAGTGTTTGTTTTATTCACATAATTAGAAACCCTTTTTCCATTACTTCAACACTCAACTGCTCGATGACATTCTTTTCCAAACTTAAAACATTTTCTAGTCCCTTTTAGACAATCTCCACCATGCTTCGTTCCACACTTTGGGCATAAGGAATCATTTATCTTCTTTTCACTATTATTCTGAGATTTCTCCTTGAACTCCATCTTTCGTTTCTTGTCAAAACCATGAGATGGATATGTAACACCAACTTCCATTTCTACCTTGATAGAACAACGCAAAATTTCTTCATAGCTACTGAAGTCTCTTATAGCTAATGCCCATCGAAGATTCCACCATTGATCAGCTTCACCTTCCAAACGATATACTGCTAAGATTAATTTATCATGTTCAGAACATTGAAGAACTGAAAATATCTTTTCAGTGCTACTAATCCATTGTTCAGCAACACGTGGATCAGAAGACCCACTGAAATCAGGTGGACATTGGCTCATGAAGGACTCAATAGAATATTGTTCCCTTATCTACTCATTTGGAAGTCCAGAATGATTCATATCTTGTTTAAGTATACCAATAAGATTTTTCACTCCATATACCATAACATTTGTTTGTTCAGGAGGACAATCATTGCATTTTCCATTACAGTGATCAACACGGTTCCTTCGGGTTCCAGCCATCGTCTAAAACCGAAAAATAATAGTGTGAGAGGCAAAAATCATGCTAGGGAAAACAACATAATAAAGGGGGAGTACCCTTAATATCTAAAATCTTAGGTTAAATTCTATGATCGTTACCATAGTTCTAGGACTATATCATATACGTATACATATCCTTAGAGACATCCCTAGACATACCTTAGAAATATCTCAAGGGATCTCACTAACGTTTTCGCATCCTAGTTTCCAAAGGTTGACTAAACCTTTCCTCTAATACCAACTGTAGTGACCCAAATCCTGACATACATGGACATTAAATTACTTTTGCGGAATACTTAGTACATAACAAAAACACACACACAAGGACCGTAATAGTTTAGTGTCTTTGGAAACTCGGAATATAATCTTCTAATCGTGGTGAAATATCTTCAACATCTCCCATAAAGATCTTTTTTTTAAAACCTAATTCATTTATTTATGTCCTGGAAAAAAACATAAAAGGGTGAGCTCAAATGCTCAGTAAGGTTAAACAAATGAAATATCAGTCACGTCATATTCATAACAACATATCTTTTGGAAATCTTAACCTGCAAAAGGGATCATAATTTCCTAACATGGGACAAATATTAGTAGTGAAATATAATCCCAATAATCATAACTTAAAACATGAAACATTGTGGAATACACACATAATCATAGAGAATCATTTCTTGTTAGTCAAGAATCATTTCCAAGACTATCTTAGTGGACAAAGTCCCTTTCTGAACCGAGTTCATTCCTCATTTCAGTCATGTTTCACTGAACCGGTATAACCTACCGTTCGAGCCATGTCTATCTCATGAGATATAAAATCTTTACCCAATGCATTGGAGGGAGATATAGGTACCACCCATCTCATAATGATACCATTCTTATGTGTGCCACATAATCATAAATCATACATCATTGAATAACCCATGTAATAAAAATGGGATTCTTAAACGTTGTGACATCATAAAACAATTCATATAAGAAAAAGGATTTCATAAAAATAATTCCATCACAACATAATCAAATCAATGTAATAAAAGGTATAAAAACAGAACCCTTTATTATCTTACATGGAAAATAATTTTGATAAAACACTTGAACTCCATTCTTGTGGAAAATATCCTTTCTACTTCAAAAGCACTTTTTATTTCTTAACATGTCATAAAATTATAACTAAAAGAAGTTGATTAAAAATAAACTTTAATACTTATAAGGGAGGCTTCTTGGAAATAATGTTTTAAAAATCCATTCATGTCATATAAGTTAAAAGAAAACATTCTTCTCGTACTTTTGTTGGAAAAGTCAAAAAGTACATCGTACGAAAATGACAAAAGATTCTTTTCATATCTTTTACTAAAAACTCACCGAAGTGTAAAATTGGATATAAACTATTGTAGAAGGATATAAATATTACATATTGGGGAAACATGGATGTGGATGATAAAATACACTCCAGTAAATACCAAAGTATAAACAATCTCGGATAAAAATGAGATTGTGATTTTTCCCTTACTTTATGTCTGATATGCTTTGTACGTATCCGAACCTCCTCTTTTTGACGCGCCTTTTCTTAACCTCCACTTAAAGAACTAAAAATGGTATTTGAAGAAGAACAGGACCTCTAGGATGATACTAGGGAAGTGGAGAAGAGATTTTGGCAGGGTTTGGCCGAGCTTGAATGCTCAAAGTGGTGTGAGGAAGAGGGGGAGGAGGTTCTCTTTTATAAGGGAGGAGAGGGGCACCTTAGTAAAATCTCAAAATATTATTTTATATTAAGGTCAAATTAGGTTTATAATGGTTCCAAAGGGTATTATTTCGAAGATAATGTGGGGATGGGTCGAAATCTTCTCATCCAATAGGATTTAGAAAAGTTTAGGTTATTATTTTAACCTTATCAATTAGATTTAACTCTAAGTTAAATAATTTAACTTTTACCGTGTCTTTTTGTTTTCTTACACAATATGGTTAATAAACGTACCATAACAAGCCAAAAGAACCCCAAGTTGTTTATTATTAATATATTTATCCTTATCTAAGTCATTTGGCCGAACCTTATATTTTTAGGAATTAAATAACAATTAATATTATAATATTTGTTTTAAAAACTAATTTATGTCAATTTTGACACTATTGGGTACATGAATTTTATGAAATTCATAACAGAATGATAAGTTCTAACCATGTTACTTATATCAACAATAAAATGTCATATTAACCTAGAAAATTAATGTAAGTCATAAAAAGTCTCAAATTACATTTATTTGGGCATTTATAACATCAATTATGTCAATATTTCATTAATAAGACAATTACTGCATCATCTTTGTGTGATAATGAATGATAATTATTTAATCCCTAAAAATTTTAAAAAAATTTCTATGATGTAGATAATTGTATTATCTTTCTGAAGACTATTCATGTTTGAAGTTTCATTAAGTTTATCACTAAAGTAAAATTATTATACATATAAGATTTAAGAAAGTGACATATTGTCACATTCTTTGGTTTTAATAATAATTAAATTATTTTCATGGAAAAAAGTCCATAAAATAAATATAATCCGACCCTTAGGTTATATGGGTCTACTTGTAGCCATCAAATAGGTTTTTTCCAAGTTTTAGGGTAATTTTATAATCTTATATTTACCCTTAATTACCCGATTTACATTTAACTATAGTAAATAAAATTTACCGTAGTTACTATTCACAATGCACAAAAATAAAAAGTAGCCTATTAACATAATTTGGACCCACTGATTCCAAATATGGAATCCATTTTTCCAAATTCAATACATAAAATATGCAGAAATTAAATTAAAATTAATCCCATTGTCGAAAGAAAATGGGTTTTTCTTTAAAACATTGCAAATGATTGAATTGATTTAACCTATGAATTCAAGATAAAATCAATGCTAATGACATACATTATATTAAATGGTAAAAATATATTCTATTTATTCTTTAAAACCATTCAATAGTATAATTTAACCACATAATATATTACGATGAAAGAAGTTGTTTTTAATTAAAATATAGCGTGTTTCTACTATTCATTAAAATATGAATGTTATCGGAAAAATATAAAAACTTTATCTAATGTAAATTTTTATATCCTGATTCAAAAGAAGAATTTTATTTTTTAAAATTGAACATATAAACATGTCAAAAACTAGATTTAATGTGGGTGCTCCATCAAAAGGCGGCAAAACTGCATTTTTTGAAAAATTCTTATTTTACCCGAAAAATTTATTTTGTTCTTATACCATGTTCTATAAAATGTGTAAGATGAAAAATAATGTTATAAAATTCAAAATTTAGTTAATACTATTCATAACTTCTAGTTAATGACAATATTATAATAATATATCTTTGTTTATTAAAACCTGGTATTGCCTACAACACACGCTATCGAGGAAGGTCGCGATTGCGTGTAATGCAAGCCAAGTCAGGGTTGCGTGTTGTGAAAGAATCCTTCGTTTTTTAGTATAAAAGAATAAAAACATATTTCATTTATACATTGAATATATATTTATATATACACTCAATTTTGCGTAGAATAACTATTATCAAAATTGTGTGTAACACGATCCAAGAATAGTGTTGCGTATACTGCAAGATAATACGGTGTTGCGTATAGCGCAAGGAAATCTTGGTGTATCATACAATACAAAACATTAATGAAATTAAAAGAATATTTTTCATAAAATCTAGGGGTGTTATAGTAACCAACTATCTCATCATAATCCATTTGAATATCTACAAACATAGCACTATTGGACTGATTTTTGGTTTCCTTGATATTCATATTCCCTTCATACATATTCTAAATTTTTTCCCATACATACTTGGATATTTTAAATCCCATTAAATTATAGAACACTTTATCTGATAAGAATGATAAAGTATAATTTATAGCTTTCCCATATAATTAAATATTTTGATTATCAACTTGTGTCATGATAGAATCTACTCGTGGTAGTATAAATGAAATGGATACCACATAACTATCTTCCAATCCTTGTGAAAGAAGATATCAAATCATAGGATTTTTCATCCATAATAGTGCTTTCCATAAAAGAATGGAACTCCTCAATTTCTGACTAAATTGATACTCTCTATCAATGTACCATTAGAAACGATAAGATCCTAAGAGAGGGAACCTTTTCCTCTGATACCACTAGAAGAGTACATGTTTGGATAAATCATAGATAGGGAGAGGGATGAATTAGTGATGTAATTTTACAACTTATTATTTTTCAAATCATCCTATGTGATTGGCTAAGATATTGATTACTCATTTTTAGAGTCCCACTTCTCCCGTATGGAAAAAACTGAAAGCACTGAAAAACAACACATAGATTTTTACACAGTTTTACCCTAATGTGGGTTACTACATCCTTATAGTTTCTGGGATAATATGAGACATGGAATGTACACTTGTTACAATAATTGTGATTACAAATATAAAAAATCTACTGAAATTCCGTAAAGAACAACTCTCATAATACCTGATCCCATATTATTAGATTAGATTGTCTCTCGACGGGATATTTTGATTTGAAAATAACTAGTTTTTTATAATAACTCCTTCTAGATGAGATATATCCTGAAAATCCTCTATTTTTATGATTTGATCCTACCAGTTCATCAATTCATGCTTCTTGTGAATAGTTAATCAACTACAACTAACATTAGATGTAGTGATATATTAGCCTTGTTCTGCATCAAGTCTACACATTAAAATATTCTGATTAACTGTCTGCTTTGGTCACATAAAACCAGTAACTTGTAAATTTTCTACTGTCTTGGTTCAAAACTACTCGTGCAATTCCTTCTCCTACTAATGTCCTAACTTCATTGTACACTTAAAACTCAGATACAGAAAAACATCTGAAACTCTTATAATGAAAATTTCTCAACTTCATTCTCAAAACACTTTACTTGAATCATGCATGTTGTTTTTCATGTACACTACTATTACCACTTCATTCATGTATAAAATACATCATATTAAATTCTCATTTTGAGAAATAATAAAAATTCACAAATAAAATTAAATTTCATACATGATTAAGAATATTTACTTTCATGTGGTTACACATAATTCTTTTCTCACTCAAAATTCATAGACAGAATTTATCTATTTGTGCACCCACCATACATGCAATGAATATAAGATCATAATTTACACACACACTATTAAAATAGTTTTTGTCTCAATGTGTTTACAATCACACATTTATAGACATGACACTATTTCATTGTTCACACACACCCACTATTTAGAGGCTTGTACAAAGATAGTGTTAGTTAATAGTGGGGGAGAAAACTGGCAGTTTTTGTATCAATGTGTTTACATTCACACAATTATTGACATGCAATCATTTATTACCTCACACAAAATCACTATCATGTTTCCTCACTCACTATTCACTTACACAATCTTTGTTAAAACCTCACACCTGTTCGATATTCATTTAACCTCCTGATTTTTGAAAAATAGAATACTTAGCTTGAGGTATATATTATTTCTTTCTTCTCGTGTGAAAATAAAAATGAATATAGGCTTGATATGTAGAAATTTTTCTTCAACAAATACCTTAATGCATTGTTTCCTTCATCATGAAAAATAAAAAATCACAGCCTTAGGGTTCATCAATACATTCATGCTATAAAAACAATCACCAGATCATAGTGACCCTATCACAAGATTAAAAGATGCATATGAATGTCACATTATTTGGAATATTTCAAAGAAATCATATTATCTTGAAGTAATGCTATTGTATAATGAACATATAGCTTGCTCGAGGAAAAACATTTTCTTCTTCAGGCAATGGTTGTTGCAAGGAAACTTTCATGAAGCAGAGTGATTCATGGATGTTCTACATCACATGAAATAGATTCTCTCAAAAACCAATAGCTACTAAAAATTAATAAATGCTAAATTATTTATAATCAATGATTGTTGACTCAGAACCTTCTAGAACCTTCAAGATTTATTGATGAATTTCTTTCTCACTAAGAGAACATTGTCTTCAGATAATTTTGCAATTTTTGAATTCTTTATATCCATGGTTTGATCATAAATGTATGATAAAAATGATGTCTTATCACATATAAATTGAGTTCGGACCACCATAAAATTCAAACAACTACCAGAAGTCTTGGATCATGCTACCGATGATATGGACATGGAGATTCGTTGAGAGGAAGGTTCTCGAATAATGATTTATAGAGAAGAAATCATCTTATGATGGGATCGTTTTAACATATCAGATGAAGTACAAAAAATATTTGATGATTGAGGTTGGTTCAATATAGATCACACGGTTGAGGTTCAGCTGGGATGATCAGATGGCCAAGATTAACACTGAATATATATAATGGTGGAGATTCAATCCCTATTAAGAAGTTGGATCCCACATCAAAATAACCCTTGATATTCCAATACCTTATAAAATAAGAAAAAGAAACCATCCACAAGAAATGGTCACCAGTATGCTCCCCTATTATTCCTGGAACTGCTTTATGCATGGGGCTCTTCCTCCTCCATGCTTCCCCACACAGTGCCGCTATGTTGCCTCTCCCATGTGTCCTTGTAGGTGCGATCCTATATGCTTTGGACACTAATGAATGTGCTGGCCGAGGGTAGAGCATGGATTCCCTTGTGGGACTACTTCCCTTACCATTACATCATTGTGAATATTTTTTAATTTACAACAAATTATAATGTAAAAAAAATATCCACATAAAGTGATAATCCAAACAACTCAAACATTAATCAAGAATAAAAATTCCCCTCACGCATGACCTCTTCATGAAATATAAAATCCTCCCCTGGTATGACATGCTGTTATTTTAAAACCATTTATTATTATAAACATTATATCTACTCGGACAATTAATAACACATGTTTGATAAACTTTTGACCATCTCAACAAATGTCATAATGAAAAACTCTACCACTTTTCATTTCATTTACTAATTGAAAACAATTTAATCTCCAAAAAACCACACGGATTCTTAAAATATAATATCTGGTAAATTTGTGATATATTTATTATTTAAAATATATTATATATATTTTCATGCATGAAACACTAAATTAGAATTAATCATCTGTAAGAGAGCTTCTTTGAAGGTTTATATTACATAGAAGACTGAGTTTTACAAAATAATAATATATTATTAAAATATTATTATTTTATATAATATTATATAAACCTGTCATTATGAATATTCTGAACTATTCTATGAAAATATGTTGTTTATATATATAAAATGAATTTTTGAGGTACAAATTAATGAAAAATGAAAATAAGAACTAATTGGATATAAAAAGACTTATTATTTTTATTACGCTTCCAAAAGAGTTTTATCTTTAAAAAATTATTTATTATAATCAATTAATGATTTTAATGATATATATATGTTATATGTTCACTAAAATATTTTCCATATTCGTCCATTAATTATTATTAGAAAAATATATGAAGAAACTGAATTTTACACAAAAAACATATATTTTATTAAAGGAAAATTTACAACCCTTTATTGGAAAAACCATTTTAAATATGGAATTTTACAATTAAATTGATTTAATATGTAAAAATAAAATTAATCCTCAAAATAATAAAATACTAATTAGTTTTGGGTGAATTTTTTATATTTTTCCAAAACAGTTCATTTTTAATGATTAGTTTAAAATACTAAATTTTAGTTCAAAACTTCTTTTTCCATCAAATTTTTTTATAAAGTGATTTTTTTATTTATTTTATTTTATGTTAAATTAGACAATATTAATATTAATAAATAAAATTTATATAATTAGAATCAATTTCTATTGGAAATTTATTATAAAAACATATTAATATTTTAGACATTTTTACATTAAAAACCAGCATTGTTGTCCTGCACACATGAAGAATTTTTAATTAATTTATTAATCATATATTATTGGAATAAAAAATGGATTCCATATTATTAATAATAAATTTTTTATAATATTAAATATGGTCAAAATACTTGTTGGACCAAAATATTTGTGAAATTAATTAATATTAATTATAATGGTTAAGGTTATATTAAGCTTAATAAGGGACTATCATTAATCATTTGGCCCAAAACAACCAATAAAATTTTCAAAAAAATATTTTATGGAAATATATCAACCTTTTACAATATTTTTTCTAATTTTGATCATTATTATATTTACTTTCAAAATGAAAATGTGGGACGAATTACTTTTTCAAAAATATTACAATGGTGTCACTCCCCCATTATAAAAGGCCACCACATCTCTAAATCCCTCAAAACTCTCATAAAACTTATTATAGGCCAACTAACCAATTATCTTCCTAAAATACCTAAATTCATCCTAAAATCCCCAATTTGGATATAAATCATTCCAAGAATTATCTTTGGTATAAACCAAATGGAGTTACCCAATTTTAAGGTAACCTTTTCGAACAATCTGTTTTCTTTCATTTTATTCTCCATAACATATACTATTTTTGTTCGATGATTTAACAAAAAAATTATCCCAAATATAATATTTTTTTATATTAATAGTTATAACTAAAAATAAACACACCTTCATCTAATAGGCAACAAATATTCTATTTCTATGCCCAAAGAACTATTTCATCACCAAAGGATGAACTTTCATTTTTTTCCATTACCACCTCTCATAGTGGCCATTATGATTGTAAATATATTTTTATATAATATATATGATATTTAAAATGAATTTATGTATCTTTAATATTTATTAATAACATAAATTTATTCTTTCTATCTTGTGTAAATATGATAATTTTATTTGAGGAAGTGGGGACTACCACCCCTCAAAGCGATGTGATTCGTTCAGGCCATACCTAGAATTTATGAAGGAGGATCATAATAAAACTATGTAACATATACTAAATAGATATGATATAGTATATAAAATATAAATATATCATTTAGTTTTAATTATTTTAGTAAATAAAATGAATGGATGTAGCGTTTATGTGTATGTACGGCTTACCTTTTCTTTAACGGTGCACTTCATTTGTTATCTCCAAATATTATAGATTATAATAAATAAAATATTTAATGAACATATATTATAATAAAATCATTGTTTAAAATATAAATATGTCGAAATAATGATATAATTAACAGGATAAGAAGGTATCAAGTCAATCATACTTGATAAAACTGGGTATCTAACAGGAGAAACAGTAAAAATAAAGAACAGTTATTAACGAATGGGTAATAAGAAATTATAAGAAGATGAAATATAATATTATAGACATATATATAGTTTTGGTATGAGTTAATAAAATATTTTAATCAACTATAATGGAGGATAAATAATACATAACAAAAAATAGCTTAATGCACGGGATTTCATGTCAATATAAATTCATTTGAGACCTATTTGCGATTATGAACCACTTCATAATTATATGATATATATACTGAATGTTTCATGTAATATTTGTAATACATTTATTTTAGTCAAATTATATGTTTTATTTAATTTCATTACTTTATGTATATTATTATATAATGTTTAAATGTAGAATTGAACACTTTAGAAAGTTTAAGGACAATATTTCCCAAGAATGTGTTTAATGATCTTATTTGAAATATCAACTTCTCTTGATTGTTAAATTTGACTATAAATAAAAAAATTATTTAAATTTCTACATTATTTAGTTGTGGATATTATTATTTCTTAAATCTTCTTCCATTTTTTCATAAGGTGTTCACATTGACAGTTTTTGATTAATTTGGAAATTATTGACAAATCTATAACTATTATTGAGTATGGAAAGATGATGAGGCATAATGGTTATTAAATAAATCAATTAATAGATGTGAAGAATTATATTCATAGGTAAAACAGTAGTAGGACCTGATTATATATACCCCCTAGATTCATCAGAGGTCTCATGAGACAAAATACTTTTCCAAAATATACGGGTTTTTAACCGATAACTGAACCGTACAACGAAGGGTATTGATGGTAATGGTTTTATGTACCTAGGAATCATTGATACAATAATATATAATTTAAATCATTTGTTTTCAGATAGTATTCATGCGTGGTATTTTCTTTCAACATATCTATGAATACATTTCATTTTCAGTTCGTTGAATAAATGGAATTTGTTTCAATTTTTTATCATGCAATATTGAATTTTCCTTATCTAGTTATTTTAAAGGCATGTGTTATGAGTTATTTTCCATTAAATGTTTATTAATTTTCATTGATTAATTATTTATCCCAATTTATTTACCTATACCGAACGTTTGAGCTCACCATTATTACGTTTCCTTTCCCCAAGATATGATGAATAGATCATTGAATAATATTTCAAGGACGATGTCTATTTCATTTTACTCTGAATCATGATTGTGTTTCCAAATTCCCAATTAATTATAGGTATTATATAAATAAAATAGATTTCTAAAAAAACTAAATTGAAATGACATTTAGTATTTTATTCTTTGTAATCATGCCAATGTAATAAAATAATCCACTAACAATGGTCTTCTCTGGTCTGGGCATTACAAAAACAAATATTTATTAAAATTTAACCAAAAATGTTCCTCAAACTCATTTTTGAAAAAAAAATTCAATTTACATTACAAAATATATGGACTTTTAAATGAATTCATAAATCCATTTAAAAATAAACCAATAGCCATATTAACTAGAAATTATAAACATAATGTCAAAAAGAATGTAATAGATCAAAATAAAATATCCCACACCCAATCCATGGTTCTTTTGTGACAAATTTATTTTAATCAGATAAAAATGAGTTGTATATATATATTAGGATACCCTAAATAAAACCCACAGGGATCTAATAATCTAGGGAAACTAACATGTATCTCACCTCAATTATACAATACCATGATCATCAGATATCTATCTCTTGGGGACCCAATTTAAAACCACAAAAATCCTTCTCAGCAGTCATTCATCTCACAAAGAATAAAATAAAGGAGAATAAGGGAATAAAATTCATAGGTTACTAGCTAACCTATAAACAATAATAAATTATAATATGAATATAGTCCCTCTAAATTTCCACATATAGATTCCATGGTTTTAATAATAAGGGTGGAAAAAAACATAACCCCGATGCCTTCATATAAAATGAAATTTAATGAAAAAATATTAAACCACATCTCACATAGAACACATTATCAAAAAACATTATTATCAATGAATATGCATTAATAATAAACATTCCAACTTATTTTCAAAATTCATTACAAATATAACATATCTAAAGGGTCTTAACAATGTGGGAAATCACAATTTCAAATAATATATTTGTAATAAAGTATCCAAATATCAAATTAAAATATGACTATAATTAATATACACTCCAACAACATATTAAAATAATTTTTGGAAAACTCCTTTCCTCTAAAATTCAATAAAATCATTATTAAAATTAATATGTTATACTCAACCATTTGAAATCAACCATTTCTCTTCAAAATAACCCATTTCTTTTTGAAATCACATTATAACACCATATTACTAATAAATCATTAAATAATTAAACATGGGATAACATGAAATTTTTAACTAAACCATATCATTAAAAAACAAAAAAATCATTTCAAAATAAAACTTATGTCAAACACTAGCATTAAAACACATTAATTACTTTAACTTAGAGACAAAATAATTTTATCAAACCGATGGAATGATTCACCACCATGAAAAGTAGGAAAACCCTTTAAAACAATTTAATTACCCTTGTGGATAAATAATATATATTTAATTTTTAAATAAAAATCAATTTAAAAATCCCATCATTTTATAGTATGAAACATAAGAATAAAAAATAAAAACACCTAGATCCTTCAAGTAAAAATTCATCACAACACATCAACCACAATATAAAAAGAGCTACAGTGTAGGGAAATATTATATACTACTAATATTAAACCAAAAAATATGATTATCTCAACCCTACCCCTAACATTTTCCCTTAGGACTATTTGGATTCATGGGAGAGGCTGAATTCTAGATAAAAAGAAGACACAATAAGATTGAAAGGGAAACAATATAATTCATTGAGATATCCACATGAAATCAAGAAGGGTGGGGGGGGGGGTGGGGGGCTTGATTGTAATTTATTAGGAAAGGGTGGGAACCTTTGGCATGAACCACCTTTAGAAAAATTAGTGACTAAAAGAGAGTGTTCTAAATTCATAAATGTTGATAAGGTTAAAAATTACAATTAAATTTTTGTTATAAAATTGGGTTGACCACATGGATTGGAAAAGCATGCCTATAACATGAAGAAACCATTTAATGAAACATACAATCTTGCATGATTTAGATACATGGTTTACCAAGACAAGGTCCAATCGTGAAAAATTGCACTATGAGAATGTATATCAATATAGTTTGGTCTCTCAAAAGAGATTTTCATAACCTTTTCCCTACCACGTAGCAACAAATTATGAAAAAACTGATCTCACAATTTTCACAAGACATATATTGGAACAAAAAAAATAATTCACATGAAAAATATCCATATTAGAAAAATTAGAACTAGGAGAATACCTATACAAGGCCTCCCACATTTTTTTATATAACTGTGCATAACAAACCATGATACCAATGAAAAATTAATTATTTTATAAAATATATAATGGTAATATAGAAAATTTAATTTACACTAAAATCATATAAAATATAATACAATAGTTACACACATCTATAGAATTATACAATTGTTAATTTTTCATCACAATGAATATCAGATCTATTTTTCTGTAAGAGAATATTATATAAAACCTGTAACATGATAATTCAGATATTTAAACACATTACCTCACACCCACACACATAATCTCTCTCTATTAATAACATTTATACTACCTTTTATGTAATTTTTTCTTTAAATGACATGCAGTATAATATCCCCCACCAAAAAAGCATAAATAGTACACAATCAATGTTTCCTCATAACACCAAGAATGCCTCCCCTTATACTAGTGGTTGCCACCTAGTGGAAGAAATTTGATGATATATGCAAGGATACTGAACCCTATAGTATCATTGTAAATAATAATAACTAAAAACAAAATCATTCATAATTATTATTAAATAAATACACATTCCTGAACATCACCTTCGAGCAGTCTCTATAACCTTTCTATGCTTTCCCAACTCATCAACCTACACCCCAAAAATCACCTATCCAATATAAAAATTGTAATATTTTCAATTACACAGATGTTCATATACAATGTGTGATCACAAATTGTTTTAGTAAACCAACAATGGTGTCCCTAATAGAAATAATTATATAAGTTCATGAACATATATAATTAAATTAAATAATTTTATTACAATTATAAAATTGTCAACCTATTTGGGACACTAATATCCACCTAGTGGTTGAAAAATTCCAAATTCAACCAATTCCAGAATTGGATGATACACCCACATTATTAAAAAACCTCAATGATAAAAAATGTACCACTAAAAATCTTATAATAAACGTTATTAAGTTATTACTATCATGTAAAGCTTGATGAATAATACATGAGCAGTGAAAATAATCATGTGGAAGATCACTAAACAATGTTTTTTATTCAACCTAAAATAGTGGTTATCTTATAAACTAAAAAAATTTATTTGTAAGAGATGATGTACCTCCATGTATAGTCTTTTGGTTGATGATACACCACTTCCCAATAACCTCTTAGTGGTTGGAATTCGATAAATACAAGTCAATTGGTGGATGATGAATAACATCAATAAGTGGATGGTCTACCATCTATATAACTCTGTTTGGATGATTATACCACCAACACAAGTCCCAAGGAGGATGATACACAACTAATGTGGCTTCAATATATGGATGATGCCCCATTATAATTAGTCTTTATATTAATGAAATAAAAACAACATAATCTACTTGGTGAATGATACACCAATAATAAATTTCCAATAGTTTTTTGATGTTCCATAAATTCCAAATCCTTAATTTCATGAAGCATACCCAATATAATATCCTTGAGCATAAGATATAAAATGAAAATTATAGGGTGGATTATTCAACACCAAAACCAAAGAATAAAATGATGAACCTCCCAGTGAACAATGTATCCCTATAACATAACTATTTGTGAAAACGAATTATCACCAAGTGAATGAGGAATCTATTACACACAAAGGTTGCGGATGAATAATCATAGTATGTATATTATTACATGAAACATATCTAAGGTGAATGATTTAATTTTTTATTCTATTTCTCTTAGTCAATGATAAAACAATAATACAGCAGACAAGATAAAGGATTCATCCCCACTATGAAACAATATTGTGAATGATAAATCACTACAACATAATAATATCACATCATATCCTCCTAAGGGAAAATATGTTAATTCCTTGATAAATAAACATGCTGACCTTATGTAACAATGTTTAATTATAAATTGTACTTTCTATTAAAACCTAATAGGTTCGATATCTTGTGATACATACAACATCGATCAAATATACCAAATAATAGTATCTAACTATTAAATATTTTCCTTATACATGGTGGATAAAAGGAGGATAACATAATGATTAAATATAAATAAATATATATAAAGGTTGTTTTTAAGACTACTGCATTGATAAAATTCATTTATTATAGTTGAAAAACAAATAAGATTATTTTATACTAATAAAATATATATTTAAAATTAGATTCTAATGCATTTGGGTAACAAAACAATTAATTATGAACAAAATTTATTATATATATAAATAGGATATTAAAACCGATTTTATTATTAATTGAATTGATATTAAAATAGTAATAATTAATATTATAATTTTTTTATTGGATTTTTTTATTTATAGTTTTTTATTTTTTTTGTAAAATTATAAAATTTTGAAAACATTAATTTTACAAATGATCTTCATTTTTTGATTTATTATAACTATAATATCTTAAGATGAAATTTTGAGACTTTTATAAAATAGTTTAAGTTTTGGTTAATAGTGAAAATATAGTTTTTTTGTCAACACTCTAAATTTTTTGATTTTATCATTTAATAAGGAATTCCTAGAACTTTTCAAAAAAATTTACATGATTAAATAATATTTTAATAAATAAAATAATATATTTCAGAAATAAAATTTATAAAACCCACATTTTATGTTATGGAAACATTTGTAATACATTACTTTTAAAATTATTTTGATTTACTTTTGTGAAAAGATATTTTTCATCACTTAACGATAAAAAATTTAAGAAAAATGATTTCCAAAATTAGATAAATAGTTTAATATTATGTAAGAAGGAAAATTTAATTGTTATGATGAAAATTTGGATTAATACGATAAATTTTAAGGTCCATGATAATCATCCATGGGTTATTTTCAAAAAAAAAACTAATGTTGTACAACATTTTTCTAAAAAATTTAATAGATAAATTTTTCATAATTGATATGATATGATATCTACACATATATAAAAATATATTATCACTCATTTAATTTGTAACTAATGTTTAATAATATTAAAAAAACTGAATAGTGAATAATATATTTCTATAAAATTATATTTCTATATTGTAAATATTATTATATAAAAATTATATTTTATTATTGAGAAATTTATATGTATTATTTGAAGATTAAATTTATGATTTTAATATAAATGTTTGATAATATGGTTTACCTTAAATTATTTTAATAAATATAACATTCATTGTTAAAAAATGGTTAACAAAGTAAAAAATGTAAAAAATGTAAAAAACTAGTAGTAAAATACATGGAATTTTTTCAAAACATGTCATAAAAATAATTGTAAATGCTTTATCAACCTTATATATTCACGAAATTATATGTTTTGAACTTTTTGATCCCATAAACCTTTAATAATGTTATTCAATAATTAAAAAAGTAATAGTTATTATATATAATCTATTTTATTCACCTATAAAAGAGGATCACTTCCATAACATTAATCAACACATTACAAATATATATATCTTCCAAAATAATCCCAAATACACTCCTCAATATTCCTATATTATTTAAAATCTAGTTTTCTTTTAAAAAATCCATTATAAGGTTTATTATTGAGTTACACAAGGGGGAACATCTAATGAAAGAGGTGTTATTCTCAACCGTGTAGTCTTTGTACTTTTATTCTAGTAACACCACAAACATGTTCTAAATACATTACTCTATGAGAAAATAATTTTTACTAATATTCCTAAATATTATTAATGAAATGGAATAAAATGACTCTACCTTCTTCCAAAATTATTCAAAAAAGTATGACATTGTCTTGCTGTAACGCCCTGACCCCAGTTAACCAGATTCGGTGCATTATTTTAATACATTGGCATGATTACAAGGAATCAAGTCCCGAAGGACTGATCAGTTTATCAGTCTTGGGAAAATAGATCACATACATGAATGTTACATTTTCACATTAGGACGTACAAAACAACATAAATAATATTTATGAACACCATTATTACCTTGACTTAACCCTGCATATCAATCACATTAAAGTTCTTGGAATGCTGGAAAAAATAAAACATAGAATGGGGTGAGCTCAAATGCTCAGTATGGGTAAGCAATACAGCAGAAACTTTCAAAAATAAGCATCAAAATTTAAGGCAATGTATAAAACTAAAAAAAAGCCTTTGAAACTTGATCTTCAGCATAATATGGTAAAAATAAAATGAAATAATTCCATTTACTTATTCACATGGATATTCTACTAATCTAATAATCTAATGAAATATCACTAACCACTTTCAAAATGATGGAATACATAATTACAGAATATCATAACCACGTAGCCAAGGCCGCGTGCCAAGACTAAAAATAAGATTTTTCAAGGCCTCATGCCAAGAAACTAGTTTGTCTCAAGAGACCTAGTGATGCATCGAGGAGCTATAGCGGGCTCCACCCATCACTTACTAAGTCCAATGCATTCTTCGTATGAATAGGTTTAAACATAACATAAACATTCGTATTAAAACTAGCATATGAAATGTCAATACTTTCTCCATAAACCATGAATGGTATAAAAATAACACATCCACATTCAAACATATCACAAATCCTTAAATGGATGTTTTTATAATAAATCAACTTCAAATGAGCTTAAAATCCATCAAAGGATGTTAAAATAGATGAAAATGATGAGTAAATTTTTTTGAGATAAATATCCATTTTGTAAAATCGTTTAAAAGTCACACATTTATAAACGAAGTAATTTTAAAAGAGGTTTTTGAATCAAAGTGTCCCATTCAACTTTTAATGTTTTGAAAAGAATTATAATTTCAAAACATTCATTTCCATACAAATAAATCCTTAAAATCAGTTTGAAAACATGGACATTAATTAAAAAGATTTAGAAAGATAAATCTTTAAAACATTTGAAATTCTGATATTGATAAAGAGTACCTTTCAAAATCCTTAAAATCTTCATTTTGAAATCATTTTTATGAAAAATGGAAATGGATGATAAAAATGTCCCAGTAAATACTTACACATAAACAATCTTGGATAATGATGAGATTGAGGAATTAACCCTTACCAATTTGGTAACATACGAAACATACAACCCATGAAAGTGGTATCATACATAGAATATGTAAATAAACATAAATTAAAGTTTATTACACAAGTAATACAATTATGGGAAGTACATACACCACAAAAAAGGTAATAGTGGCAATATGGCATGAATCTCACGAGAATAAGGAGTGAGATGAAAACCCCTTACCATGCACTATCCTTTAGTTGAGGGTACATTTAACATCCTGTACGAAAATCATAGTATGTTATTAAATTATTATAGAACCATATTAATATTTATGATATCATACATGTTTAATTTATGACTTTATATTACCCATTTAATAATAATTTCCATGTTAAGTTAACATTTCGGGTAATAAT
Source organism: Viscum album (assembly GCA_963277665.1). NCBI lineage: Eukaryota > Viridiplantae > Streptophyta > Magnoliopsida > Santalales > Viscaceae > Viscum > Viscum album. Next base: position 874,409,517 of record OY728160.1, on the reverse strand, counting down.
CACTTTCTTTATCGTATGCGTTTTAACTTGTTACTCTTGGTTGTATCACATAGATTATGATTTAAATACTTCCAGAATATAAAACATGATAAATATATATCATATATATTTAGAATATAAATATGTATAATAGAAATATATATGAAATGGAAAACACCGTTTATTGAGACGGTAGTCCGTACGTACTCATAAACGCTGTTTCTGTTTTCATATAGTATTGAACAGAAGCAAATGAATAAGATATATGTAAGTAAATAAATCCTTATATATATAAATATATATATCTCTAGTAGAATTATTATGTCATATTTTATATACTTATTATTAATATATATTTTTATAATCGTCGATGAACGGTGAACTTGGAAATGAATCTCATCGCGTCGTGGAGACGGTAATCCATATGTACGCACGAGAAAAAATATCATTCTTTTGATATAAAAATAATATATAATTGGATGTTATATCATATATACATAATCCTTATAATGTTATATTTATTATTTACATAAAATACACATCATTATTACACCCATCCAAATAATAATGTATTGAATAACAATTACACCACGACGTGGAGACGGTAAGCCGTACTTACGCACGTATGGTGATATGTCATTCAAAGGATGCATATAATACTTAATATGGTTGTACCATATTTATAATAACATCACAGTATATATGAGATACTATTGTTATTATTTTAGAATAGAAATAACAAAGAAAGTAGAATTTGAAGATGTAAGGAACTTGGAAGAGGGTGGTGAAAACATTACCTCTTCTTCGGGTTATTCCATTGTATTTGATCAAAATGGATCTTTAGGTTGGCATTATGATCAAACTAAGGCATATATGTTGAAGTGAGGGATGTTTAGAGAGTATTTTGTCAGGGGTTGGCCGAACCAAAAGTTTTTAAAGGTGTGAAGAATTGGTTAGAAGTTGGGTCCTTTTATAAGGGGGAGGAGGGCCTCTTTAGGAAAAACACAATGTATTAATTTATAATAAATTAATATTTGGTTTATAATGGCTCAAAAGTGGATTACATAAAGGTTAAGGTGTGTATGGGTCCAAAACCACTCAACAAATAGAATTTAGATAGGTTTGGGTGATTATATTAACCTTATCTTTAAGTATTAACTCTTAGTTAATTAGTTTCACTTTTTAAATGTCTCTTTGTATTTTTATATTATATGGTTAATAAACATACTATATACATCCAAGAGACCCCAAAGTGGTCCATTAATGAAATAAATATCATGATATAAGTCTTTTGGCCAAACCGTAGTTTTTTAGGAATTTAATATCAATTAATAATATAATATTTGTTTTAAAAACTCTTTTATGTCAACTTTGACACTATTCAATAATTGATTTTTGTAGAAATTATAACAGAATGACTAATTCTAAAAAAGTTAATTAAATTAATACTAAAATGTTTTACTATCCTTTAATATTATTGGTATTTATAAAAAGTCTCAAATTACATTTATTTGGGTATTTATAATATCAATTATTCTAATTTTTCATTAATTAGGTAATTACTGCATCACCATTGTGTCATAAATAAATTAAGTTAAATAATGTATAAAAATTATAAATAAAATAAAATTATGTAGGAAATATTTTATTATTTCTAATGACTATTTATAGTCTAAATTACAAAATATATAACCCTATGTAAAAATTCTTTTTCTAAAAGATATATGCTTATGTCATTTTTGTATTTATTTTAACTTAATTAAAATAAAGTGTCCCTATCACCTAAAAGTGGCTCCATGGGGTCCCAAAATCGACCCAAAGATGTCCATGGTTGGAAATGTATCCACCAATAAGGTTTAGACACGTTTTAGTGTAATTAGTATTATTATAATATTATTTCTTAACCCTTATTTACCGGATTTACCCTTTAACCATGGTAAATAAAATATTTTCTGAAGTAATTATTCAAAATGTCTAAAAATAAAAGTTACCTATTTACACAATTTGGAAATCCTGATTCCAAATATGGAATCCATTTTTTCAAATTCAAAACACAGAAGTGGCAGAAATTAATTTAAAATTAATTCCCACTATCAAAACAAAAAACGTGTTTTTAAGATATAATAACTATCAAAAGATTGATACTTGTTTATATTCGGTTTAATTGTGAAATTATGTCCAATGACTAACATTGCATTAAACGGTAATAATATATTCTAAATATACTTTAAAACCACTCAAATTCATAATTTATCACTATTAATTATTTTGATTAAAAAAGATGTTTTTAATTAAAAATTTAGTAATTTTCACTCTTCCTCAAAATATTAAAGTATCTAAAAAGTACCAAAATTTTACCTTAGGATAAATTTGATACTCCAAATCCAAAAATGAAATCCATTTTGAGAGATAAAATTTCTAAAATTTTAAAAAGTAGGTATTACTATTAATAACGGCTAGTTTGATTGGTTGTGGTGTGTGTTAGAACTCAAAGTTGCGTACAACACACACTACTTTATTATTCAAAGGAACGAGTATCGTGGAAGCTTGGGATGTTTCATTATAAATTTTTGACGTCCCCATTCATAAAATTAAATTTATTTATTCAAATTGAATATATAAAAGATTAAAATATTGGATTTAAAAATGGTTCACTATTAAAATTTGTAAAAGTGCAAAAAAATAAATTTGTTCTTACATTATGTCTAAGAAACTCATAATATGGATTCTGAAATTATAAGGATTATATAAATTTTAAAATTTAGTTAATACTATTCATAACCTCTTTTGAAAGTCTTGTATGGTAAGTCAGGGTGTGCTTGAACTAAGTGTTGCGTGTTGTGCAAGTTATTGAATTATTTTGATGAAATGACACACATTGAAATCATGGGGTGTTACATTCTCCCCACCTTCAATAAATTGCGTCCTCACAATTTGAAATTGTTCTTAGAAAATAAAATTTTGAATATAGAAAATATCTTTGTGGGAAAACCCACATCGAAAATTGGGTTAATAAAATTTAGTCTTAATAAGAGGGAAAGATAAATTAAAGGGGTCACCACCAAATTATGATCTCTATTAGGAGAACATTGGTGGAAATTAAAGACATATAAATGGAGGGAAAACGTAAATATTTATAGGTAGTGATTGAGGTCATCAATAACAAACAAGTGTAAAATTGAGGGCCTTAAATTCATCAATATACGATGATTTAAAATACCATTGGTTCAACAAAACATATGGTATTAGGATAACACATTTTTGACTTTTGAAAATATCTTTGTTGAAATCCCACATCGAAAAATGAATTAATAAGGCCTATATTTAAAATAAAGAGTGGAAATTATGAATATTACAGAAAATAACACATAATAGGGTTCCATGTAGGAAAATATGGATATGGAAGACAAATCTAACCATCAATTATCTGATAGAGAGTGGTAGAGAACATGGCTATGAAAAGGAAAACAATACCAAAGCCATAAATTAGTGATGATCTTTGGTACAATGTAGGACAACATTTTTGTTCTATGTTCCTTTTCTTAATGTTGAAGAATTTATTGATGGGATTGGATAAGATCATAAGGAGATATACATACTTTATAATTAGAGTTTTATCCATTAATAAATTTCTACCACAAACTCATATTTCGCCCCAAACCATAATACAACTCAAAAATACTATATTTATCCTAATCGTATAGGGTTCCAAATATAATGAATTTATAATTCACATATCAGACCCTTTATGTAAATAAAATACATTATACCATCCAAGAACTTCATGTAGAACAATGGTAGGAGATTAATCCCAATTGCACTATGGTTGTGGGTTTGATTCCCGCAGCTTTTTCTGACACAACGGGTTGTCACACGGTCTGCATGTTGTGCTTTCATAAAAATCAAAAAAATAACCTTTCAAACATAATCCATTCAAACCATTAGACTTATCCAAAATAATATTATCCAAAATCACAGTCTAAAATTTAAAAGGATGTTAAACATAATGAGGATCCTTTTTTTCAAGTAATAACATGTGAACGCCTTCGTCATATATTCTTTTACAACAACACAACATCCTGAATTACCAAAATCAACCATCTCTTATTCAAAAATCACTACCTCAATATTAGGACCATATTAAGGTTTATATTTCCTTCAACCATGTAATTTCCAAAAATTCTAACTCACTGTAGAGTCACTTTTCTTAGTACCATAAAATCTCAAATCCTTAATTAAATAGTACTGTAGTACAATCCTTATTTATTTCCATAACATCATTGATACAATGATTAAATTAAATAATTCTAAAATAACAACATAAGAACACTAGTCATTCCTCTTCATCTATGGTAGTATCATAACTTGATAAATATCAAATAGAATCATTTGCGGCACAGTCTGATGACTGGAACATTGGTTCGCGTAGTGTCCAAAATCCTTGCAGATGAAGTATTATACATTTGAAACATTTTTCTTACCCTTGTAGTCACGTACATGGTGTCCTTTTTCTCGACACTTATAACATTCTCCCATTCTATTCAAGAATTTTCCAAGGTTATTCTTTCCACAGTTATCACAAATGGGAAAAACCCTTCTTTAACTTCTTTCCTTTATCTGTCCTTCTCTCTACCATCCTTTTCTTCTCTGGATTCCCTTCAAAGCCATAGGACTCTTAGAATTCAATACTCATCGTATCAACACATGATACTATTTCTTCATATGATGATAATACGTGTGAGACTATTTCCCTTCTAAATTATAGCTTAGGACCACGAAAGATATGATCCTTCTTACCCTTTGGATCATACGTATTACGGGAGTTCACAATCCTTCTACTGGGTGCTATTTCTATACAATAGTATAATCTAGTTCATTTTATGAATTGCAACGAATAATTACCAAACATGTAAAATACCTAACACAAATTGAATAGTTTATGGATATAATCCATAATCATAAAAATGTTTTCTTTGAGTTAGTATATACTCATGAGCCCTTCATAATGGTTTGTAAAGAAAATGAGATTTATCCTAAGAATATCCCCTTGGGAGTGTCGTAACCAAGAGTGCAGAAAGGCCCGTTGTCATGCACTAGTTCAAGTTCGAGTCTAGCTCAAAGCGGTGTTTTCAGGTTTTACCCCTAGGTACATATGTGCCAAAGCCGCCTTAACCTGCTCATATCCATACAGGGATGTATTGCTCGGAAAACTCACAAAATATCTACAATACCAAAATTCTAGGAAGTTCTTCTATACAAATCATCAATGTCTATCTTAAGGCTATGTGCTCTAATCAGAGTTTATCTAAATCTAGTTTCCAAGGTTATTGCTAAACTTACTCTAATACCAACTGCAATGACCCGACCCCTGTTACCCAGAGTCGGTGCATTATTTTAATACATTGCCATGATTACAAGGAATCAAGTCCCGAAGGACCGATCAGTTTAGCAGTATGGGAAAAATAGATCACATACATGAATGTGACATTTTCACTTTAATACGTACAAAACAACATAAATAATCTTTATGACTGCCATTATTACCTTGGATTAACCCTGCATATCAATCACATTACACTTCTTGGAATCCTGGGAAAAATAAAACATAGAAAGGGGTGAGCTCAAATGCTTAGTAAGGGTAAGCAATACAGTGGAAATATTCAAAAATAATCATAAACATTTAAGGCAATGTATAAAACAAAAAAAAATCCTTTTAAACTAGAACTTCAGAATAATATGGAAGAAATAAAATGTAATTATTCCATTTACTTATTCACATGGATATTCTACTAATCGAATAATAACATTCAATATCACTAACCACTTTCATAATGATGGAATGCATAATGCCAGACTATCATAACCACGTAGCCAAGGCCTCATGCCAAGACTACAAATAAGATTTTGTCAAGGCCTTGTGCCAAGACACTAGTTTGTCTCATGAGACCTACTGATGCATCGAGGAGCTATAGCGGCCTCCACCCGTCACTGACTATGTCCAATACATTCCTCATATGAATTGGTTTAAACATAACATAAACATTCGTATTAAAACTAGCATACGAAATGCCAATAATTTCTCCATAAACCATGAATGGTATAAAAATAACACATCCACAATCAAACATATCACAAAACCATCAGTGGAAGGTTTTTATAATAAATCATCTTCAAATTAGCTTAAAATCCATCAATGGATGTTGACATAGATGAAAATGATGAGTAAATATTTTTGAGAGAAATATCCTTTTTGTAAAATCATTTAAAAGTCACAAATTTATAAAAGAAGTAATTTTAAAAGAGATTTTTGAATCAAAGTTTCCCATACCTCTTTAAAACTTTTGAAAATAATTTTCATTTCAAAACATTCATGTCCATATAAATAAGTCCTTATAATCATTTTGAAAACATGGACATTAATTAAAAAGATTTAGAAAGATAAATCGTTAAAACATTTGAAATTATGATCTTGATAAAGAGTACCTTTCAAAATCCACAAAATCTTCATTTTGAAATCATTTCTATGAAAAATGGAAATGGATGATAAAAATTTCCCGGTAAATACTTACACATAAACAATCTCGGATAATGATGAGATTGAGGAATTAACCCTTACTAATTTGGTATCTTACGAAACATACAACCCATGAAAGAGGTATCATACAATGAATATGTAAATACACATAAATTAAAGTGTATTACACAAATAATACAATTATGGGAATTACATACACCACACAAAATGTAATAGTGGCAATATGACATGAATCTCACCGGAATAAGGAGTGAGATGAGAAACCTTTACCTTGCACTTTTCTTTGGTCGAGGGTACGTTTAACCACTTGTACGAAGATCATAGTATGTTATTAAATTATAACGGAACAATATTAATATTTAGGATATCATACAGGATTAATTTGTGACATTATATTACACATTTTATAATAATTTCCTTGTTATGTTAACATTTTGGGTAATAATCACTTTCTTTATCGTACGTGTTTTAACATGTTAATCTTGGTTGTATCAATTAGATTAGGATTTAAATACTTCCAGAATATAAAACATGATAAATATATCATATATATTTAGAATATAAATATATATAATAGACATATATATGAAATGGAAAACACCATTTATGGAGACGGTAGTCAGTACGTATGCATAAATGCTATTTCTGTTTTCATATAGTATCGAATGGGAGTAAGTGAATAAGATATATGTTAGTAAATAAATACATATATATATATATATAAATATATATATATCTAGTATCATTATTATATCATATATTACATACTTATTAGTAATATATATTTTTATAATCATCGATGAATGGTGAACTTGGAAATGAATCTCATCGCGTCGTGGAGACGGTAATCCGTACGTACGCACGAGCGAAAATATCATTCTTTTGATATTAAAATAATATATAATTGGATGGTATATCATATATAAAGAATCCTTATAATTTTATATTTATTATTTACATCAAATACACATCATTATTATACCCATCCAAATAATAATGCATTGAATAACAATTACATCACAACGTGGAGACGGTAAGCCGTACGTACACACGTATGGTGACATGTCATTCAAAGGATGGATAGAATACTTAATATGGTTGTACCATATTTATAATAACATCAAAGTACATATGAGATAATAGAGTTATTATTTTTGAATATAAATAACAAAGAAAGAAGAATTTGAAGAAGAAAAGAACTTTAAAGAGGGTGGTGAAAACATTACCTCTTCTTCAGGTTCTTCATTTTGATTTGAAAAAAATGTCTCCTTATGTTAGAATTATGATCAAAATAAGGAATCTATGTTGAATTGAGGGAAGTTGATAGAGTAGTTTGGCAGGGGTTGGCCGAACAAAAAGGCTTTGAAGGTGTGAAGAATTGGTTAAAAGTTGGGTCCTTTTATAAGGGGGAGGAGGGTCTCTTTAGGAAAAACTAAAAGTATTAATTTATAATAAATTAATATTAGGTTTATAATGGCTCCAATGTTGATTATTTAAAGTATAAGGTGGGGATGGATCCACAACCACTCAACCAATTGAATTTAGACAGGTTTGGGTTATTATATTAACCTTATCTTTATGTATTAACTCTTAGTTAATTAGTTTCACTTTTACAATGTCTCTTTGTATTTTTATATTATATGGTTAATAAACATACTATATACATCCAAGAGACCCCCAAGTGGTCCATTAATTAGATACCTATCTTGATATAAGTCTCTTGGACGAACATTAGATTTTTATGAATTTAATATCAATTAATAATATAATATTTGTTTTAAAACCTCTTTTATGACAATTTTGACACCATTCAATAATTGATTTTTGTAAAAGTAATAACAGAATGATTACTTGGAAAAAAGTTAATTAAATCAATCATAAAATGTCATAATATCCTATAAAATTATTGGTATTTATAAAATGTCTCAAATTACATTTATTTGGGTATTTATAATATTAATTATTCTAATTTGTTATTAATTAGGTAATTACTACATCACCATTGTGTCATAAATAAATTAAATTATATAATGTCTAAAAATTATAAATAAAATACCATTCTGTAGGAAATCGTTTTATATTTCTAATTACTATTTATAGTCGAAATTCCAACATATATAGCCCTATGTAAAAATTGTTGTTCTAAATGATATATGCATATGTCATTTTTGTTTTTATTTTAACTTAATTAAAATAAAGTGTCCCTATCACCTACAAGTGGCTCCATGGGGTCCCAAAATCGACCCAAAGATTCCCATGGTCATACATGTATCCACCAATAAGCTTAGGACACGTTTTAGGGTAATTTAGTATTATTATAATATTATTTATTAACCCTTATTAACCGGATTTACCCTTTAACCATGGTAAATAAAATATTTACTGAAGTAACTATTAAAAATGTCTAAAAATAAATGTTACCTATTTACAGAATTTGGACATCCTGATTCCAAATATGGAATCCATTTTTCCAAATTCAAAACAAAAAAGTGGCAGAAATTAATTTAAAATTAATTTCCACTGTCAAAACAAAAAACGTGTCTTTAAGATATAATAACTATCAAAAGATTGATTCTTGTTTAAGTCCGGTTCAATTGTGAAATTATGTCCAATGACCAACATTATATTAAATGGTAAAAATATATTATAAATATACTTTAAACCAATAAAATTTATAATTTATAACTATTAATTATTTTGATAAAAAAAGTTGTTTTTAATTAAAAATTTAGTAATTTTCACTATTCATCAAAATATTAATGTATCTGAAAAGAACCAAAATTTCACCTTAGGCTAAATTCGATACACCGAATCCAAAAATGAATTCCATTTTCAGAGATAAAATTTCTAAAATTTTAAAAAGTAGGTATTACTATTCTTTACTACTAGTTTGATTGGTTGTGGTGTGTGTTAGAACTCGAAGTTGCGTACAACACACAATACTGTATTATTCAACGGAAAGCGTACCGTGGAAGCCTGGGATTGTTCATTGAAAATTTTCGATGTCCCCATTCTAAAAAGTAAATTTATTTATTCAAATTGAGTATATAAAAGTTTAAAATATTGGATTTAAAAATGGTTCAATATTAAAATTTCTAAAAGAGAAAAAAATGAATTTGTTCTTATATTATATCTAAGAAACTCATAAAATGTATTCTAAAATTATAAGGATTTTATAAAGTTTAAAATTTAGTTAATACTATTCATAACCTCTTTTGAACGGCTTGTTTGGTAAGTCATGGTGTTCTTGAACTCGGTGTTGCGTGTAGTGCATGTTAATGAATTATTTTGAAGAAATAACACACTATGAAATCTTTGGGTGTTACACTTGCGAACATGTAGAATACTAACTGTATGAACAATATGTTATATTAATCCATTACCACCTAAAACAGATAACTGTAAATATTTATTTGATATCTAAAATTTATATTTATAAAAATATTAATTTTCCGGAACTATAATATTGACATTATCTAGTTGATATTAACAATAAAATGTCTTAATAATCATAATCCGCAAAAAAGAACATATAAGGTCACCTTACTTAATTTGAGTCCATTTTGGGAAAACATATGAAAATGTATAAATTTTTTTCTAAAAAATTATAGACAGGTAAATAAAATATTTTTGAGATTATGATTCAATATTATAACACATTTGACTGTAATCAATATATGATTGATGTTTCAGAAAAATTCAACAAACCACCTCAAGTAACCGATATAAGAAAATGATATTTATTAAATAAAAAACATATGCTAATATATATACGAAATAAAATAAAAAATATGGAAAATTTTCATAATAAATTATTTAATCTACCAAATTTGATTATTTAGGATTTTAGGAACACATGCAGGGTGAATTTTGTATGGAGTTATGTGTTTTTTCATATCAATTTTTTATCCATAAGATATGATACATATTCAACACTTTTTTCCTTTTTTGAGGTGAATATATTGGAAATGGATTTCCATTATAATTATTTTACATTTAAAATAATGGATTAAAAATAAATCTCATTTTTTACTTTTGATTTGTTTTAAATTTGAAAGATAAAAACGTTGTAATAGTTTCTGTTTCTCTATTATGAAATCCATCGGACATGATTAAAATTATGCACCATGATTTTTTTATAAACTGTATTCACTACAGTGTCACTTTCATGAAAGATAAATATATTTTATTACATAATATTTAATTTCCCATTTCATTATTTCCCTCCCATGTTTTTTTAGTTTTATGTTACTAAAACGCATTGGATTTTGATAACTTAAATAACATTTCATATGTTATAATACCACATTATGTATTTATTTATTCTATTCCTAATGAATTCCACAATATGATTTTATTACAGTGTACATCCTCTTCAGATTATTGGAGAATTAATTTTTAATAAGATAATTTATTATTGATGTATTTTTTCATCATAAAATATATCATTGCTCAAAATAATTTTCATACACATTAGCAACCCATAATATCCCTATAACCAATTTAATATTTATTTTTTGGAACCCCTATTATGTATTATCTAAAATTTCATTAATATTTATCATTATACATTTTGAAAAGTATGTGTTTCCATTATTTTAATGATGTAGATTTTCTTCCAAGGGGTTTTGATGTAATGAAAAGGGTTTTCCATAAAAGTGAATATCTAATGTTTTAGATTCGAATCCGCATAAATTTTTGATATTTTTTATTTCATGGATATGTTATTAATATTAATTGATAAAAAAATAATTATTTTCCATGTTTCACTATAATATTATAAATATTTCTTTTGATTGTTACACATAACATCCCCACATAATTGCATGGTTTAATATACATTATAAAAAAACCATTATGAATTTTATTCCATTTAACTCTTCATGATAAAAGGATTTAAAATCAAAAGAGTTATGTATCATGAATTACCTTTTCAATAATATAATAATATTTTAAATTGATAGATCAAGAACATATAAAATAAATTATTTATTTTTTCTTGACAAATAAACAACTGTGTATGGGCATAATGTTTTTATAAAGAAATTCATTTATGAATATTTTTTTTTCATTCCATTGATTGAATTGAATTGCCAAAGACACCAATATATTAATTTATTAATGAAATTAGTAACCAATGGTCTTAACAAATACAATTGACATTTTATTTTTGATGTATTCTTACATAGGTAGTTATTCTAATTATATATTGGGGAGATTTTGAGAATATGAATAATTGTATTTTCATTACATAAGATTATTGATTACTAAGTCTTGATGGGTATGAATTGAATTTTTTATTCATATCTTTATTTTATGAATCCATTGAAATTTATTATGGATAAATGGGTCCCACAATACCCCCTCTAAACTTAAAAATGAGTAAATAGAAAAACTAACTAGAGTATTTGGGGTATGCCTATCTATTTATTTAGTTGTCTTCATTTCATTTATATCAAAAATAATATGTCCAAGAATAATTCCTTATTAGTATTAAATTATTTGGACAATACATTACCATGTCTGACATTATGCATTCTATCATTGTTAATCAATAATTATTATCAACATGGTTAGTTATGTTGTTAAAAATGGACTTGTTTCAAGATCATGTGATTAGATTTGTGGAAATTTTTCATTATTATTTATTTCCAACCATATTAGAAATTAATTTCTTATTCTATGATAGCTTCTTGAATACAAATTCACTTAGTATGAACTTGTTACAAAATTATCATGTTTTGATATCCCAATGCTACAGAGAAATGGATAAACATGATATGTCTAGAAGAAAGAATAATGAGTGGAGAAACCCAGGAGATTTCAAAGTCATATAATTGAATAAATATTTTCATATATAGTGAAAAAATGTGCATAACATGATAAATACTTACGATTTATTAGTTAAATTTTTTAATAATTCCCTAATTTTATAAATATAAATGGTAATGAGATCATATGGAATGAAATATTTAAATTAAATATTCTAAATATGTCATTGTTACATAGTGGATGTAAATTTTTTTAAAAGAGTTAGGATTCAATAAATTTAGATATTAGGATGTTATTTTGGGATCACCATTTTGTTGTAGATACCTTAATGGGTTTATATGATTAGTTTTGATTATAATTTTAATTATATGCATAACCCTTTAGGTAGGTTTGGTAATATTGAAATTTTTTACGTGGTTTTTGAATTTGGTTTATAAAAGTTTAGTGAAAAAATAGGGATGTGTCTATGTATAATTAAACATCATAACATTTTGATTATGTATAGATTTTTGGCGTCATATAAAGTAGATCTGTTTTTGGATAATAAAATGTGGATAATATAATGGAATTTATCATCATTGGGTTTGTAACCCCCAAAAAAGGTGTGTGAGTATCCAATCAAGGGTCACCTGATACACAAATAGTTGGCCTAAGATTGGACGACCTGATAGAAACTCTTGTGTGACATTCATTCCAAATTCACATATTACTTATGAGCAATTATAATGGACTTGAATATATGACTAATTAGTTTTGAGAAACTAAAAGGATAATTAATATGGATAATATTCATTTATATATATATATATTTAAATTTATGTATATATTAATGGATATGTTATTTGATCTAAAATGAATGATTTAAATTATTATACTACAGATTTCTTTGGCCGTTATGTTAGAATATTTTAATAATATTAATGTTAAATTTTTATTGTTATTTTTTAGGATTATTTTGATTAAAGATCCAAACCTATAAAATCAGAAGTCAAATAAAGAGATATATAGATTAAAATAATATGAACTAAAAGGAAACAATACAGTGTCATAGAATATGAAATCCTGAGGTTTAATTTATCAAAAATATATTATGATGATAATTATTTATCACCCATGTTAACCATTTCGGTTTTAGTGGTTGTTGGATCTTGTAGAAATAAAATTAATGATGGGTTATATAGGAAATGAAATGGTTCTCCCAATGAAAAACAATATTGAATAATAAAATTAGAGAGAAATCATGTGATGATTCTAATACATTTATCATGAACTATTATTAACAAAGAGAACACAGCTGAACATCGAAACGTTCCAAAGGATAGAAAGCATAGTGTCTCATAGAAGTATGAGTGATGGAGAAAATGAATGAAGGAATATTTAATTTTCAAAATTCTATAAATACTATAAAACCACAAAGGTTAATTTCTAAATGAAATAATGATATGATTCATGTGTATAAAAATAGGGCATAGAGAAAGAAGTTGTAAAAAAATATGATGATATATGTTAACACAATCAGGGGAAAATATATATTTTTAGTATAACTAAGGAAATAAAAATATGAACATCATTTAAAAATATACATATATTTTAGATACCCATAAATAATTTTATTAGTTTATAGTAATTATAAATATGAGAATATAATATATTTATGTGGGGATATTGAACCCTCTTTAGGGTTTAAATGGTATATCCTATTAAAATAGAATATGTTCAATAACATGTGATCCATGTAACACCAAATGACAACACACCATGAAATTTTTTATAACTACTAAAATGTATGTATGGAATTTAAATGTAAAACTAGAGGTGGCCACATTATGAAATATATTAATAAATAAAATATAATTCAAATTTAATATATTTGAATTGATAAAATTCAATGAGAATATCAAAATATTGAAAAATGTAAATTTATGATTATATTATATATTTTTTAAATTGAGTTTTTTATACACAACTGTTATGATATGATATTTATTATTTTTAATCAATATTGTTGATATTAACATTAAATTAAATCAAATTTGTTTAGAAATTTATAAGAAAAAATAATCATTAAAAGTTTTAATTGATTTTCCATGTGTAATCAATTTTCATTATATATTTTTCTATGCATTTAAAAGTTATATTATGAAATATTGGAATTTGAATTTTTAAAAATTAAATGTTCTTTTACATTTAAATTAAAAAAATAGAATAAAAATAAATGTTTAGCGATTTTCTCAAAATATTTATTTTAGGTGAATAGTAAAAACAAGGTTTTTAAATTTTTTTAATTATCATAAATTTGTTATGACATATGAAATAAATTTAATATTTCAAAACTTTTTAATTGATAAAATATTAATTTATTGAATAAATGTTATAAATTCTTAAAAATGTAGGCAATTAATGTTTATTATTTTGGAAACAGAAAAAATATTTTACATTTTAAACTACTTTTATTCTCTTATATTGAAAATTTATTTTAAAAATTATAGAATTTATAAATGAAAAAGGATTCAATATTTTATATTAACATGATAATATTATTTAATATGTTCAATTTCAGTTTTAGGAATAATATTTTTATTAGACTAATTAATGTTATTGACTAATATATTAATGAAAAGATTATTGTTAAATAATTGTATTATTAATTTTGTTTCATTTCATTTTAGAAAATAAATTGATATATTTTACAAGATTCCAATGAAATTATTTTTAGTCACATATAAAAATATACTATCTCTAATTTAATTGTTAAATAATATTATATAATATTTAAAACACTAATCGTTGAAAAAAATAATTTTCTATAAAACAACACTTCAATATATTAAATGTTTAAATTCCAAATTTATTTATGTACTATTTATACATTGAACTATATTATATTGATACTGAATTTCAGATTATAATATTAAATTTATTTAATATAGTAAACCTTTTATATTTAGTAAAATATAAATTACCTGGTAGAAAACTGGTTAGCAAGGTAAAAAAATCATATAATATAAAAATATACTTGTAAAAGAATTGAAACACGAATAAAACATTTGTGAAAATGAAACTTATTCTATTTATCAACATTATATCACCTCGAAATTCATTATTTATCACTTCTGAAGAAATTATTACTTGAATAGTGTCACACCACCAATGAAAAATTAATGGGTATTTACAAATATTCACTTTTTTTCAATTACAAAAAATAATCCATTCAATAAATTTTTTTTCACACATTAAAAAATACAAATTTACCAAAACACTATCCCAGTTTCACTTAAAATGTATCCCCAAGTGCAAAGATCCTTGATATTACCAAAAGTGAAATCAGGGGATCCTTAATGTCTTACCCAATGGATAATACCCAATAGAGGAGGTAATATTCTCAACTAAGCACTTTTAGTCTTTGTCTTCATATAAACCCCAATATATAAATTAAATCCATTAAGGTATGATTAATTTTTTTTTGAACAAGATAAAAATTTTATTATAAGAATTTTATATAACTTCTCTACCTTCCTCTATTACTATTTGAAAACTGAAAACACCATCATGCATACACGAACTCTACCACCTCAATGAATAACGTGATCTATTTCTATAATATCTCCTTTTATGGATAAAAAAATATATTTAGTGGATATGAATTATATTTATGACACTATAGAAAATATTCAAGGATAACATTAACAATATATAAGTTATATTAATAATAAACAATCATATAATACTTAATTGTATTAAAAGAAATTATCAAAACACCCTTATAAATTTGAGTCAATTTTTTTAAATCCAATTTAAATATATAAATTCATTGAAAATTGCATAATAAAAGTCCTAAAACAATATAATTATAGATATTTTGACTCTTTATTACAAAACATTTGACTATTGTCAATATGCTAATTAGGGTTAGAGAAAATGACTGAACCACCTCTTGTAAATGAAATTTGTGAAATCAATTTCATATAAAAAAGAAATATGAGAAAAAATATATCTTATAAAATTTTGATATAGACGTAATGGTTTTTAATAATGTTTTTATTTAGTTCAATTTGATTATTCAGGAATTTAGATTTATATGAATAACAAATCAGTACCAGTGGAATGGGTATTTGCGTTTTACTTTTTCTTCATTGAGAAATGATGTGTATTCACATATTTCATCCATTTGAGTACTGTATATATTATAAATGGAAATATTTTATTAATTTGTTATTAAAAAAAATTTTAGAAATTAATATCATGATATACCATTCATTTATTTTTAATTCAGAAGAAATTTCAATGTAAGGATTTCTTTGTCTCATTTTTTCAAATACATGAGATATTTTTGATATTACGCACCATATTTTATTTTATATGATGTATAAAATTCTATATATCTTGGATTTATGATAAATATATTATATATAATGATAATTTAATGCCTATTTTATTATATCCTTCCATGTTATTTTTATTTTTTATGATACAAATATAATAAGGGATTATGAGAACTGAAATCTTCTTTCTTGTGTTATAATGTTACTTCATGGGATTCTGTATTATAATAATTTTTACTAACATAATAATATTTTATTTTAAGATACATTCTCCTCATATATGGCATAAATTATCCTTTAATTAATTTTTTCCATAAATTAATTTATTCCTCGAAATGTATATCATTGTAGAGAATCATTTTGGTCATGTTTAATGATATTTTATAAATATTATCCATATTTTACCCTCATATCAATGTTATGAATCAATTCTGACTCCTAATTATTTATTATTTCATGTAAAATATATATTTCAACATATCATTTTATAAAATAATTTTTTTCATCCTTTTTACAAAGTGATGTTTCATTAATTGTATTTTTATGTATTTAAAATATGATTCAATTCATATAAAAATGATATTTTATATATTAAACACCACAATACTTTTTTAGGTCACCTTTAAATCCTTTAAATGATCTATTATTAATGTTAAATTTCATATGATTTTTTCCATTTTTTACATTAGATTTTTCAAAATTAATTTTTAAAGGGTCTCATGACATCCCACATTCACAACATTATTAAAAATGTTTTATAAAAACAATATTTTTATTTCTATTCATTTTATTTTCTAGTATTCATTTTTAATCCTCTTTTGGTGTCAATAATCATGTCTTTCCTTCTATATCCTCTCATACTATTTTCTCTTTATGAATCGGGTTTATGGAAAATTTTTCTTTCTTTTTTTCTTAACCAAGTCATCCACTGTGTGTAAGTATGATTTTCATAAAATTACTTTCTTAAATGAATAAAATATTTTTCATTCCATTTATTTCATCCAATTCACTAACACACTCATTAATTGATTTATTTGTATAAATTATTGTCTTAACCATATAACCATTACACTATACAGTGTTAGTTTGATGGATTCATTTATTGAAATCAATTTCATTTATTTATTTGTGAAATATTTAAAATTCAAAAAGTTGTTATTTAAATAAATATATTTATTGATTACTATACCATGTCTATTAGGAATGAAATTTTTTATTTATTCATTTATATGATTAATTCATTGGATTTATTTAGTTATGATTGGGGTCTAAAATTTCCCCTCGACGAATTTGTAGGTCCCATGAGACATTCTTTCCTTATTATATGGTGTTTTCTTCCCATTTCATTATATTTATTAATGAAGGTATTTAAAAAATATAAATTTCCATGAGAATGGACTTTTTGATATTTAATTTCATATAACAAGGCCTTAACATGTCCATCATTATGAATTCCATCACTGTAAATGTAATGATTATGGCCTACCTGTTTGTTTATATTTTAAATCAAGGATTTTTATCAGGATAATTTGATTATATATATATAAATGTTTGATAATAATTTTCATAATTTCAAGTTATTGATCCCTTATTGATTATATGATATATTATAGTATTCCCTTTACCTTAATGATCCTTTGGGATTAATCATATTACCATTTCCCTTGATTATGAAGAATTTATTACACCTAATATGTATGGAAGAATGTTGCAAGATTTTAGATTTTATGGGAGATGGTGAAGACTTATTATGGAATAATTAGTTTCTAATATGGTGAAAGAATCCATTATTTGAGAAATAAATTGGCTTTTTTGGTCAATTTTGGGTCTTAAATACGAGAATATAATATATTTATGTGGGGATATTGAACCCGCTTTAGGGTTTAAATGGTATATCCCATTAAAATAGAATATGTTCAATAACATGTGATCCATGTAACACCAAATGACAACACACCATGTAATTTTTTATAACTACTAAAATGTATGTATGGAATTTAAATGTAAAACTAGAGGTGACCACATTATGAAATATATTAATAAATAAAATATAATTCAAATTTAATATATTTGAATTGATAAAATTCAATGAGAATATCAAAATATTGAATAATGTAGATTTATGATTAAATTATATATTTTTTAAATTGAGTTTTTTATACACAACTGTTATGATATGATAGTTATTATTTTTAATCAATATTGTTGATATTAACATTAAATTAAATCAAATTTGTTTAGAAATTTATAAGAAAAAATAATCATTAAAAGTTTTAATTGTTTTTCCACGTGTAATCAATTTTCATTATATATTTTTCTTTGCATTTAAAAGTTATATTATGAAATATTGGAATTTTAATTTTTAAAAATTAAATTTTCTTTTACATTTAAATTAAAAAAAATAGAATAAAAATAAATGTTTAGCGATTTTCTCAAAATATTTATTTTAGGTGAATAGTAAAAACAAGGTTTTTAAATTTTTTTAATTATCATAATTTTGTTATGACATATGAAATAAATTTAATATTTCAAAACTTTTTAATTGATAAAATATTAATTTATTGAATAAATGTTATAAATTCTTAAAAAATGTAGGCAATTAATGTTTATTATTTTGGAAACAGAAAAAATATTTTACATTTTAAACTACTTTTATTCTCTTATATTGAAAATTTATTTTAAAAATTATAGAATTTATAAATGAAAAAGGATTCAATATTTTATATTTACATGATAATACTATTTAATATGTTCAATTTCAGTTTTAGGAATAATATTTTTATTAGACTAATTAATGTTATTGACTAATATATTAATGAAAAGATTATTGTTAAATAATTGTATTATTAATGTTGTTTCATTTCATTTTAGAAAATAAATTGATATATTTTACAAGATTCCAATGAAATTATTTTTAGTCACATATAAAAATATACTATCTCTAATTTAATTGTTAAATAATATTATATAATATTTAAAACACTAATCGTTGAAAATAATAATTTTCTATAAAACAACACTTCAATATATTAAATGTTTAAATTCCAAATTTATTTATGTACTATTTATACATTGAACTATATTATATTGATACTGAATTTCATATTATAATATTAAATTTATTTAATATAGTAAACCTTTTATATTTAGTAAAATATAAATTACCTGGTAGAAAACTGGTTATCAAGGTAAAAAAAATCATATAATATAAAAATATACTTGTAAAAGAATTGAAACACGAATAAAACATTTGTGAAAATGAAACTTATTCTATTTATCAACATTATATCACCTCGAAATTCATTATTTATCACTTCTGAAGAAATTATTACTTGAATAGTGTCACACCACCAATGAAAAATTAATGGGTATTTACAAATATTCACTTTTTTTCAATTACAAAAAATAATCCATTCAATAATTTTTTTTTCACACATTAAAAAATACAAATTTACCAAAACACTATCCCACTTTCACTTAAAATGTATCCCCAAGTGCAAAGATCCTTGATATTACCAAAAGTGAAATCAGGGGATCCTTAATGTCTTACCCAATGGATAATACCCAATAGAGGAGGTAATATTCTCAACTAAGCACTTTCAGTCTTTGTCTTCATATAAACCCCAATATATAAATTAAATCCATTAAGGTATGATTAAATTTTTTTTTGAACAAGATAAAAATTTTATTATAAGAATTTTATATAACTTCTCTACCTTCCTCTATTACTATTTGAAAACTGAAAACACCATCATGCATACACGAACTCTACCACCTCAATGAATAACGTGATCTATTTCTATACTATCTCCTTTTATGGATAAAAAAATATATTTAGTGGATATGAATTATATTTATGACACTATTGAAAATATTCAAGGATAACATTGACAATATATAAGTTATATTAATAATAAAAAATCATATAATACTTAATTGTATTAAAAGAAATTATCAAAACACCCTTATAAATTTGAGTCAATTTTTTTAAATCCAATTTAAATATATAAATTCATTGAAAATTGCATAATAAAAGTCCTAAAACAATATAATTATTGATATTTTGACTCTTTATTACAAAACATTTTACTATTGTCAATATGCTAATTAGGGTTAGAGAAAATGACTGAACCAGCTCTTGTAAATGAAATTTGTGAAATCAATTTCATATAAAAAAGAAATATGAGAAAAAATATATCTTATAAAAGTTTGATATAGATGTAATGGTTTTTAATAATGTTTTTATTTAGTTCAATTTGATTATTCAAGAATTTAGATTCATATGAATAACAAATCAGTACCAGTGGAATGGGTATTTGCATTTTACTTTTTCTTCATTGAGAAATGATGTGTATTCACATATTTCATCCATTTGAGTACTGTATATATTATAAATGGAAATATTTTATTAATTTGTTATTAAAAAAATGTTTAGAAATTAATATCATGATATACCATTCATTTATTTTTAATTCAGAAGAAATTTCAATGTAAGGATTTCTTTGTCTCATTTTTTCAAATACATGAGATATTTTTGATATTACGCACCATATTTTATTTTATATGGTGTATAAAATTCTATATATCTTGGATTTATGATAAATATATTATATATAATGATAATTTAATGCCTATTTTATTATATCCTTCCATGTTATTTTTATTTTTTATGTTACAAATATAATAAGGGATTATGAGAACTGAAATCTTCTTTCTTGTGTTATAATGTTACTTCATGGGATTCTGTATTATAATAATTTTTACTAACATAATAATATTTTATTTTAAGATACATTCTCTTCATATATGGCATAAATTAACCTTTAATTAACTTTTTCCATAAATTAATTTATTCCTCGAAATGTATATCATTGTAGAGAATCATTTTGGTCATGTTTAATGATATTTTATAATTATTATCCATATTTTACCCTCATATCAATGTTATGAATCAATTCTGACTCCTAATTATCTATTATTTCATGTAAAATATATATTTCAACTTATCATTTTATAAAATAATTTTTTTCATCCTTTTTACAAAGTGATGTTTCATTAATTGTATTTTTATGTATTTAAAATATGATTCAATTCATATAAAAATGATATTTTATATATTAAACACCACATTCCTTTTTAGGTCACCTTTAAATCCTTTAAATGATCTATTATTAATGTTAAATTTCATATGATTTTTTCCGTTTTTTATATCATATTTTTCAAAATTAATTTTTAAAGGGTCTCATGACATCCCACATTCACAACATTATTAAAAATGTTTTATAAAAACAATATTTTTATTTCTATTCATTTTATTTTCTAGTATTCATTTTTAATCCTCTTTTGGTGTCAATAATCATGTCATTCCTTCTATATCCTCTCATACTATTTTCTCGTTATTAATCACGTTTATGGAAAATTTTTCTTTCTTTTTTTCTTAACCAAGTCATCCACTGTGTGTAAGTATGATTTTCATAAAATTACTTTCTTAAATGAATAAAATATTTTTCATTCCATTTATTTCAGCCAATTCACTAACACACACATTAATTGATTTATTTGTATAAATTATTGTCTTAACCATATAACCATTACACTATACAGTGTTAGTTTGATGGATTCATTTATTGAAATCAATTTCATTTATTGATTTGTGAAATATTTAAAATTCAAAAAGTTGTTATTTAAATAAATATATTTTTTGATTACTATTCCATGTCTATTAGGAATGAAATTTTTTATTTATTCATTTATATGATTAATTCATTGGATTTATTTAGTTATGATTGGGGCCTAAAATTTCCCCTCGACGAATTTGTAGGTCCCATGAGACATTCTTTCCTTATTATATGGTGTTTTCTTCCCATTTCATTATATTTATTAATGAAGGTATTTAAAAAAATAAATTTCCATGAGAATGGACTTTTTGATATTTAATTTCATATAACAAGGCCTTAACATTTCCATCATTATGAATTCCATCACTGTAAATGTAATGATTATTGCCTACCTGTTTGTTTATATTTTAAATCAAGGATTTTTTTCAGGATAATTTGATTTTATATATATAAATGTTTGATAATAATTTTCATAATTTCAAGTTATTGATTCTTTATTGATTATATGATATATTATAGTATTCCCTTTACCTTAATGATCCTTTGGGATTAATCATATTACCATTTCCCTTCATTATGAAGAATTTATTACACCTAATATGTATGGAATAATGTTGCAAGATTTTAGATTTTATGGGAGATGGTGAAGACTTATTATGGAATAATTAGTTTCTTATATGTTGAAAGAATCCATTATTTGAGAAATAAATTGGCTTTTTTGGTCAATTATGTGTCTTAATTCTATAATAACATAATAATAGTCTTTAAATTATCATACTAATCCCTTTGGTATATATAGATTATAAGTATCTAATTGTAATATATCAAATTTTCTCAATTACAACCCAAATATCTTCATCACCATTTATAAATTCTTAAATATATATGACGACATGTTTCTATGAAAAAAAATTTAATTGACACTTATTAAAGAATACCCAATAATTAGAGTAAGTTCAATTGATCTATATAACATTCATATTTGGGTACTGTTAATGATTCTCAAATGGAATAAATCTAAACCACAGATAAAAATGCTTAATTATTTTATTGAACATACCTATAAGTGATCTAAAAATGACTATAATTCAGTATGATATAATACAAAACAACGAAAGACCTATTTGTGAGTATCGTGTATTATTTATTTTTATTAATTATTTCTAATTATAGTTCTCATATTAAAAATCATCGTATCATGAATCACACTATTTAGTAATCTGAGATACATATTTCAGTATGACATGAGTCTATTTTACCATTCCACCCACCACATATACATTTAGTTAGGAATCACCCAAATTATAATAGTTATGAATCATTGTTAGTTGATAATACAATTTCTTTTTTCATTTCCATCAGATGGATAAACCCAAATTTTTTCCATTAGAATCGAAACGTTTATGGTTTCCCAAAAACGTTTCAACTAAATAAAATCAAATAATAGTCTATCAACGAATAATTTAGGAGCACTCTACTTTTTTAGAACCTAAAAATGGATGATTCTGGGTCACCTATCATTTATATTCTTTACACATTATAATATAGGGGAACCATACTTTTTTTGAACGTACCATCATGAATAATTTAGATCCTGAAAACCACCACTTTGTAAGGAATCTCACACATAGTTTTTTGGGTTTATCCATTTAATATATCACCAATATAACATAAACCATGTTCATATTTAATTCCCAATTAAAAAATACATTTAAATCATTATACACTCATTTTTTCCCTTCTCTTTATGAATTCTTCTAATGATTTAGTTTTTTTTCAATCCGTATTCCTTAAAAAAAATTTGTTCACACCACATTAATGTGTAACTCTATACACAAGACACAAGTTTGTGATACAGAAAAACATTAGATATAAAAAATATTCATACAAATCCAAATGCATCATATGAATATGGTATATGAATCCTCCATGTAAAGGTTTATATTTATATGATATTGTTAATTTCAATATGAGTTAGACTAAGTGATATATAGCCCAACCAATTCAACATTATTGGAAAGGAATAAGGCTATAGGATATTATGTATTCCAATCACAAGTCCCTCTGTCTAGAGAGACTTTACTAAATACATAACTTAATTCCTTATATATCTAACACATAATATGAATAAAATATATTCAAAAACTATTCTCAATATCATTCACTAAATAAAAAATTGAAGTCAATATACAAGAGAAATCAATTTCAAGGAGTCATACCAAGAAAATAATGTATGAATATGTCTTCTAGAAGTAATAGAATAGGTAATATAATGTATGAAGAATATTTAGATTCTATAAATAGTTTAAAAATTATGAATAATGAAAGGAATAATCATTAAATAAATGAAAATTTTAATTATTTCAAAATCAGAAAATATTTTATGAAAAATTCATAAATATATGTGAACTGAAAGAATTTCACAAAAAATTATAAAAATTTTTAACATTCCATAATCATTAATATATATATTTTATATTAATTTAAATATGAACATTTATATATTTTATATTATATGAAATTTATATAGTTTTTCATTAATTATAAACAATTTATTAAACAATTTCTATTAGATAAATATTTTAAATAATCTATAAATCATATATTTTTTAATTTATAAAAACATTATAAAATAAATTTTATGATTTTAAAACTCAAATTTTCATTATATATTATAAATGATACTTTATAATTTTTATAATTTGTTTTAAATATTATCATCTAATATTTCGATAAAATGAGTCATAATAATTTATTCAATCAATTGTAATAATTTTTATAAATTGTTAATATATTTATAAATACTATAAAACATTATTATTCCCAAAATAACTCTTAATATGATTCATAAACATTCTTTAAACTATAAAAATCCTTAAAAATTTACAAACAATTTTTTAAAAATAATTTTTCTTACCCTTATAAGGAATCCAAATTTAAAGTATGGGAAACCTCCCACTACCCTTATGTAATCAATTTATATAATGGTAAATTTCCATGACCTCACACTATGCTTACATCCAAATTGAAAAAAATAATATACAATTACATGAACCATTCAAATTATTATACATCTCATACTAACCTTACATGAGAATCCTCATGAAAATGGTAATAATTGTACAATTTTAAATGCGACACTAGTGTAAAGTTAAATATCATAATATCATCACATGATCTTGATAATGCTACATTTGTGTAATGTTACTCTACATCAACCATTATGTTGAACTATTTTAGGAAGTCATATATGGGAAATTTAGTTATAATATTTGTTCAACTACATTTGAGTATTGGTAATCAGATGTTACCTTGACAAATGTTATTTGAAGGTACCCATATTTACATAGTGTTTTAAAATATGTTCTTTTTTTTCTTTTTATAGTTCCTATATTAAGAAAAGCCAATCAATTTGTAATAGATTCTGTTTTTATGATATTTTAACTTTAAATAAATTTAATACCTTAGATATCTTGTGATATAGGAAATATCGATTCAAAATGAATCATAATTTATTATACAATTATTAAATATTCATTAAATTTATGGAATATATTGGAATAACCAAAATTTTAAATTTAATTATAATATTTTTAGATAAAAAAATATATTATTAAAAATATAATTAATTTTGAGTAAAGCCTTCATATTGGTCAAAAATTCATATTTACAAAAAAAAATTATTTCATATTAATTTAAAATAATTAAACATATTTGTACACCTATTTTTAAAATTATTTTTCAAAATAAACATAATTTTTTCCATATAGAATTCAAAATCATATTTGAGTAATTTTTTAGATATTTATTAAATGATAAAATTTCAACTAAATAGTTAAGATAATGTTTTCATTAAAAAATGTCTTTTTAAAGCATTTAAAAAGAAAAGTTTTTATGTAAAATGTATAAAAATGTATCATTTGTTCAACTATAATATTATTAATCCAATTAAGATCATTTTAATCATTTTTATGTTGAATTTTTTTATAACCTCTTTTTATAATTTAGAAATGGTTTTTTTACAAAACCCTAATTTCATCAAGATTTATGAGATTTTTATAAAATAAGTTTATACCAATTATAGGTATTTAATGGGGTAAAATGGATTTTATATTTTTAAGTAGCATAATTTAAATTATTCAATATGAATGACTTAAATTATTTTTATAATGAACATTAAAACATAAAAACTATTATCACCATGGTAAAAGGTTAAATCAAGTTAGCCCATCTTAAATAGATGTTTTAAATCCATCATTTATCATCATAATTTTTATTGGGTGATGGTATTTTGACCCTTATAACACTATTCTCTATGTTTTGTTATTTATTTGATTCTTTTTCATGAAAATGAACTATATTATATTTTGAAAAAACAAATAGAAAAATGTAACTCTCTTATGTTTAGATTCATATCCTGTGTTTTGATATTGGAAAAACCCATTTAGAATTAATATCAATGGTGATTTTGAGAATAATGAATTTATTTTTTTGAAGGATTTTTTTTATATTTTTTAAGTAATTAAATAATTATATTAAATTAATAGGAAAAAAGAACAAAAAACTTCATTAGATAAAAGAAAAATAAAATAAATGGCATTAAAAAATTAAATTTAAAATAATTTAAGAGAGTAATAGTGTTCCATAATATTTTAGATACATATGAAATATTAAAGATTATTTAAAAGAATACATTTTAATTATATCTATGTCTTGGTGTCTCTAAACCCAAATTAAATGGATTGTTCAAAAATTTTCATTAAAATTATTTTATAATAAATATTATATTAATAAATGAATGAAAATTTATAAAAATGTATTCTTCAGAAATTTGATTGGAAAATGGTTGAAGATATCAACCATAGTCTATCTATGAGTCATTTTTCCATTTATAGTAAAATTTTCATCTCATTAATATTGAAAAAGTTGTACCAACAGTTATGGTTAAAAATGTTATCTAATATTTCAAACTAACCGATAATGTTTAAAAACCACATAAATAAGTTAAAATTGTATTGGATGGTGGGTTTTAATTCACATTCAAAAAGAAAATAATATATATAACCATTTAAAACATATTTCTTACAAAATTATCTTTTAAAAAATTTTATGTTTTAAGAATTTCCAAATGTTCATCTCCCTTCACATATAAAAGAAAACCTTATATTCACTTTTATTCAAGATTAAAATGCATTTATTTAGAAAATACATTACCAAACCCAGTCTTTATTTTCATCGACACTTACTAGAGACCATTTTTATATTATAAAACCATTCTAGTTATGATTTGGTTTTGGAAAAAAATGTTTTCTATAGACGAAAAATCATTGTTAACCAAGAATTTTTTAATTGATAATTCCACCACTTCCAAATATTTTTATAACCATGATGAAAAAATAATATTAGTTTATCCCATATACAGATAGTTTGTTCTAATAATTTCAGATTCTACATATATCTTATCTTCCAAAAAATATGAATCTAAACTATTATTCCTATTTATGGTAGACTGCTATCTCATGAATAGATGTAACACCTTTTCTATGATACCCCCAAAATAATTTAGTGAAAAAACCTTTAAGGAATCATTGCAACAATTTTGGGATTTTTGTGTTTGGTGAAAAAGAGTATTTCAATAATATTTTTTGGATTCTATAGATGTTTTTTCACTAAAATATGAATAATATTAAATATAATGGAAAGGATTCATAGGAAGTGGTACATAAAATTTCTTATATAAGGTGACACAATTTCCTAGTGTTTTTTAATTGTTTGGGGTCCAAAATTTTGAAGATGGATAAAAACAAGAAATATGAGTTTACATTAATCACTAATTAAATTATCGGAAAGGAATAATATTAATGATGAATGGGGTTTTAAAAGGTTTGTTCGTGAAGGTACAAATAAGATGAAGGTGTTCTCCACGATTACAATGAGCATATCAAGAAAGGGAACATTGTAATGAAAATATGAGAGATCTGTGAAATGGTAATGAAGTCGATGGAAGCTTATGGAATCACTAGAAATGGATATAAATAAGCCTCTACCACATTTTTAAACGAATAAAGAATTAATGAAAATATTAAGGCTTCATATTTGGGAAGGTGGTTCGCAAAGGTGTTTTTAAAGAGAATTTCTATGAAAACTATGATATCCAACTGAAATCTTTGATCATCATAAAGGTAAAGGTTTTCATCATGTATTTAAAAATAATATTTAATGTTATGTTATTCACAAAGTACATGTGATATTCAATAAATGGATGGTGTTTAATGAAGGCTATTTTGAGCTTCATGAAAGAGTGGGCTTCGTGAATGCAGTGTGAATCATGAAAGGTGTTTAAAATTAATTTCCATGTAAATATTTGGTATAGTGGTATTAATGAATTTGATGAAAGTGTAACATAAATATATAATTTATCTATAATTGATGATTTATTAATATGTGATAATTATTGTACCTATAATTCTATACACTTTTATTGAATCCCATCCAATACTAGTGATAAAATTTAAGAAGATGATGATCCCTTCCACCAATAGTGATCCAGATAAAGATACTAAGGGAGTGACCCTTGGGAATTTTTTGAGCTAACCATAATACGTATAATGGTGTTGAACATGGGAATAGAAGTTATTTAGCCCTAACGTTATACTTTGGTTGTGAATTTTAGGGGATTTTGTACATCAGATCACATTTGTTTTATGCTCCATGAATGTAGCCCAATGAGGGCGAACAATGTAAACATTATTTCTCTCATTATCTATTTCAATTTTGTTCATAAATTTTCATGGGAAATAGATAGAATATTTTATTTTATAAATGAAACAATATCCTAAGCAGATATTGTTTTACTTTATCATAACTAGATTCCCCTTATCTTAGTGTATTTAGCCTAATTGGGATAACAATTACTATGAGAGAAAATGGTTGAAAGACAGTGGTAATATATCAGTAGATAAATTATGGTAGTCAATAAAAAATGGATTCAAATATTCTATTGATCTAATTTTCATGAATCAATTAATCAGATGAAACACTACTTCTGATCATAGGAATGGATGTTTTTATCTCACCAATACATGGAATTTCTGCAAATATCAATAGTGGTGCATTTTCAAAAATGAATTGAAGGGTAATAGATGACGACTCTAAAGGAATTAATGATATGGTGGAATACTTAAAAATGAAATATATATGAAGTTGATTTAATCTTATAAATCACATGTTATGTGAGAAATGTTATTGAATATTTATGAAAGAGACCCAAAAGTTAGAGAAGAAAAGATTCAGTTTCAGTGGAATAGATATGAAGATCTCAAAATTTACCCAAATGAGTATGTTGATACATTCTTTAAGTGGGTAATTTTTATTGAATTCAATCATTTTCATGGAGAAATTATTGCAGATATGAATATTTTTATGTGCACCCTGATAAAAAAACTACTATGTTTAATCCAAATGTTTCTTGTATTGGATGATAATTATTTGAAGGAGAAGACATTGGATAACATGAAAATACTCTTATTGCATAGAAGATGAGAATTAATGATAATGAGTCTATAGAAGAATGTATTCCCAAATATGTGGGGTTTTAGGCCATGAAGAATATCACCATTGAAGATAATCTATAATATGAAGAGACATGTGAGGTGATATCATTTATTTCATCAACTCATTGAAGATGAAAAGGAATGATCAGTGGGAAACTACAACTTGCATGATTTCGATCTCAAAAGGTTTTAATTATTTTAATAAGGTTCCCCATAAAATTAAAACAAGATGAAGGGGATGATGTTGATGTTCCCTCTAATAAGCCTTCATAATATATGAAAGGCAAAAAAATATTCAGAAAAACAACTTTAGAAAGAATAGTCTGCTTTACAAAGAATATAATATTTTAGAAGAATCGAAGATAGAAGATTTGGAAGACTAAATAGATTATGAAGCAAATTATATGGTGGATTTTATTATAAAATACCCAATAAGGGATCAATGTGAATATGATGAAGGATAACTTTAAGGGAGAGTTTAACATTAGGTTAAATTAGAAGATAATAATGAATAAATAGATGTTTAGAGATACAAAATAAACAATGATTACAAAGTGGTTTTTGATGGAAAACATTATATATAGTAGATGGAAGCTGAGAAGTCTGGGAAGAATGAAAAAAATGAAAAAAGGAAGATATTAAGGCTTGAGAGCTCATATAATGTTGTTTTGTATAATCTCGAGATTAAATAAATGAAATAGAAAAAGATATTTTGAATAACACTCTATAAAATTAAACCAAAATTACTTTATAACATGAAAATTATTTTTTAATCCTATGATGAAGTGTCAAGGATATAGAAAATCTCATACCTCTTAGTTCCACATTTGGAAAGTAGATCATTTAATAAATATAGAAGTTGTAGGTGGAGGATTGACGTCCAAAAGAACAAAATATGTAGTCAAATCCAAATGATAAGCCTAGTAGAAAGGATGATAAAACAACAGGTGGGATGATTAATGTTAGATTACAAGAACCCTCTCCACAATTAAATGTTTTTTAGGAATGATTAATATTCAGAATACTAATAGATGCTCTGGGAAAACTGGTGGATTAGAAGTCACATGGAAAAATTCATCACCTATTAGTTGTTATTTCCCTAGAAATATTGGACAATAATAAAATGTTTATTCCATAGTGAATTAATACAAAATGGAAAAAGAAAAAAATGGAATAAAAACAGATAAAAAAAATATAGAATATATTTCAAGGGTCATTGTTTTGGGTGTGGATGATTTGGACACATGGACAGATACTATACATCAATAATGTAAGGGAATTTTTCAAGGATGAACAAAATGGGTTTGAAGCTAAAATTAAAAGAACCATAAAGTGAGATGAAAATTAAAAACTGATTTGTATCTATTAAATATAAATCATGTCCATCATACACTGATGAAGACAAATATTATCATTCTATATCAAGTACAAAGTAAAAAACATCGATAAAAAATAAATGATCTGAGTAGGCAGTTGTAGTAGAGATTTCATTTAAAGCATCAGATCACAAATGAATATGGTCTATTAAACATGGTTACACTAATTATATGAAAATAAATAAGGATTTAGTTACTATAATTGGTTATGATAAGGATGGTATTGTTTTATTTTGTAACCATGATGGTTTTATGATTTTTCGACCATGAAAAGCAATGTTTGGGGGAAAAGAAATGAGATGTACAAATGTCTTGGTTAGTGATGGTATCAAGAAAAACATACTAAGTCTAATAATATTATGTTATTCAGTACATTTCATAAGATTTTATAGGAAATTATATGTCATCAATGAAAAATAAGATGCAATTATTTTACTGGGAAAATGTTTGAAAGGGAATATATACCTTGTTAGTGGAGGAAAATAATTTTTTCTTTCTATCTAATGAAGACGATAAAAAGTTATAGAGATAATTTAATTTCCCCTTGATCCAAATATTCAGGGATGATTTGGTGAAATATATTTTTACTACTCAATCATTATCTATGTTAATGGGGATGACTTAATATCTTGAATATATGTTAATTTATGTGAAGTCCCCAATCAGAATCCATTGTGATAATTTAAGCTCTATAGTTCATAGAAAAAACATATTCTATCCCTAAGAAAAGTAATATGGATATGAAGTAGCATTTTATTATTTAGAAGATGGAGAAAGGTATTATAATATTGGATTATGTGCCTATAGTCCTATAAGCAGCATACATTCCGACGAAGGTTACTCCCAAAAAAACATTTAAATGACATCGACTGGGTCTAAGAGTTTAGTGGACTACGTGTAATTGAAAAATTATAGTTGTTTGAACTCTATCCCTAAGGTATGATGTTTTATTCATTACTGTTATTATCTATTTTATTTACACAAATCCATACAATAATCGTGTAAAATTCAGGTTCATCGATAATGGGGGAGAAATTGTTGATATAAAAGGGGAGAAGTTGACCTAATTAAGACATGGGGGAAGCTTATAGATATGGGGAGTATTGAAGAATGGTTAGTTTTAAATGTTAATATAATAAATCTAATTTATCAGTGAATATATATCATGATAGATGAGGTTCTTGATGAAATATGTTGGGTTATTTTGAGAATGAAGTTGTTCATTGATAAAATTTTAATTCAACACTTTTTTACCATGCAAGTCTTGAATCCGTGGGATTTGAGAATGTTTTGAGTAAATAATTGATCACTATATGAATAATAAGACGAGATTTATTTTAGAATATAGAATATGTTTTATCAAGGTATCAATTAGAGAAGAGTTTCCAACAAATCGAAATGGGTGATTGTTTTGAAAAAATATTTCAAGGTAACATAGATTCATTTTTGGGTTGATTATTCTTGTTTAAAAAGATAGTATCTATGAAATTTTTTGGTGTCTAGATATATTTTTAACATGTTATCTTGATAAATATTTGATAAAAATTAATGGATTCCCTGTAAGTATTTTAGAAAATTGCATAGATAAGGTGATGGTGTGTCCTAGTGTTTTCCAAATATTGGGGGTCCAAAACATGGATGATGTCTACCGTTGAGAAAGATGGACATTCATGAAGTCAATCTCAAAAAATGTAAAATTAATGAGTTTCTATAAAATTATGATTCATAAAGGGTGTTTTGTAAATGTACAAATATTTTGACGGTGTTCTCCACGTTTATGAAGAGTTTCACGAATGACAAATATTCTTGGAGCATTGCGGGAAAAAGAGCATCGAGAATGAAATGGAAGGGCTATATAAGGCCCCAACCTTAAACCTTACATAATATTTAGTTATTACAAGATTACACATTAAGGATCTTTTCAGGTTTAGTGTTTTAGAGAATTAGATCATGACACTTGCATTACATTCCATATTTAAACAAAGTGGTTACATAAAAGACAGTATTCATTCTTCCCATTAGTGGAAACAAATTGAAAATAAAACATGGATTCTTTCTTGAAACATCCTTGAAACTATCATCACATCATGTACATTTCCCTTGACCTGATAAAAACATTTCAAAAACTTAGGATGAGCATAAAAAGCTCAGTAAGGGTTATAAAAAAATGGAAAGGAAACATGAGTTCATATATACATAAGAATGAACTCATACTATACCCAAAGAATATAGGCACTTTAACATAGCTCATCAAACCATGAATAAATCATATAAATCATAAAACATAAAGGTAACATGAGGCATTCATAACATTCTTACGTAGGGAGTAACCCTCTTGGTTACATTTGGAATACCCATCACAGTATATTCCCTAAATCACTTTGGAGAAACCTTAACGTTTCACTCCTTTGCGTTACCCAATGCATTGGAGAGCTATATCGCGCTCACCCGCCCTTAGTTTATCACGGAACCACCCGTCTTCATAACAATGCCCAAGAACCTTAACATAATCGTATCACATAAAACATACATAAAGGAAACATAACATTTCCACATTTCAATCACAAGATATCAATACCAAACATTGATATAAAAACATTATGAAAACCATTTTCAATACCAAAATAAAAGAAAAGTAAAACATGGTATTTATTTTTCTTTTAAAAAGAAGTTATGGCTTGTAGAGGAAGCTGAAACTCAAATAATGGTCATGATGGCGGAGAAGTCGTTGTCGCCGCATACGTACGACAAAAACATTCCCTTTTGTCATTTAGTAAAATGCTTCGTATAAAAAAGATTCCTTTTGGATAAACATAAAAGTTAAAGGGGTTTATACACCATATAAAATAAGGTTGTGTATAAAAAAAATATGCCTCAATGAAAGGAGATTGAGACGAAGTCCCATAAAAAGATGGTATCCTTGGATTAAGGTTAAATCAGTTACATAACTTTGTGTGACAAACGAATACACGAAATATAAGTGGGTATTAAGTGTAAAAAAATCAGAGGACATTCACACATAATCATAGAACGACATATTCATGGTGTACAAGTTTATCCCAAATAATCGAAATTGGGTTAAGAAGTTCCCTTGTAAAAATTATAGAGACTAACGACGTCACTTCAAAATTCTGAAAAAGAGTTGATGAGAGATAAAAAGGGAATCTCATCACTTGGACAAAAAATTTACATCAATCAGGATATAGAAGAACATATCCCAACATAATAGTATGTGAATTAAAAGACATAACAAACGATTTATTTTAAAAAGATGAGGGTGAAAGGTTCCCTTACCGACATGGGTATCTTTCAAAACATACGCCTTGTGAAAGAAGGACAATACAACATTGATGTAAATACTCATAAATGAAAGAATATTACACAATGAGTAAAATAATGGTCAGTACATACACCACTCAAAGGAAATTGTGGCAAATTTAGCACAAATCTCATGGGAATAAAAGTGAGATGAAAAATCCCTTACGAAAACTCGGCAGCCTAACGACGCCACTTAAAACTTCCAATAAATGGATTAATGAGATCAAATAGGGTATCTCATCACATTAAAATGAAATGTACAGAAAGAGGAATATAAAAGAACATCCCCCATCATAAAAAAGAGGAGCTTGAACGAAGTGACATAAAGGAGAGTACTTAAAGAGAAATAGAGAGGTTAGATCTCTTACGAAAATTCGGCAGCCTAACGACGCCACTCAAAACTTCCAAAATGGATTGATGAGAGAGAATAGGGTCTCTCATCATATGAACATAAAAATTACATTAAGATTAATATAGAAGAACATCCCAATAACATGAATGATGAGCTTAGAAGGAATGACATAAAAGAGTGTACTTAAAAAGAAAGAGAGGAGTAGGATCCCTTACCCCAAGTCCAAATTTTCTTGTTCGTTTCTTTATATTCCTGAATAATAAACATTGGTCAATTAATAATTGCCTAAGTACCTACTTTAGAGTTTATTATTCAGTTCATTTCACATATTATAATGTTATAAGAATTATTTAATAATGTTAGTTCACATCAGACGTTTTTGCCGATGTTTGGTACATGAGTCAAAAATGAACTTGTTTGAAAAAAGATTTCCCATGTAGTTATAAGTAAATAATTTCCAGTATAGTATTAATGATTAAAATATCATATATATTCATTAAATATTCATTTCATACTATTCCATATCATTTGGAGATAAAAAACGAAAAGCACCGTTCATGGAGACGGTAGGTCGTACGTACGCATGAACGCTACATTCATTTTTTGTCATATTAATGGAATTAAAACAAAATGAGAGAGATATATATATGTTATAATTCCAGAATTATATCCATAATTTTGATGTAATATATTACATATATAGCCATTATATATATGTACTTATAATATTACATTACATTTTGAGATAAGAAATGAAATGTACCGTTCATGGAGACGGTAAGCCGTACGTACGCATGAACGCTACTTCCATTTCTATTTCATATTTAATGGATTTAAAACATAATGATACATAATAGTATTTTAATTCCAGTATGTTATAATATATAATATCATTAAATATATCCTTTACACGTACCACATATGGTATTAACGAATCAAATCACTTTGAGGGGGCGGTATTCTGCACTTCCTTAAATGAAGATATCGCGTTTACCCATAATGGAAACCATAAAGGTATGCCCAAAATGAAAAATACAGAAGCTTAAGGAAAACATAAACATATTATATATCATATATAAATATAGTGTCATCTTAATGGACACCTTTGAAGGTGTTAAAAGAATGTTGAACAATCATCGTTTCGGGAGGCCGAAATTCGCCATCCACGGAAAAAGTATGTTCTTTAACCATTAGATGTAGGTGTGTGAAAGTTTAGCTTGAATACTTCTTATAAAAACATCCTAGAATATTTATGATACTGGAGTTGTTACAAAATAAATGAATAAAAATATTATTGGGGGTTGGAGAAGCAAAATAAAACAAAAGGACTCAAGTGAAGGCATTACCTTAAAATCGGGTAACTCCCTTTGTTTTGAGCTCAAAGGCTTCCATGGGAAGCCTTCTTCCCAAAGTGAGGCTTCAAGGAGTAAGAGAGGGAAGTGGAGAGACCAAATGGGCAGATGTTGGCCGAGACAAAGGCTTTGGAAGTGTGGGTAAGGGGGTAGAGGTGGGGGCCTTTTATAAGAGGAGAGGAGGGGCACTCTTGGAAGGTAAAGAAAGGTCACTTTATTTTAAAATGGTATTCGGATTTAAGAGGACCCACATTGATGTGTTTCGAGGATAAGGTGATAAGGGTTAGAAATCAACTCATCCAATAGGTTTTGGACATGTGTAGGTCTTAGATATTACATTATCTTTCCATTTTATTTAAATCATTAAATAATGAGGTCATCGTTGCATCATCATGATGTCATAAATAATTTAATTTATTTAATGTCTAAAAATTATAAAAAAAATACTATGATGTAGAAAATCGTTTTATATTTCAAATTAATATTTATAGTCAAAAATCTTATTTCTAGAACCACATGTAAAAATTGTTTTAGTAAAACATTTCATGTTTGTCTCATTTTTACTTTAACATTAAATAAAAAGATATTAATGTCATTTTCCAACCAAAGTGGCTTCATAGGGTCCCCAAGTTGACCCATGGGTTTTCATGGTCGGCCATGACACATCCAATGAGGTTAGGACATGTGTCAAGTTCATTTCATATTATTAAAACTTTATTTTTACATTAAACTACAGTAATTACCTCTAATCGCGATTAAAAACGTAATAAGTTACTATTCACCAAAAATTATTTTTATCCCATTGAACCACATTTTACTTCTTAATGAAAAACATGTATGTCGTATTTTTGAAATTCCAAACACAAATATGGAAAAATTTCATTTAAGCGGAAAAAATCAGTTTTTATAAGTACCACTTAGTGGTTTCACTATTCATCAAAAATTGATGTTTTTTAGAAAAATCCCAAAAATTCACCCTAAGCTATATTTGATATTCTGAATTCAAAAATTAAGTCTATTTTACAAAATTAAAAACATATAAGTCAAATTAATTAATTTAATAATTAATTCCCGCTGTCAGAGCAAATTGCGTGTTTTTATGAAAAAATAAGTATTAAAAGATTGACACTAGTTTAAGTCTGATTTCAAAGTGAAATTAATTTCAATGACCACTATTGGATATAATGGTAAAAATATATTCTAATTTCACTTTAAAACCAATTCAAAGGATAATATAATTATATAAATAAATTATATTAAAACGAGGTTTTCAATTAAAATACAACATTTTGCACTATTCATTAAAAATGAACTTTATCAGAAAGATACCAAAAATTTACACAAAGTAAATTTTGATGTCCCAATTCTTAAAAAGAGTTTTATATGGTCCAAAAGGATTTATAAGTTTGAACAAAACTATATTTAATGATGGTTCTCCATTAAAAGTCGATAAGTGAACCTTTAGTGAAAACTGGGGCATATACGCCTAAAATTGAATTATTTCCGTATTTTATGCCTTTATGTTTTATTGGATAAATGTAAAAACATTTAAAAAAAATATAATCATATTTTAGTTATTTCTATCCATTCCCTCCAATACAACAGCTACATGTTAACTACCATTAAAAATAATATTATTTTATTATTAGAGTGCAACGTATGATTCCCAAGAAACTCGTTGTTGTGTGTTGGGTACGCCATCGAGCATAGCGTCCCCTTTAAAGTCATATTAATATTTTATTCACAAATATGGATAAATATGAAAATTTCATATTCTTTATTTACCTAGGGTGTTACATCCTTCCACCCTTTTGGAAATTGCGTCCTCGCAATTTTTAAAATTGAGCTTGGAAACCTCCTTGAAAGTCCCACATCGGAACAAGAGTTGGCAAAACAATCACTTTAAAATAAAGCAAGATAAGTACAGAGGTCACCCGAGTTAACCCATATGTAGAAAAACATGGACATGGATGAAAAAGAAAAGGGTCATGTTCTCGAGGGAGAGAGATAGTAAACATGTCTAAGAGAAAGTTAACCATAAGAAAATCACAAACTTGTGATGGGTTAAACGGTATTCAATTCCCCAGTAGGAAAAGTTAATAGACAACCTTTTTGTTTTAAGTTACTTTTTATTGAGGAATTTATTCATAAGGAATCATAATCACTTATCATGTTTACTTTCAACTTTTACTAGATTCCTTAATCAAACTCATATTTCTTCCAAAATACGAGTATTTAGGGAGACTTGTTCGCATTAAGAGTACTATAATAAACTTCTAGATAATCACCTAATCCACCAAAGAGAACTATATAATTCCCATTTATTTAGGCTTTAACCAAAATCAAAACCAAAAGGTAAGTACAAAGTCAGATAATCCAGAAAAGGATAACCCTTTAAAAAGAAAATCTATGCTTAATCTACAAAATTTGTCCAAAAAAACCCAAAGTTCAACGAGGACCATCCAATAAACAATTTGTCCATAAAATTCTTCAAAGTAAACCAATCTAAGATTGAAACCCAAATATTTGAAGGATTTAGTCACATAGTCTTCCATGTTAAATCGTAACATTTATCTCCAAACAACATCAGTTGCTTCTAAAGTCTCGTATTGAAAAGTAATTAACCTAATCACATATCCTCCATGATAGGTTAATAATTTTCATAAATAACCAAAAATCAACTTACTCTTAATTAATATAATCATATAACTAAAAATAATCAGTCAAACTAACCAGGGACTTCACGTAGTCCAGGGGTAGGCGATAAATACCAGTCACACTTTGGTTGTGGGTTTCATTCCCACAGCTTTGTCCGACACGACGGGTAGTCACACGGTCTGCATGTTGTCCTTTTTCCAAAACTATATAATTCTCAAATCATTCCCCAAAAAGGGATAAAATCATCAAAAATAACCATAACATAATTTAACATCAATTTTACCTCATTCCTTTCACTTCAATCATAACATATAGTAACCCATAATTACCTCAAAATTAAGGATCATATAAACCCAAATGGTTCTTTATAACTATGTCCACAAAAGAATAGATAACTATTCCCTGAATAAAATTTTCCTATATTAAACATCAGGGTTACACATAATATAAAAAGTCTTCTAATGTAACCCCATTATCAAAAGAGACTTAATACTCTTAAGAATTTCACCATAACTCTTGAAGCCCTTATATGTTGACATCTTACTCATTCAACATTCTTCATGATCCATTAAACATTACTTTCCAACTTATTCCAAAATACCTCTTTCCTACAAAAAAATCACGAATCATATTCTAAGATTTCAAAATAGGAAAATAATAGTCATGAAATAATACATACCTTTGATTGGTCATTGTCAGTTTCTTCATCCTCAATCGGAATAACATTAGGTATTGGTAAACGAATATTTGTACGCTCTTGGTGATCCCATTCACGAAACATCTTTATAGGACATGTGTTTTCATAATGACCATGCACACCACATTTAAAACATTCAATTGATACCTCAGAAAGAACTTCTTTCCCTTTCCTCAAGTCAACTGGATGATTCCTTTTTCCATGGAAGGTTCTTGATTTATGACCTTCATTTCCACATCTATAGCATATTTCTGTCCCTTTGAAACATTTTCCTAGGTGTTTCTTTCCACATCTTTGACATATAGGTTTTTGAACACACTTACCTTTATGATTATTACCTGTACTTCCATAGGGATTTGTTTCTCGCATATATGATGCCTTAGATAAATCACCAAGGATTAGGTGGTCAATCATGACTCCAGATAGTTGGTTGAGGATAATCACAAGAGTTCTCATTGCATCTCCCATATCATTCAATTTCTTGGTCAAAAAACTGTCACAATTTCCTTCACATCCACTTTTACTTTGGTTCCTGCTAGGTCCAGCCATTTACTAAAACCAAAAAGGTCAGTGTGAGTATATAAAAAAACCATCATGTACTAATGAGGAAGATAAACACTAATATATACTTACTCATTCAATTATCTAAAACTATGACTCTTTCTGAAATCCTAACCATTATGGTAATGCCACTTATGCTTAAAGGATACCCTAACCTATAAAGTTATCTAAACCGACCTCTGATACCAACTATAAGGCCCCAGCCTTAATCCTTACTTAATCTTGAGTTGTTACAAGATTACACATTGAGGATATTTTCAGGTTTAGAGTTTTAGAGAATTAGATCATGAAACTTGCATTACATTCCACATTTAAACAAATTGGTTACATAAAAGACAGTATTCATTCTTCCCATCAACGGAAAAATATTTAAAATAAAACATGGATTCTTTCTTGACACATCCTTGACACTATCATCACATCATGTACCTTTCCCTTGACCTATGAAAAACATTTCAAAAACTTGGGATGAGCATAAAAAGCTCAGTAATGGTTATAAAAATATGGAAAGGAAACATGAGTTCATATATACATAAGAATGAAATCATAATTTACCCATAAAACATAGGCACTTTAACATACCTCATAAAACCATGAATAAATCATAGAAATCATAAGACATAAAGGTAACTTGAGAAATTCATAACATTCTTACATAGGGAGTAACCCTCTTGGTTACGTTTGGAATACCCATCACAGTATATTCCCTAAATCGCTTCGGAGAAACCTTAACATTTCACTCCTTCGCATTACCCAATGCATTGGAGAGCTATATCGGGCTCACCCACCCTTAGTTTATCACGGAACCACCCATCTTCATAACAATTCCCACGAACTATAACATAATCATATCACATAAAACATACATAAAGGAAACATAACATTTCCACATTTCAATCTCAAGATATCGATACAACACATTGATATAAAAACATTATGAAAACCATTTTCAATACCAAAACAAAAGAAAAGTAAAACATGGTTTTTATTTTTCTTTTAAAAATAAGGTATGGCTTGTAGAGGAAGCTGAAACTGAAATAATGGTCATGACGGTGGAGAAGTCGTTGTCGCCACATACGTACGACAAAAACATTCCCTTTTGTCATTTAGTAAAATGCTTCGTATAAAAAATATTCCTTTTGGATAAACGTTAAAGTAAAAGGGGTTTATACATTGTATAAATGAAGGTTGTGTATAAAACAAAATATGCCTCAATGAAAGGATATTGAGACGAAGTCCCATACAAAGACTGTATCCTTGGATTAAGGATAAATCAGTTACATAACTATGTGTGAAAAAGGAATACACGAAATATAAGTGGGTATTAAGTGTAAAACAATCCGAGGACATTCACACATAATCATAGAACGACATATTCAAGGTGTACAAGTTTATCCCAAATAATTGAAATTGGGTTAAGAAGTTCCCTTGCAAAAATTAGACAGCCTAACGACGTCACTTCAAAATTCAGAAAAAGAGTTGATGAGAGATAAAAAGGGAATATCATCACTTGGACATAAAATTAACATCAATCAGGATATAGAAGAACATATCCCAACATAATAGTATGTGAATTAAAAGACATAACAAACTAAGTCTTTTAAAAAGAGGAGGGTGAAAGGTTCCCTTACTGACATGGGTATCTTTCGAAACATACGCCCCATGAAAGAAGGACAATAAAACATTGATGTAAATACTCATAAATGAAAGAATATTACACAATGAGTAAAATAATGGTCAGCACATACACCACTAAAAAGAAATTTTGGAAAATGTAGAATAAATCTCACGGGAATAAAAGTGAGAAGAAAAATCCCTTATGAAAACTCGGCAGCCTAACGGCGCCACTTAAAACTTCCAATAAATGTATTGATGAGATAAAATAGGTTATCTCATCACATTAAAATAAAATGTACATAAAGAGGAATATAAAAGAAAAACCCCCATCATATGAAAGAGGAGCTTAAAAGAAGTGACATAAAGGAGAGAACATAAAGAGAAAGAGAGAGGTTAGATCTCTTA
Source organism: Viscum album (assembly GCA_963277665.1). Taxonomy (NCBI): domain Eukaryota; kingdom Viridiplantae; phylum Streptophyta; class Magnoliopsida; order Santalales; family Viscaceae; genus Viscum; species Viscum album. The sequence continues at coordinate 874,367,402 of OY728160.1, read as the reverse complement.
CGAAAATTCGGCTGCCTAATGGCGCCACTCAAAACATCCAAAATGGATTGATGATAGAGAATAGGGTCTCTCATCAAATGAACATAAAAATTACAGTAAGAGTAATATAAAATAACATCCCAATAACATGAAAGATGAGCTTAGAAGGAATGACATAAAAGAGTGTACTTAAAAGGAAAGAGAGGAGTAGGATCCCTTACCTCAAGTCCAACTTGTCTTGTTCGTTTCTTTATATTCCTGAATAATAAACATTGGTCAATTAATAATTGACTAAGTACCTAATTAATAGATTATTATTCAGTTCATATCACATATTATAATGTTATAATAATTGTTTAATAATGTTAGTTCATATCAGACGTTTTTGTCGATGTTTGGTACCTGAGTAAAAAATGAACATGTTTTAAAAAATATTGCCCATGTAGTTATAAGTAAATAATTTCCAGAATAGTATTAATGATTAAAATATCATATATATCCATTAAATATTCATTTCATACTCTTCCATATCATTTGGAGATAAAAAACGAAAAGCACCGTTCATGGAGACGGTAGGTCGTACGTACGCATGAACGCTACATTCATTTTTTGTCATATTAATGGAATTAAAACAAAATGAGAGACATATATATATGTTCTAATTCCAGAATGATATCCATAATTTTGATGTAATATATTACATATATATCCATTATATATATGTACTTATAATATTACATAACATTTTGAGATAAGAAATGAAATGTACCGTTCATGGAGACGGTAAGCCGTACGTACGCATGAACGCTACTTTCATTTCTATTTTATATTTAATGGAATTAAAACATAATGATACATAATATTATTTTAATTCCAGTGTGGTATCATATATAATATCATTAAATATATCCTTTATACGTACCACATATGGTATTAGCGAATCAAATCACTTTGAGGGGGCGGTAGTCTGCACTTCCTTAAATGAAGATATCGCATTTACCCATAATGGAAACCATAAAGGTATTCCCAAAATGAAAAATACAGAAGCTTAAGGAAAACATAATAATATTATATATCACATATAAATAGAGTGTCATCTTAATGGCCACCTTTGAAGGTGTTAAATGAATGTTGAACAATCATCATTTCGGAAGGCCGAAATTCGCCATCCATAGAAACAGTATGTTCTTTAACCATTAGATTTAGGTGTGTGAAAGTTTAGCTCGAATCCTTCTTATAAAAACATTATAGTATATTTATGATACTGGAGTTTTTACAAAATAAATGAATAAAAAGAGTTTTGGGGGTTGGAGAAGAAAAATAAAACAAAAGGACTCAAGTGAAGACATTACCTTAAAATCAGGTAACTCCCTTTGGATTGAGCTCCAAGGCTTCCTTGGGAAGACTTCTACCCAACATGAGGCTTCAAGGAGTAAGATAGGGAAGTGGAGAGACATAATGGGCATAGGTTGGCCGAGCCAAAGGCTTTGAGAGTGTGTGTAAGGGGGTAGAGGTGGGGGCCTTTTATAAGAGGAGAGGAGGGGCACTCTTGGAAGGTAAAGAAAAGTCACTTTATTTTAAAATGGTATTCGGATTTAAGAGGTCCCACATTTATTTTATTCGAGGATAAGGTGATAAGGGTTCGAAATCCACTCATCCAATATGTTTTGGGCATGTGTAGGTCTAATATATTACATTATCTTTCCATTTTATTTAAATCGTTAAATAATGAGGTCATCACTGCATCATCATGATGTCCTAAATAATTTAATTTATGTAATGTATACAAATTATAAAAAAATAATATGATGTATGAAATCTTTTTATCTTTCCAATGAATATTTATAGTCAAAAATATGATTTGTTTAACCCCATGTAAAAAGTGTTTTAGTAAAACATTTCATGTTTGTCTCATTTTTACTTTAACTTTAAATAAAAAGATATTAATGTCATTTTCCAAAAAAGTGGCTTCATGGGGTTCCCAAGTTGACCCATGGGTTGTATGGGTCGGCCATGACACATCCAATGAGGTTAGGACATGTGTCATGTTCATTTCATATTATTAAAATATTATTTTTACCTTAAACTACACTAATTACCTCTAATCGCGATTAAAAACTTAATAAGTTACTATTCACCAAAAAATTATTTTTATCCTATTGAACCACATTTTACTTCTTAATTACAACCATGTATGTCGGATTTTTTAAATTCAAAACACAAAGATGGAAAAATTTCATTTAAACGGAAAAAATCAGTTTTTATAAGTACCACTTAGTTTGTTCACTATTCATCAAAAATTTAAGTTTTTCAGAAAAATCCCAAAAATTCACCCTAAGCTATATTTGATATTCCGAATTCAAAAATGAATTCTATTTTACAAAATTCAAAACATATAAGTCACATTAATTAATTTAATAATTAATTCCCGCTGTCAGAGCAAGTAGCGTGTTTTTATGAAACAATAAGTATTAAAATATTGACACTAGTTTAAGTCTGTTTTCCAAGTGAAATTAATTCCAACGACCACTATTGGATATAATGGTAAAAATGTATTCTAATTTCACTTTAAAAAAAATTAAATAAATAATATAATCATATAAATAAATTAGATTAAAAATAGGTTTTGAATTAAAATACAACATTTTACACAATTCATTAAAAAATGAACTTTATCAGAAAGATACAAAAAATTTACACAAAGTAAATTTTGATGTCCCAATTCTTAAGAAGAGTTTTATTTGGTCCAAAAGGATTTTTAAGAGTGAAAAAAATTATATTTAATGACGGTTCTCAATCAAAAGGCGATAAGTGAACCTTTAGTGAAAACTAGGGTATATACGCCTAAAATTGAATTATTTCCATATTTTATGCCTTTATCTTTTATTGGATAAATGCAAAAACATTTAAAAACATATATAATCATATTTTAATTATTTCTATCCATTCCCGCCAATACAACGGCTACATGTTAACTACCATTTAAAATAATATTATTTTATTATTAGAGTGCAACGTAAGATTCCCAAGAAACTCGTTGTTGCGTGTTGGGTACGCCATCGAGCATAGCGTCCCCTTTAAAGTCATATTAATATTTTATTCAAAAATATGGATAAATATGAAAATGTAATATTCTTTATTTACCTGGGGTGTTACAGGCTATGTGAAATGTGGATGTTGTGGGTGGATGCTTCTATAATAAATGTTAATTCCTATAAATTGGTCGATAAACACTCTAGTAAAGAAGAGATACATAACACATATATTATGAATTTGGATTTGTGAAGGTGGTTTGTGATGGTTTTTCTAGTGAGAATGTTCATAAAAACTATTACAGTCAACATAATGTTTTGAGAAAAAAAAATTAAAGAATTTTTTAAAGGCTATAAAAAGATGACAGAATGGTTTTTGATTAACTAATGCTAAGTGATATTTTCAAAAAGGATGGTTCTTCGTGAAGGTAATTCGAGCTTCGTGAAAGATAGAACATCACAAAGGCAGTGTGCATCACGAAATGTGTTCTAAAGGAATTTCCCAATAAATTTGTGGTATAGTGGTATTAATAAAATATATTAAAATTTATCATAAATATATAATCTTTATACAATTGATTATTTTTTTAATTATTGATTATAAATATATTAACATGTCCAAAAATTGTGGTTGAATTTCTTCCATGAGTAGTGAGAAAATGATGATGAAGATGGTGATTTGTTCCATCGATAGTGGGATAGAGGAATAGAATTAGGGAGTGAACCTTTAAAATATTGTGAGATAACCCTAAATCGTTTAATGGAATATATCTTTTTCTTATAAGTGAACTTCCCTAAACATTTTTTATTGGCAGTGAGCTTTATAAGATTTGGTATATTGGCACATCACCATTTCATACTCCTTGGACATAGCCTAGTGAGGGCGAACCAAGTAAAATTGATGTGTCTCCTACATGATTTCAGTTATATTTATACATTTTCAAAGGAAATAGATAGCATAATGATTTTTTTCTATTAAATAAGATCATAAGGGGTAGCTGTTAAAATATTTCATACACTAATTCACCCCTATCATGGTATTTAACCTAATTGGGATAACAAAAAACTATTAATGATAATAAATTTAATGTATAAATATTATATTCATGACATATTTAGAATTCCATAAATGTAATATATAAATTATTTTTTACATTTCGATTCATTGAAAAAGGATAACATCCTTCGTGCATACATGTGGTTTACCACCCCAATGAAATGATGTGATTTTTTATTTATACATAAGATGTATGATATAAAAATGTGAATTTAAATAATTAATAATATTTTTTGGTAAAATTATTATTATATAAATATAAAATAAAACATGCATTCTTTCCATAATTATATTTGAAAAAGGTAAACAATAGTTATGCTTATATATGACATATTGTCTCTATTATTGTAAAAGTGATCATTTTTCACAATAATAATTGATGGATAGTTTTTAAGGTATAATTGTTGTATAAAAATGATAAAAAGATAAATATTAATATTTTTGATAAAATTATAAAATACCCTTGTTGACAATTGTTGACCTATAAAACTCATTTTGGACTTATTAGTAAATGATCATCAAAACGTCCAATGTGAACTGAATTGATTACTTAATTGAATATAAAATAAAATAATATAATATAAATGGAATGACAAACATGTAATTATTTAGAAAAATTGGATTACTAACAAAATTTTATTATTACAGAATATAGATAATGTAACGAGTCAGGCTCGAGGTAAGGGTTTTATGTTATAATATGACTATTTATTATAATGGTTCAAGATGATGATTATGATGATAAAATTTCATTATCTATCTCTCATGAATCAAAATATGTTTCTATGGTTATTTACAGAAAATACTATATTCCCATTCAGTTTTTCAATTTTTACATATTAATAGAGGAAAATAATATTTTAGGTAAAATTAACTTGATTTATCTCTTCAGCCGAAGATCTATTCTCAACCATGTATATTTTTTGTCAAAAATGATTTCTATATTGTTAACACTATTCAATAATGATTTTTAATGAAACTGTTTCCCATTTTTTTCTTTTAAAAAATGGTTTAAATGCAATATTTAAAAAACATTATGAATTTCGTAATTCTGATTTCTTTACAGAAAACGTGAAAGGAAATTTTATTTTATCATATACCTAATAAAATAAAATTTACACCATTAGAGATTCTCATTTTTTTTAAAGATATACTAAATTTTTAAAAATTTATATTCAATTAAAATTATTTAATTAATATTTTTTAAAAATATACGATTTTAAATAAGTCAGTTAAAAGTAAAAAAATTGTAGTTTCTTAATGAAATGGTCCAAGTGATTTTTAAACCATTTCTTATATAAGATATAATACATTCACATTTACTAATATTTACTTGTTAAATCATCTATTGATACGAGCCTTATTTTTTATCTATATAGTTTTTGATTATGATAATCAGATTTTTACAAAAGCGGTTATATTTTCAAGAGTTTTGTTTCAATTATATGATGAATATTATGTGATCATCTGGAACACATCTATTTGGTGTCATTATGAGATGGGTGAGCCTAGATTTAAAAATCCATGTAATAAAGTCTATAAAGATACTAATCACATCAGATAAATAAGACTGTAATAGGTAGTAAACCTAGTTTATTAATGGATTATATCCCATGTGATATTCGTAATAGTGAACCTTGACTGCTAAGATATATTTTTGAGTGAACACAATCCACTATTATATTATTGGTTGTTATCCTTGACTACTAAGGAAATAATTTTATCTTATTATGCTTATGTAGAAACTTATTTCTATTTCAAGTGTTATTATCACATGGATCCTATTCATTAATTTGATTATGATACTTGTCATGTGAATTTCCATGAATTATGTTGTGAATCAATATTTTTATCAATGATATATATGGTTTGGTTTTCAAATTTTATACTCGTGTACTCATACCCATAGTATTAAATTATATTCATGGGATCACTGATTTCTCCCTTATTTACAATAACTGAGAATCTAATCTCTTCCGTTCTTATTTTTTCTATCCCTCAGATGTGAAGAATGTTATTAGGTATGATATGACATTGATGGATGATAGTTATGAATAACTAAGTGGGGGAAGAAATAGATAAATTATGAACTAATTTTTTATTTATATAGGTTTCCAAAGAATCATTTCCTATATTATTATAATATGGATAGTTAATCAATGTATTGAGCAATATTCTATAAGGATAAAACATCTATCTATAAAAAGTATGGGTTTATTTATTTGTTATCAGATATATTTTTAGTTACCTTTTGAAACTAGGATGAGAAAACATTAGTAAGTAACATAAGGATTATCCTATTAATATGAAAACATAATATGTTTTGATAAATAATGGATTTATTTTTTATTGAAAAAATCTCTGGATGGATACTACAAGCATATACAGTTTTGAGACAGATGCATCTAGGGGTAATAATCATGAGAATATATGTTGAGTATTTCTCATATATTATTCTTATTTATGGAGATGGTTACGTTACTATGCAATATTTTTTACCCTTTAAGGGGATATTATCATTTAACTTGGATTTCATTTATTAATTAATATAATTTATTTTAATATTTAATCCTCAAAAATGAAATACTAAAAACCAATCTTTTCATATATTTAAAATAATTTTTAATTATTCAGATATATTATAAATTATTTTTCATGATTATATGGTTTTAAACATTGATTATTTTATTTTAAACTATTAATTTTAATTGTATTCAATGTCTAGAACCCAAAGAAACCATGTTAATGTTGAATGTGATGAAAAATGAAATTATTATTCTCTATAGTTACCAAATTTTATGGGTTATAAAATGACAAGCCCCATTTAATTGTTAAAAAATAATTAAAGATATAAATAATTCATTCATTTCAAATGAGAAAATGGTGGGACAAAGGAATATTGAGTCCTTCATGAGGAAACAATTTCCTTATTTTATTAGGTCAACTAATCCACATGTTACTAAGGAATAAATTAAATCCTTTGAAATAATTTATTTTGTTCACTATTGTATGGGGCATGAAAATGTCATTTCTAGTGCTCCGTTATTTAATAAGGATAAATAACGTTGTGGTGGAATCTTGTCAAGAATACAATGAAACATGATGAAATAAATCCATAAAGTGGGATGAGTATAAAATATTATTATCCAATAATTATTTTCCTTTTATTCAAAGTATGAATAGGGATGAGGAATTCCTTGAGATGAAGAAGAATGATGAGGAATCCATTGGTACCAATGAGGAAAATCGTCCATGAATTTCGCAGTATGCTTAAAAAATTATCATCAATCCTAAAGTAAATTATTATTATCTCTATAGTGATGTAAAATAGTACATAAAGGGTGGTATCCATAAAAGAATTTAATAGAGTTGATGAAATCATTCAATTTGTAGTTATTATGGATATGGATGTTGGAGATACCAATTATTCACATGTTTTTTATATGAAAATAAAAACAACATACAAGGTAAATTCTAAAAACCATGGAGATAAAAAGATAATTTTTTTATTCTTGATGATTGAAGGAAATAGTTGGGGAAATTTCCTTCAAGATAATGTTATTATTTTATATTTGGAATGGAAGGTAGTATAGATATTGAATGCTGAAGTGATGGGAGAAAGATATCTAAGTATGTGAATAGTAAGAAATCTTCACAAAAAATATAACCCACAATTCAATTCATTAAATTCCTAGATTATGGTAATTATTCTAATTAGTTATCATATATGAAGTGGAATTATGATGACCATATTTAGTAACTAATTAATCATACAGGTTAAGTTAAATTACATTCACTAAATATTTCTGATAAGGGGTATGATAATGATATGGTGAATGGTACACATACCATACACTGTAGAATAGATAATGTCATATTTTACCATATATATAACAACAAATATGTATTATGAATTTAATAAGGGTTAATAAATTTCACCAATATAATAAGATGTCAAATTATAAATAAAAACACCAAATGGTATAATTATCGCATCTGAAGTCTGTGATTCTTATTATATTGATGTTTATGGAAATGTGCTTCCTGAAAATATTTTTATTCTCCCTATTTCGGAATTTTTTATTATCTTTGGAATGTATTAGACACACACACACACATATATATATATCCAATATCAACTTCCAAATATTGTAATTCACATTTGATATTCCAAAACCATCCAATGATAGTTTATGAGTATGGACAAAAATATGAACATTTGATGAACATTTCATACATTATATGAGCTCATATTACTTATCAAAATGTGTATTTATCATAAAATAAATTATATTCTTATTGAGAAGGGTATTTCTGATGGTTTTCCTATATAGTTTCACAATCTTCGATCAAACTATGAATCAGTGTTCTCAATATAACTAATACTTGGTCCTACACCAATTTTACAGTTTGTATATAGAATTGCCTTGATAGAGTTATATAAATTGATTAATCCACTATATTATAATCTTGAAAATGGAATTATTCATCAAAGTGCATCACCTTGGGGTGCACATGCTCTTTTTTTAATAAGTTAGATGGATCAATGTAACTCTACATTGATTATTGTGTATTTAATAGGATTTAAATCATGAACAATCATCATCAACCGCATATTTGTTTCTTGTTTCATCAACTATGTGTATTTAAATACTTTACAAATATTGAAAATCATTCTATATATCATCAATTGATATTTTATAAGGAGGATATACCATACTCAATATTACATACATGGAATATATTCTAAGAATATATAGAGTCTCAATCTGGTATTACTAATGATCCAAATTCATAATGGGTTTAATGAATGGATTAATTATAGATTACCCTGATCAATTTTTAGCATTCTTCATAGATGAAAATCTTATATATTCAATGTGAATGGAATATCATTAATTTAACTTTAAGATTGTACTGAAGACCGTATGGAAGGACATGTTTTATTACAAATTTTTAGTGTGACAAATTTAGATATAAAAAACTTCTTTTACACAGTATAATATATAGTGAGGTTATATTGGTTCATATATAAAAGAAATAAGTTATAAAATGTTAGTATTGACCAATAATAGTGACTAGGATTCATAGTTTTATTCGTTTGTCTTGATATTATCTACAATTTTTAGAAAATAATTGACTATCATTTGATCCACTACCCCAGTTAACTAGAGAGGGATAAAATTTCCATAGGATTAATGAATGCATGAAAAAATCAAGGAACTAAAGAGATTTTGTTTAGCACAACTATGATCACAATACCCTAAATTGGAGATATTTTTTTAATAATTATTGATTAATTTGATAAGAGACTGGGGTACATTCTCATGGATACTGATATAGTGATATCTCATTTCTCATTAAAAAATGATGGTTTTTCAGAAAAATTACCCAACTCATTATTTGGTGTATTCTGTGATACTTTTATCAATAATGATATTATGAGAATATTTTTACTAATAAATTTGTAATATATATACTAATTATAAAATTATAACATATGTACTACAACAAAAAGATTTGAATATACTCTATATGAGATGGTACTAGATGATTAAAGATTATAAATGCTCAATACATTACTACCCTATGAAATGAGATGTGGTGGAAGATGCTCTTAGAAAAAAGGAACATTATACCATATCTATGAGTATGATTATCCAAGATCCAATTTTTTTTGATTTTTAAAAGTATCAATATAGAAATATTGAAGAAATTTAATACATCATATCATTCTAAAATTATTGTTCAACTATCTATCCAAGTGATTATTAAAGTGAAATAGATGTGATTTATAATGTTGTACAATAAGGTCAAAAATATTTTTCAGTTTAACCTTGATTGTGACAGATTGATAATGTACTAGGAATGGGTATGTTTTTCAAAACTACGATATTTGAAGTAGGATTGTTTATATGTGTCTTATAGTTCATCAATTTATATGAATCCTAAAAATAAAAATAAGTATAGAGATTTAAAAAATAATATCTAGTGGGATATTAAGAAAAGAGATTTATCTATGTTCGTAGCTCAGTTATTGGTATGTAATGAATTTAAGGATTATTGACCGAACTATAAAGAGATTTTGCAACCCTTACACACAATATAATGATAATGGGAAAACATCAAATTTGATATTTTCAAAAGACTTCCAAAAATATATGAAGGATATAATGGTATTTAGATTGTATTTTATTTCCTTAAAATGTCATAACACATCATTTCTCTAAGAGAGTATTTCTCTCAAGATCAACTTATATGAATATAAATTAATAATGTTGTAATGTTGCATAGAGGACTATATTCTATTATATCTGACTGGTATCCGAGGCATACCTTGATGTTTGGGAAATGGCTTTAGAAGGCTCTAGATATAAATTTATGTCTCAGTACTACTTACTTTCATCATCTACATGGTCTGTATGATATAACCATTCAAAATATATAGGATATGTTGAGATCTTGTTCTATGGATTTTAATTTTGTTTGGATCAACTCCATCTAATATTCAGGTTTATTTACTAAACTAACATTCACTTGAGAAATTAGATGGATTATTATGATTCCATCTGTATAAAAAATTTAAAAACATCAATATGTTGTGATGATGTTATAGAAATAATTTTACCAATAACATTAAATGATGAGTAAATGTAAGAGTTATATGATATCCTTCAACATTACATTAAGGATTTCGAATACAACATAAATTTTTTCCCAAAAATTAATTGTTTGATCTGAAATTTTTTTTTGGTGAGAATGGTTTACTCTAAATTTTTCCACGAAATATGGGTTTTTAGATTCCTAAAGATGGTATATTTAATACCTAGGTATATTATCCCCTCCAACATTCATGATTTAGTAAGGATGAAAACTTGTTTCTAGGAACTTTCATTGATATTTTCCCAAGTACATGAGGGGTTCAATGTATCTCTCCAAAGGATGTACTTAACAGATCTATTATATGTACTACAATCAAATTACATAATATTAGAGAAAAATTGTTTAGATATGAATCAACTAATATAAATATTGTATTACAGATAAAATCTTCTATAATATAAGACAACTCACCTGGTTGATGTTATAAAGATGAATTAGAAATTCAAATAAGATACTTTTTTACCATAGGATATTATTATACAAATATATATATATTTTTTATTATAATGACAAATTTCGGATATTTTATGATATATTGATTTTAAAATAAATTTAATCTCTTCAATAACAAACTATACACAAAACCCCGAGTATAAAAGAATAACAATATATTATTCCATTGTAATGTAGCAGAAAAAATAGAGGCATTAAATCGGATTTTTCTGAATTTAAAAATTATGTATAATGAATTTGGATAAAAAATATATATCAATAATAATTATTTAATTTTTAGTATAGTATTTATAAGACTAAAAATATAATTTTTGAATCAAATAATTTTTTTTCTTTTAAAAAAAATAATATGATTAAATTGTACAAATTTATAAAATTAATTTTTAAAAATGAAATTTGTTTTTGAAATCAACATCTCAAAAATCAATAAGAATGAAATTTCAAGAATTTTCTGAAATATATAATCATTCAATGAATAGTGAAAATTTCTAATTTTTTATCAAAATATTCATATTCGTTTAAAAACTTTACATGTTTTACATTCTTTTGAAATTATTTTAAAACATTACAAAGGTTATTTATATTATTCTTATTCTAATTTTGGAAAATGGAATCATATTTGAGTAGAATTTTGACATAAAAACATTTATTAATGATGAAATATTTTCCTTTATAAAATTCACTTCTTTGTATGACTTTATATGATTCATATAAAATTTATTTATGAAAAATATGTATTTAATCATTTATAATGGTTTTCATATTTTATATAAATATAAATTATATTATTCAGTGAGGAAAAAATATGTCATAGTCATAATGAATAGTAAAAATACTAAAAAAATCCACCATAGTAAAATGGTAAAATAGGTGAACCTAAGTTAATAAAAAGTGTTATGGCCACCCTTTTGTAACATAAATATTATTTTATTAATGTATAAACAGCATTATCATATTAAAATAATGATTAAATTTTTTATTTTACACTTATCCAAAAAATGACCTATAAAATAATTTATGTAGAGAAATAATAAAAATGTCATTGTATTACATTGAAATATTCATTATGTGTTCACATTAGGAAAAATAAAGTACTAAATGAATAATAATTTTTAATTTGAGAATTAAGTAATTATTTTAATTCTGGTAATTAAATTTTGATTTATAATATTTATTTAATTACCTTAAGTTTTTACTCAACATCGTTACAATATTTCATTAATCAATAGAAAAAAATAAATGTTTTAACAAAGAATGAGAGACAAATAATTGAGAGAGTTATAATGTATCCTAATTTTTTTCGATATCTATGACATATTGATGATGATTTAATGTAATATATTCTAATTCTATATTTTTCATGATGTTTTTAAAGTCGTATTAAATGAATAGTTTCAAAATTAAAATTAATGATATTTTAAAATAAAAAATGTTTTTAGTAAATTTTCAATTAATAAAAATATTATATTTATCAAATTTAATTAATTATGTTTGAAAATATTAACCATGTTCTAATTATGAGTAATTAATCCATTAATTGTAACATTTTTAACCCTTTATAACTGAAACCGTTATTTTTTACTTTAAAGATACAATAGGTTAACCAAAGTGTTAAACCAAAAGATAATCTTTGAAACTCATCAAAATATGAACCAAATTTTATAGGATGGTTTGATTAAAATAAAATAATAACATATCATAGAATATATTCCCATTATGAATATTTCATATATATAATTTTTTATATTTTACTATTTTAATAAAATTAAAATGTGTCTCCCACACATATAAATGGTATCCCTCTATTCTATTTTCTTGACACTTAAAAATAAATTATATTTGACCATTACCTAACCATATCCCTTTATTTTGATGATCGATATAATTTATACATACTATATAAATTAATATAATATATATTTTCTTACAGTTCTATTTATGGAAAAATGATAACGTGGTTCATATTTACTTGTGATTTACCACTTGTATAACGTGTTGTTATTCATCATTAATTTTCACATCACATGGATGATATATATTTAAGTATATAAATAATTAATATAATAATAATAATAAAATAATAATTTGGGAATGTATAAATAATACTTATCATATTTCCATAATGATCATTGAAGAATGATTTTTTTTATTTGTATGTACTCCATATCATATCCATGATTTTAACATAGTTCATTTTTCATAACCATCATTTATGGTTATATTTTAAATTATAATTTTTGTACTAAAATTAGAATTATATCAATATTATTTTCTTATAGATTATTTTTTAATGACCTTATTTGACATAGTCAACCTGCTGAGGAAATTTGGACTTGTGACCTGAATATCATCAAAACTTCTCATTTGAACCTAATTGATGATTTAATTGAATATAAATGTTATTAGGTAAAATAATACGAAAGAAAACATTTCAAAAGGTTGAAAATATTGTATGAAATTAACATAATATATTCTTTAGTATGTTAAAGAGCATATATGTTGAATTAGACATGAGTTAAGGGATTTATGTTTGAATCTCATTGTTTATCTAGGTAGTTTACAATTATGTTCTCGATGATAAAATTTCAGGATCTTCCTATAAAAATTATCATGAATTTTTATATCCTTTTGTTATTTATATATAATAAATCACTTTATTTTAATTACCTCTCTTTGAGTACTCAAGAGTTTGAAATAATGTTATTTATGTAAAATATTCTTTTTTCCTCTCTTCTATTGAAAATACTTTCCTTATATTCCGTTGTCATTTCAAAAAATAATAATTTTTTCTATTCAATAATTAAATCGTGATGTCGTTTTATAGGTTTTTTATTATTTTTAAAACTTTAATTAAATAGTTTTTTTTCTTTTTCGGAATGCTAATTGTTTTTCTTTTTACTGAAAATGTTAATGGAATTATTGTTTTAAGCTATATGGAAAGAAAATATTTTCCTTATTTTATAACCATTCAATAATTTGGTGCTCCATTTACAGTTGCACATGTTTATTCTCAATTAATATACTTTCCACAATATTTATGAGGTTTTACTATTTCATATAAGTTTATTTAAAGTTTAAATGCATATTTTCCCCCAAAAATGGTCTAAGTGATCTTTTAACATGGTTTTTTTATGATGGAATCCATTTATGTATGCTAATATTTTCTTGGGATATGATACAATTATACCATCCTTGTTAGTTGATTAATGTTTATGATGATGATATGTTTAGGAAAGAAATTTTGATTGCCTACGTTATTTTATGATGATATTATTAATTATTTATGATCATAATAAATAGATATATAAGATTTTTATTTTATGACTGGATGTTTGAGAATTATGTAATGATCAAAATAATTGGGTAAATATGCATATATAATGTGATAAATTTGATTTTAATAGAGTTCAACCCAAAATTAGTAATAGATTCTTTTAACTATGATAGTCTTTGGAGTGAACCACGACTACTACAATGATTTGAGGTGAAAAAACAAGCCATTATAATTTTCTTGAAAGTGAGATTGGAATCATCATTAAATAAACTTATAAACTTCTGTTTTTGACAGAAAAAAATTGGGTATTCTGAAAATGTTTTTCTCTCATGTATCATGTAATCTAATCCATTAATGATTCCTTCCTTCAGAACAGCCAAATATTGTTCTATGACACATGATGATGATCTATGATATACAAGGAATGGTTATCAATTATTATAATCATGTTCTCAAACACTTAATCATGTCTTTTTTAAAATTATCATTGAAATCACCTTTTTCTCCCATTATTGTGAAAATGAGCTCATCCTTTCTTATGTTAACATTTACAAGGTTGTGAATAAAATTTTTAAGTATCATATTTTAATGAAGGGATCATGTTATAAAGAACAATTTGTATAATGATGTAAATATCATATAAACCAATTGTTTTTTATCCATGTTTCCAAAGATACTAAACCTAGAAAATTTTTGTGTGTGTATTTATGTTATGTAATAAATAAACATCTTTTACGATGTCATATCTATACCTAAAACCAATGGGACACCATAATATTAAACACATTCCAATCTTTATAAATGAATATTTTATACCACTAATGAGTTTAATTTTATAAAATAATGATCATTGTAAGTGGAATATAAAAAAATTTGGATCTATATATAATAATTTCAATTTGTAAATTATAGAGTACCCTACATGTAATAGAAACTGTGTAGTGATTTAATAATTACCCCCCATTAAAATGATAATGTTTTATACTGATAACAGAAGATATAAATATTTTCTCCCTTCCTCATATGGAATACACCATCCAAATAAGGCTTGACCATATCATGTGGATACACCTTGTTTGAAATTAGTGCTAGCACTATCTCATGTGAGATTAAAGATGATTTGGAAGAACAAAATTTTTATCAAAATTTTATGAAATAAATTTTCATAAATCTATATAAAAATGAAATAATCACACATACAAAAGTTTAAAATGATAATATGTTTTTATATAGGTGAACACATTTGTTCCTCCTTCATAAAAAATATTATGCAATAATTATGTAAAATATAATTCATTGAATAAATTTAATGAATAAATAAAAATAATTTACTGAAATGGCCATTGATTTTAATCTTATAAAACCATGCATGAGTAATTAAAAAATCTATACCATCACATAAAACCAACTCAATATACATCAAAGGCTTATACATATATCACACAAAAATATATATTACCATATATATTACATTCATCCCATTCATGTATTAAATTTATTTACATATAAAATTATATATATATATATATATTTCATGCATTATACACATGTATATTTTAGTTTACTTCTAATATGAGTAACATAATTCGTAGATTGGAATCCCTTTAAAACTAATTATTTTAATATTTTATTGCTAGGAATCCCATTATGGGAGCGCAATGACATCACTTCAAAACTATGTAATAGAATTTTGGGGTGGGATCCCGTTTTTAAATCCTAGTGATAATCTTTCATGGTCTCATGACATTATAAAAACCCATGAATAATTTAAATCTTCATCAATATAATCCTTTGTGGCCATGAAAAAAATTCCAACCCCGATTCATGGAATGTTTTTATGATACACTACCTATAAATAATCACTAAACACATTAAAGTGGGTTATTTGTTTTACTGAAATATGCCCTAAAGGGTCAATCTTATCATATGTAAAGTGTTTCCTTTTCATAACACAATAATTAAAACTCATGTAATATTTTAATTTGAGTTGGAGTGATAAGAATGGGAAAAAAAATTATTTATTATAGATCTACTCTCGATAAACATATTTCATAAATCCTTCTGTGTAAAATTAATTTGTTAAGTACATCATTGAAATTCAATAATACATGGATATATATGTAAAAAATTCATTAATATCAATCTTTAAATACCATGAATTTATTTGAAATTATCAATTCTCATAAAATAGTAATTTTATAAAAAATGTGGGCTTCATAAAGTACAATTTTCCCCTATAAGAGGTCAGTCATTATGAAACTTTTGATTTATGGATATTATCTTTTTGAGGAACCCATAATATTTTTAATTGATCTACCTTTATATATATACTCTAAATCCCACTCCATTTATAAGGTTATAATTAAATGTAAGTGACTCAATTGATTTCATCCACTAATGTAAAATATTTAAAATGGAATTTCAAATAGTCCTGATCCAAAATATATGATCTTATGTGATAAAGAATCTGTACATATCAGAGTTACTCATTTCAATCATGTATTAATTTTAAAAAAAGATATCAATTCTCCCTAGGAAAAGATTTCCAAAAAATTTCTCCGAAATCGATAGAATTTTGATGGTGATAATAATCATGAATTACATTGATAACAAGTGTCCCTATCACTAGGCACATGACAAAATATCCCAGGGATTACGATACCCATATACACAACCCCATATAAATAATCCTAATCACTTATTTTTAAGCAAAGGTTGTACATAATTATGACTCTTATTAGCTTTAATCCCTAATCTCAACTACATTTATTAATTTATCACGGGTCCACTCAATGATAAATATACTTCTAAACAATAATTTAATCTTATATAAGTAATAAACCTTATTCATTATTCCATATTATCTTTCATTTTAGTCATAAATCATTTAATAGTTATCTTCATGATTGAGTTGAACATGAATTTATGGGTTTACTATTAGTTGAAAGATACAACCATACCCTCTTATAAAAAGTCACCAACAAACAAGATGAGATAATGGGCCACTCATTAATAATATCTATAATGTACTTTGATGGGACAAGATAACCTTTTAGTCCTAGATGATTGAATTTAGTGTTATTAATATGTAATACATTCATAATGACATTAAACTAGTTGGAAGTAGTCTTGGATAAAAAACCATAAAAGTAACATCACGAGGTCATGTATTCCTGAACATAAATTTTACCAGAAAAATCCTTATTACATGACCTAAAATGTCTTGATGTTTCATGTTATGGGGCACCAAAATAACAAGGTTCTAATTACATTCATTAGGAATCATAGGAAGTCCTTATCATGGGTTCGATCCCAACCCCACAATACCTACCACCTCCTTGGATGATGATAATTTCAAGAGTTACTAGCTATTTATTATACCTTATTCAAAAATGATAATTAATATTTTTAGAAAATTGAATGTTTATTAAGATATTGACCATCCAATTTGGAATATGTATTTTTTATCATGCTTTATTTATTCATGATAACTTCCACTATACATAAACCTTACTGAGAATTTGAGCTCTCTATTATATTGTTTCATTTCCCAACAATCTATGTAGTTTTCTATGTATAATATTAAATTATATTCAATAGGGAATAACTATAATCATTAAAACATTATGTTTTAATTTTTCTATTGAAATGTAATATGGGAACCCTGAATTTATTTAGTCTACCAAGGCTATTGAACTATATAATCCTTATAGATGTGATTACTATTATGAATATTAATAAATAAATTATGAAAATTAAATTGTTTAAATATTTATAAAACATAATCAATTTTAATCTATTGATTATAATTATATTATGTTCCATTAGGAACAAAAAGAGCCATGTTTTCTAAAAAACTGTATTATCCTAAAAGGGATTCTATTAACACTTTGCACATATAATTTTAAATTAATTTTTAATTCTTTTATGAAATGTTCATGATAAAATTTTAATCATTTATCAAATAAACATATAATAATTATCTTATAAAGAATTTTTGGGATTTTTATAAAGTGTATCATGTAATGTTTAACAATAAAATATAAATATTTTTATAAAAAACATCTATTTCTTTTAAATAATTTTTAGGTAAATTTTATATATTAAATCTTTTATAAATTAAAAGTAGTTAAATTATATTTAATATTAAATATTTTATTTCATTTAAATCAATTTCATAGACACTTTATATATAACATCATTTTATAGTTATTATAATTGTCTATTTGGAAACCCGTTTTTCCCATGTTTTCAAGTATAATATAAAATATATTTTTCCTCACAGATGAATTGAATTTGGAAAAATTAATTCCATATATAGAATAATAATTATTTATAATATATAAATTAATTAATTTATTTTTTTACCATTATGATTTGTGGAAGTAGTTAATATTAATTACCATGGTTAGTGTTGAAAAAAATTAATGGAAGGTTAATCAAAAAATATAAGGGCTAAAATAACCAACCATGTTATCTAAAACAATTATTATTACATTTTCAATCATTTAAATTTTTTATGTAATTTAATGAATCATTTATATTGTTTTTCCATGATAAAACATTATCTGTAATTGAATTTGTAAAAGAACTCAGTATGTGTCCTCTACCCCACTTATAAAAGTTCACCCCTTTCCTCTCACATTAAAACATTAAAATACAAATAGATTAGAAAATCCCCTTCCAAAATAGGTTTATACTTGTCTCCAAAAATCTTAGAGTCCATTTCTTAATCAAGAAACCAACCAAGGATATATATTAGTGCAAGTCTAAAGATGTTTTTTTGAAGGATATGTAACTGTATGAAATGAGATTTTTTATTTATTCATCCGAAACATTAAAACATTATTAGAACATGATTACATAATATATTATGTATATTAAATATAATGAGATGTTTTTATGATATTTTAATGTCCTATATTACTATCCTTTTCAATTAACTTGGAAAAAAAACATATGATCGTGTGTTTGGAAGACTATTGGCTAATGAACCGATATAATTCAACTTCCATCACTAATATTCATGGATTGGTATAAATATGTATTTAACATATATATATATAATATTTATTAAATTGTTATACTTTTTAAATTTTAATATCACTTATATATTAATACATTTTATTAATTTTAAAATACAATAATGTTACTCATGTTTACGGTGGACAACTACATC
The DNA here is from genome assembly GCA_963277665.1 of Viscum album. NCBI lineage: Eukaryota > Viridiplantae > Streptophyta > Magnoliopsida > Santalales > Viscaceae > Viscum > Viscum album. Next base: position 874,347,765 of record OY728160.1, on the reverse strand, counting down.
ACGAAGTGATGTGATTACTTTTTAAATTAAAATTTACATGGAAATTAATATGGATAAATTAAATGAATTAATTTTAGGTATATTAAAATAAAATTATTATTTTAAACTAACATATGACCCACTTATTTTCATTTCACCCGTTAAGGAAATGATAACATCCCTCGTGTGTAAATACGATCAACCATCTCCATAAAGTGTAGTGACCCTTTCTACATAAATAATTAAAATAATGGATATAATGATGTATTTAAATAATTCTGTTATTTATATAATTAATATACTTATGGTGATTATGGAGAAATATAATATTCTTAAGAACCACAACATTCTTGAAAAAATCAGTTTACAAAGAATGTTAATTAATACCCAAAATAATGAATATATTTATATATTATTAACTAAATATTGGTAAAATATTTTATGAGTCTAATATTTAATATTTTTAATAGGAATATTTTTCTATTATTAATTAATAGCATTAAATAAAAAAATATACATTATATTAAATTACGTTCAATCAAATGGAAGTGTTATGTAAACGAATTTGTCTCAATTTACCTTCATTGAGTCAGATTTTAATGTTTTAAACTTAAATTATTTTATATTTTTTATATAATGAAATATTTAAGTGTAATACAATGATTTCTTAATAATTATTTTTATTTTAGATTTTATTTTTATTATTTATTATAAGGGTATTTTAATTAAAAGTTACAATGTGGTACTGAATTTCCGAACTCAATTTCTTCTCATTAGCTTATATTAATTATTCATTATCCTAAAACATTAATGATTATATGTGTATAGAATTTTGGAATGCATATTTTTATTTCCAATTTCTTTATATGGATTTAAATTCTATGAACATAACTAATAAATTTATTCATTCTCACATTAACGTTATGATCTTCTTAATTGTTTATTTTAAAATTTTATTTTAATCATAATTGTTGTGTATGAATTAATATTGAAGGGAATAATTTAATTACTATATGTTAATACCATTTCATTTTTATCATCATTTTACTGATGACTTTTCCATGAAATATTACACTATTTCTCTCTTTGGTACTTTAAATGAGTGGAAAAATGTTTTCATGAAAATCCATTTTTATTTCTCTCCTATAACCAAAATAATATTTCCTTAAAAAATCATATTTTCATGAAGTGTTATAAATATTTTTTTAAATTATCATGGTGTTTTAATCATGAAATTCAAACCCGTGTTTAATTTTTTAATGATTTTTTTTCAATGGAATCTTCATGTGTATTTTTGAAACAAGACATTTTTGTCTTTTATTGAAAATGTAAAAATGAATATTAGTATTAACATGTGGGATATGTATGTATATTCCCCCCATAATAAAAAAAAATATATGATGTTTAAAATATATTTTTAAATTATTATTTTCAATGAAAATTATTTTCAAAATACACAGGGAACATTTAGTTTTTTTAATATTTAAAAAGTGAAAATGAATATTTTCTTCTAGAAATTTTTAAATGATTTTTTATATTTGTATTCATAAATACCATAAAATAAGTTATTGTATATATGATATATTTAGGGTATGAAATATTGAAAAAATTATTATTATTTCTCTTTATGGTTTCCAATCATTTGGACCAAATAATTTTTTGACATTCACTTCCTTGAATAAAATTTTAAATCATCAATATTTCCCATTAATTATTTTCTTTCTTATTAACACTAGACATTAAATTTAGACTAAATATCCACATTATATATTATAGATATATATATATATATATATTAAAAAATTATAATGTAATTGTATTTTTTTACATTGAATGTTTTATGAATGAATTGAAATTTTTTTAGTAATCCAAATTCATTACTAGATAAAAGAATCTGATTAAAAGTCATATTATTCATGAATTAAATTTATTATTGAAAATAATATGGTATGATTTCAAAACGAAAATAAGAGAGGGTATAAGTTATGAATACACCATAGATGTTTTAGAAGTATAATGAGAAGAATCTCTTTTCTAGGCTTAGTTAAATGCATTTCTAGTATATTAATTCCCATCAATTTTAAACTGTCATATGAAAGGTCTTAATAGTTGAGGTATCATGATGCCTGAGTTCCTGATGTCGAATAAATAAGAATTTCCATCATCACTGAATCAAATATTATTATACCTGATATATCTTAAAATATATTATAATCAAATGCATTTAACTTTCAATTTATAGATTAAATGGGATGTGTTTTTTGTTATTTACCTTTCTAAGTTGATTTTTACTTATATAATCATGATCATACTGATATTGATTAAAATACATATGTGTTATGATATTTAACTCTCAAAATTTACTAAAATTATTTATCATGATTTATTTACTCATGATATCCTCTACTACCTACAACCCTTTTCATTTGATATCACTCATATTTCGTTTCCTTTGCCTCGAAACATGGATGTTTACTATGAATGAAATGAATGGATAATCTAGAGAGAATAATTATTATATAGAAAAAAATTATTTTGTAATTTATTTATTAAAAGTTAATAAGGGATTCAAGTTCGAATCAAGTTTACCATGACTATTAAATAATTAATTCCTTTAAGAGGTGAAACCTTCTATCTTTTTCCATAGTAAGAAATAATATTCAAGATCCAGAATAATGAGGATAGGAACTTTATAGTTTGTATTAGGGGATGTATATTACAATCCATGTGAATCTAATCAATGGAAATATAAATAAGGGTACATATCCCTATTATCAATATTTATGAAATGTATATAAGAACATCCTAATGTTTTTATAAGGTAGTTATTGTATTCGTTTCATAGAAATAAATCCCTATACGGATGATTCATGTAGATGTTGTTTTGGAACAATTGTACTTTGTAGTAATAACTCTAGATAAGTTGTGTGGGGATTAAATCAATCATTACTAATAACTTGATAACATGTATTCATTATTGCCTAATATGAAACTCAGGGGGTATATTATTGGGATTGTATACATTTTATTGAAGAACCTTCATAATGAATTCCAATACATGACAATCATGAATAACAATGCATAAAAATAAGGATTTATATATTTAAATGAAGGTTCACTAATTTAGACATCCTAAAAATTATTCATCATGGCTATATGAATTTCCACCATGGTTAGTGTTTATGAATTTTTTTTTAGTTAGTGGATTATACATTATGTAACTGAGTTATAGTTAAATGTGGTAGACAATTCAATGATGTAAAACCAAATGGGTTGATTACTGGGGTCAAGGATATTGTATTTATTCCTAATCAGTTTTTTTAATATATATATATATATATATATTAAAAATTAAAAAACACTATGTATTTAAAAATAATAATAAGATGGAGTCAATCTAGAGCTTGAATAGTAGATACCATAGAAGAAAATATGTCTTCATTTTCATCATGCCATATTTATCGAAAGAGATACTTAGGAAATTGCCTAAAATGAACAAGAAAATCTATTATTTGTTGAAATTATATGACATGAAGAAAGAAATTTCATAAAAATGAAATGTTTGGTTATCATAATGGATTATAATAATGGTATCCCAAAAGAGTTATTGTGTCACGACCCGACCTCGGGGCCCGTGCCGTGACTACCCCAAGCCCGCCTTCCATAGGCCAGGGGCTGGTGACTAGCACCAAGGCGTAAAGTCCCGGTAAACAGGGAAGGCATTGCCTTTATAAGTAACAACCACCACAGAGTCAGCAAGCAGAAAGTAACTACCAAGTGCAGAAAAGTAATGGGGGCCGGAATACAAGCCCAACTGAAAGTACAACTGAAAAGGTAAAGAACAGCAACTGAAGAAAAGATGGCGGCCTCGTGTCATCCACTGGCAATCCCACCTGAAGGGTGGGTACAGATAGCCTCCAGGCTCCTCGGGTCCCACGTCCGCTCCGAGCACGTCCCGCCCAGTGGTCCACCTCCAGGTACCGTCCTGCTCCACACCCCAACCGTGATCAGCGCAGTCCGTCGTCTGCATCCAACACAACAAGGTTCGGGCATAGCCCGTGCATGGGTGAGTATAAGCTACTCAGTAAGGACCCCGAGACCCCCGAAGGTCTCCCGAAATCCACAAAGGATATAGCACAAAAGAAAGGTGCAATCACGAAGTAACATCTGACTCGACTTAGGTATATGCCCATACATATACCTAAGTCCCCAATTCTAGCTCTGCTCACGAGCTCAAGAACAACTCAATCCACGTAGGAAAGCAAGACTCAAATCCACAAAGGAGAGTAAACAGTAAATCCACAAAGGATAGTTCGACACAATCTACAAAGGAGAGTAACATAAGATTCAGCTCAACCAGGTATACTTTTTCAGATGACGTCAAAGATGATCACTGATCCATCTAAGTCGTCGGACCCACAAAGGATCGATAGGTACTAACCCCCGCAAAAGACCCACACAGGATCGGGCTCACACAGAACCTGTAGGCAATGGATCACACAGAACCGGTAGTAAGGACCCACATAGGATCGGGCCCACACAGGACCTGTAGCACTGATCCACGTAGGATCGCTGAGTGCAGTAGTCGACGCAGTCCACTGAGGATCTCTGCACAGTCGTCGCCACAGTCCACGAAGGATCTCTGCTCTGCCGTCGTCGCAGTCCACGGAGGATCTCTGCTCTGCCGTCGAAGTCACAGCCAGCGCTAGGGTTCCCGCACACAGCGAGCTCGTTTAGGAGGGTCCGCTCCACGAGCCGAGAGGCTGATACATCAACTGACACGTAGTCCAAAGTTGATGTATCCAAAAGTTCCGTATCGACAACAGGATCTCAACGCAACAGACGGCGCGTCAATCGGACGCCCGGTCTGAGAGTTATTGGCATTTTCGTCCTAGGGGCCCGGTGGGTTTTTAGGGAAAAACCAACCCGACCGTACTCCGCCTATGTCCGATCCTCGGGCGGAGTATGCCAAAAGTTCCGTCTCACTTAGAGGAAACTACCACAGCTGACGGTACGTCGATCGGACGTCCGTAGCTCAAGTTATGAGCGTTTCCGCTCCGAGGGCCCAGTTGGTTTCGTGTACGAACCAACCCGGCCGAACCCGAAGTCTTCCGAAACCTTGAGTGTAATATTCCGAAACGACCGTATCGATCCAAGGATCGCGTAGCCGCTGACGGTTCATCAATCGGAGGTCACAGGCCCATGATATGGGCAAAAGACTGAAGAGGGCCCGAAAACGGGGGTTCTTGGCCCGGGGCGACCCGGCCCGAACCACCCCTGGGTCGGCCGAACCGGGTCGACCCGACCCGGTCCGACCCGGCTAGGCCGGGTCCGGTCCGGCCTGGGCGCGGCCCGGCCGACCGGACCGGCCGGCTCGGCTTCGGCCGCGCGGCCGAAGAAAACCGCCGCGGGTTTGACCCGCGGCTTGGAGGAACGTGGCCCGCGCGGGCCGCGTGCTGGGTGGCCGGACCGCGGACGCGGTCCGGCGGTTCGCCGCCGCCGCGCCGGCGACCCGCGCCGCCGCCGCCTTCCGCGGGCTGCCGGAGTTGCTCCGGTGGCCCGTTTTGCCTCCCGTCTGCGCCATTATTCCTCCCAGGACGCGTCCTTCACTGCGGAATCAACAATTGGCCCTTGCGTCGTGCTTTTGCCGTCGCCCGCCAAATCCGCACAAAAAGGAAGATCGGCAGAGGGTTGCCGGGCCTTGTTTGTTAGGCCTGCACCCTCCGCGTTAGGTAAAATCAACGGGAGGAAAAGAAATAACCAACAACAATTTTAAATAAATTAAAATTGTTCCGAGATCGGGTTCTTTATTTCAAAAGAATAAACATGGGGAAATAAAATATTCCAAACAACCCCTACCTTGTCGTCGTCGGACGTGAGGTCTTCGTGGAATCGCTTGTCGCGGAAGGAGGGGATCGTCGCGTCGTCGCGGAAGAGACGTTCGTCGCACCGCGGGAAAAACGTCGCGCCGACGATCTCCGGATCTAGAACAAACGGATTTAATTAATTAAATCTGTTGTCATTGAAATTAAAAGGGAGAATTAAATGATCTGTTTCTCACCTTAGTTGCCGAACGAGGATCGGCCGCGGAAGAAGAGGTGTCGCCGAAGAACGTCGCGGGTAGAGCTCGTCGACGTCGCAGATCACGGTGTGCGTCGTCGAATTCCGGTCGCCGGCGTTCTTCGCGTTCTTCGCGTTCTTCACGAGGAGGGTGGAGGCTCAGAAAATTTGCACAACGATAGCAATCCTCCAAAATAGACAAGTTTGTCTATTTTATTAATTCGCCAACGAACGCAAACGCGTAAGTAACGACCCATTAAATTCGTTGAATTAATTCAACGAATGAAACAGCCCATTTAATTCACGAAATAAACCGCCCAATTAAATGGTCTGTTAAGAATTAAAGAAAACGCGCCGGTTGACTTTTCAGTTACTTTGACGGGTTTTCGCGGGTGCGTTACTTAGCGAAAGAAACGGCGGGGCTCGTGCGGGCCCCACCTCACAAATATCCTACCAAGGGGTAGGGTATTTCCGGATAGCACCCTATCCGCTTTAACTCAGTTCAAGTGGCTTCCAAGTGACTTCCAAGCGGCTCAAGTGAAATAAAATAAAGTTGTCGCACAACCTTTATTTTATTTCCGACTTAATGCCCAAAATTTTAAAAAACCACGGTTGAGCAAACGCAACTCCGGAAGAGGCGTTTCTAAGAAAATACTGGCGTTGCGATTTCATCGGTGCCCTCAGAATTCGATTCCAGGCACCGGTTCAAAAGATAGAAAAACCCGCTCGTCCGTTCACTGAACGTACACGAGCCAAACTTCGGAACATGATTCCGGGCACAACGGGCCTCGGAATCAGGTGCCGTCTGAAGCTGCGCTCTTGCAAAATTCCAAAGAAAATTAAGAAAAAAAATTTCCTTGAAATTTGCGGGTCTTTACATTACTCCCACCTCAGGGCTTTACGTCCCCGTAAAGATACATCAAAAACTAGGGGAACAAATGGGGGTACTGAGCACGCATCTGAGACTCCCGCTCCCAAGTGCTCTCCTAGAGGTTCTCGTGCTGCCATCTGACGCGCACAAGAGGAATCGACCGCCCACGTAGGACCCGCTCCTGTCGATCCTCGATCTCCACTGGGACCTCCGCAAAAGTCTCCCCATCGTCCACGTCAAGCTCCCCAAAGTCGATGATGTGCGTCGGGTCGTGCACGTCTCTCCTCAGCTGAGACACGTGGAAGACGTCGTGCACCCGGTGCAACTGAGGTGGTAGAGCCAGGCGATAAGCCACCTCTCCTATCCTGCTGAGGACCTAGAAAGGCCCGATGAAGCGAGGAGACAACTTGCCGCCTCGGCCAAATCTCCGTAAACCACGCCGAGGTGAGACACGCAAAAAGACGTGGTCTCCATCCTCGAACTCTAGTGGCCTCCGCCTCCTGTCAGCATATGACTTCTGTCGGCTCTGAGCTGTCCTCATCCTCTCCTGGATGATCTGGACCTTCTCTGTCGTGGCTCGGACCATCTCTGGTCCTACGAGTGCTGACTCCCCAGGGTCTGTCCAGCACAACGGTGATCTGCAGGGTCTGCCGTACAGCGCCTCGTATGGTGCCATCCCGATGGTGGAGTGGTAGCTGTTGTTGTACGCGAACTCCACCAAGGGTAGGTGGTCCTCCCAGCTGCGACCAAAGTCGAGAACACATGCACGGAGCATGTCCTCGAGTGTCTGTATGGTCCTCTCATTCTGACCATCCGTCTGAGGGTGGATGGCTGTGCTCAGATGGAGCCGCGTCCCGAACGCCTCCTGCAACCCCTTCCAAAGCCGGGAAGTGAAACGAGCATCTCGATCGGAGACGATAGATGATGGTACACCGTGAAGACGAACGATCTCCTGGACGTAAAGACGTCCCATGCTCTCCACTGAGCCCTGCTCTCTGATGGGTAAGAAGTGTGCCGACTTGGTGAGTCGGTCGACAATCACCCAAATGGAGTCGTGACCTCTGGAAGTGCGTGGAAGTCCAGTCACGAAGACCATAGATATGCCGTCCCACTTCCACTCCGGGACCTCCAAGGGCTGTACCAAGCCTGCTGGTACCTGATGCTCTGCCTTCACCTGCTGGCAGGTGAGGCATCGTGAAACGAACTCTGCCACAGCTTTCTTCATGCCCGGCCACCAGTGCTGTCGTCTGAGATCCTGGTACATTTTCGCCACTCCGGGATGCACCGCCAAGGGAGAAGTGTGAAACTCTCTCAGCACCTCCTCTCGTAAAGCGACTGGTACGAAGGTACGTCCTCTGAAAAGGATGTTGTGCTCTGCTCCAAGGGAGAACCCATCAGGCGCCTGACCTGAGGATATCAGTGCACGCCGGGTCTCACAGTCAGCGTCCCCACGCTGAGCCTCTCTGACCCGCTGTAGAAGTGGAGGAGAGACTGTGAGAGTCTGAAGAAAGGCTGCTCCGTCTCTATCCACGAAGGATATCTGTAAGGAGGCTAGCTGCTCTGTCGCCTCCTCAAGTAGCTGAATACCCGTCCTCCTGCTGAGGGCATCGGCTACCACGTTCCCCTTCCCAGGAGTATAGACTATCTCAAAGTCATAGTCCTGGAGGAACTCAAGCCATCTCCGCTGTCTCAGGTTCAGGTCCTTCTGAGAGAAGATATACCTGAGACTCTGGTGGTCAGAAAAGACTGTGAAGCGCTCTCCCATCAGATAGTGCCGCCAAGTCTTCAGAGCGAAGACCACTGCTGCTAACTCCAGGTCATGAGTGGCGTAGTTCTGCTCATGCGGCCTCAACTGACGTGATCCATAGGCGATCACGGCCCGCTCCTGCATCAGGACGCACCTGAGTCCAGTCCCTGATGCATCGCAGTAAACTACGTATCCAACTCCTTCCTCAGGCAACCTCAAGATAGGTGCACTGGTCAATCTCAGTCTCAGCACCTGGAAGCTCTGCTGACATCTGTCTGACCATACAAAGTGTTTCCCCTTATTTGTCAAGGCTGAGAGTGGTGCCGCAACTCTGGAGAAGTCTGGCACAAATCTCCGATAGTATCCGGCTAGGCCCAAGAAGCTCCGCACCTCCGTCACGCTCCTGGGTGGCTCCCAAGCTAGCACTGCCTCGATCTTCGCGGGATCCACTGCAACTCCCGCCTCAGAGATGACGTGCCCCAAGAAATGGACCTCATGTAACCAGAACTGGCACTTTGAGAGCTTTCCATAAAGCTGGTGCTCTCGGAGTGTGTCTAGCACAACTCGCAGGTGGTAGGCATGCTCCTCCTCAGTCGTCGAGTATACCAAAATGTCGTCAATGAAGACCACGACAAATCGGTCGAGGTATGGCTGGAAGATCCTGTTCATGAGGCTCATGAACACTGCTGGGGCATTGGTTACGCCGAACAGCATAACCAAGAACTCATAATGGCCATACCGACACCTGAAGGCCGTCTTCTGCATGTCCTCGTCTCGAACTCTGAGCTGATGACAGCCTGACCGGAGGTCTATCTTCGAGAACCATCGCGCTCCCTTAAGCTGATCGAAGAGGTCATCAATCCGTGGCAGCGGATACTTGTTCCTCACTGTCACCTGGTTCAGGCGACGATAGTCGACACACAGTCGCAAGCTCCCGTCCGCCTTCTTGGCGAACAATATCGGGGAAGCCCAGGGTGAAACACTGGGTCGGATAAACCCCTTGCTCTGCAAGTCCTCCAACTGTACCCGCAGCTCTCGAAGCTCGGCGGGGGCCATCCGATATGCTGGAGTAGATATCGGGGCTGTCCCGGGGTACAAGTCGATGTAAAAGTCTACCTCTCTACGAGGAGGTTGCCCTGTAACGTTGTCGGGAAAGACGTCCACATACTGGTCCACCACTGCAGGAAAAACTGGACTCCGCACGTCCACTGCTCCTAGGATGAGGCTAGCCAACTGATGAGAGATGGGCTGCACTCTCCTCCACGGAAGTCCATCCTGTGCTGCAAAGGTTCCCTTCTCGCCGGTGAAGGTAAACCTGCTCCCGTCGGTGCGAACACATCGCACCTTGCGCCTAAAACAGTCGATCTGGGCATGAACCGTGGATAGCCAATCCATGCCCAAGATGACGTCGTAAGGCCTCGACGCCGCTACAAGGAGATCCCAGCCGAAGCTCTCGCCTCCTAGAGTAAGCTCACACTGCCGGCACCGGTGCGTAATCGTCGAGTCTGCTCCCGTAGGAGTCTCTAGCCGTAAGGATCGAGCCAACGGCTCAGTCGGAATCTCCGAGCTCCGAACAAGGGTAGAGGCTATGAAAGAGTGACTCACTCCTGTGTCTATAAGTACTGCAGCAAGGGTGGAATAGACACAGATCGTACCTCGAATCATCTCTGGCATGTCGGGGTCGTAGGCCTCCACTGCCTGGATCTCGGCCTGTCCCTGCCCACCAGCTCCCTGTGGTCGAGGTGGCCCTCCTGGTGGTGGTGGGGGTAGAGCCTGGAAGCGTCGCCCACCACCCGCTACTCGGCCAGTTCCTCTGCCTCGTCCTCCTCCTCCCTGCGGACCGCCACGGTCGACCCTCTACCTCTGCCTGGGTGGCCCCTCCACCGTCTGCTGCTCCTCTGGTCGGCGAGTCGGGCAGTCACGAGCCATGTGACCCTGCCCGCCGCAGGAGTAGCACAGCCTGCCTCTCGGAAGGCTGGCACTCCGTTGTGTGCCCCGCACTGCTGAGCCGGTGTCCTGAGGCCGTCTGCGTGGGGGTCTGGTCTGCCTGGACCCTAGAGTCATCCGTCGGCTACCTGCTGCCGAAGAATCAGCTACCTGCCGCCCTGCGCTAGGTCTTGCCGCTGAAGAAGGCTCTGCCAGGAAGCTCTCGATCAAGAGGGCTCGCTCCAGCACTCCCGCCTGGGTCGGAATGCTGAGGGAGATCAGCGACGCCCGAATCTCATGCCGCAGGCCCTGCTCGAAGGTCCGGGCCCAGAAGAAGGGGTCCCGTACCATGTCGGTCGAGTAGCGAGATAGGTCAGTGAACCTCGCCGCGTACTGAGCGACCGTCATGCTGCCCTGGCACAGCTGGAGAAGCTCCTGGATGCGCACCGCTCGGAGGGTGGCCGGGACGAACTCAGAGCGGAAGAGGCTCTCGAAGTCCGTCCAGAGCAAGGATGCCTCATCGTGAACCTAGAGCATCAAGCTCCACCATCGTCCTGCCGCCGCCTGCAGGAGGCTCGCCGCGAGAATCACCATGAGATCCGCTGGTGTCCTCACTAGCCTAAAGATCTCTACCACCGCCTCTAGCCAGTCCTCGGCGGCCTGGGGGTCCGCCTCATCGCGAAACCTGGGCGGTCGCTGGCTCTGAAACTCATGCAGTGCCCTGAGGCGACGTGCATCGTCAACGTCTGGTACTGGTAGCATCGGTGGCTCGGCGGGTAAAGCTACCGTCGGTGCCACTGCTGGCAAAGGGCCCTGCACCGAGGCCTCGTCGCTCGGTGGGCTGCCGTCGCGCCCTACACTCGGAACCCTAGCTGGCTGTCGTCACGGGGCCATCCTGAAAAGGAGAACAAGAGTACCTCAGTCAGAACAGTATACCTGGTGAGCTGGCACAAGTAATCACAAGGAAAACATGAGACTTTCATGAAGCAGATCAGTATACCCAGTGAGCTGACACAAGTAATCATAAAGAAAACTTGAAACACACACGCAATCAATGTTTTCATGCATTAAGTCGGAAATCAGGAGTCAGGGTCCTGGTGTACGGATACGTCGTCCGCCGCACCAACACTGGGCTCCCTGAACTGATAACCACACTCAATACATTAAACACTATTGCTTCATATAGAAAGAAAGGACGATCAGAGTCTGCGGTAGAACCGACCACCTTTGATACCAATTTGTCACGACCCGACCTCGGGGCCCGTGCCGTGACTACCCCAAGCCCGCCTTCCATAGGCCAGGGGCTGGTGACTAGCACCAAGGCGTAAAGTCCCGGTAAACAGGGAAGGCATTGCCTTTATAAGTAACAACCACCACAGAGTCAGCAAGCAGAAAGTAACTACCAAGTGCAGAAAAGTAAAGGGGGTCGGAATACAAGCCAAACTAAAAGTACAACTGAAAAGGTAAAGAACAGCAATTGAAGAAAAGATGGCGGCCTCGTGTCGTCCACTGGCAATCCCACCTGAAGGGTGGGTACAGATAGCCTCCAGGCTCCTCGGGTCCCACGTCCGCTCCGAGCACGTCCCGCCCAGTGGTCCACCTCCAGGTACCGTCCTGCTCCACGCCCCAACCGTGATCAGCGCTGTCCGTCGTCTGCATCCAACACAACAAGGTGCGGGCATAGCCCGTGCAGGGGTGAGTATAAGCTACTCAGTAAGGACCCCGAGACCCCCGAAGGTCTCCCGAAATCCACAAAGGATATAGCACAAAAGAAAGGAGCAATCACGAAGTAACATCTGACTCGACTTAGGTATATGCCCATACATATACCTAAGTCCCCAATTCTAGCTCTGCTCACGAGCTCAAGAACAACTCAATCCACGCAGGAAAGCAAGACTCAAATCCACAAAGGAGAGTAAACAGTAAATCCACAAAGGATAGTTCGACACAATCCACAAAGGAGAGTAACATAAGATTCAGCTCAACCAGGTATACTTTTTCAGATGACGTCAAAGATGATCACTGATCCATCTAAGTCGTCGGACCCACGAAGGATCGATAGGTACTAACCCCCACAAAAGACCCACACAGGATCGGGCTCACACAGAACCTGTAGGCAATGGCTCACACAGAACCGGTAGTAAGGACCCACATAGGATCGGGCCCACACAGGACCTGTAGCACTGATCCACGTAGGATCGCTGAGTGCAGTAGTCGACGCAGTCCACTGAGGATCTCTGCACAGTCGTCGCCGCAGTCCACGAAGGATCTCTGCTCTGCCGTCGTCGCAGTCCACGGAGGATCTCTGCTCTGCCGTCGTCGCAGTCCACGGAGGATCTCTGCTCTGCAGTCGAAGTCACAGCCAGCGCTAGGGTTCCCGCACACAGCGAGCTCGTTTAGGAGGGTCCGCTCCACGAGCCGAGAGGATGATACATCAACTGACACGTAGTCCGAAGTTGATGTATCCAAAAGTTCCGTATCGACAACAGGATCTCAACGCAACAGACGGCGCGTCAATCGGACGCCCGGTCTGAGAGTTATTGGCATTTTCGTCCCAGGGGCCCGGTTGGTTTTTAGGGCAAAACCAACCCGACCGTACTCCGCCTGTGTCCGATCCTCGGGCGGAGTATGCCAAAAGTTCCATCTCACTTAGAGGAAACTACCACAGCTGACGGTACGTCGATCAGACGTCCGTAACTCAAGTTATGAGCGTTTCCGCTCTGAGGGCCCGGTTGGTTTCGTGTACGAACCAACCCGGCCGAACCCGAAGTCTTCCGAAACCTTGAGTGTAATATACCAAAACGACCGTATCGATCCAAGGATCGCATAGCCGCTGACGGTTCGTCAATCGGAGGTCCCAGGCCCAAGATATGGGCAAAAGACCGAAGAGGGCCCGAAAACGGGGGTTCTGGGCCCGGGGCGACCCGGCCCGAACCACCCCTGGGTCGGCCGAACCGGGTCGACCGAGCTAGGCCGGGTCCGGTCCGGCCTGGGCGCGGCCCGGCCGACCGAACCGGCCGGCACGGCTTCGGCCGAGCGGCCGAAGAAAACCGTTGCGGGTTTGAACCGCGGCTTGGAGGAACGCGGCCCGCGCGGGCCGCGTGCTGGGTGGCCGGACCGCGGACGCGGTCCGGCGGTTCGCCGCCGCCGCGGCCGAGCCGCGGCGGATTCCTCCGGCGGCGCGCCGGCGACCCGCGCCGTCGCCGCCTTCCGCGGGCCGCCGGAGTTGCTCCGGTGGCCCGTTTTGCCTCCCGTCTGCGCCATTATTCCTCCCGGGACGCGTCCTTCACTGCGGAATCAACAATTGGCCCTTGCATCGTGCTTTTGCCGTCGCCCGCCAAATCCGCACAAAAAGGAAGATCGGCGGAGGGTTGCCGGGCCTTGTTTGTTAGGCCCGCACCCTCCGCGTTAGGTAAAATCAACGGGAGGAAAATAAATAACCAACAACAATTTTAAATAAATTAAAATTGTTCCGAGATCGGGTTCTTTATTTCAAAAGAATAAACACGGGGAAATAAAATATTCCAAACAACCCCTACCTTGTCGTCGTCGGACGTGAGGTCGTCGCGGAATCGCTCGTCGCGGAAGGAGGGGATCGTCGCGTCGTCGCGGAAGAGACGTTCGTCGCACCGCGGGAAAAACGTCGCGCCGACGATCTCCGGATCTAGAACAAACGGATTTAATTAATTAAATCCGTTGTCATTGAAATTAAAAGGGATAATTAAATGATCCGTTTCTCACCTTAGTTGCCGAACGAGGATCGGCCGCGGAAGAAGAGGTGTCGCCGAAGAACGTCGCGTGTAGAGCTCGTCGACGTCGCAGATCACGGTGTGCGTCGTTGAATTCTGGTCGCCGGCGTTCTTCGCGTTCTTCGCGTTCTTCACCTTCTTCGCGAGGAGGGTGGAGGCTCAGAGAATTTGCACAACGATAGCAATCCTCCAAAATAGACAAGTTTGTCTATTTTATTAATTCGCCAACGAACGCAAACGTGTAAGTAACGACCCATTAAATTCGTTGAATTAATTCAATGAATGAAACAGCCCATTTAATTCACGAAATAAACCGCCCAATTAAATGGTCTGTTAAGAATTAAAGAAAACGTGCCGGTTTACTTTTCAGTTACTTTGACGGGTTTTCGCGGGTGCGTTACTTAGCGAAAGAAACGGCGGGGCTCGTGCGGGCCCCACCTCACAAATATCCTACCAAGGGGTAGGGTATTTCCGGATAGCACCCTATCCGCTTTAACTCAGTTCAAGTGGCTTCCAAGTGACTTCCAAGCGGCTCAAGTGAAATAAAATAAAGTTGTCGCACAACCTTTATTTTATTTCCGACTTAATGCCCAAAATTTAAAAAAACCACGGTTGAGCAAACGCAACTCCGGAAGAGGCGTTTCTAAGAAAATATCGGCGCTGCGATTTCATCGGTGCCCTCAGAATTTGATTCCGGGCACCGGTTCAAAAGATAGAAAAACCCGCTCGTCCGTTCACTGAACGTACCCGAGCCAAACTTCGGAACGTGATTCCGGGCACACCGGGCCTCGGAATCAGGTGCCGTCTGAAGCTGCGCTCTTGCAAAATTCCAAATAAAATTAAGAAAAAAAATTTCCTTGAAATTTGCGGGTCTTTACATATTGAGGTTTAAATTGTTTCAAATGTGGGGGTATTTTCATTATCAAAATATATTAACCTGGGGAATGATCATGAAGATAATAAAAAAGGTTTTATGAGTAATGTTTATATTGATGATAGTATGACTAAAACTAAAATATGTATAGAAGGGGGTATTAATGATTAAGATGATTAGAACAAGTTTATATTTTAGGAATTATGTGGAATGATTAATTAACTAGTTTATGGATTCAAGAATTACATTATAGAAGTATTTTACAAGAGAAATTATATTCATAAGATTTATGAAATATATAAGGATTGTACTATTGTAAATATTATATATGTATTTGAGAGCATGTGAGGAATGGTTCTGATGACCAAAAAAACAAAGTCATTTGGAAGTTGATATTTATATAAAACCTAATATTGATGTAATATTACACATTAAAATTTCTAAATGTTTAAATAATAATGACAAATAGATGATTATATAATATTATTGGTGACTATGATATTGGATAAGGAATTGATGGTTGTGGTTAATTTTTTTTTTGAGATTACTTCATGTTTGAATTTATGGAACATACTTAAAAACAAGAGATTTTTTTTTTAAAATGATGCATGTTTTCATTATGGTTCTATGTTTATCATGGTATTGAAATATTTTTATTGCGTCATTAAGTTTCACTTTATATAATACCGGGAATATAATTTTTTACTTAGTGAACTTCCATCAAAATTTGGATAGACATATTTTTCATGATAATTAATGTATACTATATGTAGAATTGATTGTGTTGAATTATATGTATTTTTTGAAAACTATTCCTAACCATTTTGGAATTAGTAATTATTAGGGTAATAACTTATTAATCATTTATGGATATTATAACCTGTTAATAGTTATTTTTTGTTCTCTAGGAATTAAAAATTCTAATTTTTATATTCATTTGTTACAGTTAGAGATGAAGTGGAAATTAATCAAAGGATAGACAAATGATACAATTATAATAATAAAATAGAAAGTTCACAAGTTATTTTATTTCCTTATTTTCCTTGAATACATAATAGTTTATTTTATCTAGGATGACGATATTGAATGATGAAAATAATCCCAATATCATAATTTTATATAAATTGATGTTATTTTAACCCTTTATATTTATATGATTTTTTAGACATTATCCTTTTTTATACGAACCACATTAATGCGATAAATTATCTATGTCATTGTCTATAATTTTTTATTCATTTATTCCATGTTAATATCTTCACTTCCCATCTATGTTATCATGAATAGAAAACTAGTTATATGTTTATTCTAGATAAAAGTCATACAAATATTTATCTATTATGAATGTAATTTTTATTAACAATTATCATGATGTGGTATTTCAATAAATTCAATTTCAAATTTCAAACCCTTGATTATTGAGATCCATAATAAAAAAAATACACAATTTATATATTGGCAGGAGAATTTGACACCCCAAGATCCTAAAAGTTGATCATAATATTAGATGAAATATATGAAATATCAAACCAATAATATAATAGAATTTAATATAATGATACATTATGATATATTTATATTTAAATAAATTCTATCTATTTGACATCTTTCAATTCAAGCAACAACAGGTTTGAACAAAACCCAATACCCTATATAAATTTGAATATTTAATCCTGAAAATTATAATACAGTATTCATGTTGGTCAGTATAAAAAGTATTAACTATAATATATAAATTATATGGATTACCCATATATAGAATACATTTATTTTTTATGTTTTTATTAAAAATAAAATAATGAATCATTTGAATGAAAAAATAATGTTTTCTGAAAAACAATATATTTCTAAATGGCTATCTAATTCTTCTTTTCACAGATTTTTTTCAAATTTTTTTTCCAATTCAACATATTTTATTTAATGAAATAATTTTTTTTAAATAATCACATTTAAATTTTGTGCGAGTGATTTTTTTGGATTTTTCTAAATTTTTTGTTTTTTGATTAGTAGTGAAAAATACTAGTTTTTTATTATAAAAATAAATTTATTTTGAATAATTAACAAGTACAAATTAATATTTAAAATTTTTTAATTAAAATTTGTTAAATATTTTTTATATTAGTTCATTGGAGTACATTTTATTTTTAATTTTAATAGTAAAAAATTATATACATATAAGAATATTCTCATTAAAGGCATTGTTTTTCATCATGACTGTTGATATAATATTAAATTGGAATTTTTTACATCAGGGAACTATGTTTTTAAGAATAGATTCAATATTTATAATCAGAATAATTAATATTATCTAAAATTGTAAAATTTATTTTGTACTATTATGAATAATAAAATTATTAAAAATTATTTATCACAGTTGAGGTAAAATATTATTTACCAAGGGGTTAAACTAAAATTATAAGGTTTAAAATCAAATAAAAACTTATGATAAACCCATAGTATGGTAATATTTAAAACATATAACTAATAAGTGTTAATAATGTTTCATTTTTGTAGATTTTTTCATAAATAATTTGTGGGTGTAATTGAATCATTTCCAAAATTCTATGTGTGTCCTCTCCCCCACTTATCAAAGGCCTCCCATAGCCATTAATTTTTCACACATAGAAGGAAACATTGTTAAGAAAACACCATCCCAAATCCCTTTTATAAAATTCATCAAAATTCATATATGACTTCTTTTGATCATAAATCAATCCTAGGAAAGATGTTTGTGAGAACTAGAATAAGTTGTCCGATGAAGAGATAACTGTTTTAAACATGGCTTTCTTGTTTTGTTTTTTCTTCCTCTTACATATAATGTTATGAGATAATTATTATATTATATAATAAACACTATACATATAATAACATGTTATTATGATAAGTTCATGACCTACATCTACCCCCTCTTCCATCAAATGGGAAACAAAAGCATCGATTATGTGTATAGTGGACAACTTCCTCACAAACTGATGAAATTCATTTTACATGAGCAAATTCTAAATAAATATATAATGATATATTTATAAAAATTATATTATATTTATAAAAATAATATACATATATAATTTTAATATATAATGTACCTTCTTATGTTTCATGCCTTTAAAAATAAGATAACATCATTCCTGAGTATAGCAGAAAATTGGCTCACGAAGAAAAGTGATTTGTTTTCCATTATTCTATACCTTGAATCAAATAAGGATATATATAATGATTATATGTGATATATAGGGAATGATATTGATTTTGGAAAAATAATATATCACACACTTTATTATCATTTCACTTGGTAATGAAATGATAACATCACATGTATGTATGTACGACCTACGTCTCCATAAAGATATATGATCAATTATATATGTTTAATTTTAAATAATTATTATAAATATGTATCTAATTGAAAAAAATACATTTATAATCTTAATATAATTATGGATATCAGGAAACAATAATTTATACTTCAAAAGAAAAAAGTTTTGAGAAAATAATGGAATTAACACCTGAAACATTAAAAATAATGAAATATTATATATAATAAATTTGTAAAATGTTATAAGAGGAACATATATGATATTTTAAATAGTAATGTTTTTATGGTAAAAATTATTAACCCTTTTAAAACAATTTTACTTGATGTTAGATCACGTTCAATGAAAAGAAGTGTGAGGTGATGGAATTCATCTAAATTTCTCTTTATTTAAGAAAATTGTAATTTTACGAACCAAATTATATATATAGTATGTATACAAACCAAAATAAATGTAATATCAAGATTCATTAAAAAAATTATGGTTAAATTTCAATTATTTATTTCAATTTGATTTGAAATAAAAATTACAAAGCTGTAAATAATGTCATCACTCAATTTATTTTCATTGGATTATATTACATTTAATTGTCTCTGACATTATAATATTATGTGTGTAATAAATTTTTAATATATATTTATATATTTATAATATTTATATAGATTTAAATTTTTTACCCCTGGTAAATTCGTTGATTAATTCTCACATCAATGGTATGATATTTTTATGCTTTTATTTCACAATCCCATTTTGATCAGGATTATCTGTGTTTAAATGTTAATTTATTAAAATAATTTGATTATTATATAATAAACCTATTTAGTTTTATTATCCTCAATTTATTCCTCAATTTTTATATAAATTTGACCATTTTTATCTCTTTTTTAGTTAAAATGAATGATAATTTTTTTGAATAACATATGAATATATATTTTTTATTTTATCGAAAAACATTTTTCATCAAAAAAATTTTTTTATAAAAATATTTTAATTTTTTTAATGTGATCAAATTAATTAATTAATTAATTTTTCACCCATTTTTGAATATTTTCAAAAAAAATGAATGGAAAATTCATGCCATTTTCAAAATTAGGGGAATTTTGTCATTTCTAAAAAAGGGAAAAATTTTTTAACATGTATGAACATTACATAATTTAACTCTAAAATAACCACTCAATATTTTAAATATTATTTATAAATTTAATATTTAAATTCAGTGAAATTTTTTGAAAAATAGTTTGTTGAATTTATGTTTTTAAAAAACATATTTCCAAATGAAAAAGATTTTTTTCCTCTAAATTTTTTTCGATGAAAATTATATTATATTTTTTTTCATAATTAACATGAACCGTTTATATTACTTACAATCTGCTAAGGATATTTTTTTTATTCATAGTGTCCATATTATTTCTCTAGATTGTTTTCCATTAGTTTTATATGGTAAAGAATTGACATTCCTGTTATTGGTAAAAAAATTAATAATTATTATTCCCATGAAATACCCATATATTATCACTATTAGATATTAAATATCCCTAAAGTATACCTAATATATATCATTAATATATTTAATACATAAATCATATATCATTTATACATATTCCACTATTAATTTTAATGTTCTATTTTTGACTGCGGAAATTTTTTGAATCTATTTTACTTCGTCTATAAAGTAAATTATTGATAAGGAATATTTATCATTAATTAAATAAATAATTATATATATATGGGATAATTTTTAAAATCATATATGGGTGGGGTTGGGTTATAGATATACCATCAATGCATTGGTTTTCTAATGAGATAAATCAACTTGATAGCCTTAGATAAATGGGGTTTAGGTGTATCCTTATACATCAGTTTCAAAATGATTTTTGAGAGGTAATAATAGCAGAGATATCATGATTTATGAGAACCTGACATCCAAAAATTAATAATTTCATTCATCAAGAACCCATAAATTATTATGCATGATATTTTCAAAGGGATAGTTTCTATAGATTCATTTTACTCTCAGTTTATTCATTAAATTAAATCTATCAATTATTATTTACCTTTCCATTTTATTATGCAATATCTAATAATTATAGAAAAGATATTGATTTAATTTAATTTGTGTAATGATATTTTACTTTACATATTGATTATAACTTATTTGTCAAAATTTATTTACTCATGATATCCTCCATTATACCTATACCATACAGAGAATTTAGGCCCACCCTAATTTTGTTTCCTTTCCCATTATTAATTCCAATCTTCTATGAATAATATAAATGGAAGTTATAGAGGGAATAATGATATTTTTGAAAAAAAAATTATTTTTCAATTTGCATTGTAAAATGTAATATAGAAATCTGGTATTCATTGAGATAAACAAGCCAACAAAATTATTTAGTCCTTCAAGATGTGATTCCTTTTAAAGTATACCAATGAAATAAGCCAAAATCTGTTATCATATACCATGGTTAATGTATTTATAGTTGGTATCAGAGTAATATCATTAGAAACCATGAAAACTAGATTTTGAAAAATATTGATTTGGAAAAATAACCCTATGATATAAATTTAAGATATTTATAGAATAATTTCTTAATTTTTTTTTGAAATTTATATATTCTGTGGTTTTTCAAGAAATACATCACTTTTTAGATACTAACAAAAGTTGTGGTTCTATAAAAAATGTACCGAGGGGTAATAACCCTACAAAGGATGGGTTGGGATTGACTTGAGTGTTACATGTTAGACAACAGTGGTCGTTACTATGCCCCACATTTTAAATTCCTAGGGGATATTCATGGGTTAATTCACATTTCCATTATAAACCATTATGAAAAATTTGAATAGATTATAACATTAAATAACATAGGTTAAATGTATTGTTCCATAGATTTAAAATTATGTGTCACGATTGGGACATCCAATACATGATTCTCCATAACTATGTGATTCCCACTATGACTAGTATTTCTAAAAATGTGCTCTTCTATTTTTTATGGATATAACTAGAATCAACTTATTTAATGATGAATAAAACAAGAAATGTTTCTTAGAGACAAAAAGGTGGATGATGACTATGGTGAAGGATGTTGTGATTATTCACATTCAATTATCATAATATATGTTTAGTATATATAAACTTATCTAACACTTAGAATCACCCAATAAGATAATGATAGATTAAATTATGATATTGGACAGTAGATACTATATAAGAATGAAGGTATTATTTAATTCATTTATAAAATTTGGAAAGGCACACCCAAGAGAGTGTCTCGATGGAATAAAAAAATTATTATATGTAGAAAGGAAGAAATAAATAATTTAATTTTTGGGTAATGAAATGTTAGTGTTATTTAATGGATGTGAATAATGTTATCCCTAAATTATTACAAAATTATAACGGTTTATATATGGGAAAAGTATGATAATAAATCATATTAACATCATAGGGTGAAAAATTGTGAAAATAATCTTCAAGATTTTATATGTAATTGTTATAATGATTTTGGAAAACAAAAAATATAATAAAAATTTATGTTTAATTAAAGATTATGACAATAAATCATATTTTCTGGTTTATGAATGATGTGTAAGGATAACTATTCTTTTTTTGGATTCAATAATTTTGTTATAGGATTATTTTTTCAAAAAAATAATTGTTATATGAATTATGAAATGTATACGGATTTTCTTGTAGTGCCTTTTTTAAGGATTTGAGAGAATATGTTAAATGATACCAATGAGAATGAATGTAATTTATGTGGAATGTTGATCTTACTGGAAAACAAATTATTGACGGATGATAAACCTTAAAATCTTATTGATGTTGAGAAAATAATTATATAATTATTTTTATCCAATAAAATTGGTGACCATGAGATTGGTTAGTGATTTTATGGTTTCTATTTTCTTTATTCGAGTCTAATACATGTTTGGTTTATGGAATATATCATAAAATTAGATATTAATTTTTGGTATGATGCATGTTTTCATTTTGGTTTTATGGTGATCAATATTTTCACATATGTGGAAGCAATCTTTAATAGCCAGTTTATATTTTTATGGGAATACATTGTTGATTTGGTGACCATCCTTTTAAATTTCATCAATCATATTGAGAATGAAACTTATGGATAAAAATTTATGGAATGGATTAATTGAAAATTAGGGTTTTAGGGGATAAATTATTCTAAAAATTATTGTTTTTGTAAATATGTGAGGAATATCATGTCACTCATTTATATATATTATGACATATTAAAAGTTATTTTTACTAAATCATTCATTAAAAGTAACTTCATGATCTTAATTTCCTTGGGTAAGTGATGAATTGGAAATTGATCAAATCAAATCTAAAGATCAAATTTTTATTATAAAATAGAATGATATGAAATAATTTTATTTCCTTATACTCTTACATATTTAAGGACTTCGTAAAATCTATTAAAAGGAAATTGAAATAGTAATGTTATCATAATAACCAATGTTTTGATAAACATATGTTATTTTCAACATAAATAAATTTATCCCAAATTTTTTTATAACTTTATAATGATGACCCACTTTTTATATTAATTATTTCGACGACATTGTATAATTACATATTCTTTTCATCTATTTCCATGTCCTCACTTCCCACATATGTTCTACGATATAGAATCCTAGTTATGGTATTATTATAAATGCACTCTATAATTCAATTTAAATATTATAAATACAATATTTTATTAAACATTATCATGATTTCATATTTCAAGAAATTTATTTTCAAATTCCAAAACCTTTATTACTGAGAGAAAGAATAAATTGTAGGGATGGAATTTTTATGAGGGTAGAATACAACACCAAGATATTATACAAGAATAACAACATATTCGATATAAGATATTAGAAACCAATATTTAATGATACTATTGCACACTAAGACCCTATAAAATGTTTATTTTTAAATTAATATAGTCTATTTGATAGCTTTCAATGAACAAAAAATCGGGTTCTAAGAAACACTATATGTTGTTGAAATATTTTTATTTAAACCAGACCATTATAAGCCAGTATTTATGTTGGAGTGTATGAATATTAAATAATAAATTATGAAAATAATATGGTCTATATATTTATGAAATAATTATAATGTTTATGTATTATTAAAAAATAAAATTATAAACATCTGAAAGAAAATGTGATCTTTAAGGAAAAACATTAATTTTCCAAAAAAGGCGTCATAATTGCGCTTCACGCTCATAAGATAAAATTAATTTTCTACCAATATAAAAAAATACTAGATAAAATGAATATTTTTTAAAAAACTATAATATTAAATTTTTATTAGGGTTAATATTTTATATTTTCTAGAAAAGATTCATTTTTTCATCCGGAAAAATAATGATTTGTATTGAAAATTTTGTTTTTGTTTAAAAAATTACAATGTCATATTAAAATTTAAATAGATTTTAAAGTAAAATTTGTTCAATTATATTAAAATTTAACAAATTTAGGTTATTTAATAAATTTTATGTTTATTTTTGAAATTAAAACATTGTATATTTATAAGAATTTTATAATTTAGAACCTATATTTTCATAATGTTTACAGGTAAAAATTAAAACTGGATCCATCCAGTTTAGTGAATTTAAATTGGAAAATATATTCAATATATGTAATACAAACAATTAAAAATATATAATATGTTAATTTCTATTTTTTACTAATATGTATAGTAAAATAACTAAAAATTATTTAACATGGTTATGAAAAAAATTGATTTACCCAGGGATAAACTAAAATGGGAGGGGTTAAAATGACTTCATCAATTAAAAAACCATTTTAATGAAATATTTAATCCTTATAAATTCAATGGGTAACTAATTAACCATTTTGGAGGTTTTTTTCATGATAAAAAATGTGTGTAATTGAATCATTTAAAAAATTCCATGTGTGTCCTCCCCCATATAAAGGACGACCCACATATCCTCCCGTATTCATAACTAAAAATCCATTTAGTTCATCCAAAAAATGACCAATTTCCATAAATAATCATATCCCAACATTCAATAAGTCATATTTTAGACAAAAATCTAGTATAGGAAGGTTTTTGGAGAAAACCTAATGATGTAGTCCTGAAAATAAGTGACAGTCTTAAATGAGTGTTTTAATTTTTATTTCTATTAAAACTATTTAAAATATTATTATAGAATGATTAATTGAAATATAATTAATATAATATATACTAAGATTTTATTATCTAAATTCCCTAAACCAAATCAATCTCCACTTCCATTAAATGGGAATCAAAACTATCAATTGTGTGTACGAAGGACTACCAACTCCCGAAATGATGTAATTCATTTTCCATCTCCACATATAATGGATGGATATAATTATGTATATAAGATAAATAAATACATATATATACATATATATAGTATATTTATATAAATAATATAATTTTTAATTTTAATATCACATATGTTTTCATACATTTTCTTCTGTTAAAAATATGACAATGTCGATTATTAGTATTGCAGACTACAACCTCATTAAGTGATGTGATTGAATTTCCACATTTGTATTACCTGAAAGGTAATAAGTAAAATTTATAGAAGAATATTTCAGTTATATGAAATTATATTTATTCTATAAAATTAATATATCATCCAATTCATTACTATTTCACCCGTTATGGAAATGATTACATCGCTCGTGCGTACGAACGGCCTACCACCTCCATAAAGCAATGAGATCCATTATCTATATTGAATTTAAATAATTATTATAAATATGTATCTGATAAAAAATATAATATTTAAAAAATTAATATAATTTTGTACATAATTTAATTATATAATATTCTTACTAAATAAAACAGTACTGGAAAATATACAAGAGAAAACAATGAAATTTACATTCTGAATAATTGAAATAATGAAATATTATTTAAAATAGGGTAGTAAACGTCATACTAAGATCATATAAGATATTCCAAAAATGAATATTTTTATGTTATAAATTAATAACATGATTCAATCCACTATTTTAGATGGCATATCATGTTCAACACAAATGATTCATGGGGTAATAGAATCCTTTTTAATCTCTATTCTATGAGGTATATTATTTTGTTATGAACATGATTCCATTTTTATATTGGGTATAATTCCAATTTCTGTGTAATATAACGAGTATTTAAAATTTCTTGGTATTTTTATTTTCAATTTGACATATTTTGTCTATGGTAATTTAACATAATATTTACCAAGTGGTAATGAATTTCATAATTATGTTTCATTTAATTGTGTTATATTACTTATTCACTGTATTTGACATTATAAGGTTATGTGTTTAGATATTTTTGTGTATATTTTATTTTATTTCCACACGTTTAATTTGAATTTAAATTTTTTATCAATAATAAATTAAATGATACTTCTCACTTCAATGTTATGATCCATGTAAGGGATTATTTTACAATTTTATTTTAATCATGATTTATTATACATGAATTTAAAATAAAGGAAATAATTTTATTATATTTTAATAAAAACATATAATTTTTTATATATTTTTATTTATTATTGTTTCTTCAAATATAATCAGTTTCCACTCTTGGGAACATAAAATTATAGAGAAAACATTTCAAATAAAATCTAATATTATTTCTATCTAGTAGAAAATCTATTTTCCACCAAAAAATGATTACAAAAAATGCGTTCAAAAATGTTTTTTATATTTTATAAATATTTATTAATGAAATATTGCCCATTTTGGATTTTTTGGGAAATATTTGGAAATGAGAATTCATGTTGTTTTCCAAACAAGGTTCATTGAGATTTTATCAGAAATATGGAAAAGAAATAATTTAATATGTATTTCATGTATATAGTTTCCTGATGTGATGAAAATTCAATGTTATAAATATGAATTTATAAGATTAAATGGTAATTTTCATATAAAAATATTTAATTTTTTTAAATTTTTCTTCGAAAAAATTCATTCCCAAATAAAAATGATTATTTTTATCAAGAATGTTTATACTTCCACGTTTATTGTAATTATAATAATATATTACATAAAAAAATTAATTTACTTGTTATCCACGTAGAATATGTTATTTTGATTCCATGTTAATTATTAATTTGAATCGTGTATTTTTAATTTTACTAGGGAAGCTATTGAATTTCATTTTCCTGATTAATTTTGGTATTCATTAATATTTCCATGAAATACTCACTTACATATAACCATTGAACATCAAATTTCCCATTAATATACATATTACATATACGGGATATATTTAATACCTAAAACAAATATATTTTCTATATTAGGTATTCTTAATTAAAATTTATATGATTGACATGGGATATTATTTATAATCTATATTACATAATAGATACAAACATTTTTTGATAAGGATTATTGTTCATGAATCAAATCGACTATTAAATATATGAGGAGTAATTTTGACAAGATAATTTTGGGTACCATTTTTAGATATCCCCATTTTTCATAGGTAATATCATGATATGAATAAGTTGGGTAGCCTTAGATATATGGGTTTCTATTGTATACCTACCGATCATTTTAAAATTTTAATGTAAAACGTCTTGAAAGTAAGAAAATCGTTATGGTTAAGACCCTGAAAAATAATAATTAATAATTTCCTTCAACAAGAATTATTTTTTTATTATCAATGCAATTTTCACAATGGTATTATATCTGAATTCAATTAGTTATGACATTATTGAAAAATTGAAATGTGTCTTCAATTGTTTAGCTTTCCATATTTATTATTCATAATTTAATAATAGTATAAAAGATATTGATTAACTGGAATGTGTGTTTATATATTTACAATTCAATATTGATAAGGCCATATTGATCATGCCTTATTTACTCATGATATCTTCCGATATATATAATTATTTCTGATTGTTTGAGATCACCCTTATTTTGTTTACTTTCGTTTGAATATGGGAAGTATAATATGAATTATATCCAAGGATATTGTATTTGATATAATGATATTATTGAAAACTGTAATTTTTTTTAATTTGTGTACAAAAATTTAATATGGGAATCATTTTTTTATCTTGTTTAATAATCCCACTAATGTAGGATGTCCTTCATAATTTGATTCCTTGTATCTTATACCACTATAATAAGGTAGACACCAAATCCTGGTTATGGGGGATGGGGCCTATAAGGTTGGTATGTTATGAAGTTTCTTTAAATCCATGGGAATATGATTTAGAAAAACTGGTATTAGGTAACACAATCCTATGATAATCATTGAGGATAAGTATAAAAGATCATTATAATGTTTTATTATATTAGATATTTTTAGTTATTCCGAATAATATATCCATGGTTATATACATTATGTGGACATGTTTCTTTTATAGATATACCTATGTGTAATAACTTTGAAAAAGGTTGTGTTGGTTTACTCAATCATTGTCTGTTTTTCAATAATGGTATTTACTATGCCCCTATTCTGTAACTCTAGGTGGATATTCTTAGGGTTATTCAAATATAACTTATAAACCATTATAATGTAATTAGATAGATAGAAACCATGAATAACCTCGTTAAACCAAAGGTATAATAGATTAAAGACATGTTTATATGATTTATAAATGCTATAAATAATTCATTTTCAATATGTAATTTCACACTATGATTAATATTTATGACCCTATGAATTTTGGTTTTAGTTAATTGATGGAATTGGAAGTAACTGTGTTAATTTTGAATGTGATAGGAACTGTATTGATTAGAAGAAAAATGGATAGATTACTGGGACTAAGGATATTTTAATTATTCATAATTAGTTATTAGTATATATAATTAATAACTTTTTCATTAATAAAATCCCAAACACACTAATTATAATAAAGATAGTTTCAATTAAAATCATTAATAGTAAATACCACAAATAATATAAGTATTTATTCCCTTCAACTTAGAAATGTGGGAAGCAAACCCGAGGTGAGTGAATAAAAAAAATAGGAATATTTATTATGTGTGGAAAATAATGACATAATGACAAAAATGGTAATGATTAAAATTTTTGGTTAATATAATAGAATAAAAAATGGTATTTCTATTGTATTATCAATGGATGAATGTTTAAAATTTTGAAAATATGGGAATTTTGAAAATTACTATTTTATGGTGAATTCTCATGAAGAGTATGAACATGGTTATATGAGTATTGGTTATATTTTAGATGAAAAAACCACAAATGAAATATGGAAAAAATGACATATTATGTAATTTGATGATAAATCTCATTTGATGGATAAATAATGTAGTGGAATTATTAAAGTGTATTTTTTTAAAATTTAAGAAATAATATATCGAAGTATTTTATCAATGTAATTATGTATATATGAATTATGAAATGTATAAGGATTGTATTCTAGTAATTTTTCATTAAAATATTGAGAAAATATGTTGAATGGTACAGATGACCATGAGTTTTGTTTCAATGTAAATTTAATCTTTTGGAAATTAAATTATTGGTGGAAGATAACCCTTTTTATTTTCACTATGGTAAGATAATAATGATACGAAGATGTATATGTTATAATATTTCAGACCATGATAATGGTTATTTATTTGAGGGTTTTTGTAATATTTATAATATTTTAGTGCATGTTTGGATTTTTATAATTTATTTAAATATATGATATTCTATTTATGAAATTATTAATGATTTAATTAATATTATATAGTGACTAGGGTTCTAATTTTTTTGAATGTTTTATTAAGATCCAACTAGATTTTTTGGGAAATATATTTTTTATTCAGTAATTTTTTTTCTAATTTTTGTATGAAATATTTTCCTTATGATCCATATGGTTCACTATTTATATAATTAATTACATTGGTCCTTAGGTTTTATTTTATAACATTTTAAAAACATTATCATTTTCGTAAAGATATGAGAAATAGGTTGTTTCTTATTTATGGATCTTACAATCCATTAAAAGTTAATTTTAGTGTTTCAAGAATAAATTATACACTTAAATATATTAATTTAATTTTTTACAAGATGAAGTTAAAATTGATCTAAGAAACCCCAATGGAAAAAAATATGATTATGAAATTTAAGCATATCATGTATGTTTATTTTCATATAATCATATACTATAATATTATTCATCGAATCAATGAAAATGATATTGATATAATATCATCATAATGCACAAATGTGTGAGAAATTAGTTGTCCTCCACCATTTATAATTTTTTAATTTTCTTCATTATCCTTATATGGATCACATAATTTATTATTATTGATGATCTCTATCACTTCCCATAATTAATTATGCTTCTCTTCTAGGTACAATGCTTCAATTCCCACCTCAATTATCCTAAATGGAAACCATGTTATGTGATTATTCCATATGAATTCCACACTTACCATTCTCTCATATCACGAGGATTTTTTGTAACCCTTATCATGATGTTTTATTTTGAGAAAATTATTTTCAACTTTAAAAATCTTGATAATCAAGATCAAGATTAAATTGTGAGGAATTAATTAATATATTGGGGGGGGGACAATGTAACACCCAAATATTCTAAAATAGGTAAATCATATTCAATGACATATACGATATGAAAAAATATTGTTATAGGAGAATGTTTCACCCTAATATTTTATGATATATTAATCATTAAACATATTCTCGCTCAATGATAGCTTACAATGAATACAACAATAAGGTCGAATGATGAAGATACTCTATTAATGTATTATTATAGAAATATTATCATTATAAATTTTTTTTTGTTATTTTTGTGGTTAAGAATAGTATGTAATGGATATTCATAATTATATTTTTCAAAAATTAGTAAAAGAAATTTAGTTGTAATAAATTTAATATAAATAAATTAAGGACTATTTGAAGGAAAAACGAAATATTTTGTGATAAAATTAATTTCTATAAATGGAGAACTTATTATGCTGTGAAAAATAAACATAAATTAATTGTCATTAACATTATAATTTAATTTTATAAATTAAAATACATTTTTGAAATCATCATATAAAAATAAAATTAAGGTGAATTTTTTCTTATTTTTTTCTTATAATTCATTTTTTGATTAATAGTGAAAATTAAAGATTTTAATTAAAACCTCATTTGTGTTGAAATAATTTAATGGTATAAATTATATTTTAAATCAGTTATAAATTAAAATTAGTTCAATTATATTATTATTTAACTAATATTTTTTATTACAATCAGTTTAATATAGAAATTTTTATTAAAACATTAAATACTTATGTGTGTTTTTTCATTAGAAACCTTTTTTTTTCATTGTGACTACAGGTATAATTTTAAATTTGAGTTATGCCACTTTTTTGAATTGATTTTAGAAATATATAATCCATATTTTTTATCAATAAAATATTTATTATCTAATATCATATACATATTATTTTTCCTTTTTGAATAATTATAGTATTAAAAATTATTTACTACTTTTAGGGTAAAAATATTTACCATTGGGTTGAATAGAAAATATAAGTGTTATTATTACATAAAACGTGTAAAATTATAATATAACAAAGACCACACTACCATTTAAAATTCTAATGCCCAAATATATACATATTATAATTTGATACTGATGAAGAAGACCAAATTTTTTGAACCAAAACATAAAACCTCAAAATGAAATTTTAGATCACTTAAAATCCCAAGGTCCTTTTAGTTTTATAGTTTTTTGAGAACTCGGAAGACATATTACAAAATTAATACATATGAATTTAAATTATATTTTTTCATACATGACATATATTTTCATTTTTCATATTTGTACTTAGTCATCATCCATATGAAATCCTTTAGAAATGAATAATTCAATACCATTGTTTATAAACAGGGGAAATTGAAAAATAAAAGAGAGAGATAAAATTTTGAAAATGATAAAAATAATCATAAAAAATTTAATTTCAACAATTTCCCTGAGAAATTCATAAGGTTTTGATGAAATAATCAATGATCCTGAAAACCTCATAAGAAAAAAGTCATATAAATCCATATATGGACAAATTAGCATGAAAATATAGATTAATTATTTAAAAAGTAAAAATTAATCATAATAATATATCCCAATCCAAGTGATATAAATGTTTATCCGTGGAATCCTTAATAACCCATAAAAATCACAACAAAAATGTATTGGTATATTGAGATATCATCTTTATAGAACACATACAGAACCCTTATAAATTGAAGGACCATATGGTTTAATTACAATAAAATTATCAAAAGTATATTCCCTTTCACTAATTCATTAGAGTTTTATCTAGCTTCACCAATCATATAATCTATAATTGGGAAAATCTGACACTATCTAATTGCACCCATTTTTCCAAAATGCCCATGAAACATAAATAAAGTATATTTAGATTGTGTTTCGTCATAATACTAAGAATAATACTCATCAATCATTTGATAACAATATGTACACTTGGAAATGAAACATATTCAATAATAATCTCTTAGAGACGTGATTAACCAAATGGAATGAAAATGGATCCAAAATAATTGAATTAAAAAATATCTATATTAAAATTAATAATGATGGAATCATTTCAAAATATTACAATTGGATAACACAATTGAAAAAATATGGCATCTTATATGGAATATGATTTTGAAAGAACAAATGGAACTTTTCTTAAATAGAATAACATTTCATTAGAAATAAAATTTTAAAATTAAAAATACAAAAAATATTTTGGAAATATTTTTATTTAAAAATAAATATGACAAATTATAACGTGATATTGATATAAAATAGTGGTAATGATTTTTTTAAATTCTATTCATTCCATAAACATTCAAATAATCATATATTTATATTTTATCTAAAATAAAAATTGGTATTTTTTGGAAAATGGAAAGAATATTCTTGTGAAAATAAATTCTAATAGCTATAATATGGTTAAAAATATATTTAATAAATAATTTAAAAAATATATAAAAAACCTTTTTTGAAACATTATTAGAAAAATTGGTTTTTGAAGAAAAAATGGTTCATACAGAAGAGAAAAATAAATATTATTTTTAATAAAAAAATTCAATTGAACTCTTGAGTATATAATGTAAAATCAGAGGAAAACATGTATTCCCATAAAATAAAAAAATGATAATAAAATGAATTCTTTTATATAGAGATCAAAGATAAAATATAATCTCCAGAATCATAAAAAGATAAAATATAGATAAATGGTTAGATTTATTATAAACCCATTTCCACATTCTTATTATTGAATCGTAAGCCCCGTGGAGAAATAAAATTAATTGAAATATAAAATTTCATTAGAATATTTATGTTCATGATGGTTAGGTTAAAATTGGATTTATATACAAGTAATAAAATGATACTTGTGAATAAAATAACATATTTCCAAAATAATCTAATATGAGACATAAATCAATTATGTTTATAGTAACTTTTGAACCGTAATCCTCATGAAAAAGAGGTGATCAAAAGGATATGTAGTTACCAATAATTTTGATTATGGACATCATAATATACATTAATGTGATGTGTATACAAAAAATATATTAAATATGTGGTGAATATATAATAGTTCTACAGAAGTAAGAAGTGACATGAGAATCCCTTTCCTTAATTATCGACTTCAATTGTACATATTCAATCCTCATCTTCTTTGGGTATCCCTTCTAGGATTCCATGAAAACCACCAAAGTATGTATTTATGAAAAATAGGGATTCTAGGATAGTAGGTGTCATTATGGGATGTGATTTTAGTAGATCATGACCGAACCAATAGGGTTTTATGGTGTGAAGAGGATAAAAGGAGATTTACCTTTTTATGAGTGATGTCAATTACACAAGCCAGATTCTGGAGAAGTAAAAGGTATAACCAGAGATTTAAAATGACGCAAGGGTAAAAAATGTTTTACAATGTAGAATTACAATTCTTGGGGTCGAAATAAGTCTATTTAATATTTTTTTAGTATAACCATATGTAAATTGATTTTTTCCATAAATATGATAATTATTTTTAACTATTGTTTTTATTAGTTTCAACTAAAAATAATGTTTAACTTATTTGATAATAGAAAATTAATATGATTTCAAATATATATTGAATTTTTTAAAATATTATTCTTATATGTGAAAAAACATAATTTAGAATTAAACCAGTAGACGTGATGAAAAATCTGGATTTGAAGAAGTGCATTTTTCAAAGAAATGATGATTTTATATTAACTATATCAATGATAATAATCATTTTAGGAATTTAAATAAATATATTTTTTTTAAAAAAAATTCCATTAAAAATTTCATCATTATTTATTAAATTAATTAAAAAAATTGAGAAACATTATGCATTTCAAATGACTTTTCAAAAAAACCTCTTTTGAAAATATAAAAACCATATATTAAATACAATATAAATCTAATTAAAAAGAAATTAGGTGCATTAAATATGTATAAAAAGTAATTTTGTTAAATTATATTATATTAAAAAATAATTATATTTTTAATTCTCTTAATTTGTTGAAATGAAATGACATTTTTAGAAAAAAATTGTTCTTTTTCCCTATTCACTGAAAAAACAATATTTTCTATAATTTCGCAGAATTTCCCCAATACTAAATTTTTTTCTTGTGTTTTAAAAATTAATATTCATTTTATTAAAACCATATTCTTAAATTTAAAAAAACAATTATAATATTTTTCTCATGAAAAGAAATAATTTTTTTGAACAAAACATATTTTTGAAGAATAAAATTACATTACATAAATTTGATTCATTATTTACAAAAAAATTATAAATAACTTGTACTGAGTATATATATATAATAAAATAGTTAATACTATTCGTACCCATCAATTTAACAGTCATGTTATAATGAATTTATTTATCATGGGTTGATTAAGATCAATGTTTCGTGTGCAATAAACTACATAACATTAAAATAATCGGGTTAATTGTACTAAAAACTATTAATGATGTTATTTTTTAAAAAAATAAATATATAATAAATTATCAGGCTGATACATTTTCATCCAAGCGTAGTATCAAGGGACATTTATTCTATCAAATATATTTTTAAACTTTTTTAATATTTTGGTGTTATATCCTCCCCCATTTTATAAATCCCATCCACACAATTTGATCATTATATTGATAAAAAAGTTGAATATTAGAATTTTTTTCAACACAAATCACAATAAGAGTTAATATAGCATCCTTTTTATTAATGGGAAAGTGAATTATTAATGTAATTTGGTTTAACACATTAAAGATTCAAAATATTAAAACATAGTTGTGAAGTAATTATTTAGACATGGAAGAAAAACATAATGACCAAATAATGATTTATAGTGATAGAGATCATTTATTATAAGAATTTCAAAATCTATATATAGATAAAAACTAGAAAACCAACAACCAAAGTGGTGTGAAATAAATGGTCATCTATGTCATTAAAATGATGGTAAGACACCTGCATTTTGTTTCAATGTCCATTTTCTATTGTCGAGGAATTAAATTTCCAACTAGAATAACTGAATAAGAAAATATAACAAATTGATTAGTATAATTTCTTCCATTGTTCAATTTCCACCATAATCACTTTTTTTTCCAAACAATGAGTATTAAAGATGAATTTTTCAATCATGATTCAGTCAAATCCACATTTAAATACCATATAACCGTAAATTGGGTAATCAAGATATTCCACCTCTCATTAGAAATTTTAAAAATTAAAACTATTTTAAAAATTGTAAAATTATTCCCAAAATGGATAAACCACGATATAATACCTTAGTCATCAAAATTCAATGCTAATACCTAATGTTGAAACTAAATAATTCCATGAATGAATAACCATATATCCAAAATAACCTCAATAAAATAAAAACTTATGAGTGTATTAACCACAAATATTATCTAATACCTTTCAAATCAAATGTAAAAAATATGCCGATCTAATTTTGAAATAACATTTATCCCATAGTTTCAAACTCACTCTTCAATCCAATGGTTATCTATTTTATAAAGCACAAGTTCCCCTAATTACAACAATTTATAGGATAATTTATTCCTTAATTATTATCAATTCTTTAAAGTTTACACCCAATAAATTTAACTGTGTTCTTCATGTTATGACAATGATTTACGTATAATTAAATTTAAAAAAAATTTATCCTAAAATATTAGAAATCACTTTATGATCTAA
The DNA here is from genome assembly GCA_963277665.1 of Viscum album. Lineage (NCBI taxonomy): Eukaryota > Viridiplantae > Streptophyta > Magnoliopsida > Santalales > Viscaceae > Viscum > Viscum album. The sequence goes on along the minus strand of OY728160.1, from coordinate 874,311,997 downwards.
TCGGTGAAACCTCAATTGGGTGTCCTATAATTTGAACATATTATCATAATTTATCTCATAGACATAAAATGGTATCTATAAATTACATTACAATGAAAAATGAAAACATCTGAATATACAATTTTTCTAATGATTTTCTCCAAAAAATAACTATAATAGCCCAAAACCCACAATCTCGAATCCAGCGATGAAATCATAAAAATAATATTTCTTAATTTCATACTAGTAAGGGTGAGCCAATTTTTTCAATCCAAAACATAAAACATAAAAAATAAATATTTTATCATATACATTAACCTAGAACTATATTGCTTAGTGATTTTATAAAACATTATAAAACTCTTATATAAAAAATTCACATGCCCTTAAATGATATTTTCTCTAACAAAACCAACCTTTTATTATTTTCCTTTTGGTATTCATCATTATTAATTTGAAAACATTTTATTTCTTATATTATTCACCAACATTCTCAGTAACCTGTGGAGAAGGAAACATAAAATTCTTGATCTAAAATGATAAATATGGTTAAACATAATTATTAATTATTTAATGTCATCACTAAGAATAAGATGTTTCTGAGGGTATAAAAACTATATGAGAGTGAATGAGAAATTCATTAAACAAATCATACTCATCAATTCCTAGATCATTAAACTTGAAAACATGTATTAATGCATTATAGATGGAAAGATTCCCCAGACTCAGTAATCATGGGGCATGTGATATCAATCCTGATCAAAGTAATATCTTTTAACCCATATCAATCCTAATGAAAATGAATCAGTATCTTGGGACATCATCATTATAGAACATATAATGATTCCATAAATAAATATTACAAATTTAATAACCAAACATTATAATTATAAAATAATAATATTGAAAACATAATAATTACCCAATAAATTAGAAAACTATCTTGGTGGACCCATTGTATATTTTATAACGGACCCACCAGATGCTATTTTGGAAAATTCGACAGATGAAAATTTCTAATAACCATATAGAAAATATATAATGCTTTAGTTTTATCAAAAAACTCTAAAAATAATAATTAATCCATTCATATCACGTTGTACCCATGGAATGATTAAAATTGCTATAAAAATCTATTAGATACATTATTATCCCCTGGAAAAGTAATTTGTTCCATAATAATCTCCTTGATTCATGTTTAACCCATTGAAAAAAAGGTTACATAATAATATCATTGTAAAAATAAATATTTATCTACGGAATGAATAAGGATGATATCATTACAAAGGATGCCCACTTTGGAATATTTTAATATAATGTTGAAATATTAGATTGAAAATTATTTTTGAATGATCACATTGAACATTTCTTATGGAAAATAACTTTTCACTGGAAATCACATTTTAGGATAGAAAATTCAAAAAATATTTTTTGAAATAATTTTATATGAAAATAAAATTTAAAAATTATAAATTATGCTTCAATGAAAATAATTCTCATGCTGTAGAGAAATTCCAATGACACCATAAACAATAAAACAAAATTACCTACACATTTTATGTAAATTAAAAAATGGTGATGTTTTGAAAACAACCTGAAGAAACCTTTCATGATATTTTTGTAAAAGTAAAAAACATGTGTAAAACTATACTTACAAAATCATTCTATATATGATAAAATTAGTTTTGAAGAAATTTTTTTAAAAAAATATTTTGGAAGAAAATAGATTTTTTATTGAAGGGGGAAATCAAGATGATTTATCATAAAATATTATTTTGATCTCTTGTGTACATGGAGATAAGAAAATGAAGGGAAAAAGTATTGTCATTAATTTAGAAAAGGTGAAGAAATTTATAAATTTTATTGATATATGGATCATAATATATCATCATTATAAGCATTAACATAAACTATATCGATAAATAATGAGATTGTATTATAAAACCATTACAGCTTTTTAATAATTGAATCATAAGCCACATGATGGAATAATATTAAATAAAACATAAAATATATGGAGAGTATGTAATATAATGATAATTTATATCAAATTGTATGTATATTTACCTTCTAAATAAAGATAGGTTCATTACATAGCATTTTTCTCAAAAAATGAAAAATGAGGCAAAATCTAGTTTATATTTTGTTACTTTTGAACCATAATTCCTATGAAAGAGAGATCCTAACAGGATATATAAATGCCAATAACTTTCTGAAGAAGAATAATAATATAAATTCATGGGAATTATATACCGAAAATAAATTAAATAGGTCGTGACTATGGAATGTTACTCATTGGAGTGAAAAGTGAGATAGATATCTCTTACCTCAAGTATCTACATCATTCGTACACATTTTATCATCCTATTCATCAGGTATCCTACTTATGTTTTCACAAAATTCCTTTCTAGGATGGATATAATTAAAAAATAAAGTTTATAGGATGATATAAGTGAGGTTGGGAATTTATTTGGTCAGGTCATAACCACATTGAAATGGTTTGATGTAATGAAGAGGATTTGAGAGGGGGTGGTGTATAATAATTGGGTTTCATAGCCCACCTATTCTTTTTCAGAATAAAAAGGTGTACCCACATTCCTAAAATTACAAAATTTTATGATAGTGGATTAATCTGGAGTCTTAGAAATGTTAGGTTCTAATTAATTCAAGAAAATATATATTAGACTTCTTTATAAGTCATTTTAACCCTTATAAATTAAGTTTAACCCATGGTAAACCCATTTTTACATTGAGTGTGTTAATTACTTTTTAAAATTCTCCCTGTTTATTTTGGTAAAAAATTAATATATAATAATGAAATAGTATAAATAATGCCTATTCTAAATATGTAAAATATTTTCCTTATTTAATTTATAGATGTTTAAAAAAATTTCATAATATTATTTGTGTGGACATGATGAAAAAGGCGACATTCAAGAAGTGTATTTTTTCAAGAAAAAATGATTCTGAATTAACTATAACACTAATAAAAAATAATATATTAATTTCAATATATATTAATTTAGGTATAATTTATACATATAAGTTAAAAAAAATATATTATTTATTTTATTCAATAATTAAAATTGATAAATGTTATGTATTCTAAAATAAATTTCAGAAAAATTACATTTTAAATCCAAAAATAATATTTACTAAAATACAATATGATGTTAACTGAAAAGAAACTAAGTGTAATAAATATTACTAAATAATACTTTTAACATAATTTTACATTAAAAATAAATTGAGACTTTTAAATATCGTAATTTATTGAAAAGAAATGCCATTTCTAAAAAATCATAATTTTTCAATATTTAATGAAAAATAAATATTTTGCAAAAAATATAAAAAAATCCCCAAATGAAAATTTCCATGTCAAGATTTGAAAAATTAATATAATTTTATCAATGTCATTTTATGGACGTTAAAAAAATTGTAATATTATTTCATGAAAAAATATAAAAATTATTCAGGAAAAAAATAATTCTTACATATAAAATTACATCAATAAAAATTGACTAACTATTATCATAATATTAACCAATATTTTTTTTAATGGAAAGTATATATTTCATAAACTAAATAATATTATTCTTACCTAAAAATTTGGAATCTATGATCTAATATATATATATATTGTTAGTCATTTTCTCTCGGTGCTGCGTGTTAATTAATCTGCCAAACATAAAAATATCTAGTAGATTTGTATATAAAGCTAGAAAAGTGAATGAATTTATGTAAAAAATAAATATATCAAAATTCAATAGTGGGTTTATTTTCTTTTATAATCATATAAGTGCATTTCATTTATTCTATAAAATAAAATTCTTCTTTTAATATACGAAGTGTTACACCATCACCCATTTTCTGATCATTTTTTCAACTTTATCACCACTATGGGCTGAGAATGACCCATATTGGTTTCATTTCCTCCTGATAAAATTTGGGGGCATTCCATTATTTTTTAAATAGAATTTTTTTCCTCTCCCACACTTTTAAAATTTATCATATAATCCTCCAATAATAACACTTCCGAATCTATTTGATTCATACTAGCCCAACTAAAATCCCTTATTTTACCCTATCACAACATCCTAGTGCATTGGGTATTATTTTGATGAAATACATGGGGGGATTTTGGTTTAAATCTAATTAAATTTTCCAATATTTAGGTAACTGTATTAAATGATCTTTTTTAAATTGATTATTCCTCCTACTATTTATAGTATTATTTTACTGTGTTTGTATAATATCATCGATATCTTCTATATAATTCCATCCAAATCGCTTTTTTAATTTTATAAAATCCACCATATCATTTAGTGGTAACAACACACTTCATTATTCAAATAAAAACATTCCAAAATTCAATGAAAAATCATTATGAGACAAAAAATCAAAATGAATAGACTAAACCACACACCAATAGCACATTTTCATCCAGTCGTCGTCACCGTCAACCCATCATCATCGTATTCACCTCTTCAGCATCAACTACATCCAGAACACCTGACAATTTAAAACAAAATAAGAAAATAAAAATCAAATTTCAATCATCCCCCATCGCTACAATGATTTTATTATGATTAGTGAATGAACTCTGTATATGTCATATTCCATCAAATGGGAAACGTAACCACTGATCTCTTGTACAATGGACTACCACCTCAAGGATTGATGTAGTTTATTTACCGTCACCAACATTAAAGGATGGATATAATGATGGATTAAACATACGTATATCATATTAATGAATGTATTATACTTATGGAATTTTTGTATCACATACACCTTATTACCTACTATTCTGTTTAAAATATTATACCATCAATCATGTGTAAGAAATACTACCACCGCATTATGTGATACAATTTTTTTTTCAAATTGTTGTTAGATAGAAAGTAATAAGGTATATTTAAATAAATATATGTCATATAAAAGACATGATTTTTATTATGGGAAACTAATATTTCAGTGAATTACATAACTTTTTACTTATTAATGAAATTATAACATTTCTCATGCATACATACAAACAACTATCTCTATGAAGTAATGTTTTATATAATCTATGTTAAAATTAAATAAAATTTATAAATGTCACTCATGATTTTTTTTAAAATATTTTATTTTAATAATTTTATTGTCATTGGGTATCATTGTCACGGTTGGGATTGAGTCTCTTTTGGAATTATATGTTTTTACTAATAAATTAGTGTTTTGGCCTCAACAGCATCCCATGATAGAGCATAGCATGGTAGATATTGTGTGGATTCACCCAGGTCACCGTGCGGCCTAACCGGTGTTCATGAAAAGATAATAATAAAATTAAAAATAAAATGAAAAAAATTGAAATCAGAAAAATAAAATGAAATAATTTTTTTAACAGTAATAATAAAAATAATAATATTTAAAATTATTATTACTACTATTAAAATTATTTTCTTATTATTATTATCATTATCAATATTATTATTGAATTTGTATTTGGGTTTTAGGGTTTCTTTTCCTTTTTAATGCATTTATTTCCCCCTGTTTTTTCTTTCCCCTCTTCCATCTTTCTATAGTTATCCTCTCACCTACATCACCCTCACCCCTCCTACCACAAGTATCACCCCCTTATTGGATGAATCTATTTTCCGATGATCTATCCACCGGTGAACTCTCTTACGATATGACTATTATTCGGTGTGACCACCCCATTTAGCTCGCACCACCCTGTGGCGTGACATACCCTTAACCGAGCTCCAATAACATGCTTCCTCATTCTCTAGGATCCATCCCTGGGCATCAATTTCCCATCGTTTCATCACCATTTTAATTCAATACGGATATACAGGTCATTCTCCTATATTCTCTATCCATTTCCAATTGTGATTTGCATTCCCTATCACCAGGTATGGATTTAGATGGCCCTATTGATTGACGGTTTGACCCGATTTTAGTTTTATCTTGGTGATTAGTGTTTAATGTTGGATTCTTGAGGTGTGGCTGATGTTTTGTATAGGATTTACCCAAATATATGGGTTTTATCTAACCGAGGTAGATGATTTCATGCTTAACCATTAATTGATGAATTTCTAGTCTTTTTTGGGTGATTCTAGCATGTTTTATAGATTAAATGTGTGGTACAAAACTTGTTTTAAAAAGGATTCAATATAAAATTATGTTCAAATGTTTTTTTTTGTGTATATTTATATGGTTATTTATATAAATAGTACTTAGTGTCTTTATTTTTCTTGTTTTTTTAATTTCACATGTTCTCTGATTTTTGTGAGTGGAGAAAAAGTGGTCTGTGATACGATTAAATATGTGTTTAATTTTAATGTGTCATTTTTACACCAAATTTGGTGTTTATGATGTTTAAACCCTTTTGGGTCACTTTTTATTGTCTTATAGTTGTTTAATTGGTTTGATAAGTTACGTATGGGTTTAGAATCATGTTAAGGTATGGCATTGATGTGTTGTTGATTTTTAAAGGGATTTTTGGGTTTATTTTTGGTGAAAATAAATGTGGTGCTATTGAATTATTTTATAAATTATTTTAATGGATTATTAGAATATATAAAAGGTGTGAACAATGTTTGGAAAATGATGGATTGTGCGTTATATTTTAATGAGAATGATCTGACTATGTTTTTACGGTAAATACATGTTCCACATCATGTAAATGTTTTATTATTTATGTAAATGATTTAGTAAATTGTGAATGTGATGAGAATCATATTTTGGATAAGTTTTAGTTTTATTTGTTTAAAAAAGTGAATTTCAGTGTTTTTTTGTTAGAATTACTTTTGGCACTTCATGGAATTGATTTATAGTGTTTTTAAATAAATTATTACATTATTTAAGTGATGATAATTATGATTTGAAATGACTTTAGTGTGCAATTGATTTTCAAAGAGGAGGTTTTATGGGATTTAGTATCTTGTGATGTGAAATTTATTGTATGGTTGATGAAATGTAAATGTGGAATGTTATGTGGCATGTGATTCTTGTTTGAACTCAATGGGAAGCATGTGTATTGAGGTGGGTGGATAAGGACCTATATTCTAATAAGTGAGCAGTTGATGCTGCCCAGTTCCATGAAGCGGGATTGACGATAAAAAAACTAACTAAATATGGATGATGATTGGAGACCACTACGCATTGGGTGTATTCCCTACTAGTGGATCATGAATGAGAACACAATTAGTTTTGGTTTTTGTATGACATTTTAACTGAGATACTATGTTCATATGGTCCCATTACTATCTAGTGCCAATGGTATTTACCCATGACTTGTAAAAATTGGCTATATCACACTTACAATCACCATATGATATGATGGGTTGTTAATTTAAAAATAAAGTGCATATTTCTTTTATATTTTCATTTTTTAAATTTTATTTCATTTAAAATTCTTTTCCATATAAAATTTCTTATTTTAAAAGTATTTTTCATTCAAATTCATTTTCATTAATAGATTTTCTTATTAAAATTGTATCTAAAATTTCATTTACATATAAAACATACAATTTATTTGTCTTTTAATTTTTATATCATGGAATCCAATTTGTGTTGCATCCTTCTGTGTTTTAGGTCACACCCTATATAAACCCTAGGGTGTATGTTGATCTTTTAATATATTTGTTCATAGTAAACAAAATTCCCATTTTGTGGATGGTTTAGGTTCCAGGTGGTATCTTACTTGTGGACCATGGTGGCAGCGACTTCAGTCTTTTGATACTCATCTTGGATGGAGGTAAGGGTTGGTGTTTTAGTATGATTTTTTTTGTTGTCCCTCATTAGGGTATTTACTTAGAGTAGTAGAAATTAAATCAGAATATTGGGTTTCCCCTATTTGGTTGTGCATTTTTAGAATGTTTTATTTATATTTTTGGTTTTTTAATGGATGATTATTCAGGTGAATCATTCCAAAATGTTTATATGATTCTTGGTTAGTTGTAACTGCCCTGGGGAACAGAGACTCCCTTCGGACCTTACTATGGATCAAGTCATGTGTTAGGTCAGATGGGAAACCAGTATATTTCAGGACAAAATGGTATTAGTGTAGATTTTATCTTTTGAATCTTGTTCCTTGGTTAAGAGTCTTGGTAGATAAGAGATGGAATTTTTGGAACATGATGTTTGGGTTACCAGTAAGGTGTATTTCAAAAACACCACATGATATGACTCAAGTTACTAATGGAATCTGGTGTCATCTTAGTCATTTGGTTTCTCTGGTTTGGGGATATTTGGGGAAATGGAATGAGAATTGGGTAAATGGTATCTGTGATCACTTAGGTCCTGAAATGTCATGTAATGCTTGGAAAATTGTCTAAGTATGCTCTTGTTGAAGTGGGTGACCATTGTGTATGGATGAGAACCATATGTAGAGGTTTCCAATCATTACTGGTTTCCCCCTGCATTATTTTGTCTCTTCATGGGTGTTGAATGATTTTTTAAGATCCCACATTTTCAAACTGTGAGAAAATTTATTTTAAAATAAATATTGTTTATTATCAAAAATGGAATTTTTTTGGAAATTTTAAGTGTTTTAAGAGGAGTGAAATTTAATATAATTGATTTGTATAGTATAAAAATTAGTTTTATTTGAAATGTTGTTTTATTTGGTTATTAGTTGATTTTTTTCAACATTTCTGAAATTTTTTCTGTAATATGGTATGATATTTAAGAAATATAATATTTGGGTTGAGTTATCATTATGAAAAAATGAAAGTATTTTTTTAAACATTAGTATTTTCTTGTGTGAGCACATGCATGGTTTATATATCAAAAAAATATTTTAAATGGTATAAGAGGATGAGTTCCAGGATTTTAATGAGGTGGGTGCCTGATGTGGCACATGAACGTGAATGTGTGAGGCCCATGGAAAATCATTGGTTAATGTGGGACCCTCCAACCTTGTTTCTTATCACAAATAATTATTAATGAAAAAATTTTCTTTCTTGATAGCTAGTGATTTTGGGGTGTTTCTTTCTATATTTTGGTAATGTAGTTTGTGAGGAATTTCAAGCTGAAAATACTATCATATTGACATGCACCTTGATTTTGAGTAATTCATGGTAAGTTAGCATGAATATGTGTAATCAGTGAAATATTTTGGTAGGTGTTTCAGAAATTCCATTTAGATGTTCAACTTTTACCATGGTGTTTGTTTCTGGTATGTATTGGGAAAATGGACCAGTTTGATTAGGTCTAATGTCTTTTTTTCACTACCTAGTGTACACCCGCATAAAGAGTGGATGCATACCCAAAATCTGGCCATGGCTAATTTGACATTGTAATTTCCTTCAGTTGATCAATGCTCAAACAATCTTCTTGGGTTTTAGGGTTTATTTTATATACCATCTTTTCAAATTAAGTGAACCCCCACACAGTGGGAAAGTGGATTTGAAAAGTTGAAAAAGGTCTTGATTTTATTGAGTTTCATATGTTATCAATAGTGAAGTCTAATACTAAGGTGTCAGAAGGTATTGTTCGTAAGTGTTTCCTGGAATTATAGTATGTAATGGTGGAGCAATTCTAGTGTTATATATGAATACTACTATTTTAAAGGTCCTTTGTGTATTTTTTCAGTTTTATCTATGCAAAGGATCATGCTAGGCCACCTCTGTGGTAGGTCAAGCCGTAATATTATGTTATATACTTTTTCGGGAATTGTGTTTTTGTGGGGACATAGTTTACGGTCCATATCCTTTTAATATTTCTATCAATTGCAAGGGTTATGTATGGTGGTGTCTTGTTGCGTTATGTTATATTTTAGGTGAAATAGTGGATGTTGTAGAAGCTTTTGAGAGATTCATTTTTAGCATTATAGTGTTTCTCTACTAGTAATTCTAATAATATTCTCCATTTATAATATAGGTTCCTTCTAGGTGACTCTTCTTTCATTGTTTCTTGTACTAGGTGAAAGTGATGATCCTTTAGTTTCTCTTCGTAGTGAAGTATTATTTTGGAACCATGTGAGTCTTGTGATGTGTGTGTTCGGTTGGTGTTGCCTATTTATGGTGTGATTTGATGTGGTAAAGGAAAGTCATTTTCTGTTCAGTAGTCCACAATTCATGACACTGAGGTAAGAGATTCTTCAAACATCATTGATCCAACCATAAGCCCCAAAGTGAAGTTATCATATAGTCATGAACCCCTAGTGGTATAAAGGATCATGGTGTATCCTCAATCAACATTGTTGGAGGTGGAGACAGTTTGAGGTTTTAGAGTGGTAGCTCTGTTTTAATAGTTCTTTTTAGTGACAAAAGACATGGGTACTTCATCTCCACCTCTTTAACATTGTGGGTGGAAGCATTCCTCTTAGGTTAGAAAGTAGTATATTTGATTCGTTCTATCGAAACTCTATTCATCTACCCTTGATGATGCGACTATACATGAGGTTGTTTTTGTATGATCATACTTATAAGTCAAATTTGATTTTGGTTCTATATTGGGCTCATCTAAGAATTGTAATTATTTGGGGGTGGTGAACCATTCACATTCATCTGGTTGGTTTTTAATTTCATTAATTAGGTCCCATGATGTGAAAGATTTGGTGATCAGGAAGCTCCCAAGCTAACCAGATCAGATCTTTAATATTGATATGTACCAGTTAGTTAATCTAGTCGAACATGATGTTGGGAAGACCAAACATATTTTTTACATAAATTAAACTAAAATTAATTGATGTAGTCTATTTCATATGGTGGGGATTCCATTTGGGCCTCCCCATGTTGGTCATCCAACACCATCTTGGGTATTGGTTGTTCATATGGTGGGGAGTCCGTTTGGCCCTCCTGTGTGAGTAATTCGGTTATGTTATTCTTATCAACATGGAGATAAGTGTGAAGTTGGCACTGAAACACACCCAATTTTTTTATTTAATATAATTATAGTATTTATTACATTGGGGTTTGATTCTGGTTTCCTATATAATGCTATCAGTGTATGTCTTGTTTAGTGATGTCTGGGATGTGTGGCTTAAAAGGTTGCATTATGCATTATGGAATGCTATCTTCCTATGATTTATTAATTAACGATATTTTCCCTTTTGGGGGAAGGTAGAGCACAAAGTGGAATTTATTTTGAGTAACTTGAGTTTTATTTGAATGTGTCTTCATTTTTTGATAGTGTTATATCATTTATCCATTTTTTATTAATTCTTAATTCCATTAGAATAAGAAAGAGTATCAGTTTCTATATTGGGGTTAATCTATGTTGTGGCTTCTATGGGGTTGAAAGCGTTATGGGGTGATGAATTTTCACACCAACCATATTTTAATTTATTTTCTTTTATTAATTTTTGTAGCATCGGGTATCCCTATCATTGTTTGGGTTGAGTATCAAATGTAATTTTGGGTCTTTATTGATAAATTAGTGTTTTGGTCCTGATAGCGTCTGACGCATTGGATGTGCACGGAAAAAACCATGTACCTTCACCCATGTCATCATGAATCATTTCCCAGGACACCAAGCGAAATTCCCAGTGATTAAAAAAATATTAATACAATGAATAATAAATTGGAATGAAAATATAATAAGAAAAATAAAATGAAAGATTAATTTTAATAATAATAATAATGATAATATTTTTTTAGATTATTATTATTTTTATTATTTATTATCATTACTATTATTATTATTTAATTTTTAATTGGGGTTTTTAGGGTTCAATTTCATTTTTTATCTTATATTTTCTCTTGTTTTTTTTCATTTATCTCTTACCACTTTCTCTCCATCTCCCCACACTTTTGTAGCCCCTCACCCCTCCTCCAACCAGTGTCACACCACCTCCCTTACTAGCTGGCTATCTCATTCAATGAGCTTCCCTATAGAAAATCATCCTCTGGTGTGACCATTCTCCAATGTACCCCCCCCCCAGCATGCTCCACCATACGACATTACATACCCCGGACCGAGACCATATAGCACAGACCCACCAGATCCTGCACTAGTCGTAATTTTCAACTAACTTATTAAATATTTTGCTTCGATCTGGGGAGGTAGGTATTTATCCTATCTTCTCATTCCATTTATATCTGTGATTTTGCCTCCCCATAACACCTAATGGATTATTCCAGACCTTGGGTTTGAAGGGTTGACCTAATTTTGGTTTAATAGTTGTGATTAGGTTTCAATTTTGGTTACTTGCGGTGAAACAAGGGTTCAATTAAATATTTGAACAAAAATTGAGAGGTTTCCCCACACGAGGTAGGTGATTCCGAGAATAACCATTAATTGATGAATTATTATGATTTATTGATTGATTTAGGCATGTGTTTGGGATTATATGTGTGTTTCAAAACTAGTTTTATAAAAGATTCACCATGTAATTAGTTAAAAAATTAATTTTTCATATGCAAGATGATGGTTCAATGTATATGAATTACACAGTGTATTTATTTTTCTTTTTTGTTTAATTTAGTATTTTATCAATTTTTTGTGGTGAAAAGGTGGTTTTAATAGGATTAAATGCGAATTTAATTTTTTAAAGTGATTTTTTCAAAAAATTTGAGTTTTTCATGGGTAAACCCACGTTGTGTCACTTGGTTATGTTTTATAAGTTGTGCAATTGGTTTACTATGATATGTATGGAAGGAGAAACATGTTTTGGTATGGTGATGGTGTGTTGTTTATTTATAAAGAGGGGGTTCGGTAGATTGTTGGTGAGATGTATTGGGATTTAATTGAAATTTTTTTATAAATATCATTAATGAGTTTTTAAATTATAGAAAATATGTGAACCAATTTCTTAAAATGTATTAATGTGCATTTGATTTTAAAGGTCTAAATTTGAGCATGTTTTTAAGGTAGATGTTTTTTGTGCATCTTGGAAATGTTTTATTAATTATTTAAATGATTTAGTAAATTGTGAGTGTGATGTTAATCATATTTGGAAATTGTTTTGGTGTATTTTCTTATTAAAGATGCTTATTTTTAGTATGTTATTGTTGATAACCCTTGTGGCGCTTCATGGAATTGATTGATAATGTTTTTAAATGAATTATTAAAATATGTATGTGATCAAAATTATGATTTGAATATGTTAGGTTTTAAAATAGGAAGTGGGGTGTGCATATTGTGGCTTGTGCTACGTGATAACTTTTTATAATGAATTGTGGATTTGGTTTGTTATGAGGCATGTGAAGAATTTTTTAACATAATGGGAATCCCTTGTATCTATGTGGGAATAATTTTACTAGTATGCTTGTGATTCAATTTTATCTACAGATTAGATTCCCATAGTGAGATTGTCGATTACAACACAAATTAAACATAGATGATTATTGGAAACCACTAGGTTATAAGGGGTTTCCTTTTGAGTGGATCTTGAATGAGAATATAGTTGGTCATAGTTTTTATACTACATTTTCATCGAGAAATGAGGTTCTTAGGGTCCCATATCTTGATAATTCTTAGGGAATATTCCCATAACTAGTGCTCATAGGGTATGTCACTCTTACCTCCAGCATACTGTATGTTGGGTTTGTAATATCAAAATAAATTTAGTTTTAATTTTAATGTTTCATTCCTTAAATTTATTTCTATTTAATATTGTTTCTTTTATAACTACTCTTCATTTAAAAGTAGATTTCATTTAATGTCATTTTTCATAAAAGGTTATTTTCTCCTTAAAACTATCTCTAGAAATTTTTTTACATAATTTTTTTTAATATATTAGTTATTTAATGTTTTTAAAATTAAATCCTATTTGGGTGGCATCCTAGTATGATTTTGAACAGACTCAACATACATCCTGAGGTGTGTGTAGATCATGTTTTATGTTGATTCCTAGTAAATAAAAGGATAATTATAAAGATTGTTTTGGTTTATAGGGGTATCTTCCATTCTAAACTTGGTGGTGATGCCTTGGGGATGTGTCTCCACATGTTTCATGGAGGTTTGGGTGAATTTTTAGGTTTCTTGTTTTATAGGGCCTCTTTGTGGTTTTTTTCATAATGATGTCAACATCAAATCATAAGATTCGGTTTTTCATGTTTGGTTGTGAATTTTAGGTTATATATATATATATTTGGTTGTTTCTTGAATTTTTATTTGGATAAACCATTCCATAAACATTATTTGATACCTTATCACTTTTTCCATCCCATGGGGATCAGGAACGTCCTTTAGGCCTTACCGTAGACCCGATCGGGCACTAGGTTGGATGGTAACCCGACTTGTTTCTTGATAATAAATATGTGTGTAAATAAAAAACATATATTTACAAAGTTAATATATTTATATGGATGATGGGAGTAGATAAAATGATTAATAACTAGAACATTCATGGAAAACCCCACATGTTAAAAGAAGGATATTAACACATGAAACATTGAAAATAATTAAATAATATTAACCATTATGTGATAAAATGTCCCAATAGGATCATATACAATATTATAAATATTAATATGGTTATGGTATTAATTAATAAAATTCTAACAAACACTATACATGTGGATAATTCAAGATCATCTAGAATGAAGTGTGAGCAAAGGGATGCCATATCAATTTCCCTTCATTGAGGAATTTTGTAATGTTATACTCTTAATTTCATTTATATAATTAATATAATTCAACTTTTGGTATTATAAATTGGTTACATAATATTTGATGATATTTTATGTTTTTATTTAAATTATTATATCCAATGTGATATTAATTTAATTTTACCAATACGCAATGAATATCAAAACACGATTTCCATTAATTATGTTATATATTTTGTTCAAAATCTATGATTATGAAAGAAAATAATTTTTACTATATTATTATTTATTTATATTTTTTAAGTGGAATTAAATTTTATAAACATAATTATTTTTCTGGTTATCTTTCACTTCTATGTTATGGTCTTTTTAAGGGTTTATTTTATAATATCAATTTAAATTGGATTGTTTATGTCTGAATTCACATTGAATGATGTCATTTAATTATTGTATAATTAACCAAATTAATTTTACTCTTATAAATTTATCCATTAATATTTCAAGAAATATTACCATAATTATTACACATAGATATTTGAGATTAACATAATGCTGGATACAATATAAAACACCGAACAACACCCTTCAAGGAACAACACAACATTATTTAAATATGAAAATTATTAATAATCCATTAAATAAGTGGTTATGGATACTATTAAATATTATATATATATTCAATGTTTATAATATATATATAGAAACATGGATTAATTTCTACGAAGTTTTTGTTTATTTTCATTAATGTTATTTTATGCATCAGAAATACATTTTCTAAAAAAATAATTATTTATTGATCATATATTTTTATAATTTTCCATAAAATATATAAATAATATATTATAAAAATAGTACCATTTTTTAGAAAATATAAAATATCTTAGGGTATAAGTTTATTATTTTTATAAAAAAATACTTTTCAATGATTAGTGAAAGTACCGATTTTGTTTAAAAACTGTATTTTTGATTAAACCATTTGAAATGATGAATTTTACCAAAAATTGATTAAATTGTTTTATTAATATATAATTAATAATTATATAATTAATATTATTTGAAAAAAATTTATCTTTGAATTTGGTATAAAATAATTTACACTCAAAAGAGCATTTATTATGAAAAACAAATTTTCATTGCATTTTCCTTGTTTAATATTTATTTAAATTCTACAACATTAGGGTTAGAGATTAATAAAAATATATTCTATATTAGGATTATTAAGGTATAAATTTCGAAACTATTTATCTTTTATTTTTTATCATTTTGAATAGTTTCATTAATAGTTATTTTACCATGATAAATGATAAATTGGATAATTAAGTATAAAATTAATATAATAAGGACAAAAAAATAATTGTAAAGATTTCATTAATATTACTAGATGATCCCATTTCATCCATAATCATCCAAGAATAAATTATTATCTAGACATTTAAATGATATTATGGTCATTATATTCATTTATTTCAAAAGAATCAAACACGTGAGTTAGAAATTTTTAATAAATATAATGTTTGAATATTTTTCCTCCGGATAAAAAGCTCAACTATAAATTAAATTTTGGATAGTAATATATTTATATTCATAGTGGTAATTTATTTCCAATTTTTAGTGAAGAAATAGATACCCAAATTGATTACAAAACAACGATTGAGTAAATATTCAATTATTGGAAAGGTAAAATAAATGACAATTTGAATATTAAAAGTAATATAATTTGTAAAAATAATATGCTATAATAAATTTTATGATTACCATGACATGTTAGGGATATAGTAAAATATTTCTTCTAATTATAATTTTATTCGCATTTAAATAACTTAAAGTTAAGAATTGGTATAAAGTTGAAAATATTTATATTTAATAAAAAATTATATTTTATTAAGTGATATAAATAAAATATTCATATATTCAGATAAATTAATTATATATGGTTAATTAAATATTCCATGTTCTATTTATGGTTCTTTTTTCATTTTATCGTAACATTTTTTACCCTTGGAGAGTAGAACATTTTAATAGTACTCTAATGTCAAAAGGGATAATAGGGGATAAAAACTAAAAGAAAAGGGTAAAGATATATCTATAAATTTTTTTAATTTTATTGAAATTGAAAATATATAATTATCTAAAAATGTTATACTAATTATATTTATTTTGATAAATTTTTAGATGGAAACTAATTTAAATTAATTTATTATTTTATGAAGTTTCAAGAATGGTCATCACCATAATTATTAAAGGGAACCACTTCATTCACTTATTTAAACAAATTAATTCCATAAAACTCAACCAAACCATCACCATTAATCTTCTAAAAACCATTTTTTTAGGTTCATTTACATATATAATTGATATACTATGTCCCTTAAGATGTTATCTAACGAAAGTCCACTAACGAATAGGTAATCATATTTACAAAACCATTTATGTTTATGTCCTCCTCTAAATAAAATTAATGTCTTGTTCCCATCAATAAATATTAAATCCAGTATCTAAAATAAAATTATATTTTTTTATTATTATAATTCTATCATTTCTAACTTTTATTAATCCCAAAAAATACTAGAATATTACTCCAACAGACATATATCCCACTATATCCACGTTGCGTTGTAATTATTTTTTATCACCACTATTATTGGATGTATTTAAATATGGAAATAAAGAATATATATGATATATATGGAATTATATTTATTATTTCAATGTTAATTGATCTTTTCCTATTCTTTTTTGTCATCCATCAATTAATAAAAATAGCATTCATGCGTACGTATGATCTATCATCTCCATCAATAGTTTAATTAATGTTTCTATATATATATATTTCATTGATGCATGTAAAAATAATTATGTTTAATATATTTTATATTTGAACCATTAATAATAATTTAAATAATATGGAACTATAATTATAGTACAATGACCAGAACAACTGAATCAAAACATGCATAAAAATAGTATTTTAGACCTAAAATAATGATAATAGTAGAAAAAATATATTTAAAAAATAATAATAAAATGTTATAAATTGATCATATATGGATATATATATATATTTGTATATAAGTGTAATAAAAAAATTATCATATATGATGTTTGAAAATATTAAGAGGTAAGTCTAAACTGAGCTAAGGGTCACTTGTGTCACTTTTACTTTTGTAAGACACATTCCATATTCAATAATTATTTCATTTATATGGTGTATATAATTGAAACTAGATGTTTTATATCACCAATATAATTGTAATCATGGTATATAAATTTTCATTTGTTGTTATTTAGTTCATTTATTTTATTACTAAAAAAACCCATCTGGAATGGTTTTATTTCACTATCTCATCATTTTTTAGAATGCTCATTTTTAATTATTAGATATGGAATAATTACCATCCTTGACCATGATTTATAAAACATTATTAATAAGTTTTTATTATTCTTCAATTATTTTTAGGTAATTTTTAGACCTGTTTTAAATTTTACAAATGATTTTTTAAAAAATATCTCTTCTATTTTCCAAATAAAGAACTTTTTGTTCTTTCTAACAAATGTGTGAATGAAATTTTTTAACTTCTATGAAAAATAATAATTTATGTTAATCATGAATCCTCAATGATTTGTGGCTTCTATTACAGGTAAATTAGATTATATTAAATTGATTTTTTTTATTTATTACATTCACTACTATAGGATTTTAAAAAATATATACAATGTAACAACATAATTTTCAACATGAAATATTCAAAAAATATATTTAAAATATTTTCATATATGTTAATAGTCTTTATGGACACAAATGATGATAATATAATATAATGATACCATAAATCATATTACTCTTCATGTTTTATAATCAGGTTGATTGGATATGTACTACATTCATACCATTAACCATATTACTCTTTGTAGTTTATTGTTATGATTACTTGTTGGGGAAATAGAGAAAAAAATTATAATAGTTTCAATAAAAATGATTATGCATATTATATTTAACTGCATTCAGATGTGGAAGTTATTGAATTTAGTATGTTTTGGGATGGGACCACTATAGACCCATTAAGACCTTATTGGTCTTATTAGACAAACTAACTTAGGGATTTCCTAAACCCTTACACATTTATTAATATGAAATATAACAAGGTTGTCACGACCCGTCCTCGGGGCCGGTGTCGTGACTAACCCAAGCCCGCCTTCCATAGGTCAGGGGCTGGCGACTAGCACCACGGCGTAAATCCCGGTAAAAAGGGAAGGCATTGACTTTGTAAAGTAAACAAGCACCACAGAGTAAGCAAGAGGAAAAGTAAACACTAAGTAAAAACAGAGTACAAATGAAGTTCGGAAAAGTAAATGGGCCAGAATACAAACCCAAAAGAAAGTACAACTACAACTGAACAATAATACAACAGAAAAAGACAACAGCTGGAGGGATGGAAGCGGCTCCTGGGTCGTCCTCCTCGGATCCTACCTGAAGGGTAGGTACAGATAGCGCAGCTCCTGGATCGTCCACCACGAATCCTACCTAAAGGGTAGGTACAGATCGCCTCCACAGTGCTCTCGTCCGTCGACCTCCTCCGAGTGTCGTATCGCCGTGAAGTCCCCCTCCGGACACTGACTCGTCGTGTAGTCCACCTCCAGGTACCGTCCAGTCCTCGAACACTCGGCCTCCGTCAGCACTGCCTGTCGTCTGCAACCAACACAACGAGGTGCGGACATAGCCCGTGCAGGGGTGAGTATAACGATACTCAGTAGGGACCCCAAGACCCTCAAGGTCTCACTAAAACCAACAAGGATAACCACAAGAATATCTCAACAGATAACCTCTACTTAGATATATGCACATACATATACCTAAGTAATCAAGTAACCCATCTCAATCATGTGGCAAACACAGGGTCAAAAGTCTCAGCTCAAACCAGGATTTTCATCATCGAAACCCTAACTGTTGAAGAGCTCCGCCTCTGGAGTGTACAGTGATCCTGTCACAACTCCGAGGTACTGCCCACTAACTTAAGACTGCTGTAGTACTCCACCTATCGAGTATTGCGGGCCAGCCGCTACCATCGAGCGCTCCCATGTGCCGCTACAACCAAGCGCACCACTGTCGTGGGTCTGCCGCTACAACCAAGCGCTCCTGTGTGCCGCTACAACCAAGCGCACCTCTGTCGTGGGTCTGCCGCTACAACTAAGAGCTCCCATGTGCCGCTACAACCAAGCACACCTCTGTCTTGGGTCTGCCGCTACAACCAAGCGCTCTCATGTGTCGCTACAACCAAGCGCACCTCTGTCGTGGGTCTGCCGCTACAACCAAGCGCGCCTCTGTCGTGGGTCTTCCGCTACAACCAAGCGCTCCCATGTGCCGCTACAACCAAGCGCACCTCTGTCGTGGGTCTGCAGCTACAACCAAGCGCTCCCATGTGCCGCTACAACCAATCGCACCTCTGTCGTGGGTCTGCCTCTACAACCAAGCGCTCCCATGTGCCGCTACAACCAAGCGCACCTCTGTTGTGGGTCTTCCGCTACATCCAAGTGCTCCCGTGTGCCGCTACAACCAAGCGCACCTCTGTAACACACCGAGTCGTTCGATCAGCAGTCTTCGGGTCTCAGTCAGCTAAACGGTCTCCGTGCTCCGCCCGCTCGTCTCCGGGAGGGTCCGCTCCACGAGCTACTGGTCGATACTCCAAGTATCACAAGTCCTGCAAGGAAGTATCTCAAAGGACCACCTCGTCATAGGGGTCTCAACGCAACAGACGGCGCGTCAATCGGACGCCCGGTCTGTGAGTTATTAGCCTTTTCGTCCAAGGGGCCCGGTTGGTTTTGTGTGCGAACCAATCTGGCCGTAATTCAACTATACCCCGAACACTCATTGGGTATTCTCATAGGGACCGTTACTCAACGTGATCACCAACGCCGCTGACGGTTCGTCAAACGGACGTCTGGTCTGAAAGATATCAGCTTTTCCGTTCCAGGGGCCCGGTTGGATTTCGGTGCGATCCAACCCGGCCACTATCCAACTGCATCCAAAACTTGGGCGAAGGATGCCAAAAGTTCCGTATCGTCAACAGGAACTCAACGCAATAGACGGCGCGTCAATCAGAAGCCCGGTCTGAGAGTTATTGGCTTTTTCGTCCCAGGGCCCGGTTGGTTTTTAAGGAAAAACCAACCCGACCGTACTCCACTTGCGTCCAAACATCGGGCGGAGTGAGCCAAAAGATCCGTCTCACTAAGAGGAAACTAACAAAACTGACGGCACGTCAATCGGACGTCCGTAGCTCAAGATATGAGTGTTTCCGCTCCGAGGGCCCGGTTGGTTTCGTGTACGAACCAACCCGGCCGAACCCAAAGTATTCCGAAACTTTGAGTGCGATAAACCGAAATGACCGACTCGCTCCAAGGATTGCGTTGCCAGTGACGGCGAGTCGTTTGGAGGCCCGTAGCTCATGTTGCGGGCGTTTGAACGAAAGTCGTCCGAATACGGGGGGTCCGGGCCCGGGCCGACCCGACCCGACCCCCCCTGGTTGGCCCGAACCGGGTAGGGTCCGACCCGGTTGGCCCGGCGCGGCCCGGCCAGGGCCGGTCCGGCTCGGCTCGGCCGAGCGGTCGACGCGGGGGAAAGCCGCCGCCCCGCGTCACACCCCCGCGGCACCCGCAGGGTGTCGGCCGGACAGCCGGACGCGCCGCGTGACAACCCCGCGACACCCGCGGGGTGCCGCCCTGGACACCCACGGGGTGCCGCGTGACAACCCCGCGGCACCCGCGGGGTGTCGCCCTGGACACCCGCTGGGTGCCGCGTGACAACCCCGCGGCACCCGCGGGGTGTCGCGATGGACACCCGGGGCACCCGCGGGGTCCCGCGCGACAACCCCGCGGCACCCACGGGGTGTCGCGCTGGACACACGCGGCACCCGCGGGGTGCCGCGCTGGACACCCGCGGGGTGCCGCGTGACAACCCCGCGGGGTGTCGCGCTGGACCCCGCGGGGTGCCGCCGGCGACCCGCGCCTCCACCGGCTTCCGCGGGCCGCCGAAGTCACTCTGGTGGCCCGTTTTCCTTCCCCTCTACGCCGTTGCTCCTCCCGGGACTCGTCCTTCACTACAGAAACATCAAACATCTGTTGCGGCACGTTCCGTCGTCGCCCGTCAAATCCGCACAAAACGAAGAACGACGGAGGGTCGTTGGGCCGTGTTCGTTTGGCCCGCACCCTCCGCGTTAGAGATAATCAACGGGAGAAAATAAAATGTTCAACACATGAACCAACAATTTTAACAAAATAAAATTGGTTCTTTGATTCCGGTTCTTTAATTTTTAAAGAATGTTCACGGGAATATAAGGAGGGGTATTTCCAAAATATAAAAATCCCTACCTCGTTGGACGTCGCGTGTTAGCGTTCTTCGCGGAAACTGCTCGTCGCGGAAGGTGGAGATCGTCGCGTCGTCACGGAAGGGCGTTCTTCGCGTTCTTCGCGTTCTTCACGTTCTTCGCGTTCTTTGCGTTCTTCGCGAAGGAGGCTGAAGGTTCAAGGATCCTTTCTCAACGAGTCATCCTCCAAAAGAAAAAGGTTGGTCTTATTTTATTATTACGCCAACGAATATGAAAACTGGTTAAGAAACGATCCATCAATTCGTTGAATTAATTCAACGAAAGAAACAGCTAATTTAATTTACGAAATAAACCTCCCAATTAAATGGTCTGTTAAGATTTTAAGAAACGCGTCAGTTGAATTTCATGAAGACGGGTTTTCGCGGGTGCGTTTCTTAGCAGAAAGAAATGGCGGGGCTCGTGTGGGCCCCACCTCACAAATATCCTACCAAGGGGGTAGGATATTTCTGGATAGCATACTATCCAGTTCAACTCAGTTCAAGTCGCCTTTAAGTGGCTTCAAGTGGCTTCCAAGTGGCTTAAGTGAAATAAAATAAAGTTGTCGCAAAATTATTTTATTTCTCAACTTTAAGCCCGAAAATTAAAAATCACACCCGAGCAAACGCAACTCCGGAAGAGGCATTTCTATGCGAATACCGGCACTGCAATTTTCATCGGTGCCCTTAGAATTCGATTCCGGGCACCGGTTCAAAAGTTAGAAAAACCTGCTCGTCCGTTCACTGAACTTTCCCGAGCCAAACTTCGGAAATTGATTCCGGGCACACCGGGCCTCGGAATCAGGTGCCGTCAGAAACTGCGCTCTTGTAAAATTTCAAAGAAAATTAAGAAGAAAAAAATTCCTTGAAATTTACGGGTCTTTACATTACTCCCACCACATGGCTTTACGTCCCCATAAAGCTTCAACACAAACTAGGGATACAAAGGCAGTACTGAGCACGAATCTGAGGCTTCCAATCCCATGTGCTCACCTGGACCTTCTCTATCGTGGCCCGGACCACCTCTGGTCCCACTAGAGCTGCTATGATTTCTTCCTTTCCGATAAGAGAAATCTGGTCTCATCCCCTGGATGAACCACTTTCTTTGCCTAATACTGTCAAACCCGACATGGATGATACTAACCCATACCAAGGATGACGTCGTAAGGCCTCGACCCTACTACAAAGAGATCCAACCGTTACTCTCGCCTCCAAGGGTTGAGTCATACTATCGGCATCAGTGTGTGGTAACTAGGTCTCTTCCAGTAGATACTTCTCATGTGAGGGTCAAGTCAACGGTCTAACCAGGACCACTTAGTAACATCACAAAAGAGGACAGGAAAGCAAACATCACAAGAGAAGTGTCTTTATTTTATTGCAGCTCATGGTACAAAGACACAAAAACAACATCAACATGGAACTAGAAGTACAAGAGACGTATCCACTAGTTTCGCTCCTGTCCACCTGCTCCAGGAGCTCTACTGCCTTGTCCACTGCTCTACTATTGCTCAAGCATTCGTCGCTGCCTCTGCCTCGGTGGCTCCTCAAAAGCCTATGGATCAACTGTACGAGGAGTCGGAGAGTCACGTGCCAGGTGACCCTTTCCACCGCATGAGTAACACAGTCTGCTTCTGCCACGCCTGGCTCTGACCCCACCCCGGGTGCCCCGCACCACCGGTCCTAAAACCCGAGATCCCCCAACTGTTGGTCTGGTCCTCCTGGACCTCTGCATCATCTGTCTACTGCCCACAGATGACTCGGCTTCTGATCGAAAAACACGCGGCAAAGGCAGCAGCTCCTGAACACGCTCGGGGTGTAGATCTACTGGCACAAACTCCACCCTGAAGAAGGTCTCGAAGTCTTCCCATGTGAAAGCCATCCCATCGGAAAACTGGAACAAGTGGCTCCACCACCTGACTTCTGCTGCCTGAAAAAGGCTGGCAACAAAGGTCACCATGAAGTCTGATGGCGTCCCCACTAGCCTGAAGACTCCCACCACAACCTCCGGCCAATCCTCAGCCGCCTGCGGGTCCGTCTCTCCCCCGAACCTGGGTGGCCTCTGGCGCTGGAACTCATGCAGTGCGCTCAAGTAGCGGGCATCGCCTACTGCTGGGGCTGGTGGCATCGGTGGCCCAACATATGGTAGTACCGCTGGCGCCTCCGCTGGTGCCTCAACTGCAAGAGGGCCCTGTACCAAAGCCTCGTCACTCGACAGGCTGTCAGCACGCACATCCCTCTGGGCTCTAACTGGTCGTCCGATAAAAGGCATCCTGAAAGAAACAACGTAACACGGTCAAAAGATTATACCGGGTGAGCTGACCTGGTTTGAGCTGTATTAAGGGGAAACCTTTGAAAACACACACGCAAATAGTGTTTTCATGCACAAAGTCGAAAATCAGTTGTCAGGGTCCTGGTGTATAGATACGTCGGCTGCCCGCACCAACACTGGACTCCCTGAACTGAAAACCACACTCGGTACCCTTAACACTATTACTTCACAAAAAGAAAGATCAGAGTCTGCGGTAGAACCGACCACCTCTGATACCAATTTGTCACGACCCGTCCTCGGGGCCCATGCCGTGACTACCCCAAGCCCGCCTTCCATAGGCCAGGGGCTGGAGACTAGCACCAAGGCGTAAATACCGGTAAAAAGGGAAGGCATTGCCTTTGTAAAGTAAACAAGCACCACAGAGTAAGAAAGCGGAAAAGTAAACACTAAGTAAAAACAGAGTACAAATGAAGTTCGGAAAAGTAAATGGGCCAGAATACAAACCCAAAAGAAAGTACAACTACAACTGAACAAAAATACAACAGAAAAAGACAATAGCTGGAGGGACGGAAGCGGCTCCTGGGTCGTCCTCCTCGGATCCTACCTGAAGGGTAGGTACAGATGGCGCAGCTCCTGGATCGTCCACCACGAATCCTACCTGAAGGGTAGGTACAGATCGCCTCCACAGTGCTCTCGTCCGTCGACCTCCTCCGAGTGTCGTCTTGCCATTAAGTCCACCTCCGGACACTGACTCGTCGTGTAGTCCACCTCCGGGTACTGTCCAGTCCTCGAACACTCGGGCTCCGTCAGCACTTCCTGTCGTCTGCAACCAACACAACGAGGTGCGGGCATAGCCCGTGCAGGGGTGAGTATAACGATACTCAGTAGGGACCCCGAGACCCTCAAGGTCTCACTAAAACCAACAAGGATAACCACATGAAGATCTCAACAGATAACCTCTACATAGATATATGCCCATACATATACCTAAGTTATCAAGTAACACATCTCAATCATGTGGCAAACACAAGGTCAAAAGTCTCAGCTCAAACCAGGATTTTCATCATCGAAACCGTAACTGCTGAAGAGCTCCGCCTCTGGAGTGTACAGTTGTCCTGTCACAACTCCGAGGTACTGCCCACTAACTTAAGACTGCTGTAGTACTCCACCTATCGAGTTTTGCAGGCCAGCCTCTACCACCAAGCGCTCCCATGTGCCGCTACAACCAAGCGCACCACTGTCGTGGGTCTGCGGCTACAACCAAGCGCTCCAGTGTGCCGCTACAACCAAGCGCACCTCTGTCGTGGGTCTGCCGCTACAACCAAGTGCTCCCCTGTGCCGCTACAACCAAGCGCACCTCTGTCGTGGGTCTGCCGCTACAACCAAGCGCTCCAATGTGCCGCTACAACCAAGCGCACCTCTGTTGTGGGTCTGCCGCTACAACCAAGCGCTCCCATGTGCCGCTACAACCAAGCGCACCTCTGTCGTGGGTATGCCGCTACAACCAAGCGATCCCATGTGCCGCTACAACCAAGCGCGCCTCTTTCTTGGGTCTGCCGTTACAACCAAGCGCTCCCATGTGCCGCTACAACCAAGCGCACCTCTGTCGTGGGTCTGCCGCTACAACCAAGCGCTTCCATGTGCCGCTACAACCAAGTGCACCTCTGTCGTGGGTCTGCCGCTACAACCAAGCGCTCCCGTGTGCCGCTACAACCATGCGCACCTCTGTAACACACCGAGTCGTTCGATCAGCAGTCATCGGGTCTCAGTCAGCTACACGGTCTCCGTGCTCCGCCTGCTTGTCTCCGGGAGGGTCCGCTCCACGAGCTACTGGTCGATACTCCAAGTATCACAAGTCCCGCAAATAAGTATCTCAAAGGACCACCTCGTCATAGGGGTCTCAACGCAATAGACGACGCGTCAATCGGACGCCCGGTCTGTGAGTTATTAGCCTTTTCGTCCCAGGGGCCCACTTGGTTTTGTGTGCGAACCAATCTGGCCGTAACTCAAATATTCCCCGAACACTCATAGGGTATTCTCATAGGGACCGTTACTCAACGTGATCACCAACGCCACTGACGGTTCGTCAAACTGACGTCTGGTCTGAAAGATATCAGTTTTTCCGTTCCAGGGGCCCGGTTGGATTTCGGTGCGATCCATCCCGGCAACTATCAAACTGCATCCAAAACTCGGGCGAAGGATGCCAAAAGTTCCGTATCGTCAACAGGAACTCAACGCAATAGACGGTGTGTCAATCAGACACCCGGTCTGAGAGTTATTGGCTTTTTCGTCCCAGGGGCCCGGTTGGTTTTTAAGGCAAAACCAACCCGACCGTACTCCACTTGCGTCCAAACCTCGGGCGGAGTGAGCCAAAAGATCCGTCTCACTAAGAGGAAACTAACAAAGCTAACGGCATGTCAATCGGACGGCCGTAGCTCAAGATATGAGCGTTTCCGCTCCGAGGGCCCGGTTGGTTTCGTGTACGAACCAACACGGCCGAACCCAAAGTATTCCGAAACTTTGAGTGCGATAAACCGAAACGACCGACTCGCTCCAAGGATTGCGTTGCCGCTGACGGCGAGTCGTTTGGAGGCCCGTAGCTCAAGTTGAGGGCGTTTGAACGGAAGTCGTCCGAAGACGGGGGGTCCGGGCCCGGGCCGACCCGGCCCGACCCCCCCTGGTTGGCCCGAACCGGGTCGGGTCCGACCCGGTTGGCCCGGCCCGGCCCAGCCAGGGCCGGTCCGATTCGGCTCGGCCGAGCGGCCGAGCGGTCGACACGGGGGAAAGCCGCCGCCCCGCGTGACACCCCCGCGGCACCCGCGGGGTGTCGGTCGGACAGCCTGACGCGCCGCGTGACAACCCCGCGACACCCGCGGGGTGCCGCCCTGGACACCCGCGGGGTGCCGTGGGACAACCCCGCGGCACCCGCGGGGTGTCGCCCTGGACACCCGCGGGGTGCCGCGCTGGACACCCGCGGGGTGCCGCGTGACAACCCCGCGGCACCCGCGGGGTGCCACCGCCTCCGGCCGCCGGCGACCTGCGCTGCCACCGGCTTCCGCGGGCCGCCAGAGTCGCTCTGGTGGGCCGTTTTCCTTCCCGTCTGCGCCGTTGCTCCTCCCGGGACTCGTCCTTCACTGCGGAAACATCAAACATCTGTTGCGGCACGTTCTGTCGTCGCCCGTCAAATCCGCACAAAACGAAGAACGACGGAGGGTCGTCGGGCCGTGTTCGATTGGCCCGCACCCTTCGCGTTAGAGATAATCAACGGGAGAAAATAAAATGTTCAACACATGAACCAAAAATTTTAACAAAATAAAATTGTTTCTATGATTCCAGTTCTTTAATTTTTAAAAAATGTTCACGGGAATATAATGAGGGGTATTTCCAAAATATAAAAATCCCTACCTCGCTGGACGTCGCACGTGAGCGTTCTTCACGGAAACTGCTCGTCGCGGAAGGTGGAGATCGTCGCGTCATCTCGGAAGGGCGTTCTTCGCGTTCTTCGCGTTCTTCGCGTTCTTTGCGTTCTTCGCGAAGGAGGCTGAAGGTTCAAGGATCCTTTCTCAACGAGTAATCCTCCAAAAGAAAAAGGTTGGTCTTATTTTATTATTACGCCAATGAATATGAAAACTGGTTAAGAAACGATCCATCAATTCGTTGAATTAATTCAATGAAAGAAACAGCTCATTTAATTCACAAAATAAACCGCCCAATTAAATGGTCTGTTATGATTTTGAGAAACGCGTCAGTTGACTTTCATAAAGACGGGTTTTCGTGGGTGCGTTTCTTAGCAGAAAGAAACGGCGGGGATCGTGCGGTCCCCACCTCACAAATATCCTACCAAGGGGGTAGGATATTTCTGGATAGCATACTATCCGGTTCAACTCAGTTCAAGCCGCCTTTATGTGGATTCAAGTGGCTTCCAAGTGGCTTAAGTGAAATAAAATAATGTTGTCGCAAAATTATTTTATTTCTCAACTTTAAGCCCGAAAATTAAAAACCACACCCGAGAAAACGCAACTCCGGAAGAGGCGTTTCTAGGCGAATACCGGCGCTGCGATTTCATCGGTGCCCTCAGAATTTGATTCCGGGCACCGGTTCAAATGTTAGAAAAACCCGCTTGTCCGTTCACTGAACGTACCCGAGCCAAACTTCGGAAATTGATTCCGGGCACACCGGGCCTCGGAATCAGGTGCCGTCAGAAACTGTGCTCTTGTAAAATTCCAAAGAAAATTAAGAATAAAAATTCATTGAAATTTACGGGTCTTTACAAAGGCATTCAAAGAATTTTCATAGTTTACTAATGATTACTTATTGAGATGTTTTATATATTTAGTATTATTAATTCCTTTTTTATGAAATAATTTATTGATTTCCTTGTGATTATTTTATTATAATTAATTTCCAACAATAAGCTTCGTTCTTATGTGATTGTTTATATAGCTTATATGATGATATATTATTCTTTCTATATTATAGAAATGATATTGTTTAAATGGAATGAGTTTCAGTTATTTTCCAATCCATCTTTCTATTCTTAATTATTGATGATATTAATTGATGTACTCGTACACTTAAATAGTACATAGATAACCTATTTATAATGTTTAAATCTCCTAGATACTAGGATGTGATTTATGAAATGATACAATAATGTGAGTAATGAATTTATTAAATAAAACACATTGATTATTTTGTGAATTTAATATATAATGTTAATTAATATAATTTAAGTGGTTTACTATGACTAATATATTATTGGTCCATTAGGATAACGATAATTGTATATAATTTTAATATAAGAAACTAACCAATATATTTGAGCTACTCAAGTTAGGACCATAATGTTTGTATCAGATAAATCATAGAAGAAATATGGGGATATAGATTTAGGAAAACATTGATTTGAGAACAAAAAATGATTATATACTTAGGATAACATTTTAATATTTTGGTAATATATAGATCACATTGTCTCCCACAATGATTTGTAGTTATGCTACTAATCTTTTTGGTTTTATTTAATTTCATGAACCATAAAAAATCGTGTTGACATTGAATGTGATGGATGTTTATGTGATTATGAGAAAAAAAGTGGGATTAAGAATTTTGTGAATGATATAGTTATAATGATTAATCAATTATCATAGAATATGGTTAAAAATTTTCTCTATTATCATCTATTAGTCTTACCAATGAATATATGGATAGAAGTTTATGACATCACATGTACTGTAGACTATAAAGGAAAGAAGTCTCAATTTCATTCATTTCAAAAATGTTGAAAAGGTTATCATGTAATATTTCTCAATGTTAGGATTTTTTTTTTGAGAAATTAATTGTCAAAAAGCAAGGAATTTCAAGGTCTTAAATGTATTGTGAGTGGGGAACATATTAATTATCATATTCAATGCCATAATCTTAGAATTATATTATATACGAAGGAAGGACCTATTCAGTTACGATTGTGGATGTTGATATAATAAATTTTCTTTTGTATTTATATTTATGAAATTATGTTGTAGATTAATTATATTAATGAAATTATTGTTATAAAAATTATCAAACTTTAATGGACTAATATGTAGATTGTTTTTATTATGATTTTCCCTAAATATGTTGAATGTTATTGATGACCTTGAAATTTTATTTAATTGGGTTATGATATTTTATGGAAAAAAAATCTAAAATCAAGGGAAAGATAACCATTAATATGTGCACAATTTTTATTTCATATAGATATATTATTGATCAAGTAAATTGTACATGAAAGGTGAACTAAAAAATTGTAGGTTATATGATGATAAGGTAATTCATGATGAAGTGTAATATATTTTTGGATTTATATTCAAAAATAGTATATCTTTTTATGGAATAAAGAGTGATTCATTTTACGGAATCATGCATGTTTTCATTTTTTTTATTTTAATTCAATTTATGAACATATTTTAGGATCAAGGTATTTAGATGTGATATTGAATGAATCTTTATGGGGGATTGATGATAATTTTATATTGAAAATTTTGGGAACTTCGTCCAAAAAAATTGAATTCTTTTCTAATTTAGCGAGAAATATTTTGGAAGATCATAAAGATTGATTAATTGTGGAATAGAATTATATTAAAATTGTACATTATTTTTTGTAGTTAAAGTACTATTTAATATTTTATAGAAAATGTAACAATTATTTTTTGTATTAGTAAATGTTTATAGGCTGAAGGAATGTAATATAGAAAATTTGATTAATTGAATTTTCATTATGTATGGGAAGAATTTATTTCGATAATCCAATTACTAGCATAATAGATCACGATGTAGTAGTTAAAATCACAACCAAATTATGGTATTATTATTATAATGTGTAAATAAGAAAGAATGTTTATTTTATTGATTGATTTATCTAAATAGTAAAATAATCCACCATCAATATCTAGAAACCTAAAAAGAATGTAATATGTATACATTTATTATAAATAAACAAATATCTATTTAACAAATTATAGTTTTTTTGTTTTTCGGTGTTTATCATTTTCATAACCATGATATATATCTGATGAGATCCAAGGATAAGAGACCAAGATTATTTCCCATGCGGAAAATATGGATTTTCAAGGACTAATGATGTGATTGAGGTTATAGAGGTTAAATTATATTCACAGTTCCCACATAGATTCATTATCAGACCACTGGTTATCAAATTTTGTGGATAGAATAAATTGGCCTATTATTACACTAATTAAAGACCAAACCTGATGTGTTATGATATTCCAACATGGTTGTACAAATATTGGAATTCATTCCCACATTTAGATTAATGAAGGTAATATTTGAAACCGAAGTTAAATCTAGAGTGTTATGTACTCAAATTCATATTTTTTGAAGTATGTGTTAAATGAGATGTTATACATTTCTTAAAAGTAAATTTTAGACTTTAATATTTTGACGTTAATTGGATAAGATTATATATTATTATATCATTGATCTTTTTTTTCAACCACCACACGATAAATAGCCACCCTATGGACTTATATTCTCAATTAACTATTCATTAGTGAAACAATGAATGACTACTATCTCTATATTAAGGATCATTACATTCAACCCTTATTATTGTTTTTTATATGTCAATTTAATATTTAGAAGGGTGATCAAAGAAAAAAATCCCCAATTTCCATGCCTCTACCACAGTGTGGTAATGTGTGTATTGTCCATCACCGTACTCCCTTGAATGTGGTGTCTAAATAGTTGGTTCGTATCCTTAAATAATTTATTGATTATGTGAATCCAGTATATAGACCCATCATACACCACTTAGATACAAAAAGAAATCTCCATCCCACTCCCTACAACGTAAAGATCATGACAGCATCTGTATCTCGAATTAGTAGCTATCAAATATCCAGTTGAAATGGTAGGAACATATCCCTTTGTTTACATTACTTTTACCCATTAACCTTCTTATCATTCCATACTAACCAAATATTCTAAATGACCCCAAATAAGTGAAACCATTATACATTAGAAAAATAATAAATTGTCCAATTTTGTGAAATCATGAAATTTTTTACAACTAGATAAATATTAATTCATCTTATTTTCATTTTTGTTTTTTGTATTTTTATCTAGAAAAATAATTAAATAAAATACAATTGTCTCTAATAAAAATCTTTTTCTTTTTATGTTTAAGCACACATTCATTCTTTGATAGATGTAAAAAATCATATTACACTTATTCCACCACATTCTTCTCTAAAACAATATGATGATTGTAACGCCCCAACCCCAGAATCCTGGAGCTAGTAAATTATTTTAATACATTGACATGATTACAAAGAATCAAGTTCTGAAGGACCGAACTGTTTAGTAATCTTGGAGAATAGATTACAGACATGATCATTACATTAAAATTTTTACATAAAACACAATATAAATAATATTTTGAGAAATCCATTATTCCAATAGAATAAACCTACATATATATCATAATAAACTTTTTGGAATCTTTGTAAAAATACATACGAATAGAGAGAGATCAGATACATAGTAAGGATAACAATATAGCAAGAACATTCATAAATAAGCATAAACTTTTAAAGAAATGCATATGACTAAATCATAAGACATTAAAACATACATAAGAAAAATATGGTAAAGATAAATTAAATAATGAAATTTACTTATTCACATGGATATTCAACTAGTTTAATAATCACATGTAATAGAAATAGTTAATTTCATAATTATGGAATGTATAATGTCGAACATCATAACAGCATAGTCAAGGCCTCATGCCAAGAATACAAATAATTTTTTTCAAGGACTTATGCCAAGAAAATAGTTTTTCTCATGATACATATCGATGAATTGAGGGGCTATAGCAGGCCACACCCATCGATGACTATATCTAATGCATTCCTCATATGTGACGGTTGAAACATAACATAAAAATTTGTATTAAAACTAGCATATAATATGTTAACACATTAACCATAAACCCTGAATGGTAGAAAAATTACACATCCACCATCAAACATATCAGAAAACAATCCATACAATATTAAAGATTATATAATAACAAATCAACTTCGAACAAGCGTAAAATCCAACAAATAATGTTGACATATATGAAATCAATCCAAAAACCATTGTATTGAAATATCTCTTTCTACATTAAATTAATTTTAAAGTAATGAAAACATATATTTTTAAAATATTCTTATATGCTTTTAATGGATTCTATGAAGGTGTTATAATGGTGGAAAATATATTCACCCTCCATAAAAGATAAAAAACATTATTTCTTTAATTTTTCGAAACGTTTTTATAGTACCTTGTTTAGAAAATGATGGAATGATTCATTTAGAAACATTTTATAAAAATTAAAACAAGAGTATAAATGAAATTAATCGATAGTCTAGGAAATAATAAAAATGTTTCGAAATGAATTTTTATGAAACCCATATGTGGATGATAATTATGTCCTACTATATACATAAGTATAAACAACCTTGGATAATAAAGATGTTGTAAAATTAACCCTTACCTAGTACATTTAGTTAGTCAAGGGTACATTTAAACTCTTTTATAATGACCATAATATGTTATTAAATTATAGTAGAACCATGTTAATATTTATGATATCATATATGATTCATTTATTACTTTATAGTACCCATTTAATAATAATTTCATTATAAAAGTAACATTTGTGGTGATACTTAATTTCTTTATGGTACATGTTTTAACTTGTTATTCTAGATCATATCACATAGATCATGATTTACATACTTAAAAAATTTAAAACATGATTTATATATCACATATATTCATAATATAAATTTGTATAATAGATAGATATACAATATAGAAGCACTATTCA
Organism: Viscum album; assembly: GCA_963277665.1. Lineage (NCBI taxonomy): Eukaryota > Viridiplantae > Streptophyta > Magnoliopsida > Santalales > Viscaceae > Viscum > Viscum album. The sequence goes on along the minus strand of OY728160.1, from coordinate 874,278,527 downwards.
TGTAGACGGCAGTCCGTCCGTACGCTTGAACACTGTTTCCATTTTCTTATCGTATAGTATGGAAGTATGCAATTGAAATATATTTCTCTATGTAAATATATATTATTATAGTAGAAATATCATTTTATATACCTCATAATTAATCAATATATATTTTTATAATAATTTTTAAGGGTGATCATTGAAGATGAATCTCATTGCGTCGTGGAGACGGTAAGCCGTACGTATGCACAGGTGACAATATGATTCTATTGTTAGTGAAATAGTGTTCAATTATATGTTAAATTATATATATAGAATCATTAATGTGTTATATTTATTATTTACATCCATTATACTCATTATTATTCCCATCTAAATAATGAAGTGTTGAATAACAAACTATACCACGACCTAGAGTCGGTTAGCTGTATGTACGCACGTTTAGTGACTTTGACATTAATAGGTTGAATATAATAATTAATATTGTTGTACCATATTTATAATAATATCTATGTATTTATAAGGTAATATATTTATTATTTTAGTATGTAAATAACAAATAAAGAGGATGTAAAAGATGAAAATAATATTGAATGAGGTGATAAAAAAAGTACCTACACTTCTGGGCCTTCCTTATGATTTGAACATAAGGGATCCTTAGGTTGTCCTTATTATCAACATAAATACTATATATATGGGTGAGGGTAGTTGGGAGGATATTTGAGAATTTTTTGGTCGGGCCAAATGTCTTTGGAGTTGTGAATTTGAGAGAAGGGGATGTGCCCTATTATTAGAGAGGTGAGGGGCACTATAGGAAGAGGTTGAAATATTATTTTATTATAAAAACATTTTCGGTTTCTTATGGCCCCAAATGAAATTTATTTTAGGATAAGGTGGGTATGGGTCAAAATAATATCAACAAATAGGTTTTAGACATGTTTTGGTGATCATATTAACCTTATCATTTTTATTAAACCGTTAGTTAAATAGTTTAACTCTTACCATGTCTTTTGGTATTCTGACACTATATGGTTAATAAACTTACTAAAAAATGGAAAGGGAACCACATGTGGTTTATTAATGAGATATCTAACATTATCTAATCCCTTTTAATGAATATTAGATTTTTAGGAATATTATATCATTTAATAATATAGTATTTTTTTTAAAACTCATTTATGTCAATTTTGACACTATTTAGTTTTTATTTTTTGTTAAAGTCATCACAATATTGATTACATCAAATGAAATAATACATTAAATCAACAGTAACATGTCATATTCCCCTAAAAATTCGAATTTTTCATAAAAAGTCTCAATTTACATTTATTTTAATGTTTATAATATTAGTTATTTTAATAATTCATTAATAAGGCAATTATTACATCATAATTGTGTCATAAATTGATTTAATTATTTACTTTATAAAAAATAGAAATAAAATACCATGACTTAGGAAATAGTTTTATAATAATATTGAATATTTATTGTATAATTTATCTTATGTATAACCCTATGTTACAAATGATTTAATTCGTAAAATTTGAATTTATCACTATTAACACTTCTTTAAATAAAATATAATAATTTTTCTAATCTAACCCAATTGAACAAAAAAGGATAATTTTTTTTCCTATGGTTTATTTTGACAAAAAAAATTATCCTATAAAATTAAGACACGTGATAGGGTATTTTTATAATTGTAATTATATTATTTTAACCTTTAATTATCTTATTTACATTTAACCATGGTAAATAAAATTAAATTGTTACTATTCAACAAATAATATTTTCATATTATTGGACAACAGTTTCCATACTAATGTGAACCATGTCTCTTTGATTTTTTAAATTCAATTCATTGATGTTTTCAAATTACGTTTTATGAAAATTTACAAATGTTCAAAGATGGTGGGTAAAATATGTATAAAATTTCAATAAAATTGTATATATCTAATATTATAATAAAATTATTACTATGAAGTAAATTGGAAAAATATAGGTATTATGAATCTATTTTTATATTAAAATAAATTTAAATTAAAAATAATTGTTTAAATAAAAATATAAATTTTAATTTACAATGTAGTATTTTTCACCATTCATCAAAAATTGAATGTTTTCAGAAAAAATACCAAAAATTACACCTTAGATTATTTTGATATTATGAATTCAGAAATGAGGTCTATTTTACAAAATTCAATTCTTAATAGTGTCTAAAATTAATTTTACTATTTTTAGCAAAATGAGATAAAATATAGTTATTTTAGGAAAACATTTTTTCAAAATATATAATTATTTTTACAAAATATAAATATTTCATTATAAAAACTATAAATAACATTTAAAAATTATATATTACTATTCATATCACAATATTTTATTCATTAATAAATATATCATTTAAATAATTATACTACTAATGTGTTGTTTCAAAGAAACTCAACCTTGCGTATAATGCAAGATAAGTCGGTGGTACCTGTAATATAAGCTATTAAATTCCATTAAATAGATAACGTACTTGGAAATCATGGGGTGTTACATTTCCCCTCCAATAATAAATTGTGTCCTTGCAATTTAAAATTGCTCATCGAAAATAAAGTGTTTAAAATAGAACCTACATTTGTGGATAACCCAAATGGGAGATAGAGTTAATAAAATTAATTTTAATAAGAGGGAATGAGAAATGAAAATTTCACAACAAAATGAGGATTTCGAATAGGGGATCATTGGTGGCAATCAGAGACACATTATTGGAATAAAAACAAACATAATTATAGGGAGTTATTGAGCTCATCAATCACAAAAATTTGAACAATAAATGGTAAATTGGGGAACTCAAATCCATAAATCTAGGATGATGATTTAAAATATGCTCCGTTCAACCAAACATAATGTATTAGGTAAACACATTTTAGTTGTAATATCCTTTCCCTAATGTGCAAGGTAAAATAGAATACTTGACATGTAGAGTTCCATTATTTAACTAAATTATACATACAAAATCATCACTAGCTCCAAAAGATAATATAACTTAAAAATATTCTAATTAACATTATTATATAGGTTTCCAAAAAATGAATTTATAATTTATCTGTCAGAACATTTAAAAACAATATTATACAAACTAATAAATCACATAGGTCAGTGGTAGGTGATGCGCCCTTGTTGCACTTTAGTTGTGGGTTCAAGTCTTGTGGCCTTATCAGATGCGATGGGTTGTCTCCCCACCTCCAGGTTGTCCATTTTTTATCCTTCCAAAAACATTCTTATGAAATTTTTTATCATTAAACAATAATATCCTATGTCTGACTTATTCAATTCCAACCTTTAGACTTATTCCAGATACTTTTATCCAAACACACAGTCCCAAAATTTATAAGGACGGTCAACATAACATATTGAAGATCACTATTATCACATAACAACATGTGAATAACTTCATAGTGTATTCTATTAAAATATTGTAACAACATTATTACCATAAAACATTATTTGAATTGTCTTGTACATTCTTATTCACTTTGTAAATAATAGAATACTGGATAAACTCTTTAAATTCAAAAATGCATTAATCTCTAAAAATGATGGAATAAACAAATAATTAATTAGATACAAGTAGTAAAAAATATGCAAAATAATTTACGCAAGTCAATTATCTCTTATTCCAAATTCATTACATCAACCTCATGTCTATTTTATGGTTTTTCCTTCACTCTACGATATATTTTACAAAACATTTATCCTGCTATTGAGTCAAATTTTTTGGTACCACACAATTTCAAATCCATAATGAAATAGTACTACAGTACAATCATTATATAATTTATAATTCTTATAACTTGTACATCATTAATACAATACTCAAATGAGACAATTATTTAATAACAACATAAAAACACTAATCATTCCTTTTCATCTGTGATAGTATCATAACATGATTATTTTAAAATATCTTCATTTGGGGTATACTGTGATGCTTTGGATATTGATTCATGTAGTGTCCCAACTCTTTTTATATGATTCATTGAACATTTGAAACTTTTTTGTTAACCTTACAATCACGTACTTGGTGTCCTTTTGTTCTACACTTATAACAAACTCCCGATTCCTTCAAGAATTTAGCACCATGATTCTTTCCATAGTTATCACATGTTGGAAAATCCTTCTTTCCTTTATTTTCTTAATCCATCTTTTTCTCTGCCATCAAATTCTTCCATTTCTTCCCTTCAAATACATATGACGCAGGAAATTCATTACTTATCTTATTAACACATGATATTATTTCTTTAAATGATTGGAATACATGGGATACTATTTCACTTCTATATGTTGGAATAAGACCATGAAAGATATGATCCTTCTTACTATTTAGATCTTTCGTATTGAAAAAGTTCTCATCCCTTCTAATGGGGTCCATATCTAAATTACAAATTTCACTAGGTTAGGAAATATCATAATTTAAAATAAAAAACTAAAAAAATTCTCAACATTAAATGATGATTTCGACACATATAGTATAATAATAAGAAAATGGTTTCATTGACTACATTTTTACACATAAATCCTTCATAATGTTTTGTAAAGGAAATGTGAATTATCATAAGCATATCCCTCTGAGAGTGTCAGACTAGGTGCACAATAAGGCCCATTCTCATGTACCAGGATTCCCTATGTCAAGCCAGAAACACCTTGTCAGATTTTTCACTCCTAGGTACATATATTATAGAACCACATCTACTTGTAGTATCAAGACATGGATTTATTTCTGGGGAAACCAATAGAATATCTACATTATCAAAAATTTTGGATGTTCTTCTATACTGATTCTCATAGTCCATCTTAGGGTAATGTTTCTTAATCATCGTTTATCTAAATATATATCCAAGGTTGTTTCTAAATTTCCTTTTACAATAACAATAACACCAAAACCACAGTAGCCCAGGGCTTGTTCATTATTTTAATATATTAGTATGAATACATGGAATCACATCCTGAAAGGCAGATCATTTTAGCAGTCTTGAAAAATAGATTACATACATTAAATTTACATTACAAATTTTAACATAAAACACAGTGTAATTAATCCTTTGAGAACACCATTATTCCATTAGTTTAAACCTGAATATAAATCAGAATACACTTCTTGGAATGCTGGGAATATAAAACATATGAAAGGGGTGATCTCAGATGCTCAGTAAGTATAACAATATAGTAGAAAATTTAATAAATAAACAAAAAACATTTAAAGAAATTTATAAGACTAAAACACAATCCTTTTAAACATACATAATAATAATATTGAAACGATAAATAAAATAAATTATTTTACATATTCATATGGAAATTCTACTAGTCGAATAATCACATGTAATCCCAATAGCTAATTTCCTAATATTGGAATGCATAATGTCGGACATCAGAACCACATAGTCAAGGTATTGTGAAAAGATAAAAAACTTATTCAAGACTGGGGCCAAGACACTAGTTTTTCTCATGAGAACAGCCAATGTAACTAGAAGCTACAACAGGCCAAGCATGTCATTTACTACATCTAATGAATTCCTCATTTGAAAAAGGTTGAAAAATAACACAAACATTCATTTTAAAACAATCATAAAAAATTTGAATACGTAACCTATAAACCTTGAATGGTATAAAAATAATATTTCCACATTCAAACATATAACGAAACCTTTAATAAAATATAGAAGAATGTATCATAATAAACCAACTTCAAACAAGCAGAAAATCCAACAAAGGATGTTGAAATATAAGAAATTGATCCAAAACAAATTTGAGTGAAATATTTCTTTATACTTTGAATTAATTTCATATTAAAGAAAACATATACATTGAAGATATTCTTATAAAATTATAAGGGATGCTTTTAAGGTGTTATAATGGAAGAAAATTCCCTAACCTGGTGTATATGTTAAAAAAACATTCTCTGCTTAATTATTCAAAAAGGTCATAAAGTTCATTTTTTAGAAAACGATGGAATGATTCCATTCAAAAAAATTATAAAAAGTCAAATAAGGGTATAAATAAATTTAATCGATAGTCTAGGAAATAATAAAAATGTTATTAAATAATTTTTTTAGAAACATAGTTGTGGATGATAAAGAAGTTCCAGTAGATACATACGTATAAAAAACCTCAGATAATAAATAGATTGTAAAATTAATCCTTACATAGTAATTTCCATTAGTTGATGGTATGATCAACCTCCTGTATAATGACCATAGTATGATTGTGTATTATAATAGAACCATATTAATATTTATTATATCATATATGATTCATTTATTACATTATAATTCCCATTTAATTATAATTTCCAAGATAATGTATCATTTCGTTTAATAATCGCTTTCGTTATCGTATGTGTATTAACTTTTTATTATTGATCATATAACTTAGATCATGATTTCAATAATTCAATAATGAAATACATGATTTATATATCATATATATTCAGAATGTAAATATTTACAATATGTAGATATGTGAAATGGAATCACCATTAATGGAGACGATAGTCTGTATGTATGCAAGAAAGATGCTCTATTTTTTTATCATGTAGGGTGGAAGAAAGTAATCGATATATATATATATATTATATTATTCCTGTAGAAAAATTATTTCACATACCACATAATTAATATATATATATATATATATATATATATATTATTGATTGGTGATATTTGAAAATGAATCTCATTGCATCATGGTGATGGTAAGCCATACGTACACACAAGCAACAATATCATTTTATTGTTGATGAAACAATGTTTAATTTGATGTTATATTTTATATAAATAATCATGAACATGTTATATTTATTATATACATAAATTATACTCAATATTATACCCATCCAAATAATGAATTGTTGAACAAAAAAATACACCACGACGTGGAGACAGTAAGCCGTACGTATGCATGTTTTGATACTATTTAATTAATAAAATAGAGAGATTAATTAATACGGTTATACCATATTTATAAAATCATATCAGAATTTATAATTTAATAGAATTATTATTTTATTATGGAAATAAAAATTAAAGAGGAAGTAGAAGAATAATTTTTTTTGAAAGAGGTGATAAAATAATTATCTATTTTTAGCTGCTTTCTTTTGATTTAAACAAAAGGGATCCATAAGATTTATTTATGATCTATGTACGGCCACTAGGATTTTGTTATGGTTGTTGGGAGGATATTTTAGAATATTTTGGAAGAGAAAAATGGATTTGGAGTGGTGAATTAGAGAAAATGGGAAATACCCTTTTATAAGAGAGGTAAGGGGCACTTTAGGAAGCACAATAAATATTATTTTTTAAAAAAATAATTTTCAGATTCTAATGGAAAAAATAGATATATTTTTAGGATAAGGTGCCTAAATCCTCACAAAAAATAGTTTTTATCCATTTTTAGGTCACCATATTAACCTTATCTTCTAGATTTAACCCTTAGTTAATGAGTTTAACTCTTACCATGTCTTCTGGTATTCTTACACTATATAGTTAATCAACAAAAAATAAAACACCAAGAGAACCTCATTTAGTTCATTAATTACATAACTAAAATTATATAAGTCCTTTGGACTAATATTATAATTTTAGGAATATTATATATTTTAATAATTTTATACATGTTTTAAAAACTCATTTATGCCAATTTTGACAGTATTTAGTATTTGGTTTTTGTTAAACTCATAATAACATTATTACTTAGAAACTAATACATTGAATAAACTCTAACATTTCATATTCACCTAGAAAAATCATATATAGCATAAATAGTTTCAATTTAAATTTATTTTAATATTTATAATATCAATTATTTTAATCATTCATTAATAAGGTAATTAATTCATTATCCTTATGACATAAATATATTTATTTTTTTAATGTCTAAAAATTATAAATAAAATACTAGGAATTGTGAAATTTTTATATTTATAATTAATATTTATAATTGAATTTATCTTATATATAACCCTCTATTAAAATTGATTTAGTTTTCACAATTTTAATCCAACATTTTAAACTCTGATTTAAATAAAATAAAATAAATGTACTAATCTAACCTAAATGAATACAAATGGATCAAATTTCTGTTATAAGGTTGATTTTGGTCCAAAAGACATATCAAATAGAATTAGAACATGTGTTGTGGTAATTTTAAATTATTATAACAATTTTTTAACCATAAATTGCCTTATTTACTTTTAACCACAGAAAATAAAATTCAAAAGTTACTATTCAATAAAAAGTTATTTTCATCCTATTGATCCACATTTTTCAGTCTGATATCTCCCTTGCCTCTTGGATTTTTGAAATTCTATTCACAGAAGTGGTAAAATTACATTTTATGAAAATTTACAAATGTGCCTAAAAGGAGGGTTCAAACATTAGAAATTTCAATAAAATTATATATATATGATCTTATTATGGAACGACTTTAGTGAAATAGATTGCACTAATATAGGTATTATATATCAATTTTTACATTAAAAATAAATTTAAATTTAAATTAATTATATAAATAAAAATTTCTGTTCTAATGTACTATGTAGTATTTGTTACTATATAAAAAATTTAATGTTTTCATGAAAATAACAAAAAATCAACCTAAGATAATTTTGTTTTTTTGAATTCAAAAATGAATAAAATTTTAAAAAATTAAATTCTTATAATTTTCTAAAATTAATATTATTATTTTTCACAAAAGGACATAAAATGATGTTATTTTAAAAAAATATTTTATCATAATATATAACTATTCTAACAAAAACATATATATTTAATTACAAACACTATAAATAACATTTAAAATTTATTTGTTACTATTCATATCACAATATATAATTGATAAATAAATATATCATTTAAATAATTGTAATAATACTGTGTTGTTTCACAAAAACTCAATCTTGAAAATAACACCAGCCAAGTTAGTGTTGCATGCAATATAAACTATTAAATTACATTAAAGAGATAATGTACTATGAAATCTAGGGGTCTTACATTTTTTGACGAGTTTACAAAAAAATGATGAAACAATTACCTCTTCATATCATAATGATTTACATTATTATCAACATCTTATTCAATACATTAATTTCTCCATATTTTTACTTAATCATCATTTTATTTTTTGGATATATTGTCATTCATTTCTCTTATATTTCACAATAATGAAAAACACACAATCCACTGTTCTACACCATTTTCACCTTTTATCTATTTTCTTTCATATTTTTCACCCTTACCATTTTTTTATCATTTTTTACTCAAAAGGGTTTTGATAATACATCATTAACCACAGTCTTAACATGGGAATTCTTGGAGGGATATGAATTCCAGTACATGGTATTAGATTCTATAAGATCAGGGGATTTTAATTGAGTGTTGAGAGTGGGGAGAAATTAAATATATATATTTATATAATTTTTTCGTGACTTATTTTTGAGAGTATATTTCAATTTTTTTCATGGGTGTCTATATATTGTTTGTGTGAGAGTGTTTATCCTAGTGTTAATGAGTGTTTATATATTGTTAGTTTGAGCATTTATAACTTTTGTGAGTGTGTGTGTGTGTTTTTGATGTGTGAGTTTACGTATAATTGTGTGGGTTTCTCCCAATATGTTTTTTTTCAAATAACATGTCATGGTAAAAGATCATTTGAAGAGAATCACCCATGATAGCGATGAATTAAGTCAATCTAGATTACCTGTATCAAATACTAATCCTCTCAAAATGAATGGTTTGGTGAGCCATTTCTAGAATCATTTAGGTCAGATGTTTTATATTCTACATTAGGTGGTTGAAAACATAGATAATAAACCATTACCAAGGATGATCTATAATTACCCACTACATTCTTCAACACCATGTCTCCCCCACATCATAGAGGGGGATATGGAAAATTTTGATTGTGTTTTGGAGGATGTACCACAACGGACGAGCATGTACAAACAATATATGTTAGTCTAAAGGAGACCGCATGATGAAGAACGAACTGGTAGGATCAAAGAGGTGGTCACATCATTTTATGTGAATAGAAATCTAGAATTATACATATAGTTGGGGATACAGGTCAATCATGTGTTTTCATTCCAAGAATATTCTAGAGATAAAGGTTCAAAAGTTCATCCCACAAGTTTTCTAATTATTATTTAATTTTTGTGATCAAATGAAAAATGTGGGGTATTGATATGATTTAAGTGTCATCAGCTCTTGGGAAGAAAAACAATTTCCACGAGAAATAAATTTATTCCCACACATTACCATTTATATCTACCAAAAAACATCAACACCATACTCAAGGGAGTAAATGTGATTAGTATTACTAAAAATAGGTTCAAATCACAATAATTTCATTAAACTTTTTTGATGATATGGGGGAGACCTTTTAATTGGTTTTACATGAACTTAATTAGGATATTTCCAATCATGTGGATATGTACCATCATGAAAATATATAATATATGATCCCCCAATTCACCATAATTAGGAAAAAAATAAAAATGTGTATAAACATGAGGAATCACAATACCCCTTTTACTCCATAGAGAAATTAGATAATTTAAATTTGTGAATCATCAAATCCAAAAGAGGATATTAATCACTAAAGTTAAAAGTTCATTCTTTCACATAATATACCTACGTTGGAGGATAATGAATCAAGGAGTAACAATATACATTATTTAAAATTTAATGTAATGAGACACATTAATATTGAATGTTTAACTAGGTTCACCATGAATATAAAAAATCGAATATAGTGGGAGTATGATAGAGAGAGATTTATAGGGGAAGAGGTGAAATCCCCCGAAATTGAAAATGGATAATTTATAGAAGATGGTGAGTTTATTTTTTATAGTAGGGTTCTATGCACGCAAATGACCATGGGATAAAAGGATATCTGGGAGAAACATTTTCATACGTGGCTAAAGATCCATGTGAAGGTATGTAGTGTTATTATTTATTGGGTAATATAGTACAACTTAACGAGCACCGAATTAGTGGAGAATATGGAACATCAAACATTAAAACATAAACATCGATATTATATTCTGTGGATGAATGATTGGAGAGAGTTAAAGGTTACCAAATAGGTGATGGTATTTTTCAAAATTGATGAATATATGGTTGGATTATTTTCTAACATTGTTCTGGTAAAGGCATTCCATTTGTTGTTGGGTCTACAATGAAATTATTGTCAATGTGTTACTGGAGATGGGTTCTTAGACCATAAACCTTTTGTAATTTGAGGGTAACTTATAACCCTATACTCTATGTCCCCCTAATGAATTTTTTATTATCACATTATGGTAAAAAATAAAAAAATAACTGATGTAGAAAAAAATATAGAAAATGAAAAAGGAGAGAAAAATAGAAAAGAGAAAAATATAAAAGAAATGGAATGGAGGGAAACGAACAATCAAGAGAGAGATAAATATTTTAGGGGAGAAAATAGTTTGATGTTAGTAAAAAAATTTAGGTTATGGAAGAATTTATTTGTCATTATTTAATTACAGAGAATAATTAGAAAGATTTTATGTTGAACACTATGCAATTAACATATCATTTCTATAGGATGTTGAGTATTTGTTACATTAATTTGAGAATTTTTTTCTGAAAGAGGTTATATTTAGTTTACCACACATTAGAGTAATCATCCTAAAAATTGATATGATATGTATAACATCACTACTAAACTGCCTTGCATATCACAATAACCTGAAGGAGACAAAATAAATTCCAAGGAAAATTTTAGATTTTTTGTATCTGGGATATATCTGATAAAACCTTTGTCCATGTATTATGTCAGTGCTTCTAGTTACCAATATGGATTGAATATGGGGAAATTTTATTGAATTTAAAATCCATCAATAACATCATGGTAAGGTATCCTCATCACACACATTCCTAAGAGCATATATTAGATGAGTTAAATGGTTCTAAAATATTCTTAAAAATTGATTTATGATGTGACTAGTTATAGAAATTGATGAAATACAGATATAAGTGGAAAACTAAATTTTAGCCAAAATATAGACTCTATGAATGGATAGCCATAACCTTTTGGTATCACCCATGCACCTACAACATTTATGTGGTTAATGAATCTTTTCTTACATGTATATGTTGTAAAATTGAAGGTATTTTATATTAATGATATTTTAGTAAATAGTAAGAATTTTCAAGAAGATGAAAATCAATTAATAAATGTACTATTGTTGTTATAGAACGAAAAAATATTTTTATACACATATAAGGTTGAATTTTCCTTCAATGAATTTTTTTCATTTTATTTTGAATACAAAATGATTGAGATTAGTCATATATTGAGATAGTCAAGGACCCCAATTCCATCTCGCAACATAATTACATTGTTGTATGGATTATCCATCAAAAAACACCCTTGAGTATGTTGTGGATGTAATAGGTTAATCTATTTATTTTAGTGACTGACTACCGCCATACACTATCCTACCCATCATTATCTTGTTTGATCAGAAGTAGATCCTTCTTTCTCTACCTGATGTCGTGAAGATTTATCTTACTCGTTCATCTCACATCACTATCAATATCTACTAATTCTTGGGCATTATGTTTCTCTTTGATGTTTATATTTCCACTTCCTTTTAATGAACTAACCTTCAAAATCCTTGTTTTTGGGTTTTTTTCACACTTTCCTTTCACTCTTTTAAGAGGGAAATTTTAACCCTTTTTATGATGTGGGTTTTTTCTATAAATGTATATTCAAATTTAAAAAAAATTGTTACCAACAAATAGTTATAATTTTGAGGTTTAAATTTATTGAATAATCGAATAATATAACCCCCGGATATTTAAAATATCACATTGTTTGAGAGCATATAAAACATGAAACATCAACATTCACCAAACTGTGAAAAATTATTTATATTGGACTGGTACAACCTTGGAATTAAATTGGTGGCTATGAAGAGTAATATTGACATTATCATATATATATATATTACATTCTTAGTATAATTTTATTTATTAATTCTTATTTAATAAGTATTCAATTTTCAATAATGTATTATTTTTCATTATAGATACATTTTCATAAAAATGATAATATTTTATAATGAAATTATTATATACATGTAAATTTTATTTTATAAAAATAATATCATTTGTGAAATCATTTTATGAATGTTAATTTATCATAATAGTTTTTATAAAATTATTTTTTTAGTGAATAGATAAAATACCAATTTAAAAAAATATTTTTGATTTAGACATTTTAAAAATAAAAATTTATTACAAATGTGTTCCAAATATAATATGTTATATTTTATCAATAATAATCCAGTTTGGTTCATTTGATTCAATTTCATGGTTGAATTTTTTTTTATAAAAACATATCTTTAATAAAAAAGAAATTTTTTATGAAAAATTATTTTTTAAAAGGTTTCACCCATTTATTTTAAAATTTTAATATATTAGACTTGTGATTTTAATTTTCACATATGGTTTTAATATACAGATTAAATAGGACTTATTTTATTAACTATTTCCCTTTTATTTTTGGCCTACATTAAAAGTAACAATAGAAATTTTATTACCACGGTAAAAGGTATATCGAGCAATTAATGTTGTGAATAAAATGGAAAAAACTATAAATTGACACTAAAAAAATATTTTATTTTATTCAATGACTCCATTTATTCCATAAAAATAAATTATTTGGTTATTTATAATTTTTTACCATTTGGATTAGGGAATAACCTTTGTAGAATTTTATTTCATTAAAAGTGAAAATTGTCGCACTCTTGTTTTTAATGACTATAATGTAATTAATATTAGATTATCTAGAATAAATGTTTGAATATTAATATTTTTTAATAATTAACAATAGTTATTCATCATGGCCATTTATTTTTAATTTTTCATTATGATATAGTTATATTTTATGTTTACACATCACTGAAGCTGTAATTATTCAATTAATGAAGACATCTAAAAATGATATTTAATATAGTTAAAGTAATATAATTTGAGAAAAAATAATACAGTAGAAAAATTTTTAATATTAAAAATACATTATATTAATATAATATAATATTTGGTTCAAATTATAACCCTTTTCATCGTATTATTAACATCCAACTGATGAATAATTCAGAAAATTACAATATTGATATTTTGTAATCAATAATTATTTATTAAATGATATAAAAATTCAACAATATTATATTTGTAAATGGAATAGGATATGGTTAATGAAATAATAAATGGTCCATTTATGTGTATTTTTTCATTTTATTGTAAAATTGTTTACCCATAGATTGTAGATCATTTTAATAATATAGTAATTTTACAAATGGTTAGTTGGTGTTAAAACGAAATCATAAAGGTGAAAACATATCCAAAACATATAAAAAATATTTGGATGAAATTATTTATGACATATAATTCCCAAATATTATAATTATATCAATTTGTAGCCATTTAAAATTGAGAATGGTTTTACTTTTATTTAACATTTAATGATATTCCATGAATACCCTTCCAGTAAATTATTGAATGATGAAACTTAATTAACATATTTACTAAAACATTAGCCATATATCTCTACCAATACATACAAATTGCTTTTATAAAAAAAATTATACAGTTTATTGAGGTTTTTATCCTTCCAAGATTGAGATAATAGGTCTCTTAAGAAGAGACATGTAGGGAGTTCACCGAAGAGGATGTAATCTTTTTTTTTGACTCTATCATGTTTATTTATGTTCTATGTCCTATTATTTTTTTTCTACATATTATTATAAAATAAATATAGTATCATAAACACAAATAGAATTTATTTTGAAGTGTTAAAACCATATTCCATCTCACTTCCATCCAATTAAAAGGGAAAATAATGCTTGTGCGTACGTTCAACTTAAAATATCCACATTGCAGTGTATTTAAATTTTCATCATAATTTTATGATGATGGTTATTTTTATGGAGATAACTAATATATATCATATTTATTAAATGATAATTATTCAGGAATGAAATATTATTCAATAGCCCTCATTCATTCCATCCATCGAAAACTAAAAATGATGTTCAATCATGAGTACGACTTACTATCTCCATTAACATTATAATTCATTTTAAAATATGCATATAATATGAGAAAATATAAATATCTATATATTTAATATATATTACATTTATATCAATAATTATATACTAATTATTTTTGTTTGCATAATGAATTTACAAGGACTACAACTACCAAATCAAGACATACATTAAAAAAAATGTAAGTAACACCCAAAATATAGATAATTTTAAAAATATAATTAAAAAGGGGTAACAAAATTTTATAAATGGATATAATATGGAATTATATATACTTATAATATATATATAAATTTAATAAATAATATGATAAAATTACAAACATTACAGATCAGACAGGTGGTAAAGTTTTATCATCACACTTCTATTTATGTGATACATATTTCATATTCAACACAAATTTATTTTGTGTGTTTTATATACAACCTCATTGATCTAATATATCATGATTCAATATTTACTTTTTGAATTAGATGATTTATTTTATTATATTTATATTATGTGGAATACTATTCAAATAAAACTCAATTGGTGAGGTTGTATTGCAAAATATCATCATAATTATATAATTTTATTTGTATGAATCATCTACATAAAAATTCTCTTCCATGATAATGTTAAAAAATTAATTTTTTTCAATAAATTTCAAAATTCTCTTCAATGGGTTTCAATTTTTCAAAAAAAAATTAAATGGAATATTCCTATCATTTTATGGACAAGGTGCATTCTGATTGTCCTTACAAAAGTGTAAATATAATGTTTTTTTATCTAAAACAGAATGAATAAAATTTATTTAAAAAATAAATCCTTAATTCCTTGAGTATTAAATGATAATTTTTTGAGGTTCATTTTAATGAAAATAAATTCATAATTACATGAATTGGGTTTATTTTTCAAAAATTATATTCAATGAAAAAAAATTCATCCACAAATATACAAGAAATCTATTTATATATTTTTCATCTATGATAGGATAATTTTATGGTTACTATGATACAATATATTTTAATTATACCATCCACAATATTTATATCACTTATTTATTATCATTTTCACTTGGGATGTACTATTTTGATTCAATTCTACATATTACTCAATATGGTTTTTGATTGTGTATATTTGTTGGGGATATTATAATGATTTCATATTTTATTTTCAGTGAAGATGTTTTGGTTGATTATGTTTATAAACTTTCATGTGAGGAATTCATTGGAATAAGTATGTGATGGTAGGGAATACTATTTCCCATCGACACATTGGCAGGTCTCATGAGACAAACTAGCTTGGGTGTTGGATGAGGGTTTAACAACTTTTTCAAAATACATTAAAAAAGTCCATGATAGTATTTTATGATACATTGGATATGGCCATGATGATGTGTTTATATCTATGTCAATATTAATTCCATCATTATGTAATGGGTTATTAATTTACTTGAGATTATTCAATTTTTTAGAATCTACATGGATAATATTTTGGAACATGTGATTATTTTTATGGATTATTTTATCATCTATTATTCCAGCTGAATTATTCAAAATTTATTGTTTAAATTGAATTTTTTAGTCATATACAATTGAATATTATTTTGTCTTATGTTTTCATCATAACATTCGATGTATGCAAACCCATAGTAAGAATCCTAGATCACCCCTTTCTTATGTTTTAATTTTCCCGATGATTCAAAAATGTGCTTTATGATGGAAATGTTGGGATATTCTATGTTGAGTAATGGTGTTCTCAATGAAAACATATAGTGTATTTTATGATATAGAAAATTTATTTTTAATATAATGTATGTATCTCTTATTTTAATAATACCAAACTATTCAATCCCTTGGGTTGAAATTGATTGTATCAAGTGATAATGTAATAATGTAACCACCAACTCTAGGATAGCATGTTTATGGACAATAGAGTTCTCTCTACTTAGTACTTAAAATGATTGATAATTTTTTAAGAACATTTTAATTAAATATAATCTTTGTAATAAAATCTTTTTTACTCCAAAAATAATGTTTTTAAGAATTCATTCAAAATATTTTCACATTCAAAAATTGATCTTCTATTGTGATTATTTCTGATATATTTCTTTTTAAATTTTATTTGAAATTTTTTTATCCTTTTCCAAAAAAATAAACATATTTCATTTTATTAAAATATGAAATGAATTTATTTAATGTGTATTATAGATATGGAAAATACCTCTTTCATGACAACTCAATGTTTTAAAATTAACTTATATATTTTGATGGTTCTTTTCGAAAAACAAATTTTAAAAATATATTATGAAATTTTAGTTTCTAAATAATTTTTTCATTGTGAGTAATTTATTTTCCATAAGAAATTTTTTAATGAATTCTTTATTATATTTCTTTTCATTAACCACATCAATAGTATAATGTGAATACGATCCAATTTGGATATATTTTATTGATACCATTATTTCATTGCATAGTTTATGAGAAGTTTGACTGGGAATCTTATTGAAAATATCATTCTGGGTTATTTTTTTAATCACTAAATTTCTATTAAAAATTCGCATTCATACCACCATTAAAAATTAAATATCCACTAAATATCAAAATTATTTATCAAGGATATATTTACTACTTAAAATTTAAATCATTTTTAAATACGTTATTTTATTTTTGAAAATTTATGATTGAATAAAATATTATTCTAAATTAGTATTACTTAATCAATATAAAAATATGTTGATATGACATATTGTTCATGAATTAAAAATATTAGTTGATAAATAATAAATTATTTAGACATAAATATTGAGTTTTTCTCTATTATAGATATCCCCCAAAGAATTTTTAGCCTCAAGAGATTAATTTGATCGATCGCTTTAGTTAAATGTTTTTTAACTGTTTACCTACCCATCTGATTTAAATCATTAAGTGAACGTTTTCGAAAATAGTGGTATCATGAATTCAAAGATCCTGGCATCATATAATTCTGAATTTACTTTTTCAATAATTTTTTTTATTATTATCTATGAGTTTTTTAAAATGATATTATTTATATATTCAATTCATTCTCTATTTATTGATAAAATGGAATGTGTTTCCTATTATTTTCATTTCAGTATTTATAATAACTCATCTAATCATGATATTAATTATGTTGATTAAATTGATTGGGAGATCGGGTATTTACCTTTTCCTTATCAATTATACGTTATTTATAATTATTTATTGATGCATGATAACTTATACTATATGTACCCTTTTGAACATTCGAGATAAAAAAATTTCTATTTCATTTCCCTAGAATGAAGGAAATTTTCAATGAATTATATTAAAGGATTTTCTAGAGGGATTAATTAATTTATATATTTTTATTTTTAAATACATATTTAATACCTAAATACTATATTTATCTATTTTACTAAACTACTAAACAACTTTTCCCATGGAGATACGATTCCATATATCTTCTGAACATTCAATAAAAAAGACAATATCTATGTGTTACAGGGTTTTAGTTATTTAAATCTATCCTTCATGGAAAAAATTTAATTATACCAATACAATAATATAACCACAATATCTAGGTTTTTAAAGTACATGAAGTTATAGTGGGTAATAAAATAAGTTTAGTAGAATGATTAAGAACTATATTTAGATGAACCAAGTGGTATTTCACTTGTTCAATAAGAAAACATCATTAATTATAGAGAATAAAGTTGAAAAAATAGTATGGATTTTATTTTATAATTAAATATAATGGGATAATTATATTTATACCATCATTTAGATGTAGAGACTAGTGAATAGAATTATTGTCATTGACTGGGGCGAAGAATCCATTTCTTTTAGGGAGAGACCTCATCATTTTATTTTTTTTCTATAACATCCTATAGAATCTCCAATTGATGAAATTATTTTTATATTGACTGATAATGTCTGATATTTAAATACCGATAATGTAAAATTAAAAGAGGATATTGTTATGATTCAGAATTTAATTGATGTTATTCTAAATTAATTATCCAGTGATCTGAGAGAACATGATATCAAGATATCAATTAAACCCATTCAATATGTATGGTAAATATTTAAAAATCTTAATATAATAACACCAATATATTTTATAGAGTTTAATAAATATTTACATGAGTTGAATGAGGAGTTATTTATAACCCAAGTGTTTCATTGTGGGGATCACCTCTTAATTTATGAAAGTAATGTGTGGTACCATGTGATTAAGTATTTATTATTGGGATACAATTATGATTAAAATTTATAATATGTAACATTTTTAACATATTAATTAAATAATTTATCAAAAAGGATCCAAATAATTTTCAAAAAATCTATTTTTCTATGGTTATCATTATATCTTTCTTAATAATACTGATACACCAAAGAAAATATTTCTAACAATATAGAGAAGTTTTTCGGTTTATGATAATTCCTTTTGGAATTACTAATAAACCTTCTATATTGATTGATAGGATTGACATTTTATTTATGGGGTATCTTGATAAATTAATGGTGTAATTTATTGATGACATATTGATATAATGTAAAATGTAAGACTTTTTTAAGATTAATATGTAAATAATTATTAAGATTCTATGAAAATATTAATTATATGGGAATTATAGTAAGTGTTAATTGTTGCTCAATTATGTTTCTCTAATTATGAATATTGTATCCATGTATTGAAAGTACATTGACCGTTAAAAGAAAATTTTAGTCAAATATTTACGTACATCAACAAACATAAATGACATACCAATCCTCTTGCGAATAGTTTGACACTATTTACAGGTTGTTTAAGAATTTTCAAGGTTGGGGAACCTATTGAACTATTTTCCAATAAAGGGTTGTATTTAAAATTTAAAAGGGTATGTGTGGTGTGTTTATAATTTTTTAATGAGAAGAGGGATTAAAGTGGTAGCATTAAACATTCCATTAGGTACAGAAGGATTTATAATTAATAGTAATTCTTTAATGAAATATTTTGGTTGTTTCATAATTAAAAATAATTTAGTGATTTATAAATCATCATGGTGTTAGAAAACTATTGAATAGGACTATCATGATTCAGAAATTGATTAGTGAGACTCATTATGATCTTTAAAAATATGGTGATAGTACATATATAGTGAATGTAGATATATATATATATATATACGTACCAAAAAAAGTTTTATGTTTACATTCTCTATGAATAATCTTAACATGAGGTGAGGATGATGGTTAGAACTACTCATGGAATGTAATTTATCAGTAAAATACAACCATGTGAAAGAAAATATCTTCGCTGACATATTGAGTATGAGAGACCATGCAGTACTTATCATGATAAGGATTAAAGTGTATCACATATATAGGGATATATTAATTATTGATTTCGATATTTCTTATAGATATGAGACATCATTACATTTTCATGAAATTGAAAAACCATCCATAATAGAAAGGATAACAGAGACCAAATAGGATGCTGATAATTTCAATGGATTATAAAATTAGTGATTAATTATAAATTGATAGACATTATCTATATAGATAGAGTGCTGATGTTTTGAGTGAGGTTATATGTTCCATCCATTCCATAACAAATGTCACGAACCAACCCGGGTCGACCCTGAACCGGTCACCCGAGCCGGTCCGCGACATGGCCCGAGAGGCGTTCCCGATCCTCCCGGGCTGGCGACAAGCGCCAGGGCATCATTTAGAGACTGTGGGAACGATTTCTCCCAATATAAATAAATAAGAATGCAAAGATAAAACAAAGCAGCGCGGAAAAAGGTAAACTAAACATAGTGACTAAACAGAAACAAACAGGAAACAAACTAACCAAACACGACGTGCGAACAAACTCCGTGCAACCTCGTGGGTCGCTCTCCGACTCAACGATCAAGCGTCGCCCTAGGCGAGCGCACTCAAGCTATAGCCTGCACAAACACTAAAAACAGAAAACAACTATAGGCGTGAGTATTAAAACTCAGTAGGGTAGCCCGATATCTATTCCCAATGCACTACCTTTAAAATAAAAGAAACATCATTTCAAGTTTGAACTACAATCTATAAAAGTATGTTTTTAATAATATTCTACTCAAAAACAAAGTACGAACCATTGCCCTTAGCCATTTTCCAAATTCGTGTTCATTTCATTAGTGCCAATGACATTTCAGGAAAAGGGGAAAGTGATGTTTAAATTTTCAAATTTGTACAAAAGGGATTAAACACTTCCATTTGAAAACAATTTTTAGAAACCCATTAAAAAGCCAGTTATCAGTTTCCAAGGAAAACAATATGCCAGAATGTACAAAGTAAAACATACAGCAAGGGCAATGTAAGTATACACGTGAGCATCATAATCATTACTGCAAGCTACAAAAGCTGAATAGACATGGGTGAACCTAGGAGATCGAGAATAAACCAGAAGACACCAATACATGAGAAATCATCCTTATTGACATGTCACGATGAAATCAAAATGCACAAAACGCTCGACCATCCACTCACAGGCAGGTCGAGGGAAAATCCCATAGTAATAAACCCAATATATCCACCTACTATGGGCCACTGGTCAGTACCATAACCTACCAGTGCAGCAATCGTTCTTAGAATATTCTCTCAATATGCCAGATTCCCATGTCTCAAGTGTTTGAAAAAAAGGGGTGAGCCAACTAATGCCAACCGAGCATCCAATCACATACATATATATATATAAAGCACAACAGGCATCACCCGAGCCACTCCGTGGAACAACCTCATGCCTTTTACTACTCAAGTACCCGGGAGCCTCTAAGCGCGGCCTCCCAAACAATCAATTGCAACCAAGGCATGATAGTCGTCCTAAGAGGGTTTTTATAAAAACATTTTCATCGCTTTCCATAAAGTGCCAAACGGGCATTTAATATAATTCACAATCACTACCAAAACCAGTTTAAAACTATTTAAAGAATCCAAAACACTACGTCACAGGCCAACAATATTTTTATAAACCAAACCAAACCATTTTCTTTTTCCAAATAATCCTTAAGAGCCAACCGGGCAATTTCTCAAACGAACCAAAGTATTTGTTCATGCTTCAAAAGAAATCATTTCTCATTAAACTGGAACTCTGTTTTACATTCCGTGAATTATGTTTAAAATCCAAACGGGCATTCCTTCATTATTGGGTGTCCGCTCGTCAAAAGGATGTTTCATGTGTCGTGTATAAAATAAACGGCTCCTTTTGACATTAAATAACCATTTAAAAATTAACCATCTTATATTAAAATTAATTATCGTATATTTTCTCATATTTATTACAATTAATAAAATGTTGATTTTGAACAATTAGGGTGCGCAAACAGCATGAAATAATATAACTTAAATTTTAAAAGCAGTGCAAAGGGGACCTACCTCAAAACCAAGCGTGACGACAAAACGACTTTGGAAGCAAGGCGCGATGACACGACGTGTGTCCGAAACCACGTGACAAAGTCCGACACTCTGCATAGTCAGTACCAAGGACTCAGACACAAACAAAAACTCACTGGAGCATTCGAAACCAAGCGGCGGGAATAAACGCTCACCTTGAACTAAAGCGCGGCGACGACGGAACCTCGGAGACAAAGCGCGGCGATGGCGCGCACTCAGAAACGCCCTGCGCCGGTCCTAAAAGTCCTAAGCCAACAAATAAAAATCCACCATCAACAAGGGTACGATGATAATAATGAAAATAAAGATAATAATGGTAATAATAATACTAATAATAATAATAGGATTAGTAATAATTATAATAATAGAAATAGTAATAATAGCAATAGTAATAATAATAATAGTAATAGCAACATAATAATAATAATAATAATAATAATAATAATATGAAAAACAATAATAATAATAACAAGACAATAATATGAACATTAATAATAATAATAATAATAATAATAATAATAAAATTAATAGTAATAATATTAATAATAATAATGATAATAATAATAATAATAGTAATAGAATTAATAATAACAATAATAATAATAATGATAAAATTAATAATAATAATAATAATAATGAAAATAATAATGATAGTAATAATAATAATAGTAATAAAATTAATAATAATAATAATAATAATAAAATTAATAATAATAATAATAATAAAATTAATAATAATAATAATAATAATAATATTATTATTAGCAATACTAACATTAATAATAATAATGATAAAAAAAAGGTTATTAACATATTAAATAAAATAAAATAGCAAATTAAATTAAAAAAAACGGACATGCGGCGGAGCAGAAGAAGGAGAAAGAAAAGAAGAAGAAGAAGAGAAGAAGAAGAGGAAGAAGGAGAGAAGAAGAAGAAGAAGAAGGAGAGAAGAAGAAGAAGAAGGAAAGGAGAAGTGGAAGAAGGAAGAGGATAGGAAGAAGAGGAGAGGAAGGAGAAGAGAAAGAAGAAGGTCCGGCGCGCTGCAGGCAGGAGATCCGGCTGGGTGCGACGGCGGACAGAGGAGGTGTGGCTGGCTAGACAGGAGAGGGAGGGGGGGAAGGATGTGCAGTTGTCGGCCAAGGTGAGGGAAAGGAAGCCAGTGAGGTTGGCTAGGCGAACAGTGGAAGGTGACGGGGAGAGGGAGAAGCGGGAGGCCGGTGTTGAAGACGAAAGGTAGGGCGCCGGGTGCGTGCGGCCGAAGGAGGCAGGGGCTGCGGGAGTCGGCGCGGCTGAAGGTGCTGAAACGGGAAGCAGGAGGGAGGAGGCGGAGCCCGGAAAAACAGCAGAGGAGTCGCGGGGCAGAGCCGGAGAGCCGGACGGGGGTGCAGCGAAACGGCGCCGAAGGGAGTGCTGCGCAAGGGAGGCGGTGCCGGAGGGAGGGAAGCCAG
This sequence comes from Viscum album, assembly GCA_963277665.1. Classification (NCBI taxonomy): domain Eukaryota; kingdom Viridiplantae; phylum Streptophyta; class Magnoliopsida; order Santalales; family Viscaceae; genus Viscum; species Viscum album. Next base: position 874,254,573 of record OY728160.1, on the reverse strand, counting down.
CGGTCGGCAACAGGGTCGGACGGCGGTGCTGGGGAGAAGCCGAGCGCTGGAGGATGGTGCGCCAGCGAAGTTGTGAAGGCTGGAGGGAGTTCTCTGGTTGGCCGAAGGGGAGGGAATCTGCGGGTCTGCGGAGAAGAGGTAGGTCACGAGCCGCTGAACAGCAGGGGAGGGGATGTGCCGGAAAAGGGGGTCGCCGGAGAGGAGAGGGGTTGCACCTAGGGGTGTTGCGACGGGAAGAAGCGGGGAGAAGAAAAAGTGGGGGCGGCGGCTCCCGCGGGGAGAAGAAAAAAAAATATAATGGGGGGCTCGCTAGGGTTAGAAACAAATAAAATAAAAGATAAAATAAAGATGATAATAATAATGATAAATAAATAAATAAAAATAATGACCAAAATTATATTGTCATAATAATAATAATAATAATAATAAAAACAACAAATAATAAACATCATAGTGATAAAATAATAAAATAAAATAAAATAAAAACAATAACAGCGTTCGTATCATTTTAATGATAATTAATTCTTAACGCACTAAAAATTTTAACGACGGAACAATTAACGCGCGTTTTAAATATAAAGACTCTATTTAAAATTTTCCAAAGACAACGGGATGCAAAAATACACCGGGAAAGGACGAGCGGGGTTCCCAGAACAGGCTCCGCTCACGCGCTCGACGACGTCGCGTCAAAAAGCGCACATTTTAACAAAAGCTCAAAAACCCGGTCCGATACTGAACACGAACCGCATCAAAATAATTTAAAGCCAAAGAAAACATAAAATAAACTAACTGCACAGGTCGGGGTGTGACAATTCTCCCCACCATAACGCTTTCCGCCCCCGGAAAGCCACAACACCAACCAGTCGATCAATCAACCCCTAAGGATTTCACAGAACACGATCCAACCTCTTATCTCAAGAACATCATACCGACTACCAACGGAACTAAACCCCATTGCCCGAAATGAATCACCAACAGAGGGAAGGCCGGAACGGGCTCCCCACCACAAGAACTCAACTATCATTCGGTAACGACTTAAGATAAAACCCAAAGAGACTCATGGTGGGTCTCCCCACCATAAAGAACCGACCAACTAATGACCAAACGGGAAAACAGCTTAGACATGCACGAGACCTTACTCCAGCTAGAAAGAGAACAATAAGTACATTTTAAACACTTACTCTCGTCCGAAAGGGGTAGAAGCTTAAATGGATACTTTGCACAACTAAAAACCCTAATCCCATGGGCGGGGAGGGTGGGACCAAGGATCAAATCACTAAAACTACGACGTACGACTACTCACGACCCATCACTTCGGGATGGACACAAACCAGGGCTGCAACTGATTTACATCAGTGGCCCACGCAAAGTCACTGATCAGCAACTTAAATCCAAAAGGCACAATTCCCGACGTTACACGAGGGATAAGTACGTCGCGCACTTTGCGACAAGAGGAAAACTACAACGACAAAGAAACCAGAGCAACAACACCAAAACCATCTCACCACAACGATAGAGGCGCGACTTTAACCGGACTCTTTAAAATTTTCCCCCGGGGGGTTCCTGACTACGCGCCGGCTTCACTCCGAGACCTTTTGGCTGGAGCTCTGATGGATGAAGCATCTCCTGCCTCGCAGTTAGGTTCTGATAATCCCAACAAGAAACATACATCTTTTGATCTGACAGATTGAAGGGCAAGATTTTAAAAATAAAACACACCAACATTGAAAGACGAAGTTCATCAAAAGACCCACGACATTACCATACATTTCAAACTCAAAACACCACCAGTACAACTACAACGATAAAAGACCCCTTAAACTGAAAGGAAACTTACACCAGGAACTCTGAACAAAGACTCAACAACACATTACTTCTGAGAAATTCCCCTGCAACGCTTTCTTGCAACGCCCTGACAAAATCGTCGCAAGTGACCCAGACGTCCACACGCCTGGCAGGGCTTCGGAGCGCTTGGGCACGATGACTTCTTGTGACCCTGCTTGCCACACTGATAACACACAATAATCTCTCACTCCGAAGAGGTTGATGAAAGATCTCGAGGCCTCTTGATTCCACGACCTGATCCATCCACTTCCATTTGCTTACTCATTTCCTTTCCAGAATCTTCACCAGTGCTCATAGGGATCGAAGGAGGGAGAACTACTTCGAGCACTCCTACCATCACAGCTTCGACATGAAAAGCTTGTCTCGCCACATCAGCAAATGAAGTCAGGTTGGACTCTGACACCTTAGACTGTAGATCAGGGCGGAGACCCGCCTCGAAGCGTCGAGCCTTCACGGGGTCATTTGTGGCATACTCGGAATCATAAGGTACTAGCTCCACAACGCGATGGAAATATTCTAACACGGATCCGTCACCCTGCTGCAGACAACACATTTCCATCCCCTTCCTCACCCTATCTTCCTCAGAGAAATATTGACGAATGAACGAGGCCTTGAAAAACTCCCAAGTAATCTCTTGACGAGGCTTGTTCCGAGACACTGACTTCCACCACATCCACGGTGAACCTTCAAGCATGAAGGTCGCAAACTTGACCTTCAACGACTCGGGCAACTCAATGAGGCTAAAGTCCCTTTCAACCTTCCGCATCCACTCCTCTGCCACGGAAGGGTCTGCTTGACCATAGAAGAGAGGTGGATCGAGCTTCCGAAACTCAAGCATAAAATCCTTAGGTTGATCAACCGCACTACGATCACCCATCGAAGCTTCAAAGGGATAACCGCTGGACAAGGAAAGGTCAGAAACCCAGTCAAGGCCAACTCAACGAATGAAGAAAAACCTCAAAATCAAACACTGCATAGGTGACAAGCTCAAAAATCCGAGAAAACACGTCATCATAACATCAAAATTTTCTCTTTGAAAACATCTTTAATTTAGAACATGCTTAATGGGTTAAACCTCTGCCATTGGTATTCTTTAGAGCCTCACACACATGCATGTATCCATGCCACCCAGGGTATCCAACCACCATACCAGGAATCCATCCACATTTCCAACATACCACAATGCATGTGAGCACTCATCAGAACACCAAAGTCAAAACAAAGCAACTTCATTTTCCAAAAACAATTTATTCATACCACTTCTTTTAAAAAAAACCACAAATTAAACATGTCATTTCAAACAACACTTTTTTTTTAAAACCAACTTTTCTGATTCAAACCACTTTCAGAAATCAACGGAAACCCAAAACAAATCAAACAGGGGACTAGTGTTAGTGAGTGACTTGACCATATGGTTGGCGGCCACATGCCAAACACGTCACTGACACAGAGAGCCTTCTTGGACCATGCCCCTAGATCCACATGGCTTGCCAGGCCATGCGGCTTAGGACTATTAGCCCAACTCCATTTGTCGTACCCCAATCGCAAAACATTTCTATAAAAACCCAAACAAACAAATTAAACCGGACTTCCCATGGAAACCTGAGGATCAGTACGGGAAAGAGTTCGCGACGCTCTTCTCGCACCTACCCCTCAAGTCCCGACAATCCTACTCCATCTACCTTGACGTCCCAAATAACAAAGGGCGCTCTGAAAAGTGTGGTCTGCTAAGAGAAAACCTCCTCTGATACCATTTTGTCACGAACCAACCCGGGTTGACCCTGAACCGGTCACCCGAGCCGGTCCGCGACATGGCCCGAGAGGCGTTCCCGATCCTCCCGGGCTGGCGACAAGCGCCAGGGCATCATTTAGAGACCGTGGGAACGATTTCGCCCAATATAAATAAATAAGAATGCAAAGATAAAACAGAGCAGCGCAGAAAAAGGTAAACTAAACAAAGTGACTAAACAGAAACAAACAGGAAACAAACTAACCAAACACGACGTGCGAACAAACTCCGTGCAACCTCGTGGGTCGCTCTCCGACTCAACGATCAAGCGTCGCCCTAGGCGAGCGCACTCAAGCTATAGCCTGCACAAACACTAAAAACAGAAAACAACTATAGGCGTGAGTATTAAAACTCAGTAGGGTAGCCCGATATCTATTCCCAATGCACTACCTTTAAAATAAAAGAAACATCATTTCAAGTTTGAACTACAATCTATAAAAGTATGTTTTTAATAATATTCTACTCAAAAACAAAGTACGAACCATTGCCCTTAGCCATTTTCCAAATTCGTGTTCATTTCATTAGTGCCAATGACATTTCAGGAAAAGGGGAAAGTGATGTTTAAATTTTCAAATTTGTACAAAAGGGATTAAACACTTCCATTTGAAAACAATTTTTAGAAACCCATTAAAAAGCCAGTTATCAGTTTCCAAGGAAAACAATATGCCAGAATGTACAAAGTAAAACATACAGCAAGGGCAATGTAAGTATACACGTGAGCATCATAATCATTACTGCAAGCTACAAAAGCTGAATAGACATGGGTGAACCTAGGAGATCGAGAATAAACCAGAAGACACCAATACATGAGAAATCATCCTTATTGACATGTCACGATGAAATCAAAACGCACAAAACGCTCGACCATCCACTCACAGGCAGGTCGAGGGCAAATCCCATAGTAATAAACCCAATATATCCACCTACTGTGGGCCACTGGTCAGTACCATAACCTACCAGTGCAGCAATCGTTCTTAGAATATTCTCTCAATATGCCAGATTCCCATGTCTCAAGTGTTTGAAAAAAAGGGGTGAGCCAACTAATGCCAACCGAGCATCCAATCACATACATATATATATATAAAGCACAAAAGGCATCACCCGAGCCACTCCGTGGAACAACCTCATGCCTTTTACTACTCAAGTACCCGGGAGCCTCTAAGCGCGGCCTCCCAAACAATCAATTGCAACCAAGGCATGATAGTCGTCCTAAGAGGGTTTTTATAAAAACATTTTCATCGCTTTCCATAAAGTGCCAAACGGGCATTTAATATAATTCACAATCACTACCAAAACCAGTTTAAAACTATTTAAAGAATCCAAAACACTACGTCACATGCCAACAATATTTTTATAAACCAAACCAAACCATTTTCTTTTTCCAAATAATCCTTAAGAGCCAACCGGGCAATTTCTCAAACGAACCAAAGTATTTGTTCATGCTTCAAAAGAAATCATTTCTCATTAAACTGGAACTCTGTTTTACATTCCGTGAATTATGTTTAAAAGCCAAACGGGCATTCCTTCATTATTGGGTGTCCGCTCGTCAAAAGGATGTTTCATGTGTCGTGTATAAAATAAACGGCTCCTTTTGACATTAAATAACCATTTAAAAATTAACCATCTTATATTAAAATTAATTATCGTATATTTTCTCATATTTATTACAATTAATAAAATGTTGATTTTGAACAATTAGGGTGCGCAAACAGCATGAAATAATATAACTTAAATTTTAAAAGCAGTGCAAAGGGGACCTACCTCAAAACCAAGCGCGACGGCAAAACGACTTTGGAAGCAAGGCGCGATGACACGACGTGTGTCCGAAACCACGTGACAAAGTCCGACACTCAGCATAGTCAGTACCAAGGACTCAGACACAAACAAAAACTCACTGGAGCATTCGAAACCAAGCGGCGGGAATAAACGCTCACCTTGAACTAAAGTGCGGCGACGACGGAACCTCGGAGACAAAGCGCGGCGATGGCGCGCACTCAGAAACGCCCTACGCCGGTCCTAAAAGTCCTAAGCCAACAAATAAAAATCCACCATCAACAAGGGTACGATGATAATAATGAAAATAAAGATAATAATGGTAATAATAATACTAATAATAATAATAGGATTAGTAATAATTATAATAATAGAAATAATAATAATAGCAATATTAATAATAATAATAGTAATAGCAACATAATAATAATAATAATAATAATAATATGAAAAACAATAATAATAATAACAAGACAATAATATGAACATTAATAATAATAATAATAATAATAATAATAAAATTAATAGTAATAATATTAATAATAATAATGATAATAATAATAATAATAGTAATAGAATTAATAATAACAATAATAATAATAATGATAAAATTTATAATAATAATAATAATGAAAATAATAATGATAGTAATAATAATAATAGTAATAAAATTAATAATAATAATAATTATAATAAAATTAATAATAATAATAATAATAAAATTAATAATAATAATAATAATAATAATAATAATAATAATAGAAATACTAACATTAATAATAATAATGATAAAAAAAAGGTTATTAACATATTAAATAAAATAAAATAGCAAATTAAATTAAAAAAAACGGACGTGCGGCGGAGCAGAAGAAGGAGAAAGAAAAGAAGAAGAAGAAGAGAAGAAGAAGAGGAAGAAGGAGAGAAGAAGAAGAAGAAGAAGGAGAGAAGAAGAAGAAGAAGGAAAGGAGAAGAGGAAGAAGGAAGAGGAGAGGAAGAAGAGGAGAGGAAGGAGAAGAGAAAGAAGAAGGTCGGGCGCGCTGCAGGCAGGAGATCCGGCTGGGTGCGACGGCGGACAGAGGAGGTGCGGCTGGCTGGACAGGAGAGGGAGGGGGGGAAGGATGTGCAGTTGTCGGCCAAGGTGAGGGAAAGGAAGCCAGTGAGGTTGGCTAGGCGAACCGTGGAAGGTGACAGGGAGAGGGAGAAGCGGGAGGCCGGTGTTGAAGACGAAAGGGAGGGCGCCGGGTGCGTGCGGCCGAAGGAGGCAGGGGCTGCGGGAGTTGGCGCGGCTGAAGGTGCTGAAACGGGAAGCAGGAGGGAGGAGGCGGAGCCCGGAAAAACAGCAGAGGAGTCGCGGGGAAGAGCCGGAGAGCCGGACGGGGGTGCAGCGAAACGGCGCCGAAGGGAGTGCTGCGCAAGGGAGGCGGTGCCGGAGGGAGGGAAGCCAGCGGTCGGCAACAGGGTCGGACGGCGGTGCTGGGGAGAAGCCGAGCGCCGGAGGATGGTGCGCCAGCGAAGTTGTGAAGGATGGCGGGAGTTCTCTGGTTGGCCGAAGGGGAGGGAATCTGCGGGTCTGCGGAGAAGAGGGAGGTCACGAGCCGCTGAACAGCAGGGGAGGGGATGTGCCGGAAAAGGGGGTCGCCGGAGAGGAGAGGGGTTGCACCTAGGGGTGTTGCGACGGGAAGAAGCGGGGAGAAGAAAAAGTGGGGGTGGCGGCTCCCGCGGGGAGAAGAAAAAAAAATATAAAGGGGGGCTCGCTAGGGTTAGAAACAAATAAAATAAAAGATAAAATAAAGATGATAATAATAATGATAAATAAATAAATAAAAATAATGACCAAAATTATATTGTCATAATAATAATAATAATAATAATAATAAAAACAACAAATAATAAACATCATAGTGATAAAATAATAAAATAAAATAAAATAAAAACAATAACAGCGTTCGTATCATTTTAATGATAATTAATTCTTAACGCACTAAAAATTTTAACGACGCAACAATTAACGCGCGTTTTAAATATAAAGACTCTATTTAAAATTTTCCAAAGACAACGGGATGCAAAAATACACTGGGCAAGGACGAGCGTGGTTCCCAGAACAGGCTCCGCTCACGCGCTCGACGACGTCGCGTCAAAAAGCGCACATTTTAACAAAAGCTCAAAAACCCGGTCCGATACTGAACACGAACCGCATCAAAATAATTTAAAGCCAAAGAAAACATAAAATAAACTAACTGCACAGGTCGGGGTGTGACAATTCTCCCCACCATAACGCTTTCCGCCCCCGGAAAGCCACAACACCAACCAGTCGATCAATCAACACCTAAGGATTTCACAGAACACGATCCAACCTCTTATCTCAAGAACATCATACCGACTACCAACGGAACTAAACCCCATTGCCCGAAATGAATCACCAACAGAGGGAAGGCCGGAACGGGCTCCCCACCATAAGAACTCAACTATCATTCGGTAAGGACTTAAGATAAAACCCAAAGAGACTCATGGTGGGTCTCCCCACCATAAAGAACCGACCAACTAACGACCAAACGGGAAAACAGCTTAGACATGCATGAGACCTTACTCCAGCTAGAAAGAGCACAATAAGTACATTTTAAACACTTACTCTCGTCCGAAAGGGGTAGAAGCTTAAATGGATACTTTGCACAACTAAAAACCCTAATCCCATGGGCGGGGAGGGTGGGACCAAGGATCAAATCACTAAAACTACGACGTACGACTACTCACGACCCATCACTTCGGGATGGACACAAACCAGGGCTGCAACTGATTTACATCAGTGGCCCACGCAAAGTCACTGATCAGCAACTTAAATCCAAAAGGCACAATTCCCGACGTTACACGAGGGATAAGTACGTCGCGCACTTTGCGACAAGAGGAAAACTACAACGACAAAGAAACCAGAGCAACAACACCAAAACCATCTCACCACGACGATAGAGGCGCGACTTTAACCGGGCTCTTTAAAATTTTCCCCCGGGGGTTCCTGACTACGCGCCGGCTTCACTCCGAGACCTTTTGGCTGGAGCTCTGATGGATGAAGCATCTCCTGCCTCGCAGTCAGGTTCTGATAATCCCAACAAGAAACATACATATTTTGATCTGACAGATTGAAGGGCAAGATTTTAAAAATAAAACACACCAGCATTGAAAGACGAAGTTCATCAAAAGACCCACGACATTCCCATACATTTCAAACTCAAAACACCACCAGTACAACTACAACGATAAAATACCCCTTATACTGAAAGGAAACTTACACCAGGAACTCTGAACAAAGACTCAACAACACATTACTTCTGAGAAATTCCCCTGCAACGCTTTCTTGCAACGCCACGACAAAATCGTCGCAAGTGACCCAGACGTCCACACGCCTGGCAGGGCTTCGGAGCGCTTGGGCACGATGACTTCTTGTGACCCTGCTTGCCACACTGATAACACACAATAATCTCTCACTCCGAAGAGGTTGATGAAAGATCTCGAGGCCTCTTGATTCCACGACCTGATCCATCCACATCCATTTGCTTACTCATTTCCTTTCCAGAATCTTCACCAGTGCTCATAGGGATCGAAGGAGGGAGAACTACTTCGAGCACTCCTACCATCGCAGCTTCGACATGAAAAGCTTGTCTCGCCACATCAGCAAATGAAGTCAGGTTGGACTCTGACACCTTCGACTGTAGATCAGGGCGGAGACCCGCCTCGAAGCGTCGAGCCTTCACGGGGTCATTTGTGGCATACTCTGAATCATAAGGTACTAGCTCCACAAAGCGATGGAAATATTCTAACACGGATCCGTCACCCTGCTGCAGACAACACATTTCCATCCCCTTCCTCACCCTATCTTCCTCAGAGAAATATTGACGAATGAACGAGGCCTTGAAAAACTCCCAAGTAATCTCTTGACGAGGCTTGTTCCGAGACACTGACTTCCACCACATCCACGGTGAACCTTCAAGCATGAAGGTCGCAAACTTGACCTTCAACGACTCGGGAAACTCAATGGGGCTAAAGTCCCTTTCAACCTTCCGCATCCACTCCTCTGCCACGGAAGGGTCTGTTTGACCATAGAAGAGAGGCGGATCGAGCTTCCGAAACTCAAGCATAAAATCCTTAGGTTGATCAACCGCACTACGATCACCCATCGAAGCTTCAAAGGGATAACCGCTGGACAAGGAAAGGTCAGAAACCCAGCCAAGGCCAACTCAACGAATGAAGAAAAACCTCAAAATCAAACACTGCATAGGTGACAAGCTCAAAAATCCGAGAAAACACGTCATCATAACATCAAAATTTTCTCTTTGAAAACATCTTTAATTTAGAACATGCTTAATGGGTTAAACCTCTGCCATTGGTATTCTTTAGAGCCTCACTCACATGCATGTATCCGTGCCACCCAGGGTATCCAACCACCATACCAGGAATCCATCCACATTTCCAACATACCACAATGCATGTGAGCACTCATCAGAACACCAAGGTCAAAACAAAGCAACTTCATTTTCCAAAAACAATTTATTCATACCACTTCTTTTAAAAAAAACCACAAATTAAACATGTCATTTCAAACAACACTTTTTTTTAAACCAACTTTTCTGATTCAAACCACTTTCAGAAATCAACGGAAACCCAAAACAAATCAAACAGGGGACTAGTGTCAGTGAGTGACTTGACCATATGGTTGGCGGCCACATGCCAAACACATCACTGACACAGAGAGCCTTCTTGGACCGTGCCCCTAGATCCACATGGCTTGCCAGGCCATGCGGCTTAGGACTATTAGCCCAACTCCATTTGTCGTACCCCAATCGCAAAACATTTCTATAAAAACCCAAACAAACAAATTAAACCGGACTTCCCATGGAAACCTGAGGATCAGTACGGGCAAGAGTTCGCGACGCTCTTCTCGCACCTACCCCTCAAGTCCCGACAATCCTACTCCATCTACCTTGACGTCCCAAATAACAAAGGGCGCTCTGAAAAGTGAGGTCTGCTAAGAGCAAACCTCCTCTGATACCATTTTGTCACGAACCAACCCGGGTCGACCCTGAACCGGTCACCCGAGCCGGTCCGCGACATGGCCCGAGAGGCGTTCCCGATCCTCCCGGGCTGGCGACAAGCGCCAGGGCATCATTTAGAGACTGTGGGAACGATTTCGCCCAATATAAATAAATAAGAATGCAAAGATAAAACAGAGCAGCGCAGAAAAAGGTAAACTAAACAAAGTGACTAAACAGAAACAAACAGGAAACAAACTATCCAAACACGACGTGCGAACAAACTCCGTGCAACCTCGTGGGTCGCTCTCCGACTCAACGATCAAGCGTCGCCCTAGGCGAGTGCACTCAAGCTATAGCCTGCACAAACACTAAAAACAGAAAACAACTATAGGCGTGAGTATTAAAACTCAGTAGGGTAGCCCGATATCTATTCCCAATGCACTACCTTTAAAATAAAAGAAACATCATTTCAAGTTTGAACTACAATCTATAAAAGTATGTTTTTAATAATATTCTACTCAAAAACAAAGTACGAACCATTGCCCTTAGCCATTTTCCAAATTCGTGTTCATTTCATTAGTGCCAATGACATTTTAGGAAAAGGGGAAAGTGATGTTTAAATTTTCAAATTTGTACAAAAGGGATTAAACACTTCCATTTGAAAACAATTTTTAGAAACCCATTAAAAAGCCAGTTATCAGTTTCCAAGGAAAACAATATGCCAGAATGTACAAAGTAAAACATACAGCAAGGGCAATGTAAGTATACACGTGAGCATCATAATCATTACTGCAAGCTACAAAAGCTGAATAGACATGGGTGAACCTAGGAGATCGAGAATAAACCAGATGACACCAATACATGAGAAATCATCCTTATTGACATGTCACGATGAAATCAAAACGCACAAAACGCTCGACCATCCACTCACAGGCAGGTCGAGGGCAAATCCCATAGTAATAAACCCAATATATCCACCTACTATGGGCCACTGGTCAGTACCATAACCTACCAGTGCAGCAATCGTTCTTAGAATATTCTCTCAATATGCCAGATTCTCATGTCTCAAGTGTTTGAAAAAAAAGGGGTGAGCCAACTAATGCCAACCGAGCATCCAATCACATACATATATATATATATATATAAAGCACAACAGGCATCACCCGAGCCACTCCGTGGAACAACCTCATGCCTTTTACTACTCAAGTACCCGGGAGCCTCTAAGCGCGGCCTCCCAAACAATCAATTGCAACCAAGGCATGATAGTCGTCCTAAGAGGGTTTTTATAAAAACATTTTCATCGCTTTCCATAAAGTGCCAAACGGGCATTTAATATAATTCACAATCACTACCAAAACCAGTTTAAAACTATTTAAAGAATCCAAAACACTACGTCACAGGCCAACAATATTTTTATAAACCAAACCAAACCATTTTCTTTTTCCAAATAATCCTTAAGAGCCAACCGGGCAATTTCTCAAACGAACCAAAGTATTTGTTCATGCTTCAAAATAAATCATTTCTCATTAAACTGGAACTCTGTTTTACATTCCGTGAATTATGTTTAAAATCCAAACAGGCATTCCTTCATTATTGGGTGTCCGCTCGTCAAAAGGATGTTTCATGTGTCGTGTATAAAATAAACGGCTCCTTTTGACATTAAATAACCATTTAAAAATTAACCATCTTATATTAAAATTAATTATCGTATATTTTCTCATATTTATTACAATTAATAAAATGTTGATTTTGAACAATTAGGGTGCGCAAACAGCATGAAATAATATAACTTAAATTTTAAAAGCAGTGCAAAGGGGACCTACCTCAAAACCTAGCGCGACGGCAAAACGACTTTGGAAGCAAGGCGCGATGACACGACGTGTGTCCGAAACCACATGACAGAGTCCGACACTCAGCATAGTCAGTACCAAGGACTCAGACACAAACAAAAACTCACTGGAGCATTCGAAACCAAGCGGCGGGAATAAACGCTCACCTTGAACTAAAGCGCGGTGACGACGGAACCTCGGAGACAAAGCGCGGCGATGGCGCGCACTCAGAAACGCCCTGCGCCGGTCCTAAAAGTCCTAAGCCAACAAATAAAAATCCACCATCAACAAGGGTACGATGATAATAATGAAAATAAAGATAATAATGGTAATAATAATACTAATAATAATAATAGGATTAGTAATAATTATAATAATATAAATAGTAATAATAGCAATAGTAATAATAATAATAGTAATAGCAACATAATAATAATAATAATAATAATAATAATATGAAAAATAATAATAATAATAACAAGACAATAATATGAACATTAATAATAATAATAATAATAATAATAATAATTAAATTAATAGTAATAATATTAATAATAATAATGATAATAATAATAATAATAGTAATAGAATTAATAATAACAATAATAATAATAATGATAAAATTAATAATAATAATAATAATGAAAATAATAATGATAGTAATAATAATAATAGTAATAAAATTAATAATAATAATAATAATAATAAAATTAATAATAATAATAATAATAAAATTAATAATAATAATAATAATAATAATAATATTAGCAATACTAACATTAATAATAATAATGATAAAAAAAAGGTTATTAACATATTAAATAAAATAAAATAGCAAATTAAATTAAAAAAAACGGACCTGCGGCGGAGCAGAAGAAGGAGAAAGAAAAGAAGAAGAAGAAGAGAAGAAGAAGAGGAAGAAGGAGAGAAGAAGAAGAAGAAGAAGGAGAGAAGAAGAAGAAGATGGAAAGGAGAAGAGGAAGAAGGAAGAGGAGAGGAAGAAGAGGAGAGGAAGGAGAAGAGAAAGAAGAAGGTCGGGCGCGCTGCAGGCAGGAGATCCGGCTGGGTGCGACGACGGACAGAGGAGGTGCGGCTGGCTGGACAAGAGAGGGAGGGGGGGAAGGATGTGCAGTTGTCGGCCAAGGTGAGGGAAAGGAAGCCAGTGAGGTTGGCTAGGCGAACCGTGGAAGGTGACGGGGAGAGGGAGAAGCGGGAGGCCGGTGTTGAAGACGAAAGGGAGGGCGCCGGGTGCGTGCGGCCGAAGGAGGCAGGGGCTGCGGGAGTCGGCGCGGCTGAAGGTGCTGAAACGGGAAGCAGGAGGGAGGAGGCGGAGCCCGGAAAAACAGCAGAGGAGTCGCGGGGCAGAGCCGGAGAGCCGGACGGGGGTGCAGCGAAATGGCGCCGAAGGGAGTGCTGCGCAAGGGAGGCGGTGCCGGAGGGAGGGAAGCCAGCGGTCGGCAACAGGGTCGGACGGCGGTGCTGGGGAGAAGCCGAGCGCCGGAGGATGGTGCGCCAGCGAAGTTGTGAAGGCTGGCGGGAGTTCTCTGGTTGGCCGAAGGGGAGGGAATTTGCGGGTCTGCGGAGAAGAGGGAGGTCACGAGCCGCTGAACAGCAGGGGAGGGGATGTGCCGGAAAAGGGGGTCGCCGGAGAGGAGAGGGGTTGCACCTAGGGGTGTTGCGACGGGAAGAAGCGGGGAGAAGAAAAAGTGGGGGCAGCGGCTCCCGCGGGGAGAAGAAAAAAAAAATATAAAGGGGGGCTCGCTAGGGTTAGAAACAAATAAAATAAAAGATAAAATAAAGATGATAATAATAATGATAAATAAATAAATAAAAAAAATGACCAAAATTATATTGTCATAATAATAATAATAATAATAATAAAAACAACAAATAATAAACATCATAGTGATAAAATAATAAAATAAAATAAAATAAAAACAATAACAGCGTTCGTACCATTTTAATGATAATTAATTCTTAACGCACTAAAAATTTTAACGACGCAACAATTAACGCGCGTTTTAAATATAAAGACTCTATTTAAAATTTTCCAAAGACAACGGGATGAAAAAATACACTGGGCAAGGACGAGCGGGGTTCCCAGAACAGGCTCCGCTCACGCGCTCGACGACGTCGCGTCAAAAAGCGCACATTTTAACAAAAGCTCAAAAACCCGGTCCGATACTGAACACGAACCGCATCAAAATAATTTAAAGCCAAAGAAAACATAAAATAAACTAACTGCACAGGTCGGGGTGTGACAATTCTCCCCACCATAACGCTTTCCGCCCCCGGAAAGCCACAACACCAACCAGTCGATCAATCAACACCTAAGGATTTCACAGAACACGATCCAACCTCTTATCTCAAGAACATCATACCGACTACCAACGGAACTAAACCCCATTGCCCGAAATGAATCACCAACAGAGGGAAGGCCGTAACGGGCTCCCCACCATAAGAACTCAACTATCATTCGGTAACGACTTAAGATAAAACCCAAAGAGACTCATGGTGGGTCTCCCCACCATAAAGAACCGACCAACTAACGACCAAACGGGAAAAAACAGCTTAGACATGCACGAGACCTTACTCCAGCTAGAAAGAGCACAATAAGTACATTTTAAACACTTACTCTCGTCCGAAAGGGGTAGAAGCTTAAATGGATACTTTGCACAACTAAAAACCCTAATCCCATGGGCGGGGAGGGTGGGACCAAGGATCAAATCACTAAAACTACGACGTACGACTACTCACGACCCATCACTTCGGGATGGACACAAACCAGGGCTGCAACTGATTTACATCAGTGGCCCACGCAAAGTCACTGATCAGCAACTTAAATCCAAAAGGCACAATTCCCGACGTTACACGAGGGATAAGTACGTCACGCACTTTGCGACAAGAGGAAAACTACAACGACAAAGAAACCAGAGCAACAACACCAAAACCATCTCACCACGACGATAGAAGCGCGACTTTAACCGGACACTTTAAAATTTTCCCCCGGGGGGTTCCTGACTACGCGCCGGCTTCACTCCGAGACCTTTTGGCTGGAGCTCTGATGGATGAAGCATCTCCTGCCTCGCAGTCAGGTTCTGATAATCCCAACAAGAAACATACATCTTTTGATCTGACAGATTGAAGGGCAAGATTTTAAAAATAAAACACACCAGCATTGAAAGACGAAGTTCATCAAAAGACCCACAACATTCCCATACATTTCAAACTCAAAACACCACCAGTACAACTACAACGATAAAAGACCCCTTAAACTGAAAGGAAACTTACACAGGGAACTCTGAACAAAGACTCAACAACACATTACTTCTGAGAAATTCCCCTGCAACGCTTTCTTGCAACGCCCCGACAAAATCGTCGCATGTGACCCAGACGTCCACACGCCTGGCAGGGCTTCGGAGCGCTTGGGCACGATGACTTCTTGTGACCCTGCTTGCCACACTGATAACACACAATAATCTCTCACTCCGAAGAGGTTGATGAAAGATCTCGAGGCCTCTTGATTCCACGACCTGATCCATCCACTTCCATTTGCTTACTCATTTCCTTTCCAGAATCTTCACCAGTGCTCATAGGGATCGAAGGAGGGAGAACTACTTCGAGCACTCCTACCATCGCAGCTTCGACATGAAAAGCTTGTCTCGCCACATCAGCAAATGAAGTCAGGTTGGACTCTGACACCTTCGACTGTAGATCAGGGCGGAGACCCGCCTCGAAGCGTCGAGCCTTCACGGGGTCATTTGTGGCATACTCTGAATCATAAGGTACTAGCTCCACAAAGCGATGGAAATATTCTAACACGGATCCGTCACCCTGCTGCAGACAACAAATTTCCATCCCCTTCCTCACCCTATCTTCCTCAGAGAAATATTGACGAATGAACGAGGCCTTGAAAAACTCCCAAGTAATCTCTTGACGAGGCTTGTTCCGAGACACTGACTTCCACCACATCAACGGTGAACCTTCAAGCATGAAGGTCGCAAACTTGACCTTCAACGACTCGGGCAACTCAATGAGGCTAAAGTCCCTTTCAACCTTCCGCATCCACTCCTCTTCCACGGAAGGGTCTGCTTGACCATAGAAGAGAGGTGGATCGAGCTTCCGAAACTCAAGCATAAAATCCTTAGGTTGATCAACCGCACTACGATCACCCATCGAAGCTTCAAAGGGATAACCGCTGGACAAGGAAAGGCCAGAAACCCAGCCAAGGCCAACTCAACGAATGAAGAAAAACCTCAAAATCAAACACTGCATAGGTGACAAGCTCAAAAATCCGAGAAAACACGTCATCATAACATCAAAATTTTCTCTTTGAAAACATCTTTAATTTAGAACATGCTTAATGGGTTAAACCTCTGCCATTGGTATTCTTTAGAGCCTCACTCACATGCATGTATCCGTGCCACCCAGGGTATCCAACCACCATACCAGGAATCCATCCACATTTCCAACATACCACAATGCATGTGAGCACTCATCAGAACACCAAGGTCAAAACAAAGCAACTTCATTTTCCAAAAACAATTTATTCATACCACTTCTTTTAAAAAAAACCACAAATTAAACATGTCATTTCAAACAACACTTTTTTTTAAACCAACTTTTCTGATTCAAACCACTTTCAGAAATCAACGGAAACCCAAAACAAATCAAACAGGGGACTAGTGTCAGTGAGTGACTTGACCATATGGTTGGCGGCCACATGCCAAACACATCACTGACACAGAGAGCCTTCTTGGACCGTGCCCCTAGATCCACATGGCTTGCCAGGCCATGCGGCTTAGGACTATTAGCCCAACTCCATTTGTCGTACCCCAATCGCAAAACATTTCTATAAAAACCCAAACAAACAAATTAAACCGGACTTCCCATGGAAACCTGAGGATCAGTACGGGCAAGAGTTCGCGACGCTCTTCTCGCACCTACCCCTCAAGTCCCGACAATCCTACTCCATCTACCTTGACGTCCCAAATAACAAAGGGCGCTCTGAAAAGTGAGGTCTGCTAAGAGCAAACCTCCTCTGATACCATTTTGTCACGAACCAACCCGGGTCGACCCTGAACCGGTCACCCGAGCCGGTCCGCGACATGGCCCGAGAGGCATTCCGGAATCCTCCCGGGCTGGCGACAAGCGCCAGGGCATCATTTAGAGACTGTGGGAACGATTTCGCCCAATATAAATAAATAAGAATGCAAAGATAAAACAGAGCAGCGCAGAAAAAGGTAAACTAAACAAAGTGACTAAACAGAAACAAACAGGAAACAAACTATCCAAACACGACGTGCGAACAAACTCCGTGCAACCTCGTGGGTCGCTCTCCGACTCAACGATCAAGCGTCGCCCTAGGCGAGCGCACTCAAGCTATAGCCTGCACAAACACTAAAAACAGAAAACAACTATAGGCGTGAGTATTAAAACTCAGTAGGGTAGCCCGATATCTATTCCCAATGCACTACCTTTAAAATAAAAGAAACATCATTTCAAGTTTGAACTACAATCTATAAAAGTATGTTTTTAATAATATTCTACTCAAAAACAAAGTACGAACCATTGCCCTTAGCCATTTTCCAAATTCGTGTTCATTTCATTAGTGCCAATGACATTTCAGGAAAAGGGGAAAGTGATGTTTAAATTTTCAAATTTGTACAAAAGGGATTAAACACTTCCATTTGAAAACAATTTTTAGAAACCCATTAAAAAGCCAGTTATCAGTTTCCAAGGAAAACAATATGCCAGAATGTACAAAGTAAAACATACAGCAAGGGCAATGTAAGTATACACGTGAGCATCATAATCATTACTGCAAGCTACAAAAGCTGAATAGACATGGGTGAACCTAGGAGATCGAGAATAAACCAGATGACACCAATACATGAGAAATAATCCTTATTGACATGTCACGATGAAATCAAAACGCACAAAACGCTCGACCATCCACTCACAGGCAGGTCGAGGGCAAATCCCATAGTAATAAACCCAATATATCCACCTACTATGGGCCACTGGTCAGTACCATAACCTACCAGTGCAGCAATCGTTCTTAGAATATTCTCTCAATATGCCAGATTCCCATGTCTCAAGTGTTTGAAAAAAAGGGGTGAGCCAACTAATGCCAACCGAGCATCCAATCACATACATATATATATATATAAAGCACAACAGGCATCACCCGAGCCACTCCGTGGAACAACCTCATGCCTTTTACTACTCAAGTACCCGGGAGCCTCTAAGCGCGGCCTCCCAAACAATCAATTGCAACCAAGGCATGATAGTCGTCCTAAGAGGGTTTTTATAAAAACATTTTCATCGCTTTCCATAAAGTGCCAAACGGGCATTTAATATAATTCACAATCACTACCAAAACCAGTTTAAAACTATTTAAAGAATCCAAAACACTACGTCACAGGCCAACAATATTTTTATAAACCAAACCAAACCATTTTCTTTTTCCAAATAATCCTTAAGAGCCAACCGGGCAATTTCTCAAACGAACCAAAGTATTAGTTCATGCTTCAAAATAAATCATTTCTCATTAAACTGGAACTCTGTTTTACATTCCGTGAATTATGTTTAAAAGCCAAACAGGCATTCCTTCATTATTGGGTGTCCGCTCGTCAAAAGGATGTTTCATGTGTCGTGTATAAAATAAACGGCTCCTTTTGACATTAAATAACCATTTAAAAATTAACCATCTTATATTAAAATTAATTATCGTATATTTTCTCATATTTATTACAATTAATAAAATGTTGATTTTGAACAATTAGGGTGCGCAAACAGCATGAAATAATATAACTTAAATTTTAAAAGCAGTGCAAAGGGGACCTACCTCAAAACCTAGCGCGACGGCAAAACGACTTTGGAAGCAAGGCGCGATGACACGACGTGTGTCCGAAACCACATGACAGAGTCCGACACTCAGCATAGTCAGTACCAAGGACTCAGACACAAACAAAAACTCACTGGAGCATTCGAAACCAAGCGGCGGGAATAAACGCTCACCTTGAACTAAAGCGCGGCGACGACGGAACCTCGGAGACAAAGCGCGGCGATGGCGCGCACTCAGAAACGCCCTGCGCCGGTCCTAAAAGTCCTAAGCCAACAAATAAAAATCCACCATCAACAAGGGTACGATGATAATAATGAAAATAAAGATAATAATGGTAATAATAATACTAATAATAATAATAGGATTAGTAATAATTATAATAATATAAATAGTAATAATAGCAATAGTAATAATAATAATAGTAATAGCAACATAATAATAATAATAATAATAATAATAATATGAAAAATAATAATAATAATAACAAGACAATAATATGAACATTAATAATAATAATAATAATAATAATAATAATTAAATTAATAGTAATAATATTAATAATAATAATGATAATAATAATAATAATAGTAATAGAATTAATAATAACAATAATAATAATAATGATAAAATTAATAATAATAATAATAATAATGAAAATAATAATGATAGTAATAATAATAATAGTAATAAAATTAATAATAATAATAATAATAATAAAATTAATAATAATAATAATAATAAAATTAATAATAATAATAATAATAATAATAATATTAGCAATACTAACATTAATAATAATAATGATAAAAAAAAGGTTATTAACATATTAAATAAAATAAAATAGCAAATTAAATTAAAAAAAACGGACCTGCGGCGGAGCAGAAGAAGGAGAAAGAAAAGAAGAAGAAGAAGAGAAGAAGAAGAGGAAGAAGGAGAGAAGAAGAAGAAGAAGAAGGAGAGAAGAAGAAGAAGAAGGAAAGGAGAAGAGGAAGAAGGAAGAGGAGAGGAAGAAGAGGAGAGGAAGGAGAAGAGAAAGAAGAAGGTCGGGCGCGCTGTAGGCAGGAGATCCGGCTGGGTGCGACGACGGACAGAGGAGGTGCGGCTGGCTGGACAAGAGAGGGAGGGGGGGAAGGATGTGCAGTTGTCGGCCAAGGTGAGGGAAAGGAAGCCAGTGAGGTTGGCTAGGCGAACCGTGGAAGGTGACGGGGAGAGGGAGAAGCGGGAGGCCGGTGTTGAAGACGAAAGGGAGGGCGCCGGGTGCGTGCGGCCGAAGGAGGCAGGGGCTGCGGGAGTCGGCGCGGCTGAAGGTGCTGAAACGGGAAGCAGGAGGGAGGAGGCGGAGCCCGGAAAAACAGCAGAGGAGTCGCGGGGCAGAGCCGGAGAGCCGGACGGGGGTGCAGCGAAATGGCGCCGAAGGGAGTGCTGCGCAAGGGAGGCGGTGCCGGAGGGAGGGAAGCCAGCGGTCGGCAACAGGGTCGGACGGCGGTGCTGGGGAGAAGCCGAGCGCCGGAGGATGGTGCGCCAGCGAAGTTGTGAAGGCTGGCGGGAGTTCTCTGGTTGGCCGAAGGGGAGGGAATTTGCGGGTCTGCGGAGAAGAGGGAGGTCACGAGCCGCTGAACAGCAGGGGAGGGGATGTGCCGGAAAAGGGGGTCGCCGGAGAGGAGAGGGGTTGCACCTAGGGGTGTTGCGACGGGAAGAAGCTGGGAGAAGAAAAAGTGGGGGCAGCGGCTCCCGCGGGGAGAAGAAAAAAAAATATAAAGGGGGGCTCGCTAGGGTTAGAAACAAATAAAATAAAAGATAAAATAAAGATGATAATAATAATGATAAATAAAAAAAAAAAAATGACCAAAATTATATTGTCATAATAATAATAATAATAATAATAAAAACAACAAATAATAAACATCATAGTGATAAAATAATAAAATAAAATAAAATAAAAACAATAACAGCGTTCGTATCATTTTAATGATAATTAATTCTTAACGCACTAAAAATTTTAACGACGCAACAATTAACGCGCGTTTTAAATATAAAGACTCTATTTAAAATTTTCCAAAGACAACGGGATGAAAAAATACACTGGGCAAGGACGAGCGGGGTTCCCAGAACAGGCTCCGCTCACGCGCTCGACGACGTCGCGTCAAAAAGCGCACATTTTAACAAAAGCTCAAAAACCCGGTCCGATACTGAACACGAACCGCATCAAAATAATTTAAAGCCAAAGAAAACATAAAATAAACTAACTGCACAGGTCGGGGTGTGACAATTCTCCCCACCATAACGCTTTCCGCCCCCGGAAAGCCACAACACCAACCAGTCGATCAATCAACACCTAAGGATTTCATAGAACACGATCCAACCTCTTATCTCAAGAACATCATACCGACTACCAACGGAACTAAACCCCATTGCCCGAAATGAATCACCAACAGAGGGAAGGCCGGAACGGGCTCCCCACCATAAGAACTCAACTATCATTCGGTAACGACTTAAGATAAAACCCAAAGAGACTCATGGTGGGTCTCCCCACCATAAAGAACCGACCAACTAACGACCAAACGGGAAAAAACAGCTTAGACATGCACGAGACCTTACTCCAGCTAGAAAGAGCACAATAAGTACATTTTAAACACTTACTCTCGTCCGAAAGGGGTAGAAGCTTAAATGGATACTTTGCACAACTAAAAACCCTAATCCCATGGGCGGGGAGGGTGGGACCAAGGATCAAATCACTAAAACTACGACATACGACTACTCACGACCCATCACTTCGGGATGGACACAAACCAGGGCTGCAACTGATTTACATCAGTGGCCCACGCAAAGTCACTGATCAGCAACTTAAATCCAAAAGGCACAATTCCCGACGTTACACGAGGGATAAGTACGTCGCGCACTTTGCGACAAGAGGAAAACTACAACGACAAAGAAACCAGAGCAACAACACCAAAACCATCTCACCACGACGATAGAAGCGTGACTTTAACCGGACACTTTAAAATTTTCCCCCGGGGGGTTCCTGACTACGCGCCGGCTTCACTCCGAGACCTTTTGGCTGGAGCTCTGATGGATGAAGCATCTCCTGCCTCGCAGTCAGGTTCTGATAATCCCAACAAGAAACATACATCTTTTGATCTGACAGATTGAAGGGCAAGATTTTAAAAATAAAACACACCAGCATTGAAAGACGAAGTTCATCAAAAGACCCACAACATTCCCATACATTTCAAACTCAAAACACCACCAGTACAACTACAACAATAAAAGACCCCTTAAACTGAAAGGAAACTTACACCGGGAACTCTGAACAAAGACTCAACAACACATTACTTCTGAGAAATTCCCCTGCAACGCTTTCTTGCAACGCCCCGACAAAATCGTCGCATGTGACCCAGACGTCCACACGCCTGGCAGGGCTTCGGAGCGCTTGGGCACGATGACTTCTTGTGACCCTGCTTGCCACACTGATAACACACAATAATCTCTCACTCCGAAGAGGTTGATGAAAGATCTCGAGGCCTCTTGATTCCACGACCTGATCCATCCACTTCCATTTGCTTACTCATTTCCTTTCCAGAATCTTCACCAGTGCTCATAGGGATCGAAGGAGGGAGAACTACTTCGAGCACTCCTACCATCGCAGCTTCGACATGAAAAGCTTGTCTCGCCACATCAGCAAATGAAGTCAGGTTGGACTCTGACACCTTCGACTGTAGATCAGGGCGGAGACCCGCCTCGAAGCGTCGAGCCTTCACGGGGTCATTTGTGGCATACTCTGAATCATAAGGTACTAGCTCCACAAAGCGATGGAAATATTCTAACACGGATCCGTCACCCTGCTGCAGACAACAAATTTCCATCCCCTTCCTCACCCTATCTTCCTCAGAGAAATATTGACGAATGAACGAGGCCTTGAAAAACTCCCAAGTAATCTCTTGACGAGGCTTGTTCCGAGACACTGACTTCCACCACATCAACGGTGAACCTTCAAGCATGAAGGTCGCAAACTTGACCTTCAACGACTTGGGCAACTCAATGAGGCTAAAGTCCCTTTCAACCTTCCGCATCCACTCCTCTTCCACGGAAGGGTCTGCTTGACCATAGAAGAGAGGTGGATCGAGCTTCCGAAACTCAAGCATAAAATCCTTAGGTTGATCAACCGCACTACGATCACCCATCGAAGCTTCAAAGGGATAACCGCTGGACAAGGAAAGGCCAGAAACCCAGTCAAGGCCAACTCAACGAATGAAGAAAAACCTCAAAATCAAACACTGCATAGGTGACAAGCTCAAAAATCCAAGAAAACACGTCATCATAACATCAAAATTTTCTCTTTGAAAACATCTTTAATTTAGAACATGCTTAATGGGTTAAACCTCTGCCATTGGTATTCTTTAGAGCCTCACTCACATGCATGTATCCGTGCCACCCAGGGTATCCAACCACCATACCAGGAATCCATCCACATTTCCAACATACCACAATGCATGTGAGCACTCATCAGAACACCAAGGTCAAAACAAAGCAACTTCATTTTCCAAAAACAATTTATTCATACCACTTCTTTTAAAAAAACCACAAATTAAAAATGTCATTTCAAACAACACTTTTTTTTAAAACCAACTTTTCTGATTCAAACCACTTTCAGAAATCAACGGAAACCCAAAACAAATCAAACAGGGGACTAGTGTCAGTGAGTGACTTGACCATATGGTTGGCGGCCACATGCCAAACACGTCACTGACACAGAGAGCCTTCTTGGACCATGCCCCTAGATCCACATGGCTTGCCAGGCCATGCAGCTTAGGACTATTAGCCCAACTCCATTTGTCGTACCCCAATCGCAAAACATTTCTATAAAAACCCAAACAAACAAATTAAACCGGACTTCCCATGGAAACCTGAGGATCAGTACGGGCAAGAGTTCGCGACGCTCTTCTCGCACCTACCCCTCAAGTCCCGACAATCCTACTCCATCTACCTTGACGTCCCAAATAACAAAGGGCGCTCTGAAAAGTGAGGTCTGCTAAGAGCAAACCTCCTCTGATACCATTTTGTCACGAACCAACCCGGGTCGACCCTGAACCGGTCACCCGAGCCGGTCGGCGACATGGCCAGAGAGGCGTTCCCGATCCTCCCGGGCTGGCGACAAGCGCCAGGGCATCATTTAGAGACTGTGGGAACGATTTCTCCCAATATAAATAAATAAGAATGCAAAGATAAAACAGAGCAGCACAGAAAAAGGTAAACTAAACAAAGTGACTAAACAGAAACAAACAGGAAACAAACTAACCAAACACGACGTGCGAACAAACTCCGTGCAACCTCGTGGGTCGCTCTCCGACTCAACGATCAAGCGTCGCCCTAGGCGAGCGCACTCAAGCTATAGCCTGCACAAACACTAAAAACAGAAAACAACTATAGGCGTGAGTATTAAAACTCAGTAGGGTAGCCCGATATCTATTCCCAATGCACTACCTTTAAAATAAAAGAAACATCATTTCAAGTTTGAACTACAATCTATAAAAGTATGTTTTTAATAATATTCTACTCAAAAAAAAGTACGAACCATTGCCCTTAGCCATTTTCCAAATTCGTGTTCATTTCATTAGTGCCAATGACATTTCAGGAAAAGGGGAAAGTGATGTTTAAATTTTCAAATTTGTACAAAAGGGATTAAACACTTCCATTTGAAAACAATTTTTAGAAACCCATTAAAAAGCAAGTTATCAGTTTCCAAGGAAAACAATATGCCAGAATGTACAAAGTAAAACATACAGCAAGGGCAATGTAAGTATACACGTGAGAATCATAATCATTACTGCAAGCTACAAAAGCTGAATAGACATGGGTGAACCTAGGAGATCGAGAATAAACCAGAAGACACCAATACATGAGAAATCATCCTTATTGACATGTCACGATGAAATCAAAACGCACAAAACGCTCGACCATCCACTCACAGGCAGGTCGAGGGCAAATCCCATAGTAATAAACCCAATATATCCACCTACTATGGGCCACTGGTCAGTACCATAACCTACCAGTGCAGCAATCGTTCTTAGAATATTCTCTCAATATGCCAGATTCCCATGTCTCAAGTGTTTGAAAAAAAGGGGTGAGCCAACTAATGCCAACCAAGCATCCAATCACATACATATATATATATAAAGCACAACAGGCATCACCCGAGCCACTCCGTGGAACAACCTCATGCCTTTTACTACTCAAGTACCCGGGAGCCTCTAAGCGCGGCCTCCCAAACAATCAATTGCAACCAAGGCATGATAGTCGTCCTAAGAGGGTTTTTATAAAAACATTTTCATCGCTTTCCATAAAGTGCCAAACGGGCATTTAATATAATTCACAATCACTACCAAAACCAGTTTAAAACTATTTAAAGAATCCAAAACACTACGTCACAGGCCAACAATATTTTTATAAACCAAACCAAACCATTTTATTTTTCCAAATAATCCTTAAGAGCCAACCGGGCAATTTCTCAAACGAACCAAATTATTTGTTCATGCTTCAAAAGAAATCATTTCTCATTAAACTGGAACTCTGTTTTACATTCTGTGAAATATGTTTAAAAGCCAAACGGGCATTCCTTCATTATTGGGTGTCCGCTCGTCAAAAGGATGTTTCATGTGTCGTGTATAAAATAAACGGCTCCTTTTGACATTAAATAACCATTTAAAAATTAACCATCTTATATTAAAATTAATTATCGTATATTTTCTCATATTTATTACAATTAATAAAATGTTGATTTTGAACAATTAGGGTGAGCAAACAGCATGAAATAATATAACTTAAATTTTAAAAGCAGTGCAAAGGGGACCTACCTCAAAACCAAGTGCGACGGCAAAACGACTTTGGAAGCAAGGCGCGATGACACGACGTGTGTCCGAAACCACGTGACAAAGTCCGACACTCTGCATAGTCAGTACCAAGGACTCAGACACAAACAAAAACTCACTGGAGCATTCGAAACCAAGCGGCGGGAATAAACGCTCACCTTGAACTAAAGCGCGGTGACGACGGAACCTCGGAGACAAAGCGCGGCGATGGCGCACACTCAGAAACGCCCTGCGCCGGTCCTAAAAGTCCTAAGCCAACAAATAAAAATCCACCATCAACAAGGGTACGATGATAATAATGAAAATAAAGATAATAATGGTAATAATAATACTAATAATAATAATAGGATTAGTAATAATTATAATAATATAAATAGTAATAATAGCAATAGTAATAATAATAATAGTAATAGCAACATAATAATAATAATAATAATAATATGAAAAACAATAATAATAATAACAAGACAATAATATGAACATTAATAATAATAATAATAATAATAATAATAATTAAATTAATAGTAATAATATTAATAATAATAATGATAATAATAATAATAATAGTAATAGAATTAATAATAACAATAATAATAATAATGATAAAATTAATAATAATAATAATAATGAAAATAATAATGATAGTAATAATAATAATAGTAATAAAATTAATAATAATAATAATAATAATAAAATTAATAATAATAATAATAATAAAATTAATAATAATAATAATAATAATAATAATATTAGCAATACTAACATTAATAATAATAATGATAAAAAAAGGTTATTAACATATTAAATAAAATAAAATAGCAAATTAAATTAAAAAAAACGGACCTGCGGCGGAGCAGAAGAAGGAGAAAGAAAAGAAGAAGAAGAAGAGAAGAAGAAGAGGAAGAAGGAGAGAAGAAGAAGAAGAAGAAGGAGAGAAGAAGAAGAAGAAGGAAAGGAGAAGAGGAAGAAGGAAGAGGAGAGGAAGAAGAGGAGAGGAAGGAGAAGAGAAAGAAGAAGGTCGGGCGCGCTGCAGGCAGGAGATCCGGCTGGGTGCGACGGCGGACAGAGGAGGTGCGGCTGGCTGGACAGGAGAGGGAGGGGGGGAAGGATGTGCAGTTGTCGGCCAAGGTGAGGGAAAGGAAGCCAGTGAGGTTGGCTAGGCGAACCGTGGAAGGTGACGGGGAGAGGGAGAAGCGGGAGGCCGGTGTTGAAGACGAAAGGGAGGGCGCCGGGTGCGTGCGGCCGAAGGAGGCAGGGGCTGCGGGAGTCGGCGCGGCTGAAGGTGCTGAAACGGGAAGCAGGAGGGAGGAGGCGGAGCCCGGAAAAACAGCAGAGGAGTCGCGGGGCAGAGCCGGAGAGCCGGACGGGGGTGCAGCGAAACGGCGCCGAAGGGAGTGCTGTGCAAGGGAGGCGGTGCGGGAGGGAGGGAAGCCAGCGGTCGGCAACAAGGTCGGACGGCGGTGCTGGGGAGAAGCCGAGCGCCGGAGGATGGTGCGCCAGCGAAGTTGTGAAGGCTGGCGGGAGTTCTCTGGTTGGCCGAAGGGGAGGGAATCTGCGGGTCTGCGGAGAAGAGGGAGGTCACGAGCCGCTGAACAGCAGGGGAGGGGATGTGCCGGAAAAGGGGGTCGCCGGAGAGGAGAGGGGTTGCACCTAGGGGTGTTGCGACGGGAAGAAGCGGGGAGAAGAAAAAGTGGGGGCAGCGGCTCCCGCGGGGAGAAGAAAAAAAATATATAAAGGGGGGCTCGCTAGGGTTAGAAACAAATAAAATAAAAGATAAAATAAAGATGATAATAATAATGATAAATAAATAAATAAAAATAATGACCAAAATTATATTGTCATAATAATAATAATAATAATAATAAAAACAACAAATAATAAACATCATAGTGATAAAATAATAAAATAAAATAAAATAAAAACAATAACAATGTTCGTATCATTTTAATGATAATTAATTCTTAACGCACTAAAAATTTTAACGACACAACAATTAACGCGCGTTTTAAATATAAAGACTCTATTTAAAATTTTCCAAAGACAACGGGATGCAAAAATACACCGGGCAAGGACGAGCGGGGTTCCCAGAACAGGCTCCGCTCACGCGCTCGACGACGTCGCGTCAAAAAGCGCACATTTTAACAAAAGCTCAAAAACCCGGTCCGATACTGAACACGAACCGCATCAAAATAATTTAAAGCCAAAGAAAACATAAAATAAACTAACTGCACAGGTCGGGGTGTGACAACAAAAATATGAACTGTTAGATGAAGTACATTGCTCAAATTTCTCTATATACCCTTATAGCATAAAGAATATTACTGATTTAGGAGAAATTTTCTCATGGTATTTCAATGGGTAGATGATTATAGATTATTTTAAAAAATTATACTTATGAAAAAAAATTAAGGGTTAAAGTCAACCTCCTATGGGATTCATGCATCCTCTATCTATACATAAATGGATGTGGGAAAATGTTATTGTGGACATTATCCATGTACTCCTAAACACACCAAGAAATAATCACTCTATATGGTACATCATTGATATTCTTGAAAATTATGATCATTTATTAGTGATAAGAGAATATCTACTCTTTGATCTCCTTACCCAGCTCTATATCAATACAAATCATAAGGCTTCATTGGGAACCACCATTTATTATATCTTATCCAGACCCTCAGTTCACATCAAAATTTTAGTGGTCTCCAAAAATTGATCTCAAAAATAAGATACATTAATGAATTTTCTATCATCCCCATAATGATGTAAATTGTAAACTAAATATTTATAATTTTTTGTATATGTGAACTGTATGCACTCTTATCTTCAAAGGATTGTGAGATCAATATGTAATTTTTCTGGATTTTATATGCATTAATAGTTTATATTAGGGATTATATATTGAACCATAAATCATATTGTGATAGAAGAGGTTTCATACTCTAACATATTCAGAAGAAGTTGGAGAAACATTGTTGTCCAAAATCATGTGGAAGAGATGGATTTTAAATTATAAACTATTAAGGATGATATTAAAGGATCCCATAGTGGGAACAATAAAACATGGAATATTTATGGAATTAAATGTTATTTTAAGTTTGGGATCAAGTTTTCTTGAAGGGCACATAATGTAATATAGTGGTAATATTTTCTAAAAATTATAATTCAATCCATATGTGTGTTGGAAATTTTGAATAACTAGAAATAATTAGGGAATTATCTTATCATTTGTCTTTGAAATTCAACAATTTAAAAGTATATTATTCCTTCCACAATCCTTTATAGAAGAAACGCATATTAGATACAAAAAATGTCATCAAATATGAATTAATAGAGTTGGTCTGTGATGTTTCATATAATTAAGATCTTATATATATTCAAAACACCTGAGAGAAACTATTTCAGAATCAGAGAACTCATTCAATAAATTTCCTTTGACGAAATCACAAACATGAAGATAAAACACAACACCCTAAAGAGGATATAAGGAATTAATATCCAAATCTATTAAAAATAATATATATACAATGACATTAATGATGCAACTATATATGGTGGGGATGTAAAACCCAAGTCTCTACTATAACAATCAAGTATTGTATTAGGAATATTATAAAAACAAATATCCCTTTAAAGAAGATTAATCCATAAATTTATCTAATATATTGATCACGTAGTTTTAAATTTTAAAAAAATAACATAGTTTTTAAATTCATCAAATCATAAATATCATTGAATGGATTTTGATATTTTTCATAAAAGGTTGTTTTTAGTCAAAAAATACAGGTTTTCAAGAATATGTATTTTGTATGTTTTTTTATAATATAACAATGTACTAAAAGAATAGAAAATAATTTTTGAAATTAAATATTAATTTATGTAATAATAATATTTATTTTAAAGTATTATATGAATATATAATTCCATTGTGCGATGTTTTTAGAACTAATTAAAATGTTAATGATATAAAATCCCATTTTTATTTCCAATAAATATAGTGTTTTTCTAGGATATTGAAATTTTTATTACATTTAACGAATAAAAAGATTTATTTATTTAATAATAATTTAATTTATTTCAACTAAATGTTTATCCATGATAAATTTATCTCATATATAAATTTAATGCTTATAAACATTATATCTATAAAAACAATTTTTTTACAAACTTATTTTATTTTATTTTGAGACTAAATGTACAGACAATAATAAATATTATTTAAAAGTTAAAAAAGTCTTCAACACTCAATGTTGTATAAAAAAGACTATATGCGGTAATATTACACCAAATATAAATTTCCTCTATATTTTTACAATTTTTTCACTTTTAAACATCAATAAAAAATCATTAATTATTGAAAGTGTAAGGATTACTCCCAAAAAAATACTTCCCTTAACTTATAAAAGTGTAAAATGTCAAAAATTTATTATATGTACCCTCATTTTAGGATCTCATTGAAAAAAATTCATTATAGTATCCCTAGAAAATTATATCGAGAACGTAATCTCATTCCCCCTCATAGTTATAATATTCTCAACAAACACAATGATACTTCCAAGAAAAATTCAAATCCTCAATTTGAGTATTATCGACATATTAGATTTCTCCTTAATTATCATCATTAAGAAAAATTCTTTCTCAAAATATTATAAAGATACCATTATATTTTATATTATTTAATTTTACTATATTAAAAATTTTATGGATATTTATTCATACCCCTCATCAATTATGAAAAAATAATTATTTATTATTTATGTTGTCAATTCCATTCGTGTTGAAACAAGTTTCATTTTCCATCCCCACCATACTATAATGGTTATATAGATGGTGTTAAAAGATAAATATTATTAATATGATAAAAATAAGGTTTGGGAATGTAATATTAGAGAACCTATTGACTATATAATGAGTAGATGATGGTCATTAATATTTTTTTTCAAAATAAACATACTAAAAGGATAATATTTTATTTTAATCATGTCTGATGTTGAAATATAGCTAAAACATCAGACAGATAGGTCGGGACCTGATCCCAAATATATATATATATATATATATATAAATGTTTAAACATTACAAAACAACTCAAAAAAGGGGATCATTATATAACCTTGTGTGCACAACACCAATTCTATCACTATAAACCAAACCTGTGCAGTAACTGCGTAGAAAAAAGTACCGACTAGAACTGAACTCCATAATCGCTCTTTTGGAAAGAGCATCCGCAACATGATTTGCCTCACTATACACATGAGAAACATCCTGACATATCAACTCAATAAAGTCTTAGAGAATTTATCAAAAAAAATAACATCTTCCATGGAACGTTCATAAACTGGACCTTAAGAATCCACATAGCAACAGAAGAATCTGATTCTATCCATAACTTCCGCCAACCATAACGAACTGCATACCATATCACCTTTATCATTGCCCATAATTAACCCTCAATCTCATGATCATTCCCTATATAATAGAAGAAAAAACCTTTGAAAAATCCCTCAATGAGTCTTGAATACCCCGCCACATCTAACAGGACCTGGTGCATCAGAGGCTACCCCATCCACATTCACTTTCAGTCAGTTGAATATCAGTGGAATCCACCAAATATGTTTCATCATTCTGGGCCTCCTCTCTCTACAACTTACTCCAAGTGTCCTCAAGAGAATAAAATCATATATATCATTATTCATTGATCCAGTTTGAATCACCGAACCATTTCTAATGCTTCGATGAATCCCAAAAAACCCCTTCTAAAATAAGGGCCGGAAATTGTTAAAAATAGTATTGTTTTGAGAACTCCAAATATATAAAATCAGGGAAACAGTAGCAGCAGTGAACAAGGATTTAGCTTGCTCACTCCAATCGTCCTTTAGAACCGATGTGAGTTGTGTGTCCACCGAACTGAAACAGAAATGTCACTGAATGGTGTTTTGAAGATAACTCCATAATCGAGCTGTTAAAGAGTAGTGAATGAACATGTTTGTGACAGATTAAACATCATTCAAGCAGAGATAACATACCAAAGAAATTCTCATTCTAGTACGTTGAATGGTATATTGGATTGGCAACCGCTGATTCCAGATTTTCCATATCAGCAATGAATAAATGTGATGAATGAAGGGCCTTCTTACACCCTTCACCCATGCAGGTACTCCAAGGAAATGGAATATTGATGTATTCTTTAATTGGAGAGGAAAGAATGGAGTATTCCAGCAATTCAGGTGAGAGTTACCACATACCAACCATTTAGACTGTGTCATGATATGAGAATATATGTTTTTAACTGATGTCCAAACAGAGAATCTCATGCACTCAACTTGATTATTTTGCAGCCTGTCAACAAATCTGCTAGTAAGAAATTCCAAATAAAAATCAGAACCAGATAAAAGCCTCCAAGTGAAATTTTGAAGCAGTGCATCATTAAAAATTCCGACATCTTTAACTCCCATTCCCCCCCATAGCCACATGCTTTATACAATCCATACAAGAAATGGTGAAAAGTTTCCTCTGGTGAATCGAGCCAGTCCAAATGAAGTAGGGTATCATTCCACTCAGTTCCCTAATAAATGAACATGGCCATTTATATAATTAAAAAGAGTAAACAAACATTGAGTTTACGATAGAGTTAACAAGACATATCCTACCAGCTTGATACACGGTCTTCCCTTTCCGAACAACCAACTGATTAGTAATTTTATGATATATACCTTCCAAGTATACTCATTTCACCATTATCTAAAATAAAGGCATCCCATGATAATTAAATCATAGTGAACCTCTCCTTACACCAAGCATGTTAGCAATCTTGTTTTGATTCCAGATTTCAATTCCTTCCCCAAAGACAACAAATGATTTCTTCCAGCTTATGACCATGCCTGCTACTTCATCATAGTGATCAAAGATACTCTTGATACAATAGATGGTCTTCCTGTCAGCTTTGTAGAATAAAAGTATATCATCAGTATAGAACAAGTGAGAGGGGGTATAACAGTTCCTACCTGCTGTCATCCTTTGATACAAACTAGGGTTAACAAGATCAGGAAGACAGACACACAAATAATTCTCAACCATAGAGAACAAAATCCCAGATAAAGGATCACCCTGCCTAACTCTTCTCGATCATTGAAAAAGCCACTGGGTCATCCATTGACCACAATAGGTTGACTAGCTCTTTTAAAAATGGAATATACCACACTAATGAATTTCTCTGAAAATCCATGCATATTCAAAATTTCAAAAAATAAATCCTGATATATGGTGTCAATGGCCTTTGATATATCAACCTTTAAGTCCGTATTTCCATCCTTGACCTTTCTTCTCATTATATTGAAACACTCTGAAGCAGTGAAGATACAATTCTTAATGTTCTTGCTCGGTACAAAACCAAACCTATTAGAGGATATAAGACTCCTTGCAATCTCACATAACTGGGCTGCCATGATATTTCTAATAACTTTTGGAATGGAGTTCCCAATAAAAAAGTCCTGAAATCGTTATTATACAAATCATTTTCTTTCATTTGAATCTAGGCAATGAAGTTAGAGTTCATTCCAAATGGCACATAAGAGTGATAGAAGAATTACCTTAAAGCATCAGTCTCTTATTTATGGATAATATCTTAATAGAACATGAATAACTTGTTGGAGAAACCATTAGTACCAGCAAAACTATCCATATTTAAGTATTACAGAGCATAATGGATTTCCTTTGATGTAGGGATATCAGTGAGTTTTTCATTCTGAGCATCATCCAGACATAGATCAATGCATCTGATAATTTTATTTGAGTTGTCCTACCTAGATTCAGAATATATCTTTTCAAAATAGAATGTCACGGCATTGGAGATGACATTCTCAAAAGTGAAAATGGTGTCGTCAATTCTTAAAGCAATGAGACTCCTCCTTAGCTTTTTCTCCCTATGTAAGCAGTGAAAAAACCTTGAATTTCTATCCCCCTCTGTCAACCACCAATCATTAAATTGATTTTGAGAAAGGTTTTACTTAAGAGACAAGAGATTATAAAGCCTTGAGGCAGCTTGTATCTCTTTTTATGTTGAAAAATTCTGATGCATATTGCTTTTCTAACAATCAGGCAGATGAGAATCAGCCTCTTTAATGTCATGATCAAGGCTGGAAAAAGAATTTTTGATCCATTCTCTGATTCTGGATTTCACAATTTTCTATTTTCTAATAAGAATATGCAACGCACTACCTTGTACAGCTAATTTCCAAGCCTCTATTATAACTTCTCTGCACCCTGGCACAACCATCCATGAATTTTTAAACTTAAAGGGAAATGGAGTTGACCTCAGATTTGTAAAACATAGATCAATTAATATAGGTTTGTGATAAGAATGAATTCTGGTTAGAGTCAAGAAAGAAACATCCATTTTCACGCTTTTCTCATCCATCTGCACCAGACATCGGTATAGATTACTTGCCTACCTCCCAATTTTGGTGTATATGTTCCAGGTAAAATATGCACCCGAAATAGGAACTTCAATAAACCTACAATGATCAATATAGGAGGATAATTCTTTAGTAGATGCTCTACAAAAGTTACTCCCAGTTCTTTCCTCTGGTCTCAAAACAATGTTAAAGTCACCAAGTATGATCCATATCATGTACATGTGTTCATAAGTGGAAAATAAGTTACACTATAAAGTCATTCTTCTAATATTCCGATTACAAGAATACACAAAGGTAACACACAAATGGTTGGACTGAAAGAAGAAGGATAGGGATAATGACTGTTGATAATTTTGAAAAGATTCAACTATAACACTATTAGGATTTAACACCCATAAAGATTCCATATTTTTGTCAAGTTTATTGGTTGCAATAAATGAATACCCTAGAGCGTTCCAATTAAAATCCATGCACCTAGAAAACTTCATTGTACGATCAGAAATTCCAAGTATCATTGGTTTGTTGGTCAAAATGATATGATTCAGGGATTTGACAGTGGGATAATTCCAAAGACCTTGTCAATTCCAAAAGAGAAAATTCATTGATTGGAGACTGCTCCCTAGTATAGGGGCCAACAATGCCAGTTTCTATGAATTTCTCTGAATCTTCTAGATTGTCCTCTCCTTCATCATTGGGGGATATTCCGTCCTTTTCAGGTCCAGATTCATCATCAGATGGAGAAGTGTACCTATTGTCTGAGGTAATGGGAACTTTCAAGGTGGCATGTATCTTCCTCCATGCATCATTAGATAAAGGAACTTGAGAGAAATCTCTAGCCAACTCACCACTTTCTTGCACTAACTTGGCTCCATCTTAGTGCAACTCATTCCCCATAGGGGAATCCTGTGTTTCTTTTGCTGGATCAAGTATGATGGGAGTATAAGAGCACTCAGCCTTGCTGAACAACTCAGTTCCAACCCAATTTTTTGGAATCCCTTGTAGGACATCCTGCACTGTAAAATAATGAGTTGCTGAATCCTGATTATGGGAGTTATCCTTAATGACTAGTTCACTAATATTCTCTTTCCTTCCAATCTTTTGAGCATTCCCAATGGCCATATTATCATGTCCGACTTTATTATTACCACCCATATCATAGTTATCCTTAGTGGGGTCTGCTGAAGGAGAATCCAAACCAATATGAGCAGCATGATCCACATTGACAGTATCATCATTAGATTTCAAGGGGTCTCTATGGATGTAGAGACCCATATCCTGACGTACATAGAATTTACAATACTTTTGCGGAATACTTAGTACATAACAAAACACACACACACAAGGATCGTAATAGTTTAGTGTCTTTGGAAACTCGGAACGTAATCTTCTAATCGTGGTGAAAGATCATCAACATCTCCTATAAAGATCTTCCCTTTTTTTACCTAAAACCTTTCTTTATATCCTGGGGAAAAGAAAACATAAAAGGGTGAGCTCAAATGCTCAGTAAGGGTAAACAAAAGAAATATCAATCACATCGTATTCATGAGAACATAACATTTTGGAAATCTTAACCTGCAAAAGAGAGCATAATTTCATAACATGGGATAAATCATGGCAGTGAAATGTAATCACAATAATCATAACTTAAAAACATGAAACATTGTGGCATTCACACATAATCATAGAGAATCATTTCTTGTTAGTCAAGACTCATTGCCAAGACTATCTTAGTGGACAAAGTCCTTTTCTGAATCGAGTAACCCTCGTTTCAGTCCTGTTTCACTGAACCGATATAACCTACCGTTCCAGCCCTGTCAATCTCATGAGATATAAAATCTTTACCCAATGCATTGGAGGGAGATATAGGTCCCACCCATCTCTTAATGATACCATTCTTATGTGTGCCACAAAATCATAAACCATACATCATAGCATAACCCATGTAATAAAAATGGGATTCTTAAACAACATGACATCATAAAACAATTCATATAAGATAAAGGAATTCATAAACATATTTCCATCACAACATAATCAAATACATGTAATAATAAGGATAAAAACAGAACCCTTTATTATCTTAGATGGAAAATAATTTTGATAAAACACTTGAACTCCATTCTTGAGAAAAATATCCTTTCTTCTTTAAAAACACTTTTCTTTTCTTAACATGTCATACAATTCTAAACTAAATGAAGATGATTAAAAATAAACTTGAAAACTTGTAAAGGAAGTTTCTTGGAAATAATGTTTAAAAAATCCATTCATGCCGTATATGTTAAAAAAACATTCTTCGTACTTTTGTCGGAAAAGTCAAAATGTACCTCGTACGAAAAAACGACAAAAGATTCCTTTCATATTCTTTACTAAAAACTCACCGAAGGGTAAAAATGGATTTAAACAATTTTAGGTGGATGGAAATAATATTACATATTTATGAAACATGGATGTGGATGATAAAATACACCCCAGTAAAGACTTACGAATAAACAATCTCGGATAAAAATGAGATTGTGATATTTCCCTTACCTTATGTCCGACTTGCTTTGTAAGTGTCTGAACCTCCTGTATAATGATTTAAATCATGTTATTGACTTATTCCAGAATCATATTCATTGTTATGATATCATATATGGTTCACTTATGACATTATATTACCCGTTCTTTTGTAAATTCCATGTTAAAGAAGCGTTTTGGGTAAAATCGTTTCATTTATCGTAGGTGTTTTGACTTGTTGTTCTTGACATCATTATTAATTATATCATGATTTACTTACTTCCAGAATATAAAATATGATTTATATATCATATATATTCAGTATATATATATATAATATATATATAAATAAAATGAAAAACACCGTTCATGGAGACGGTAGTCCGTACGTACGCATGAACGCTGTTTTCCTTTACTTATTGTCTTGAAATGGAAGTAAGTAGGTGACATACATATATATATATATACATAAATCCAGTAGCTTTATAATGTCATATATTTCATTATTATTTCTTATATATATACTTTATAATCATTCTTAAATGGTTAACATGGAGAATGAATCTCATCGCGTCGTGGAGACGGTAGTCCGTACGTACGCACGAGCGATGATATCATTTCCATAAATATTGAATTGAATTGGAGTGGATTATAAAATATATCAGAATAAATATGATGTTGTAATAACTATGTATAGTTATTCTTTACTCCATTATACCCATCCATGTAAGGTGGTGGTGGAAAATAGATTACACCACGGCGTGGAGACGGTATTCCGTACGTACGCACGCGCGGTGATTTCTTTTTCCGTAGGATGGATAGATGGTAAAATAGGGTTGTTTCATACTTATAATAACATATCAGTATATGAGTGATACTGATGTTATTACTTCATAATGAAACAACCTAAGAAGAAGAAGTGGAAGAAGAAATAAAGATGAAAGAATTGGTAACGATAATTACCTCTTCTTTGAAGTGCCTCTTTGAGACCTCCTCTTAGGGCACTAAAATTGGTCTTTGAGGAAGACCAGAACCTCTAGGCTGTTTCTAGGGAAGTGTAGAAGAGATTTTGGCAGGGGTTGGCGAGCTTGAGTGCTCAAATTGGTGTGAGGAGGAGGGGGAGGAGGTGTCCTTTTATAAGGGAGGAGAGGGGCACCTTAGGAATACCTCAAAATATTATTTTATATTAATGTCAAAATCGGTTTATAATGGTTCCAAATGGTCATATTTCGAAGCTAAAGTGGGGATGGGTCGAAATCCTATCAACCAATAGGATTTATACAAGTTTAGGTTATTATTTTAACCTTATCAATTATATTTAACTCTAAGTTAAATAATTTAACTTTTACCGTGTCTTTTTGTTTTCTTTCACTATATGGTTAATACACTTACTATAACATGCCAAAAAAACCCCAAATTGTTTATTATTAATATATATATCCTTATCTAAGTCATTTGGCCGAACCTTAGATTTTTAGGAATAAAATAACAATTAATAATATAATATTTGTTTTAAAAACTATTTTGTGTCAATTTTGACACTATTTGATATATGATTTTTGTGAAAGTCATATCAGAATTATATGTTCGAAACAAGTTGATTAAAGCAACAATAATATATCATAGTAACCTAGAAAATTAGTGGAATTCATAAAAAGTCTTAAATTACATTCATTTGATCATTTATAACATCAATTTTGTTAATATTTCCTTAAAAGGGTAATTACTGCATCATCGTTGTGTCAAAAATAAATTAATTTATTTAAAGTCTAAAAATTATAAATAAAATATCATTATGTAGGAAAGCTTTGTAGCTTTCTAATGAATATTTATAGTCGAATTTATCTTATGTATAACCCCATATTAAAAATGGTTTAGTAAATAAACTTTGATTTTAACTCTTTTAACTCTTCTTTGAATTAAATAATAATAAATGTCCTAATCTAATCCAAGTGGGCCTAAATGGTCATATTATATTCATAAGGTTGTTTTTTGCCGAATTACACTTATCCAATAGAATTAGGACATGTGTTAGGGTAATAGTAATATCATATTTACCCTTAGTTACCCTATTTACTATTAACCGTGGTAAAAAAAAGTAAAAAGTTACTATTCACCAAAAATTATTTTCATCTCATTGAACCACATTTTAGTCCCTGATATTAACCGTGTCTGTCGGATTTTCGAAATTCCATTCACAGAAGTGGTAAAATTAAGTTTTATGCAAAATTCAGTTTTTAACCTACCACTTAGTAGTTTCACTATTCATCAAAAAATGATGTTTTTCAGAACAATGCCAAAATTTAATCCTAAGCTATATTTCATATTCCGAATTCAAAAATGAAGTCTATTTTACCAAATTCATATCATAGAAGTTGCATTAATTAATTTTACAATTAAATCCCGCTGTTAAAACAAAGAGCGTGTTTTTAAGAAACAATATCTATCAAAAGATTGACACTTGTTTATGTCTAGTTTAAATGTGAAATTATATCCAATGACCAACATTGTATTAAATTGTAAAAATATATTCTAAATATACTTTAAAACCACTCAAAATAATAATTTATCAATATTAATTATTTTGATTGAAAAAGTTGTTTTTAACTAAAATTTAGAAATTTTCACTATTCATCAAAATATGAAAGTTATCCGAAAATCACCAAAATTTCACCTTAGGCTAAATTTGATACTCCGAATCCAAAAATGAAGTCCATTTTGAAATATAATATTTACAGAATTTTAAAAAGTGGTTATTACTATTCATAACGGCTAGTTAATAATATTTTAATAGCATATCGTTGTTTAGTGAAACTCGGTATTGCGTATTACACACGCTATCGAGGAAGGTCGCGATTGCGTGTAATGAAAGGCAAGTCAAGGATGCGTATTGTGCAAGCTCCTTTTGGTGTAGCGTACAACACAAGACTTTAGTGAAATAAAAAAGAATATTTTTCATAAAATCTCGGGTTGTTACATTCTACCCCCCTTAAAATGAATTTCGCCCTCAAAATTCGTCGGGGTTATAAATGGTTTACTATTCGAAAGTTTCTTTAATAGAAACCCACATCGTAAAAAGGAATACCAAAACTTGGCTTTAAAAACTAAAGTATGAAATGTAACGATTACCCAAATAAACTAATCACTGGGTTTCCACATAGGTGAAAATATGGATATGGAAGAGAAATCTAACCATCATGTTCTGATGGATAGTGGTAGAGGACATGGCTATGAAAAAGCCAACAATCACAAAGCCATAAATTTGTGATGATCTAGGGTACCATCTGATTCATCAGATATAAGATCACTAGGACAACATTTTTGGTTTTCAAGATCGTTTCCCATTAGAATAAATACTTACTTTATTTTGGTACAATCTCACTGTTGTTCGTGCCTTTAACAATTTCCACTTCATCTCTTAAATAAATTAAGTTGAATTTGTTATTCGTGAAGTGTTAGCAGATCATGTGATAGAATGACGGGTCATTCCATCTGTCTCAAACAAAAGGTTAGCAAGAAATTATTTACATAAGTCGATCTATAGTGAGATTAATCATATATGGTTCCTAAAATGGACTTATACTTCATATATCATACTGCTTAATATAATAAAACTAGTTTATACTAAACAGGGACTTCCTGTAGGCCAGTGGTAGGCGATAAAGGCCAGTCGCACTTTGGTTGTGGGTTCGATTCCTACAGCCTTGTCCGAAGCGATGGGTTGTCGCCCGTCCTGCAGGTTGTCCTTTTTCTAAAACTACATTACTATAACATCCCATCGAAAATCTTCTATCCTTAAACAATACTAACTTATGTCCAACATAATCCAGTCTAATCTTTAGGCTTATACATAATACTGCAGTCCACTCTCATAATATAGTAACAATGATTACCAGAGATTTAATACTATCATTGATCCCCACATATCATAAGATATGTCTTGTTGGTCACATTCCAAACATTCAAAGTCCTTAATCGTGTATTCTCTTGAATACCTTAGTGAAAACATGAGTGCAGTTAAAAGTTAACACTTTCCACATACCAAAATCCTCAAAATTCTATATACTCAAACCATGATATCACTTAGTCCTTATATCAATCATGAGCTCATGAATACTGTTAAACAATTAATTTTCTCATTTTCCCTTCATTATGCGCATAATATCTCAATCACTTTGAATACCACATTAGACCAATACATAAATATTCCAATACTCCATGATAAAACATTATTTTGGAATCCCATTACATAAACACTTAATCATTCCACCACATCATTGTCATATTCAACATCGCCAATAGTGATCGCATGTGACTTCCCTTTGTCCTTTGCCTTAAGTGGTTGCTCATGTTGATCATCACTAACCCTTGGATTAGGGCAATTATTAGCATAATTCCCCATTTCTTTGCACTTGATGCATTGAAGTGTTGGTAGTGCGTTCTCTGCAGTGTTTGCTTTATTCACATCATTAGAAACCCTTTTTCCATTACTTCGACACTCAGCTGCTCGATGACCTTCTTTTCCACACTTAAAACATTTTCTAGTCCCTTTTAGACAATCTCCACCATGCTTCTTTCCACACTTTGTGCATAAGGAAACATTCATCTTCTTTTCACCATTATTCCGAGATTTCTCCTTGAACTCCATCTTTCGTTTCTTGTCAAAACCATGAGATGGATATGTAACACCAACTTCCATTTCTACCTTGATAGCACAACGCACAATTTCTTCGTAGCTACTGAAGTATCTTATAGCTAATGCCCTTCGAAGACTTGGTTTTAAGCCACTGAAAAATCGATCAACTTTACTTTCAGGTTGGATGATAATTCCAGAAGCATACCTTGCAAGTCTTGTAAAATTTGCTTCATAGGTACCAACAGATTCATCATCCCTTTGCTTTAGTTCAAGAAACTCTTTCTCCATCTTTGTTCGAAGAATACGAGGGAAGTACTTACTGAAAAACAAGTTCTTGAACTCGTCCCATTCCATGGACTCAATTTCATCTCTTGGCCTCGTATTCTTGATAAGATTCCACCATTGATCAGCTTCACCTTCCAAACGATATACTGCTAAGATGACTTTATCATGTTCAGAACATTGAAGAACTGAAAATATCTTTTCAGTAGTACTAATCCATTGTTCAGCAACTAATGGATCAGTAGACCCACTGAAAGAAGGTGGACGTTGCCTCATGAAGGACTCAATAGAATATTGCTCCTTCCTTTGCTCGTTTGGAAGTCCTGCATGATTCATAGCTTGAGAAAGTTGTGTGAGCATGGCTACAAGATTTTTCATTCCAGCTCCTATATCGTTTGGTTGCTCAGGGGAACAATCATTGCATTGCCCATCACATTCCGCATTAACACGGTTCCTTCGGGTTCCAGCCATCGTCTAAAACCCCAAAAGAATAGTATGAGAGGCAAAAATCATGCTAGGGAAAACAACATAATAAAGGGGTAGTACCCTCAATATCTAACATCTTAGGTTAAATTCGAAGATCGTTAGCACAATTCTAGGACTATAACCTATACGTATACTTAACCTTAGAGACATCCCTAGACATACCTTAGAAATATCTCTAGGGATCTCACTAACGTTTTCGCATCCTAGTTTCCAAAGGTTGACTAAACCTTTCCTCTGATACCAACTGTAGAGACCCATATCCTGACGTACATAGACTTTACAATACTTTTGCGGAATACTTAGTACATAACAAAACACACACACACAAGGATCGTAATAGTTTAGTGTCTTTGGAAACTCGGAACGTAATCTTCTAATCGTGGTGAAAGATCATCAACATCTCCTATAAAGATCTTCCCTTTTTTTTACCTAAAACCTTTCTTTATATCCTGGGGAAAAGAAAACATAAAAGGGTGAGCTCAAATGCTTAGTAAGGGTAAACAAAAGAAATATCAATCACATCGTATTCATGAGAACATAACATTTTGGAAATCTTAACCTGCAAAAGAGAGCATAATTTCATAACATGGGATAAATCATGGCAGTGAAATGTAATCACAATAATCATAACTTAAAAACATGAAACATTGTGGCATTCACACATAATCATAGAGAATAATTTCTTGTTAGTCAAGACTCATTGCCAAGACTATCTTAGTGGACAAAGTCCTTTTCTGAATCGAGTAACCCTCGTTTCAGTCCTGTTTCACTGAACCGATATAACCTACCGTTCCAGCCCTGTCAATCTCATGAGATATAAAATCTTTACCCAATGCATTGGAGGGAGATATAGGTCCCACCCATCTCTTAATGATACCATTCTTATGTGTGCCACAAAATCATAAACCATACATCATAGCATAACCCATGTAATAAAAATGGGATTCTTAAACAACATGACATCATAAAACAATTCATATAAGATAAAGGAATTCATAAACATATTTCCATCACAACATAATCAAATACATGTAATAATAAGGATAAAAACAGAACCCTTTATTATCTTAGATGGAAAATAATTTTGATAAAACACATGAACTCCATTCTTGAGGAAAATATCCTTTCTTCTTTAAAAACACTTTTCTTTTCTTAACATGTCATACAATTCTAAACTAAATGAAGATGATTAAAAATAAACTTGAAAACTTGTAAAGGAAGTTTCTTGGAAATAATGTTTTAAAAATCCATTCATGCCGTATATGTTAAAAAAACATTCTTCGTACTTTTGTCGGAAAAGTCAAAATGTACCTCGTACGAAAAAACGACAAAAGATTCCTTTCATATTCTTTACTAAAAACTCACCGAAGGGTAAAAATGGATTTAAACAATTTTAGGTGGATGGAAATAATATTACATATTGATGAAACATGGATGTGGATGATAAAATACACCCCAGTAAAGACTTACGAATAAACAATCTCGGATAAAAATGAGATTGTGATATTTCCCTTACCTTATGTCCGACTTGCTTTGTAAGTGTCTGAACCTCCTGTATAATGATTTAAATCATGTTATTGACTTATTCCAGAATCATATTCATTGTTATGATATCATATATGGTTCACTTATG
Source organism: Viscum album (assembly GCA_963277665.1). NCBI lineage: Eukaryota > Viridiplantae > Streptophyta > Magnoliopsida > Santalales > Viscaceae > Viscum > Viscum album. The sequence continues at coordinate 874,210,647 of OY728160.1, read as the reverse complement.
ACATTATATTACCCGTTCTTTTGTAAATTCCATGTTAAAGAAGCGTTTTGGGTAAAATCGTTTCATTTATCGTAGGTGTTTTGACTTGTTGTTCTTGACATCATTATTAATTATATCATGATTTACTTACTTCCAGAATATAAAATATGATTTATATATCATATATATTCAGTATATATATATATAATATATATATAAATAAAATGAAAAACACCGTTCATGGAGACGGTAGTCCGTACGTACGCATGAACGCTGTTTTCCTTTACTTATTGTCTTGAAATGGAAGTAAGTAGGTGACATACATATATATATATACATAAATCCAGTAGCTTTATAATGTCATATATTTCATTATTATTTCTTATATATATACTTTATAATCATTCTTAAATGGTTAACATGGAGAATGAATCTCATCGCGTCGTGGAGACGGTAGTCCGTACGTACGCACGAGCGATGATATCATTTCCATAAATATTGAATTGAATTGGAGTGGATTATAAAATATATCAGAATCAATATGATGTTGTAATAACTATGTATAGTTATTCTTTACTCCATTATACCCATCCATGTAAGGTGGTGGTGGAAAATAGATTACACCACGGCGTGGAGACGGTATTCCGTACGTACGCACGCGCGGTGATTTCTGTTTCCGTAGGATGGATAGATGGTAAAATAGGGTTGTTTCATACTTATAATAACATATCAGTATATGAGTGATACTGATGTTATTACTTCATAATGAAACAACCTAAGAAGAAGAAGTGGAAGAAGAAATAAAGATGAAAGAATTGGTAACGATAATTACCTCTTCTTTGAAGTGCCTCTTTGAGACCTCCTCTTAGGGCACTAAAATTGGTCTTTGAGGAAGACCAGAACCTCTAGGCTGTTTCTAGGGAAGTGTAGAAGAGATTTTGGCAGGGGTTGGCGAGCTTGAGTGCTCAAATTGGTGTGAGGAGGAGGGGGAGGAGGTGTCCTTTTATAAGGGGGGAGAGGGGCACCTTAGGAATACCTCAAAATATTATTTTATATTAATGTCAAAATCGGTTTATAATGGTTCCAAATGGTCTTATTTCGAAGCTAAAGTGGGGATGGGTCGAAATCCTATCAACCAATAGGATTTAGACAAGTTTAGGTTATTATTTTAACCTTATCAATTATATTTAACTCTAAGTTAAATAATTTAACTTTTACCGTGTCTTTTTGTTTTCTTTCACTATATGGTTAATACACTTACTATAACATGCCAAAAAAACCCCAAATTGTTTATTATTAATATATATATCCTTATCTAAGTCATTTGGCCGAACCTTAGATTTTTAGGAATAAAATAACAATTAATAATATAATATTTGATTTAAAAACTATTTTGTATCAATTTTGACACTATTTGATATATGATTTTTGTGAAAGTCATATCAGAATTATATGTTCGAACCAAGTTTATTAAAGCAACAATAATATATCATAGTAACCTAGAAAATTAGTGGAATTCATAAAAAGTCTTAAATTACATTCATTTGATCATTTATAACATCAATTTTGTTAATATTTCCTTAAAAGGGTAATTACTGCATCATCGTTGTGTCAAAAATAAATTAATTTATTTAAAGTCTAAAAATTATAAATAAAATATCATTATGTAGGAAATCTTTGTAGCTTTCTAATGAATATTTATAGTCGAATTTATCTTATGTATAACCCCATATTAAAAATGGTTTAGTAAATAAACTTTGATTTTAACTCTTTTAACTCTTCTTTGAATTAAATAATAATAAATGTCCTAATCTAATCCAAGTGGGCCTAAATGGTCATATTATATTCATAAGGTTGTTTTTGGCCGAATTACACTTATCCAATAGAATTAGGACATGTGTTAGGGTAATAGTAATATCATATTTACCCTTAGTTACCCTATTTACTATTAACCGTGGTAAAAAAAAGTAAAAAGTTACTATTCACCAAAAATTATTTTCATCTCATTGAACCACATTTTAGTCCCTGATATTAACCGTGTCTGTCGGATTTTCGAAATTCCATTCACAGAAGTGGTAAAATTAAGTTTTATGCAAAATTCAGTTTTTAACCTACCACTTAGTAGTTTCACTATTCATCAAAAATTGATGTTTTTCAGAACAATGCCAAAATTTAATCCTAAGCTATATTTCATATTCCGAATTCAAAAATGAAGTCTATTTTACCAAATTCATATCATAGAAGTTGCATTAATTAATTTTATAATTAAATCCCGCTGTTAAAACAAAGAGCGTGTTTTTAAGAAACAATATCTATCAAAAGATTGACACTTGTTTATGTCTAGTTTAAATGTGAAATTATATCCAATGACCAACATTGTATTAAATTGTAAAAATATATTCTAAATATACTTTAAAACCACTAAAAATAATAATTTATCAATATTAATTATTTTGATTGAAAAAGTTGTTTTTAACTAAAACTTAGTAATTTTCACTATTCATCAAAATATGAAAGTTATCCGAAAATCACCAAAATTTCACCTTAGGCTAAATTTGATACTCCGAATCCAAAAATGAAGTCCATTTTGAAATATAAGATTTACAGAATTTTAAAAAGTGGTTATTACTATTCATAACGGCTAGTTAATAATATTTTAATAGCATATCGTTGTTTAGTGAAACTCGGTATTGCGTATTACACACGCTATCGAGGAAGGTCGCGATTGCGTGTAATGCAAGGCAAGTCAAGGATGCGTATTGTGCAAGCTCCTTTTGGTGTAGCGTACAACACAAGACTTTAGTGAAATAAAAAAGAATATTTTTCATAAAATCTCGGGTTGTTACAATGGACATCCAGCTTATAACTCCCTAACTAACCCTTACTCATAGGTGCATCAATCTTACAGGTACCCTGATCATTTTTTCCTATGAAAATTTTTAGCATTATGACACCTAATGTTGTAGAAGGACCAGACCATATTCTTGTTGCATTCAGAGAGAATGCCGCCAATGATATGGAAGTTGTAGAAAAATTTAGGCTTCCTTTCATACCCAACCTGAAGAGTGATTCTATCATCCCTAGTGGTGAAGAAAACGTCTTCTAGAAGAGTAGTGGACATGTCTAATTCCACCAGGATTCCAACATAGTGTCCAACAATGGGGTTATCTGTCTTCCTATCAAGTCTAATAGGGTTCCCTATAGATGAAGAAATATCCCATTGTATTTCTGGATGCCAATATAGCCAACTCAATTTATGAATCTGTATCCATAACTATGAAAACGTGTTCTTGACAGAACTAGGATCAAATTTTCTATCCCACTAATGAATCCGAAGGGAACCAGGATTGAGGGGGATAGAACCCAGGCTCCATGCACGTTTTTTCATTCATCAGAGGGGGAAACAACATGATAGAACCCCTTCCCCATAGCCGTCATCTTCCAGTCACTGAATCCTTAGATCTCCGCAATCCTATTAGTATGATCATGGAATTTCCATGGCCTAACCCCCTTTTCAATTACCACTTGAGAAATGATTGATAATTTACATAACTTAACCTATTCCTCGACCGCAACATGATTTTTAGAGACATGTGCAATTTTCCCTTTTCTTATGATCCTCCCTAAGTTCCCCAGATGACACTCCATGATAGAGAAGCATCCAACTTGCTTGGCTACATCAGAATATCTATTCCCTTGATTGGGAACATCTTTGCCAACCAGTTTATTCGATTTCCACTTCGTAAAAAGGCTGAAGAGGTCACGATGCCCTACCAGATCTTCCTCATTTAACATGATAGAATTTTTCTCCAAAAAATTTCCATCATAATCTCCCTTCATGGGATTAGGGTTTTCATTTCTCGGTCCCTCATGAGCTTTCATCTCCTGATGGTGTAATATATTATAGTTGTAAAATTGGGTTACGAAGAACCATATTTATTATAAATATTTATTACCATAACATTAGTACAGTTATTTATGCATGATATTCAATTACAATTATATTGATTATATATTTGTATCCACTATTTTAATAGTAATTCTATGATCCCAGATCCTGGGAAGCTATGTTCTAATTTATGTATTGGTTTAAATCCCTTTTTGAATAAATAAGTTCTTACTTCGGGACAAGAAAAGAGAGAAAAATGGGTTCTCTGGGCTGGCCTCCAGGTCTGTGCATGGTTACTGAAAACCGTGAAGATAACACAGGAAATTATGCAGGTGGTGGGTTCTTAGAAAGTGGCCTATCCATAGTTTTCATAGTGTTTGGAAAACCGAGGTGGAAAACCATTTGACCTAGAATCTTTTAAAAAATTACATTTTTTCCAATCTATGATATTTATACCCCCTCATGACTTCCCCCCATTTCCCCCTACTCACCGTATAAATGATCCAAATATACCAAGAGCTCCAAGATATTGATCTCCATAATTTCTGTGGAATTTTTGGTGTATTTGGATGTGAATCGAAGCTTTGAGTATGTCTAACCCCATCCTGGCTACTTTTTTTTGAGTTTAGGGTTTATATCATATTCTCTTATCTTTCTAAATCTCTGAAACCCTACTCATTGGGTGATATTTAGGTTGAATCTTCAAATTTTGGTTGAAGCAGAATCTAATGGATCCATTAAGAGTGTGGTCGCCCGCAGAATCGTTGCAGGTGGTATATAAGTTATATCCCATTTGTGGATTTTTTTCATGTTTGGTTTTATTCCAGGGTGACTTTTGGAATGTTTTGATCACCCTTGGAATTTTTAGGTAAAATAGTTATTAAGAAGGTAAATGAAAACCATCACAATCCCCATGGGATGCTTCTGGGTTAATGAGACTAATCTACGTCCACCCATGTGGTGTTCTGACTCTCCCAGACCTAGGTATTTGTAAAGAACAAGTAAAATTGTGGTGTAGTTATGTAGATCCGTGATAAACATATTGATGTGTTTGATTGTATTTAATTATATTCTAGGTGATGCACCTAGTTTTAGTAATAACTGAAGGAATATTAGGTTATCATAGAATATATTAATGATCATAATTAAATTGAATATGGGCCAAGTAATTAAGCCTGGCGAGTTAGGCATAAAGAACGAGGCCTAGTGAGATAAGGACAATTAATGAATTCTTAGTGAGATAAGCCTAATAAATAGTGAATTTGGCTAAGTGGTTAATGATGTGAAATGTGGTAAATGTATTCATAGGTAAAGGCATGGTATTAACTCGTATGTTGTTGTTTTGATTTACATTTTCCATGGGAAATGGTTGTGATTTTATGTGAATGCTTAATAAATACTTATATGTATAACACGTGAAAATGGCTTGGTAGAGTGGGGTATTTACATGAGGTTCTATGCCCATCGGTTGAGATGGACTAAGGCTCTAAACTCCACCCATAAGGCATGGTTTGGGGGAGAGTAATGAAGCTTTGTTCCACTAACATTTTCATCCACCCAGACTAAGGCATTGAGGTGAGAATATGAGTTACATAAGAAGGTTAGTCATAGTGAGATAGGATAACAATGTTTTTTCCTCAAGCATGTGTTTTTGTACTTTGAGAACATGTAATTTTTGTGCATGATGAACCCATCTTAGATGTGCTGAATATGTAAAATAATGGGATGTGAGATGGAATGGTATGATATGGAAATGGTAATAAATTTTGGTAATAGACCGAAACTGGCTAAGTGAACTTAATATTTTCCTTTTTATTTATTATTCATTTCCCATTTTAATGCACAATTGTTTAAACTAGATATTTCATAGATACCATTGGTGGTGTCCTACTAAGTTATACTCACACCCTACCCAGGTCGCCATTGGGTACCTAAGAAGACATCATGTGTTCAGGTCAGAAGAAGGGAAAAGGCCCTTTCTAGGACGTTGGGTTGGCATGGGTGTATGTGGAGGAGGACTTGGAATTGGTGGTGGGACCATTTTGGTGATTTTGAGGTTGTCTAGATTTTGGGTTTTGTTCACTTTTGAACTTGTAGCGTGGCATGGAATATTTATAATTGTACATGGTTGTACCCCATTTGGGGAATGGTTATTTAGGCATGATCTAGTATTATTGGTTATTATTCTGCTGTTTTCTTAATCATTTTTTGTTTCATACTCTAATAAAAAGGGATATAGTATCTAAAATTTTCTATTTGGACCACTACTACTGATCGAAAACCATTAGTGTAAGGGGAGGCGTTCATAAGGTTAGGTAACCACCTGGCTCAGAGCACTAGTTTAGTGGCTTCTAGGTTTGGGATGTTATAAAGTGGTAATAAAAGAAGACATTTCTTCTCCTTCTCAGGGATGTTTTTATTTCAGATGGTAGATGGCCTTTAGGATATGATGTGGCTTACTAATGAGATAGTTCTTAAGAGTAGCTAACATATGTACGAGGGAAAAACCGTGTCTCCTAGGGTTGGAATTGTGGTTCTTGATTGTGAGAAGTTAATGTTGAGGATATTTCACCATAGGGTGATGCACATGTTGTGTGATGTGGTGGTTTGATGATATTTGGCTCGTGGCCTTAATGGAACGATGTTGTGCTATCTTTCAGCATTGTAGGAACCTAGAGAGATAGGTGACATGCATCATGGTAGGCACACACATGTTGTGTGTCTGAGGCACGAAAGATTGAACACACATTTCATTTTAAAAATTGAAAAGGGAAAATGTTGTAAATGATATATTATAAGTGGGTGAAGACAAAATAATGTTCATTCATGGTTAATGAAATATTTGTAATTAAGTGTTTTTAATGAATTAAAATGATTGTTGTAACATGATGAGTGAGCCTTGAGTTTGTGTATGGTTTTTTACCCCATGTAGACCATGGCCCGTGGTACAGATGGTTCAGGTGATGTTCAGAATGATAAGGTTTGTTGGGTTGGTGTGTGTATGGTGGGTTGTATTTTTTAGTGAAGAGCCTTTTTGTTAAGATGTTATGAAATTTTAATGATATGTGTTCTAAACCTCATGTTTGGAAATGTAGATATTGAGAACCCATTGGGAAACAACATGATGTTGATAAGAACACTTCTACAGTAGAATATCAAGAGAATGTGGTTATTCAATAATTTTAGAGAAGAGATGTTCCAAGATAACATGGATCATTTTATGCAGATGATGGATCAGGACCCTATGCGGGTTTCACTGAGTATGCTGGAGCTAACCAGAGAGTTTTAGTTGCATCACCCTATGAGCTTTACTAGAGATGGTGGTCCAGAGGTGGTAGAGTTCTGAATAGAGTACCTCCAGATGATAGAAGATTATTTAGAGAATCATGTTGGGAAGAAATTCATGTTGTTATATTATATGTTGTGGGGCCAGACAAAGCGGTTGTGGGACATCATGACTCATACTGAGCATGCAGAGAGGATGTTGGGGAATGATTTTATGGAGATGTTTGTAGAGAATTTTTACCCAGAGACAATGTGGAAAGAGTGGACTGAATAGTTCATTACCCTAACTCATAGATCGATGTTAATGATGGAAGATGTTGGTAGCTTCACTGACCAGTGATGTATTACTCCAATGTTGGTGGAGGATGAGGCAGCAGCTATGAGGGGTTTCCTGGATGGACTATGACATCAGATCAGGTCTTTATTGAATATATATCCCCAAAATAGGTTTACCGAGGTAGTGAATCAAGCACTGATTTCACAAGATAACCCTAAGGGAGATTCGGGTAGTAGGCATGTCATGCAAGATAGTCAGAAAAGTGGTTCAACTTCCAAGGGCCTAAACTGCTGTTTTGGATGATTTTAGCAGGGCTGATGTGGGAAAGGTGTCGGGAAAAAGGTCCAGACTCCTAGAATAGTGATTAGGTGTTATTCTATCTATGTGGATGTTTGGGGCACATGTGTGGCAAGTAGCCTCGACCTCCAGTTGATTACCAGTCAAGCAACAGATTGGACACATGCATAGGTTCTGGAGGAAGCCTCAACAGGTGGGAATAGATGTTAGTGTCCGGCAGACACGAAGCAGAGGAAAGGGATTAGTTGCTGAATATCTGGTAGGAAATTGGAGCTCCTTAGTCAATACAAGAAGGGGATGTGGGCATGAAACTTTTTCATAGGATTTCCCACGTCAACTAGGCAGTGCAGTGTAAGGTGAACAGTTTGGATCCTAGGGTATAGGGGCATGTCAGCTTCATGATGTTCATTCTTCACCTTGTGATGGAAATTCTAGGTCGTCGACTATTCGAGGTACAATCCTTGCAGATTCTACACATTCTAGTGCATTTGTTGAAACTTGTGTCACACACTTTTTTATTTATTTTATGTTTGTGGTGGCATTGGGTTTTCTTATGGAGAGTGAGTATAGTGTCATGTCGATTGACACTCTGTTGGGGGTGTGTAATGAAGATATCTGGAAGAGTAAGGAATTTTCTCTAGAAGTTAGTGGGTATTGTTTCCTATGGAAGTTTTTCATTTTATAGATGTCACGATTTGACATGATCTTGGATATATACTAGTTGGTGTTGTATTAGGCATACATAGATTGTTACTATCACATGGTATCTTTTAGGTCACTTAAGTGTGACACTTATGTCCCCTACAAAGAGTGTGATGTTTAAGAAGGTCATGCAGGATCCTTTTTTCAGCAGTTGGGTAGGCTCATATCTCAAGTCACTTATCATATTATTTATGATGAAAAGGTGAAAAATATGTATTCCCTACAGCAATGGATCAGTTTCTGTATGTTTTTCCTGAGAATTTCTTGGGTTTCCACCTAAGAGGGATATTGAATTCATGATTGAGTTACAATCATGAGGGGAGACAGTTTCAATTCGTCCACATCAAATAGCATTTGCAGAACATTAAGAATTAACGGTTCATCCTAAGGATTTAGAGAATATGTGGTTTGTACATCCTAGTACGTCTCCTTGGGGATCTACAATGCATTTTTCACTAGAATGCGGACAAGTCGTTAAGGATTTGTGTTGATGATTAGAAGTTAAATCAGATAACAATGAAATATTTGTATACTCATCCGAGAATTGATGACCAATTTTACAGGTTGTGGTTTGGATCAGTGTTTTTACAATTCATCTAATATAGGGTTATCCCTAGTTGAGGTAGTGGCCTTCTGACGTGCTGCTAACAGCTTTCAGGAGCCAGTACAGGTTGTTTCAGATTTTCATGATGCCTTTTAGCATGACCAATGCACTAGTTGTGTTCATGTCTTTGATGAACCAAATATTTCATCCTTATCTAGATCGGTTTGTGGTTTTCTTCGTGGATGAAATCTTGGTGTACTTGAAAACACATGAAGATCATGTCCAACAACTTGACATCGTTCTTATTACAGCAAGAGAGCATCAACATTATTACATGCTATCAAAGTGTCATTTATGGATAGAGAAGTGAAATTTATGGTTCATATCAAATATAAGGAAGTAGTGTTAGTGGATCTAGAGGAAGTATAGGTTGTCGTGTCTTGGGAGCAGCACAAAAGTGTTTCAGATGGTTATATTTTTCTTGGTTTGGCTATATACTACAAAAGGTTCATGCAAGATTTTTCTCTCTTGGAAGTACCATTGTCAGGCATGACCAAGAATGGAATCAGGTTCGAGTGGTATGAGCCTTGTGAGAAATCCATTCAAGAGTTGAAGAATATATTTATGACCGCACAGATCTTGATCTTACTCGAGCCGGGTAGTAAGTATTTCATATTTTGGGATTTGTCCGGTATCGGTCTTGGGGATGTGTTTGATGGAAGATGAGTGGGTAACAGCTTTTGGGTCGTGGAAATTGAGACCCCATGAGCGGAATAACCCACTCATGATAATGAGTTGGCTGTAGTAGGGTATGCCTTAAAGTGTTGGAGGCACTAATTTTTGGAGGAATAGATCACGGTGTATACCAATCAAAAGAGACTAATGTATATCTTTTCTCCATGGGGTTTGAATCTTTGACGGAGAAGATGTTTTGAGTTTCTCCAGTCTTTTGGAATTAATTTGGTATATACAAGGGGAAAAGGATACTATGTTGCTGGTTCATTGAGTAGGAATTCCTAGAACCTGGTAGTTTAGGAATCAAGCACTGAGTGGAAGGTGATGGCTTTGTTTTTATATATACACCTGGAGATGTAGGATGAAAACGGTTAGGTGACTCTCAATTCCATTGTGGTTTATTCAATTCTTTTGTGTAATGTTAGGGAAAGTCAACATAATGATCTTTAATGTATTTAAATTATGGAAATACTTAATGGTGGGGGAACATTCTGGATGGGATCTCGGTGTAGATGAGGTTGTTTGTGTTCATGGTCATGTGGTTGTGTTGGTATGAAATTGGGAATAATTGATGGATGAGTTCCGTTGATCAAAATGGAAAGTCAATCCTAGTTTGAACAAGTTTTATCGTGACTTCTGCAATCAATTATGGTGGTCGGGAATGAAAAAGGATGTTGGGGGATTTTTTCCACAGCTCCGTACCTATCAGCCGGTGAAGGCCGAGCATCAACACCCATGTGGTTTGTTACATCCATTACCCATTCTGAAATGGAAGCTGGATGATGTGATGATCGATTTTGCAGTGGGTCATCAGATGACACCACGGAAGAATGATGAAATCTTAGTGGTTGTGGATCATCCAACCAAAGTGGCTAATTCCATACCGATTCAGGAGACCTATACAGTTGATTAGTTAGGTGAGTTCATTTTTTTGAAAAATAGTATCGCTTCTTGGTGTTCCACAAACTATATTTTCATATATTGATCCTCCTTTCACATTGAACTCAGGAAAGGGTTAAAGAAGGATCTTGGTTCATATGTTCGTTTATGTATAACTTTTCTCCCACATAAGGATAGGCAATCAGATCTTACAATCCAAGTGTTGGAAGACATGTTGAGGGATTATGTGTTGGAATTTGGTGGTTCTAAAGAAAATCACATGTCGCTTGTTGAATTTGACTACGACAATTATATTCGTGTTATGATTCAGATGGAATCGTTTGGGGCTCTCTACGGGAGGCCATGTAGATCTCCGTTGTGTTTGTTTTAGGCTGGTAAAACTGAGCAGCTTGGACAAAGTATCATGAAGGAGAATTCAGATAAAGTTGAGTTGATTCAGAATTTGATGAAAACAACTCAGAGTGGGCCTAAGACATATGCGGATTAGAGGCATATACTTCATGAGTTTGAGGTGGGTGATAGTGTTTTCCTTTGGGAGTTTCCAAGGTTGGGTCACTGACAGATTCAGATGTCGGGAAAGTTGGCGCACAGGTATACTGGTCCATTTGAGATTATGGAGAGGACCGGACTGGTGGTGTACTGATTGGATCTTCCACATTGGTATAGTGGGATGAATGATGTTTTCATGTGTTATAGCTTTGATGGTATCACCCTGATCCAAATCATGTGGTGGATGTTGTGGATGTAGAGCATGAGGTTGATTCATCCTTTGAGGAGCACATGGTTTGTTTATGGGATCATAATGAGAATGTCTTACCAGGTAAGGTTCTTCCTTTATTATGATTAATATGGTAGTATGAAAATTTTAAGGAACAAATATGGAGCAGGAATCAGATATACGACAGAGTGGGCTGATCTATTTTCCTTGGAAGTGCAATGATGCGAGGGATCTCGTCTTGAGGATGATCCATTATAATGTGGGGAGGTTGTAAGATCCTGGATCATGGGAAGGTATAATCTTGTTAATGTTTTGGTATAAATCCATTATTTTGGTTAATTAATTTCTTCTCAAGCCCTTAAAGTGGCTTGGGGGTGTTACATGGGTTTGAGACCTGAAAAATAGAGAGAAAGGGGTATTTTGGGTAGGCCACATGGTCTACACACTGTTAGTGATAACTTTTCAGAAAGCCTAGGAAACTGTGCAGGTGGTGGGTTTTTTGGACTGTGGCCTCCATACGGTTTGTGTATGGTTTGGAAAACCATTCTCCTAACCCATGTGGCCTAGAAACATTTAAAAAATTACAATTTTTCCACTCTAAGATTTTAATACCTTACTCGGTATTTCCTCCCATTTATCCCCTCTTCACCCAAGGAAAAATCAAAATCTCCCAAGATCTCCGAGAGGACAATATACCACATTTCTAAGGCATGTTTTTTCATTGGTTACAGGTCGAAGCTCCTGTAAGGCTAATCATATCTTTTTTTAGGGTTTGTATCTTCTTCTCCTATATTTCCAAATCTCTAAAACCCTACTCTATTAGTGAGATTTAGGTTGAAGCTTCAATGGTTGGTTGAGGAGGAATCTAAAGGCTCAATTAAGAGCGCAATCACTTGCAGAATCAATATAGGTGATCTACATGTTATATCCTATGGTTTATTTGTGGATTTCTGCCTATGTGGTTTTGGTTGTGGGTATCTCTTGTTATTTTGTTATCACACTTGGTATGTTTAGGTAAAATTGTTATTAAGAAGGTAAATAGAAACCCTCACGATCTACATGGGATGTGTCAGGGTGATGAGACTAAACTTGGGCCACCCATGGAATATGCTGACTCTCTCGAATCTATGTATTTGTAAAGAACTAATGAGATTGTTGTGAATTTATGTAGAGCCTTTATAAAAATGTTGATGTGTTTGATTATATTGAAGTAGAAGCTAGGTGATCCACCTGGACATAGTAATAACCTAATTGATATTGGTTAAACCTTGAAAGGATTATAGATCAAAAGGAAATGACTTATATGCTGTGAATTGAATCACATTGATTTAGGCATAATGAACGAGGCATATTGAGATAGGCACAATGAATTAATGGTTAGTGAGATAATAATAATAAAAAGGGAATCAGGGTAAGTGGAAAGATGACATGAAATGTCGTAAATGTGTTAATTGGTTTAGGCATGGTATTAACACTAATGTTATTGTTATGATTTACGTTTTCCTTGGGAAAGGGTTGTGATATTGTGTAAATGTTTAATGGATACATATTTGTATAAAATTTGGGCATGGATTGGTAGTGTTGGGATATGAATTTTTGTTTTACATCCATGATCGAGTTAGACTAAGGCTCTAAACTCCACCCCTAATTCAAGGGGTTTGGGAAGATGGATGGGGCTCTGTTCCCCTAACGGTTTCATCCAAATGGACTGAGGCTTTGAGGTTAGGATATGGGTTACATGAGGACTATATTCTTAGTGAGATAAGATAATAGTGTGTTTTCTCACATGCATGTGTTTGGGTATACCGATCTTGTGTAACATGTTGTGCTTGATGAAACCATGTTAGATGTGTTGGAAATTTTATGTAATGGGAAATGAGATGAAATGGTACGATATGGAAATGGTAATAAATGTTGTTATTGGAAAAAAACAAGATAAGGTCACTTAATGTTTACCTTGTCATTTATTATTAACATCCCTATTCATACACAATGGTTTATACCATCTATTTTGTAGACACCATTGGTGGTGGCCTAATGAGTTGTACTCACACCCTGCTCGGGATACTATCGGGTACCTGATCAGACTTCATGTTTTCATGCCAGTAGAAGGGAAAATTCCCTTTCTATGAAGTTGGGTTTGAATGGGTGTACATAGAGGAGGACCCAAACATGGTGTCAGGGCCATTTTTGGGATTTTTTAGTTCTATAAATTTTGAGTTATGTTCACTTTTTATCTTGTATCATGGCATGGCATATTTACTGTTGGACATGGTTTTACCCAATTTTGGGGATGTTTATTAATGCATTATCTAGTATAATTGGTTATTATTCCGCTATTTTCATTATCTTCTATTGTGGATTACTCTGATAAAAAAGGGGGTACATTCTACCCAATTGACTATTTAGACCCCCACTGCTTTTTGATAATATTTGGAATATGGGGAGGTGCTCTTATGTTCCTGTAACTACCTGGCTCAGAGAACTAGTTTAGTGGCCTCTAGGTTGAGGATGTTATTGTAATTTTTATTATTATTTTTGATATCATAGTGTTTTTAATGATCTCAGGATATAATAGAAACATATAGATATTATAAAATTAATAATAAATATACAACCCCATGATCTAGATACATTATACCAATGAGGTAAAATTGATTTTAGACTGTGAGGTATAGGGGGATAACAAGAATTGAGAATTCTTCTCATGTACTTCACTATCGGTGAACTTTAGTAGGTGAAACCACGAAGAGAGACCCACCATAAAGATTTCCACACGTTTTGTATGTTAATGGTTATTCCAAGCTATAAACATGTGTATTAGTATCTTTACATGAGATAATTGTCAATATCATCCATTTTTTTATGTATATTGATTCAAGAAAAAATAATTACAATGAAATCCTGGAATGGTAACTTGTGTTGTGTGCATCATTGGTGGTATGACATTAGTTGAATAGTCAAGATAAAATTAATCACTTTTATGTTGAGTACGTCACATCATTCACTTGGTTTATTAGGATGATATTACGTTTATAAATCCATGGACATGGTAGTTATATGTAAATCTGTCTAGTTAGCCAAATAAATTATAACATAAGGATGGGTAGTAACACAATTTTGTGGCATGATTTAGGAGTTATTTAATTTCAAAGAGATTATATTGGATAGAGAGTTCATAGAGGGTTTTATTCATTTATATTAATATTTCATATCATTTTAGGGGCATTTATGGTGTTTTAGACTCTGACCTTCGTATTTGGATACTATTCATTATTATCAAGATATGGTCATGGTGGGTCATACACAATATTTTACTCACGAATCTTCCATATTTGGTTCAAAATTTTAATAAGACATGGTTTCCAAACCACATGGTCAATAATTTTTCTAAGCATTATCAAGAACTGAAAAATAAATAAATTATGTATTATTAGATTATAGAATAACATGGATTAATTTATTTATTAAAATTATTTACAGGTATCTTACAAAATAAATGGAATAAGTTTATATGAACAAGTATTAAATAAATTTTAATGGGTCTTGAAATTTTATCGGGGTTTGAAACTCAAATTAATGAGATAGGTTCATCACATAATATATTGAATATATATTACATGTTTCTGATAGAGGGTAAATAATATCTATGATTTATTTAATTTATCATAATTATTTATTTGTTACAAATTTAAAAGAAGTTATATTTATTTGGGTTTAGGAACCCTTTTCAAGTAACTTAGAAATCGACTATATATGTTGAGGAGTAGAGTATTCTATTTAATATTAAAATTTAGAAATTGATTGGTTATATGTCCTCCAAAATCTTAGAGGGTGAAACACTCAAACATAGAAAATGATCCATGAACACCCTTATGAATCAAAGACATGGGATTTTGGTGATCATAATGATTTTGAAGATATTTTTAGATCTCTATGATATCACTATAAAATTGATTGATTGTGATTGTGATGTTTTTTGAGTAATGTGTGGATGATCTAGAAGGGTATGGTTCTAGATACATTGAGATACATTCACCAAAAACAAGCTATAGTCTAGTATTCTTCATTTTGAACAAATCATATTTTAATTTCAATTTTTTCTCTTCAATGAATTCATGTGAGATCCTCAAACCATTTGAGGTCTTAGATCACTGGAAGTGACTACTTTTTGTTTATACAATGATGGAAAAAATAAAATCTCTATCTTTCCAACATTTGCTACACACCATGATAAATAATATTTTTATAAGAGGGATGGTGTGGATTTTTTGAGATATAAAAAATTATATTTCAATAAATTGATGTATATAATATTATTTTGGTCCTAAAATAATTCACCATGCATCGATTAAATTTAAAATAGCCATATAATTTTCATATGATAAAATATTAATGGATCATATGTGGTTTGTTTTATATAAAATTGGTAAAATATATTTTCTATATTATTGTGTGTTAAAAATTGAACAATGAAAGCATTAGATGGGAAATTTATTTTCGGAAACCTTGATAAATTATAGTAGTTTTATAACTTGAATATAATGGTTGAATCACCTCTAACAAGTTGAAATTTATCCACATTATTGGTGGAATGATTAAAAAAATAAATTATTTTTTACTTGAGGAAAACATGTCATTTGTAAGAAAATATTTGTCTACAGTTTTTATTTAAAAATACTACTTGGGTGGATCAATTTTTTTTCCAAAAATATACATATTGGGAAGTGATGATATATACAGGATACATAAAAAAATTATAACCCATTTTACAATTTTATATTCTTAGGACTTTGGGAATGTAACAAAAAGATGGAAATGTAGAATTTATCACTGTGAGAGGGAAACCCTTTTAGGGTCTCCCACCCACATTACACCCTCCAACATTGTCTGTGCTCCCCAATACCTCTTCTGAACCCTAAATGGACCATTTGTCCACTACAAAACTTTCCTCTCATTAGACTAGGGACCTCATGCCATCCTCCCTAACACCATGAGTTATCCCCAATCTACCCCATTCAGGTGCCTTGGTGACCAGTAGCAGGAGCCGACGACACCCTTCCACATCCACAATAGACTCCCTACTCGGGCCATCCATCTCCAGTGAAACATTCCATGTTTCTAAAAGGGTGATAATGTCCTAGAAATAAATAAATTTCCATTAACTGGGTAGGTCGGTTTTAAAACCAAGAATCTGAACTTTTTATTTATGATAGTGGACACTACAATGTATCTTTTAAATCCATTTTATTAAATTATGTATATTAAATTTAAAATGGAAATAAAATAATTTATGCGTAAAAGTCTTATTTAGAACATTGAAATATTATTTGAAATATTTTCATAGTTTGACAATGAGTCAGCATGGGATTCTGAGAACCATTGACTCTCAGCCTTGATAGAATATAAATAATAAATAAAATTTATTCATATATGTCTGTGTGTGTTATTAAATGATATAAATGTCAAAGTGTGTCATTTGAGAAATTGGAGACAATCGTTAGGTCAGAAAAACTCAGTTTACAAAATGAAGGGTATAACATTAATTCACTTTGGGTGTTTGGAAACCATGCATGTGATAATACCATATATGTTTTTAATTAATTTATTATTATTATTTTTTAAAAATAATTATTTATTTTCTATCAAACAGTGCATCGTATAAGAAATCTGATGCCACTGTTATGTTTGAGATGTGGGGTTTACCCTAGTCAGGGTATAACTTTTGCAAGCATCAGAAGTTTTGTTAGATCGCACCCAATGATAATTTTATTGGGTTATAAATATATTTTTTGGTACGTTAGAAATTATAATAAAATTTTTATTATTAATATTATTATTTGCATTGAAGACAACCAATGAAAATGTACATCAATAATTATTAAATTGTGTCGTAGTATACATAATAACTAGATAATGTAATAAATGTAATAATTTTAATTATTTGAAATAAATAAAAATCTGCGATCAATATTAATTTAATAGCCGGTGTCCTTTTAAATGGTTTTTTTTAAGTTGTAAATGGATTCATTGGGGAGTTGTATTAAAAAATAATACTTATAATTATTGTTATTATTAATAAGAGGGGATAAAAATAATTACATATATATATGAGTTATATCTATATATATTGGGATTAAACATATACATAGTTATATTTACATGTGTGGGTGTATATATATGAATATACAGATATATATATATATATATATATTTATATGTATAAAACATAAATATACATAGGTGGATATTTTTCTGTTTAAATAAAACATTATTAAATTCCCAAATCAATGCTCGGAACATCTCGGCATAAACGAAGGTGTAGACCATTTCTATTTTTAGTCCACATATTTAATGCAGACCAGGGCGTGTGCCTACACACCCTGCTGCAGGTCCGGGCAACTGTTAAAATTAATAAAATAATTGTTTGAGTTTTTTGTAAATTTTTACACTATTCTCTAGCGATGTGTTGAGGCTAAATATATTTTCAAAGAGTTAAAAAGGGAATAAAAATAACATAATGGATATTAATGGAAATTAATGTGGGATAAATATAAATAATAAAATAAAATTTGTTGGATAGATATTGAAAATAAATAAATTGAGGTAAACCAATTTTAATTAATTATTTCATTTCTTCTAACATTTTATTTTTATTCTTTTATTTATTTATCTCTTTTTTATTTATTTATTTATTTATTTATTTCCTTTCATTTTCATTATTTCTTATCTTTTTTCCTCTCCTCTCTCTCTCCTTGTGTATCACCCCTATAGCACCCCCTCCTAGTGGTGTTCCTCTACCTTCGAAATCCCATGGTGACTCTGTTTCTCATATGTTTTCATTACTATTAGTTGCTTAGTAATTATCTCTATAATGATAAACTCATGCTCCAGGAATCATATGATCTCATTCTAAATCATTCGCACTATCTTCCATGGAAGGCATCTACTCGAGATTTGGGGGTTTTCTAATATAATCTTCTATTATTATGTTTTAGGTCAAATCAAATCCTACCACAGATCATAAGATCATCTACGACCATAATGTAGGGAATATACACACTTTCCCCCCCATTTCATTGCGATTTATAAAAAAACGCACGGTTGTGTCATTCATCAGTGCATATTGACTATGTTCAATATCACCTAATATATTAAAATTGATTGTTTTAAATAATCATTGAAGCCTTATTTATCATAAAATAAATTGTTAAAATTGTTGTAACACATTCAGACACCCCCTTAGGTGTTCTGATGTGGATGGAATAAACTCTGTTAGCCTAAGAATTTAATTTATTTAACCGCATGTATTGCACACCACATTTTAGTTCTATATAAATTATATAATAATTTTTGAATAATTATGAACCTTGAATTGTTTTATTTTTTAGTTGTTTGTTCTAATTTAATTATTTATTCAAAGTGAATTTATCTGATTATGCTAATACAGTATCTCACATTGTTATGTTTTTAGGTAGCCATATTAAATTAATAACATATGTTGCATTGGTGTATCTGTTTAGATTTCCAGGTACATTTACATATTCATACTATATAATATATGATGATGTGAAATTTTAAATAAATTAAGGGCAGAGAGGGAATGTGGATTTCTTATTATGGACCACACATGGACTCTCTATTCCTGACTGATTACCTCTATGCATCGAGGGGTTGTGTAATAGGAGTTATGAGATCGAGACTTCCATTGGCTTTATAAAAACAAATGAGTGATACCGTATCTAAAAGGGACCATCAAAGGCAGATCCCTTTGCAATGTGGCTATTCCAAGCCTCATATGATACTCAACCCCTTTTTTCCAGATCGAGATGGACTCATAGTAAAACCATGCCCCATGTGATACTTGGTATTTCGAGAGATTACATTGGATGGGCTCAGCGATATTGGGAAATTTTAAGGATATACCATAGCGATACTTTCTAGATAGGCTCGAATTATAACTGTCAACTAGAACATATTAATAATGATGCACTAAAATTTTAAGTTAATTCTTCTTGATTCCTTGATGATTTGTGGTCCTTTCTAGTATGTTGAATCAGATATGGTTGACACATGATTTAGACCCTGATTTAAAGCACAAGCTAGGGGGTATGGCTCTTCTTTATTTTACCTTGAGTTTCCAGGAATATATATGTCTGTGTGTGTATTTTTTTGTGTGTGTGAGTGTGTGTTCTAATTATTACAGGTACTTCTTTCAGACTCTCGACTTAGGCCAGAGCAGGTGATTAGGGACTGGTGTCGTTGGGAACTTGGACATAGTTATTATTTTTCACTACACTTAATTGATTTTCTACATTTATTAAATAATTACACACTACATTTAATTACTGGATTAAAGGGAATGGTTTAGATACTCTGTGTTCCGACCTACTAGGATTATATCTCACACCATTCTTGAGCATCGTTGACAGCTAAGTAGAAAATATTCTTGTAGGTATTAATAAAGGGAAGTGTGCTACTTCTAATCCTTGAATGTTTCCTTCCGCTTAGGATGGAGACTGGGGATATGTGCCAAACATTTCTCAATATTCAGTTGTTTTACATTGATTAATTCCTTTTTAGTTGATAGTATACATCAGTTTATATTTTCTATGCTTTCATTTTTGTTTACAAATCATAGCCCGACATCATTTTTTATATGGTTTTACTTATCTGCTTCTACATTTAAAATTTATTCAGTTCCTTCTACTTCGTGTTTCTTGTTTATACACCTCCATTATTTGGTATAAATTTATGTTCCTTGTGGAATGAATATCATTCACTTAAGAGGGAACATTCTCCCCCATGGGCATGTTAAAAAGGCTCTCATTGTTAGTTAGTAGCATCTGGTTTTCAGGGATATGCGCTTGAGTTCATGTCACCCACTGGACCATGCACTTTCTTAGAGGTGATCGGGGCTGGGACATTACAAAGTGGTATCAGAGGGTGGTATTTTCATTTGTCTTACTATTTTGGGTTAGTTGATAGGAGACTAGAAATGTTTTGGTGTCTTGTAAATATCCGTTATTGGGACTTGTCACCCCACTTATGGGAAATGACCAAGTGGCCAGGGCTGGGAATTGATGTTCATGTTTTTTGATATTAATGTTGATATTATTTCACTTCCACTAGTTGGTGTAATTTCCGGTGCTTATAATTTATGAGCATTATAGTATTTTACCATTTTCCTGTTAAGATAAGGATATAGTAATGCATGCATCACAATAGTGTAAAAGGAATCAACATGTCATGTACAGTGCCATAACATGTAGTTGCATTTTACGTTGCCTATTGATTCAAATTATTGGTCTTGAATGTATTCCATGTCTTGTAATTATTTAGTATGCATTTACAGATACCATGTTTCGGTGATATATTTAGTATGCTAGCCTATTTCCATATTTCCTGTTTAATACCATGTTTTCCTCGTATCATGCGCTGGGGACTATTAGCATGTCTCCATGATTAAAATATTATTATTCTGTGGTTACAAAAAGTATGTCTCTATCATCATCTTTTAGTGACATGCTAGATTGTATGTTATGTAATTGGTTTCTTTTTTGTTAATTCATGGTTACCTTTGAATGGGAGGAAAATGCCAAAAATAATAAAGTGTATTGTGAAATTATAGGTTTAAAGCCACCCATATATCTAGACTGATATGTGACAGAGCATTTTATATTTTAAATTGAATTCGTTAACTACCTAAAATCGCTACTAGGACCAAGTATGCATGCTTGTGCATGTTCCATATGAGATAACCTGGAATAGGTGTTGAGAATATTAATAATTGAACAACTATTTTTGGGACATATTGTATTAAACCCATGATGGCTTAGTGGGAATCTTTTAGGTCACCTTATCTTCTTAAAATTAATTTATTTTATTGATTTCCTAACTAAGGACAGAATTCTAATTAATGTAAAATGTTG